>OY977961.1:2337231-3650231 GCA_963854355.1 Epinotia brunnichana
GTCAATTTTATTATGATTTCTAGGTTTTTTTTCCAAAAAAAAGTCAGTGTAATTTTCTCATTAAGGTAAATATTTATTGCCAAGGTATGTATGACAAAAGTAAGGGATAGAATTTTCTTTTTAAAATTAGATATAGTTTATTTATACACATGAACATTTCCACATTTTTTTTTCAATTTACCTCATGAACTGATTTCCGAGTGCAAATACGTTGATTATTACAGAAAAAAACCAAATCGCTGTATGTGGGCCGATAATATTTGAGGACTTCCGTCAATTCCTCAAGGATCTCAGAATCACCTTTGGCACTTCTTTGTTTGCTATTTCAACGGAATGATATCAGAATCAGTGACGTACTTTTATAGTTTGAAGTACATCATTGAGAAGTTCCACAAGCCATCTGTGGTCTTCATTATCACTTCCAATTCACCAAATTTATGATTTTTGGATGTAAATACACGAAGTATAATAGAAAACACCGAAATTACTACACTCGTGCGCTCGTGCCTTATATATTTGAGGAGTTTCCTCAATTCCTCATGGTTACCATCATTCAACTGGAGTTTTGAAAACAATGGCACCAACCTGGAAGCATATTTTTTTTATTTTTTATTTATAACAGACAAACAGTCATACAAAGTTATTCGTACAAGCTATCTTATTAATAAACAGACCTATAGTTTCCAATATAAAACAAAATCTTATAAATATAGATTATGTAAGACAAAAATCCCTATGCTCGACACCTAATAGTGGTCAATAGTTGACATATAGGTAATGTTCACTGTGGTTACTCTGAAAGTTAAGGATAAAATGTCAATGAAACTCAAGTGTCGAGCACTGGGATGTTCGCCCTCATACAAAAAACAGTTGCTGTATTATTATTAAAGCTCTATTCTAAAACTTTAAAATAAAATAAAAAATACTACAAACAGATGAAAAACGAGGTGAAAGTGATTCTTAGACAGTATATTCAATTCTGCTTCAATACCTACAGTGTTTGTTAACTACCTACAGATTTATTAACTATATTTCATACTATAAAGTTGCTTTAATTATAACTATAACAGTCCAAAGACAAAATATGTATTACTTTTACAAATTGTTGGTCCTAAAGGCACTTTTTAACGAGTCTATGGTACAGTTAAATATGTCTATATCTATTAATCTATTATTATGGTTGTAAAGAGCACATGCACGCTTAACAAACATGTTTTTAGAATAATTTGTTCTACTGAAAGGGATGGCAAATAAATGTTTAGCACGACACTGGCGTTCTCTTTGACGAGGAACTCTAATTATGACTTCTTGAAGCAAGCTAGGGGCATCGAGATGATTGTGAATTATTTTGTATAATAAAACAGAGTCAACACAGTCCCTACGACATTCAAGGGATTGCATGTTATGACGATTTAAAGATTCAGTATAACATGTGTATTCATTACCAATTTTAAAATCTAGGGCTCTTAAGAACTTTTTTTGTAGTCTCTCAATCCTGTTTATATGCACACTATAATGGGGTTTCCATACACCACATGCGAACTCAAGGCGACTACGTACATAACTGTTATATAGTATTTTAAGTGTCAGAGGATTCGTAAAGGGTTTACCAATTCGCAATATCATACCTAGTTGTTTAAAAGATTTACTCAAAATGGAGTCAATATGGGGTACAAATGACAATTGGTCATCCATAATGACCCCGAGATCTCGGATCTCCTTCACTCTCACCAAGTCACTGTTACATAACCTGTAATTAAATGGAGACGATTTTCTAGAAAAACTTATTATGTTACACTTATCGGGATTAATAAATAGATTGTTTTCTCTGCAAAAGGTCTCAAAGTTAGAAAGATCATTTTGTAATAGTTCACAATCAGCATTCCTACGAATAACTCTATAAATTTTTGCGTCATCTGCATAAAGAAGAATGTTAGAATGTGAGAGAGACTTTACTATATCGTTAATGTATAATGTTAATAAAAGTGGTCCCAAATGGGATCCTTGCGGTACACCAGAACTTATATATTTACTGCTAGATATAAACCCTGAGACTACAACAGACTGAGTGCGATTTTCAACATATGATTTGATCCAGCGAAACAAGTCACCATGTATACCGTGCCAAAGCTTACATAATAACGTATAATGACAAATTTTATCGAATGCTTTGGCAAAATCGGTATACACGGCATCTACAGAGAAACCATCATCCAAGGCCTTCAATATAACACTACAATATAATACTTTCAATTAAAAAAAGAATGGTACGAATCGGTTCATAAATGACGGAGTAAAAAAAAATACAACCGAATTGAGAACCTCCTCCTTATTTTTGAAGTTGGTTAAAAATGAAGGAGTGTATAAATAAATTATACCTCATTTTAAGGAATCGGAAAGCGGTAAAGTAAGAAAGTCTTGAGAAAACTAACCTTTTAGCAAAAAAAAATGCATAAATCATAAAACATATAGACGTTTCGTGGCAAACTGCGCAGAAACCACAAGTGATAGCGCTTTGGTATGTATGATACTTTGATGATTAATTTATCAAGGATCATTTTGGTCATGAACACTTTATGTGTATCTTTTATGGTTTTTCTTAAAATTAGTAATGACCGCGTTTTGGGACACTTGTTTTGGTGAGGGGGGTATCCCCGGAGGGGTGCGGAGAGTGAATTCAGTTTAATACTCTGTCGCCCTGCCCCACACATCCTAATAGGTTACAGAACTACAATATTTTTTTAAGATTTTCCATACATTGCGATCTAGGTTGCCTGTATTATGTTATCATCATCATCATCCTGGCCGATTTCGACCACGGCGACTGGAAATATGGCTAATTGGAGCGTCGTTCGTGAGCTCTCGGGTGACTGACGTAGCCTATCTTTGCAGAGAATGTGCGACCACATTCCCTACAGGTCATAGATAATTTTTCACCACTAGCGTATCGACAAAATATGTCAACGACTGTTGCTCATCACTAATCCTTCAGTGTACGTATATTTAGAAACTGCCTCCGCCTCCAACTCGTGCGATAAGGACAACTGCAGGTCGGACTAAAATTCCCACGCAAAAAACACAAAAATCGAGGTTTCGCTCTCGACTGTTCCTCCTCCAAAACGCAAGCAATTTTGGAAACTGCAAGAGGAAGAAATAATCTATGCCGCTACGTTTTTAGGGTTCCGTACCCAAAGGGTAAAACGGGATCCTATTACTAAGACTCCGCTGTCCGTCCGTCTGTCTGTACGTCTGTCTGTCACCAGGCAGTATCTCATGAACCGTGATAGTTAGACTGTTCACAGATCATGTATTTCTGTTGCCCCTATAACAGCAAATACTAAAAACAGAATAAAACAAATGTTTAAGGGGCTCCCATACAACAAACGTGATTTTTTTTGCCGTTTTTATAGATAATAGTACGGCTACGGAACCCTTCGTGCGCGAGTCCGACTGGCACCTGTCCGGGTTTTTTTTACTTTTAATCAAAAAATGGCACTCGTCACTCGTCGACCCCAAACAATAGCCATTCATGAACTCAGTTGCAAAGAAATGAACTTATTGAAAGTTACTAAAATATCAAAATGCTTGGAAATCACTTGTTTTCATTTTGGTACGAGTAGTCCGATAATTTAAGCATAAACTAGAGTCTAGAGTTGTAAGAAATCAAGATCCTTGTAACTAGACTTCATGAAACCGCTTTCACACCGGCAAGGAGAGGCGATGATGGATTGTTTTTTTTATCGTTTGTCGCAAGCAATTCAATTCGATCTAAGCCTCGCCTCGCAGGTGGAAAAGTACCTTGCTCGCAGTAGTGACTCCAATTTAATGGTTAACCATTACAAATCGCATTTATTCACATTTCAGGCCAAGCTAAACTAGCTTATAAACATGAACTACCGAAAACTAACAAACCCCAAACGGGAGTTCAAAATAAGAAAGAAAATACTGCAAAACGTATTTCTGTCGAAAATGTTCAAGAGCCATCTACTTCACAAGCGGAGTCACCAATGAACACGGACATACAAGAGGTTCCTCCTGAAGAACCCGCCGTCAATACATCCACTGGCAAAACGGACTCGAATGCGTCTTATTTCAAATGCAACTTGTGTAGCAAAGCTTTCGATATCAAGTCAGACCTACATAAACACATACAAACACACAAGCTGATGAGTAAGAGTCTAAAAGCGAGCAAGGATTTCACGTGCAAGAAATGCAGTTGTATATTTGAGACTAAACTGCTTCTAGTGGAGCATGCGAACAGCCGGCATGCCGAGGTATATCTCACTTGCTCGGAATGTGAGTATATGACTTGTCGCAAAGGACATTTACAGCAGCATGTGAGGATCCACACGGGAGATAAACCACATAAATGTACCCAGTGTAGCTCCGCGTTTGCCCAGAGCAGTAATTTAAAAGACCACCTGAGAACACACACTGGAGATAAACCATATAAATGTACCCAGTGTAGCTCCGCGTTTGCCCAGAGCAGTGGTTTAAAAAACCACCTTAGAACACACACTGGAGATAAACCATATAAATGTACCCAGTGTAACTCCGCGTTTGCCCAGAGCAGTGATTTAAAAAATCACCTGAGAACACACACTGGAGTTAAACCATATAAATGTACCCAGTGTAGCTCCGCGTTTGCCCGGAGCGGTCATTTAAAAGACCACCTGAGAACACACACTGGAGATAAACCATTTGAGTGCAACATATGTGAGTATAAGACTACTACATCAAGTAATCTAAAGACCCATCTAATGAGCAGGCATTCGGGCCAAAATTCGTACGGTTGCAACACTTGCAGTTACAGGGGTGCCACTAGAGGATATTTATTACGACATATGAAAATACACCAAAAGCAAGCTTAGCTGTTCTAGTTATAATGTATTATTTAAAGTATGTTGTGTTTTAGTTTATTAGGTGTTCCTACCTGCTATTATTGTATTATTCATTTTTCCGAAGATTTCATGGGAGCATGTAAATGAAACGAGTGTTTTTAGAACAGGCCTACGCATATCACCAAGCTTTTCTTAATACCATTTCGGTGGCAAACAAACCTAATGGTGCCAGTGATCTTTGACTTTCATTTTTCTCATATCTAGATATTACGCATTTTTCATTCATCTGTATGCTTGTTTTATACTGTATATTAATAGTTACTTTTTTGAGATGAACAAGCTTTTGTTAGCTTTTAAATTCCGAGTCAGCAGATATGATAGATGATATCAGCGGGGGACGGTGAGCAATGAATATAGATCTCACATCCAAACTGTATAGTTTCATTGATCTTAAGAGGATGGGTGGTCAGTTTTTTGAAAAAGTGGAGAGCTTTTTGAAAAACTGGTATTTGTAAAACCTATTTCCGTCGCGTTTCGCACGAATTAGGGGTATCTCTGTAAATGTGTGCGTAAATTATCATTGTGTGCGTGAGAGACCCCAGTTTTCTAATTTTTTCATTTGAAGTTTATCGAGAAGAGATCAGTATTGTCACGCGATACATTATTCCCTTTCATTTTACTGCTGACGTCAATGAGCCTTGATTTATTTAAGGAAATCGCTACTTATAACAATTTAGATTTTCCTTTTTACCAATTGTATGTAGATATAGAGTAAGTTGTGACAGATAATTCAATGAAATCAAAATTAGGTGTCGATATTGGCGATTGAGTACTTCTTCAGTAAACGTGATGGGTATCGTAGTCTATCGATAATTGTTCCCTGTCATAATAGGCTTGTTGCGTGGTGTTAAAATTGATAACGTCGTGTTACTAAATGGATAGTAAACCATCAAATTATTGTAATAAAGTATAAATTACAAAATATAATTCAAATCATAAAAAGATATGAACCTTGAAAGTTCAGAAAAAAAAGTTTTTTTATTTATTGTCCAAGAGTAAATTTAAAGGTACCAATAGAATCCTTATGCTTTTATAAAAACAAATTTGTATAACAACTATGGACTTAAACGCAGTATTTCGCGACCGAAACAGCAATTTACTTCATTTTCCATGCAACGGTTAGTACAAATTGCACGGTGTGACGTCATACTTTAAAGCCAATCAGTATGAAGCGTTTCGGCTGCTGTCAGCGAGGTCCGTCTTCAACTCGATTTTTTGGGTATTAATGTCCTTTAAATGTAGTTGCTTCCATACAAACATTTGTTCATCTACATTCTACAATAACTGGTTCGGATAGCATCGTAAACAAATTTAAGGTCACAAGCCCATTATATGGAGTCATAATTGGTTTAACCATAATGTAGAAAAGGCAAGATGCAATATTTTAATTTTAGTTTCATTTGATAAAATTGCATGTAGAATAGACCACGACTGTATAAAAAAAAACCGGCCAAGTGCGAGTCGGACTCGCGCACGAAGGGTTCCGTACCATTATCTATAAAAAAACTATTTTATTCTGTGTTTTTAGTATTTGTTGTTATAGCGGCAACAGAAATACATCAACTGAGAAAATTTCAGCTGGAACGGAACTATCACGCTATTAGTGATAGCAGTGATAGCCTGGTGACAGACAGACAGACGGACGGACGGATGGACGGACGGCGGAGTCTTATTAATAGGGTCCTGTTTTACTCTTTGAGTACGGAACCCTAAAAATGAAAATACTATAATTTAAAGTCAAAAATGTCTGTTAAAAACTGACAATTTAAACTTTCGCGCCTAAATGGATCTACAGTTCCTGTGACGTCAATCGTGTTTGTCACTCGCCGTATTTCACAACCATGTCAACGCTATCTTTTGGAAGGTTTCTAGATTCTGCTTTAATAAAGCCTTCAAATATTTTTATTAAAAATTCTTACATTTTTTTAATGAAACAATCTTTCCCGTTACAATTATAACTTTTCATTAGTTGTCATAACAGGAGTGACGTCACCAGTCGCTGATCGGTGAATAAAAACACGTTCCGTTTCACGTAATTTAATATCGTGATTATTTTTTGATATTAGTACTAATTAAAGTTAAAACGTTTCAGTACCAATTATTTTATGTTTTTTCAACATTTTGATCACGAAATAATGGTAAATATTAAAGCGGCATCTTCCCTATCATACATTTTTTTAGTAATAATTGTTAATGTCATACATTTATCAAGCAATAATATTGATGATTATAATTTTAATCATAACGATCGTTTTGCATAAATTATGAAGACGGACTTAAGATGGTGGGTTTTTTTTTTAAAAAGCAACGTAAAATTATATTAAGTTTAAGTATTTTTAATATATAACCATACGTCGTTATCGCGGGGGCAAAAACGATTTGACAGTACAGAAAGATTATGATTATGACAAACAAGCAATAACAAACTTGAAACTTATTTTGAGGAACATTTATGCCTACGAGTTTAAAATTTATCAACATTATTTCAAATTAATTAACATTATTTCTAATATCCAACCTCCATACTTGACTTGAGTACCAATTTGGAGATACTAACGTATCAGACGCACAACTGTCATACAGCCATTTTAGCCAATAGGGTTCGACTGGGATTGACGAGACCTTTCTTTTCTTTTTAATCTTGATGCATGTTTTGGCATGAGAACTAAAACGAACAACAAGTGTATGGCACAGTGGCACAGAGTACCTATTTTTTATGTATTGTAATAGAGATCTATGTCGGCGGCCCAAATAGGTAGGAAGCAGTGTCGCCCTCCTGCAGGAAGGTTTGGAACTATTACGGTGTGTATATATTTATGATCAACAATGCCCCATTTAAGGTACAGTAGGCACAGCTCGGCCGAAAAAACTACGGGCCAGCCGTAGTTTTTTTTGCCGACCTGTGCCTACTGTACCTGTAAAATACGGGGCAAGTAGATATCCTGCAGGGTGCACAAGTTTTCCAAATAGACAAATACATTTTCTAAGTTACAGAACACATCTAAAATAAAACTGCAATTAAAAGGTATGTATTTTTATTTTAAAATTATGCAATAATGATACGAATTCACTCAAAGACTTCGCAAGCTTGCCCGCGAATCCCGTGACAATAAATTATGTTTACAATATGTAGGTATATCGATCAAGCACTTTAATTAATCTAATATATCAAAGACATTTACCTAAGTATACGTAATGGTAACATAATAAAATTTATAAAGAAATATAACTAAACTAAACCTATCAAAAGTAAATACCCCCCAGGTCGCCGTCGTTGGCTATGGTGCCCAGAAGGCTGGCAGCGTTACCTCTTTGGATTGCTAGGCTAATCCTTTGGCCAAAATAGCTGCCAGGCCTCTGGTCTCCGGATGTTTGGATGAGCCGCTCCGAAAGTTTCTTATACAGGGCCTTCGCGCCGGTCCCCACGGCGCCAGGGTTTCCACTCCAAACAGCACTTTAGTGTAACTAAGTATATGCTTAGGATTTATTCGTTCACACTATCCTTACTCGTTCACATAAGGACATACCTTAGTTAGGTAGGTACCTAAGGCGTCAACTTCCTGCATGGGGACAAATACATATATAATATATAAATTATCCCTATTATGAGATCTGATATGGCATACTTGCTTGATAAGGCCAAACTTCCTTTTAAATACTCTATTGCACTCTAGGATCACGAGTTGGCCAATAGCAAGTCGTGTTATACGCAGGTATCCGTGTACACGACAAACGTAGGAGGATTTAGTCCTCTCTTTCCGAAATTGGCATTTCACGTCCATGATTATTTTACTATCCAATTTTTTTTCTACATAAAATTCTGTGAATGATCAAAATCTAAATATTTATTTAGCAAATAGGCCAAATAGGCCACTAGGGCACTTTTACAGGTCAAAGCCTTTAAATAGCTTTAAATAGTAGGTATATCATTCATAATAAAATTAATTACATACATTTTACATGTGAAAAACAATAAGAGCAAAAAAAAACAATTTAATGTATATTTCTTAGTGCGGTCATGGCGCTCTCAATGACATCCTGCGAAGGGCGCTCCGGAGCTCAAGTAGGGGCTATGGTAAGCGCCCTGACAGGATGTCATTGATCCCATAGAGGATGGGCCGTGCACTGGTGTGAGAAGGACGCCATTTGCGCCGAAACGCTAGCTGCGTCCTACATACAGGGCCGAAGCCGCGGCTGACGCCTGGGAGCATCATAAGGCAGGCAAGTACAACTGTCTTTGCGCCCAATACGAGCTTGTTGCATTTGGAGTCGTGGCACTGGAACCGTGGGGTAGGAGTGCGTGGGAGCTCCACAAGTCACTCGACAAACGATTGAGGGAGGCAAGGGGTGACCCTCACGTAGGCAGCTTTATTGCGCAAAGGATTGCTATTGCAATCCAGCGCGGGAATGCTGCCTGCGTGATGGGTACGCTTACCTAGGGGTCTAAATTTAGATGGATAGTCTTTTTTTCATGTTTAGATTTAAGCCAGTTTTAATTTAACGTTTATGTTTTGTGATTATTGTGAAAATAAATATTTTCCTCCTTTCTTAGAAATGTATAAGTTCTCCAAGCGATAATTAAACTAATTAGGTATAATTAGCAGGGTAAGGTAGCAGCCTGTGGGTGAGTCATACGCAGCGCACATACAATACGCTCAGGGTCCAGTGTAATAACATATTCAGGATGCTGATGAAACTGCCGCGACGCTGTAGCGCGTCGGGTATGTTCGCAGAGGCGCACACTGATGGTTTCCACGCCATCAGAAGGAAGAGAGTTGCGTCTCTGTTGAGCAGAGTGCGTGGCAGTTCTAACACCATCCTGAGTATGTTTGCTGAGCGCCTGGACTGCCCGATGACAAAACACTGGGTAAAGATCATCACTGGCCAAATAAAGTGATGATCTTTGCCCAGTGTCGCAAATAAGTATGTAATATTAATTATTTATGTAGCTTTATTATTATTATTATTTCCTAATCATAAATTTGTCAATTATTATTCTTAATGTTAAAATATGGGTTTTTGCCTGAATTAAATCAATTTTTTTTTCTTTTATAATTAAATCTGATAGGTATCCTTCGGTCAAAAACTAAGTAGGTAATAGATTAATAAAATTAAATGAGACCGGAGTGAAATCTCTGATGTCAATTCCGCAGAACAGTGAAATAAAGTGTAGGTACCTACTTGTCATCCTTGCAAACATGAACTAACCGTACTCCACGAACAGCAGCCGTTCACGAGTAGGTATGACGCGTATCTAAGCCATCGCCTCCCTCGACCATATGTTAGGGAAGGTGGCCAAATGATAGATCGCCACGATAACCTTATTGCGTTTAACTCCTCCCAACATAAAACCTATTGTGCTAGCTGGGTAGGTAATAGTGTCACAGAGCGGGAAATTTCATACTATCAGGCATAAAAACTGATAGTATCGAAATTCCTCGCTTTATTTGTCTGTTGACTGGCCTCTCCTCGCTGGCGGTTAACGTTCTTAGACCATTTTTACATGTTCATCCTATTTTTTTTTTATATGTATAGACACGCGGTGTCAAGCCAAGTTCAAGTCTACAACTAGTGACACCGCAGCCGTGTGTTGTTACACGAACCATCATCAAAATTTACTTAACATAAACACATCAAAATTGGTTTATAGATAAACTAGAACACCAAATTACCTCACATAATTATATATCAAACGGTTAGTGAGATATAACTATCTAAAAATCGTCATTATTATAACTGACTGATTAGTCAATCATAGACAATTATCACAACAGCCTATGGTCACTCTTAAATACAATTGACACCAAAGCTAAAGACCGCTCTTAAATACAATTGACGCCGCGGTCTATGGTCACTCTAAATTTTCAAATCACACCATAACCTAATGGACACTCTCAAATAAATTGGCCACAGTAGCTACGCTTTACGCTCTTAAAGACAATTGGTACTGTAGCCTATGGATAGACTCTTAACAGTGATAAACTGTACAAACAGTAGAATAATGATATCCTATCAAAAACATATTTAAATGTGAAAATAGGAGTCGGGCTCTATAAGTAAGGTAAGCGCTTGGCCGACAAAAAAATTTAAATGAATGGGTGCCAAGTTCTGCAGATAACAATGATGATGGCTTCGGACAAATGACTCTTCGGAATATTTCTGTGATAACTTAACAAAGAAAATTCATTTTAATTTTACAAATAAAATTAAGATTAAATTATAAGTAACCACTTAGCTCAAAATTTAACTTTGCTAGTTTTCACATCACTTTGCAACCTTGTAAGAAATAAGTTTCAGTCAAAAATTTCATTGCCGACTATACTTTTCTGTATACCATCATCAACTAGGTACTCATTGAGACTATTTGAGACGATTGTAACGAGCCCAAACTCAGCGGGGTTACGTCGGTTAAATACTGAATTCCCATGGCCACCAGTGGCGTGCACTCCATAAAGACAAAAAGCCACCGTCTACCCTACGATAAATATGGAGTGTAATGTTTTTATCTATTATCATTATCAATCAACATTTAAATAATCAATAATTTTAAAATCTTATATTGGCGACATCTGTCCGCTCATCAATGTATCAATTTTAATAAGTTTCGATTGCTCAACGCGATGGCCACGACGGCGCTGCACCAGCGCCGCAGTCTACCTCGCGGCGAAGACACAAACTAAACATGTCTCAAAATATCCATGTATTGCCTCGTAGCGACACGGATAAAGTAGTGTGCGCTCCTATAAACGCGCTACATACAATAACCTAACTCACGCACACAAACGCAGCGTATAGACAGTGTCTTTCGTGCCGATTCGCATACGAAGTCTTCCGAATAAATCCGAACGAGTTGTATTACTTAATTGAAATAAATCAAAATACGTTAAATAATGGTGTCATTACACTTTTGCCGGATGTATTTTAGTGATTAGGTTTATTTATTTTTGTTTTAGCCGTCATTGTTTATTTATTTTTGTTGTTAGAGCGGTAAATAAGAATCGAACAAAGTGATAACGAAAAGTTAGTTAGTTTAGTTGGAAAATAAGTTAATTTGAATTGTGAAAATTGTCATAGTGATGTGTGTGTGTGCTAAATATTATAGATAATGCGTTTTCTAAACTTTATTTCGCGGAAAAAACGCGCGAGAGGTCGGAGTACACAAACACTTAGAGGCATGTCTTAAGAGGATTGCGAAGTGTCCATACGCGGCGCGAGTAGGTATTTTAAAAAATGCTATCTGTTTCACACCGCTCTGTGCCTCACCCGTATCGTGCGATAGAGAGAGTTGCCAGACCTACAATTTCTTGTTGAAATATTGTTTCGGGTGATAACGTTTTTACCCCCCTAAACCTTTATGAAATTAAACAATTGGTATAATTAGATTTAGTACACTCTAATCTATGTCTGTACGTTTTCGTTTTTTAGTAAATCAGTTTAGATTAATAAAAAAAAAAAAACGGTAGACAAAGTTTTTAAGTCAAAAATACAGATTTTTAAATGCTAATAACTTATAACGTAAGCAAAATTTCTTAAAAATCAAAACGTACCTACAAACCTAGTTTTTCATTATATCTACAACATATCCAAAAATTATAAAAATCTAACTATGTTTGCTGGGTGAAAAACGTTATCGCTTTTTGTATGAAAATGTACAGGTTCACAATCCTCTTAAATCGGTGCCTTAAGGTGGTTCGATTGCCATACAAAGCGTTATTTGACATTCGCAGGCTAACTGCGTGTTATTTTAAGAAACTTATGTAACAAACTTTCATCAATTGGCTTCCCATTTGCGCCAAATTTCCCCTTTCCTAGAATAAACTTGAATAAAGTAGATTAATTTGAGAAAAATAGTTTTCAAAAGGGGGAATTTGGCGCAAATGGGAAGACAATTTATGAAAGTTTGTTACATAAGTTTCTTAAAATAACACGCAGTTAGCCTGCGAATGTCAAATAACGCTTTGTATGGCAATCGAACCACCTTAAGGCACCGATTTAAGAGGATTGTGAACCTGTAAATTTTCATACAAATATCACGCCGTTAGCCTGCGAATGTCAAATAACGTTTTGTATGGCAATCGAACCACCTTAATGCGGTAGTTTAGTGAATATACGCAAATTGATATGTGTATAAAACCAATCAATCTATGAATATAAAAGATGGCAAATCACACCCACACCCATCAATAACGACGCAATGCAACACTTTAGGTACTTTAGTAGCTATTATATTGTTTTGTCTACCCTGTCTAAAATCTCTGTGCACGCCACTGATGGCCACCTTCTGTCTACATCATCAGATCAGCTCGATGGTACCATAATAATGAATGGTCATCCAAACTATACTAATACCCAAAAATTTGAGCTCAATCGGATTACGGCAAGTGACTCAAAAATGGATTGCAAATTTTGACGGACAACTTACTTACATACTTACTTATATATGTACTTACTTACACACGAACAGGTCAAGTTAATGTAAAGCTTGTAAAAAATTATTGCGATGACTATTTGGCTGATTTGACTACAGAGGGAGGTGTTGTGTGTACTTACCCAAGTACTTACACCTCCAACTATACTTAAGTATAGCCAAAATTTAAGCTCAATCGGTTGAAATTGGTTCAAATATGAGTTGCAAGATTCCACCTGAACAAACATAGTTACATACATACATACATTGCAAGTTGTTGCCCGTGAAAATCATTCTTGTCCACATACATAGATACATAGGTACATACACTCAAACAACTCAACCTAGTGTTTCCACCGACTCCGAGACCAAATGCGTTGATTATTACAGAAAAAACCCAAATCGCTATCTGTGGGCTGATAATATTTGAGGAGTTCCGTCGATTCCTCAAGGATCTCAGAATTAACACTTCATTAGTTGCTACCTACTTCAACGGAATCATGTTAGAATATTTGACGTACTTTACATCTTTGAGGAGTTCCATAAGTCATCTGTGGTCTTCATCATCAGTTCTACTGCACCAAAATTGCGATTTCCGATTTAAATACACGAGTTATAATCGAAAATACCGAAATCTATCGTCGTATACAATAGATTAAAACAGGCCAAGTGCGAGTCTGACTCGCGCACCGAGGATTCCGTACAAACGTCCTTACACCATACCCGTCACGTCACGACCTCATTCTTCCTTGAACAATCTTAACAGCACTTAGTAGAGGTTACCGTTGTACAGCGCCATCTGTATTTTGGTACTAATCACTTGCAACCTAGCATGTTAGTTTTTCAGCGATATTTTTAGGGTTCCGTACCCAAAGGGTAAAACGGGATCCTATTACTAAGACTCCGCTGTCCGTCCGTCTGTCTGTATGTCTGTCTGTCACCAGGCAGTATCTCATGAACCGTGATAGTTAGACTGTTCACAGATCATGTATTTCTGTTGCCGCTATAACAGCAAATACTAAAAACAGAATAAAACAAATATTTAAGGGGCTCCCATAAAACAAACGTGATTTTTTTGCCGTTTTTATAGATAATGGTACGGCTACGGAACCCTTCGTGCGCCAGTCTGACTCGCACTTGTCCGGTTTTTTTATATACTTTTAGTCAAAAAATAGCACTCGTCAGTCGTCGACCCCAAACAATAGCTATTCATGAACTCAGATGCAAATAAATGAACTTATACCTTCACTTATTGAAAGTTACTAAAATATCAAAATGTCTGGAAATCACTTGTTTTCATTTTGGTATGAGTAGTCCAATAATTTAAACATATTGTAGAATACCATTTGACTTGTAAAAGTGCCCTTGTGGCCTATTTGCAGAATAAATAATTGATTTTGATTGATAAACTAGAGTTGTAAGAAATCAAGATCCTTGTAACTATAGACTTCATGAAATCGCTTTCCCACCAGCAAGGAGAGGCGATGATTGATTGATTTTTTTTTATCGTTTGTCGCAAGCAATTCAATTCGATCTTAGCCTCGCCTCGCAGGTGGAGTAGTACCTTACTCGCAGTAGTGACTCCAATAGTTAGGGTTTAATGGTTAATCATTACAAATTGCATTTATTCACATTTCAGGCCAAGCTAAACTAGCTTATGAACATGAACTACCGAAAACTAACAAACGCCAAACGGGAGTTCGAAATAAGAAAGAAAATACTGCAAAACGTATTTCTGTCGAAAATCTTCAAGAGCCATCTACTACGGAGTCACCAATGAACACGGACATACAAGAGGTTCCTCCTGAAGAACCCGCCGTCAATACATCCACTTGCAAAACGGACTCGAATGCGTCTTATTTAAAATGCAACTTGTGTAGCAAAGCTTTCGATATCAAGTCAGACCTACATAAACACATACAAACACACGAGCTGATGAGTAAGAGTCTAAAAGCGAGCAAGGATTTCACGTGCAAGAAATGCAGTTGTATATTTGAGACTAAACTGCTTCTAGTGGAGCATGCGAAGAGCCGGCATGCCGAGGTATATCTCACTTGCTCGGAATGTGAGTATATGACTTGTAATAAAGGAGATTTACAGAAGCATTTGAAAATTCACACGGGAGACCGTCCATTCAAATGTAGTCAGTGTAGCTCCACGTTTGCCCAGAGCAGTAGTTTAAAAGACCACCTGACTACACACACTGGACATAAACCATATAAATGTACCCAGTGTAGCTCCGCGTTTGCCCAGAGCAGTGATTTAAAAGACCACCTGAGAACACACACTGGAGATAAACCATATAAATGTATCCAGTGTAGCTCCGCGTTTGGCCAGCTCGGTACTTTAAAAAACCACCTGAGAACACACACTGGAGATAAACCATTTAAATGTATCCAGTGTAGCTCCGCGTTTGGCCAGCACAGTACTTTAAAAACCCACGTGAGAACACACACTGGAGATAAACCATATAAATGTAACCAGTGTAGTTCCGCGTTTGCCCAGAGCAGTAGTTTAAAAAACCACCTGAGAACACACACTGGAGATAAACCATATAAATGTAACCAGTGTAGCTCTGCGTTTGCCACTGCTGGTAATTTACAAATCCACCTGAGAACACACACTGGAGATAAACCATTTAAATGTACCCAGTGTAGCTCTGCGTTTGCCACTGCTGGTAATTTACAAACCCACCTGAGAACACACACTGGAGATAAACCATATAAATGTACCCAGTGTAGCTCCGCGTTTGCCCGGAGCGGTGATTTAAAAACTCACCTGAGAACACACACTAGAGATAAACCATTTGAGTGCAACATATGCGAGTACAAGACTACTACATCAAGTCATTTAAAAGACCACCTGAGAACACACACTGGAGATAAACCATTTGAGTGCAACATATGTGAGTATAAGACTACTACATCAAGTAATCTAAAGACCCATCTAATGAGCAGTCACTCGGGCCAAAAGCCGTACGGTTGTAACACTTGCAGTTACAGGGGTGCCACTAGAGGATATTTATTACGACATATGAAAATACACCAAAAGCAAGCTTAGCTGTTCTAGTTATAATGTACTATTTAAAGTATGTTGTGTTTTAGTTTATTAAGGTGTTCCTACCTGCTATTATTCATTTTTCCGAAGATTTCATGGGAGCATGTAAATGAAACGATTGTTTTTAGAACGGGCGTAGTATGCATATCACCAGTCTTTTTCTTAATACCACTTCGGTGGCAAACAAACCTAATGGTGCCAGTGATCTTTGACTTTCATTTTATCTCATATATTCCGCATTTTTAATACATCTGTATGCTTGTTTTATACTGTATATTAATAGTTAAAATAATTTGAGATGAACAAGCTTTTGAATTCCGAGTCAGCGGATATGATAGATGATATCAGCGGGGGACGGTGAGCAATGAATACAGATCTCCCATCCAAACCGTCTAGTTTCATTGCTCTTAAGTATATATGCCTAACCAAGGCGCTCAAAAATATCTGAACCCACTAAGGATGAATATCGACCAAAGCTGTGCGAGTAAATCGACCACTAGAAGAGACGCGTGTGCGAGGCTAGTTATGTTACTGTGGTGGGTACTCAGCCTATTGCCGGAACTGTTATGGCGTATCAGATATTATTGCGAGCTCATGCGAGAAATACTACCCCCGTCTCTATCTAATTGTTGCAGATAGTCTATGGACGACACTATGAAGCTGTTTCGTAATTTGAAAATTAGTAATCTAGCACCATCACCTATAAATGTTGTTAGGTACTCCATTTCCTATATGAATAGGATGTCAAGTTTTTTATGTTTTTGAACCGACGTTTTTCCTTATTTATTGTTTTTGAGCTATGAAAAAATGTCTGTGTGCGATTTAAAAAAAATGCATATGTTTATAATAATAATAATAAGCCCGCAGGGCAGCTTGTCGCGAGCTGTTGGGGAGTAACGACCCCACGGACCCGAGTGCTCCCGAGAGTCGGTCAGGGCCTCCGTCTCCGGCGTGTCTTCGTCGGTCGGAGTGGAACCCCAAGGGGGCCCGCAGGACTCTCAGCTCTGGCTTGCCTTCATTGGCCGTCCAGAGAGGAGTCGTCAGAGATGCTCCAGGGGTGGAAGTGTTAAAGGGCATAACGCCGCGAGTAACTTCGGAGAAAGCGCAGCACCACCTCTCGACACCCCTGAGCCGCTCACGCCGGTGTTGCTCCTGCCCGTCTTTTCTACGGCACTTTCAGGGGCCCATCTTATAAGTGAGTGGCTAGTCACCGCCTGCCTCGATAACCTTGTAAATTACAATGTTATGGCAGGTGTCCGGACCTCTATGCAATAGCCCTATTTTATTGCCCACCCAAATCTCATCACCATAGACCCAGTTATCTATCCATTTCACCCACAATAGCCCCAACGCCTGTTGGGACCGGTTCACGGGTAAAAAATAGGAAACATGTGTTCAGGTTTGTGACAAGTTAACAGGGGGTGAGCCTCTGCCTCCCGAACTAGGCTTGCGCCTGTGACTCGGGAGTCAGTGATTCCTCCGGCGGTGTCTAAGCTCACAAGATGGACACAATAATAGGAGCAATGCAAATTAAGTACTTAAGAATAAGGAAAGTTAACACAAGAAAAAAATGATGACAAATGCTAAAAATATGAGCCAGCGAGCACCATAATAAATGAATGAAATTAATAAGAATAAAATTAATCTAAATAGAGTATGTAAGTGACGCCGCATGTGTGACGAGTACAATAAGACCCTAGTCTCGGTTGACATCTTCAACACGTCCATTAGCCAGTACAAAAATGAACTACTAAAAATCATCCCAGATGATGGTTGGTAGGATGGTTTCGTTGTAATTTGTAATGTACAGGTAGTAAGTATAATATAATATAAGTAAGAAATAATAATAATAATAATATTTGCGGACAATCTTACACAAATCAACCTAGTCCCAAACTAAGCAAAGCTTGTACTATGGGTACTAGGCGACGATATGAATACTTATATAGAGAAATAAATACTTAAATACATAGAAAACATCCGTGACTCAGGAACAAATATTCGAGCTCATCACACAAATAAATGCCCTTACCGGGATTCGAACCCAGGACCTCTTGCTTCGTAGGCAAGGTCACTACCAACTAGGCTAAAGCGGTCGTCCTGGAAATTGTAGTCTTTTGTAATAAAATCGTTTGTTAGTAAGTAAACTAAATATATTATACTTAGTATTATGTTTTAGTGGGAACTATCGAGGAGCTAAATGCATGTTTATTTGTAATCTAGCTTGTAAGTAACTATTATGTACATTTAACTCTGTTTGTCCTCCAATAAAAAAAAAAAAAAAAAAAAAAAATAAGTCTATGTATGTATGTATATATGTATGTATGTATATGTATCTGTATGTGTGTGTGCACTAGGGTGTGTGTAAGAGAGAGTGTGTGATTTTTAATCGTAATCAGTTTGCATGAGTGAACTATAATGACAGTGTAGTGAGTGTCAGTTATTCTAGGCAGGACAATAAGCTTTCTGTTTCCTGATATGTCAGTCGAGATAGGAATGCATTGAGTTTTGCTTTACAGTTGAATGTGTTTAAGGGGTAGATGGTTATTTTTTTATTGATTTTATTATAAATGCGAGCACTCATTGAGTTTTACTGTCGGCTAGCAAATACCGTCCGCCGGGGTACTACCGGACAGACCGTCTGTTTATTTCGTTTGCTAAGCGTTTTGGCACATAGAGGGGAAAATGTTTCTTCATTAGGACTAAATTAAAGTGTACTTTCCGGCCTATATATATATATATGAAAAAAAAGAAAAAAAAATGAAAAATGATTTATTCGAAATCTTAATAAATATATATATATATATATATATATTTAATGTTAGTTTTCTTTATAATAATGTGACGAAGTGGACTCTTTCAGTGGGGACCTTATAATTTACTTTAAAAATAAAGTTTTAACCGACGAAAAATCAATCATCCCCTATTTTCCTACCCTTAAGGTTGTTTTTTTTTTTCAAATGTATATGGGACCAACTTCTTCCCTTTCCAATAAAAAAATAATTACCAAAATCGAACTAGGTACCTACTCTGTAAAAAGTTATGCGCGGTCATACATTTGATAAAATAATATGAACGTTCATTTGAACAGTATAAAACCGTAAACATCAATTCTCAAATCCGACGCCGTAATAAGACGAAGGACAGGCTATTGTCGGTCGAAAAGAAGAACGACCCAGTTGCATTAAGAATACAATGTAACATGCTATATAGTGCTACTATATACACACTGATCACACACGGCATTCACAGTAAAAGCTTCTCGCAGACTGACGCATGCTATGCGAACTTAGAACTTAATGCAAATCCAGTTTCTTATTGAAAACAGTGCCACCTTCTTGATAGCTGGCGAACTCTCTGAAGCTCTAGCGATTGCTAGGCTAGGCTGTCAAGGTATTTCAAAATTCGCCGTATTGTCACAAGGCATCAGTAGCCTAGGGGTACAGACGGTGGTATTTGGAGTCGATGATCCGGGGTTCAATCCCTACGACCGACGCACTTTTTGTATGTTTTGTACATTCAAAGAAAAGTTGTAACTACCGCAGAAGAGATGGCGCCTGTATACGCAAGCATTAAATGCCTTCTCAATTTGGTCGAGTTGCCTGTCTATCTCAGTATGTATATTGTAGTCTTTGGAGTTGGACTGACGCGGCCTGTGAACGGTCAATAGTAAATTTTACAATTGTGATGTATGTTAACCTTCTTGGTGATCTAGTATAAAACCTGTCAAGGTACCCTCTGGTCACCTATTGTGACATTTGCTGTCCTTCAATAAATATGGTTGAGTAAACATGCGTTTTCCTATTGCGGAGCTATCCTTTAGTCTTCCTGGTCAAGGACTTATCAACTGGCGACGAGATTAAACGATTTTCACGCGAGCGAGCAAAAATTAAATATGAGCGTTGGTTAGAAAAAAATAAACTTCGAAAGTGATAAAATGGCAGTCGGTCGTGTCGAAACATTTGATATCCACAAGGACAATTGGGAGGCGTACAAAGATCGTCTGGAGCAGTACTTTGTGGTGAACGATGTTAAGGATGAGAGGAAAGTGCCGTTGTTGATTACCCTAATTGGGTCGCAAGCCTACGAGTTGCTGGTGACTTTATGCACTCCGAATAAACCGGCGAGTTTGACATATGCTGAGATTGTTAAAAAGTTGACTACGCACCTTCAACCGAAACCTAGTGTTTTAGCCGAAAGATTCAAGTTTCGCCAACGCAAGCAAGCGAGGAATGAATCGGTGGCAGAATACATAGCAGACCTAAAAAAAAATAAGTCGATTTTGCGATTTTGGGACTTGGCTGAACGAGAGTATCCGGGATCAATTTGTTTGCGGATTATACAATGAGAGCATAAGGTTACGCTTGTTTATGGAAGAGGACTTGAAACTAGAGACAGCGACAGAGATTTCGATAGCAATGGAGACGGCTGAAATCAATGCAGCGGCAGTAGATCACCGAAGTAATGCGACTAGAACCGGTCAAGACACCAGTTCATCGGCCTGTTATGCCATGGGAGCTAGAAGTATTTCACAGGCGAGAACAAGTGGAAGCTATATGAACAGCGTAAAAGCTGGTGCGGCAAGTGGACACAATCGGACATGTCCAAGTACGGAACGACATGACTACGGCGGTGGACGCTCAGGGATGGCAGCGGCGAAATCGATGGAGCTCATGCGTGGGAAGAACATGAGACAATGTTTAGCGTGTGGCCGGGCCCATGCGTTAGAAACCTGCAAGTTTAGGTTTTATACCTGTAGGGTGTGCAATCGGGAAGGGCATTTGAAAAAAATGTGTCCACGATTAGCAAGCGTCGCGGGGCACAATTACGTGCAAGCTAGTAGCGATTCACCACAATCAGATGATTTAGAGGTAAACTTTTCATTTGTAAAGCTTAATGAGTGTGAGGTTAAATATAAACCCTATACATTGACAATTAATGTAAACAATTCAGATTTAGTCATGGAAATTGATACAGGTAGTCGAATTTCCTGTATTAGCTCACAGTGCTATGACACTTATTTTAATAATTGTGCAGTAGAGTCGAGCAATTTACGATTACGGTACTATACGGGAGAAACAGTACACACTTTAGGTAAGATAAGACCGGTCGTTAGATGGGGTAATGTAGCGAAAACTTTAGACTTGTATGTCATTGATAATGGTAAAACCAACCTGTTGGGAAGGGAATGGTTAGAAGAATTAGACATACCAGTGTTTAGCCCAACCATGCATTTTGTTAAATCGTGTGAGAGGTTTGATTTGAAGGAATTTAGTTCCAGGTTTGAAAATGTTTTTGCGGATGGACTGGGGCGGTACAATGGCGGTCTGGTCACGTTGCGGGTTAAGGACGGCGCGCGACCGGTGTTTCTACGCGCACGGCCGTTAGCGTACGCACTGCGGGAATCAGTGGAGCGCGAGCTGGAGCGACTGCAGCAAGAGGGAGTCATTACGCCTGTGGAAACATCCGAGTGGGCCACCCCGATAGTGCCAGTGGTCAAATCTGATGGAAGCTTGCGGTTATGCGGCGATTATAAGTTAAGTCTGAACAAATGTCTAGAGGTGGACCGGTTTCCCTTACCCAGAGTTGAGGATCTGTTTGCTAGGTTGCATGGGGGGGAAAAATTCAGTAAAATAGACTTGTCACAAGCGTATGCACAGCTGGTACTGGGTGATACTGCTAAATATACTGTTATAAACACCCATAAGGGTCTGTTCAGATACAACCGACTCATTTATGGTCTGTCTTCCAGCCCAGGAATCTTTCAGAGGATTCTGGAGCAGCTTTTTGCTGATATACCCAGAGTAGGTGTATTTTTAGACGATGTAATAATCACGGGAGTGGACGATAAAGAACACCTAGAAAATTTAACTAGGGTATTCGAACGTTTGGGTAAATATGGATTAAAAATTAAAAAACAAAAGTGCTCCTTTATGTCAGATTCTATAACCTACTTGGGATATATAGTGAACAGCGAGGGGATCCATACGTGTCCTAAGAAAGTGGAGGACATTTTGAAAGTAGCCGCTCCTCGTAACATTACGGAATTACGGTCTTTCATTGGGATGACGATGTACTATGCCAAATTTGTCAAAAATATTAGTACGCTACTGACACCTTTGTACGCACTCTTAAAGAAGGGGGTTAGATTTGTATGGACAGTAGAGTGCGAGGAGGCTTTTACTAAAGTCAAACAATTGCTATCTTCCAGCGAGGTGTTAGTACACTACTCTCCTGATCTTTCCCTGATTTTGACAACGGATGCGAGTAGCCAAGGGCTGGGCGCGGTTATTTCACACCGAATGTCGGATGGATCAGAACGAGCTATAGCCTATGCTTCGCGAGTTTTAAACAAGGCGGAATTGGTATACTCCCAAATCGAAAAGGAAGCCTTAGCAATAATTTACGCGGTTAAAAAGTTTCACCAATACCTGTATGGCCGTCGTTTTATTCTAAGGACTGACCACAAACCGTTAGTAACGATATTTGGTGATAAAGCAGGTATTCCCGTGATGGCGGCCAGCCGCATGCAGAGATGGGCGGTTATCTTAGGCGGGTACCAATATGACATTGAGTACATTGCCACCGCAAAGAATACAGCAGATGCGTTGTCAAGGTTGCCACCACCAGGAGAAGGGGGAAATCCTAGCACGGAGGTAACGTATTTGAACTTTGTACAAAGTTTTCTTCCAATTACCAGCAGCGACATTAAAAAGGAATCCGAAAAAGAGGAAACTCTAAGAAAGGTTAGTCATTTGATAAAAGGTGGCTGGCCCAATGACAATTCAGATGAGCAAATGAAGCCGTATTTTGCACGAAGAGCCGAACTGTACATAGAAGGGGGCTGCATCATGTGGGGGTACCGCATCGTGATTCCGACGAACCTAAGGGCCAATATACTGAAAGAGCTGCATAGCAGTCATCAAGGAATTGTAAAGATGAAGGGGGTAGCCCGTAGTTTTGTTTGGTGGCCGGGCATTGATAGGGAAATTGAGCAGGTCTGCAAAAGGTGTGAAATTTGCGCAGCTGAAGCAAGAGCACCCACTAGGGCTGCGCCACAACCGTGGCCTTACTATCAGCAACCCTGGAGCAGACTCCACGTCGATTTTTTGGGCCCCTACGAAGGCAAAACATTCTTTGTCATAATTGACGCCACTACAAAGTGGATTGAAGCTTTTGTGATGTCAAGGACTACGGCGACGGCGGTTATTAAGGTCCTCATGGAGACTTTTGCCCGGTTCGGTTTGCCAAAGGAGTTGGTCTCCGATAATGGACCTCCTTTCACAAGCAAAGAGGTGGAGGATTTTATGAGCTTGAACGGAATAATTCATACCTTCAGCGCGCCTTACCACCCAGCATCAAATGGGGCAGCTGAGGGTGCCGTGAAGCTCTGCAAGCGAGCGCTAAAGAAGGCTACAAGAGAAGGTGTTAACTTGGATGTAGCATTGCAGTCTTACTTATTAAATTACCGTAATTGTGTACACAGTACTACTGGAGAGACGCCGGCCATTATGTTACAGAAACGAGCGCTTCGCTGCAGACTAGATTTACTGTCACCCACGGCAGCAGTCGAGCAGCGTGTTCATGATGCCCAGAGAAGGCAAACGGAAAGAGTTATCGATAAGCCGCTGAGCCAGATGGGTAGCGGAGATCCCGTATGGATGCGAGAATTCAGTGGTAAAAGAAATTGGGTCCCGGGGGTAGTATCAGCAGTGAAAGGAACTCGTAATTTTCTCGTTACTAGGGGAGATGGCACCACAGGGCATCGGCATGTAGACCAACTCAAAGAAAGGTTTGTTTTAGCTGAACCAGGAGATGGAGGGAATGATGCACCAGGAGGTGGCGAGAATGTTGCGCCAACGCCCCAAAATGTCAAGTCAAGTGCCGCGCCCAGCCTGAAAGCTTCAGGGCCCCCACAGACCAGCATCGCCATTAATCCGGCGGCCCCAGTCCACGTCGCTGAGGGCAAACGCGTTAGGAAACCACCAGTCCGTTACGGTTTTGAATTTGATTGAGAGGGTATATAGATAGTTTTCATTGACGAGGTGTCATTTTGCGTTGTTAGGTTGCTGGGAGTTCTAGGGCAACTTTTATGAATACCTATTTTAAACTTTTATTTGACTTACGAAATGTATGTACTAGTGTTAATTAAGAAAGGGGGTGTGATGTATGTTAACCTTCTTGGTGATCTAGTATAAAACCTGTCAAGGTACCCTCTGGTCACCTATTGTGACATTTGCTGTCCTTCAATAAATATGGTTGAGTAAACATGCGTTTTCCTATTGCGGAGCTATCCTTTAGCCTTCCTGGTCAAGGACTTATCAACAATAACTATCATGTTCACAATTGACAGCCACCCCAGAGGGCCTACCGCGAACGGCATTCGAAGTTTTCCTTCTCTGACGCACTTACGTACAAACTCGTAAGTATGACAGAGAGGGGAAACTTCGAATACCGTTCGCGGTAGGCCCTCAGGCCGCGCCAGTGTGGTTAAGGCCTTAATGGCACGGCTTCTAGCTCGCATGTAGAAGCCTTTGGAACACTAGAACACTACTATCTGTTTAAGATTTATTGATAAATGGTCTTTACGAAGTGCAAGTAGGTATTGTACTATACACAACGACAATTAAATGGTATACACAAATACTTTATTATTATTATTATATCGAGCCCGTTATGTCCCACTGCTGAGCAAAGGCCTCCCCTCTCCCCTTCCATTCATCGCGGTCTTGAGCAATAACTGGCCAGTCTTTTAAAAAGGAGTCCAAGTTATCCCGCCATCGCCGACGAGGTCTACCGCGTCTCCGTTTGGACACTCATGTTGGGGCTTCCACTCCGTGGTCCCTTTGGCCCACAGCTCATTCGGCATGCGGTAGACGTGACCAGCCCAGTCCCACTTTAACTTGGCTGCCTTCCGAGCTACATCTTCTATTTGGGTTTTGGAGCGCAGCGTGGTCCATTAGCTTTACACCTAATATGCTGCGCTCCATAGCTCGCTGGCAAACCCCAAGTTTGGACTTCTGCGCTTCCGTCAAAGACCAAGTCTGTGCACCGTAGGTGAGAACTGGAAGTATGCACATGTCCATGAGCCTACGTTTAAGTGACAGAGGTAGGTCGCCCTTCATTAGGTGTTTCATGGACCAATAGCTCCTCCAGGCGTTTTCGGTCCGTCTATCGACCTCTTTCTCTTGTCGCGCCTGGAAAGAGACTAATTGGCCCAAATAAAGATACTCATGGACATATGCTATATGTTCTCCGTTTATCTCTACCCTACGTTCTGTGCTATTGGTCATGACTTTGGTCTTTGACATGTTCATCTTTAGGCCAACCTCGAGGCTTGCGTAATATAAATGGTATACACAAATACTTACTGTGTTTTTATTAATCCCACACTAAAAACGAAAGTTATAATTTGTCACAACAATCGTCTTCAAAGTAGTTCAAATTGAATGAATTATTCTGCTGTCTCTTTCCATCTTACAACTGCGCCTTTAGGTGCTTTCAATTCACGACACAAACGAGGCTATTTGTCACACAAACGAGCTATACTTAGAATTACAGTTATGTATTAGCATAAAAATAATTTATTAAAACGTACTTTATTTATAGTTGTTGCGACATATTGCTAGCTGTTTAATCCATTCGTTGCCGAGGCACAAATATTCCATATAGTTAGGACGCGATATATCGTCAACTAATGGTTAATAATGGCCTTAAGGTTTAGGTACGCTCCCATTTCGCTCAATAATTTGTGTAAAAGACTTAGTGAAAAGCGCAATGAAATGAATACTGCAGATAAATTACTTATTATCTGGGGGCACGGCAGTGCCCCGGCCCGCCAAGTCGAGCAAAACAAAGAGGCACGGCCGTACCATCCTTTTCTGTAATTTTGTGCTGGCTAAAGCTAGAACCCTGAATTTTCAGGAACATATGTAGGGCATAATATGGCTAACATATAATATCAATAACATTCAATTTGAACTTTTAGTTTAAGAACTATTGTCCGTCAATGTTCGTTAGTTTTGTCACTGACATACTCACTGATAATGATCACGCTAATTGTAAGGTACTTCTAGCAGACCCACAAGCTCAAAATTTCAAATGTAATTAGTTTTTAGCCTAATTACTCATTAAAAAACCTAAAATATTGCAATTTCAGTCAAGTTTCAGAGATATATAAACTGCATAAGTAAGTTTGTAATCCTATACAAATACATGCGATTACACAGTTACTTTTGCAGTTCTTTCCTGCAAAACTATACATTTATATTAAATGGACACTACCCGCCTCATAAAATGACTACCGTCATCCAATAGACCCCGCCCCCCAGTTTTGAAATGACGTAATTTATGGACAGCCACTGTCTGTAATTGGATCAATGTATGTTATTAGAGGCGATTACGCATGTAAGATTGTTCAACTATATACCTGTAATTGTACATTGTATGTACTTAATCATGTTATATTCTGATCTGTGTGTTTTTAGGGTTCCGTGCCTCGAAATGGAAAAACGGAACCCTTATAGGATCACTTTGTTGTCCGTCCGTCCGTCTGTCAATACCCTTTTTCTCAGGAACGCGTGGAGGTATCAATCATTTAAAGTTTGAATTCCTGTGCATAGTGTGTGCATGCATTATTTTAGAATTAATATTTTTTATATTAATGTTGCTGTGCCCTAACAGGGTTATGCTGGAACTGTATTTATATGTAACATCTTGTAAGACCCATACTGCAACAAATAAATGAATTAAGCTTAAATTTATATCAAATACTCAGGTTTACTGTCTCTTGGAGCTGTGAAAATATCAAACTTCTAAGCCAACACAATCAAAAGATACAGCCGTTTATGCCGCAAATTTCCGCAAGGTTGGTAAAATAACATTCCCATACAGTCTACAAAAAGAAATAAGATCCCATAAAAAACATTCCATGTAAAAAATAGGCCAAGTCAGGCATTCTTGTTAATCTTTATTTGCTGGCTAAATAAAATTTTGTGACTTGGCAATCACACTTAAGTACATAGATTTAGGTACCTATGCAAAAATTAGTAGGTAAATGCAGTAAAGTTGTGTGATTCCCAAGTTGCAGAATTTTATTTAGCAAGCAAATAAAGATTAACAAGAATGCCTGACTTGGCTCTACGAAATATCTCACCACTTTTTACTGTGAACGAGTTTCGAGACTTGGCCTATTTTTTACATGGAATGTTTTTTATGGGATACTCTTTTCTACAGGTGATTTTAAGGGGTATATACATGTAATGATTTGTCAGTCCCAATTTATCAGAATCTGACTAATAGGGAACATTACTGCAATGTTCTGCCGCCAGAGTGCAGCACTATGACAATTAGTAAACAGTTTTTTTGACAACTTTGACAAGTCCTTCAAAGCTCTGGATCAAATGGGGAAGAAAATATTTCAATAAATAAATTGCATCAGTGCTGCGTAATTGGATGCAAAAACGAAGGGCATCATTAATTTCCTAACGAACCGATGATACGAAAACTATGGGAAGCGGCAATACGTCGTAAAGCAAAAAAAGCCCTCATCCACCTTTAAATAGCTATAGGATGCCATTTTAATATCACAGTACCTACAGGTATTTTACACACGAATGATAATAAAACGAGTGTAGTTTAACGCGTTTTCATCAATTACTTGTTATTGTTTGTTAGGTAAATAAATATGACATTGTACGTCATGGCGGTTTGTTTACGTGTTGTGTTAGTGTCGCCCCCTACGCAGAGCTTTGCGTAATGTTCCCTATTGCTATCGTCTGGAGGCATGTTGCGCTGCTGATGCAATTGTCAAAAGTGTCAAACGAGTTGTACTGACAAATTGTAGTATTTTATTTGTAGTATTGATAGCGCCGTTGATTATGATTTAAATTATTTTAATGACTGTATTGATTTTGCATTTGTATACAGCATACTTTATTGTATTTATTAAATAAATCAGAATCCGATGGTAACCTGCTATAATAATAGTTTGATAAACCATGGAATAGGATTGATAATCTAATATGGTGTGTTAATCTTAAGTTTAAGCTTTTAGTATTATGTACTCACTAATATTGTGAACTATTTGGGAAAATAATTTAATCAATAACTATTATGACTATTAAATCAAATGTATTAAATTGTCAACTGACTAAAAGTGTAACTGCCTGGTTGTTTAACGACTGCTGGCTGCCTGCCGACCCCCTCCACTTTTTAGTAGTTTGGTAGTCTTTAAATACTAGCCACCGTGCCATTTTTGCTCACTTGACCTGTAAACCTTCGACGAGAATAAACAGTAAGTGATTGTCGTAATGTAGCTTATTTCACTTCGCATTCCTCATCGTCACCCTATTGTTGCCACTAGTGAGTTTAAATAAGTGGTGAAAATACTAGGTTGCAGTGCCTTACCTCTATACTGTGCTTCCTCATGATGGAATATCCTGCCGCGCTAACATCAGAAGACGGTCAGAGACCCTACGCACCACAACACCCAGAGGATGATGACTTTCGCCCTCCGCCTTCATATTCTCCCGTCCTCGGTCAGCGTCAGCGACCTGTAAATCACCGTAACGAAGAAAATGAAGTAAGCCTTCTTCGCCGACAAGTGGACCTATTGGAAAGGATGGTTTTTCTAAACCAACCACAACCAAACCAGGTTTGTCATAAGCTTAGTGAACTATATTTACCAGAGTTTAACCCAGACGAACAAAGGCTCACAGTGATTGCATGGTGTAAACAAATTGATTCACTTATTACTCGCCGAGGATGCTCTCAAACAACTGCAATGATGAAAGCGTTATCATGTCTTCGTGGACGAGCAAAATTATGGGCTGATGACAACGCTCATGAATATGCGACTTGGGAAGAAATGAAAACTCACCTATTAAATCAATTTCAAGGAGAATCCCGGCACCTTGTGTATTTAAACAAATTTCGTGAATACACATCACATGACGCACAAACATATGCAGAATACGTCGCTGAAGCTTGGCGATTGTTTGCTGCAATTTCACCAAACGCGCCCAAAGATTTGATGATTGAGGCCGTCATATCAGGCATAAGACCCAAATATTATCAAGCAGAATTACTAAGATCCTCGCCGACGACGCAAGCTGAACTTATATCTACCCTCAGCAATTTTCGGAAACGTAGCCCAGCGGATTTCATAACAAATAATGAATATACAACTACCCACATTAACCGCAAACGACCCGCTGTTAACCCTTTCAATGAAACATACACACACACACATACACATACACTTGACGACATATCATTTGAAATAAGTTTACATGTTGTCGATAACTTACCTTATGATGTCATTTTAGGCATTGACTGTCTTAAAATACCTGGAATTAATATTTCAATATCTGAAAATGGTGTTTCCGTTACGCGAGTATGCAATGTCTTTTGCACAAATACACAATCATCATTTGAGTCAATAGATACAGATATACCCAATACATCAGAACTAGTACAAATCCTTGAAAAACATTCAGATGCTTTCAATCTAGATTCAAACAAAAAAGTTCAAACCGGCACACTCTCAATCCGTCTCATGGATCCAAATAAATATGTGCAAAGGCGTCCTTACCGCCTCGCTCCTATAGAACGAGAAAAGGTTAACAATATAATAGAAAATTTAAAACATAAAGGCATCATTAGAGACAGTAACTCCCCATTCGCCAGCCCCATACTTCTTATCAAAAAGAAAAATGGCGACGATCGTTTATGCGTAGACTACAGGGAACTAAATAAAAATACTGTACGTGACCACTACCCCCTTCCGATAATACAAGATCAAATCAATAAACTAGGAAATGCAAACTATTTCACCACTTTGGACATGCAATCAGGTTTTCATCAAATACCCATCGATGACGCGTCCATAGAAAAAACTGCATTCGTCACTCCAGATGGACAGTATGAATATGTAACAATGCCACTGGGTCTATGTAATGCTCCGTCAGTCTACCAGCGAGCAATAAACAAGGCTCTTGGCGACTACAAAGACACAATAGCACTTGTTTACATGGATGACATACTCATTCCATCGCAGTCCCCAGAAGATGGTTTGCGCAAACTTGATTTGATTCAAGAAAGACTCTCGAATGCAGGATTTTGCATCAATTTATCAAAATGTAAATTTCTAAAAAAGACAGTCGAATATTTAGGAAATTTAGTAGAGAAAGGTCAAGTAAAACCAAGCCCCCTTAAAGTCAAAGCTCTTCAAAACACAGAACCCCCCAAAAATATAAAACAACTCAGACAATTTAATGGCTTAGCAAGCTATTTTCGAAGATTTATTCCCAACTTTTCCCGATTAATGGCACCGTTGTACAATCTCACAAAAAAAGATAGCAAATGGGAATGGACCGATAGTCATGAAACAATCAGGCAAAAAATAATACGTTTCTTAACATCAGAACCATTGCTTGCAATCTTCAATCCAGACTTAGACATCGAAGTGCACACAGACGCCAGTGCTCTTGGGTTTGGTGCAGTTTTAATTCAGTTAGAAAACAATCGACGCAAAGTGATTGGCTACTTTAGTATGCGTACCACCAAAGCAGAGTCATATTATCACTCGTATGAATTGGAAACCCTAGCAGTTGTTCGAGCCTTAAAACATTTCAGACACTTCATATTTGGGCGACATTTCACAGTAATTACAGACTGTAACGCCCTTAAGGCAAGTAGCACAAAAAAAGAGCTCACACCACGTGTTCATAGATGGTGGGCATTTTTACAGAGTTTCCAGTTCGATATTAAATATCGCAAAGGTGAGCAAATGCCACATGTCGATTATCTAAGTAGAAATCATCAAATTAACCTAATAACGAAAGACCCAACATGGATTATTGTCGAGCAAGAACGGGAGCATGATTTAAAACGCATTAGAGACGCTATTATAAACAAAACTGACTATGACAAAAAATATAGCATGCAGGATCACTTGTTATATATTACCATACAAAATGACAAATGCAACTCAATAAAACGTATTGTGCTACCAAAATCCCTAGTAAATAACCTCGTACACATATATCACGAAACATTATTACATGCCGGATTTGAGCGTACCCTCCAGAAAATACGGGAACAATTCTGGTTTCAAAACATGTCAAAACAAGTCCGAAATTTCTGTGATAATTGTTTAGCATGTAAAATTGGAAAAGAATCCTCAGGTAAAAAACAAATGTCTCTTCATCCAATTGACAAAATCGGGGTACCATTTCACACAATTCACGTAGATTTAATTGGAAATTTAACTGGTTGCGATAAAAAATCCTATGCCTTCATTGCGGTAGACGCATTTACCAAATTTGTCATGATTCATCCTCTGCACGATAAAACCACTGGTTTAATCCTTAAGGCATTATATGACATTATTAATCTCTTTGGAGCCCCAAATAGAATAATTTCCGATAGGGAACCAGGAATAATGAGTAACGAAGTTCAATGTTTTTTTAAAGCCAGTGGAATTATTCACCACGCTATAGCTCGCGGCGTCCCAAGGGCTAATGGTCAAGTCGAGCGATACATGCGCACCATAAGAGACCATTTAGTAACAGTCGCGCAAACTCACAATAGAGCTTGGATTACAAAATTAGGAGAACTACAGCTTGCAATGAATACCACCAAATCTAAAGCCACAGGACATTCCCCATTAGAACTTTTGATAGGTAAAATCTGCTCCCCTCCAGCTATTGCTCAAATGTGCCTAACAGAAGATAATATTGACAGCGATGCACTTCGCCAGGAGGCAATGGTCAGATTAGCCGAGCAAGCACTAAAAAGCAAAACACGTTTTGACTCCACGCGTGCCAAAGTTGTCCCTTTTGCGGTCCATGATTTTGTTCTGTGTAAGGACACACAGTGGTCAGGTAATAAACTAGGCCCTAAATTCCTCGGCCCATTTCAAATAACAAAAATATTAGAAGGCCACAGATATGAAGTCAAAAATATAAAACATATTCGCAGCAAACCAATAATTGTCCCTCACGAACATGTTAGGTTAGTTCCATTTCCGAACCAATCCCAATACGAAGGAAACCGTGATAGCGAAGATAATTGAATATTTATAAACAAATCCTGTCTATATCGAAAAATTATAATAATAAAACAAAAACATTAAAATAAAAATACGTTTAATTAAAATAATAACAATAAGAAAAAAAAATACAGAACATACTACAATAATGATATGAACAACTAAGTAGGTGCTACGTTTGTATGACCGAAACAGTATAAAGACATATTCCAGTTTAACAGCCACTTGCTCTGATGAGTCGTAAGTACACACTTAGTCCAGCAACTGGGCTATGGAATCTCGTTTCTATACTTGTAAACGATAAAATTTGCCACTTGTATGGATGGACCGGGGAGATTTAGTCCTACATCTGGGCCCAAAATCTATACTCACTGTGGTTTGCCAGCCACTTGTTCGGATGGATCACACAGATTTAGTCCGGCAACTGGGCTGTCCAATCAACTGAGTTTTCTTTTCAGACCGCGCGCTCTGAGCACGAGCTTCGGGTCAGTATGGCCGTGATAGCGCCGTTGATTATGATTTAAATTATTTTAATGACTGTATTGATTTTGCATTTGTATACAGCATACTTTATTGTATTTATTAAATAAATCAGAATCCGATGGTAACCTGCTATAATAATAGTTTGATAAACCATGGAATAGGATTGATAATCTAATATGGTGTGTTAATCTTAAGTTTAAGCTTTTAGTATTATGTACTCACTAATATTGTGAACTATTTGGGAAAATAATTTAATCAATAACTATTATGACTATTAAATCAAATGTATTAAATTGTCAACTGACTAAAAGTGTAACTGCCTGGTTGTTTAACGACTGCTGGCTGCCTGCCGACCCCCTCCACTTTTTAGTAGTTTGGTAGTTGTGGTGAATGAATGCCATTAAGAAGTAACGACGATAACTGACATAACCGTCAATCATACTAACATTATACGTAACGATGTATTTTGCTGAATAAAGCCTAGTTATTTCGGGCATTGTCTACTTACTATCTCAATTTATTCAGCAAAATTAATATGGATAAATATTTACGTCCCGAGCGTTTCGACGCGGATCCATTGTCAAACATCGACAATACAATAACTTGGTCTCATTGGAAAAATACATTTCAAAGTTTTCTGGCTTCGATAGAGCCGTCTGACAAAAAGTGCAGCAATGAAATGAAATACCAATTGCTGGTCAACCATCTATCACCAAACGTGTACTGCTACATACAAGACGTGAAAATTTACGACGACGCCATTACAAAACTTGACACCATCTTCGTTAAACCGGCCAACGAAGTTTATTCTCGATTTAGACTGGCCAAAAGGAAACAGCAACCTGGCGAAAACATAGACAGATACATTCAAGAACTAAAATTACTAGCTAAAGACTGTGCCTTCAAATCGGTGTCCGCCGAATTAAATGAAAGTGAGTATGTCAGGGATGCATTTATAGCCGGCCTATCTTCGGCCGCCATACGGCAGAGGCTTTTAGAAAATACCTCTATGAGCCTAGACGATGCCCACCGACAGGCGCGCTCACTTGAAACGGCGAATCAAATTAACAACGAATACTTTGAACAACCAACTACCAGCACGTTCGTTAATGCAACCGCTGCACCTAAACCAGCTTCGCAGTACGACACCTGCTACTTCTGTGGATCAAAAAGACATTTGCGCCGAGCATGCCCGGCATTCAACGCCACCTGTTTAACATGCGGCAAAAAGGGCCATTTTGCGAAGGTATGTAAAAGCAAATCTCAACAACAAAACGCCTCTGTAGCCTGCTGCAACGAAACACAAGATTTTGTTTCGGATGCCCCACCCGCTTCACTATCATGTCTCAGCGCGGCCACCAACGATCTTAGTAAAGCAACCATCGCTATCACCATTAATGGTAATATCAGTGCTAAAGCTCTCATCGACACGGGCAGCTCCGCAAGTTTCATTAACAGTCGGCTCGTCGAGGAACACAAATTAAACCAGATTGCTTGTAAACAAAACGTTACTATGGCAGCCACACACATGGTCTCTGCTGTGGATGGATTTTGTGTATTAAATATTGATATATTGGGACAAAGCATCGAGGCTAAATTTTTAGTACTGCAGGGGCTATGCGCTAACGTCATAATTGGACATGACATTTTGCAGAAACATAATGCACTTGAAATGCACTTTGGTGGACCACTCGCGCCATTGAAACTCTATTCTCTACCACGAGCGAATATTGAGCCCGTCCGTCTCTTCCCGAACCTTCTGCCCGACTGCAAACCAGTAGCCATCAAGTCAAGAAAGCACTCACCAGATGATGCTGCTTTCATCAGCGCGGAGGTCAAGAAACTCCTGGACGACAATATTATCGAACCGAGCCAATCACCATGGCGAGCTCAGGTTCTAGTGACGTCAACCGAGAACCACAAGAAAAGGATGTGTATTGATTATTCACTCACAATCAACAAATACACTCAACTGGATGCATATCCCTTACCCAGTATTGAGGACATCGTCACCAAGGTATCCAAGTATAGAGTGTTTAGCAAGATCGATTTACGGAGTGCCTATCATCAGATACCAATACTGGAACATGAAAAACCCTACACGGCATTTGAAGCTGATGGCAACTTATATCAGTTCTGTTCCATTCCGTTTGGGGTTACGAACGGGGTTGCTGCCTTCCAACGAGCTATCAATACGATCCTGGTTAAAGAAGAAACTCAAGGGATTTATGCTTACCTCGACGATATTACTGTATGCGGACGCGATCAGGATGACCACAACGAGAAATTGAAACACTTCCTAGACGTCGCTACCCGCTACAACTTGACATTAAATTTAGAGAAAAGTGAATTTTCGAAGCAAGAAATTAACATCCTGGGCTATAACATTCACGACGGCGTCATAAAGCCTGACCCCGAGCGACTACGCCCACTTTTAGAACTCCCCATTCCAGAAAATACGGCATCACTAAGACGAACTCTAGGCCTTTTTGCACATTATTCAAAATGGGTTCCTAACTTTTCAAAGAAAATCCATCCACTTGTTGCGCATGAAACTTTTCCGTTGTCACTGGAAGCCACGAACGCTTTTCAACAAATTAAAAAAGAAATTGCAAATTCGACTCTGCACGCAATTGATGACAAGATTCCATTTACCGTAGAAACGGATGCGTCAGACTATGCTATCGCTGGAACATTATCACAAGAAGGTAGACCAGTCGCTTTTTTTTCACGGACACTTTCCCCATGTGAGCGAAATTATCCTGCGGTTGAAAAAGAAGCAACGGCCATAGTCGAATCAATTATGAAATGGCGTCAGTTTCTTTGTGGAAGAGTCTTCCTACTCATAACGGATCAGAAGTCGGTAGCATATATGTTCGACCAGACACACTCATCCAAAATAAAGAATGACAAAATACAACGATGGAGATTGGACCTGGGTATATTTAAATATGACATCGTGTACCGTCCAGGTAAAGAGAATCTAGCCGCTGACGCCCTATCTCGTGCAAATGTGATAGCTTCATCCACGACAAAAAATGACCTGCGGACACTTCATGACAACCTCTGTCACCCAGGAGTCACTAGGATGAGTCATTGGGTGCGAAATAAAAATCTACCATACTCAATTGAAGAAGTTAAACAAATGACATCTACGTGTCGCGTATGTTGCGAATTGAAACCCCGATTCCACAAAAATTGTGGGACCCTCATTAAGGCAACCTCACCGTTTGAAAGACTTTCTATCGATTTTAAAGGGCCATTACCAACTGAAGGCTCTAAAAACCGTTATATTTTAACTATAATCGACGAATATTCACGCTTTCCATTTGCATACCCTTGCCCAGATCTTACCTCAGAAACGGTAAAAACAAAGTTAACTGAACTATTTGCAACGTTTGGGATGCCGAGCTACATACACAGTGATCGTGGGACAACCTTCTTATCTGACGATTTAAAACACTTTTTACATGAGAAATCAATAGCTACAAGTTATACGACACCCTACAACCCTCGCGGAAATGGCCAAACAGAACGGTACAATGGGATCATCTGGAAGACTATAGAATTGGCCCTGAAGACACAGAACTTACCTAAAACCAAGTGGGAGCACGTGCTGACAGGTGCACTCCACGCTATTCGATCTCTGCTATGCACAGTGACGGACTGTACCCCCCACGAGCGAATGTTTCTACACCCGAGGCGTTCAGCAACTGGCCAATCCATGCCCTCGTGGCTAAGCAGTCCTGGGCGGATCTTGCTAAGGAATCACCATAGAAGGAGCAAATATGACCCGATTGTGGAAGAAGTAGAGCTGCTTGAGGCAAACCCGCAACATTCCCGAATTCGTTTCTCAAATGGGAGGGAATCTGTTGTGTCTAATCGGCACCTAGCTCCCGGTGGTAGCAGTCTCCCAGAACAAGATGATGAAGATGAAGAAGAATGGGAGGAGGCCCAAGAGCAACCGAGCATGAACGAAAGACAAGCTGAGCCGAGACCGGAGAGCCCTGAACTACGCCGCTCCACCAGGCAGCGCCGTCCCCCTCCTCACCTGGATGACTTCGTCTGTAATATGACGCCGGGGAGAATGTGGTGAATGAATGCCATTAAGAAGTAACGACGATAACTGACATAACCGTCAATCATACTAACATTATACGTAACGATGTATTTTGCTGAATAAAGCCTAGTTATTTCGGGCATTGTCTACTTACTATCTCAGTAGTCTTTAAATACTAGCCACCGTGCCATTTTTGCTCACTTGACCTGTAAACCTTCGACGAGAATAAACAGTAAGTGATTGTCGTAATGTAGCTTATTTCACTTCGCATTCCTCATCGTCACCCTATTGTTGCCACTAGTGAGTTTAAATAAGTGGTGAAAATACTAGGTTGCAGTGCCTTACCTCTATACTGTGCTTCCTCATGATGGAATATCCTGCCGCGCTAACATGCATGTGGAGAACCAACACAATTTGACCATGGAAAGTATTTATGATCACTTGATCAGCCAAGTTTTCTAGCAGATAATTTTGAATCTAAAATATTATTGAATTTATTGTAATTAGTCTTTCTACAAATTTTAAACGCATTTATTATAAAGTTCGTATTTTATAGGTGTTATAGTGCTATAAAAACACATTTTACAGTCGATTTGAGCCGCGCTTTGATGGCTTTATATTTTTTTTATCATCACGTTAGCATCTTACTGCGAATAGCGATACCTTAGGAAAAATAAGTTATAACACAATCATGACACAGTGCTTTGTTATGGCAATATTATTTTTACGAAATGATATCCCTAAATTGCCACAATTTGTCAGAGATTGGATACGACAAATCAGAAGTGATAATTGTAAGGTTTGTAGAGCCCATAAGGTTTGTAGAGCCCATGAGATTGTTGGCAGTATGATCCTTGGTTGTAGTCTGCCCGACAGTTGACTTTGACATTTCCATTTCCCTAAAGTTGATTGTTGTGAAGTGGTGAAATTTATGGTGAATGTTGTGTTGTCTACGAAAATATATTTTTGTAAAAACTTTTATTGAGTATCGTATATCTACAAAATAATTAACACGTGTAAAATGGACGCGCTAGGCCCCTTATGCAGGACATGCTTGAGCCAAGGGAGGAAGATGTTTCCTTTTCCGTTGAATTACGCTAAGTTACCTTTTTCTACGTTTTATAAAGATTTGCGGGTAATTTTTACTATTTAATTCAATACTTATCTTAGTTATAACACTTTAAACAAATTTTACACGGGTTTAACGCGACATTTAAGTATATATCTTCATTTCCGACGTTTCGACCACGGGTCATGGTTGCAGAACTCGCAGATACAGAATAATTTAAGTAAATATCGCGTTAGAGCCGTGTTGTCCTTAGTTTTTATGTTGTCAGATGATAAATAGCATGTATATGAGAGGCACAATGCCTCTTCTTGTGCAGGTCAATTTGTATAGTTTTCGTCGGTATTTTTAGAAACAAACACTGCAGAAAGTAAAATACATAGTAATGTTATTATAACGTGCTGCACGTAGAACCGATAGCCGTTGGGGCGGAAAGGTTCTCGAGTGGCGACCACGTACCGGAAGGCACAGGGTGTGTAGGCCCCCCACAAGGTGGACTGATGACCTGGTAAAGGTCGCGGGAGTCCGCTGGATGCGGGTGGCGCAGGACTGGTCACTTTAGCACTCTTTGAGGGAGGCTTATGTCCAGCAGTGGACGTCTTTCGGCTGATATGATGATAATGAAAAATACAAGGCAGTTTACTTCTCAAAACAGAATCTACAAGTACATATTACAATAATGGCGTTTCCTGCCCTGTGGGGAGATAGTAGATACAGTTAACAAACATTTAATTACTACTGGCAACAGTATAAGCCATAAGGGTTGTTCTCTGATTTGGTTAACTTGGGTGTAGCAGCAAAATTCACACATTTACAATAATCTTATTTAATATATGTCTGATTACCTACTAAGTGATATTATAAAGTTCATTCAATTTGAACACTTGTTGTGGATTCAATTTAAATATCCATTAAAATGACTGGACCTTTTGAATACATCACAGTGGGTGTCTTAGGGCTTGTGCACAAATCACGCGAGTTTTGGCTACTTTTAACCTCCCCCTTGGTGATATTAGGTGAGGTTCTTGGCTAACCCCCCCTCCCCAACATAGCCTCATGTATATTTTTTTCATTCGACCTTATTGTAAGATAAAAAGTATTTTACATAGTAAATCTAGTTTATATTTCTATTTTAGTAAAATAGGCTCGCTATTTTGAAGTGCTAAGTAAAGATTTATGTTTAACGAAGCCGAGAAAAAGTATCTACTCGTGTGGTAGATATTTTTTCTTAATTTCGTTCTCAGTAGAAAAATATACGTGAGATATCCTTATATTATACATTATAAATTTTGTATGGCGATATGAAGTTGGTTGAGCCGGATTTGTGTGGCTGCACGCTCACCCGAGCGTTAGCGTTGTCGGCTTTTTGGGCGAAATCGGCGCCATGCTACTGGCAATGTACTTATTTATTTATTTATCGTTTTCAATTGAATAACGTGAAAATTATTTTCGCGGTGTGCGTCCACACTGAACGCACGCTCACCCGAGCGGCTCGCCCGAGCCCTCCGCACGCTGAGCGGCTCGCCCGAGCCCTCCGCACGCTGAGCGGCTCGGGTGAGCGTGCGGAGGGCTCGGGCGAGCCGCTCGGGTGAGCGTGCGTTTGGTGTGGACGCACCTTATCATATAAAACTGAGCTTATTTTTAAACTCAAAGAGATGTCTATAACCTTAACTTAAAGGAAACTGGTTATATGTTTCAGTTTACTGCCAAAGACATGATTTGCTGGGAGTGCAAGAGTTTTATATTAAAAATGGCAGCTTTCAGATTAAAAGCACTGAAGGCACAAGCCAACCTCGAAACTTTGCGAAGGGAACCGGTAAGTAAATTAACTTCTAAAAAGGAGGTTCTCAATTCATCAGAATCTTTAATTTTTTTGTATGTCCCTAATTCTATTACGCCTGGACTGATTTGGAAAATTCTTTTATTTTTGTTTGAAAAGGTTTATCCTTCCCGGTGGTCACATGGTTATCAGGTCAGGATCTGGTCTGATGATGGGATCCTGGGGAAATCGAGAGAATTCTTCAAATTTTTATAGGCACACTTGAAGTGATTTGGGTACTGATTTGAAGTCGGTTAAAACTTTGTTTTTAAAGTAAATTATAAACTCTCTTAATTTATATAACAAATAAATGTATATCAAACAAATCTTAAATACTAAACTTACAGATCAATACTTAATTTTACTTACTATTACTACTAAACAATCAATGCATAATAATTACAAAAATTTTTATTGTAAATTATAAATGAAATTACTACTATTTATTATTGTATAAAACGGCCATTAAACTGTTCAAGGATATGATTATGCATATTTATAATTTGACTGAATAAAGGATTATTTTATTTTATTTATTTATGTTATTATAAACTCTCTTACAGTGGACTACACTCCAGAGTCTCTCCAAACTGGCAATATCGAAAGGCATAGATTTGGAAATAATTGAACAGTCGGACCCTCTCATTTTAGACAAGATTAAAACAGAGAGCAACATGGATGTTGAGAATGTATTAGGCGAACAATCTAATGACATAGGTGATGAAAATATTGAAACAGAGGTAAAGCTTGAAATTGGTGATGAAAATGAAGAAATGGGTGATGAAAATAATGAAGATGTTATATTCCAAGTGTTTCAACATAAAACCCGTGTTCCTGAATCTAACAACCAGAAAGTGGCTGATGATGGAAATATAGCCAATGCAACTTTAATGTCTCTTTTGACTAGGAAAAGTGAGTATTTTACAATAGCTTGGGCCTATCCTATTTCACGAAGCTATAGTGCGGATCCTCTTTCTAGACCGGATCTTATCATTCTTATCTTAAGACCCAATAGGCCTTTGGCAATTGTCTAGCCGCGTGCCATGAATACTTTAAATGAAAATACCATGTTTAATAAATACTTTACTCGAGCGGCTATTGTTAAAGTAGTTTATTGTTTGAAATACAAAATGGTCAACATTGCTAAGTAGTAATTTTAATGTGGATCCTTTCCTTAGACTTTTGGTTGAAAAAGTGTTGATGTTTTACTACATTTATTTTAAGGTATTAATGAGCGGTTACACTTCACAAATTAAAAACAATCGCATTGTTTAACACTTTTTTTTCGATCTAGAAGGATTCGCGCTATACATGTTACAATTTTGCAACCATGTATTTGGGGCTCGTTTCTCGAAGCTTCACATTAAAACAAATATAAAAATAAACGACTATGACGAGTCCAAAAGTGCTGCTGACTGGTCAAATGGTCAGAGTTGTTGGCCAAAAGCCTCTAGTGTTGCCAGATCAGTTCACCTAGTGGAATAGGCCCATTATGTTATAGTAGTGACCAGTTAACAATAGAAAACGTCTAAAAATTATCTCTCTCAAAAACTCATGTTTTATTTTATTATTATTTATTTATTTATCAGGCAGGCAGCTGAAACAACTGATGATGCCTATATCCTTAACTTTAAGTTTTTTTTTTTTAATTTATGACCAATATAATTTGAGTAGTACATTTTGGTATACATTTTTTACACCAGTGGAAACCTCTGGGGTTTATATGCTGATGCATAGTTCGCTATGGTACATTAATTTACTTGAATACATCACCGTTATAGACTCATAATTATTACAATACACTCGTATTGGGTTCAGATAACGTCAGATACCTTTTGATACTAGGTATCGATTGTAAGCTATTTACGTATTTATGCTGTAGTTCTTTTGGTAGTTGGTTTATTATATAAGGATGAAGATATCTGACGTTTCTTTTCCCATGCACATTGACAAAATTAGGTAAATTGAACATAGCTTGCTTTGGTAAATTTTGTCTAAGGTTGTTTTTTCTTACTAAACTGTTGTGTTTGTATATAATTGTTAGGCTTTAATTTTCTTTTTTGTACAAATGTGCTTGGCTAATTGGTTCTTGAATTAGTTGACATTGATTTCATGAAATGTGTAAAAATAGTAGATAGAGAGAATAGGGTCTCAAGGGAGCAAAATGATATATATATTTACGGCGAGGACGGTATATTGAATCCTCCTGTGCGTAGCGAGGGATTCTAAAGTAGAATCTTGAGCGTAGCGATTACACCTTGTATGAGGAAAAGTTAAATCCCTCATTTTAGAGCAACAATTACTGTTTTCACACCTTTCATTCAGAAATGTAAGTTTTGGTCCCCGATGAGAGGGAGCAAAATGCTACTTTTCTGTTCAAGCTACTTTTTTAATTTATTAATTGGCATGTAGTATTTACGCAATGTGCCAATTGAACACATTCAGCGTAATCGATTAAAAACTAACATATTTTGTTGTTCCTTTTTTTTTCTTCTTTTTTAATTATTCTTTGATTTTTTTTTCAATTTTGTTTTCTTTTTTTAATAATTTTTTATATTGTAGTTTTTTTTTTGTGTTTCCTCATAGTCGGTGTGAAAAGTTGCATGTGTCACTCAGGAGCAAAATTATCTTCGTCTTGGGCGTTAACACTTGAATCTCTCACTACGCTTAGGATCCTACGTTAGAATCCCTCACTACGTTCAAGATTCAATACACCGCTCTCGCCGTAAATATACTATTTTGCTCCCTTGTGACACAGATAACTATTTCTCAATCGCAGCATGATATTTATTCTATTTCAGGCACTCAACCTTCCTTCCAACCTCTACCCGAAACTTCTACACAAAAAAAGCAAAATATAAACATAGAAATAAGAAAACCGCAAGAATCAACATATACACCCGAAATACCCAAAGATTCTCAAACTGTAACCAACACTTTCACAGAAGAGAGATTGACAGAAGAAGAGGTGAGAAGATGGCGGGAGAGTAAGAGGGAGAATGAGTTTTATTCGAAAAGTGTTCCTATTTTTCGATGTGAGCAGTGTGTGGAGCCCTTTTTGACGAGGAGGTCATTTTTAGGACACTTGAAACTGCATACTGGGGTAAGTTTTTAACCCACTGACGTTTGCGAAGGGTGTTTTAAGTTTAAAATGTGTATATGTGTGGTGGTATAGTATATGGTAGAAACACAGATTAAACAGGAACAAATATACACACTTTTAATTATAATTTCCCTGAGATTTTATTACAGACTTCATTAAAAAATTAATTATAAAAAATCTGCAAGAGTTTGATCCTATAATTGGCTGTCTACGTCAGTGTTGTTGTCTTATAAAAGCGTTGGTTCTCCACATTAATAAATAATCACCCAAAGGGCAATGGAGAGGGCTATGTTGGGAGTTTAAGCGGCAGGGGGCGGGACACATTGCACGTAGAACCGATGGCCGTTGGGGCGGAAAGGTTCTCGAGTGGCGACCACGTACCGGAAGGCGCGGCGTGGGTAGGCCCCCCACAAGGTGGACTGATGACCTGGTAAAGGTCGCGGGAGTCCGCCGGATGCGGGTGGCGCAGGACCAGTCACTTTGTCACTCCTTTGGGGAGGCCTATGTCCAGCAGTGGACGTCTTTCGGCTGATATGATGATAATGATGATTCATTATCAATAAAAAAATTTAATGTTATTCCAGTATGGCGTTTTAAAATAAGAAACAATTTTTGTATGGAGAGGCGATTTGAGACTTGAAAGCCGCTCTAAAGAAAATAGCAGGGCGGCCAATCTTAGTACTAGGTGCGCGGTAATGACATCATAATAAGTTTACTAGAGGCTGTCAAGGTATTTCAAAATTCGCAGTATTGTCATAATACATCAGTAGCCTAGGGGTACAGACGGAGGTATTTGGAGTCGATGAGCCGGGGTTCAAACCCTGCGACCGACGCACTTTTTGTATGTTTTAACATTCAAGTGGAGTATTTCAACTAACGATACTAGATGGCGCATCAAATACACAGGGTTACCGATTTTAGGCCCAGAGATTGTTCTGTATTTCAGTATACAAGGTGAATGTGGCCTGTAATAGGAGCAAAAAATTAAACGGTAGATTATTACGCTTGTGAACAACTATTTCCACATGGCTAAACTTGAAAAAAATAATTTTTTTTTGTTTTTTTTTTGTTCGAAAATAAGTTTAATTGTATTTTTTTACTCTTCTGGAGTGCTATCAGTAACTTTTTATTTTAGAGACACTAAATAAAAATTAAATAAAAATCAAAAAGTCACAAAAATATCTTTTAAAAACAAAAATGCTAAAACTATTATTACTCGTTACACAATGTTACCTCAAAATCCGCACTGACTGCTGCGCTATGATGTCGTGGTGCCAAGATACATTACTTGGAGGTCATAACTTTATATTAAAATATCTCCGAATCCAAAAAAATAATGAGTGGGACACAAGGGTTTACTACAAATGCTCTAAGGAAGCGTCCCTTTGAATATTTGCTCCTATTACAGGCCACACCCTGTATAACAAAGTACTTTGTGGAAAATAGCGCCTTAGCTTTAATTTTGAATTTAAGGAGGGACGGTGTTAATGTTGTCTACAGATGTACGGGGGGCGGTCGTGCGACATATGTCAGCTGCGATTTCACAAAGAGAGCGCGCTAGCGGCCCATAAAGACAACCACTATAGGTAATGTCCTTTTCCCTGTTAAACAGTGTACGCACTAAGGCAACTACGCACCTAGGAATTTGTCACAACAACTTGCTACAGTTGGAATGAGAAAGCAATACATACTTGTCTTTTCTAAATGTTGGGGAAGCCGTGATCTGAAGATCAAAATCCTTCAAATCAGACTTTAAGTTCCATAAATTTGTTGTGAATGCAATGCGTGCGGGCCAAAAGCACAAATAAAACAAACAAGGACATCTGTCTGTAAAAAAAAACTATGCTAAAACACATTGCATACTTTACATTGGTTCATATAAGAACTCTATGTTTCAACAAATATAGCAAGTTGGTGTGACAAATTGTATCATTTGTAGTGTGTTTTACTATGCTGGCTTTCGATTGGAGTTTAACTCACCGGATCTGTGCTAGATTGGCGTTGTGTAGGCTTGTCAGATGCAAGTGGTCATTTTTGGTACAGTCGACTACAGAGATAAGTATATTTTTTAATGTTACAAATATATGTATGTATATCTTATTACTATGGTAGTAAGGTCTATGTATGTGTCACCGTTAGATTTTGAAAACCGTCAGTTTATAATCTTACCCGTTATATTGTAAACTGACGGAATATTGTGAACTGCCAAAATAATTCATAATTTTACGCATTCATTTTCGTTAGTTTATAAACTAACAATGTCATATCGTCAAATTGTAAACTGAATCAAATTTACCTGATTCGGAACGCAACCTGTGCGCTGTTGGGTTGAGTGAATTATTCCACTTGCATCAGTTTCCACTTACGTCAGAACATGATTTTTTTTTGTTATTCAGACATTTTATTCCATTTTGAAACGTGGCTCCTTTATGCTCGGCTGAAATTCAGGAGACCACGTGACAATAAAATAAAAAAATATATAAATGTGGTGTATCGAAACTGGCTTATCTGCAGTCAGGGGCTAATGAAAATGGGATATTAAATAAAAAAAGTTATATCTTATGATTTGTTTTATTTCTACACACTGAACAATTCTTTCCCCTTTTGGAATATTAAATCACTAGGTTTCAGGTTTCCTTAATACACCTTAAGTTATGTTTTGCTACAATCGGTAGAGCTTCCGTGTAATATGTTCGAGAGTGATTTACAATTCCAAGAGGCCTACAAAATTAGGTGTTAGTCCCTACGTGTTTATGCCATCATTAAGTAACTTTTTGAAATCCTAATTCCCTACTATATATAATATGCTTGACACCGACCTTCACACTGGAGTCATACTTTCTTAGCTCCGCAGGTGTTGGTGTGTCAGCCGCTGAGCATATCTTCTTTCCCCGGTGTTTAAATCATGAGAAGCATGAACCCGTTGTCGAGATGAAGAAAATAAACTTCCATCGAAGCATCAAAATGGAATTTGCGAAGCTAATGAAGTTTGATGAACCAGACCAAGACTGAGTAGATCAGTCCAAATTTAACTTCCTTCTAAAGTTCTAGAGGAATATAAAGTTTTCCCTTATCGACTGAAAAGAAACAATTATTTTCATTAGCATGGATCTATGTGGAAATCTAACCTACACTGGATATGATGTTGAGAAATTCTATCTTACCAGTTAAACACTCCAGAATGGATTATAGTTCAGCTGTCGAACCCGCCCTTCCACATGTATATGAGGCTGCATTTGCTGGAAAGAGTACCACATTGTCAGAACTAAGGATAACTGAATGAACCTGGTGCTTGTGTAAATTTTGATGAAAACTACTTACACTTGGGCCGATGTAGAAAATACAATCTAATGCACCATCTCTACTTGCACTGCCATCCGAAAAGGCTCAAAAAATCTTGTTTATTCGGTGATGAGACCGGATTTAAAATGCTCAATTCTTCTAAGCCTCCATGTCAGCTTTCCTCCAGCAATCTCCTCTTCCTCTCTCTGGCTCCCAGACTCGATATTGGGTTACCAGCGCAGAAGCAATCAACTAACCAATTTTTTGTATTTATTAAGGAATAACATTAGATTTTAAGTACAGACATAATGTCATTATTTTTAATTTAATTTATTTTACTTCTTTTTATATAATTAATAATTTAAATTGATTGTTTCAATAATTGTTATTCCTTAAAACCCCTACTTTATTAACTTTAAATCCGAACATCTCTCATCTTGCTGGCAACTCTGACCCCTGAACAATGGGGCTGGCAACTGTCAAACTGACAGCACCAATAATGGTCCCTAAAAAAGCTAAATTTGTATGGCGGGAAGTAGTTTTTATTTATTTTTGCGAAAATGACTTAATGTTTCGTCCCGAATTGCTCTGAAGTGGGAATCCACCGTCTTCCGAAAAAGGCTAAAAATAAAAGGCCATGGATTAAAGCTATGGGACCAGGTGAAATGGTATTAGGGCTCCTTTTGTCTTAACTCGAACAAACAATGTTTAACCACTCGTACCTAGAGTCATTTCCTCACGGATCGTACTTGTTTTGCTATAACTATCTTTGTCTTCGTTGTGTGGAAGATAGAGTCATTAATTCTTGCCCTAGACTGCGTCCAGCTTAGGTTAAGGCGCAAAACGTTACTCCCTAAGTGTAAATGATATTTATAAAGGGCGAACCTATCTCTGGTACGTTAAAACTTCTAGAGTCAGATTCGTTTGCTACCCACGTACGAGGGAGGAGGTATCCATTGTATATATCTCCAGTCTAGTGCTGAGATCGTCTGTGTATTGTGAGGGTTGACCATGTACATATGTTAATGAGCTATGTGATTGAGTTGCTCATAGGTGATTACACCAAATTGCTTTAGATTAAGGTACCTTTTATAAGATCTCGCTACCTCTGTAGCTTTGTTCATGAGTGGCCACTCAGTTGTCAACCCTTGCCATACAAGTTAGGGACCATCGGTCCTCTGTCTCTCTCTCTCATCGTATGGAATCTAGAAGAGCGCCATCTACAATTAGCTTTCACCGGCCAACCCCATTAATCCTATTGGCTACTGTTTATTTTTAATTATATGTGATAATTACTTAATAATTGCCAGCATTATGAATTAATGTTGTACTTAGAAAATATATCCAGCAAGGAATCATTTGAGTAAATGATTTTAACGCTAATTAGAAAAAAGGAGTGTCGATCGAAATACTGCTATGTTACAATTTATTTCGGCATCCATCAGTGTCGACGAAGCCCCGCTGCGCGGGGCTCCTGTTTCTGGGCGCTTTGCCCTTCGGGCAACTGAAGATACCTAACTAACCTAACCTACCTAGTATTTGTGTACGTTCCGTAGCAAGCCGATTTGATCTGTTCACAATTTGACATTGATAGTTTATGAACTAACGAAAAATAATGCGTTTAATTGTCAACGGTTTTGACAGTTCACAATTTTTCGTCAGTTTATAATATCGCGAGTTAGATTATAAACTGACGGTGTTCACAAACTAACGGTGACATATACACATTTTTGTAACATCGTATGGATACATCTCTTTGTAGTCGACTGTACAAGCTATTATTGCCGACTGTACTTTTCTGAATCCCGTCATCAACTACTCATTGAGACGATTCTAACGAGCCCAAACTCAACGGGATTACGTCGGTTAAGTACTGAATTCCCATGGCCACCTTCTGTCTCCATCATCAGATCAGCTCGATGATACCATAATATTGAGTTGTCATCCAAACATTTAAATATCACCCAAAATTTCAGCTTGATTTGCAAGATTCTACCTGAACAAACATATTCACATACATACATTTCAAGTTAATAAAAAGCTTGTAAAAAGTACTGTCCGCGACAAAAGCATCAAAAAATAGATTTTTGAAAGGCAGCTTATCTAATGTATTGTTACGTACAGACTGCTGAAGTGTAGCTACTGCGCCCACAAGTGGGACAACCCCAACTCGATGCGACGGCACTGCAACACCGAGCACCGCGCACCCATCACCGAGTGGAACTGCGACGTGTGCCCTAGACAACTACCGTGAGTATACACTGCAACACCGAGCACCGCGCACCCATCACCGAGTGGAACTGCGACGTGTGCCCTAGACAACTACCGTGAGTATACACTGCAACACCGAGCACCGCGCACCCATCACCGAGTGGAACTGCGACGTGTGCCCTAGACAACTACCGTGAGTATACACTGCAACACCGAGCACCGCGCACCCATCACCGAGTGGAACTGCGACGTGTGCCCTAGACAACTACCGTGAGTATACACTGCAACACCGAGCACCGCGCACCCATCACCGAGTGGAACTGCGACGTGTGCCCTAGACAACTACCGTGAGTATACACTGCAACACCGAGCACCGCGCACCCATCACCGAGTGGAACTGCGACGTGTGCCCTAGACAACTACCGTGAGTATACACTGCAACACCGAGCACCGCGCACCCATCACCGAGTGGAACTGCGACGTGTGCCCTAGACAACTACCGTGAGTATACACTGCAACACCGAGCACCGCGCACCCATCACCGAGTGGAACTGCGACGTGTGCCCTAGACAACTACCGTGAGTATACACTGCAACACCGAGCACCGCGCACCCATCACCGAGTGGAACTGCGACGTGTGCCCTAGACAACTACCGTGAGTATACACTGCAACACCGAGCACCGCGCACCCATCACCGAGTGGAACTGCGACGTGTGCCCTAGACAACTACCGTGAGTATACACTGCAACACCGAGCACCGCGCACCCATCACCGAGTGGAACTGCGACGTGTGCCCTAGACAACTACCGTGAGTATACACTGCAACACCGAGCACCGCGCACCCATCACCGAGTGGAACTGCGACGTGTGCCCTAGACAACTACCGTGAGTATACACTGCAACACCGAGCACCGCGCACCCATCACCGAGTGGAACTGCGACGTGTGCCCTAGACAACTACCGTGAGTATACAGCACTCCTATCATCATCCTTTGACCGGTATAGCCTAGTGATAGTGACCCTGCCTACGAAGCTTACGGTCCTGGCTTCAAAAAGCTACTGTTGAGTATCAAACATACCTCGAACTATTTTATACTTCATATGTAGGACTCAGTTGTGTTTTGAGGTATTGTACGACTCGTCTCAGGTGAATTTTTCGCTCCGAGCTCTAATCTTTCAAACAAAGGCCATTGTCTCTATCATCGCATAGCCTCTAGCTAGTAAGCACGTGCCACTACAACATTCATGTTGAAAAACAAACGGTATCCTCATAGTATTAAGGTTCAAATTTAATGTCACTGATATTCTAGATATTACGTTTTGGTAGTGTAGGACGATAGACTATAAGGAGTGCGGATTATTATATTGCCCAATTAGAAATGAAATGATTAACAAAATAACGAGAAAATAACGTTTTCGTTCCCATACAAAAAATACCGGTTTCCGATCCCTGTAATCAAACGCCAGCTTGGCAACAATATTACCTACAAAATAAACTATCAGTTGTAAGTATCTTTTACGCGGCTATGCATTTCCGGCAAGGAGTAAATACTTTACTCGAATACTGACTCTATTGTAAAAGTAATCTACTTATTGTTTTAATAATTAACAACTTGGAAAAGTTGAAAAATTCCCGACATTTTCATTTCAAAGTTCAATATATCAAAACCGGCTGAACCGATTTTGTTGTAACGTAGCTAAGAACGTCAGCTTTCGGACAAAAAAAAACGCATTCAAACCATTTGTTTGGGAGCTACGATGCCACAGACAGACACAGATACTGTATTACTGTAGTCCCTCTTTTTTCGTTGGGGGTTAACAACAAATGGTTAACAATGACTATGATTTTTTAATATCCTCCTTTCCTTTAGACATAAAACCGCCTTTTGGTTCAAATAGTGTAACTACGTTTACTTTACATTTTCAATTAGCGGTTACACTTAACAATGAAGGACAATCGCTTTATTTATTTGACATCCCAACAAGATACAAAGCTCAACATTTACAAAGACTGAACTAGATAAATTTCTGTCAAAAAATTCATTTTTGGTACAAGCTTTTATTGCCGACTGTACTTTTCTGCATACCATAATCAACTACTCATTGAGAGGATTCTAACGAGCCCAAACTCGATGGGGTTGTGTCGTTTTATTGCGGAGTTCCTATGGCCACCTTCCAGCTCCAGCATCAGATCAGCTCCATGTCATCATAATACCTATTGCATTGTCATGCGATATACATATGCATGCAAAATTTCACCTCAATCGGATAACGGGAAGTGACTGAAAAATGGATTGCAAATTTTGACGGACAGTTTACATACTTACATACGAACAGTGCAAGTTAAATAAAAGCTTCTAAAAAGAACCAAGTTATAATAACACTGGCACAGATAGAACGCTGATGTTACGTTACTGGCGGCAGTATTGGTGCTCATTATATACGTATAGGAGCTATAGTTTAGTCTTTAAATGAAAAGGCAAGAGTCTCAATTACACTGATATAATGGCACGAATAAAATTACAAAGCAAAAGCGAGTTTAGCGAGTGTGCGCGCGCTAGCGGAAAGCGACATGCGTCTTGCTCCGAGTTGGATCGATGTCTGCCGGCGCTGGCGCCGCTTGACTGGGAGCCGGTTTTTGCTACCGCGCCGCCTCGCGCGTAGGGATGGGGACGTAGTGCGCTAGTAATGCGCCACACCACTCCCCTCGGAGAATCAGCGTCCTGCTGAAAAACAATCGGGAAACATTACACGTCGGCCAGACCGAGTGGTTTTAACTGGCGCGGGAGCAGGTGAGCTGGAGTTGATAGGCGTGTCAGCGTCACTCAAAGTGAATGCAGGTTTGACACGATCGATGGAAACAGTCACCGGTCCTCTTGGTAATTCAACGGTGACTGTCTTATCTGTTCTGCTAACAACTCGAAATGGGCCAGTATAAGGTGGCTCTAAAGCACCACGGAGAGCATCTTTACGAAGAAAAATGTGAGTACATGTTTTCAGATCTTTGTGGACAAATATGGATTTAGTAGCATGGCGGCTCGCTGGTGTTGGTCTAATTTTGGAGACGTGCTGTCTAAGCTCTTGCAGGTACTCTGAGGGCTGCAGTGAGTGAGGGTTATTAGAGTGTAAGAACTCACCCGGGATCCGTAACGGCTCACCGTATACGAGCTCTGCAGCTGAGCATTGGATGTCGTCTTTCCAGGCGGTCCGCAGTCCAAGCAGAACGATGGGAAGGGTTTCGGTCCAGCGAGCGTCACTGTGTGCCATGACAGCGCTCTTCAGCGTTCGATGCAGCCTTTCGACCATTCCGTTAGCCGCTGGATGGTAGGCCGTAGTGTGATTCAGCCTGGCGCCGCAAAGGTCTGTAATGGCATTAAACAGTCGTGAAGTAAACTGGCGTCCTTGATCTGTGGTAACAGTTTGTGGGCAACCAAACCGTGAAATCCATGTCTCAACGAAAGCTTGAGCGACAGACTCTGCTTTGATGTCACGGAGTGGTTTGACTTCCGGCCATCGCGTGAATCGGTCCACGGCTGTGAAACAGTAGCGATATTCAGCCGATGGGGGAAGTGGACCAATTAAGTCGATATGGACGTGGCTGAACCTTTCTCCTGGTGTTTTGAAGGTGCCGACTGGAGAAGAAATGTGTCGATGTACCTTGGCTCGTTGGCATGAGTCACACGCTTGGGTCCAGCTGCGACAATCTTTGCGTACAGAGGGCCAGACGAACCTGTCTGTTACCATCTTAGTAGTAGTCCTGGCTCCCGGGTGGCTCATGCCGTGCACAGCATTGAAAACTTGCTTACGCAGTGCTGTGGTGATGAAAGGCCGTGGTCTCAGCAGTGAGGTATCACAATATAAGAAAATGTCGGTACCTGGCACTGGAACTTTTTCTAACCGCAGTGATGACGACGGTCTTTCGATGAGACCTTGCAGCTCGGCGTCAGCTTGTTGAGATCGAGCGAGGGCTTCAAAGTCAGGTGGCAGCGTGATGGCTTCGATCCTCGAGAGTGTGTCTGCGGTGACGTTGGCTTTTCCCGAGATGTGCTTTATGTCGCTGGTAAACTGTGAAATGAAGTCTAAATAATTAAATTGTCTCGGGGAGCATTTCTGGTCTTTCTGTTGGAAGGCGAACGTTATGGGCTTATGATCTGTGTATATCACAAAGTGCCTGCCTTCGATCATGTATTTAAAATGCTTTACACTTTCATAAATTGCCAACAACTCTCGATCGTACGCGCTGTACTGCTGCTGCGTCCGAGTCATCTTCTTCGAAAAGAACGCTAAAGGCTGCCATTCCCCTTTAACTAGCTGTTGCAGGACCGCGCCCAGGGCTGTGCTGGATGCGTCAGTAACCAAGGCGAGCGGTGCGTCTGCTGCTGGGTGAGCTAGTAAAGTAGCATGTGCTAGATTGGACTTACAGTTTTCGAAGGCTTCGAGCTGTTCTGGGGTCCAGGAGAGTGAAGTTGTACTCTTGATCTTGGGACCAGCCAGCATGCTATTCAGAGGTGACTGATTATCAGCAGCATGAGGAATGAATCTTCTATAAAAATTTAACATTCCAAGAAATCTACGCAGTCCACCCACGGTCTTAGGCGCTGGAAATGATGTTATAGCCTGTACCTTTTCATCCATTGGTCGTGTGCCGTCTTGCGAGATGACAAACCCGAGAAACTGGACTTCTGTTTGTCCCCAGGAACACTTGGCTTCGTTGATTAGGATGCCGTAGGCCTGGAATCTTTCAAATATTTGCTCTAGGTGCCCCAGATGTTCCTGTTGGTCACGAGAAAAAACTAAAACATCGTCAATGTATGAGTAGACAAAATCTAATCCTCTGAGCACTTCATCCAGGAACCGTTGGAATGTTTGAGCCGCGTTACGGAGTCCAAACGACATAAACGGGAACTCAAACATACCGAACGTTGTGGTAATAGCAGTCTTGCAGATATCTTCAGAGTACCACCTCGAACGTACTGGCACTAGTGCTGGCCACCTGCGACGGGCCGGGGGCGACTTCCATTATTTGATCTGCCAGTATCGCGATGTCTTCCAAACTTGCCGATTTTTGCGATGCAATAATTGCTTGTACTTGCGTTGGTAACCTACTCGACCACATGGTACGCAGGAAGTCGTCGCTGACGCCACCTAAAGCCAACGATCTAAGATGGCGGAGAAACTGCGACGGCGTCCGGTCTCCTAATTCTTCATGAGTGAGTAATTGTCGCTTGCGATTCTCGTGCGAAATAGATAACCGGTTTATTAACTCCGTTTTTTACTTTTCGTATTTTCCGGTTCTCGGCGGATTAGTTAAAATATCGCGTACTTCGCACGCAGCCTTTTGATCCAACTCGCGAATAACCTGAAAGTATTTGGTTGCATCGGTCTTAATTCCAGCGACTTCAAATTGTGCTTCCACTTGCGCGAACCAAACTTCAGGGTCATCCGGCCAAAACTGCGGCAACCGGACTGCAACGCGATCCACCGACGTTCCGGGATCCTGTCGAACATTCTCGTTCGGCGCTCCGGGATCTTGTCGAACATTGTCGACCGGCGCGATAGGTCTTAACCTTAACGCTTGGTCGGTATCAAGTTCGTTGTCGGTCATCTTGCCGCGGCGCGTGAAACAGCGAGTCACTATTTATAGTAATAGTTATTACACTACAAGTTATTAAACGCTCACGAGCGGTGTCACCAGCTATAGGAGCTATAGTTTAGTATTTAAATGAAAAGGCAAGAGTCTCAATTACACTGATATAATGGCACGAATAAAATTACAAAGCAAAAGCGAGTTTAGCGAGTGTGCGCGCGCTAGCGGAAAGCGACATGCGTCTTGCTCCGAGTTGGATCGATGTCTGCCGGCGCGGGCGCCGCTTGACTGGGAGCCGGTTTTTGCTACCGCGCCGCCTCGCGCTTAGGGATGGGGACGTAGTGCGCTAGTAATGCGCCACATATGGTTTCCGAACACATTCTAGAGGATTTATGATATGGGTGTAGATAAACTCCATAACATCATAGTTTCAAATTCACCCAGGAGACGTAACCATAAAATAGTTGAATGGCCCACTTACATATTTTATTTTCTGTTAATTTCAGTTTGTACGCCAGCTACCTGAACCACGTGAAGGGTCACAGCGCGGAGCCCTGCCGCCAGTGCGGGAGGAAAGTCAAAACCAGCGGCATGAGGACGCATATGCTGTGAGTAAAGCAGGGAGCCTCTCGCAGACTGCCGCGGTCTGCGGTGGCGGTCACTCAACGATACGACAATGGGGAATGGATGAAAATTTTAGAAGTGCCTGATATTTTTTTTGGTGATAGGAATAACCTTCCTTAACACCAGAAAAAAATTGCAGACTTTTCAGGCGCGTCAATTATTTTTGAAAAATATAAACAGTTTCCTTACTTAAGGTTTGGGTTTAGGACGGCGAATGAGACAAGTTCGTTGATCTGTCTGATATTACAAAAAAATATTTTAAATATCTGACCCTGGCAATAGCTGATGCAGCTGCCAATATCATTGCCAGTGTCAGTTTACCACGGATTTTTAAGATATCTTTTTTGTAATATGAGACGGATCAAGCAAATTTGTCTTATTCCCGTCCTAAACTAAATACTCGTAACTGTAAACATGTGTTGTTTGCTTCAGCACTCATGACTCTAGCCTTGGAAAGAAGTTCAAGTGCGCGGAGTGCGGCGCCCGGCGCCGGACCAAGGAACTAATCAAAAGCCACATCTTGGGGGTCCACCGTACAAAGGTACCTGTCACACCTAGTTTGTCTTATGAATAAAACAATAAAATAAAATAATATTTTTGCGGACAATCTTACACAAATCGGCTTAGACCCAAACTAAGCAAAGCTTGTACTATGGGTACTAGACGAAGATTTTGTACATATAATATCGGCTTTGTATGTTACAATGCACCGATTTTAATGCGTTTTTTTTGTCCGAAAGCTGACGTAGTCGATATGGTTCCTAGCTACATTTTAACAAAATCGGTTCAGCCGTTTTTGAGATATTGGACTTTGAGATGAAAATGTCGGTGGTTTTTAAATTTTTCGAAGTTGTTAATTATTGACCTGTTTATTGTGTACACTAAATTGCTACATCATCATCATCATATCAGCCGAAAGACGTCCACTGCTGGACATAGGCATCCCCCAAAGAGTGCCACAGTGACCGGTCCTGCGCCCGCATTCTGCGGACTCCCGCGACCTTTACCAGGACATCAGTCCACCTTGTGGGGGGCCTACCCACGCCGCGCAAGCCGGTACGTGGTCGCCATGAGAGAACCTTTCCGCCCCAACGGCCATCAGTTCTACGTGCAATGTGCTAACAAATAAATTGCTTACATACATACATACACAATCGCAATTAATAAGGTAACCAATATAGCCCTCTGAATCGCTAAACTTAAGTCACACTGCACGTAGAACCGATGGCCGTTGGGGCGGAAAGGTTCTCGAGTGGCGACCACGTACCAGCTTGCGCGGCGTGGGTAGGCCCCCCACAAGGTGGACTAATGTCCTGGTAAAGGTCGCGGGAGTCCGCTGGATGCGGGTGGCGCAGGACCGGTCACTTTGGCACTCTTTGGGGGATGCCTATGTCCAGCGGTGGCTTAAGGCTGGTATGATGATGATGATACACACAATCTTAAGTTACTGTTAATCGGCAGGTGGAGAGACGCGCGTTCTGCGCTGAGTGCAACAAGCAGTTCCGGAACATGCTCTCGTTCAATAATCACATGAAGTTCGCGAAGAAACACGTCGCCGCAGAACTGCTGAGGTATACTTACATATCTTATCTTTTTAGGGTTCCGTACTCAAAGAGTGAAACGGACCGAACTCTCATGAACGATCTCATGAACCGTGATAGTTAAACAGTTGAAATTTTCACAGATGATGTATTTCTGTTGCCGCTATAACAACAAATACTAAAAAAAACCGGCAAGTGCGAGTTAGACTCGCGCACGAAGGGTTCCGTACCATTATCTATAAAAAACGATTTTATTCTGTGTTTTAGTATTTGTTGTTATAGCGGCAACAGAAATACATTATCTGTGAAAATATCAGCTGGAACTATCACGGTATCAGTGAGATACAGCCTGGTGACAGACAGACGGACGGACGAACGGACAGCGGAGTCTTAGTAATAGGGTCCGGTTTTACTCTTTGAGTACGGAACCCTAAAAAAAACGTGATTTTTTTGCCGTTTTTATAGATAATGGTACGGAACCCTTCGTACGCGAGTTCGACTCGCACTTGGCCGGTTTTTTTTTTTAGAACTAGTTGACACCGCGAACTTTGTATCGCCATTTTCGCCATACAATAACTAAATGAGCTTATTTTTTCATCACTTTTTTTTGTGGTTATTCTGCTATTCTATGCAACAGACATACATCATAGAAATCGGTCCAGCCGTTCTCTAGTTATAAATGGTGTAATTAACACGACTTTGTGTTATATTTTATTGATTTAATAAACAGAGTATATAAACAGGTACATTAACTGGGTCTCACAAAACTGTCGGAACAGTGTGTCTGTGTGATTATAAACATCATAGTACAGATGTTACTGACGTTAATGTACAGAGTTATCTTACAATTGTTTGCACCAATACTTAAGGTGGTTCGATTGCCATACAAAACGTTATTTGACATTCGCAGGCCAACGGCGTGATATTTTAAGAAACTTATGTAACAAACATTTATAAATTGGCTTCCCATTTGCGCCAAATTCCACCTTTCCTAGAATAAACTTGTATAAACTAGATTAATTTGAGAAATTGGTTTGTCACGTGATATTTTGAGAAACTAGTTTTCTCAAATTAATCTAGTTTATACAAGTTTATTCTAGGAAAGGGGGAATTTGGCGCAAATGGGAAGCCAATTTATGAAAGTTTGTTACATTAGTTTCTTAAAATATCACGCCGTTAGCTGCGAATGTCAAATAACGCTTTGTATGGCAATCGAACCACCTTAAATAAAATTAACATGCACAGTAGAAGTAGTGTAATAATAGGGGTGTCACCTAAGATTTTTTTACAATGCCATTCGAGTCAGTTTTTCGAGGGGACAAATGTTTGTATGGGAGCAACTACATAAATACCCTAAAAAATTCGTCAAAGATTGACCTCGCTGGCGGAAGCCGAAACGCTTTATACTAATTGATATACAATTATGACGTCACAGTATGCTATTTGTACTAATCGTTGTATGGAAAATGAAGTAAATTGCTGTATCGGTCGCGAAATACTGCGTTTAGGTCCATAGTTGTTCAATTTTGTTTCTATAAAAGCGTAAAGATTCTATTGGTATATATTAGGCAATGTATTTTCATTAGTTCCTTTAATTATTTATTTATTTAATTTACTAAGCTAAGAAAAGAAAAAACAAAAATAAATTAGTTAAAATTTCATTAGTTAGATCAAGGACAATATATTGTCCTTGGTCAGATCTACCTATCCTTTTTATTTGTTTTTTTTGGCAACTGCTTGCACCTAAGATACGTTTATACTTTATTACAATAATTTGATGGTTTACTATCAATTTAGCAACACAACGTTTTCATGTTTAGGGTTCTGTCTGTCTGTCTGTCTGTCTGTATGTCTGTCTGCCTGTCACCAGGCTGTATCTCACTGATACCGTGATAGTTCCAGTTGAAATTTTCACAGATGATGTATTTCTGTTGCCGCTATAACAACAAATACTAAAAACAGAATAAAATAAATATTTTTATAGATAATGGTACGGAACCCTTCGTTGATGTCAAAATGTTGCGCTCTTTATGAACTATTGCGTGACATTAAAATCTCATTTTGAAAAAAAATGTGTCTAGACATGTTCTTTCCGTGGACCCTCATATTATTTTTTATTCGTCAATGAAGATCTATAGTGGTGTATTGTTATAGGTATTATTTATTTAATGAATTAAATAAATGAGGATGAGTATGAGTATGAATTTAATTTTAATGCTTACAACGACTCCATAGCATACTTTAGTCTTACCGCGCTACAAATACTCCGAGGCCTGCTAATGACTTCTATTTGATGATATTCAAAGAAAGTCCGAAAAGATCACGGTTTCGAGGGAAATGCATTAGGTCTCGTGAAACATTAGGTCTAATGAAACATTAGGGCTAAAGTTGTTAGATCTTACAAGGGAGAACCAACCATTTTGTTGTTTCTATAAGAAAACTGAGACACGGGAAGACTTCGGTGGTTTTTTTTTTTGTGTAGATACAAATGCGAGGAATGCCCGCGGGCGTATACCTCTAAAAGGGATCTGCGGACACACGTCGAGGGGAAACACAGCGATGAGGGCATGTACCCGTGTGACGTGTGCTCTGCGGTTAGTATCTAGTTTAGTTTCTATAAGGATACACACGCACGCCAACTTCGAGAAAGAGCTCAATCGTCGAATCCGACTCGGCTGGGCAGCGTTCGGGAAGCTACAGCACATCTCTTCGTCCAATATTCCGCAGTGTCTCAAGACGAGAGTCTTTGACCAGTGTGTGTTGCCAGTGATGACATATGGCACTGAAACGTGGTCGCTTACTATGGGCCTCGTGAGAAGGCTCAAAGTCACCCAAAGGGCGATGGAGAGGGCTATGTTGGGAGTTTCTCTGCGTGATCGCATCAGAAATGAGGCTATCCGCAGCAGAACCAAGGTAACCGATATAGCCCTACGAATCGCTAAAGTTAAGTGGCAGTGGGCGGGGCACATTGCACGTAGAACTGATGGCTGTTGAGGCGGAAAGGTTCTCGAGTGGCGACCACGTACCGGCTTGCGCGGCGTGGGTAGGCCCCCCACAAGGTGGACTGATGTCCTGGTAAAGGTCGCGGGAGTTTGCTGGATGCGGGTGGCGCAGGACCGGTCACTTTGGAACACTTTGGGGAGTCCAGCAGTGGACGTCTTTCGGCTGATATGATGATGATGATGACACACGTACGCAACCGCACACACACTCCGCGGTTAACGATATGCGTGTGTGTTATAGCACTTCTATATAGTGGTGGAGGTTAGCTGGGTTTTCTGCAACACTGTTTTGAATCAGTCAAGCTTGAAATTCTTTATGTACGGTCCGATATCGTTTAAATTCGATATCTAAGGGTCCGAGGGGGCCTTTTAAAACACTCGTGTCAACCTATTATGAAACGACCGTCGTTTAATGACCTTCATTATGTACAGTCACATCAACTACTATTATCTACACCCATATCATAAATCCTCTATAATGTGTTCGGAAACCATATACAACGACCACCATTATTGCAACCAGTAACGTAACATCAGCGTTTTATCTGTGCGCGTGTTATTATAATATTTATAATGTATGTGTTATCATAATAGCATCGACAATCGATGTTATTATGGAAATCAGGTTCGGTGTTGGGGTCGTGCAGCATGATGTTGTCGGTCATGATTTGAAATCTAGTCGGCCATGGCGGTGCAATGCAGGTTATTCTAATGGTTCCCGAACACATCATTGAGGATTTATAACATGTGGGTAGATTCACATAGTATATGTAACTGTACATAATTAGGCATGCCCCTCATTATGTACAGTCACATAAACTAGTATTATCTACTGTGCAGAGGTACCGCAGTGCGCATGGTCGGTCGCTGCACCGGCGCGTGCGGCACGAGGGCTACGCGGCGCCGAGGGACCACATGTGCGAGCACTGCGGCAAGTCCTTCACAGTGAGTTATTATAAAAAAAATAAAAAATAGCCTTTATTACTAAGAAGAGTACATACACATAGAATAACAACTAGGTATGAAGCAATACAGTTTTCTGATTTGCGATTTTACGCTAATGAACACATCAAACACACAAAGACAAGACCAAAAATTGATAAGCTGTCAAAGAGCCATGGAAAGGAGCATGCTAGGCTACACAAGGAGAGACAGAAAAAGAACTACAGATATAAGACATATAACAAAAGTAGAAGATGGTCAAAACTAAAACCCTTAAGTGGAGATGGGTAGGCCATATAAGTATGTAAGGCCATATAAGTATGTAAGGCCATATACTCAGAGAAAATAAAAACAAATGGACAAAAGACTTAACAAATTGGACTCCTAGATTCCAAACAAAAAGAAAACGATAGTCTGACGACATTAAAAAGATAGCGGGCCCTCTATGGTACCGCACGGTTTACTATTGACATTGACAGGCATAAAATCATTAATACTAATATGGTTACGCATAATTACTTTACGCCGAAAATAAGATATGCATAAGTCACATTTCGCATATTTTTTTACGCATAACATTAAAAAGCATAAATACAGAAAGCATAACCCTCATTAGAACTAATAACAAAAAGCATAAACATGAATACCCATAATAATCAATTGATATCATATCAAAATGCATAACGCTATTATCCTATTAAAAGGGGTACGTATCACAATTTAGATTTTAGTGATTTTAGCCTATGGTTTTCTTAGTAGTAAATTGCCTAATTGTCATTAGTAGTAAGTTTTAAGAAAAGGTATATCCACTGTTTTATAAAAAAAATAACCTCGAAGACGAAAGCGGGAGCAAAGTTCCCGCTTCCGTCTTCTAACCTATCCGCGATCCGAGTCGGTTTTACCACTAAGCCCCTGTTCAAAGGGTGGGCATCAAATATTTTTTTGGCAAAACCGACTCGGATCGCGGATAGGTTAGAAGACGGAAGCGGGAGCTTCGCTCCCGCTTTCGTCTTCGAGGTTATTTTTTTTATAAAAGAGCGGAAAAACTAATTTAGGTATTTTGACCAGTTTCATTCATTTAGACAACTGAAATTATGGATAGTGACAGATATACCAAATAATTATTAGCCCAAACAATAGTATGCCTAATGTATATTCGGCCAATACAAATTAGTCCAGCTAAAATTATTCTAATAGCGTAGTATGCCAGAAAAACAGTAGGCCAAAATATTACTATGCGAAATAACTATTATGCCACAAACAATTATGCCAAACCAATTATGCGAAACTGCATTAGTCTAATAACCATTATGCGATCCAAGGGGATACCGTACCGCACAGCTATAAATAGAGAAGAGTGGAAGAAGCTGGAAGAGGCCTTCGTGTAACAAAGACACGTCCGCACTTCATAAATAAATATGCAGTCGTAGGCAATAATAGACTAATAATAATAAAATGGAGCAATACAATTTTCTGATATGCGATTTTACGCTAATGAACACTTAAAACTAATCAGTAGTACTCATCACTAATTCGTAAATGTGTTATTCACTTCACTTTGATAATGTCTATTAACTTATAAAATAATAAATAAATATTAAAGGACAATCTCTTATCTCAGTTTGCCTCTTGGCAAAGGCCTTCTCCAACTCTCTCCACTGAGCTCTGTCCATAGAGACTCTTCTCCAAAATGGTCCCGCTGTTATTTTTATTTCATCTTCCCATCTACAATACTGTCTACCTCTGCTTCTAGTTGAACCTCTGGGATACCAATTTGTGACTACTTTACTCCACCATCTTTAGAACGCATCATGTGGCCAGTCCAATTCCTTTTTAGTCTGTTACGACGAACAGTCGCAATATAGCAGCGATTCAGAATCAAGCGAAGATACCTACGAATCATTCAATCAAAACCACACGGTAGCTACAGTAGGTAATAAGCGCGAATTCAAAAAACCAGCACAAAAATACCCGCAAGCGAGACCGCCCCCGACCGTACAGTCGGCGGCGCACTCAGCAAAGAGCAACGAATGCGGGATTTACAGAGGTAGCCATAAAGCCGCCGCCTGTGCTGATTTTATGAAATCGCCCATAGCCGATCGATGGGAGTCAGTCTGTTCTTTTTAAAATATCTGTGAATTTTGTTTTCATCACACTTGCTCATAAATGGTGTTATTCTATGCCTGTATACGGAAGGACAATGACCTAAATTGTTCCCGCGGGAAATAATGGTCCCAAGGGAGTAATGAGCTTGTGTGTGATCTGATTGGTTAAGCAAATCTTGACGGCCGCGTACAAGAATTCAGGCTCTGTGATTGGTAATCGAGCAGGCCATGCCCTGCAAGAACCACATGCTCCATGCTCTGTGATTGGTTGAAATATTGAAACTACGCCCCCCACTCGCACTGATCTGGAAGTGAAGTTGTCAATTTCGTCAACATTTGATTGGTGCGCTTGTATAAAACATGGATTTTTCTGTCTTTTGTAGTTATTTATTTCCTCGCAAATGTGATAATAGTACATTACTTACCTAGGGCGGTTAAACAAAGAATGTCTCAGATCGCAGGTATTTGACGCCCGAGCCGAAGGCAAGGGCGATAAACATGCGCTCTGAGGCTTTCTTTATTACCGCCCGTGGTGAGTACAAAATTTTACGTCTCTATCTGGCCAGGAAGTGGGGTTTTCCGCACGCATAGCGTGCGGTAATTCCTACTTTATGGCCAGGTGTGACGTAAAAAACATTGTGTATAACACGGGCGTAAGAATATTGCAAACTCGAGTCATCAAAAGACTTCTGATAGACTCTCGTTTGCAATATTCCTCATACGCCCCTTGTTAAACAATGTGATATTTTACCCTTATGTCCAAATTTCTAACTCTATCACTCTTCCTAAGGCCAAGGATGCTTCGTTCCATTGCATGTTGACACGACGCTAGTTTCGCTGTGTGCTGTTGTGAGAGCCCATGTTCCACATCCGTATGTCAATCCGGGAAGAATGCACGTATTAAATACCATACTTTTGATTGATAAATTGAACTCTTTGCTTTTCATTATGTTCTTTAATGCCCAATACTTTTTTTTGTGAGTTACAAGCTTTATATTAACTTGCACTGTTCGTATGTATGTAAATATGTAAGTTGTACGTCAAAATTTGCAATCCATTTTTCAGTCACTTCCCGTTATCCAATTGAGCTGAAATTTTGCAAGCATATGTATATCGCATGACAATACAATATTATGATGACTTGGAGCTGATCTGAAGCTGGAGCTGGAAGGTGGCCATAGGGACTCCGCAATAAAACGACACAACCCCATCGAGTTTGGGCTCGTTAGAATCGTCTCAATGAGTAGTTGATGATGGCATACAGAAAAGTACAGTCGGCAGTAAAAGCTTGTACCAAAAATGAAATTTTTGACAGAAACTTATTACTAGTAGTCCGTAATCCCGCTCCCAGTATACCTACGTCTCATGACAATACGATAAAATGCATGGCAGCCGGTCAAGAAAGTTGTGCTGAGCAAGCATCACAAGATTATCGCACCTAAAATTGGTCGAAAGTTTGAAAAATCCTTCACTTTCGGTCAAAATTTTAGAGTTTATTTACGTCATGGTGACAACAGTACGAGACATGTGGCATCATTTAGCCCTTTAATCGTAGAGAGAGTAAACCTAAGACACTATACAATAAAATAAGTTAACGGAATTTATAAGAGAAACTGACATGTCACAATTTAAATCAAAATTATTTAAATTCTTGACAGGTAAAGCTTTTTTCAACACACCTGCTCGTAAAGTAGGTCTTATTACAGCGTATTTACACTGATAATGCAGAATATTACCCATGCCGTGCCTTTTACATTACATTATCGCACTAGTGCCTTTTCATTACATATATTTTTAAATATTAGCAAAATAATGCAGAATATTACCCATGCCGTGACTTTTACATTACATTATCGCACTAGTGCCTTTTCATTACATATCTTTTAACATTTTTTATTTTTTTTATATTTTTCCTCGCAAATGTGTTGAAAAACGTCGTATGACACGCGTGAGCTTTGATAATTACATCCTCGGCTCTATTATCACGCTCACCTCCGGTTCGCGTGACAATTCCGCCTCTGATGTAATGATCAACATACCTCACTTGTATCATAATGTACTATTATTCAGTCAATGAATACTTAAACTGTAATTAGCGAAATATAATGTATAATGAAGACTATCTATATATAAGTATGTAATGCATGCTGCTTGCAAATTTGTATGCCTAAATGGCCAAACATAGTGATACGCATATTACCATTGTACCATCTTTGTTACCTATGCTTTACAAATAAAATTTACTTTACTAAGTCTGTCAGTCCTGAAATGGGTACTTGGCAGACGGTGCCAAAGGTTGGCAACTATGGCACCGGCCATGCATTTTATCGTGTTGTCATATGACCTAGGTATACTGGGAGCGGGCTAAAAGACTAGATATATTGACTCTGTGAGCTGTAAATTCGCGAGGCTTTCTTTTACAATATAAACGATTTCCTCGCGGACGTGCACTACATTATAGTACATTGTTTAACGAGGCGCGTAATGTGTAATGATGTAGAATGTTTTTCATCACATTTGCGCGGAAATAAATAACTACAAAAGACAGAAAAATCTCTGTCCCATACAAGCCAAACCAATCAAAAATTGACGAAATTGACAACTTCACTTCCATATCAGGGCGAGTGGAGCGCGCAGCTTCAATATTTCGACCAATCACAGAGCAGTATTCTTGCAGCGCATGGCCTGCTAGATTTTTATTCAACCAATCACAGAGCAGAATTCTTGTAGCGCGCGGCCACCTAAATTTGCTTTAACCAATCAGATCACACACAAACTCATAACTCCTCAGGGAGTTATAAAAATCCATAATTCCCGCGGGAGGTAAATCGGCTATAGCTGCTCTATACACCTGCCTATAAGTAATACACCCTTTACGAGCAAGTGTGATGAAAAATACTGTTTAAACACGGTTACATCCGTATAATCAGAAACAAAATTAATCAAACACATTATACAATTATCATCAAATTTGAAATGTCATATTTGTATGCAACTGTATGGGGAAAAATATCGTTAATTATCTGGCCACGACTGTATTTGTTTTTTCTGCACACAGTCAAAGGATCAGCTGTCGACGCACATAAACACGCACACAGGCGCGCGTCCGTTCGTGTGCTCGCTGTGCGGGGCGGACTTCGGGCACAAGAGCGCTCTCTACCTGCACGCCCGGTACAAGCACTACATACAGAACAAAACTAAACCGGGGACAGTTGCCGAGAATACTGTTAGAGACAGTGCAAGTGATGACAGTGACAAAGATGACAGCGGGGAAGACATAATGGAAACTTAACACTTTAATTTGACGACCGCCTTAGCCTAGTTGGTAGTGACGCTGCCTACGAAGCAAGAGGTCCTGGGTTCAAATCCCGGTAAGGGCATTTATTAGTGTGATGAGCACGAATATTTGTTCCTGAGTCATGGATGTTTTCTATGTATTTAAGTATTTATTTATCTATATAAGTATGTGTTTATCTTCGTCTAGTACCCATAGTACAAGCTTTGCTTAGTTTGGGACTAGGACGTTTGTGTAAATATTTAAATATTTATTTAATTGGGCTAGCTACTTTTAGTTAAAGCAATGACGCGTATAGTCCGCGCCAGAAAAAAACGAAAAAAAATTAAACAAATATGGCTGGACGTATTTCACAATGATTGGCCATACTATTTCTCAGAATCGGGACGAATGGAAATCAAGAGGGGAGGCCTTTGCCCAGCAGTGGGACACTATACAGCGTGTATATTTGATATCACCGCAAACTTTAGGGGGTTATAGAATAGGTACTTATTAATATATTTAATTATTTATCGATAAATTATTTATAAAAGCGAACTTTTTTTTCCATATAAAATAATTCAGCACGCAATGGATCACTAATTTGTCTTACTGATGGTGATGTGACATCACAACTGTCACAAGTGACCAGCTCCTTCCATGTGTCAAATGAGTGTACGCCATACATTGCTGCTCAAAAAAAATTTCAAAAATTAATTACGCCATGGCAGTTAACGCTAAATTAATAATTGTTATAAATATAATATTATAACACTAAAATCTACGTCTGTACAACGTACACTACTACTATTACTACGTAATATACACGCTGTATAGGCTTGGTCAAGAAAAAAAAATGAAGTTTTTATTCATGACCTCATACCCGACCAATATAAATCCAAACATTTTCCTCTCCACCATTTGCAAGGCAAATCCCCCATTGTCTGGATTACGATAGAATAATTTTTATTCGTGGTACGAAACTAGTTGCGATCGAATATTTTTTATTCTTTGTACGAAACCAATTGCGACATTTTTTTTGGTATTCCGACAGTTTTGACGGAGCCTCGCGGTCTGTTTGCCCTTCGGGCATCTGAAGATACCTAACAAACCTAACCTACCTAGTGTTTGCGCTTAAGCTCGTGTTTTTGTTATATTGGTAAACCCATTCCATGGTGGCGCATATCCTTAGCATGATAGGAGTCCAGTTTATAGTGTTTTTTCTAAGAAAGTCTGTCACTGTTGTCTCTTGGCTTACCGGGACAGAATAACAACAAGAAAAAGTTGATTGACCCTTGAAAATATTCAAAGAAATTCCGAAAAGTTCACTGTTGAGAACAAAAATGCATTAGATCTAGTGGACAGTCAAGGGCACCCATATGTGTTCACTCAAAGTTTCATAAATATGTATACTACAACCTTATTGTTGCAGACATTAGGTCTGTGTACATATTTTTGAGACTTTGTGGTGTATAGGCCTTTGACTGAACCATTAGGGCAAAAGTTAGTAAGTCAAGTGATTGCCAGGAACTAGGGAATGCAATCTCGATTCGGACCTAGCCGAGATTTCGCGAGGCCACAAGATCATTCTCGCTAGATTTACGAGATCTCGTGAGATTGGGTGTTTTATAGTGAAGATGTACTTATGCAAATGCTATGAAATCCATTTAATGATTAACATGAGAATAAAAATAAAAATGCATGTAGTTTATAATATTAGTTTTATTTCAAAATATAACACAATTGTTTAAATATCGCAGCACGGCTATCACAAGATGGCGCGCGAGCTCGCTCGAATTAAAAAAAAAACTAAATATCTTTATTTGCCAGAATATGGTAAGAAAGCACGCACTACCCGTCACTTTCTAAGTTTTCTAATACGAGAGAGACGGGGAGTATGTATAGGCCCCGCCGCGCCTTCCGGTACGTGGTCGCCACTCGAGAACCTTTCCGACCCAACGGCCATCAGTTCTACGTGCAATGTGCCCCGCCCACTGCCGCTTAAGTTTGGCGATTCGGAGGGCTATATCGGTTACCTTGGTTCTGCTGTGGATAGCCTCATTTCTGATGCGATCACGCAAAGAAACTCCCAACATAGCCCTCTCCATTGCCCTTTGGGTGACTTTGAGCCTTCTTATGAGGCCCATAGTAAGCGACCACGTTTCCGTGCCATATGTCATCACTGGCAACACACACTGGTCAAAGACTCTCGTCTTGAGACACTGCGGAATATGGGACGAAAAGATGTGCCGTAGCTTCCCGAACGCTACCCAGCCGAGTCGGATTCGACGATTGACCTCTTTCTCAAAGTTGGACCTACCTAACTGGACCGTCTGTCCTAGATATACATAATCGTCTACAACTTCGAGCGTAAAGTGTCCGATTGTAATGGGAGTTGGTACTACAAGGATCACGCAGAGAAACTCCCAACATAGCCCATTCATTAGTAATCTGCAAAAGTTTATTCAAGGAAAGCGGGAATGTCGCGCAAACGGAAAGCCTATTTATGAAAGTTTGTTACATAAGTTTCTTTAAATATCACGCCGTTAGCCTGCGGATGTCAAATGAAGTTTTGTATGGAAATCGAACCAACTTAACCATAAGGTTTAACTATAATTAAAAGTAATTCAAGTTTTGCTAAACCCCTTATTACACCCAAAACTGCCCCATTCATTAGGGTCTACTCCTTTTTTGACTTTATTTACATAATTAGAACAAATTTCAGCTTTCCAATTCAAACTATCTTGACAAAACTGGTTGTGACAGGCAGACAGAAGAGTGACGGCATCAGTGTTCCGTGTAACCAATTTCGGTACGGAATATTAGGGCCAAGTGTTGCCTAGTTACTAGGCAATAAATTATACCTATATGACTGCTTGTTGCCTGAATAAATACACTACCGGTCAAAATTTTAAGTTCACTCTTTGTTTTAGGTACAAATGAGTAATTTTGGACAATATTTTTTTGCAGTTCGGAAGCCGAAATTTGTTTCCAACTGATCCGTTATTGTTTCCAGAGATTTGTTTAATTAGTCAGACACAATTCACGTACATTTCTAAACAACGCATTCCCTAAAATCTTATAGGAATGACGGCAAAGGCTGGGCCATATATGGGCTTGCCACTTAAAACGTACAATGATCAGATACAATGTTGGTTTTTAGGGAATCAGTTGTTTAGAAATCTATGTAAATTGTGTCTGACTAATCAAACACATCTCCGTAAACAATAACGAATCATTTGGAAACAATTACCGACATCTGAACTGCAAAACATTATCGCACAAAAGTACAAATTTGTACCAAAAATAAAGGGTGAACTTAAACTTTTGACCAGTACTGTATATAAATAAACTTGCACAGTCGACGGTGAACGAATACGTACATAAATATCTGTACACGCCTTTATGAAATTGACAAAGGTTCCCGCCACATAAAATGTTCATTGAATAATGGACTCTATCGTAGCCAAAGATTCAAAATAAACTAACAAAGTTAGTTGTACACTCAGCGTCAAATAGTCTGTAGCAGTCAAAGTGGCCAAATAGTTCGGTACACCATACTAAATATACAGTGTACCGAACTATTTGACTACTTTGGTTGGTACAAAGTATATGACGCTGCTTGTACATACCTGCCACGCTGTGTGATATTTTATCTCGCAGTTCATTTAATAGTACATTACATCAGAGGCCGGGATAACACGGATTTCCGGCCAAGTAGGTATAGATAGAGATATGAGGCCGGGAATCCGTTTTCACGCCGAGGCATGTATAGTGCTTTTCTCAAACACGCAATGAAATAAATAAATAAAAATCCTCAAATCAAACAAATTTTCATGGCTGAATGCCGTGATGCTGTGCCACAAATAGTGGAATGCAAAAATTAAAAAGTTACTTTGCAGGCCTAGGCCTGAAAAGTTGTATGAAATCCCATTTCAGGCCGCCTCGAGATGCTGCGCCCGAAAAAGGATACTTCCGAGTCAATTATAAGGAACGTAAAGAGAATATTTAATTGCATGTTTGAGAAATAGTGCTTTTCTCAAACATGCAATGAAATAAATAAATAAAAACTCCTCAAATCACAAATAGTGGAATGAAAATTTAAAAAAGTTACTTCCCGGCCTAGGCCTTCAATTTCTTATGAAATTCCTTTATAGTTCTTTCGAGTTGATCCGCCCGAAACGTGATACTTTGAAGCCTGATATAACCCACGCAATGACGACATTTCTTTGCATTTTTGAGAAAAATATATTGAATAAGACGAGAGAGTTAATTATTCAATGAAATATGGCACGCACCGACAAACAATAACCATTTTATGAGCTAACTTATTCTCTATATTTGTTTTTTTTTCAATCATTGCTGTCCTCTTTTTCCTCTTCTGTTCTTCCCTCTTTCTCTACTTTCTTCTTCTTCTTCCACTTACGCTTGATCTTGAGGTGTTTAAGTCGATTGTGCGTAAACAGAGCCGATTTATAAGTAAAATTGGCGGGACAGAGAGGACACTGGTAGGGACGCAGCCCTTCGTGCGAGAGTAGGTGCTCGTCCATACACTTACGGATCTGGTGAGATATAATAAAGGTTAGACACAACACAGTTTTATCGGCTCCCCATACAAGTTTGGCTCTCATGTTAAAACGGCGTCCTGGAAATAGGCCAATCAAATAAGAATTTTTCAAATAATTAATTCCCATAAAGCTGGAAATCCATGCTATGAAGTATGTGATGTTGTGTTTCTGGTGGTGAGTAAGGTCGCCAGAGCTCCCTAGGGTGCGCTGTGTTGGGAGTGAGGGACCTGCATGTCTCTATCTGCCAACACAGCGAATCCTCAAGTGAATAAAGGGTCGGCAACGCGCTTGTGATTCATCTGGAGTCACAAGCAGTGGCGCCCATACAAGCCGATTCCCATCGGCTTGCTTAAAATGGCCTATAGTTAAATACTCTGAATTCTTTCACAACTATTTTTGTTCCGGCTTGCCCATCGAAAATTTTCACGCGCCGCTACTGGTCACAAGTGTCCATAGGCTACGGTACCAGCTTAACATCAGACAGGCCGTAAGCTTGTTTGCCACCGTCGTTGTATAAAAAATAAATCGTTTTAATTTCGTCCTAGTAATCCGAGTTTGCCCAATCCCAGGAGGTGTGCATAAATGTTTGCTCTTTTTTCATGTAGCACAAAAACGGTACTTCAGACAGAAAATGTATTTTATTCAATATTAAAGAGGGTCAAATTCTGCGTCGAATGAATATCGAAAACTTCAAATTCGGTTCAGTGGTATAGTCTATATATATATAGCCTTCCCACACATCCGCCGGTGGGGCTCCGCGGCAGCAGGTGCTCGATGCTGACATGGCAGTGAGTGACATTCAGACCCGACTCAGTGTTAGTGACGTAACTAAGGTCCTAAAGGAAATGAAAAGGGGCAAATCTCCTGGACACGACCATCTTAGTATTGAGCACTTGCAGTTTGCTGGTCCTCACCTACCCCGAGTGCTAGCGATGTTTTTTAATCTTTGTATATGTCACTCGTACCTACCGCCGATCATGACAAAAACAATTGTGATTCCTATTGTCAAAAACAAGACGGGTGACATATCAAACAAAGCCAACTATCGACCTATTTCGCTGGCAACAATTGTAGCCAGGGTATTCGATGGCCTGCTTAACTTACAGTTGGATAGGTATATGAAACTAAATGACGCGCAGTTCGGTTTTCGCGCCGGATTATCTACCGAAAGTGCAATTGTTTGTTTGAAGCAGGCCGTTGAATACTACACCCGCAGGAAGACGCCTATATATGCGTGCTTTTTAGATCTTTCCAAAGCCTTCGATCTTGTAAATTACGACCTACTTTGGAAAAAACTAGACGAAGTGCAATTTCCTAAGGAACTCACACGCATATTTAGGTGTTGGTACGCGAGCCAGCGAAATAGTGTTCGTTGGGGTAACGAGCTGTCGGACGAATATGGCTTGGAGTGCGGGGTCAGGCAGGGGGGGCTTACCTCCCCCAAGCTCTTCAATCTGTACATGGATGCCCTTATCGGTGGGCTTAGCAGTATGCATGTTGGTTGTCACATAGACAGGGTTTGTTTTAATAACATAAGCTATGCTGATGACATGGTACTGCTGAGCCCCTCGGTTGGTGGTATGCGTGTACTGATTGAGAAATGCGAATCCTATGCTCTAAGTCACGGCCTGAAGTACAATGTGCTCAAGAGCGAGTACATGGTATTTAAGGCGGGGAACAAGTGCCCATCTCATGTTCCACCCATTCGTTTGAATGGCGAGCTACTTAAAAGGGTTTATTCATTTAAATATCTTGGGCACTTGGTCACCGATGATCTGCGTGACGATGCGGATATCGAACGCGAGCGTAGGGCATTGGCCGTCAGGGCCAACATGATAGCCCGGAGGTTCAGCAGGTGTACAGCGCAAGTTAAAGTAACACTCTTTCGAGCGTACTGTACTTCGCTGTACGCTTGCAGCCTGTGGACGAGGTACACGCAGCGTGCTATTAATGCCATGCGTGTACAATATAACGACGCCTTCAGGGTATTGTTGCGGCTGCCGCGATACTGTAGCGCGTCGGGCATGTTCGCCGACGCGCATGTGGATGGATTCCACGCCACGCTGCGCAAGCGCTGCGCCGCGACGCTCCGCAGAGTGCGCACCAGCCGCCATGGTCTCCTGGCTGTCGTGGCAGAGAGATGGGACAGCGCCCTAATCAGGCACTGGACCTCTCAGCACTTAAGTTTAGGTACTAACATAGTTATTTAAGTTTATTGTAATACTAACATCTATGGATTATTTTGTCCGAAATAAATGCTTTTTTTTTTTTTTTTTTTTTTTTTTTTTATTTATAGTCGAAATCAAAGGTTAGAAACAGGGAAAATTTTGTTGTTAGGTAAAAACTTCCATTTTGCGACTTTTCAAGACCGACATATCTTTGAAAAAAATATACCTGCTGGAAAACCCATTGAATAAAAAATGTAGGAAATAAAATTTCACATAATATATATTGACCTTCTTTAAAATATTCTAATAAGAATACATTTTCCGTCCGTCGTACTGTTTTTGTGCACATGCAAAAAACTGAAAAAAGAGCATAAATTCGCGGTTATTGGGCTCCCAACAGTTATGCACACCTCCTGGGATGGTGCAAACTCGGATTACATGCGTTTAGGACCAAATGAAGGTATTAAAACGATTTCCAGCTTTATGGGAATTAATTCCTCAAAACTTTTTTTTTATCTAATTTGCTTGGCCTATAAAACTAAACTTTCTATACATAATGGAATCTGCCAAATCTAGGTCGGACACTAGTTTCTGTTGCCAGAAATTATAATAGAAACAAAATAGAGAGAAAAGAAGTTTAGTATGAAAAACTTCTATCTCTAGAGAGCCAAACTAGATTTGTATGGGGTCTTGTGTCGAGCTTCTTGGAGACACTTACGGTTAGTTTTACATATAATAAATTCGGACAAAGGATACAGTTGGGAACAGAAGTTTAGTGATTTATTAAAATGGGTAAAAGCTAGAAGCTATAATAGGCAATAAACTATAGATGGCATAGGTCGGGTTACAAGCAGCACACGTTAAGAAGCTAGATCTGTTTGCCGCGATAGTATTAGGTCCTTACCTATGAAATTGGCGGTGTGTATGGAGAATTTTATAAAAACTGTGATTTTCATACATTGAATTTTGCGGATTATTCAGCAATGTCAAATTCAAAGCAAACTAAATTTTGGTAGGAATATAGAAAACTTTTAAGCTACTTTACACATATCTTCATTCCTTAAAAATAGTTCGCATCATAAAACTATACGTAATTGAAACACTTTAACCGGCAGCACATGAAAAGGGCGGGTTTCAAGCTTTAATTTGAAACACTAAATAAAAAATTCAAACCTATTTTTTGTATTTAAAACCTCTGTTACATAGTCTAATAATGAAATTAAAAAATAATTTGGAAGTTGCATTAGAAATGAATAAATTACGTACAAAATAATATCTGTGAAAAAACCGCCAATTTCATAGGTAAGGACCTAATATATCGTCGCCTAGTTCCCATACTATAAGAAGTGTTTTGATTGGTCAATTTAAAATGTTTAAAAATCATAAATATACATATTTTCATACACACTTTTCGAGCATGAGATGTTCTGTGAAAAAACCGCCAATTTCATAGGTAAGGACCTAATATTACAGGCTGCATAGGTTTGGTTACTGATTGCGTTGTCTGGTAACCATAGCAATATTACAAGCAGCAGAGGTTAAGTAACTAGCTGTATACGAAAGGTCACCGTTGCAATATTATATAGGTATGCTTACCATAGTAATGTCGCAAGGCAGCACAAGTCAAGTTACTTGCTGTATACGAAAGGTCCCCGTGCTAATATAATATAGGTTCGGTTACATAGGTGCGGTTACCATAGTAATTAACAAGGATAAGCCAAGATGCGAAACATCACCGTGCTAATATTTATAGGTCTGGTTACTGGTCGCACAGGTCTGGTTACCTTGAAAGTTTTCCCGCACAGGTGGCAGATGTGTTTCGGTACCCGTAGGTCGGCGCGCTTCTCGTGAGCTATAGCGACGTGCGCACGGACCTTGCTGGGTGACGCGTAAGTCCTCTCACATTGATCGCACTTGTGTCTCTGAAATAAACAACAAATATAAAACACACAAAACAAACAATAAATACAAAACAACAAATATATACAAATATTAGGGGACCACAGGGATGTTGACAGCTAATAAAAAAATAATATGTGGGGTATCTTAAACAAATCGCCCTATCCCCACTAAGCAAAGCTTGTACTATCCATAGTATGCCCACCCGTACCCATGTATTAGGGCCTTACCTATGAAATTGGCGGTGTGTATGGAGAATTTTATGAAAACTGTGATTTTCATACATTGCATTTTGCGGATTATTCAGCAATGTCAAATTCAAAGCAAACTAAATTTTGGTAGGAATATAGAAAACTTTTAAGCTACTTTACACATATCTTCATTCCTTAAAAATAGTTCGCATCATAAAACTATACGTAATTGAAACACTTTAACCGGCAGCACATGAAAAGGGCGGTTTTCAAGCTTTAATTTGAAACACTAAATAAAAAATTCAAACCTATTTTTTGTATTTAAAACCTCTGTTACATAGTCTAATAATGAAATTAAAAAATAATTTGGAAGTTGCATTAGAAATGAATAAATTACGTACAAAATAATATCTGTGAAAAAACCGCCAATTTCATAGGTAAGGACCTAATATATCGTCGCCTAGTTCCCATACTATAAGAAGTGTTTTGATTGGTCAATTTAAAATGTTTAAAAATCATAAATATACATATTTTCATACACACTTTTCGAGCATGAGATGTGAAAAAAATATTTTGGTAATGGGCTAAAAATTCCTGGCAAAAAAAAAACAATATCTACTTTTTATTTACATTGCACTCAAGTTTCACGAATAAATTTTATTTTAATCACAAGAATTAAGCCCATACAATATATGATATATTTGCGGCGGTTTTTTTGGCATTACGCTCGCCATTAGAATTTTTTTTTTGTATTTTGTGCAATAAAGTTTAAATAAATAAATATATTAAGCTCAATAAGACTTGTAATGTGTTATGGGTACTAGAAGATGATACATTTAATAGATATACTTAAATACATAGAAAACATCCAAGACTCAGAAACAAATAGTCATGCTCATCACAAAAATTCTAAAAAAAAAAAAAAAATTGCCCTTACCGGGAATCGAACCCGGGTCCTTCAGCTTCGTAGGTCACTAACCCACTAGGCTAACTGGTCAAATATACAGGGTTCCTTCCTTAGAGCATTTGCAGGAACCCCTTGTGTATCATTCACTTTCAAAATTTTTGGTTACGGAGAAATTTTGATCTAAAGTTATGACCTCCAAGTAATGTATCTTGGCACCACGAGATCATAGCACGGCAGTCAATGCAGATTTTGAGGTAACATCATGTAATCTAATGAGTAATAATAGTTTTCGCATTTTTGTGTTCAACAGATAGTTGTGATATTTTTTTTTTCATTTTTTTTCGTGTTTATAAAATAAAAAGTTACTCATAGCACTCCAGAAGAGTAAAAAAATACAAATAAACTCATTTTAAAGAATAACAAAAAAAATTTTTTTTCGCATTAGGCGCTAATGAGAGCTCTCTTATGTAATTTACTTTACGTCATACCTGGACATAAAGTAGGAATTACAGCACGCTACGCGTGCGGAAAACCCCACTTCCTGGCCAGATAGAGACGTAAAATTTTGTACTCAACACGGGCGGTAATAAAGAAAGCCTCAGAGCGCATATTTATAGCCCTTGCCTTCGACTCGGGCGACAAATACCTGCGATATGAGACATTCTTTGTTTAACCGCCCTAGGTAAGTAATGTACTATTAGAGTGCTGAATTGAACCTCATATGCGGTTATCGTGTAAAAAATGTACTCGCCACTAAACCGCGTGATAGGTTTCGTTACGTTATCTGTCAGCTCGTGACTTTTATGTCAATCCTAAGAAATATAGTTTTATGTTTGTTATTTATTGTGGGATTACAAATATACTCCGTCTTAAGTTTACAGTGTGTTTATTGTGTTCGACTAGTCCCACAGCGTAAAGCCACTTGGATAGATGAAGCGCGGGAGGAGCCCTGGTAGTTAGTTTTAGTGTTTTATTTATTTTTTATCTATTTCATGTGTTAGTCTACGAGTAAGGCATTTTTACAAGCTTTATATTAACTTCCACTGTTCGTATGTAAACATGTAAGTTGTCCGTCAAAATTTGCAATCCATTTTTCAGTCACTTCCTGTTATTCAATTGAGCTGAAATTTTGCAAGCATATGTGGAGCAGATCTGATGCTGGAGCTGGAAGGTGGCCATAGGAACTCCGCAATAAAACGACACAACCCCATCGAGTTTGGGCTCGTTAGAATCGTCTCAATGAGTACTTGATGATGGTATGCAGGAAAGTACAGTCGGCAGTAAAAGCTTGTACCAAAAATGACATTTTTGACAGAAACTTATTTACTAACAAATTATGGAACCAGTTTTCTGAATTAAATGATTTTTTTTTTTTTTTTTAATAATCTACCGTTTAGTTTTTTGCTCTAGTTACAGGGCCCAACCTGTATACTATGATACGTACCAGGCCGAGATGTATGACGTCTATGTGATGTTGCCGACGTTTCTCATCCACAAACCTCTTCTTGCACGTCTCACACTCGAATCTGCAATGTAATCCCTTATTCAATAACATCTTATCAGCCGAAAGACGTCCACTGCTGGACATAGACCTCCCCCAAAGAGTGCCACAATGACCGCTGCGCCACCCGCATCCAGCGGACTCCCGCGACCTTTACCAGGTCATCAGTCCACCTTGTGAGACCCGCGCTGCGCCTTCCGACCGCGTGGAACTAGTTTTTATATCGCCCATACAAACTTTCACCCCCGTAGGGGATGATTTATTTTTGGGAGTGGGCGGGGCACATTGCACGTGGAACCGATGGCCCTTGGGGCGGAAAGGTTCTCTCTTGGCGACCACGTACCGGCTTGCGTGGCGTGGGTAGGCCCCCCACAAGATGGACTGATGACCTGGTAAAGGTCGCGGGAGTCCGCTGGATGCGGGTGGCTCAGGACCGGTCGCTTTCAATCATTTATAATTACATGACACATACAAACTACAGTGATATTTACCACTCAAGGACACTAGTGGGAGAAAGCAGCCCCGCGCAGTGTAGCATAATGGCACAGTCAGGCTTATCCGCAATCATTCTCAGAATGGTATTCGGACTGCTCCGCACCCGGCGCACCAGAGATGCACACTGCGCACTTTGGCACTCCTTGGGGGAGGCTTGTGTCCAGCAGTTTACGTTTTTCGGCTGATATGATGATGATGATGATGATTTCTGGGATAAAAACTATCCTATATCCTTCCCTTCCCGTGATTCAAACTATCTCCATATCAAATTTCATCTATGTCCAGCAGTGGACGTCTTTCGGCTGATATGAGTTAGTATAAGAAAGTTGATATAAAGCTTGTAAAATGGCACATACTGACACTGGTCCCGCGGCAGATGCTTGAGCGACGTGAGATGCAACTTGTACAGGCTGGGGTTTGGGAACTGTATGGCGCACTGCTTGCAGAACAACTCTGGCCGCGGTGGTCGAATGTCTATGAAGTTCCTCTTTTGTTCCTAAGGGAGCAAAATGATTTATTTATTTAAATATATTTAAACAGCAATACAGATTTGCCTTAGTCTAATAAACTGTGAAACGAAACATCAACTTAAAGGAACAAAACAATAAACTCATTGGTAAAGTCGGAATTCGAACCCACGACCGCCGCTTGACAGCCGCATGCCTGCACCACTAGGCTACCCTAGCTGGTTATGTTAAGTAAGACATGACTTGCCTTCTTATCATGGTCAGCCTTATGCAGCTTGAGCACGACTTGGTTGCGGCACAGCTTCCCGCAGACGTCGCACCACTAGGCTACCGTAGCTGGTTATGTTAAGTAAGACATGACTTGCCTTCTTATCATGGTCAGCCTTATGCAGCTTGAGCACGACTTGGTTGCGGCACAGCTTCCCGCAGACGTCGCACCACTAGGCTACCGTAGCTGGTTATGTTAAGTAAGACATGACTTGCCTTCTTATCATGGTCAGCCTTATGCAGCTTGAGCACGACTTGGTTGCGGCACAGCTTCCCGCAGACGTCGCACCACTAGGCTACCGTAGCTGGTTATGTTAAGTAAGACATGACTTGCCTTCTTATCATGGTCAGCCTTATGCAGCTTGAGCACGACTTGGTTACGGCACAGCTTCCCGCAGACGTCGCACCACTAGGCTACCGTAGCTGGTTATGTTAAGTAAGACATGACTTGCCTTCTTATCATGGTCAGCCTTATGCAGCTTGAGCACGACTTGGTTGCGGCACAGCTTCCCGCAGACGTCGCACCACTAGGCTACCGTAGCTGGTTATGTTAAGTAAGACATGACTTGCCTTCTTATCTTGGTCAGCCTTATGCAGCTTGAGCACGACTTGTTTGCGGCACAGCTTCCCGCAGACGTCGCACCACTAGGCTACCGTAGCTGGTTATGTTAAGTAAGACATGACTTGCCTTCTTATCATGGTCAGCCTTATGCAGCTTGAGCACGACTTGGTTGCGGCACAGCTTCCCGCAGACGTCGCACCACTAGGCTACCGTAGCTGGTTATGTTAAGTAAGACATGACTTGCCTTCTTATCATGGTCAGCCTTATGCAGCTTGAGCACGACTTGGTTACGGCACAGCTTCCCGCAGACGTCGCACCACTAGGCTACCGTAGCTGGTTATGTTAAGTAAGACATGACTTGCCTTCTTATCATGGTCAGCCTTATGCAGCTTGAGCACGACTTGGTTGCGGCACAGCTTCCCGCAGACGTCGCACCACTAGGCTACCGTAGCTGGTTATGTTAAGTAAGACATGACTTGCCTTCTTATCATGGTCAGCCTTATGCAGCTTGAGCACGACTTGGTTACGGCACAGCTTCCCGCAGACGTCGCACCACTAGGCTACCGTAGCTGGTTATGTTAAGTAAGACATGACTTGCCTTCTTATCATGGTCAGCCTTATGCAGCTTGAGTACGACTTGGTTACGGCACAGCTTCCCGCAGACGTCGCACCACTAGGCTACCGTAGCTGGTTATGTTAAGTAAGACATGACTTGCCTTCTTATCATGGTCAGCCTTATGCAGCTTGAGCACGACTTGGTTGCGGCACAGCTTCCCGCAGACGTCGCACCACAAGGCTACCGTAGCTGGTTATGTTAAGTAAGACATGACTTGCCTTCTTATCTTGGTCAGCCTTATGCAGCTTGAGCACGACTTGGTTGCGGCACAGCTTCCCGCAGACGTCGCACCACTAGGCTACCGTAGCTGGTTATGTTAAGTAAGACATGACTTGCCTTCTTATCATGGTCAGCCTTATGCAGCTTGAGCACGACTTGGTTGCGGCACAGCTTCCCGCAGACGTCGCACCACTAGGCTACCGTAGCTGGTTATGTTAAGTAAGACATGACTTGCCTTCTTATCGTGGTCAGCCTTATGCAGCTTGAGCACGACTTGGTTACGGCACAGCTTCCCGCAGACGTCGCACCACTAGGCTACCGTAGCTGGTTATGTTAAGTAAGACATGACTTGCCTTCTTATCATGGTCAGCCTTATGCAGCTTGAGCACGACTTGGTTGCGGCACAGCTTCCCGCAGACGTCGCACCACTAGGCTACCGTAGCTGGTTATGTTAAGTAAGACATGACTTGCCTTCTTATCATGGTCAGCCTTATGCAGCTTGAGCACGACTTGGTTACGGCACAGCTTCCCGCAGACGTCGCACCACTAGGCTACCGTAGCTGGTTATGTTAAGTAAGACATGACTTGCCTTCTTATCATGGTCAGCCTTATGCAGCTTGAGCACGACTTGGTCGGGGCACAGCTTCCCGCAGACGTCGCACCACTAGGCTACCGTAGCTGGTTATGTTAAGTAAGACATGACTTGCCTTCTTATCATGGTCAGCCTTATGCAGCTTGAGCACGACTTGGTCGCGGCACAGCTTCCCGCAGACGTCGCACCACTAGGCTACCGTAGCTGGTTATGTTAAGTAAGACATGACTTGCCTTCTTATCATGGTCAGCCTTATGCAGCTTGAGCACGACTTGGTTGCGGCACAGCTTCCCGCAGACGTCGCACCACTAGGCTACCGTAGCTGGTTATGTTAAGTAAGACATGACTTGCCTTCTTATCATGGTCAGCCTTATGCAGCTTGAGCACGACTTGGTCGCGGCACAGCTTCCCGCAGACGTCGCACCACTAGGCTACCGTAGCTGGTTATGTTAAGTAAGACATGACTTGCCTTCTTATCATGGTCAGCCTTATGCAGCTTGAGCACGACTTGGTTGCGGCACAGCTTCCCGCAGACGTCGCACCACTAGGCTACCGTAGCTGGTTATGTTAAGTAAGACATGACTTGCCTTCTTATCATGGTCAGCCTTATGCAGCTTGAGCACGACTTGGTTACGGCACAGCTTCCCGCAGACGTCGCACCACTAGGCTACCGTAGCTGGTTATGTTAAGTAAGACATGACTTGCCTTCTTATCATGGTCAGCCTTATGCAGCTTGAGCACGACTTGGTTACGGCACAGCTTCCCGCAGACGTCGCACCACTAGGCTACCGTAGCTGGTTATGTTAAGTAAGACATGACTTGCCTTCTTATCATGGTCAGCCTTATGCAGCTTGAGCACGACTTGGTCGCGGCACAGCTTCCCGCAGACGTCGCACCACTAGGCTACCGTAGCTGGTTATGTTAAGTAAGACATGACTTGCCTTCTTATCATGGTCAGCCTTATGCAGCTTGAGCACGACTTGGTCGCGGCACAGCTTCCCGCAGACGTCGCACCACTAGGCTACCGTAGCTGGTTATGTTAAGTAAGACATGACTTGCCTTCTTATCATGGTCAGCCTTATGCAGCTTGAGCACGACTTGGTCGCGGCACAGCTTCCCGCAGACGTCGCACCACTAGGCTACCGTAGCTGGTTATGTTAAGTAAGACATGACTTGCCTTCTTATCATGGTCAGCCTTATGCAGCTTGAGCACGACTTGGTTGCGGCACAGCTTCCCGCAGACGTCGCACGCGCACGGGGCCGGCTCGCCATGCTTCCTGTAACATAATGGGGAATGGATGCCATTCGAACCAGTTTTTGGAGAGGAACAAATTTTATTTACGATGCCATTCGAACCAGTTTTTGGAGAGGAACAAATTTTATTTACGATGCCATTCGAACCAGTTTTTGGAGGAACAATTTTTATTTACGATGCCATTCGAACCAGTTTTTGGAGCGGAACAAATTTTATTTACGATGACATTCGAACCAGGTTTTGGAGAGGAACAAATGCAGCATTAGCCGAAACGAAATTTACTAACAGTTAGGGTTTAATATTGAAGTCGTGGTGTAAGGGCATGTCTACGGCGCGGCGCACGCCACAGATCGTGAGTTTTAACATCCACGGCACGCTCGTACAAATTGGCTATCGGTAGACTCTAATCATCATCATCATCATATCAGCCGAAAGACGTCCACTGCTGGACATAGGCCTCCCCCGAAGAGTGCCAAAGTGACCGGTCCTGCGCCACCCGCATCCAGCGGATTCCTGCGACCTTTACCAGGTCATCAGTCCACCTTGTGGGGGGCCTACCCCCCGGTACGTGGTCGCTACGAGAGAAACCTTTCCGCCCCAATTTTACGTGCAATGTGCCCCGCCCACTGCCACTTAAATTTAGCGAACAAATGTTTAAATGAGAGCAACTACAATTAAAAAACATAAATACCCAAAAAATTGTGTTGAAGACGGACCTCGCTGGCGGCACGCGAGACGCTTCATACTAATTGACTTTAAAGTATGTTATTTACGATGCCATTCGAACCAGTTTTTGGAATGGAACAAATGTTTATATGGGAGCAACTACAATTAAAGAACATAAATACACAAAAAAAATTAGTTAAAGACGGACCCTCGCTGGCGGCGGGCGAAACGCTTCATACTAATTGATGTTGAATTGTGACGTCACCGTGTAATATTGGTACTAATCGTTATGTGGAAAATCGAGTAAATTGCTGTTTCGGGCGTGAAATACTGCGTTTAGGTCCATAATTGTTGTACAACTTTGTTTCTATAAAAGCGTAGGGATTCTATTGGTACAATAAACTCTCGGACAATAAAAAAATATTTTTTTTTTTGCAAACATTTAAGTCTATATCTTTTTATGATTTTAATTATATTTTGTAATTTATACTTTATTACAATAATTTGATGGTTTACTATACATTTAGCAACACTACGTAATCAATTTTAACATGAGGATAATACCCTAGGGCGGAAAGGTTCTCTCATGGCGACCACGTACCGGCTTGCGCGGCGTGGGTAGGTCCCCCACAAGGTGGACTGATGACCTGGTAAAGGTCGCAGGAGTCCGCTGGATGCGGGTGGCGCAGGACCGGTCACTGTGGCACTCTTTGGGGGAGGCCTATGTCCAGCAGTGGACGTCTTTCGGCTGATATGATGATGATGATGAATACCCTATTCCGTCGGACTCGCGCACGAAGGGTTCCGTACCATTATGTCCATTATCTATAAAAACGCCAAAAAAATCACGTTTGTTGTATGGAGCCTTCTGTAGCCAAGTTGGTAGTGACCCTGCCTACGAAGCCGGAGGTCACGGGTTCGAATACTGGTAAGGGCATTTATTTGTGTGATGAGCACAAATATTTGTTTCTGAGTCATGGATGTTTTCTATGTATTTAAGTATTTATTTATCTATATAAGTATGTTTATCGTCGTCTAGTACCCATAGTCCAAGGTTTGCTTAGTTTGGGACTAAGCCGATTTGTGTAAGATTGTAAAAGAAAAAAAAAAATATATATATATATATATATATATATATAAATATTTATTAATTCTGTTTTTCAGTATTTGTTGTTATAGCGGCAACAAAAATACATCATCTGTGAAAACTTCGACTGTCTAACTATCACGGTTGTTGAGATACAGCCTGGTGACAGACGGACAGACAAACAGACAGACGGACAGCGGAGTCTTGGTATAATAGTCTTAGTAATAGGTTCCCGTTTTACTCTTTGAGTATGGAACCCTAAAAAGTAGGATTCAAACCTAGAGCTACAAATACACATACAAATATCTTTATTTCGCATAAAATGTGGTTCATAAAAGTTGTTTACAGAATAAGTATCAGGTTTCACACAATTTACCAGCAGCTGGCATGCAAAATATAAACCTAGAGAAAAGTGTTTTGTCCACGGATTGGACATACCTATTGATGTGCATCCTAAGGCTGGTGTTCATCACGAACTTGCCGCAGTGCGGGCACGCCACACGCGACGCCTTCTTACGAATACGTATCCTTTTTCTAGGGCCATCCCTGCAAACACAGCTCCGTCTATTACAAGATCAACTACACGCTGAAGGCTATCATAAAATATATATATATATATATAAAAGAAAAAAAAGCCTTATTTCTTTCAGAATTAAGTTTACAAAGTAGTTATGTTAGTATCAAAAGTTGAGTAGTTTATTTTAAATGTTAGTAAGTTAACTTTCATAAAGAATATTAGGTAGTCTAAAATATTATAATTATTTTTGTTGCACTCATTAAAATTAATAATAAAATTAATATTATTCTGCAAGAACCCCTCTGCAGGTAAAGGCCTCCTCCAAAGTGAGCCAGTCTTCCCTGGACTTTGCTGTTTGTAACCAGTTTGGACTCGCTGTGTGTTTAATGTCATCCTCCCATCTGTTGCAAGGTCTCCCTTTCGTTCTTTTGCCTACTGGCCCCCTCCATACTGTCACACTTTTTGTGCACCTCTGATCTTGAAGGCGTGCTACATACTGTAGACCAGGGACTGATTTCGGTTACGGTTATACCGGTATGAAACCGGTATTCCATTACGGTACCGTTATGTCGTAAAGGTTATGCGCGCTGCGCGAACATAACGGTACCGTAACCGTTTTGAAATAACGGTTAGCGGTACCAGTTTTAAACGATACCGTAACCTTTATAATAACGGTATTATAAAGGTTATCGAGAAAAGTAAGCGAGCTGGCACTCTACAGAGGAAGCATTGGCTACTAAACATTTAAATATAAAAAGACAAAGCAGCAGAGCCTTTGCCGGCGGTTTGGCAACAACTCCAGGCTAAAGTCGATATATCGGTACCTTTAAATAGCGGTTACGGTACCGGAAAAAATAAAGGTACCGAAACCGCTACAACCGATATGACGTCATACCGTTAAAATAGAATACCGGTATTTTTCGGTTATGCAGTCCCTGCTGTAGACATGAGGGCTATCATACTCCAGGCAAAATACGGTTAGAGTTTCTAGGGTTATTCCTACGGACGTAGAACAACAACGACCTCCGATCGATGGTACCATAATATTAAATTGTCATACAAACGATACCTCTACCCGAAATTGCAGCTCAATCGGTTGAAGATATCTGCTTCTGAATTGAGTTGCAATATTCCATCCGAACAAACATACAGTCGGGGCCAGATAATTAAGAACACGATTTTTTTTATTTTGATGATAATCTATAATGTGTTCGATTAAATTTGTTTCTGATCATACGGATGTAACCGTGTTTAAACAGTATTTAATATAGTGCACATACAGCTTCTGTAAAATTTAGACTTTAAACAATACAGGCGATCAAATCAACACTTTTTATAAGTTCATACATTGTTCCTAATTAGTAATTACAGTATGAACTCGTGAAAACTGCCCATTTGACCAGCCGTACTTTTTTAAGCACAACTTTTACAGAACGTTTATATAAACTAAATTAAATCTTATTTATAAACAGATACCTCCATATACTCAGAAATAAAACTGGCCAAACATATTTTAAATCATTATTAAATTTGAAAGGTCATATTTCTATGCAGTTCTATGGGGGTAAAAATCTTGTTCTTAATAAAATTATCTAGCCATGACTGTAGTTACATAGTTACTTCGTTAGTTAGTTAGGTACAGTCAAGAGCTTTAGTTTTTTAAGATGGAATATCGTGTAGCAAACTAAAGACATTTAGAGCTAATATTTTAATGTAGTGTCATAAAGTTTGCCATAGACAACTTATGTTTACACGTGTCTCCGCTCAGTGACGTCAACCGGGCGCAACGAGTCAAACGATCGTTTCCGATTTTTTCCGACTAACTGTCACTCGTCTTTTTGGCCCTGTCCTCTCCAGCCATATTTGTTATTTGCAAATTATATTTCGTGAAGATGTCAGTTTTCTCAATTTTCTTGTCTGACACTGACACATGAGTCGCTAACCTTAAGTGGCAGTGGGCGGGGCACATTGCACGTAGAACCGATGGCCGTTGGGGCGGAAAGGTTCTCGAGTGGCGACCACGTACCGGCGCGGCGCGGCGTGGGTAGGCCCCCCACAAGGTGGACTGATGACCTCGTAAAGGTCGCGGGAGTCCGCTGGATGCGGGTGGCGCAGGACCGGCCATTGTGGCACTCTTTGGGGGAGACCTATGTCCAGCAGTGGACGTCTTTCGGCTGATATGATGATGATGATGATGACTGACACATGTTCGTAATTAGAAAACCGTAATGATAGCTTTTTGCAAAGAGGTTATCAATTCAACGGCCCAATCAATAAGACATTTAATTGTCTTATCTTGACACTACACCGCTATTATTGAACTGACATTTTCGACCCTATTGCAATGTGAATGTTCTAACAACATTTGAAGGAAATGGGTCCTAAATTAAAGCTCGTGACTGCACATACATAAGTCATACATTGCAAGTTAGAATAAATAGAAAGCTTGTAAAAGCTAAGTGGCTATTTACCGTACGCCATCCTTCCGTCTGATTTTGGGGGGGCAGGGCTTCTTGTTCGGCTTCGGTTTGTGAGTGAACACCTGGAATTTACCCTCACTACCAGCAGTTGCAACCTAAAATAAATAATGCTTTACACTTTTTTTTTATTCTATTGTACATAATAGGCTAAATCACCAGTAGCTGGCCACCCTTCAATAGTTGGCCCCTTCATACTAAAAAAACCGGCCAAGTGCGAGTCGCACTCGCGCACGAAGGGTTCCGTACCATTATCTATAAAGCTGAAACTATCACGGTATCAGTGAGATACAGCCTGGTGACAGACAGACCGACAGCGGAGTCTTAGTAATAGGGTCCGGTTTTACTCTTTGAGTACGGAACCCTAAAAATGAACTCTGTTCCCTTACAAACAGAATTCAATTTAGTATGACGTGGCCAGTTATTGAAACGTGGCCAGTAATTGAAACCTTACATTAAAATGAATTCTATTATAGGTGAATGTAGTTCATTTTTAGTATGACGTGGCCAGTTATTGAAACGTGGCCAGTAATTGAAACCTTACACTAAAATGAACTCTATTATAGGTGAATATAGTTCATTTTAGTATGACGTGGCCAGTTATTGAAACGTGGCGAGTAATTGAAACCTTACACTAAAATGAACTCTATTATAGGTGAATATAGTTCATTTTAGTATGACGTGGCCAGTTATTGAAACGTGGCCAGTAATTGAAACCTTACACTAAAATGAACTCTATTATATGTGAATATAGTTCATTTTAGTATGACGTGGCCAGTTATTGAAACGTGGCCAGTAATTGAAACCTTACACTAAAATGAACTCTATTATAGGTGAATATAGTTCATTTTAGAATGACGTGGCCAGTTATTGAAACGTGGCCAGTAATTGAAACCTTACACTAAAATGAACTCTATTACAGGTGAATAGAGTTCATTTTTAGTATGACGTGGCCAGTTATTGAAACGTGGCCAGTAATTGAAACCTTACACTAAAATGAATTCTATTACAGGTGAATAGAGTTCATATTTAGTATGAGGTGGCCAGTTATTGAACGGTGGCCAGCTACTAACGATTTACCCTATTTCGAAGTGGCCAGTTATTGGGGGTGGCCACTAACTAACAGGCGATTAAGTGTGAGGTTGCGAGGCGAGCGAGAAATAAGTGTATCAATAGGAATCGATGCGCGAGCTAGTCCAGCAATGCTGGTAGTGGATTTTCTCGGTCGCTCACCGCCTCGCAACGTGGTGGATGGTGGAAGCTCACACTTAAGCCCGCTCCACACTATGTGCCATCATACAGGATGCGGCTATGCGGTAGAACGAGACGTAAATATGTCTTACTTACTCCCTTTAAGGGGGTGCATTGGAAATTATCGCGAGCTTTGAAACGCCGTTCTGATTACAATAAATAAATATTTGCGGACAATTTTACACAAATCAACCTAGTCCCAAACTAAGCATAACTTGTACTATGGGTACTAGACGACGATATAGATACTTGTATAGAGAAATAAATACTTAAATACATAGAAAACATCCATGACTCAGGAACAAATATTCGTGCTCATCACACAAATAGATGCCCTTACCGGGAGTCGAACCCAGGACCTCTTGCTTCGTAGGCAGGGTTACTACCAACTAGGCTAAAGCGGTCATCAATAAGAAACAATTAGGTCTCATTTTCAGGTATATAATTCTTGACTAATATGATTGTATATCTGATTTAATCGACACCGGATTGCCTAAAATTTCCTCGATAGAATAAAATACCAAAGTTGGGTAATTTTTTTTCGTTTTTTACTCACCCTTCTCCAACAATACATTATTTTAAGACACAATCAAGTTAACCCTATAGTATTTTATCTCATTTAAAATCTCACTTAATGAAATACAAATAAAACTTCACTAAGTTAGGTATTTATCTAAATTTGTCCATAAAAGCCATTTCCGAAGATTTCTTTTTCTCGTGCGCGGGAGGCATAAGCGTGTATCTGTTAAGGGGGCGTGGTTTTCGCTAATCGACTCGAATCAAGGCATCCCCTTAACGCATAGTTGGGCATTTTCAATAATTAGTGTACCCAAATTAGCGTGAGTTGTTAAACAAAAACTAACTCAGTGTCAGTTTTGTGACGACAATTAAGTATTCAATTTGTATAAAAATTAAGTTTTTCTTTTCAATTTATAAATGATATGCATATACACGTTATTTAAATGTGAAACAAGCTCATTTTCACATAATATGTATGCTTAACTTTCGTCACAAAACTGACACTGCCTTAATTTTTATTTAACAGCTCACGCTAATTGGGAACACGAATGATTGAAAATGCCCAGTTGCGTCCTGTATGATGGGCCATCATGGCCCATAGTGTGGAGCGGGCTTTACCCTATTACCTACCATTTTCACATCATTTGTATGCTTAACTTTCGTCACAAAACTGACACTTCCTTAATTTTTATTTAACAGCTCACGCTAATTAGGTACACGAATGATTGAAAATGCCCAGTTGCGTCCTGTATGATGGGCCATCATGGCCCACAGTGTGGAGCGGGCTTTACCCTATTACCTACCATTTTCGGTATTACTTGAGCTTGTTGGATGCTCGGTGCCGTGCTGGCTGGGTGCTGAATGCTCTCATGATTGGTGTTTGAGTCACCGCTCATCATCGTACCGAAGTCACAATCCTGAACTTCAGGCTTATGTTCAGATTGAGGGGCTTTGGGCTCTAATTTCAAGAGAACCTCCTCTGTCCGAAGTTTAACCTGATATAAAAAAATATATAACTAGAGTTAGAGGCAGAAAACGGTTAAATTGAATGTAAAGTAAATGATTTGATACAGAGTACAAACTACAAATGCAAAAGAAATAAGTAGCACTGGAACAATATTCATTGTTTATTCTAATAGACGGAGAGCTGAGGGACCAAAAGTGCAACAGTTTTATAAAGGCTGATATTTTAATATTAGGTCATAAATAGCTAGAATATCAATAGCCTGCCGTCAGTCTGCCAGTTTTTGGGACAACTGGCGTGGGGGTGGTTCCGAACTTGTTAAGAAAACACCTACGTCGCAACTGTTTTATAAAATCTGAAAATTTTGTCTGTGGATAGTAAGACAACTAACAAACTATGCGGACATAGTCAGTCTGCAGAATATTGGAACAGTACGCGTCAGCAGCCCGCTAAACCCGTCAAAAAATTTGGTTGATGAAAGTGTTTTATAAAAACTAAAAAACTCGTGTAATGATTTTATAAAACAGTTTTTTTGTTGCATTGTTTTCTTGCATGGGACATCAATTTCGAATAAATTGCACTCAATCGATGCGGATATATTACAAAAAAAGCGATTATATTAGTTTTATCTCACGTTAAAATGACGAATTTTATTTTTTATTTTTTCGATAAAATAACGACAATTACAAAAGCCATGGCCACCGCAACCGGACTAGACGTTCAACTAGCTTGCGGCTCTGATCAGCTCTGCGCCGGTATAAAAACAGGCATTGAAGGTGGAATTCATGCATTAAAACTCACATAAGGGGGTGCCTCCAGAGTAATAAATTCCTCCTCAGATGCAGGCTCTATTTTAATGGTGACATCACATGAAGGAGTTACCACGGTGGGTTTTGTATCCTCAGTCTAAAACAAACATGTATTTTTTTATTACCAATAAATTATGAGTATGAGTAATGGGGAATGGATGAAAATTTTAGAAATGCCAGATTTTTTTTTTGGTGATAGGAAGAACCTTCCTTAGCACCAGAAAAAAGTTGCAGACTTTTCAGCATTGTCAATTATTTTTGAAAAATACAAACAGTTTCCTCACTTACGTTATGGGTTTAGGACGCTGAATAATCCACTTTACTTGATCCATCTCATATTGCAAAAAAATATCTCAAAAATCCGTGGTAAACTGACACTGGCAATGATATTGACAGCTGCAGCAGCTATATTTGTTATTGCCAGGGTCAGATATTTAAAATATTTTTTGTAATATGAGACGGATCAAGGAAAGTGTCTCATTCGCCGTCCTAAAGCCTAAACGTAAGTGAGAAAACTGTTTACATTTTTCAAAAATAATTGACGCAGCTGAAAAGTCTGCAACTTTTTTCTGGTGCTCAGGAAGGTTATTCCTATCACCAAAAAAATAATCAAGCAATTCTAAAATTTTCATCCATTCCCCATTGTGATAGTAGTAGCTTTTTCCCGCGAGTCCGTTGCATCTTAATGGGATTAAGGTGCTGTAGGGTCATGGTCTTCTCTCCCTCTCAATGAACATAAGCGTGAGCGAGATGGAAGTGCGTGTTCGAAAGCGCCGGATATCATGTTTTTAAATTTAAATTTTTTGCGTGTTTCAATAAATAAAAAAGTTATCACTAAGTTCCCCCAAACATGATGTTGCCGATTTTTAGAACCATTTTTGATATGTTTAGCTTTTGTGCATAATTTGTTACTAATGTTTTAAGTGTATTTTAGACCTATGTTCGTGATTTTTTTCTAGGGAGCGAAAATTGCTCTTCGAATCACTGATCTCGCTGCAAAGCCTCAAGATTCGTATTTTTTTGAAACCATATTATTATAAACAGACGCATTATATTGTTTCAAAAACTGTGTTCGCTTCACTTCGCTGAACCTACGGCGTCTTAGCCCTTTCAGACCGGAAAAACAAGACCCTGCTAACGTTCATCATCATCATCATCATCATCATATCAGCCGAAAGACGTCCACTGCTGGACATAGGCCTCCCCCAAAGAGGGCCACAATGGCCGGTCCTGGGCCACCCGCGACCTTTACCAGGTCATCAGTCCACCTTGCGGGGGGCCTACCCACGCCGCGCCTTCCGGTACGTGGTCGCCACTCGAGAACCTTTCCGCCCCAACGGCCATCGGTTCTACGTGCAACGTGCCCCGCCCACTGCCACTTAAGACTTACACTGCTAACGTTAAATGAAGTATATTGACATATGTTTTTGATATGGCAATTAAATGTAATCAACCCGCACAATAGGGAACATTACGCATAACTCTTCGTAGGTGGCGACACTAGCCCAGCGTTCATAGCCTAGCGGCGCCTGCGAATCGGAAACGATAACGCAGGTAAAGCAAAGATGGCAGCGGTCAGTCATTGGACGGGTGACCGCCTGTTTGAGTGGTTACTATAAATGAGCGCTCCCGTGCTTTAGTGCAGGCACGCTAAGCAGTTGATCCCGGATGCTGTCTATGACAGTAGTCGTTAAGCTGAGTTAGAGGCCTTCGGGCGGCTTAAGAACCTCTAACAGTCGAGTTTCCCACTCACTTGACAAAGGGCGGACAACTGTCACTTGCGTCCGCAGGAGCTAAATATTTTTTTTATTTTGTTTTTTTTTTTGTTTAGGGGGGAAAATGCGTTACGCATACCACCCGGGTGCAGGGGGTGACCCGAGTGGTTATGTGGGAATCCCGTATGAGCTAATGAGACCCACGGTGTACCCACTAAAAACCCCCCCACTTGCCGCCTCGCCGCCTTTTGTGGCGAGGTTACGGGAACGCTTGCGCACACATCCGCGACCCCGCCGGCGGCAGCCGCCCACAAGCGGCTCCTTCGCGGATGCCCGAGGGCCCTCAGCGGCGGCCTTTGGCGCCTCCTCGATCTCCACCTGTTCAGTAGCGGACCCCCCTGAGTCTGCTACTAGGAGATCATGGGTGCCGGAAATACAGCACCCGGTGGCGGATCAGGTCTGTGGTTCCGCCACCGACCACGTCTCGGCCGCAGAGGATAGGGTAAGCGGCGCACCGTAATACCGGCATTCCTCTTCCTCTGCGGTCCCACCATTGCCGTTTTAGCGGAACGGCCCCGCCAAGTTCGCAGGGGGTAGGGAGAGTGGCGCACCGTTACACCAACACGCCTCTCCCCCTGCGATCCCACCCCGGCCGCAGAAGATAGGGAGAACGGCGAACCGTAATACCGGCACTCCTCTTCTTCTGCGGTCCCTCCCTAACGCATCCTAAGCGGGCCCAGGCAAGCCCGCTAGGAGCGCCCTCCTCGGGCCAGCCGGCAGTCCAAACAGGCCGGCCCTGGGTGCCTCTTAGCCCGCCCCGACAAGGCGGGACCCTCGAGGGGGTCGCAGGAGCTACCTACCACAACCCTGCACGTGTCCCCTGGGTGGTACTAAAAAGTGACAAACTCAAAGGCCAAATAATGTATGCCATATGATTAAATAAAATTCCCACTTGCGGTATTGTCTATGAAAGCATCCTTGTCACTCATTTGACAATCAATTGTGCATGTGTGTAACTAACCTACTAGGAAAGCTTAACAGCCAACCAGTGTCAAGGTAGGAAATGACCTTTACAAACCGCATCCTTGTGGTCATGTTTCGCAAGACCGGTAGCCTTGGCTTAATTGCCTGGGCTATGAGGAAGAAATCCTCTATAAAATAATTACCCCAATCCTAAGGTGCGTGCCGAGGGGATGGATGGCTGAGGGAATTCAGTCGTTAGCGCCAACCTCGATGGACCTGGTTCACATCGTTGTATTGTGCCTTCTCACAGGAATGGGCGTTACCCTGTGAGCGACCTCTATTTCGACCCTTCTCGTGGGAACAAAAATTATGAATACAGATACCCAAAAAAACCAAAAACCCCAACCCCAATTAACTCAACAAGTATTTCACCCCGGACTGTTTAACAGACCAAGATCATCATCCATGACTGACCTAGCTCAAAATATACATAAGCGCTCTACAGACTCTCCAAAAGAAACTGCGACTGACGTGAAAGAACCATCACCACAAAACAACCAGCCTTATCCTGCTCCACCATCATGGCAGAAAATGCCTACACCACGCCACAGTAAAAAGAGAAAAACTTGCGAGTCCTCGCCTGAGCAAGAGGGAACATCCACGCAAAATCGCTTCAGCAACCTACCGCTGGACTCAACAGACGAAACACCCATCGAAAAGACTAGGAAACCCAGCAAACCACCGCCGATTGTTCTTAATGGAATACAAGATGTCAATGAGCTACGAAAACTCCTTCTTACTGTCAGCACTGAAGATAAGTTCAAACTCAAAATCCTCAACAAATACACTCTTCACGTCCTCGTAGGAACCCCTGAAGAATATAAAAAGATTATTACTGTCATCAGATCAAACGGGCTCATTGGCCACACATTTACGCCAAAGGACTCCAAATGCTATCGGATCGTTATAAAAAACTTACACCATACTACTCCACATGAAGTAATCAAAGAAGCAGTAGAGGAAACTAATAACAAAGTTAAAGGTGAAATTATCAACGCTCGCTACGGCCCAGATAAAACACCCACCTCGACATTCTTTGTTAACATTGAGCCTAGTGATAACAACCCGGCAGCTAAAAAGATCGAGTATATCTATAATCAAAAAGTCAAGATAGAGGATCCTCGTAAATCAAAAGACATTATACAATGCCAGCGCTGCCAACAACATGGCCACTCCAAGAACAACTGCATGAGGCCATATATATGTGTCAAATGCGCTGGACCCCACAAAAGCTCTGACTGCAAAAAAGACAGAGCTACCCCAGCTACCTGCGCCTTATGTTCCTGCGATCACCCGGCCAACTACAAAGGCTGTCAAATATACAAAGATCTTCTTGCTCGAAGAAACAAGAATTCTAGTCCTAGAGTTCGACCACCAGCTCAAACTGCCCCGGCTTCAGCTGCAATGGATAACCCGATCACCAACACTTCTAAAGATAAGAGCTCTGCTGACAACTCGCAACAAAAAACATACGCTGAAGCTACCAATGACCAAAACTACCACAACAAGCTAGAGGAAATTTTAATTAAACAGAGTGAAAAAATGGATCTATTAATACAACAAATAGGCTCCCTCGTGGGGCTTATCACAACCCTCGTCACAAGGCTTGCAAAATGACTTCTCTACACATAGCCACTTGGAACATTAACGGCCTTGCTCCCAACAAACACGAAGTAGAAATGTTCATAAAATCAAACAATCTTGATATCTGTCTAATATCCGAATCGCACACAACATCACGAAGCAAAATATGCATTCCAGGTTTCTCGGTATATCTAACCCCTCACCCTGATGGAGGTGCCCATGCTGGATCCGCGGTCATAATCAAGAATAGTATAAGGCATTGCCTTCTGGATCCATTTACGGCCCCCTACCTTCAAGCCACTACGATACGCGTCGAAGATCGAACTGGACCTCTTAACCTCTCCGCAGTTTACTGCCCACCACGTCACACCATAAAAGAGGGTATGTTTACCCGCTTTTTTGAATCCTTGGGCAACCGGTTCATCGCTGGTGGCGATTGGAATGCCAAACATTCTCACTGGGGCTCGAGACTAACAACCAGTAGAGGTCGCGAACTAAAAAAGAGCTGCGATGCCATCCATCTGACCCCTATGTCAACAGGAGAGCCTACATACTGGCCAACGGACAGTCAGAAAAAGCCTGACCTATTAGACTTCTACATAACCAAGAGTATTTGCAAGCAGAACACAGTCGTCAAATCAAGTCTAGATGGTTCATCTGATCACACCCCCGTTACTCTAATGCTGAGCTCTGTGGCTATGCTCCACGAGCCCTACGCTGATCACCTGCACAACCCGCACACAGACTGGCTCTACTTCCGGGAATACCTCGAGACGAATATCAACCTCAAACTTCCACTCAAAATTAAAGAAGATGTGGATGATGCCTGCCTGTACTTCACAAACACTTTACAAGTAGCGGCTTGGGTTAGCACACCGGAGTTAAAAGGAACATCATCTGGCACCCCGATACCCCTTGCAATTAGAGAAAAAATTAAGGAAAAACGACGCCTCCGGAGAATTTGGCAGCAAACTCATAAGAGCACTGACAAGACCAAACTTAACAAGGCAATCAAAGAACTGAAAGACCTCCTAACGACCTCCTGTAAACGAGTCCGTCAGGCAAAGGCTTGTAAAGATTACTCCCAACGGTCGTGGGGCTCATAAGTCTCATAACCTTTGGAAAGCGACAAAGGAAAACCTTCAGCCACAACAATGCTCCCCACCAATTAGAACTGGTCAAACTTGGGCGCGAACAGGCGAAGAAAAATGCGAGGCCTTTGCCAACCACCTTGCCAGCATATTCAAACCAAACGACACCAACGAACCTGATGATCCGGAAATCGACAAAATAATTAAACAAGACCTCCAGCTCTGCCTACCACTGCGTCCTACCTCACCCAGAGAGGTGACTAGAGAGATTCGTAAATTGGACTCAAAGAAAGCCCCTGGCTTTGACTTAATAACCGCAAGGTTACTAAAAGAACTCCCGAAGAAGGCCATTGTATTCCTTACCATACTCATCAATGCCACGTTAAGGACGTCTCATGTACCTGCACTGTGGAAAACATCTGAGATTATAATGATCCATAAAGCCGGTAAACCACCTAACGAACCATCGTCGTACCGCCCAATCAGCCTGACGCCAGTACTGTCCATATTATGGGAACGGATCCTCCTTGCGCGACTAAATCCCTGCCTAGATATGGATCAAATAATTCCTGACCACCAGTTCGGCTTTCGAAAGAAACACTCCACTATAGAGCAGGTCCATAGAGTCTACAGCACCATAAGACAAAGCCTAGAAAGCAAAAAATACTGCTCGGCTGCCTTCCTGGACGTACAGCAGGCATTCGACAGGGTCTGGCACAAGGGGCTACTCTGCAAAATCAAAAGTTATTTACCACACTGTTTTTTCCCCTTAATGGAATCTTACCTTAGTGACAGGAAGTTTCGAGTGAAGCTTGGTGATGCTAGATCTTCCTTGCTTTCCTGCAGAGCAGGAGTACCCCAGGGGTCAGTTCTAGGCCCTATCCTGTACAACATCTACACTCTTGACCTACCCCAGACACCTCAGGTCTCGGTAGCCACGTTTGCTGACGATACAGCCTTTCTCGCCTGTAGTCAAGACCCGCAAGAGGCAAGCAGCTTGTTGCAGGTTCAACTTACCGCCACCAATGCTTGGCTGTCCAAATGGCGCATAAAAGCTAGTGCTCCTAAGTCACACCATATAACATTTACACTCCGGCGCGAGACTTGCCCACCCGTTAGTCTAGGCCCAACTACCCTTCCCCATTCGACATGCGTAAAATACCTGGGCTTTCACCTTGATCGAAGGATGACATGGAAAGAGCATATCAAAAACAAGCGTGACGAGATCAACCTTCGGTTCAGGAACTTGCTCTGGCTCCTGGGAAGACAGTCTGTACTATCCTTAACCAACAAGTTGCGAATTTACTGCGGGATCATCAAACCAATCTGGACGTACGGAATCCAACTGTGGTCAACAGCAAGCAAATCCAACACAATGCGTGTACAAAGAGCTCAAAATAACATCCTCAGGGTTATATCGTCAGCACCCTGGTACGCTCGCAACTCGGAAATCCACGAGTACCTGGAAGTACCAACTGTCACTGAAGAAGCGAAACGATACTCAGCCAAGTACAAGGACAGACTTACAGCCCATCCTAATCCCTTGTCTGCCAAACTATTGGAGCCTAATCCAATTAAGAGACTCAAGAGAGCCAATGTGCTACCTGAATTAGACGAGAGCTAGGACATCGGTCTTATCTCTCCAAACATCTACCACCTATTACCCATCTGCTTATAGTCTTGCGACTGATCGCAGATATAAATAAAGAGAAAAAAAAAAATGTGTGTGTGAATCCCTATATTTCTATACTGGTTTACTATTAGTGGTAGTGCTGCCTCTGGCGGCAGTACATTGCATTGGCCGGGTCTGAAAGGGTTAATAACTAGTTACAATTTTCCGATCAACTCGGAGAAATCCTAAAGATACCCTAAACCTACGAGCATGTTTGGAACATGTCCTGAAAGTGAATGAATCAAGAAAGGTTAGTCAAGATAATCATCATCATCATATCAGCTGAAAGACGTCCACTGCTGGACATATGCCTCCCCCAATGAGTGCCACAATGGCCGGTCCTGCGCCACCCGCATCCAGCGGACTCCCGCGACCTTTACCAGGTCATCAGTCCACCTTGTGGGGGGCCTACCCACGCCGCACCGCGCCGGTACGTGAGGACAGCAGTTGCATCACATAAACTTGATTGAAGCTTTCAAAAGGTTCACATGTATGTTTAATTATAATTTCGTGTAATGTGATATTGAATAAAGCTTTTCCATTCTATTCTATTCAAATGCTAGAAAAAACTTACTGTTTGTTCTGTATTCAGTTTATTTAAGAGGTATTTGAGATTTGTTAATCCAACAAGTGCTTTTTGTTGGAAGTTGTATAGCGTCTGCATGAACATTTTGCAATTTGTGCACAGAAGCCAGTGGGAGTGGCAGGCTTCCAGCTCCTTCTGTAATACAAATTCTTTATTTAGAATATATGTAACAATGTCAGAGCCATCACAAATCATTACTATGTAAATAAGGAAGAAAGAAACATTTATTTGAGACAAACAACAGACATTGTTACGATATGGTTCTATCTCAGCATAATTTTCCAATAGAACCATCCAGTGATTTCATGGTGGATAACAAACAAAAAACAAAATTATAATAAAAACTTAGTTAAACATGAGAAAGGTCAATTAACGCAGTTAAAAATAGAAACTAAAATAAAACATTGATTAGAAAATAAATTTAAATATATGTTTTATTGTGTTGTGTTTATGTATGTTGTATTGTATTAGTTGACCAAAAATGTAATCTAAAGGACAATATGCATCATCTTGCATTTCATGAAGGAGTTGGATTTGATGATATTAGAGTTTCATCATCATACAGAGGTAGATTAAATTTCGAGAGCGCCCTAGGCAAGCACCTCATCAGAACCCCTTTAGCGGACCTAGATTAAGAATAATAAACCGCGCGCCTCTAGGCTCATGCCTAGTTTGCCTATAGGGATAATGCTCCTCTGTCATCATATCAGCCGAAAAACGTCCACTGCAGCAAATCCTCAAGTGAATAAAGGGTCGGCAACGCGCTTGTGATTCTTCTGGAGTCACAAGTGTCCATAGGCGAAACATCATAATAATTGAACAGTGCCCACCTTTGAACCTTTGCAAACTGCAACAACTGTAAATCCCGTCATAAATAAAATAGAATACCCCCTTATCCTCCTAAGGCCCACCATACGCCACAAACTGACATTGAAATTTGAATCAACTAGTGTAAGAAATAGAGTTGAATTTCATTTGTTTCAATAAAAGACGAAAACTAAACAAATGCAACTCTATTCCAACCCAGAATGGTTTTAATTTCTTCAAGAGAATAAGTCCTTCCAGTAGGCCCATGGGCATTACGAGGATAAATCAATGTTTTAAACAGTTTATGATGTTACAGGATTGTTGATGGAAATAGGATACCTTTTTAAAATCAAGCATTAAGGCCTCCTGGTGTACTTATTGTTTGCATAAAGTTTAAATAAATAAATAAAATGGGAGTTTAACAGGACAAAGCTCCTGGCTAATTTGAGTTAGTTAGCTACAGGTTAGTCAGTATTCACTTATATGGGTTGATCATGATGGGTTTTTACAATCTTTTATTTAGTTTCACCTGTCCCATTGTCTGTCTGTCTGTAATCAAATCTTGCAAGTTAAATTTGACCCACTTCCCGGTTTCCGCTTGAGCTGAAATATGGCATGCATATGTATATCGCATGACAATGTAATATTATGATGACATGGAGCTGATCTGATGCTGGAGCTGGAAGGTGGCCATAGGAGCTCCGCAATAAAACAACACAACCCCATCGAGTTTGGGCTCGTTAGAATCGTCTCAGTGAGTAGTTGATGATGGTATGCAGTTTTCAGTACAGTCAGCAATAAAAGCTTGTACAAAAAGAAATTTTGTACAGAAACTTATTAAATTTCTGGCCTGTTTTCAGTTTCCGCCGGAATTGGATTAAAGTGGGTACTAAGGTTAGAAGAGCTTGTTGTAAAACTCTATCTTCATGAGTCCTACAGTTTAGATGGTACATATAAGGATATTGTAATTAAATTGCAGAGAATCATGAGCTCTTCCAACCTTTACTTTACTTTAAAAACAAAGTTTTAACAGACTTCAAATCAGTACCTATACCTAAATTGGTTCAAGTTTTCCTATAAAATATGAAGAGTTCCCTTGATTTCTCCTGGATACCATCCATGACTGACTGACCTGATGACCATGGGACCATCTGAGAGGGATACCCATTCAAACAAAAAGAAAATTTTTCAAATCTGTCCAGGCATCTTCGAGTAATCGTGGAACATGCATCAAAAATAAAAGATTCCGACGAATTGAGAACCTCCTTATTCGAAGTCATTTAAAAATAAAAATCGGGTCTTATAATGGTTTTGTTTAGTATGGATACATCATCATAAAATTTAAACAGGTAGATACTTTCAAATTGTTATTTACCGTGTTTATGAAGGGGGACACAACGGCACCTAGTAATCTCCTGTATTCTGTTTCCATAGGCGACAGAGGCGGTCGCTTCACCATGCAGATTACGCAGACGTAGATCATTGTGCATTTGGATTATTGCAGTTTATTGAAACAACACTCTCTCTATGAAAAGCTAAAAATAAAACAATTAGTTAGTTATAAGTGAAGTGGCAGCCTCAGGGGCCTTTGCCAAAGACAGTTTTGATTTGGTTGACATCTGGTTTGACGTTTCGTTTAACATAATATACGTAGCAAATACAAAAAAAAATTTCAGAATTCGGGGAATCCGACCAGTAGCAAGATTTTATATAAGAAAACACGGAACAAAAAATGCAAGTAATTTTACTGTTAAGTTGCCAACATAAAATGAAATAACTACAATCTAATGTTATTAAGACTAATGAATTCACATAAAATGGAGATGAATGAAGTGAAAACTAAACGTAGTAAGCATATGGAGTTAACAGGGCGAGGAATATAGGGAGGAAGAACATCATATAAAGAAGATGATAGTCTAGAGCAATCGAAAAGTATATGATCTAAGGTACCCTCATCCAATCCACATTCACACAGAGAAGAATCTTTTACTCGGATTTTGTGCAAAAAAACTGGAGTACACGAATGACCCAAGCGCAGCCTACAAATTGTTGAAATAAAACAATTTGTCCAGTTTATTTCGTGACTTTGACAAGGACGATTTGACAGTGACAGCTACCTATTTTTTTTTTTTTTCCTTTTGGCTTTACGGGGTTAAGGTTGATTAGCCAGTGTCATGTCGATTTGGAAACATAAAAAACAAAATTCGATTCGGAAACTACACAAAATCCCAAGAACTAGTTGCTATTCCCAACTATTCCTGCAAAAGAACAGTTAATAATCCCACACGTATTTAGTAAGACGTACCTATATTTCACAGATAAACTAATATGCTTTTTTTGCGAGTAAAGCCCAATATTCACGCGTGTGCGCTACGTCGCCGAGTCAACGCACCATAATATTTGAATGAGTACTGAAGGAGTACGGCTCGCGGCGAGGTTCTTGCGACCACACAATGGGCTATCATGGCCCATCAGGACGCAATATGCATTAGGGCGAGAAAGACATAGTTCCATCTCTTTCCAATGCATAACTACATCCCTGTCATGCGCCATGATGGCCTGTGTGTAGGAGCCTTAAGAGCATGCTATGCGAACTTAGAACTTAATGCAAATCCAGTTTCTTATTAAAAACAGTGCCACCTTCTTGATAGGTGGCGAACTCTCTGAAGCTCTAGCGATTGCTAGGCTAGGCTGTCAAGGTATTTCAATATTCGCCGTATTGTCATAAGACATCAGTAGCCTAGGGGTACAGACGGCGATATTTGGAGCCGATGAGCCGGGGTTCAAGCCTTACGACCGACGAATTTTTTGTATGTTTTGTACATTCAAAGAAAAGTTTTAAGTATCGCAGAAGAGATGGCGCCTGTATACGCAAGCATGCCTTCTCAATTTGGTTGAGTTGCCTGTCTATCTCAGTATGTATATTGTAGTCTTTGCTTAAGAGTCTAACCTGCGCGCTGTCAGGACAAAAGTGCGACAAATTTGAAAACAACTCGTATGACACGAAATGTACAGTCAACCAATTTAATTCCTAGGCCATCATAGAACCTTGCCGTTGTAAATGCTATGTCAATACGGGTTACTAGGACTATTGCGTCGCTATGTAGCAGTTAAAATGATAGGGTTCTACGGTGGCCTAGGAATCAAATTGGTTGACCGTACAGCGGCGGCCTCGTGAACCTGCAGGAATAATGTCATATTGCGTCTAATTTGGTGCCGGATATATCTCATTGGCTCATTTTTTTTTCTAGCACAGTGGGCCATATACACGCCTATAATATCAAGAGAATAAGGACACTGTACAAGTTTAGCGCGTTATTTTGCGCTGCTACTTCTTTTACTGACTACCTCGCGCCTACCATATTTGTGTGACAATGTGGTACTTATAGAAAAAATAAGTTTCAACTCAGATTCAGTATCTTTTTATTTCTTATAATCTCCACTTAATATCAATATATTTTTTTACAAGCTTTCATTTAAATTGCAGAGCATGTTAGTTTAGGTCAAATCTTGGAAGACAATTATGATTCTGACGCTTTATGCCAGGAACGCAGAATGCCAGATCAGCAGGATGGCAGATTCGCAAAAAAGTCAGATTCTCATAATACCAGATTCGCAGGCTGCCAGATTCACTTAAGGGGGTTCGATTGCCATACAAAACGTTATTCGACATTCGTAGGCTAACAGCGTGATATTTTAAGAAACTTATGTAACAATCTTTCATAAATTGGCTTCCCATTTGCGCCAAATTCCCCCTTTCCTAGAATAAACTTACATAAACTAGATTAATTTGAGAAATTGGTTTGTCACGTGATATTTTGGGAAATAACGCTTTGTATGGCAATCGAACCACCTTAACGCCAGGTAGTTACTGTGGGTACCAGGCGATTAGATGAAAAATTAAAAATACAATATTATGGTACCATAAAGCTGGTCTGATGATGGAGTAGGAAGGTTAGCTACTACTCTAGATACGCCCATTTAGTAGTTGATGACAGTGCACTGTTACCCCAAAAACTGTCTCTTTAATTAGGGTTTACTTCTGTTTGACTTTATTTATGTATTCAGGCCATCAATTACTATATCTAGACCAACTGATCGCATAAGTGTCCCGTTGGACCAATTTTGGTACGTAACACTATATAAAAGAAGTGGGTTGTGTCGGAGATACAACCGTTAATTAAGTTTAAGTGGATACTACTTCTTCTTTTGGCTATGGAACCCTAATATATCAGCCCTTGGACTCTCTGCTCTCCGTTAGAGTAGGGCCTAGATTCCCACGCGGACCTATATATGGGTCAGTTCCATGTTAAATCCCCATAAGGAGGCGGGGCTGGGGCAATGTGTTTGACCCATATATAGGTCGCTGGGAGAGGAAGGGTTCACTTAAATCTATATAAGTACAGATAAATCGGTATATATGGCAACATTGACTGCCGTAGCTCATTTGACTCGCGATACATTGAAAATGGCGGTCATTTCAGCATTATTTTCATGTCCGCCACATAAACTAAATAACATTTTGTGATTAACAACTAATGGCAAATAATGAAGGATCAAAACAATGTAACAAACAATTATTTGAAATCAGATTAGGCTTCTCTACAAAAAAAGTTATTCTGGAAGTTTCTGAACATTTTGAACTGTTCTTACCCCTATACAAGAACGCGAGCAAAGAAGTATCCACTTCAAAACGCAGTTGGCAATAGGGAACATTACTGCAATGTTCAGCCGCCAGAGTGCAGCACTATCACAATTAGTAAACAGTTTTTTTGACAACTTTGACAAGTCCTTCAAAGCTCTGCATCAAATAGGGAAGAGAATATTTCAATAAATAAAATGCATCCGTTCTGCGTAATTGGATGCAAGAATGAAGGGCATCATTCATTTCCGAAGGAAACTATGATACGAAAACTATGGGAAGCGGCAATACGTCGTAAAGCAAAAGAAAACCTTCATCCAACTGTAAATGGCTATATGATGCCATTTTAATATCACAGTACAGGTATTTTACACACGAATGATAATTAAACTATTGTAGTTTAACGCGTTTTCATCAATTATTTGTTATTGTCTGTTAGGTTAATAAATATGACATTGTACGTCATGGCGGTTTGTTTACGGTTTGTGTTAGTGTCGCCCCTACGCAGAGCTTTGCGTAATGTTCCCTATAAAAGCTTGTACCAAAACATTTTGTTTTGTCAGAAACTTATTCACTATAACTCAGTCATTGCTGTCTGCTTTTTCGTCTTCCGGTATTCCCTCTTCCTCCGCTACTTTCTTCGTCTTTTTCCACTTACGCTTGATCTTGAGATGTTTAAGTCGATTGTGCGTGAACAGGGCAGCTTTATAAGTGAAGGTGGCGGGACAGAGAGGACACTGGTGGGGACGCAGCCCTTCGTGCGAGAGTAGGTGCTCCGCCAAATTATTGCGGATCTGGTGAGGAATAGTAAAGGTTAATGTTTGGGTAGGCCCCCCACAAGGTGGACTGATGACCTGGTAAAGGTCGCGGGAGTCCGCTGGATGCGGGTGGCGCAGGACCGTTCATTCTGGCACTCTTTGGGGAGGCCTATGTCCAGCAGGGACGTCTTTCGGCTGATATGACGATGATGAATGTTTGTTTCATAATTATCTTGAAAATACGGCTTTATGATGAAAATAGAATTCAGAGAAACGGTGCAGTATGGAACTGTTTAGAGATTGACTGCGATAGGTAACCGCTAGAACAGTGGTTCTTAACCTTTCAGTGATTAGGGACCATTTATCATTTTTTTTGTTTTGCCATGGCATGCCTCTCATGCCACGCGTTGTTGTGTTGACACGTCGGAACTTAATTAATATTTTTGACCACTTCGGGTGCTTCCAGGGACCACCGGTGAAGAACCAATGCGCTAGAAGCTATAATAAACAACAATAACGTGCTAATATTATATTGCATAGGTGGGGTTACCAGCTGCACACGTCAGGCTAGTCTTATTATTATTATTCTGGTAGTGGCTTTCGGGCTGTCAAAGCCCTTATATCACTGCGACCATCGCTGATCTATTGTGATCGCCACTTACTACAATTCTTGGTCAAGTCCTGCAAACTCGAAGAATTGCAGGATTTTGTTGAACTCAAGAAATTTGATCTCCTCCGGGCACATGATGTGTTTGCCCAGGAAGGAGTTACGACTGCGCATGAGGCAAGGGCAATCGGTTAGGATGTGTGTAGGCGTCTCCTCTGCTTCAAAGCAGAATCTGCACTGCCTTGTGTCACACAGTCCTATCGTTTGCATGTGCTTATTTAGGCGGCAGTGCCCAGTAAGCACCCTGACCAGCATGCGTAGACGGTTCCTACTTAGCGCCAAGGCGTCAGAAGACGCCTTTTTGCTAAAGGCTCTAATAAGTGCCTTGGAATGTTTCAGTCCTGGGTTAGCTCTCCAGGCTTGAATGGTCTTGTAGAAACAATAGGCTTTTAGAGTGAGCTTGGTTAGACTTTTAGGGATACCACAGAACGGCTTTGGTCCGCAGTGTGTTCCCTTCGCCCCCGCTCGTGCAAGCTCATCAGCCTTTTCATTTCGCTCGATACCTGCATGCCCTGGGACCCAGGCTAGTCTTGGTTGCCACGCTAGTGTTACAGGCAGCATAGGTCAGGTTACCGTAGTAATGTGACCTCTAGTATAAGTCAGGTCCTGCCGAGGTTTTCCCGAGGGACTACTGTATGGGGTTCTTCAAGAAAGGAGCATATACATTATTGAAGGCAACGAGCATGTAACACCCCTGGATTTGCAACCGTCCATAGGCTACAGTGACCGCTTATCATGATGCGGGCTGAAAGCTTATTAAGGCGACGTAGGCTCGTGGTCTTCTCTCCCTCTCACTGAGCATACGCGTGAGCGAGATGGAAGTGCGTGTTCGGAAGCGCGGATATCATGTTATTTATTTTTTATTTTTTGTGCATTTTTATAAACAAAAAAGTAATAGCTAAGTTCTGTCAAACATAATATTGCCGATTTTAGAACCAATTTTAATATGTTTAGCTGTTGTGCATAATTTGTTACGAACTTTTTAAGTGTATTTTAGACCTAAGTTCGTGATTTTTTTCTATCGAGCGAAAGTCAAAAACTCAGGATTCGAATAGCTGTTGTCCCTCGAGAAAGGCCTCAAGATTGTTAATTAAATTTAGGGCAGCCGTATTATAATCCAAACAAACTTTTTAAAAATCCGTTTTCTGAGCTCACGTCGCCTTAAGTTACCAACTGTATACGGGAGATCACTGTGCTAATATTATATAGGTCTGGTTAGATTAGGTTAGGTAGATAGTAATCATAGGCAGCATAGGTCAACTTCCCAGGTGCTATATTAATGACTGCATAGGTATGGTTACTGGTTGCATAGGTCTGGTTACCGTGAAAGTTTTTCCGCACAGATGGCAGACGTGTTTCGGCAGCTTGGCGCGTTTCTCGTGGAATACCGCGATGTGCCTCCGGACTCCTCTGGCTGTGCCGTACCTTTTGTCACACTTGTCGCATTTGTGTCTTTTCTGAAATAAAAGATAATTCAATCAAATCAAAATCTAAAATGTATTCAGCAATAAAGGTCACAATGGCACTTTTACGTGTCAAACATTTGACGACCGCTTTAGCCAAGTTGGTAGTGACCCTGCCTACGAAGCAAGAGGTCCTGGGTTCGAATCCCGGTAAGGGCATTTATTTGTTCCTGAGTCATGGATGTTTTCTATGTATTTAAGTATTTATTTCTCTATATAAGTATCTATATCGTCGTCTAGTACCCATAGTACAAGCTTTGCTTAGTTTGGGACTAGGTTGATTTGTGTAAGATTGTCCGCAAAAAAAAAAAAAAAAAAAAAAACAATAACTTACAAAAAATAAAATCTTACAACAAAAATCATTTGGAAGATGCAGTTTAACAGAACTAAATGTCAATGAGTGTTTTTTTTTTTTATATCGATTACATTAGATAAAAGGTATCTATCAATTAGAATTAACAAGAAGTTTATGAGATCATGTAATATCCCAGACATGTAAAGTCTCTGAGCGTCCAGATACAATTAATTATTATTATTTTAATGATCTTAGAGATGTATACAGTCTATAAGCATCAAAACACAAAAATAGGTACATTATATATATAATAGTAATATTGTCAGAGATGTATAGGGTCAATAACAATATAATTTACTTTTCAAAACAAAGTTTTAACCGACTCCAAATCAGTAGTCAAATTGCTTCAAGTTGACCTGGAAAAACCATATAAAGAACAAAAGGGACGAAATCGGATTCAAACACAAAAACCTATACTGGATGTTGGGAAGAAATGCTAGATTGTCAATGGACAACAAACTACTTACCTATATTATAAGGTTGTACTAAAACCGATATGGATGTATGGCGTGCAATTGTGGGGCAGCGCTAGCGACTCAAACATTAACATCATACAAAGATTACAGAATAAGATCCTGAGATCAATAGCGAACGTACCATGGTATATTACTAACAGTGAACTGCATGAACACCTATCAATAGGCACAGTGAAGGAAGAACTCCGAGACATTTCCTTAAAATACAAGCAGCGTCTAATCAACCATCCCAATAAACTAGCACAACAGCTGACCGTCCAGAACCACATAAGACGACTGAAACGACACAACATATATAATATACATATTCATATTCATTTATTCATAATATCGTTAGTATATTACATGTCAATTTATTACAATTTAAATAAAACATTAAATATAAAGTAAAACCAATTGGTTAGTAAGTAATAAATTCGTAATAAATTCAGTCCATCATGAAATTTCAATTAAAAGTAATTTTAACTATAATTTAATGTTTAAAAATTCGTCAAAACTATACAGTGTGTGCTCGAGAAGCCAAGCCTTTAGTTTTTTTTTAAACATTGCATTTTAACGGCCTCCGTAGCCCAGTGGGTAGTGACTCTGCCTACGAAGCTGGAGGTCTCGGGTTCGAATCCCGGTCAGGGCATTTATTTGTGTGTTTACCACGAATATTTGTTCCTGAGTTATGGATGTCATATATGTATATAAGTATCTATATGTATGTATCTATTATATATATCATCGCCTAGTACCCACAACACAAGCCTTATTGAGCTTACCGTGGTGGGCCTAGGTTGATTTGTGTAAGATTGTCCCGTAATATTTATTTATTATTATTTATTTATTTATTTATTGCAGTGAGGGGGCTGAGGTGACTTCTACCGGTAACTTATTATATATAGTCGGTCCCATTATGTCAGTCACCTTTTCGGACTTTGCCAGCCGTCGCTCCACCGGCAGGAGTCTATTCGGGTGTCGCAGCGTCCTGGAGCTACCAAATAGAGAGTAGCCCCAGACTTCAAAAACGAGGAGATGCTCTCGCTGGAGAGCACACTCGACACGCCAGATTGTACTAATCCACACATCGACTTACAAATCAAATCAAAATCAAATCAAATCAAATCAAAATATTTATTTTGTAAATAGGCTTAAGCTAGCTCTTTTACACGTCAAGTTTAACTTAACTATTTTACATAAAATGCTTCTTTATCATCTATAAATTCCTTTATAGTTGTTCCGACGAGGAACAGATGTAGGATTAAATTTTACTTATTTTATTTTTCTTGATAAGGTAATAGGTATTTTTTCATGCATACAAGACAACACAATTAGTAAAGAATTATTTTCCTTGTATTTTGGGGCTAGTTTTTCGGAACTGGCAACTTTCTGGTGAATTCCAAAGCCTTTTCCGGCGCTTGCAGCGCCACCTGGAGATTAAAAAAAACTCTAGCTACCGTTGCGACACGAAACGCACGCTCCGCGCCGATCGCGAATCAAAATTACTTTTTACCAACATAGACTGTTGCATCTTGCTTGACAATCAACCTGGACATCCATAAAACCAGTGCCTATGAGTGAAGTGTGTGGGTCCCAGCTGGGGTGGCTATAATCCTGAAATCCAGACCAGAAACGACGAGGAGAAAGCGCAGCTGGATTCACGTGAGTAGCTACTCTGATAAACTGCCCCTACATAATTTTTTGATCCGTTCGATCCGGATATTTCTTTACCAGGTTGTGTTGTCTTGTTTTCTTAATTTTTTGCGGTATTACGTACCCATTTCTAACACGTTCGTAATTCAATTTCACGTTGTCATTGCCGCCATCTTTGTATTCGCAAAATGGTACCTAATCCTAACGAAGATAATGTCGAACCCGATGATACGTCGTGTATAATTACGCAAGACATATTTGAACGTGATTTAATTCTCGACGGATTAAAGAGAACGTTACAATTCGCAGCGACAAACATCGACCAATTTCGGTCTAGAACAATAGACTTAAATGCACAACAGCGAAAGTTTAACAAAATTCAAACCAAAATCGAAAAGGAATTAATTAAACTGCAAAAGTTCAATAAAGAAGCAAATATTAAGATTCGTAACGATTTCGATGAGTTGTACTACGCGATAGTTACTCATTTAAATAACATGAAGGAGGTAGAAACAGAAAAGCGTCGCGCGAGCCGCGTTCCTGCCCCGTACGACACGTTTATAAATGATCGTCGTACTCTGCCGAAATTATCGTTACCCGAATATAACGGCGACCCGACGGGTTGGCCTGCCTTTTTCGATTTATTTCAATCGCTGGTACACAACAACAATGCCTACACGGGCGCGGAGAAGTTTAGGTACCTACTTCTATCACTTAAAAACGAGCCACACAATTTAATCAAATCCATTCCCATAACGGAAGATAATTATTCAGTTGCGCTAGATATTCTAAAATCCCGATATGACAATAAACGCATAATTGCATCGCAACATCTTGATCGACTGTTTGACATTGAAACCTGCATCGGCCGATCAGCTGTTGCCATCCGGAATCTATTAAATGTTTATCACGAAAATACCAAAGCGCTCGAAGTTATGGATTTTCCGGTTAGGCAATGGGACTTCGTACTTTTAAAATTATTACTACGTAAGATTCCCGTAAACACGAGAAAAGATTACGAACGATCTTTGACTAACCCGAGAGAAATACCTAATGTAAATTCACTGATTAAGTTCTTAGAACGCGAACTTTCGGCTGATCTGATGATTAACGTTTCAAATACACAGTCCACAAAATATCAATCCTTAAGTAATCATTGTAATAAAAGTAACGTAAATATAGGCCAAGGTCAAACAAATACGAAACGCATTTTTGCAGCGAGTGTGGCTCCAGACCAAAATCGACCTTATGACTACACAGATAAGGTTCGATCTTGCTTGAAATGCCAAGGTGGGCATCATTTAACGAGGTGCTTAGAATTTCTAGATCTATCGGTACATGATAGACATTCATTCGTAAAAACTAAAAACGTGTGTTACAACTGCCTTTGTCCCGGACACGACGTAAGGAGTTGTAAATCGAATTTTTCGTGTAGAAAATGCAATAAAAAGCACCATACATTAATCCACTTAACAACCGCGAGTGCCTTACCGATTATAAGTGACACTGCGAAACCTGATGCTGTCTCGCTCGCTCCTACGGAGCAGCCTGGGACTTGCGCGGTGATTCAAAATTCTTATGCAGCAGCTAGTCAGCGAAATGCAGATAAACAGGATAGCATGGTGTTATTGTCAACTGTTTTAGTTGACATACGTTTAGAGGGCAATAAAATTGCTACAATTAGATGTCTAGCGGATAGCGGTTCTCAAGCGTCAATAATATCGGAATCGTGTGCGCAACGTCTTAATTTGCCGCGACGACAGAGTAGCATTCCGATATTAGGTATTGGCGATGAGAAACCAGTAGTACCTAAAGGTACAGTTTCGTGTTTAATTACGCCGAACGGCAAACAACAGCCGATTATTCCTGTAGAAGCATTGATTTTGCCTAAATTAATGCCAAAAATGCCTAGGGTACCACTAGCACCGGCCGAATGGCCTCATTTACAGGGACTTGCGTTGGCGGACCCTGAATTTCATACACCTCAACCTGTTGAAATGTTATTAGGTGCGGATATTCTATCCCAAATTTTACGTGATGGCGTTATCACGGGTAAACCTGGAACGCCCATCGCAATGAACAGCGTGTTTGGTTATTTACTATTAGGTAAATTGTCATTGAATGCTAGTGTTTCGGCTCCACTCCATTCATGTTTTAGCTCGTTTGACAACGACAATCTTCAAAGATTTTGGGAGCTGGAGTCAGTTCCAGAGATGCGAGGTTACACCTCCGATGAAAAACTATGCGAATCCTTTTTTCAAAAGACGCATACGCGTGATGACACAGGGCGATACGTAGTCGCTCTGCCGTTCAAGCCCGACGCACCGCCCCTCGGCGAGTCGCGGCAAATTGCCCTAGCACGATTCCATAAGATGGAATATCGTCTAGAACGTAACCCCCAGTTGAAACAGGATTACCACGCGTGCCTCCAGGAGTACGTGGATCTCAACCACATGGAGCTCGCGTGCGATAACCCTCCCACTGGCGCGAGTTACTATATTCCGCACCACTCCGTGGTCAAAAATTCGAGTGAGACAACCAAGACCAGAATTGTATATGATGCTGGTTGCCGGACAACCAGTGGTTACGCGTTGAATGATACCTTATTGACGGGTCCTAAGTTACACTTAGACATCGTTGATGTTCTTCTGAAATTCAGAATACACAATATTGCATTCTGTTCCGACATCAAACAAATGTATCGCAACATTCTGGTTCGTGAAGAAGATAGGGATTTTCAGCGTATCCTTTGGCGTCAATCGCCCGAAGAACCTATACGCGACTATACACTTCGAACTGTCACATTCGGCGTTTCCTGTTCCCCTTACTTGGCGTTAAGGACTATTAAACAGCTCGCTCATGACGAAGCTGAGCATTTCCCGCTCGCAGCACCCGTGCTGCTAAATGACGTCTTTGTCGACGACATTGTCACCGGTGCAGATACCGTAGCCGGAGCCCTCGCTCTGCAGCAGGAGTTGGTAGGTATATGCGCCACTGCCGGGTTTGAGTTACGCAAATGGCACAGCAATTCGCCAGCGATCCTCGCTGCTGCGCGACCGCCGGACTTTCATGGTGAGCGGCGCGAAAGTGTCCACTTTGCTGACATGGAGAGTGATAAAGGGGTCAAGGTCCTTGGACTTCAATGGAATTCAGGGTCTGACTCATTGAGTTTCCAAGTACAACGCACTTCTACGGTTTGTACGAAGCGGGCTATCCTGTCGGAAATCGCCAAAATTTACGACCCGCTCGGGTTATTATCTCCGGTAACATTGTTTGCCAAACATTTGATTCAACTGCTGTGGTTGGCTAAGGTTGCGTGGGATGCAGAACCACCGATCGATATAGTTAATTCATGGACAAGTTTCGTTAACGAGCTGCCGCTCTTATCACAAGTGTCGTTTCCGCGTCATATTTTGAACACCAATGACTTCGATTCAATCGAAATTCACGGATTTGCAGACGCAAGCCAGATTGCGTATGCGGGATGTGTTTACATACGTCTTACAGACAAAAACGGTAAGGTTCAAACCTATTTGGTTATGGCAAAAACGCGCGTCGCGCCCTTACGTGTGTGTCTTACCATCCCGAAATTAGAACTTATGGCATGTGTGACACTTTCAAAATTGATCGAAAAGGTGATGCAAATTTACAATGATCGTATTCGCCCCGACCAAGTTTACGCATGGTCCGATAGCTCCGTCGCGCTGGCATGGCTCCGATCATCCCCGCACGAATGGAAGACTTTCGTCTCTAACCGCGTCAGTGATATTTTGTCCCGCGTTCCGGCGAGCTGCTGGCGTCACGTCCCATCGGCCGATAACAGTGCCGACCCCGCATCACGTGGCCTTCTGCCCGCCGCGCTGGTACGAAACGACTTGTGGTACCATGGTCCCGCATGGCTCCAACACAGTCAAGAATCCTGGCCTGTGCAAAAACCGGTCTTAAATACAGTCGAAGAGAAACGTAATAAAAGCGAATCGGTAAATAATAATTGCGCATGTGTGTCCACATCGCCTCCTTCCCCGGACGATACCCTAATTACGCGATTTTCGTCGCTAGGTAAATTAGTTCGCGTCACCGCACTCATATTTCGTTTCTATAACAAGTGTAGAAAACATAAACAATCGTTCCCTGAGTACATCACCGTACCAGAGTATAACTTTGCATTGAATCGACTGATATTGATGACGCAACAAATAGTTTTTAATGATGACATTAAAAATATTTCAGCAAACAAATCACCTTCCTTAGGTTTACAGCGTCTCTCGCCCATTTTAGATAATGACGGATTATTACGCGTCGGTGGACGCATTCATAAATCTTTTTTACCGTATGAAGCCAAACATCAATTGATTTTACCTAAACGACATCCGTTAACAAATCTCATTATTGACGATACTCATATCACTGAGCTTCATGCCGGTCCGCAGTGCGTGCAAAACTCGCTCTTACGGCGATTTTGGATTATATCAGGTCGTGATATTGTGCGTCTGCGAGTCCATCGCTGCATCCCATGTTTCCGCACACGCCCGACGCGCGTGCAACCGAGGATGGGAGCACTTCCCGCAGTTCGTTTGCGACCCGCTCGAATATTTCTAAAAACTTCATGCGATTTCTGTGGGCCATTCTACGTTCGCGCAAATAAGGTGCGCAACGCAAAAATCGTAAAATGTTACGTTGCAGTTTTCGTATGTATGTCTGTCAAAGCCGTACATCTCGAACTCGTGTCTGAACTGTCGACAGAAGGTTTTTTAGCGGCATTACGACGTTTCACGTCCCGACGAGGATATTGTACGGATATATATACAGATTGTGGACGGAATTTTCTGGGTTGTAATAATTATCTTAAAGACTTATACGCGTTTCTGCGCAGCGATTCTGTAATAAGCGCGCTCAATCAACAGACTTTAAGACAAGGATTAACTTGGCATTTTCAGCCACCTTATGCGAGTCATTTCGGTGGACTCTTTGAGGCAGCCGTTAAAAGTTTCAAAACACATTTGCACCGCGTAATAGGTACTCGGACTCAAACATACGACGAAATGCACACTCTAACTTGTCAAATAGAGGCCGTGTTAAACTCGCGCCCCCTTTGCGTGTTAAGTTCGGACTCGTCAGATCCGCTTCCTCTGACACCGTCTCATTTTCTTATTGGCGAACCCTTAACGGCTTTGCCTGATGTTTCATTAACGGACGAGAACCCTAATCGTCTGACTCGTTGGCGCTGGATACAGCAAGCTGTCCAGCATTTCTGGTCTAGATGGAGTAGAGAGTATCTCCACCATATACAACAAAGTACAAAGTGGCTTCAAGATCGCGGTCCCGCCCTCCGTGAAGGCACTGTTGTTGTGGTATGCGATGACCATTTGCCACCGTTGCAATGGAAACTCGCGCGCATTCACGCGCTACATTCGGGGTCTGACCGAGTCACTCGCGTAGTGACATTGAAAAGTGGGAATACATTATATAAACGACCGGTGGTCAAAGTATGTCCCTTACCGCTAGAATAACTATATGAAATCGTTACGACCCCTAATATATATTAGTAATTAAGTTTAGGTATAGTTCTAGTTAACTTTGTTAAACATTCGTGTTTCTTTAAAAGACACTACGTGCTTTTAAGGTGAGCGGCATGTTCCGACGAGGAACAGATGTAGGATTAAATTTTACTTATTTTATTTTTCTTGATAAGGTAATAGGTATTTTTTCATGCATACAAGACAACACAATTAGTAAAGAATTATTTTCCTTGTATTTTGGGGCTAGTTTTTCGGAACTGGCAACTTTCTGGTGAATTCCAAAGCCTTTTCCGGCGCTTGCAGCGCCACCTGGAGATTAAAAAAAACTCTAGCTACCGTTGCGACACGAAACGCACGCTCCGCGCCGATCGCGAATCAAAATTACTTTTTACCAACATAGACTGTTGCATCTTGCTTGACAATCAACCTGGACATCCATAAAACCAGTGCCTATGAGTGAAGTGTGTGGGTCCCAGCTGGGGTGGCTATAATCCTGAAATCCAGACCAGAAACGACGAGGAGAAAGCGCAGCTGGATTCACGTGAGTAGCTACTCTGATAAACTGCCCCTACAATAGTATAATAGGATTTCTCTATAAGATGGCGTTTAACGCTCGACTTAAATCTATTCACAGACAATTTCAGCATATCAGAAGGTAACTTATTGTAAAATCGTACACAGTTCCCCATAAATGACATATTACTCACTTTGCAGAGACGGTATTGGGGAATGACTAACTTATTTTTATTTCTGGTGTTATAATTATGAACATCACTTTTTAATTTATACATGTCAAGATTTTTACGAATATACATTATATTTTCATATATATATTGTGAGGCAACGGTGAGAATATTGATTTCTTTAAACCTATCTCGCAGAGAAACGCGTGACCCTAAATTATAAATACTACGTATAGCACGTTTTTGTAAAATAAAAATTGAATTTATATCAGCAGCTTTGCCCCACAATAGAATACCGTAAGTCATGATACTATGAAAATAGGCAAAATATACCAACCTTGCCGTCTCAACGTCTGCAAGTTGACGAATCCTTTTAATTGCGTAAGCAGCTGAACTGAGTCTACCTGCCAGAGTAGAAATATGTGGACTCCATTGTAATTTCGAATCTAATGTTATGCCAAGAAAAACAGTTTTATACTCCAATTCAAGCACTTCGTCTTTTAAGATAATTTGCGCGTTATTTTTATGCTGTACATTAGGCAAGGAGAATCGAATGCACTTTGTTTTTTTGGCATTAAGGAGCAAATTATTTATGGTAAACCAGTGAACAATACAAGACAGTACATTATTTATTTCACTAAAATTGTCTTGGTTTCTTTTGACTTTAAATATAATCGATGTATCGTCTGCAAAAAGAACTAATTTATGTCGTCCATTAAGTACATAAGGCAAATCATTTATGTAGACAAGAAATAAAAATGGTCCCAGAATAGACCCCTGAGGGACCCCCATTGAAATAATAGACCCAGCTGATTTGGTTTTATTTATGTCTACTTTTAGAGTTCTGTCATTCAAATAAGACTGGAGGAGATCAAGTGCCTTATCCTTCATGCCATAATAGTTAAGCTTTCGAATTAGTGTGTCGTGATCCACGCAATCGAAGGCTTTAGACAAATCACAGAACACGCCTATTGCATCAAGTGATTGCTCCCATGCCTCAAAAATATGTTTAATTAAGGTCGTGCCTGCATCAATTGTAGACCTGCCCCTCGTCAACCCGAATTGATCTCCATGAAGTAAATTATTCAAAGTAAAATGGGATAGTAATTGATCGAGGATAATTTTTTCAAATACTTTGCTTATAGCAGGTAAAATTGATATAGGTCGAAAATTACTCGGGTCTGATTTTGACCCGGACTTAAACAAAGGAATGACGCGACTGTGCTTCATTAAATCAGGGAAGACTCCTGTATCGACACATCTGTTGAACAATGAAGCTAAATGCGGTGCAATAGGATCCATAATTGACTGCAGAACCTTTACCGATAATCCCCAAAGATCTTCAGTCTTCTTTAAATGTAATGACCTGAACGCCTTAGTAACCATTTGAGGGGTGACGTATTTAAAACAAAAAATATTTAAACATTCAGGCACATTTGTTTTTAATAGTGACTCAGCCATGCGAGGAGACGAATTCAACGACCTTGTGGTCTCGAGGGGGATATTTGTAAAAAAGCGTTCAAATTCATTTGCAACTTCTAAGTCAGCTTCTATAACTTTATCACATACTTTATTACAGTCTTCGGACTGATTGCCGATAAGCAAAGAACATAAAATAAAAAATTGCTTCAAGTTAGCCTATAAAGTTTGAAGAGTTCCATCGATCTCTCCAGGATCCCATCATCAGAACTGGATTTTGGTGACAACGGGACCAATCTGGAAGTGTATGCTACCAAACAAAGAGAAAACTGGCAGTACCTGACCGAGGTGCACAACATTGATGTGTTGTTGCAGTCGCGCCTCTTCCAGAAATCTCTTCTTGCACGTCTCACACTCGAATCTGCAATGTAAACCTTATTTATAAACAGTTAGAGTTTAATTTTGAAGGTGTAAGGGCACGATGTACACTACCGGTCAAAAGTTCAAGTTCACTCTTTGTTTTAGGTACACATTAGTACTTTTGGACAATATTTTTTTGCAGTTCGGAAGCCGTAAATTGTTTCCAACTGATCCGTTATTGTTTCCAGAGATTTGTTTAATTAGTCAGACACAATTCACGTACATTTCTAAACAACGCATTCCCTAAAATCTTATAGGAATGACGGCAAAGGCTGGGCCATTATGGCCTTGCTACTTATAACGTACAATCAGATACAATGTTGGTTTTTAGGGAATCAGTTGTTTAGAAATCTACGTAAATTGTGTCTGACTAATCAAACACATCTCCGTTAACAATAACGAATCAGTTGGAAACAATTTTCGACATCTGAACTGCAAAACATTATCGCACAAAAGTACAAATTTGTACCAAAAACAAAGGGTGAACTTAAACTTTTGACCGGTACTGTATGTCTATTAGTCTACGGCGCGGCGCACGCTATATAACGTGAATTTTAACATCCACGGCACGCTCGTACGATCAGCTCCAAATATATGTATCCATATGTATCCAATTTTCAACTTTATTCCACGGACATACGTTCGTAAATGTATATATTTATGATGCTGACTGTACAAATTGGCTATCGACAGACTCCAATCATCATCATACCAGCCGAAAGACGTCCACTGCTCCCCCAAAGAGTGCCACAATGACCGGCCCTGCGCCACCCGCATCCAGCGGACTCCCGCGACCTTTACAACGTCATCAGTCCATGTCCACCTTGTGGGGGGCCTACCCAGACCAGACAGGTTAACAAGAAGGTTAACAGATAGGTTATTCTGACAAAATATCATATTGTGCCTAATGAATAAATACCTACCTGCGAATTGTAAACAAACTATACAATTTAATTTTAACTTAATTAGTAGGTACTCTAACATTTCTACGAAGCCTTACGAGATGATAATAAAAATAATGTTAATTAATTACCTGCCGTCGATTAGTAGTTGACACGATTTTCAGGCAGAATAATAAACAATTAATATTTTTTCTCCATTTGGAACAGTTAAATAATAGTTTTCAGTGTGCTATAGCCAGAATTCTTATTTATGACCAACTTAATTACAATTACACTTTCCATTTCTAATATTAGTGTGGATATGAACGTATGTTTTTAGGGTTCCGTAGCCAAATGGCAAAGAACGGAACCCTTATAGATTCGTCATGTCCGTCTGTCTGTCCGTCCGTATGTCACAGCCATTTTTTTCCGAAACCATAAGAGCTATACTGTTGAAACTTGGTATGTAGATGTATTTTGTGAACCGCATTAAGATTTTTACACAAAAATCGAAAAAAAAACATTAAGTTTTAGGGGTCCCCATACACAAAACTGAAACTCAAAAATTTTTTTTTTCATCAAACCCATACGTGTGGGGTATCATTGGATAGGTCTTCAAAAATGATATTGAGGTTCCTAACATCATTTTTTTCTAAAACTGAATAGTTTGCGCGAGAGACACTTCTAAAGTGATAAAATGTGTCCCCCCCCCCCTGTAACTTCTTAAATAAGAGAATGATAAAACTCAAAAAAATATATGATGTACCATGCAAACTTCCACCGAAAATTGGTTTGAACGAGATCTAGTAAGTAGTTTTTTTTGTAATACGTCATAAATCGTAAACTGCAATTTATTTAACGGAACCCTTCATGTGCGAGTCCGACTCGCACTTGGCCGCGTTTTGTTTTTATAATTATCATTTCAATCAATTAAAAAAAGTCAATACCTATTCTTTGGCTAATGTCATTCATTCCCGCACCGAAAACCCCGGGGTATTGTCATAACAAGCTATGGTAGGCTACTGGCATGCGGCTGTTAAGCGGCGGTCGTGGGTTCGAATCCCGGCTAGTACCAATGAGTTTACATACATATAATCACGCCTCTTTCCCAGAGGGGTAGGCAGAGATCACGGATCTCCATTTGCTACGATCCTGACAATCCACTTTCGCTTCACTCACTTTCATAACATTTCTCATACATGCTCGTCGGTTTAGGGTACTTTTGACCTGGCCTTTTTGTAAGATTTCTCCAATTTGATCGGAAAAAGTTCGCCTAGGTCTTCCCCTTCCAACTTGCCCTTCCACTCTTTTTATATACACTCTCTTCGTTAATCTTCTTTCATCCATCCTCTCTACATGCCCAAACCACCTTAACATACCCTTCTCAATGTCCGTGACTATATCTCCATCCATTCCACACTTATCTCTTATCACACTGTTTCTGACTCTATCACTCAATTTCACTCCACACATACTTCTCAACTCTCTCATTTCTACTGCATTCACTCGACTTTGATGTCTTTTTTTTTTATACAACGACGGTGGCAAGCAAGCTTACGGCCTGTCTGATGTTAAGCTGGTACCGTAGCCTATGGACACTTGTGACTCCAGAAGAATCACAAGCGCGTTGCCGACCCTTTATTCACTTGACAATTCGCTGTGTTGGCAGATAGAGACATGCAGGTCCCTCACTCCCAACACAGCGCACCCTAGGGAGCTCTGGCGACCTTACTCACCACCAGGAACACAACACCACATGCGTCATAGCAGGCAGTAATATAGCAACACTACAAAGCAGTGGTGCTATTATGGCTGCGGTCTTCTGTAAGGTGGAGGTACTTCCCCAGTTGGGCTGCTCCACATACGAGCGAGATGACAATCCGCTGTGCCCTACCTCTCTTAAAAACCCTCTCTCTCTTTTCTGCCACACCCAACTTTCGCTACCATACATAAGTGTGGGCACCAACACTCCCCTATGCACAGCCACGCGTGCTTTTTGCGATATTTTCTGGCTGCCCATAAAGGCATTCATGAGTTTTAAGTCTAGTATAAAGCTTATCCAACTGAGCTACCGTGGGTCCCGTCAGTGGCAACGAATCTTTCAATCCCTTCACTATTCTAATTAACCTTAAGGAGGCTCGTAGCGACATCTACTGTGAAGTTGTTACAAACTTCTGATACGGCACCAACGTCCCAAGTTACATTGAGAATCGTTAGTAACAATGCGCTACTCCATTTTAACAGTAAATTTATACTAAGCAGAAACGTCCGCTAACGAATTTCAATTCTCAATGTAACTTGGGACGTTGGTGCCGTATCAGAAGTTTGTAACAACTTCACGGTAGATGTCGCTACGAGCCTCCTTAAGGTTAATTAGAAGAGTGAAGGGATTGAAAGATTCGTTGCCACTGACGGGACCGACGGTAGCTCAGTTGGATAAGAGCAATGGACGGATTCCAGAGGTCGTGGGTTCAAATCCCGCCCGTGGCGAATATTTTTTCAATTTTCCTCTTTGATCGAAACTTGGTATAAAGCTTGTAAAGCACTCACTGATGCTGGTCCCGCGGTATGTGCTTCAGCGTCGTGAGATGTTGCTTGTAGACATGTCGGCTGGAGAACTGCACGGCGCACTGCTGACAGAACAACTCTGGATCCGTATCATCTATGGTCTTCGCGTTCTATAACAATAGTAAATGTGTCTCAAGGGAGCAAAGCTACATATTTATTGCGAGGGCGTTATATTGAATCCTGAGTGAACCGACTTTAAAGTAGAACTTGGCAACCTCGTACCGGAAGACGCAGCGTAGTTAGACCCTCCACAAGGTGGACTGATAAATAAATAATAAATAAATAAATATTACGGGACAATCTTACACAAATCAACCTAGGCCCACGGTAAGCTCAATAAGGCTTGTGTTGTGGGTACTAGGCGATGATATATATAATAGATACATACATATAGATACTTATATACATATATAACATCCATAACTCAGGAACAAATATTCGTGATAAATACACAAATAAATGCCCTGACCGGGATTCGAACCCGGGACCTCCAGCTTCGTAGGCAGAGTCACTACCCACTGGGCTACGGAGGCCGTTAAAATGTACTGATGACCTGGTAAATTGAAATAAATAAATAAAACCCGGCCAAGTGCGAGTCGGACTCGCGCACGAAGGGTTCCGTACCATTATCAATAAAAATATTTATTTTATTATGTTTTTAGTATTTGTTGTTATAGCGGCAACATAAATACATCATCTGTGAAAATTTCAACTGGAACTATCACGGTATCAGTGAGATACAGCCTGGTGACAGACAGACGGACAGACGGACGGACGGACGGACGGACGGACGGACAGCGGAGTTATAGTAATAGGGTCCCGTTTTACTCTTTGAGTATGAACCCTAAAAATCCTCAAATCAAACTAATTTTCATGGCTGAATGCCGTGATGCTGTGCCACAAATAGTGGAATGAAAATTAAAAAGTTACTTTGCAGGCCTAGGCCTGAATAGTTGTATGAAATCCCATTTCAGACCGCCTCGAGATGCTGCGCCCGAAAAAGTATACTTCCGAGTCTATTATAAGATTTATAAGGAACGTAAAGAGAATATTTCATTGCATGTTTGAGAAAAATAAATAAGTATTTGCGGACAATCTTTCACAAATCGACCTAGTCCCAAACTAAGCAAAGCTTGTACTATGGGTACTAGACGACGATATAGATACTTATATAGAGAAATAAATACTTAAAATACATAGAAAACATCCATGACTCAGGAACAAATATTCGTGCTCATCACACAAATAAGTGCCCTTACTGGGATTCGAACCCAGGACCTCTTGCTTCGTAGGCAGGGTCACTACCAACTAGGCTAAAGCGGTTGTTAGATTATAATATAAATATGTGTTATATTTTAAATAGATTATTTGATTAATTATTAAAAACAACTATTATTTTAATAAAAATAAACCAAGATCCCCGGAAGTACGTTTAACATAGCTTAAGCTGATTATTGTTACTAACAAAATACCTATGGACCAACAGTAGTCTGAAATAAATGTTTTTTTTTTTTTTTTTTTTTTATGTAGTTCGAATGGAGGGTTTGCTTAAAAACGGGTGTCCGCCATTCGACGGCCATTATTTGCTCGGTAACGACAGAAGAGTCAACCGTCTACTTACTAATATCGACTAAATCTACCCACACCTCCATGATGACATTGATGACTGTCTGATGGTGCTAGTGTTTCGTTATTTGTTCGTGTAAATCCTACTCAAGGAAGTAAAAGGTGTAATTTGGTTCAGTACTGCAGAAATTGAATGTAAGTAACGTTTAAATAAGTACATATTAATCAAATATTATGTTTACTATTCGATTTATTTTACTCGCCATCCAAAGCAATGTCCCTTTTTCCACAATAAATAAAATAAAATGATGTTTTAGTTATTCATTAGTACTCGGTTTATGTTCTTGGCATAATTTTCCTAACACGGTCGTCAAACAACAAAAAAAGTGAAAAAAGTAAGTGGTAAAGGTCGCAGGAGTCCGTGTACGCCCGATCATTGTGGCGCTCTTTGGGAGGAGGCCTATGTCCAGCAGTGGACGTCTTTCGGCTGATATAATGATGATGAAGACATTACTTGCCTTCTTATGGATATTCGCGTGGCTCTTGAGCGCGACTTGGTTACGACACTGCTTCCCGCAGACATCACATGTGCACGGGGAGTCACTGTGCTTCCTGTAACATAATATGGTATTAAACAACAGTAGGTACACATTATTTTGACATTCATCATCATCATCATCATATCAGCCGAAAGACGTCCACTGCTGGACATAGGCCTCCCCCAGAGAGTACCACCCGCGACCTTTACCAGGTCATCAGTCCACCTTGTGGGGGGCCTACCCACGCCTCGCCTTCCGGTACATGGTCGCCACTCGAGAACTTTTCCGCCCCAACGGCCATCGTCGAGTCTACGTGCAAAGTGCCCCGCACACTGTCACTTAAGAGGGTATCCTAGCAGCATTTTTCCATACAAACGAATTCCCCTATTTCCTTCCTGGTTTATCCCTCTAGAGGACTCGTTTTTTTTATAAAATCTAGGTGTACTGTATGTATGCCCCTGTCATTTACTTTTTTCTAAATAATAATTACCAAAACAGATACGAATTTTCGAAAACCTAAAAAAATGCCCCATTTTTACTGTCATATTCAGATGACTACCAGACAAATATGAAAAGTGTTTACGTTAAAACAAAATAATAGAAACATAGATCTACTCTTCCTCTAAATTTCAACATCAAACATAATTTAATGGGCGCAGGTTTGGCGGAGAAAACAGGGGAATACAAAGCATCGATCTTGTCAAGATTTTGTAGTGAAAATCGGTCTGAGCTGCGGCGGTTGTCCCTATCGCGCATCGCACGCGGTCGCTTGGGCGCAACGCGACGGCAATAGTTTGTACAAATACCTATTTCTCAATTTTGTCGCAGACCGACTACGCTCTTAAGTTTAGCGATTCGGAGCGCTATACCGGTTACATTGGTTCTGCTGCGGATAGCCTCATTTCTGATGTGATCACGCAGAGAAACTGCTGATTTTGACATAGCCAACAAACAATACTTACGAAAACACATTTTTTTGAACAAGCTAGTTAAGTTCGAGGCCGAAAATCGTGTGTCCGGTGGGTCCCGCTCTCAGACCATAGAATACTAGAGAGAGGAGGCGCCGCCGGCGGCCGTGTCGCAGCTGTATGCTCAATGGGCATACACTGCCATACTGTGCACGCGTGCTGATCGCAGAGAATATTACGTTTTTTCCTAAAATGCCTGATATGATGCGCGTTTATTGTCAAGTAAGCGTGTAGGTATACAAGAGTGAGTGTTTTAGATGTGTGCGTGCTTTGTCTTGTCAATTACTTGGGCGTTGTGTGGGTTAATGTACTTGCGACAGGCTCACTCTATACAAATCGGCCGCCATGTCCGATCTCCTTAAATTCATACATCTGTGGTCCCGCTGTTATTCTCTACCATGGACGTATAATACTCAGGACAAGCTAATGGCAATAAATGTAATAATAATACCACGTGCGAACGAGATGGTACTGTCGGCCTCATAAGTATCTGAACACCTAAGTACCTTGTCGTTTTCACTCGTTTGACATCAATATTTAAAAGGAGGATCACAAAACGGCTGTTGGATAAATGCTTTTACACAGTTGACGAATATTTAAATAGTAATGAAATTTGACATCCTCACTCAAACTTGCATTATGTATTGACTTTATCTTTTTACAATTTTATGAATCTGAATTTACCTGCATCTTTTATTTCTTTTATTTTATTTTGACTGTATTTGCTAAATTATGATTTATATTAATTATTTGACATGTAACTTTATTTACCAGCTCTATCTCTATTTCTACGCCTGTGTGGGCAGAATATGTTGTACATGTAATATCCTTTAACATCAAAATTGTAATTACCATATTCTATGAAATAAATAATTTTGACTTTGACAACTTCGTATGGCAGTTTAACATGACGTTTAATGCGACGCGGTACAAATGTGTTGAGCCACGTGTGAGGCTGACCCTCCTGCACGGCTATTACAAGACGGCCGCGACATACTCCTCCGTAGCCCAGTGGGTAGTGACTCTGCCTACGAAGCTGGAGGTCCCGGGTTCGAATCCCGGTCAGGGCATTTATTTGTGTATTAATCACGAATATTTGTTCCTGAGTTATGGATGTTATATATCTATATAAGTATCTATATGTATGTATCTATTATATATATCATCGCCTAGTACCCACAACACAAGCCTTACTGAGCTTACCGTGGGCCTAGGTTGATTTGTGTAAGATTGTCCCGTAATATTTATTTATTTATTTATTTATACTCTCGAGCTCTCTCGCGCTATCCGTCTCTGTCTTATTAGACCATTTAGAAAGAGTAGGATAGCGCGAGAGAGCTCGAGAGTATGTCGCGGCCGTCTTGTGATAGCCGTGCTCTAGAGACAAGGTTACAATTGACTAGGACTATACGGATTCGTACTGTACCGGAAGGCGCAGCGTGGGTAGACCCCCCCCCCACACAAGGTATCGCGGGACTCCGCTGGATGCGGGTGGCGCAGGACCGGTCACTTTGGCACTCTTTGGGGGAGGCCTATGTCCAGTAGTGGACGTCTTTCGGCTGATGTGATGATGATGATACGGATTCGTACTGTACCGGAAGGCGCAGCGTGGGTAGACCCCCCCCCCCCCCCCACAAGGTATCGCGGGAGTCCGCTGGATGCGGGTGGCGCAGGACCGGTCACTTTGGCACTCTTTGGGGGAGGCCTATGTCCAGTAGTGGACGTCTTTCGGCTGATGTGATGATGATGATACGGATTCGTACTGTACCGGAAGGCGCAGCGTGGGTAGACCCCCCCCCCCCCCCCCCCACAAGGTATCGCGGGAGTCCGCTGGATGCGGGTGGCGCAGGACCGGTCACTTTGGCACTCTTTGGGGGAGGCCTATGTCCAGCAGTGGACGTCTTTCGGCTGATATGATGATGATGATACGGATTCGTACTGTACCGGAAGGCGCAGCGTGGGTAGACCCCCCCCCCCCACAAGGTACCGCGGGATTCCGCTGGATGCGGGTGGCGCAGGACCGGTCACTTTGGCACTCTTTGGGGGAGGCCTATGTCCAGCAGTGGACCTCTATCGTCTGATATGATGATACGGATTCGCCATACCCATTGATGTGCGTCCTGAGGCTAGTGTCGAGCACGGACTTGCCGCAGTGCGGGCACGCCACGCGCGACTTCTTACGTATCCTTTTTCTAGGGCCTTCCCTGCAAACACAGTTCCGTCTTATTGCAGTATTGCTACGACGGCGGGATTATAACAGTTTCGTTACCATGGAGATAACTCATTAGTAATTACTTTTAAAATTCGCACTTGCAACTCATCTGTAGACTCATCTGCAGTAGTGTCAATGAAATTAAGATGAATGCTCACGTCAATATGGGTGTAAACTCAATTTATTTTACGATTTCATTTAAAATTCAGTAGGTAAGTCAGTCTATGACGCGCTATAAGGGCATACAACATACAACATTAAACTAAATCTTAGTAGTCTAGGCTAATCATTATAAAATAGAATTAATAACATGATGCCATTCGAACCAGCTTTTGGTCAGGAACAAATGTTTGCACGGGAGCAACTACAATTAAAGAACATAATTACCCAAAAACTTGAGACAAAGATTGACCTCGCTGGCGGCAGCCGAAACGCTCCATACTAATTGACTTAAAAATATGACGTCAGAATCCGCTATTTGTACTAATCGTTGTATGGAAAATCAAGTAAAGATTTAACATTAAAGGTGGTAGACAATTAGAATAGATTAGGGGAATCTCATCTCGCTCATATTTGGAGCAAGCTCAACTGGGGACGTACCCGTCCACCTTACAGAAAACCGCAGCTACGAGTATAATAACATTAATAACGCCACTTGTTGCACTGAAATAGGGAACATTACTGCCACGTTCTGCCGCCAGAGGCAGCACTACCTCTAATAGTAAATCAGTATAGAAATATAGGGATTCACACAGACATGCACAACTGATTGTCAAATTAGTGACAAAGATGCGTGCATAGACAATACCGCAAGTGGGAACGAGATACAATGTCAACGCTGCTAGTGTCGCCACCTACGAAGAGTTTTGCGTAATGTTCCCTATTGTGTGTTGTGTCGTGAACTTGGAAAAAATGTGTAATTGCATTATGGAGGTATTACACGCAACGGGCCCACGGAGCCCTCCGGGTCCAATATAATAACGCGTTCCGGGTGTTGGTGGGGCTGCCCCGCTTCTGTAGCGCATTAGGGATGTTCGCAGAAGCGCGTGTAGACTGCTTTTATGCTTGTATGCGCAAGCGCTGCACATCCCTGGTGCGCCGGGCGCGGGCCAGCCCCAGCCCCATCCTGCGGTCGATAGCGGACAGGCTAGATTGTCCATACATGAGGCACTTTTGCGAAATGCATGTTTCCAACAGTGCCTATTTTGTGTAGGAATTTTATTTATGTTCATGCTGTGCTTAAGTTTATATGTAATTTCCTGTATGAGTCCTGTGTTACTTGAAATAAATGTTTTCATTCATTCATTAAAAGCACAAAGGCCACAAAGCTTGCTTAAGGTTGGAAACAGTGCTCGACCGACAGTCAACGCTGACCGTCAGCGCTGACCTCAGAGCATAGAATACTAGAGAGAGGACAAGCCGCCGGCGGCCGTGTCGCAGCAGTATGCTCAATGGGCATACACTGCCATACTGTGCACGCGTGCTGATCGCAGAGCATATTACGTTTTTTCCCAAAATGCCTGATATGATGCGCGTTTATTGTCAAATAAGCGTGTAGGTATACAAGTGTGTGTGTTTTAGATGTGTGCGTGCTTTGTCTTGTCAATTACTTGGGCGTTGTGTGGGTTAATGTACTTGCGACAGGCTCACTCTATACAAATCGGCCGCCATGTCCGATCTCCTTATATTCATACATCTGTGGCGCTGACCGACTGCGAAAATGCATTCAGTGCTACGCTGACGGCGAACTGCGACGTACTAGGTACGCGCGTTCGGTCGGTCGCTCCGTCAGCGAAGCACTGAACGTGCTCCTATACAACCTCATAGCTCGTCCGTTGACCGACGTACGTGCGCTGACGAGCCGGACCGACGGCTCGACCGACCGTACGCACGTATCGTCAGCGTAGCTGTGTGCGCGTTCATAGACTTGCATAGAAATAGCTACGGCGACCGACGGTCAGCGCTGACTGTCGGTCGAGCACTGTTTCCAGCCTAAAGCAGTAAAATAATTCCGTACAAACGAATACAGTAAACTTAAGCGCCAGTCAGGGTAGTCGGCGGTACATCAGCGGGCCTAGCATGGTTGCCATTTTATCGATGTCTTATCGACAGCGATAAGTGATACAATGTCATACCTTGCGACAGAAATATCTTAAGAGACACTGCTTTAGCTAATATATTTACTGTTAAAAGGTTGCTAGCTTATCGACCACAACCCCAATTTAATAAAAGGCTTGTAAAAGTAAGTATATCAGTATCAAACGCAAGCTACCCAGGCCATAAAATGTGGGAACGGTACAGCTCTGTTGCGCTCTCTGTCGCACCAATCATGGCCGGTAATAAGTGTTGCTTTACCGTACGCCATCCTTCCGCCGGATGCTGGAAGGGCAGGGCTTCTGGCTCAGCTGTGGTTTGTGGGTGAACACCTCAAATGTCCCCTCACTACCAGCAGTTGCATCCTAAAATAAAATTATGTTTTAATATTTTTACTACCGATACGTGGTCGCTTACAATGGGCCTCATAAGTAGGCACAAAGTCACCCAAATGGCAACAGAGAGGGCTATGTTGGGAGTTTCTCTGCGTGATCGCATTAGAAATGTGGCTATCCGCAGTAGAACCAAGGTAACCGATATAGCCCTCCGAATCGCTAAACTTAGGTGGCAGTGGGCTGGGCACATTGCACATAGAACCGATGGCCGTTGAGGCGGAAAGGTTCTCGAGTGGCGACCACGTACAGGCGCGGCGTGGATAGGCCCCCCACAAGGTGGACTGATGTCCTGGTAAAGGTCGCGGGAGTCCGCTGGATGCGGGTGGCCCAGGACCGGTCAATGAGGCACTCTTTGGGGGAGGCTTATGTCCAGCAGTGGACTTCTTTCGGCTGATATGATGATGATGATTTTTTTTTACATTGCTAAGTTTCGTTATTTGTGGAAAATACATAACTCTACATACACTTTTATTGTACCTTTTGATACCAAGATCAGAGCCTAAAAAAAAGCGGCCAAGTGCGAGTCGGACTCGCAGATGAAGGGTTCCGTAAAATAAATTGCGGTTTACGTTTTATGACGTATTAAAAAAAACCACTTACTAGATCTCGTTCAAACCAATTTTCGGTGGAAGTTTGTATGGTAATGTACATCATATATTTTTTTTAGTTTTATCATTCTCTTATTTAAGAAGTTACGGGGGGGGGGGGACACATTTTACCACTTTGGAAGCGACTCTCGCGTAAACTATTCTGTTTAGGAAAAAATTATATTAGAAACCTTAATATAATTTTTTAAGACCTATCTATAGTAATCCCCACACGTATGGGTTTGATGAAAAAAAAAATTTTGAGTTTCATTTCTGTGTATGGGGACCCCTAATGCTTAATGTTTTTTTTTCGATTTTTGTGTGAAAATCTTAATGCGGTTCACAGAATATATCTACTTACCAAGTTTCAACAGTATCGCTCTTATAGTTTCGGAAAAAAGTGGCTGTGACATACGGACGGACGGACGGACAGACAGACAGACAGACAGACAGACATGACGAATCTATAAGGGTTCCGTTTTTTGCCATTTGGCTGCGGAACCCTAAAAACGGAGCAGACCTGAAATAGTAGGTGATAAATTGATAATGATAACATGTTACAATTGAAAAGAAAATTAAAAATTAAAGAAGTTTATTGGACAAAAAAAGAAACACAATATTCTTATCACGGCCGTGCGTCCTGCGCTAGGAAACCCTGTGTTACAGGGCTCAGTTGAGTGGTTAAATAAATAAATGTAATTTAAAGGAATTAATGAATTAAATACACTTTTTTTTTCGTGGAGCGAACCCAAGTACCCAAATGTTATGTAGTATACAAATGTTATTGAATTAAATATACCTAGGACAACAATTGTCTATATTAAAGAGCCATGTGGCAGGGTAACCCCGATAACAAGCCACTTAACCATTTGTATACTAATTACTATTGCTGTTTTTCAGCAATAATTGTTATTTATTTTAATGCTGTTTTAACCCTTTGAACGCCAAAGCCAACTTCAGCCTTTCATATAAGGTTCATAGTCAATCTCGATGTATAATTATAAATTATTGCTAAACTACCAATCATTTTGTTGCTTTCTATATACAAATTGTATCAAAGTGGACAGTTATTGGTGGGTGGCTGGTGGCCACTTTATTGCAATTTAGTACATACCATATTTGGTATTTGAACTTGTTGGACGCTCGGCGCCGTGCTGACCGGGTGTTGAATGTGCTAGTAAATCTAGATTTATTGAAGTTGAGAGGGCGCAAAGGAGTTTACTTAAAGTTATTTTCCAAAAGCCCTTCAGGTACCCTACTACTGAACTGTACAAGGAATGTGAGTTACTATCCATGCGTAAACTATATATTGTACTTAGTCTATCGAAACTGCACCATACCTTAAGTTATGTACCACAAACTCAAACGAGGAGGAGGAAAGTCAAAGTCAAAAGTCCCCTATGCCAGTCTGTAAATCTAATTTTGCTAGGAAACAATTTGCTGCGCAATCCGCCCTTTTATACAATCGCATCGATGCCCATTTAAATATTTACCCGATGCTGCTACATACCTGTAAGAAAGCTATTTCTACGTGGATAAAAAACTTAAACTATGAAGAAACAGAGATACTTTTAAGTTATGTACCTTAGGTCAACAAAATGTACAAATATGAACAGAAAATAAGTAATTAAATTAATAAATAGAAAATAATTGTGTATAAAATAAGTTAACATTGTAAGTTAGTAATTGTGAACCAAACACACATACACACACACACACACGCACACACACACACACACACACACACACGCACACACACACACGCACACGCACACGCACACGCACACGCACACGCACACGCACGCGCACGCGCACGCGCACGCGCACGCGCACGCGCACGCGCACGCGCACGCGCACGCGCACGCACACGCACACGCACACGCACACGCACACGCACACGCACACGCACACGCACACGCACACGCACACGCACACGCACACGCACACGCACACGCACACGCACACGCACACGCACACGCACACGCACACGCACACGCACACGCACACGCACACGCACACGCACACGCACACGCACACGCACACGCACACGCACACGCACACGCACACGCACACGCACACGCACACGCACACGCACACGCACACGCACACGCACACGCACACGCACACGCACACGCACACGCACACGCACACGCACACGCACACGCACACGCACACGCACACATACCTACATTATATAATTAAGTTGCTTATATTAGTAGTATTTAAACTTAATTTATTTGGTTTTTGTTACTATCTCCGAGTGATGGAAGAGCGGGATCTTCCGATACAAGCATACGACATGCTTAATGGAAGGTTCCAACCTTGTTTGTTTTTATACCGTGTTAAAAAGTCAAATAAACTATTTTTGTATTTTTTGTATTTTGTATGTGGCAGGGTAACCCCGATAACAAGCCACTTAACCATTTGTATACTAATTACTATTGCTGTTTTTCAGCATCTGTTTCTCAGCATTTTCAGAATCTTAACGCACGTGTTGGTACGGATTTTAGTGCTTGGAGAGGAGTTCTTGGACGACATGGAGTTGGCAACTGCAACTCCAATGGTCTCGATCTTCTGACATTATGTGCAGAATTCAACCTTTGCCTCACTAACACCTTCTTTCGACTCCCAGAAAAATACAAGACCTCGTGGATGCACCCCAGGTCCAAACACTGGCATCTTTTAGACTATGTGATTGTTCGCAAAGAAGATCTCAGCGATGTTTTAATCACAAGGGCCATGAGAGGAGCACAGGGCTGGACTGATCATAGGCTTATAAGATCTAAGCTACGTATTAAGCTCAAAGCACCACGAAGAGCACAACATAAAACCCCAAAACTGGCTTACCCAAGACTGATTCACTTAAAAGAGCTGCAAAAGACTTTCGATGACGATTTCGGCACTCATTTTGTAGATGTAAATGATGTCACAGTTGATGAAGCATGGAAAACATACTCAACCAGGCTGAATGAGAGCGCTGAGCGAGTTATAGGGAAACCACCGAAGAAAAACCAAGACTGGTTCGACTTTTACGAGGAGGACATCCAGAAACTCGCTGACAATCACAGACGCGCCCTGCGACATTCAAATGCTGATCGAAAGTCTTTAAACTTGCAATTTAAGGCAAAAGTGCGTGAGCTTAAGGACCGCTGGTGGCGTAACAAAGCGGAAGAGCTACAGCAGCTTGCGGATTCGAATCAAACTGGCAAGTTTTTTGAAGGCATTCAGGCGGTTTTTGGTCCACGAGTTAGGAAAATCGCACCCATCTATTCACGTAGTCGGGATTGCCGCCTTACTAACCAAGGCGAAGTGCTTGCTCGCTGGGCAGAACACTTTAACGAGGTCCTTAATCCCGCAATACAAAGAGTGGACCTCGACTACATCAATGCCCTTATTGGCTTGCCAGTCGACGAGAGTCTTGCAGACCCACCAACTTTTACAGAGTTCGTATCGGCAGTGAAGAAACTTAAGAACGCCAAGACACCTGGCTCGGATGGGTTACCGTCGGAGGTTTACAAATATAGCGGACCTAATGTTCTAAACAGGCTTTTTGCCTTGATACGTAGGATCTGGGAGTCAGAAATAGTGCCGCAGGAATGGAGAGATGCCTCTATATGTAAACTTTATAAAGGCAAAGGAGATGTAGCTGATTGTAGCTCGTACAGAGGAATATCTCTTCTCTCCACTGCTGGTAAGGTACTGGCGCATATAATCAACACCCGCTTGAGCACCCTAGCAGAGAAAGTTCTCCCAGAGAGCCAATGTGGTTTCAGGCCCAGCAGAGGTACTGTGGATGCAATATTTGTTGTGAAACAAATACAAGAGAAGTGCATCGAGCAAAATCATCCTCTGTTCATGTGTTTTGTAGACCTCGAAAAGGCTTTTGACCGTGTCCCACGTATGGCTCTCTGGTTGATTTTAGAGAAAATTGGCTGTCCAGCTAAGCTAGTTAACCTAATTAGGCAATTCCACGTCAATATGACAGCCAAGGTTCAGCACAACAGTGAATTTTCGGAATCATTTCAGGTAACTAGTGGTGTCAAGCAAGGATGCGTGATGGCTCCGTCTTTATTCGCTCTGTATTTCTCCGCTGTAATGAGAGACGCGCTTGGCCGAAACAGCGAACCGATTCAGCTCCACGTGCGATCAGACAAGGGAGTTTTTGATCTCTCGCGTTTTAGGGCAAAAGGGAAAATTCGCCAGGTATCGATGCTTGAAGTCCTGTATGCCGATGACGTATGCATGATGGCTAGCAGCTTAGACGCACTCCAGGGCTCCATGGTGTCTTTGAGTGACTCGTGTGACAGATTTGGCCTAGTTATAAGTGTCGCCAAAACCCAGGTACTTAAGCAACCACCCCGAGGTTGCAGTGCTGATACAGCTCAAATTACTTTGGGCAGTTCAGTGCTGAAGGAAGTGACTAGCTTTAAGTACCTGGGCAGCCAAATTCGAAGTGACAATCGCCTTACCTCAGAGACCCCACTACGCATAGCCAAAGCTGCCGCCACCTTTGGCAAATTGAACCAACGTGTTTGGAAATCGCACGATCTGAAACTCCAAACCAAGCTTTCTGTCTACAAGGCTATGGTGCTCCCAATACTCACATATGCTGCTGAGTGCTGGTGCTTGTACAAGGGAGATATTAGAAAGCTTGACACCTTCCACATGCGTTGTTTACGATGCATTCTCCGCATTCGGTGGCAGGATCGTGTGACCAACATGGACGTTTTACGAAGTTCTAACATGCTCGGCATGGAGGCCATACTGATGAAAAGCCAGTTGAGATGGAGTGTCCACGTTAGTCGCATGACAGACTGCAGACTCCCAAAATCTGTATTCTACTCCGAGCTTGCGGATGGAAAGCGTAATCGTGGGGGGCAGTTTCTGCGCTACAAGGACGTATTAAAACGTCATCTCAAAGCCTGCGATATACCTGCTGAGGGCTGGGAGGAGGTCGCGTCCATGAGACCAGAATGGCGTAATAAAGTCAGAAAAGGTGTAGCTTCTTTTGAAGTAGCTCGACTTGAACACCTGGACCAAAAGCGCCATTTGCGGAAGACTCGACCTAGACCATCCTATGCATATACTTACAATAACCAGGGCCAGCTATACTGCACACAATGTGACCGGACATTTAAAACTAAGTTCGGCTTTGCGAGCCATATTCGTGCTCACCAGAGGAAATTGTAAGGGTCGCCGTCGTCGGATACGACAAGGAGGACTATATATATATAGATGTTTTTCAGCAATAATTGTTATTTATTTTAATGCTGTTTTAACCCTTTGAACGCCAAAGCCGTTATGACGTCCGCTGTCAAAGCAAACTTCAGTCTTTCATAAAAGGTTCATAGTCACTTCTCTTATGGAAAGAAGGTTGGCGTGTCAGTGACACTTTAGTACGTGAATCATGGCGTTCAAAGGGTTAAGGAATATTTTGATCATTCGCTAGATGGCAGAACTCGATGTATAATTATAAATTATTGCTAAACTACCAATCATTTTGTTGCTTTCTATATACAAATTGTATCAAAGTGGACAGTTATTGGTGGGTGGCTGGTGGCCACTTTATTGCAATTTAGTACATACCATATTTGGTATTTGAACTTGTTGGACGCTCGGCGCCGTGCTGACCGGGTGTTGAATGTTCTGGGCATCGGTGTTGGAGTTACAACTCATAGTCGAGTTCTGGGCTTCGGTGTTGGAGTCACAACTCATAGTCGAGTTCTGGGCTTCGGTGATGGAGTCACAACTCATAGTCGAATCAAAGTCGCAATCCTGAAGTTTTGGTTCATGTTCTGATTCCGGGGGCCAACGCTCGAATTTCAAGTGTAATTCCTCTGTCAGAGGGTTACCCTGACATAAAAAAATAAAAGAAATTAACATTCCGTCACAACTAACATAGAGGTGCGTAGTAATGTCTATAACTATATATATTTCTTTATAATATTCGTCGCAATAACGCTTTTTGATATAATTCATGAGAATAACAACACTAAATTATATTTACTTATGTAAAATTATCATTTTATATAATGATCATTTGATCTAATAACATTTAATATAAGTAATAACATACTTTTCTTGGCATTGTATCTCAAGATATTGTAGTTAATACTTGTTAGGTACTAATTCAATTATTATTCCTCAAATTACAATAGGTAAGAAAAATTTCTGAATAAGATCGTCACAAAGTAAAAAAATATAAATTGTATAAAAAAAATATTAAGTAGTTTAGAATATTTCTAGAAAAAAAAATGTAATGTCAAAAAGAAAATACATAGTGAATAGGGTAAAACTCACATTGGTGGGTGCCTCAACAGTGATAAATTCCTGCTTGAGTGCAGGCGTCGAAACAGGAGGCTCTAATTTAATGGTGACCACCCTGGGTGTTGTATCTTCAATCTAAAATAAACGGATTGTTATAATAATACAGCTTTTGCCCGCAACATCCGCATGTACTCGTTTTCGCCTTAAGGAAATAATGCTACGCCTGAGTATGAATAAAAAATAATAAAAATGGTTTATTTCAGACCGAGATCCATAATCTAATCACTATTATCGATCTCCGTCTGAAATAATTGGGACTTACAATACTATATTAGTATTACACGTGAAGTTTAGAAATTTCAATTTACCAATGACCACTTCAAGCCAATACTTGGTGAGCGGGCAGTCGAGGCGCTCTGCCAACACCCTCAGCATACTGTTGCTGCTTGTACGATTAGACTTTCCACATGCTTTTAAAGCCAAACCCAATGAAGAGACTCAAGAGAGCCAATGTGCTGCATAACTACGGGAAGCTAGGGCAGTTGCCCTACCTTGCCAATCGCAAAACCATTTCAACTCATCTGCTCATAGTTGTTGTGACTGATCGCAGGTTAATAGAAGAAGAAAAAAAGGTGCAGCAGGTTCCACATAATGCTTGATGTTTGATCAAAAAAAAATATATATTAGGGAACAATCGAACTATTAGCCCCATGGCAAGCTCATTAAAGCTGGTGTAGTAGGAAAAAAGAAAGAAAGAAAGAAAGAAGACATTTATTTACTACACAAAAGACACACAGAGACAAAGGGAGTAGGCATACATTACAACTTAACACATATTGTGTGTGTCTTCGCGGCAGTGAATAGGTCGTTGTCTGAGCATTATGCCGAGGTGTCAGACAGACACCTGCAGTGCTGATTTTCAGACAGTAGGGACTACACAACGATATATATAAAAGACTAGTTTCTGATGACCTCTGTAGCCTAGCCGGGTTCGATTCCCGGTAAGGGCATTTATTTGTGTGATGAGCACGAATATTTGTTCCTGAGTCATGGATGTTTTCTATGTATTTAAGTATTTATTTATCTATATAAGTATGTTTATCTTCGTCTAGTACCCATAGTACAAGCTTTGCTTAGTTTGGGACTAGGTCGATTTGTGTAAGATTGTCCCCAAGTATTTATATTTCTGCCTGTGTCAGATTATAATATAATATTTTAAATAAATTATTTGATTAATTATTAGAAACAACTGAACCAAGATCACCAGACGTACGTTGTATGTAGTTCGAATGGAAGTGAGGGTTTGCATAAAAACGGGTGTCCGCCAGTTGACGGCCATTATTTGCTCGGTAAGGACAGAAGACTCAACGGTCTACTAAATAATATCGACAAAATCTACCCACACTTCCATGATGACTGTCTGATGGTGTTAGTGATTCGTTATTTGTTCGTGTAAATCCTACTCAAGGAAGTAAAAGGTGTAATTTGGTTCAGTACTGCAGAAATTGAATGTAAGTAACGTTTAAATAAGTACATATTAATCAAATATTGTGTTCTATTCGATTTATTTTACTCGCCATCCAAAGCAATGTCCCTTTTTCCACAATAAATAGAATAAAATGATGTTTTCGTTATTTATTAGTCCTCGGCTTATATTTCTTTCCATAATTTTCCTAACACCTGCAACTCCATCTGCAATGGAACTCGTTTATATCATAGCTCCATACAAATGGATGATTTCCGGATTAAAAACTATACTATGTCCTTCTTGACAGACATACATTTTCACATTTATAATATCATACATAAATAGGTACTTAAATACATTGAAAGCATCCAAGACTCAGAAACAAACAATAAGGGCAAATATTTGTGTGACAAGCATAAATGTCACACAAATATTTACCCTTATTGACCTTCAGCTTCCTAGGCAGCATCACCACTCACTAGGGTATTACCACTATCATTATTCTGGTAGTGGCTTGGAGCTGCCAGAGCGCTTGTATCACTGCGACCATAGCTGATCTATTGTGATTGCCACTTACTATAATTCTTAGTCAAGTCCTGCAAACTCAAAGAATTGCAAGATTTTTTTGACCTCTAGAAATTTGATCTCGTCAGGGCACATGATGTGTTTGCCCAGAAAGGCAAGGGCAATTGTTTAGGATGTGTGTAGGCGTCTCCTCTGCTTCAAGGAAGAGTCTACACTGCCTTGTGTCACACAGTCCTATTGTTTGCATGTGCTTTTTAGGCAGCAGTGCCTTGACCAGCATGTTTAGGCAGTTCCTACTTAGCACCAATGCATCAGAAGACGCCTTTTTGCTAAAGGCTCTAATTTATTTTTGTTTTATTTTATTTATTTGGTCAATCAACTATTTCTTGTTGCTCGTTGCCATGGTTATGTCTCCTGGGTCACTCTATAAAACTATTATTTTATGTTGTTTAAATCCACTAAACACGTGTTTTTGTCATATTGGTAAACCCATTCCATGGTGGCGCATCTCCTTAGCATGATAGGAGTCCAGTTTATATTATTTTTTCTAAGAAAGTCTGTTTCTGTTGTCTATTGGCTTACTGGGACAGAATAACAACAAGAAAAAGTTGATTGACCCTATTATACTAATAAGTGCCTTGGAATGTTTCAGTCCTGGGATAGCTCTCCAGGCTTGAATGGCCTTGTAGAAGCAATAGACTTTAAAGGCAGGCAGGTCATTCAATAACTCCCGCCAGTTCTCGACTAGTCTCGATATTGTGACGTTAGAGCCAAGAGAGCTGCCGGCTATCCAAGTGGATATAAATAGTATGATTGAGGAAGGCGCTTTGCAGATTCGTTGTCGCACATTCTAGAATGGCGTATACCTCTGCCTGGGATATAGAAACATGCTATGGTAACTGGTTGTCAAAATATCTTCCATAAGGCTAGAAAATACTAACTGTTTTTGTATTCAGTTTGTGCAGCAGACATTTCAGATTCTTTACTCCAACAAGTGCTGTTTGTTGAAAGTTGTATACCATCTGCATGGAAAGCTGGCAACGTTGGCACAGCAGCCAGTAAGAGTGGCAGGGTATGAGCGCCTCCTGAAATATAAATTCTTTATTGAGTATAGTCCGAGACATGACAAATCATCAATATCATGTAATTATGTACCTAATATATTATACCCCAGCCACAAACTTCAACGCGTGTTGAATTGAATCAAACTGTATTGTTCCAGAATCACACTTTGACCATCCGAAGCGCGTCACGTTTCATCGGGTCGTCGCGTGCCGTTTTAATATGTAGCGGACTTAATGGTATGGGTAGCAAAGGGTACGCAGGACTTAGAAAATGGTTTGTTGTACTATGGATATATCAACATAAATAGATATATTTAAATTGTTATTTACCGTGTTTATGAAGGGGGACACAACGGCCTCTAGTAATCTCTTGTATTCTGCTTCCATAGGCGACAGAGGCACTCGCTTCATCATGCAGATCACGCAAACTTGGATCATCGTGCATTTGGATAGTTGCAGTTCAATTATACAATATCTACCTATTATTCAAAAGCAAAAAATAATACAATTTATCGATGTCGAGTTTATTTTAGTTAGTTAATAGTGAAGTGGCAGCCTCGGGGGCTTTGCCAAGAGTTTATTATATGTTGTTTGATAATGGTTTGAACAGTAAAAGTAAACAGTCCGTAAGATTACATACTCCAAACGTAGTGCAGTGTTTAATTAGTTATAAGTGAAGTGGCAGCCTCAGGGGCCTTTGCCAAAGACAGTTTTGATTTGGTTGACATCTGGTTTGACGTTTCGTTTAACATAATATAGGTAGCAAATACAAAAAAAAAATTCAGAATTCGGGGAATCTGACCAGTAGCAAGATTTTATATAAGAAAACACGGAACAAAAAATGCAAGTAATTTTACTGTTAAGTTGCCAACATAAAATGAAATAACTACAATCTAATGTTATTAAGACTAATGAATTCACATAAAATGGTGATGAATGAAGTGAAAACTAAACGTAGTAAGCATATGGAGTTAACAGGGCGAGGAATATAGGGAGGAAGAACATCATATAAAGAAGATGATAGTCTAGAGCAATCGAAAAGTATATGATCTAAGGTACCCTCATCCAATCCACATTCACACAGAGAAGAATCTTTTACTCGGATTTTGTGCAAAAAAACTGGAGTACACGAATGACCCAAGCGCAGCCTACAAATTGTTGATGTTACTTTTTTGCTTGCCTCACGGTATCGAAAAAACCAAGGTCTAACAGGGATTCTATCCTGGAGTTCGGCGTAATGAATACCTTTGAACTGACTAGATCGCGACCATTCAACAAACCAGTTATCATCAAGACGAACCTTAGCTAGTGAAAGCAAATCCTGAGCATAACATCTAAATGCTGAAAGACAGCCCCTGTCTGTCGCATCTTTAGCACATTGATCCGCAATCTCGTTACCTGGGATACCAAGGTGACCCGGTACCCAAGCCAACGAGACCTTTACGTTCTTACATGAAAGACAATGCAGGAGGCGTTTAATTTGTAGAATAACTGTACATTTGAATTTTGATCGTAATTGATTTGCCAAAATAGCTTGCAAAGAACTTTTAGAGTCTGTAAAAATTACACAATTATTTAGGTTATGTGAGTCAATATATTTAAGCGCTTCCAGAATACCAACCGCCTCACCTGTAAAGACCGAAGAGAAGAGTGGTAATTTATAATTCAAAATGACCTTAAATCTGGGGATCCACACAGCAGATCCCACAGTACCTTGTACTGTCAATTGAGAGGCATCTGTGTAAATTGTGATCCAATTAGGCCAATGCTTATCAATAGCTTTATTTAAAAGTGAGTTCGCTGAAACCGAATCCTTATCAATTCCCAAGTCAAGAAGGATACTGGGTCGAAACATAATTGCTTCATAAGAAGTTTCAAAGATAGGATTAAGCCTAGACTGATAAATTGGGCAGGGGAGACGAGTTATTTTAAGATAGCTTTTAATTAAACATGGACTATCTTTGTGAGACCAGTAATTTGAGGAGATAATTAATTGAGAAAGGGAATGAAGTTTAGAAATAAGTGGATGAGTGGAAGACTGCATGAGTTTGAAAAGAAATCTGTCAGACAAGTACTGCCTTCTTAAATTAAGGGGCGGGTCAACACATTCAATTTGGAGAGCATTAATAGGGGATGATCGCATAGCACCAATAACAATACGGAGGCTTTTAGACTGAATTTTGTCAAGGGAATTTAGAGCCAATTTATTACAAGGTTCTAAAAGAAAAGACCCATAGTCTAGGTTACTACGAACTAAAGCATTATAGACTAATTTTTGACAATAAGGGTGGGACCCCCACCAAACACCAGAAAGGGAACGGATAATATTAATATTTTTCTCACATTTCTTAGCTGCGTAATTCATGTGATGGACTCCGGATAACTTTGAGTCAAAAATGACCCCGAGAAATTTAACCCTATCGGCAACCGGGATAGGAACCCCGTTACAACAAACAGACACATCAGGAAGATTTCTTTTACGAGTGAAAGGCACAACTGTGCTCTTGGAAATAGAAAGAGATAAGCCGTGATTCTCTAGCCAGATACTTAAATAACTAAGGGCAGAACTCAGCAACGGAACAGTATCTAAGATGTTTGAAGCTGTAGCATACAAACATATATCATCAGCATACTGAAGAACACTACAAAAACAGTTCACTGACAACTCTAAGTCATAAGTGTAAAGGCTATACAATAATGGACTTAATACAGAACCTTGCGGAAGACCTTTCCACACTTGCCTAGGAGGTAGGGAAGTATTATTAGAACTTACAAGAATGGATCTTGATAGGAGAAGGTTGACAGTAAAATTAACCAGTCTCTCGGGGAGATTTAAATCATGCAATTTTTGCCTAAGGCGAGGAAGAAGAACGTTATCATACGCAGAGGCAATATCCAAAAAGACACCCACTACAGACTCACATTTTGAAAATGCGATTCGAATGTCAGTAGTAAAGATGGCTAGACTATCCATAGTGCCAAGACCCTTGCGAAATCCAAATTGGCTCCTTGCCAGCAAACCCTTGCTTTCCACCAGCCACTCTAACCTGTTCTTAATAAGATGTTCAAGAATTTTAGCTATGGTCGACGATAGAGCAATAGGACGGTATCCAGAAGGATCATTGCTTAGCTTCCCTGGTTTAAGTATGGGAACAATAATTTGAGTCTTCCAATCGTCCGGAGGAGTGCCCGATAAAAATATTTTATTGAGGATATCAAGAAAAAACTGTTTTGAATCAGAATTAGCACGTACTATGAAAGAGTAAGGAATACCATCAACTCCAGGGGACGAATCTTTAAGGTGACTAATGGCTGTTAAAAGTTCCTCGTATGAGAATGGACTATCAAAGCGGTTATTTATATTCCGAAATGGGGAGGGTAGAATAGGTGAGACTTCCTCAAAAGTAGGAGCTGAAGGAGGAGAGAGTTTAACCGCAAATGGCTCAACCCACTCAGAAGGATCATTAGACTGTGATTTTGATTCAGAAACAAAAACCCCCCGAAAACGTCGTAAATTCCTCCATACTAAAGAAGAAGGAGTAGACGGAGAAAGACTCTCGCAGAAATTTTGCCATCCTTTTTGTTTTTTACTTAAAAGGAATTTAGAGCATTCCTCTGCAGTTTTTAGATAATTATCATAGTTATCTCTATTGAAGGATTGAGAAAGTAATACTTCTGCATTTTTTCGCTTCCCTATTGCAACAGAACACTCAGAGTCCCACCATGGGGGGAGAGGGGTCTTTCTTCTATGCCCCGTCTTCAGAGGAATAGATTTATTTGCCGCAGAAAGCAGCGCGCTTTTAAAAGCTTTATATACTGTAGGGACATTTTCGATAGATGGATCAGAAATACTAGCAATTTCGTTAGCCAGTGACAAACTGTAAAGAGGCCAATCAGCTTTAGCTGTCTGGTATTTGATCCTAGGCGAAGGAAAGGAACATGGCACAGGATCAGGGAAAGTCAAAATAATGGGGAAATGATCACTACCAAGAGAATATGGGAGAAGGCGCCAGACAAGTCTAGAGGACACCGAAGATGAAGTAAGTGAAATATCAACAGCACTACTAGGATTTTGAGAAAAAGCGACCCGTCTGGTGGGAGACCCATCATTAAGAACACACAGATCGAAAGAGTCAAAAAGGTCCAGGAATAGATGAGAAACAGAATCGCAATAGTGCGACCCCCACGATGTGTGGTGTACATTAAAATCTCCTAAAATTACAAGAGGAGAAGGAAGAGCCGATAAAATACACGAAAGTTCGGAGATCATTTCAGGATGAGGGTTAGGAATATAGATGGATAGAAAAGAAATATTATTCACTCTCACAGCAACAACACTAATGTAATCACTGTGAGGGCGAACTGAAAGTTGGGAGAAAGTGACGGACCGGGATACTAAAATGGCCGCACCACCATGCCCGTCACTTCTGTCATCCCGAAGGCATGCAAAGCCCGTAACTCTAAAAACAGAGTCGGGTCTTAACCATGTCTCCTGGACAGCAATAAGGAATGGCTCGTATTTGTTAATCAAATAAATTAAATCAGATTTTTTATTACGTATGCTGCGACAGTTCCACTGAAGGATCGCTTGAGACATTTTGTGAAAAAAGGGTTAAAAATTTAATAATCTTTTGGCGCATGCTGTTCGGTTCAGAGTCTTTTTGTAAGAATGATGCTAAACTAACTAGTAACTCTATTATATTATCATCCTTCACAACTTCGTTATTTAAAGCACAACCATTTGGTTGCGAGGAAGCAGGTTCTCTTACGATATTATTATGTATCCTCCTGTCATAACCAGGACTGGAGGCGGGAGATGGGGATTTTCGTGTGACGAAACTAGTTTTACGATGAGATTGGGTAGGAGTTTGGCTAGGATTGATAATAGGTTGAGTTGACAGACGCGATGGGAAGGATGGATGGACCAGCTGAGACTGAGATTGGGAAGAAGGAGAGAGCGAGGCTTCCGCAAATGGCCTCCTTACACTAGGATAGCGGGCTGAAGCTTCCATGTAAGATAAGTTTTCCTGTGACATAGCCAATTTTATATTACGCTGCCTATGATGTTCAGGACAAGCTTGATTATTAGCGCAATGACTACCGGAGCAGAAAAGACAAGAAAAGACGGTAGCTGTACATGTCGTGCCCTGGTGATTATCGCCGCATTTGTAGCAACGCGCTTTAGATCTGCACTGAGCCTGAATATGACCAAACCTGCAGCAATTATTACACTGTATTGTCGGGTATAAATAGCACTCGACAGTGAGGCTATTATAGAAACAATAAACATGAGGAGGCAAAGTTCGGCCAGAGAAAGTGAGCACCACCGACTGAGTGGGTACCCATTGCACAATATTATTCTCATTACTAATCTTCCTACTTAGTCGGCGGGCTTTAATCACCCTACCAAACCCAGCAGGTACCTCCATGTTGAGTACAACCTCCTCCATAGTCCATTCGGGAGAAATATTACGAACAATCCCCATTCTAGTTAAGTAGAAAGCTGGAATTACGCCACAAAAATTTGCCTTCACTAGTGCAGGATGGTTTAGGCAGTTATTTGCGTGAAGAGCGGAGTCAAATTCCACCGCGAACCGATTTCGTCCTATACGTTTCACGCCATCTTTTACTACCCCTGGGATGCTATTCTTATACAAGAAATGACCAAAGTTTATAGCCCTCAAAGTAACACCCGAGGCTGGGTCAGTTTCGTTTTTCTGAATGTTAATAATAAAAGGAGCAACGTCTGAGTCTGAGTACTTGCTTCGTACTTCGTCAAAGTCCGGGTGCGCGAATGTAGACTGGATACTAGCATTAGAAGATGATTGGTCTGTGGATTTTTTAGGAGCCGAAACATCAACTTTATCATCAGCAATACGCTTAAGTGGTCGAGATAAGCTGTCTCCAGAACTACTATTCGAAGAGACTGCTGGGGTAACGTCCATTTTACATAACTCGCCAGTCTCACCACCACCGGGATCGGGCGGATCATGTTTTAAAGTGGTCATAATGACTTACCGACAGGAGCTTGAAGTACAAAAACAATACTACGGATAATTATGATAGAAATAAATAAATAGGAGGCAACACAACAGCAAATAAGATTAAATAAACAATAAATTAATCAAAAATTCGCGGACTTGCTTCTGACAGTTACAAAATGGCGGGCCCGAATCCGTGCAGTGTTTATATTTTGCATATATTTTGACATACTCTTTGGGTTTGACAAGTGTCAAGTATGATTTGACATTGACAGCTACCTAAGTAAACCACAGATAAACTAACTTGAGTTTTGAAAATAGCCAAATCCCACAGTTTATCCAGACGAGCACAATAAGGAGACGCTACACGAGCCGATATTAGCGGACGGCCAAGCAAGATCACAGAAAATCTAGTATGGATTGACCTTGATATGGTTGGAAGCCGTGCTTCCGACACGTATCCACACGAGCCGAATCACGGCATGCAGTCTGGCCGATATCGGCCCGTGGAGCTGAGGAAGGACTGCCGACGAAGGTCAAAGGAATTTTAGTACGGAGGTGACCTTGCTTTTGTCAGACGCCGTACTACCAGCACATATCCAGACGAGCCGAAATCACGCTGCATGCAGTCCGCCAATTCCGTACGTGTATCGGCACCAGTAAAGCCCAACATTCACACTGCGGATTTGTCGCTGACCGCCAAGTTCACGGACAAATCCCCGAGTGTGTGCGCTACGTGGACAAGTCGACGCACCATAATGTTTGTATTGGTACGGCTAGTCGGCTCGTGGGTTGACTGGCGAACTTAACTGCTCTACATGGGCCATCATGGCCCAAGATACAGGCCAAATACATAAGGGGGAGAACGACATACTTCCACCGCGTTCCAACTCATAACCAAAGCATAACTGCGTCTTTGTCCTGCACCATGATGGCCTGTGTGTAGGAGCCTTAAGACTGACCAGCGCGTCGTGTCACAATAAAAATGCGGCAATTTTGAAAACAACTTATATTTTTCACGCCAATGGACGCTTAAACCCGCGGTAACGATGTCATATTGGTTCTAATTTGGTGCCTGATATATCTTTTTGCCTCTTTTTTTTCTAACACAGTCTCATAGTCTATAATGTCAGACAAGGTAGAGTATTTCAGCGTTGCTACTTCTTCTGCTGACTGTACCACGCGCTTAAGATGTTGGTGGTAACAATGTGGAGAAATATAAAAGTCTCAATTCAGATATAGTATATTTTTATTTCTTACTAGCGACACGCCCCGGCTTCGCATGGGTATGTATTATACATATAAACCTTCCTCATATTTATTTAATCGTATGGCATACATTATTTTGTCCTTTGAATTTGTCACTCTTTAGTACCACCCACGGGACACGTGCAGGGTTGTGGTAGGTAGCTCCTTCCTGGGGGGCATCGTGGTAGAATGCTAGCGATCCCATGATGCCTCCCTTAACGGCAGTGAGGGTCGACGCCGCAGAGTGGTTTAGTGGGTATCACCTCATAAGGGCGAGTCCCACATACCCCCTGGGCCTTCCCCGGGTCCAGGGAGATGCGTAAAGGCATTCCCTCGGCGTCAACAAAAAAAAAGTAGTTTTAAAGATCTAAGCATACATAGGGACAGACAGAGTTTGTTTTATACCTACTATGTAGTGATTATCTCCGCCTGTTGTAAAGCGTTGTGTAGGTATGTATGTCAGTTAATTTAGTCACGTTTTACCAACTTATAGATGAATTATCGAGAACATGGAATTGCATTTGTAGTGGTAGTATGAGAAAATAGAAAATTCAAATAACATATGCAATTCCATGCTCTCGTTAATCCAAGTCCTATTATATCTACACCAAATGTCAGCTACATGTTCAAAGCAGGGATCGGAAACCGGTATTGTTTGTATGGGAACGAAAACGGTTCTTTTTCGTTCTTTTGATAATAATCTAATAATACGCAATCGTTACCTCAAAACACAACTGAGTCCTACATGTGAAGTATTAAATAGTTCGAGATTTGTGGTAAACCGAGGTTTTAGCAATTAACCGGTTCCGATCCCTGGTTCAAAGTTCAAAGTGCGATGTCAAACGGTATTTGAGAAAACTTTTACCTGTGACAGACTGACAGATACCAAGTGATCGCAATAGTGTTCCGTTGGACCAACTTTGGGGGTAAGGGCGGATTGCACCAACTTAAGTCAACGTGAGCTCAGAAAACGGATTAAAAAAAATCGTAGCTCTTATTTGGATTATAATACGGCAGCCTTAAATTTGATTAGCAATTTTGAGGCCTTTCTCGAGGGACAACAGCTATTCAAATCCTTAGTTTTTGACTTTCACTCTATAGAAAAAAAATCACGAACATAGGTCCAAAATACACTTAAAAACTCCTAACAAATTATGCACAACAGCTAAACATATTAAAATTGGTTCTAAAAATCGGCAATATCATGTTTGAGGGAATTCAGCTATACGTTTTTACATATTTAAACGCAGAAAAAATAAAAATTAAAAAACATGATATCCGCGCTTCACACACTTCCATCTCGCTCACGCTTATGCTCAGTGAGAGGGAGAGAAGATCACGAGCCTACGACGCCTTAAGATTACAGACCGATCAACGTTAAATATGGCACCGGCAGTTGTCTTTCTTTAGAAACTTGACAAACTTTCCATACGTTGAGATTTTAACGAACACCGATTTCGATTATAGAACAATTTGATGCAACCCACTCTATATAAGTAATACAGTTATACAATGTCATAAACTTATCCGCTATAACTCAGTCATTAGTTGCCTGAAACACAGTTTGGCTTCCGACCTGAACGGGGGACTTGTGAAGCAATTTTCTCTTTACGTCAACTTCAAGAGAAAAGCAGGGAACAAGGTCAAAATTTGTATTTCTGTTTCTTTGACCTTGAGAAGGCGTTTGACAGTGTTCCCCGTGAAGCACTGTGGATGGTGCTGACTAAACTAGGGTGCACAGATAAATTTATCCGACTGCTCAGACTTCTGCATGACGACATGGAGTGCTGCGTCGCTGTGGATGGCGACGAGTCGTGCTTCTTCCCCGTTACCTGTGGGGTAAAGCAAGGGTGCGTTCTAGCACCCACACTCTTCGCTCTGTACTTCGCAGTCGCTGTCCGGGAAGTCTTGCAGAATCAGAATTCATCGGCAGGAATACGCATCCGTTTTCGCACCGATGGCAACATCTTCAACCTAGCCAGGTTGCGGGCACGCAGTAAAGTGTCGCATGTAATGATCACCGAAATCATGTATGCGGACGATCTATGCTTCCTTGCGCAAAACCCAGGTGACCTGCAACAGCTTGTGACTGACTTCCGCGACTCCTGTTGCAAGTTTGGCCTAAAGATTAGCATTAAAAAGACGGAAGTAATGTCTTTAGACATTCACGGTCGCGAAACACTGGATGTCAAACTTGGCGCAGATGTGTTGAAGCAGGTGGACAAATTCCGCTACCTGGGTAGCGTAATAACATCTTCGTGCGACCTTGATACCGAGATCAACAGCAGGATCAGTGCTGCTGCTGCAGCGTTCGGTAAGCTAGATGCCAAGGTCTTTCGCTCGCATGACTTGAAGCTAGGCACAAAGGTCTCCATATATATGGCAATTGTGCTGCCTAATCTCCTTTACTCATCTGAAACGTGGACCGTATATCGTCGTCACACCCGCACATTAGATCGATTCCACTTAAAATGCCTCCGTAAAATCTTAAAGATCAGCTGGCCCGACCGTATACGGAACACCGAAGTTTTGCGGAGAGCTAACGTAGGTGGAATCGAAGCCTATCTCATGAGACAACAACTTCGCTGGGGCGGCCACGTTTCAAGGATGGCGGCGGGTCGAGTGGCAAAGCACATCTTTTATTCGGAACTTGAGGAGGGCAAGCGAAAGCATGGCGGACAACTCCTCAGGTACAAAGATGTGCTTAAGCGTCACATGAAAAATTGTGAAATTGACCCATTGCAGTGGGAGAACCAGGCAGCCAACCGCCAGAAATGGAGATCGTCAGTTAAAATCAAAACATCCACCTTTGAATCCCGTCGACGTATGGCTCTTGATTTCAAACGGGACGAGCTGAAAGCCCGACCACCTGCGGCGGTCAGCTATAACTTTGTGAATGGTGTGCTCACGTGCCCGTTGTGTACTCGGGTCTTCGTAAATAAGATCGGCTATGTGAGTCACACCAGAGCACATGAACGACATCAACGCCAGAGTTGAGGCAGTCGCCGAGGCCGAAACCGGTCAGGAGAGATTATTATTATTACAGTTATACAATGTCATAAACTTATCCGCTATAACTCAGTCATTAGTGTCTTCTTTTTTCTCTTCCGGTATTCCCACTTTCTCCGCTACTTTCTTTTTCTTCTTCCACTTGCCCTTGATCTTGAGATGTTTAAGTCGATTGTGCGTGAACAGGGCAGCTTTATAAGTGAAGGTGGCGGGACAGAGAGGACACTGGTGGGGACGCAGCCCTTCGTGCGAGAGTAGGTGCTCCGCCAAATTCCTACTGATCTGGTGAGGAATAAAGTTGAAGGTTAGTCTATCCATACTTATCGGTACTAATATTATAAATGCGAAAGTGTGTCTGTTTGTCTGTTACCTCTTTACGTAGTAAGGCGACGGCTAATGGCGGATGCAAGAAAAGCAAGGTTATGTTGATTTCTAGGTTATATTGTGCTTACAGCGGATCTTGGTAGAGAATAATAGATGGAGGCCCCGTGTCCATAGTATAAAGACGGCAAAGTATGTTATCTTCATACAAACGCACCGCGCGCGGCTTGTATGTGTGCGCTATACTATCTATACGTCGCCGCACGCACACTCAAACAAAATCTCGATTGTTTCGCACTGAGAAACGGGTCGAGCCAGTCTACGATAGGTCACAGCGCTAGTGTCACAGTATGCGTAGGTTTGGTAACTGATTGCGTATGCCTGTGGCCCGTTTAAAAAACTGGCAACACTGAGGCTCTCGACTAATAAAAACTGACCATTTGACCAGTGTTGACTGGTTGAAGATCTGGTTACCATAGCAATGTTACGGGCAATATATATAAGTACTGTGTTTTCTCTTAAATTGTGATGTGGTGTTATTTTGGCTGTCAATAAATTAATTTCTTTCTTTCTTTCTTTCAATATATGTCAAGTTCCCAGCTGTATACGGGAGGTCACCGTGCTAATATTATATAGGTTTGGTTACTAGTTGCATAGGTCTGGTTACCATAGTAATGTTACAGGCAGGGCAGGTTCCCAGCTGTACATGTTACGGGCATACACATTCGCTCAACGGGACGGCTGCTACCAGTTCCCCGTCGAATGGCCCTAGCAGAAAAAAACCCACGCGTCATAGGCCCCACGTTTTATGAACATCTTCCTGCCGAAATACGAAATGATCTATGTGACCAAACATTCAAACACCGATTGAGAAACTTTTTGTTGAATAAGCCATTCTATTCTGTAAGCGAATTTATGGAAACCTGGAAATTAGTAATTAAAACTTTGTGGCTTTAGTACCTATTTGACGATCCACTGCCGGTGATAATATTTCTGACATGATTATGAGTATTGCTCTTAAATTTAAAATGTACCTATTCTTGACTATTCAAATAATTTTATTGACATATGTAGGTATCTGTTTGCTTTTTGACGATCATAATAATGACTTCATGTAAATTAACATACTAATTTAATTTACAATGTAATCTTACTATGAAATAAATGAATCTATCTATCTACACGGGAGGTCACCGTGCTATAATATTACGGACGGCATAGGTTTGGTTACTGGTTGCATAGGTCTGGTTACCGTGAAAGATTTCCCGCACAGATGGCAGACGTGTTTCGGCGGGTTGACACGTTTCTCGTGAAAGACCGCGACGTGTTGCCGTAAGCTGGAGGCATCACCGTACGTCTTGTCACATTGGTCGCACTTGTGTTTTCTCTGAAATAAATAATAATAAAATATATAAATTATCATCATTATCCTATCAGCCGAAAGACTTAATTTACTGCTCGACATTTAACTAAAGGCAAGCCTATGTCATGTAAACGCTTACTAAAAAACCGGCCAAGTGCGATTCGCACTCGCGCACGACGGGTTCCGTACCATTATCTATAACAGCAAAAAAATCACGTTTGTTGTATGAGAGCCCCCTTAAATATTTATTGTATTCTGTTTTTCAGTATTTGTTGTTATAGCGGCAACAGAAATACATCATCTGTCAAAATTTCAGGTGTCCAACTATCACGGTTCATGAGATACGGCCTGGTGACAGACGGACGGACAGACAGACAGACAGACAGACGAACGGACATCGGAGTCTTAGTAATAGGCTCCCGCTTTACCCTTTGGGTACGGAACCCTAAAAATGAAGTACAAATTATTTATTTACCAAAACATGCATTAAACTATTCTGTTAACATACACATTTTTAACAAACAGAGAAAGATATCCGTCAGCTCCAAACTAGGCACAGCCTGTTGTATCTTGGGAGCCGAGAGTACAGATTTTACAAGTATCATTTAAAATAATGGAACAAGATGACCGTCCTAAGAAAATATTAAATCTAAAATAATAAGATAAGTGTGTGAGTGTGAATGTGTGCGTGTGTGTGTTAGAGTGTCTGTGTGTCTCTGTATGTGTGTGTGTGTTTGTGTGTGTGCGTGAGTGGGCGTGTGTGTGTGTATGTGTGTGTTTGTACTTCGAGCTAGGTTTTAATAATGTCCTCGGTTTGTTCATAAGTAAGAGACATAAGCCATTTCTTTATTTTGTCTTTGAGGATATATCTGGTGAAGTCGTCGATGGAACACGCTCGGGACACCCTGTTGTATACCGTAGGGTGCAGATCACAGATGTATGAATATAAGGAGATCGGACATGGCGGCCGATTTGTATAGAGTGAGCCTGTCGCAAGTACATTAACCCACACAACGCCCAAGTAATTGACAAGACAAAGCACGCACACATCTAAAACACACACACTTGTATACCTACACGCTTATTTGACAATAAACGCGCATCATATCAGGCATTTTGGGAAAAAACGTAATATTCTCTGCGATCAGCACGCGTGCACAGTATGGCAGTGTATGCCCATTGAGCATACAGCTGCGACACGGCCGCCGGCGGCTTGTCCTCTCTCTAGTATTCTATGCTCTGAGGTGCAGATAGTAGGGAAGTCGCCTACCAAAAGCAGATTTAACATGAGGGGTGCGAATGACCATGTGGTTTAGGCGTTTTTGTCGGCGCTTTGCATGATCAGTTTCCGCTAGTGCAATCTGATGAGATTCTGCAACAGCTTTTAAAATAAAAAGTTGACGAACTCTAAGAACTGACGCTTCTTTATACAGATCGTTGGTAGGGAATCGGAAAGGTTTCCTCATCATAACTTTGAGTACGGCTCGTTGCGCCCGTTCAGTTATTATCATTATACTCTTTGCGGCGCCGCCACAAGCTGCAATGCAGTCCCTTAATTTTGACTTAAAATGTAGTTATCTACTTAACAAATTAATTGCGTGTAAATCCACCATTAAAGCTGACATTACCAGACCGAGATGCACGGTATCGATGTGAAGTTGCCGTCGCTTTTCGTCTAGAAACCTCTTTTTGCACGTCTCACACTCAAATCTGTAAAATAAACCTTTATTATTAATAGTTAAGTTAGGGTTTCATTTAAAGGGGAAAATAATTCGTGTTAGTCTGTAAGTCAACGATAAAATAGTGAGATCAGAAGATTATCGCACCTAAATTTCGATTTGAGAAAATCTATCACTTCCGGTCAACATAAAAATATAACATTTTACGCTGAATGACATCTTTGGGTCGCTGAGTCAACGGCATAAGTAAATAAGTGAAAACAAAAGAAGTTTCACAAAACCCAATTGCTTTTTAAAAGCCTATCCACACCTCATATGCCAAAATCCATCAAGCCTAAACTGTAAATTAGATTTTGTATATTAAAGCGAAAGTTGTTAAGCCAACAATAAATCGTTAGAAATCCTAAACTGTAATTTAAACGAAACAATGATTTAAAAATATTTAATAATGATTTTAACCTACTACTCTAATCTATACTGACCTGTTCAACGATACTCAACGACATTTTTTAGGGTTCCGTACTCAAAGAGTAAAACGGGACCCTATTACTAAGACTCCGCTGTCCATCCGTCCGTCCGTCCGTCTGTCTGTCACTGATACCGTGATAGTTCCAGCTGAAATTTTCACAGATGATGTATTTCTGTTGCCGCTATAACAAAAAAATACTAAAAACACATAATAAAATAGTTTTTTATAGATAATGGTACGGAACCCGTCGTGCGTGAGTCCGACTCGCGCTTGGTGGCCGTGCCGCCATTTTGGATTTTGATTACGGTCTTGTATTCAGTAAGACCCGCAAGATTAAAGATAATTGACGTATGATTAACCCTCGCGATTTGAATTGACCCTCGCGCGTTTGATGTCTATAAGTAATTGTAATGTAATGGGTTAATACTTGAATAAAAAACTAATGTGTTTCCCACTCACGGGACAATGATGTCCCGGACCTTTGGGAGGCGTGCGTGGGGCTAGGTACCTACAAAGTACCAACTGAGGCCCTTTTGATAATATTGAAATGCAAGGAGTACACCGTGCGAATGCTGTCCCTGCCCGTGTCATGGGACGCACACAGAGACAGCACCCGCTGGGGTGTATAGGGACTATTGCTGGTTGATGGAATCTAAAGAAAACGGGTTATTGGGTGAAAATGATGGACTAGTGGCTGGGCTATTGGGTGAAACATCGGACGCCTGCCTAATAAATTGTCTCATTTTTTATCTCTGGCAGACGGTGACTCGCTGACTGCTAGATGGGCCCCTATTAATAGCGACATTAAAAAATGGCCTAAGGGCAACACTAGTCAGAGGCTGTGGGGGTAGAGAGGTGGCACTGGACTTTAAACATATAGCCAACTCGCCACTTAGGTGTCCACATCTACCCTCGAGCAACAGCTCTTGCGACTCCACTCTGGACAGCCAGTTAAGGCAAGCCAGAGGTGGGGGGCATGTCCTTGTCCAACCATCCACCCGATCGGCTCAGCCTGACCACAGGACACCCCCAGGAGCACTCAGGTACGTAGGGTCGCTACTCCCTAACAGCCCGCCACAAGCTGCCTTACGTTGACTGATTGCACCAGAAATCTGGTGGGCGATGGGGCCGTCTATCGCAAAGCCACTTCTGGTCACTCTCATGGCCGCGAATGAGAACCTATAGCACTCAAGCCAAGACACCTGTATTAGCATATATGCAACTATAAACACACCCAAACAACTTGCGGAATCCTTTATATATCAGACATAGGGGCTGCCGCCTCGTGCGTGCCAGCTCCCTATGACGTGTGGAGACTTTCGTCCCCGAGAATGTCCTCCAACCTCCCCTTATAGACATCCCTTACCACCATTGATACTGTCCCAATGTCCCAATTCACACGCTATTGTTCCAGTTCCAATTACCCAGGTGCACCCTTGACTGATGATGATATGGCCTGAAGCCGAGACTACCGAACTAACCTGTTGTTACACTTGTAACTAATCCTCTTACAGTAAAGAACTCCACAACGAAGAACTGTTGTGTGTCCTACAGGTCACGTACATGCGTGACCTGTAGGAAAACTTATTCATCTACATGATAACCAATACGCCTCCCAAAGAGAAAAAGACCTGTGTGCTGACGCACATAAATACATCGCACCATAAACAATCATCGTCCGATTTGTGTAAGCACATGAACACACGTGTAAATGATACCAAATCGTTACAATATCATAGGACGCGTCGAAAGTTTCGAAAGTGATTATGGAAAGAGCTCACCCTGATTTTCCTCTCACTCAACCACTACAAAACCGCACTTAACTGTTCGTTCCCAATATAGCCGTGAGGAACTCTGACTACCCGTCAACATTGTTATAAACATGATTCCTTGTAGGTGTTGCTACATAAAATAAATCGGCTGTTTGAGACATAATTATAAACACCAATGTATTTAAATACAATCGTGAATCATGACCATTCACGACAGCCGTCACATCCCTACGCCATTATTATTATTATTATAAGAGAGATTATAGAGTGCCACAAAGGAACAAATATACATATAGTTAAACCTATTTCAACTGATCTCATGAAAGGCGTTTGTTCTGAGCTTATGAAAAGAGATTGTTCGCGAGCGCGAGCCAAAGATTGCAAATAAAATGTTAGCGCCACGTAAAATGTTCATTGAATAATGAACTCTATTTCTTTTACAATAGATTCCAAATTAGCTACGAGATAAAATACCACACACAGCGTGCCAGGTATAAAACCAGACAAATATTACTTAATTTTTTGTTCCATGTGGCACTCTAGAGACCAAACGCGTAGGTCGATTTTAATGAATCATACATCAATCGATTAGTTTTAATTTTGCAGGTGTCACTAAAAAAATAACCATAATCAAAATTCAAAAAGGCGGCACCAGACGCAATATTATAAAAAAGAAAAAAAATAAGGTTTACGAACAATGTCATGTTGGGTATCGTTGAATAGGTATTTTAAAATGATTATTAGGTTTCTTTATTCTTTTTTTAGATAAAATAACTGTTTAGGATATATAACGATTTAAAGTTGGCTTAACAACAAATTTTTGGAGAGCTGTATCTCGGTAAGTATTTAACTTACAGAGCTGATTCTGGTCACAAAACGTAGCGATTTTAGAATACTTTAAAAAACGTTAAGATTGATATTAAAAAAAAACCGCATAGTTTAGGACTTATATTGACAATACCTAAAAAAGTGCGAAATTTTCGTGGTTTTTCGAGTGCTGCAAAGTTAGCACAGGTCCTTCGAAGCTGCAAACTTGGATATACAGTACTGGTTGTCGTCCTAACAACATATTAAAAAACCGGCCAAGTGCGAGTCGGACTCGCGCACGCAGGGTTCCATACCATTATCTGTAAAAAACTATTTTATTCTGTGTTTTTAGTATTTGTTGTTATAGCGGCAACAGAAATACATCATCTGTGAAAATTTCAGCTGGAACTATCACGGTATCAGTGAAACACAACCTGGTGACAGACAGACGGACGGACGGACGGACGGACAGCGGAGTCTTAGTAACAGGGTCCCACTTTACTCTTTGAGTACGGAACCCTGAAAAGCAGAACTAGCCGTTAGCTTGCGATTTTACTGGTCAAATATGACTAGCCTATAATAAGTACTTACGGATACTCATCCCGCGACATGTGCTTGAGTGTTGTGAGATGTGCCCTGTACGAGCTGCGGGTAGGGAACGGCATGGCGCACTCCTGGCAGTACCGCTCCGGACACATGTCGTCTATGGTCGTATTCTGCAACTAACATTCATCATTCAGCCATCATTCAGCCCAGAGCATTCAGCACCCCGCCAGCTCAGCACCCAGCATACAACAAGTTCAAAAGCCAATAAGTATCTGGCAACAATTACATTTTTGGTACAAGCTTTTATTGCCGACTGTACTTTTCTGTATACCGTACTCAACTACTCATTGAGACGATTCTAACGAGCCCAAACTCAACGGGGTTACGTCGGTTAAATACTGAATCCCCATGGCCACCTTCTGTCTCCATCATCGGATCAGCTCGATGGTACCATAATATAGAATTGTCATCCAAACTATACCTTTAACCAAAATTTCATATCAATCGGTTGAAAGGATATCTGCTTCAAAATTGTGTTGCAAGATTTCACCCGAACAATATAATAGAAAGCTTGTAAAAATGATAGGTACTAGGGTAAATCGTCGTTCTTGAGCGTGTATGAGAAATGTTATGAAAGTGAGTGAAGCGAAAGTGGTTTGTCAGGATCGTAGCAAATGGAGATCCGTGATCTCTGCCTACCCCTCTGGGAAAGAGGCGTGATTATATGTATGTATGTTTATTCCTGGAATAAAATTAACTGATTCTGATTCGGCAGCGTGGGTAGGCCCCCACAAGCTGGACTGATGACCTGGTAAAGGTCGCGGGAGTCCGCTGGATGCGGGTGGCTCAGGACCGGTCATTGTGGCACTCTTTGGGGGAGGCCTATGTCCATCAGTGGACGTCTTTTGGCTGATATAATGATGATGAAGACATTACTTGCCTTCTTATGGATATTCGCGTGGCTCTTGAGCGCGACTTGGTTACGACAATGCTTCCCGCAGACATCACATGTGCACGGGGAGTCGCTGTGCTTCCTGTAACACAATTGGGTATTATCCTCAGGCCTGTTGTACACTTATAAGTTCTCACGTAAGTTCAGTACAAATACTGCTCACGTAAGTCGTCTGTAAGCAATATTTGTACTGAACTTACGTAAGTGACTTACAGGTGTAAAGGCCGCCTCATGTTAAAATTGATTACGTAGTGTTGCTAAATGGATAGTAAACCATCAAATTATTGTAATAAAGTATAAATTACAAAATACAATTAAAATTATAAAAAGATATGGACTTAGAAAGTTTAGAAAAAAGTTTATTGTACGAGAGTAAATTTAAATGTAGTAATAGAATCCTTACGCTTTTATAGAAACAAAATTGTATGACAACCATGTATTTCACGCCCGAAACAGCAATGTACTTGATTTTCCACATAACGATTAGTACCAATATTACACGGTGACGTCACAATTCAACCAGGGACCCGCCCGGTATCCCCTTCGAGGGTTTTTGAAGGGGTTTTCCGTAAGGCTTTGCTTACCAAAGCCGTAGCTCCGCAATACCCATTCATTTGGCTTTTTAAGCGCTATAAATACGGGTAAACAGTTCCCTAAACGAATATCAGATACCCTTTCCAAGCGCTTAAAAAAAGCCTTTCGAAAGGGTTTTTTATCATTTAGTGGTAGCCTCGTAAGGGAAACCCCTTCATACGGCTAAGTAAAATGAATGGGCTATTGAACGAACGACTTACCCGTTCAAAGGTTTTTTTCTGGGAAGGGGTGGACGGGTCCCTGAATTCAACATCAATTAGTATGAAGCGTTTCGCCCGCCGCCAGCGAGGGTCCGTCTTTAACTAAATTTTTTGGGTATTTATGTTCTTTAATTGTAGTTGCTCCCTTATAAACATAATCCAGACAATGGGGGATTTGCCTTGCAAAAGGTGGAGAGGAAAATGTTTTGACTTATATCGGCGATGACGACGCTTGTGTCCACTCGATCACCACGCTCGTGTCCACTCGATGACCACGCTCGTGTCCACTCGATGACCACCCTCGTGTCCACTCGATGACCACGCTCGTGTCAATTCGATGACCACGCTCGTGTCCACTCGATGACCACGCTCGTGTCAATTCGATGACCACGCTCGTGTCCACTCGATGACCACGCTCGTGTCCACTCGATGACCACGCTCGTGTCAATTCGATGACCACGCTCGTGTCCACTCGATGACCACGCTCGTGTCAATTCGATGACCACGCTCGTGTCCACTCGATGACCACGCTCGTGTCAATTCGATGACCACGCTCGTGTCCACTCGATGACCACGCTCGTGTCCACTCGATGACCACCCTCGTGTCCACTCGATGACCACGCTCGTGTCAATTCGATGACCACGCTCGTTTCCACTCGATGACCACGCTCGTGTCCACTCGATGACCACCCTCGTGTCCACTCGATGACCACGCTCGTGTCAATTCGATGACCACGCTCGTGTCCACTCGATGACCACCCTCGTGTCCACTCGATGACCACGCTCGTGTCAATTCGATGACCACGCTCGTGTCCACTCGATGACCACGCTCGTGTCAATTCGATGACCACCCTCGTGTCCACTCGATGACCACGCTCGTGTCAATTCGATGACCACGCTCGTGTCCACTCGATGACCACGCTCGTGTCAATTCGATGACCACGCTCGTGTCCACTCGATGACCACGCTCGTGTCAATTCGATGACCACGCTCGTGTCCACTCGATGACCACGCTCGTGTCCACTCGATGACCACCCTCGTGTTGACTGGTGACAACGCGGCGTCCACTCGCCGACAACGGTGGTTGTAGTGATCTGCGACCTTTATGCACGTACGCTTACACCGCAATGATTACAAGAACATGTAAAAAAAACGAGCTTAACCCTATGAGGGATATCTTCCAACTAACCTTTGAATGCCAAATCGAACTATACGGATTCGTTTAGCGATTCGGAGGGCTATATGGGTTTACCTTGGTTCTGCTGCGGATAGCCTCATTTCTAAACTTAAGGGCACATTGCACGTAGAACTGATGGCCGTTGGGGCGGAAAGTTTCTCGAGTGGCGAACACGTACCGGAAGGCGCGGCGTTGGTAGGCCTCCCACAAGGTGGACTGATGACCTGGTAAAGGTCGCGGGAGTCTGCTGGATGCGGGTGGCGCAGGACCGGTCACTTTGGAACTCTTTGGGGGAGGCCTATGTCCAGCAGTGGACGTCTTTCGGCTGATATGATGATGATGATACGGATTCGTACTGTACCGGAAGGCGCAGCGTGGGTAGACCCCCCACAAGGTTACGCGGGAGTCCGCTGGATGCGGGTGGCGCAGGACCGGTCACTTTGGCACTCTTCGGGGGAGGCCTATGTCCAGCAGTGGACCTCTTTTGGCTGATATGATGATACGGATTCGACATACCCATTGATGTGCGTCCTGAGGCTAGTGTCGAGCACGGACTTGCCGCAGTGCGGGCACGCCACGCGCGACGGCTTCTTACGTATCCTTTTTCTGCAAACACAGTTCTGTCTTATTGCAGTACTGTTACGACGGTGGGATTATAACAGTTTCGTTACCATGGGTTTAACACATTAGGAAACGTATTTTAAATTCACCGTCAACTTACAACTCATCAGTGTCAATTAAATTAAGAGGAATGATCACGTCAATTACGTCACGTAGCGAGGCGGAATTGACGTCACGCTACATATAGGTGATTCCGATTAATCTTATCGTAATTATCAACGAATAAGACGAAGATAACGTAAACTGCCCAAGTAGCAACATCCATTACAATCGGAAACTTTACGCTCGAAGTTTATATTGTTACGACGGCGGGTTATAATATAACAGTTTCGTTACCATTATGATAACACGTCGTCAAGGTATTTCAAAATTCGCCGAGTTGTGGCAAGACGCAGTAGGTGTGGTACAGACTGCGGATTTGGGAGTCGATGTACTCGGGTTCGATCACAGCGACCGGCGTGAACTTTTTATAAGATTTTTTAAATTCTTAGCGATCCATTATCAAAACGCAGAGTAGCAAACAAGGTTCTAGACAAAGGAAGTGAAAAGAAGATTCCATGCTTCCGGAAATTTATAGCCAAATGTTATGGGCTTGGAATATTCGAGAAACGTGGACGATTTACTGGAAAAGCCTACGCTACTCAAAACAAATGAGGGATGAAATGAATATCGGAATTAATATCCAAATTACCGTCTAGAACCTTCGGAAAAGAGTATAATAGTAGGACCGTATTCGGGGAACAGATGAATTCTCGGAGTGGAGTTTCGGAGAGAGGATCGGAGTGAGAACTGGAAGAGGAAGAACAATAGCTTTAGCTAATATATTTACTGTTAACAGGTTGCTAGCTTATCGACCACAACCCCAATTTAATGAAAGGCTTGTAAAAATAAGTATATCAGTATCAAACGCAAACTACCCAGGCCATAAAATGTGGGAACGAAACAGCTCTGTTGCGCTCTCTGTCGCACCAATCATGGCCGGTAATAAGTGTTGCTTTACCGTACGCCATCCTTCCGCCCGATGCTGGAAGGGCAGGGCTTCTGGTTCAGCTGTGGTTTGTGGGTGAACACCTCAAATGTCACCCCACTACCAGCAGTTGCAACCTAAAATAAAAATATGTAAAAAAAAAAAAAAAAGACAATCAGGGTTAGGGGAGAGACAAGAAATGTTCTTTAAAAAGGGAATTAAAGTTGCGTTATATTATGCTTGTCTAATGTCAAGAGGGAGAGAGTTCCACAGTAGAATAGCCTTAAAAGTGAAGGCACAGTTAATAGCAAAATGTTAGAACATCTAACAGAATTCAAATAACTAAAACGCTCTTTGAGATAGCAGGGAGTTGCAGGGTTAAAAAGGTCACTAAACAGAAGCGAAATAATGTGAGAGTTACGGCGATAACGGATAGGTAGGCCACTATCAGGCAATTTAACCTAGTACCTACCATTTTTGGTATTTGAACTTGTTGGATGCTCGGTGCCGCGCTGACCGGGTGTTGAATGTTCTGGGCTTTGGTGTTGGAGTCACAACTCATAGTCGAGTTCTGGGCTTCGGTGTTGGAGTCACAACTCATAGTCGAATCAAGTTCGCAATCCTGAAGTTTTGGTTCATGTTCTGATCCCGGGGGCCAACGCTCGAATTTCAAGTGTAATTCCTCTGTCAGAGGGATACCCTGACATAAAAAAATTAAACAACCCGTCACAACCAACATAGGGGAGTGTAACGATGCCTATATTTTTTTTAAATAATATTAGTCGCAATAACGCAAACGCAATGCTACGGTAGCCTAGTGGTTCAGGCATGCGGCTGTCAAGCGGCGGTCGTGGGTTCGAATCCCGGCTCGTACCAATGAGTTTTTCGGAACTTATGTACGGAATATTTACCGTTAGCTTTTCGGTGAAGGAAAACATCGTGAGGAAACCGGTCTAATCCCAATAAGGTCTAGTTTTCCCTCTGGGTTGGAAGGTCAGATGGCAGTCTCTTTCGTAAAACTAGTGTCTATGTCAAATCTTGGGATTAGGTGTCAAAGCGGACCCCGGGCTCCTTTAGGGGCACAACCGGGAATAACGCTAGGAGGAGGATGGTGATTAGTCGCAATAACGCAGAACCCACACCGCAGAAGACACCGAGATAAACGTCTAACAAAACCTCTTCTTGTTTGACGTTTATCTCGGTGTCTTCGGTGAAATGTATGTCAACAGACTTGCTGAGTCGATAGCGCCTTTGATGCTCTGCTACTTTCGTGCTTAAGGTTGATGAAGAATAGCCATCAAAGACGAAGAAGGTAGTTGATGTTTTCAAAAATACCAAACTTTCAAGAGCAGATATCTCGAAAACTGTACAAGATATCGAAAAACTTGATGGAATAAAATTTGTAGCAAATTTATTCAGTTTTCATTTTGTTTAGGATAGTCATGTCACTAGGACGAATACTTTCCGAGATATATGCGAATAACCGAATATGGGACCTTCACTGACTTAAAGGCAGGTCTGGTCCAGGCAATGAACTGACAACTTGTATGGAAATAAATACATTTTTAAATAGTGATTTTTTAGATGAAATGGATATATTCTCAATTAAATAGTTAAACAAAATTTCAGACATCAAAAGAATTATAACTTAACTAGCTTCTGAAAGTCAGACAAAATATTAATAAATTGTTCTATCTTTATTTTGGTTCATTTACTTTTGCTCTATCAAATAAAAACAAATAAAAAAATATATGCTTTATTTAAATCTATATAATTACTTCCGGATGGAAAGTTTGTTGGATTCTTGAACAATAAAGCATCTTAAAATAACGTTTTAAAATGAAATACACAAAAAAAACACTATTATAAATTAATGTTTTTCAAAACCGTATTTTGCCTGGAGTAGTCGGTGTAGGTACGACGACGTGCGAAGCGAGGAGTGTTAAGAAAAACCGCGAGTGATTATATACTTTGTAAACACAGAATAACTCAAACTAATCTTTATTCAAGTAGGGTAAACAAGCACTTTCGAATCGTCAATAAGAAACATAATCTTAAGCTGCTTTTTTAGAGCAATTTACTAATATAATTATTATATCTCAATTACAGTAAGTAGGTGCCAAAATAGTTAATAATAAGATCGTTACAAAGTAAAAAACTATAAATTGTATAAAAAAAATTCTAGTCCAGAATGTTTCTAGAAAAAAAAATCTAATGTCAAAAAGAAAATACATGGTGAAAACTCACATTGGTGGGTGCCTCAACAGTGATAAATTCCTGCTTGAGTGCAGGCGTCGAAACAGGAGGCTCTATTTTAATAGTGACCACCCTGGGTGTTGTATCTTCAATCTAAAATAAACGAATACGAAATATGTAGTTTATTTGACTTTTTAACACGTTATAAAAACAAACAAGGTTGGAACCTTCCATTAAGCATATAGTATGCTTGTATCGGAAGATCCCGCTCTTCCATCACTCGGAGATGGGAAGAAAAAAAAACCAAACTAACGTAACAATGTTAACAAATATTATATACACTTACTTATTTTTAATTTGCTGTTTATATTTATACATTTTGTTGAAAAGGAGCAATTGAAAGGTACATAACTTAAGAGTAGGTACGAGTCGTATCGTCAAAAAGTAAAATACATAGTGAATAGGGTAAAACTCACATTGGTGGGTGCCTCAACAGTGATAAATTCCTGCTTGAGTGCAGGCGTCGAAACAGGAGGCTCTATTTTAATGGTGACCACCCTGGGTGTTGTATCTTCAATCTAAAATAAACGGATTGTTATATAAATATAGCTTCTGCCCGCAACTTCCGCGTATACTAGTTATCGCCTCAAGGAATGAATTCTTAGCGCTTGAGTATTATATTTAGACTTTTCATAAAAATTATAAATAAATATTAGGAAACAAATCGAAGTAGCCCCCATAGTAGGCTCAATAAGGATTGTGTTACGGGAACTACACGACGATATATATAAGAGGGGTCTCCCTTGTTAGACCTAACAACTTTAGCCCTAATATTTCATTAGATCTAATGTTTCACTAGACCTAATGCGTTTTGCTTCAAAACAGAAAAACTTTTCTGGTTTCCTTTGAATATCATCAAATAGAAGTCATTTCATTGCAAAAAGGTTAGGTTTGTTTTGCAATAATTCTATAAAATGTACTATATAAGAAAAAAATGCATTAGGTCTAGTGAAACATTAGGGCTAAAGTTCTCAAACCATAGAGATATAAATGGGTCAATCAACTATTTCTTGTTGCTCGTTGCCATGGTTACGTCTCCTGGGTCACTCTAAAACTATTATTTTATGGGGTTTTAATCCACTAAACACGTGTTTTTGTTATATTGGTAAACCCATTCCATGGTGGGGCATCTCCTTAGCATGATAGGAGTCCAGTTTATAGTATTTTTTCTAAGAAAGTCTGTTACTGTTGTCTCTTGGCTTACCGGGACAGAATAACAACATGAAAAAGTTGATTGACCCAAATAGGTATACTGAAAACATCGAAGACTCAGAAACAAATATTCATGCTCCTCATCATCACACAAAATATTGCCCTAATTAAACCCAAGGACATTCAGCTTCGTAGGCAGCATCACTACCCACTAGGGTAACCGGTTGTCAAAATATCTGCCATAAAGCTACAAAATACCGTGGCAAATGTTGCCAACAAGGTGAACGAAACGCGTTCGCTCTTGTGCAGTTTAAAAACGCACACAGAGCGAGAGCGAGTCGACCAAAAAACATGGCGTCAACGACATAATGTTTTCATCACACTTGCTCATAAATGGTGTTATTACTTGCCTGTATACAGAAGGACAATGGCCTAAATTGTTCCCGGGGGAAATAATGGCTCCATGGGAGTAATGAGCTTGTGTGTGATCTGATTGGTTAAGCAAGTCTGGACGGCCGCTAGCGACAAGAATTCTGCTCTGTGAATGGTTGAAAATATAATCAAGCAGGCTCTGTGATTGGTTGAAATATTGAAGCTACGCCCTCCACTCGCACTGATCTGGAAGTGAAGTTGTCAATCTCGTCAACATTTGATTGATGCGCTTGTATAAAACATAGGTTTTCTGTCTTTTTTGGTTATTTATTTCCTCGCAAATGTGATGAAAAACATTGTGTATAACACGGGCGTAAGAATATTGCAAACTCGAGTCATCAAAAGCCCTTCGCCTTGCGGCGTCGGGCTCCTGATAGACTCTCGTTTGCAATATTCCTCATACGCCCCTTGTTAAACAATGTACTATTACGACGACGCGCTCTACGTAATAATGACATGCTATCAGTAATTGTATTATAAAGTGTGAAGTTACGAATATACTCTCAAGATTCCTGCGGTATTTCATTTGGACAACCTGCACCCGATGGGAACGGAAGGGCCCCGTAACATCTTCCAAAATACTCACAGTTTGTGTATTCAGTTTGTGCAGCAGACATTTCAGATTCTTTACTCCAACAAGTGCTGTTTGTTGAAAGTTGTATAGCGTTTGCATGGAAAGCTGGCAACGTTGGCACAGCAGCCAGTAAGGGTGGCAGGGTTTGAGCTCCTCCTGAAATAATAAATATATGATGGAACAAAGGCCGCAAAAATATCTGATGACAACTCAGAGCCGTAAGAGCGTGTCAGATATTTTTGCGGCCTTTGATTCATCATATATTGATGCCGGTGACTGTGTTCAACTCTCGTCTTGAATATAATTTTTCGTATATAGTAACTTTGATATAACTTCCGTTAAGGTAGGGCAACACTGGGAGTGAACCACTTCCCGTGGCCATTATGACTGCTACATGTTTCGAGTGTGAAGGCGGACACGCTGCTCCGAATTTATTGTGATTGTAACATATATAAAGATCCCGCGTTCTATTTCACAAACACAAGTGCACGTCACATGAAGAGAGTTCGGGCTGTGTCTTTGAGGTATCTTTAGGCGAAAACGGTGGTAAGTCAGTGCTGCGCGCCCGTGCGAGTGCCTTCAAAGACCAGGAAGCCCGAAGGAGGCTCCACGACCTAGACCAAGGTATGTGACTGTGCACTCCCTCTTCCGTAGCGTTTGTCGAAATTTAAATGTTATATTGTCGTTTTTATCGTATTATTCGGATTCCATGATTCCAGCTTTTTACAGTACGAACTTCATTATCGAGTTTAAAAACATTGGTCCTTCGAGCCGGATTGTGAAAAGTGACCTATTTAAGGCTGAAATCATTGAAATCATACTTTTCGCGTTGTGAAATTTTTTGATAAAAAAGTTGAGGGTAAACTTTTAATTGTACGTATAATGGCGGACGGGAAGTGTTGATCGTCAGTGTAGTAGTTTTTAGTAAATTTAAAGTTGGTAACATTGTGATAGTTGTCAGTCATAGACGAATCGCCTTCATCCCATTCATTCATTCAGTGCCTTTTCTTTCGTATGGCAACGTGTAGGTTGCAAGTGTCAAGTTGAAGTTTCGTTGATTCACATTAATATCGTAAACAAAACAAACAATTTGTCGGTTTTCGTTAGTTTTTCGCGTATAGTTTTGTTTAAATTGTGATCAAGATGTCGGACGACGAATCATTCGATGACGCTAAGGCAAATATGAGCAGGGTTGAGCGTGATTATGCTATGATGAGAATAGAATGTATTCAGGGAACAGACTTGGTAGGTTATGTCGTTTCCGATGTAAATGAAATCGCCGCAGACTTCCACCGAGCTCAAAGGGAAGTTATAGCAAATAGTAATAACGGCAGTGCAGAATATCCGGTCACGATAGATTTTGAAATGAAACATAAGTCAATTTTGTCGCGATTACGACAGCGCGGGCCAACAACAACAACAAATAAAACAGAGAGTGATAGTTGTGATAATGTTGCCGCGAAGTTGCCAAAGATTCAAATCAAGCCGTTTGATAGCAAGTTAGAAAACTGGTTGTCGTTTAGCCAGTTATTTGAATCGTTAATACACAAACGGAACATTTCAAATATTGAAAAACTTCACTACTTGCTAACCAGTGTACAAGGTAAGGCACTAGATTTGATCAAGAATTATCCTATATCAGACGAGAGTTACCTTGATGCATATAATGCTTTAAATGAGTATTATAATAGAAAACGACAGATTGCGTTTAGTTATTATGAAAAAATGCTGTTGTGTGAGCAAGTTAAATCAAAATCTGGTGTTGAAATAGAGAAAGTGAATCGAGTCTTTAAGGAAACTTTGCAGGTGTTAGAGAAGCTTGGCCTGCCAGATAAAAACTTCATGCTGGTTCATTTGTTGTGGTCCAAGCTCGATAAAGCTACCCGCGAAGCATTCTTATTAGAATTTAACTCTAATGATATTCCAGAATTTGACAAATTGCAAGAATTTGTGGAGAAACAAATTCGAGCATTAGATGCATCAGACTTAAAGTACTCAAATAGTAATTTACTAAATAAAGTGCAGATTAATGCAACTTATAATCAGAGAAAATCAAAGGTAACTCTTGTTACCACTTCACGTGTGTGTGAATTCTGTACTGACCAGCATAGTTTGGCATGCTGTGAAAAATTTATAAAATTAGATACTGATGCTCGATTTAAATTTGTGAAATCTAAGGGCTTGTGTGTCTGTTGTTTTTCGAATAACCATAAGGTGAAGCAGTGCCAAAAAGCATCTCGTTGTGGTGTGTGTGGGTATTCGCATCATACGCTGCTACATTTCAATAAGATTGAATCATCGGCTCCGGATGCTGATTTGTCATCAAAACTTGTTGCTAGTGGTTCATCGACCAATAATGTCACTTTGACATCGGCATCAAATAATAATATGGTGTTGTTTGCTACTGCTCGGGTAGCGGTGAGGGATGGATCTGGCCAATACCAGCAAGCTCGTGCATTGTTGGACTGTGCAAGTGCAAGCAATTTTATATCACAAGCTTGTGCGAAGCGGCTTGGCGTAGATATACATCAGACGGGTGAATCAGTTTCTGGAATTGGAAATTCGGTAGCTAAACCACATGGTTCATTGTCGTGTTCCATTAAACCGAATGGAACAAATTTAATTCAGTTTAATTGTGAAGCACTAGTGCTTCCATCTATCTGCGCTGATCAACCATGTCTTGCAGTTAGATCTTCGGAGTGGTCTCATATTAAGAATCTTACTCTGGCTGATCCTGACTTTAGTGATCCCGGACCAATCGACTTACTGCTCAATGCAGACATTTTCGCTTCATCGTTGCTGAGTGGCCGGAGTCAGGGAAGTCCGGGTCAGCCAAAGGCTATTGAAACATTATTTGGATGGGTCATCATGGGTGGATGCGATGAGAGCCATTCACAATATTTCAAAACTTGTCGTCGGAAAGATTGTTTTTTCGTGTCGAATTCTTCGCAATCAAATTTGTCGTTGGATAGTTCTCTAAAAAGGTTCTGGGAGTTAGAAAATGTTAGTAGCCCTAGTAAACCAATCTTGTCGAAAGAGGACCAACTTTGCGAAGATACTTTCGTAAATAAATTCTGTCGTACGAGTGAAGGCCGTTTCGAGGTACCCCTTCCTTTTATTGATCCTGCGAATAAGCCTATCTTCTCGGACACTCGTGAAATCGCGATGCGCAGATTCTTCTCCTTGGAACGCAAGCTTGCTAGACATGCAGATTTTCGTAAAGCTTACGTTTCATTCATGGACGAGTACGAGTCTAGCGGTCATATGAAGGAAGTAGGGTCTCCCCTAAGTAGTGTAGGGAAATTTTATTATATCCCTCATTTTGCAGTCCTTCGTCCTGCGTCTGTCAGTACGCCCCTACGTTGTGTCTTCGACGCTAGCTGTCGCGATAGCAATGGTATATCGCTAAACGATACGCTTTTGGCGGGTCCTAAGCTGCAAACAAGTATCTTTGATATTCTTACCAGATTTCGGTGGCATAAAGTGGTTTTCACAGGTGACATTAAAGCCATGTACCGTCAGATTGTCGTGCCGGAAGAGGATGCTGAATATCAGAGGATTTTATGGCGTCACTCCACTGACAGCCCGGTTAAGGATTATATCTTGCGCACCGTATCTTATGGAGTAAAGTCCGCCCCCTACCAGGCTCTTCGAAGTATCGCGCAGTTGGCTAAGGATTCCGCAGTTGACTATCCTGACGGTTCGCGAGTTTTGGATAGAGACATTTATGTTGACGATGTTGTCACAGGCGCTGACTCTATCGAGAAGGCTCTACAAATAAGATCAGACCTTTCTGAGATATTGTCGTCGGGTGGGTTCCATTTAAGAAAATGGACCTCCAATCATAAAGGTTTTATCGCTGATCTTCCTGCCAGTGAGTTATACTCAAGTGATTTTAAATGTTTTGAAGAACTTTCGGACTTGTCGCTTAAAATATTAGGTTTATCGTGGCGTCCACAGACAGATTCGTTCCAGTTTGAGGTAACTACACCCAATGACCAACGGTGCACTAAGCGTATGATCCTTTCGCACATCGCACGCATTTATGATCCGCTAGGATTTTTGTGTCCAGCGTCGTTTCATGCTAAATATTTGATGCAGGTTTCGTGGTCATCGGGGGTCCAATGGGATGATGACGTGCCAGTAGCGATAGCTTCAGAATGGATGCGTTTTAAATCGCAATTGTCGTTGTTAAAATCTGTCGTTATACCCCGACGCATTGTTCATTCTTTCGTTTCGTTGCAGCTCCACGGATATTGTGACGCGTCAGAGCGTGGGTATTCAGCAGTCATTTACTGTCGGGCGGTCAGCGCAGAAGGCTCTACATTTGTTGAGTTCTGTTGCGCGAAATCTAGAGTCGCGCCTCTGCATAAACAGTCCATACCTCGTTTGGAGCTTCAGGCTGCCGTGCTGCTGTCAGATCTCATGCTGTCGGTGACGGAGGCCTTAAGACCTCTACATAATATCTCGGAAATATTCGCTTGGTCCGATTCAAGCGTAGCTTTGGCTTGGATCCAGTCATGCCCGTCGCGATGGAAGACGTTCGTGGCCAATAGGGTAAGCCATATACAGGATATTATCGCTCCTGATCGCTGGCGCCACGTGAGCACTCTGCATAACCCTGCCGACGTTGGGTCGAGAGGTTTGTTGCCCGAAGATCTTGTCGAATGTGATCTTTGGTGGCGAGGTCCTTCCTGGCTCCTTAAAGAGGAAAAGGACTGGCCTCGGTCTACATTGACTGGGGCACCAAACAGCTCTATCGCAGACGAGCAGCGGCTTTGTAGTCTGGTCGTTGCAAACGATCCTCACTTAATTGATGAACTCCTCAACAGGTTCTCCTCGCTTTTCACTTTAAAGCGTGTGTTAGCCCACTGTTTCCGTTTCCTACTGTCGTCGAAGGATGGAAAGATTGTCGGATCTCTACAATCGACTGAAACGACTGCGGCTCTCATGTTTTTAGTAAAACATGTGCAGCTTACTACGTTCGGCGTAGAGATCAATCACTTGAGAGAGGATCGTTTGAATTCATTGCCAAAGTGTTTGCGCAAGCTCTCGTTGTTTATTGACACCGCGGGTATTGTCAGGGTGGGCGGTCGCTTAGTCAATTCTCCAATCAAATTTTCGATAAAGCACCCCATACTGTTGCCTCGCTCCCATAGATTAACGGTTTTAATCATTGACGAATATCATAAAAGATTTCTACACCCCGGTGCTCAAACTTTACAGAATTTACTTTCGCAATCATTTTGGATTCTGTCGCCCAAGCGAGCCATTCAGGCCGTGATCAGTGGTTGCGTTAAATGCTTTCGTGTCAATCCATCGCCGGCTTCGGCGCCGCTAATGGGAAATCTTCCTCTTTGTCGTATTTCTCAAATAAAGCCCTTTTCGAGTGTCTCTATTGATTATGGAGGCCCTTTCAGTATCGCTCTCGGGCGTGGACGAGGCGCGAGAACATACAAAGGCTACATTTGCGTATTCGTTTGCACCAGCACTAAGGCTATCCATATAGAACTTGCTTCGGAATTATCGACGGAAGCCTTCCTTTGTGTGTTGAAGCGATTCGTCGCACGTCGTGGACGGTGTAGTAATATTGTCTCTGATCAGGGTAGCAACTTCGTCGGGGCAAGTAATTATCTTGGTGCCATTATGAAAAGCGTAGCTGATGCACAAGAGATTAAATTTTCATTTAACCCACCTGGTAGCCCGCACTTCAACGGTTTAGCTGAGGCTGGGATCCGCTCAGTCAAGACGCATCTCGCCCGAGTTGTCGGTAATCAAAGGTTAACATTCGAGGAATTTTACACCGTCCTCACACAGATCGAGGCAATGCTTAACTCACGTCCATTGACGCCTCTAAGTTCAGACACAAACGACCTGGCGGCGCTTAGCCCTGGACATTTTCTTACCTTAGAACCTTTGTCGATTATTCCTGAAGCGAACCTTGTTGATCAGAAGATTAGTGTTTGTCATCGATGGAAGTTGATCCAAAAAATGCATCAAGACTTTTGGCGCAGATGGCATGCGGAGTACGTACACACACTTCAACAAAGGACTAAATGGAATAAGGTTAACACAAACATTGCCGTTGGTACTTTGGTCTTGTTAATCAATGAACAGACAAGCCCGTTAAAATGGCCGTTAGGTCGCATCTCAGCTCTACATCCGGGAGCTGATGGTGTATGTAGAGTCGTCACGGTCAAGACGGCCACTAGTCAGTACAGAAGGCCAGTCGTGAAACTGTGCCCACTGCCACTGGCTAACTAGTTTTATCGATATTAACTTAGAGTCATAGGTTTAAGCAATTTCTGTCTAGTTTTAACGTTTTAGTATCGTAAATACTGCTTATTTAGGTGAGCGGAATGTTCAACTCTCGTCTTGAATATAATTTTTCGTATATAGTAACTTTGATATAACTTCCGTTAAGGTAGGGCAACACTGGGAGTGAACCACTTCCCGTGGCCATTATGACTGCTACATGTTTCGAGTGTGAAGGCGGACACGCTGCTCCGAATTTATTGTGATTGTAACATATATAAAGATCCCGCGTTCTATTTCACAAACACAAGTGCACGTCACATGAAGAGAGTTCGGGCTGTGTCTTTGAGGTATCTTTAGGCGAAAACGGTGGTAAGTCAGTGCTGCGCGCCCGTTGAGTAGCTGCGAGTGCCTTCAAAGACCAGGAAGCCCGAAGGAGGCTCCACGACCTAGACCAAGGTATGTGACTGTGCACTCCCTCTTCCGTAGCGTTTGTCGAAATTTAAATGTTATATTGTCGTTTGTATCGTATTATTCGGATTCCATGATTCCAGCTTTTTATAGTACGAACTTCATTATCGAGTTTAAAAACAGACTGTAGGTACCTAGTCAATAAAAAACTGCCTATAATAAAGGTCAATAAAACCAGCGGACGGCAGAGCAGAGTATATTAAGTTTGTCAATGTATATTTTTGGCTATTTCAATCAAAATAAAGTATAGGTACATTTCAATGCTCTGAAACCAACCTCGGAGCATCGCAGAGGATTTCTCTCCGCGAAGAAGATACCGCTGCGGTAGGCGCCGGTATGCTACGGCATCCACCAGCATGTCCACCAGTGTGCGCCGGTAGCGGGGCCTCGGGAGAGGAATGCTTTAGCGCAAACCAGTGGACGGCGGGGGAGCATGGAAAGGGATTTTACGGTCGCCGCTTGCCGCGCACACCAGTGAAGCGCCCCCGCTTGTGCTATTCCCCTCACCCTCCTTCCGTTTTCCACTACCCGTGTCGCGAAGCCACTTCTGGTCACTCTCATGGCCGCGAATGAGAAGCCAGCTCAGGTAGCTTAGGTACCTGTATTAGCATATATGCAACTATGAACATACCCTTATAACTGTTATAACTTGCGGAATATTTTATATATCTGACATGGGGGGTGCCGCCTCGTGCGTGCCAGCTCCCTATGAGGTGTGGGGGACTTTCGTTTCCGAGAATGTCCTCCAGGGTCTCCATCGTTTTCCCGAATTTCATATTCCTTAACGTTTCATTTTTCATAATATTCATTTGACATATTATTATTTTCCATGATGATGTACAGTACCGGTCAAAAGTTTAAGTTCACTCTTTGTTTTAGGTACAAATGAGTACTTTTGGGCAATAATTTTTTGCAAGTTCGGAAGCCGAAATTTGTTTCCAAATGATCCGTTATTGTTTACAGAGATGTGTTTGATTAGTCAGACACAATTTACATAGATTTCTAAACAACCCATTCCTGCAGTTTGCGCTGGGTCGGAGCACAGAAGGGCGCAATCTGCATTCTCGGCCGCCGGGATTCTAGGGACATTCCCTTGTCAGTGTGCGCTGCAGCGGGGCTAATACTTTTCGATGCTCTGTTCTGCTATCTGCCGGTTTGCGCAGGCCTTAAAGCAGACTTTTACTCCGAGCTAGCCTCAAACTTGAGAACTTGAAACCCGGCTTAGACCCTTCTGTCATTATACATACAACTCAGCAGTAAGCTTTACTCTTGAGCCCATGCAAGCAAATATATTATATCTTTTAATAAATAAAAATAAAAATCATTTATTTCAGAGCATGGCTCCATATAATATGTTAGTAACAAAATACCTTACTTCTAGTGTATAAACTGTAAGACTCATGAAGATAGATACATAGATATTTGTGTTTAAGAATCAATTTCAATTTATCATCATTAGCATCATTATAGCCGTTTTGCTCAGACATTGTCTGGTTGCCTTTGGAATAGGCCTCTCCCCGAGCCCTCCATCTGACTCTATCCAGAGCTTCTCTCCTCATCCTCATTAGTCAATGAAAAGTAAAAACTTTTTGGATTGAATAATTAAATACGGCCATACTTCTTGCATTTCATGAAGGTAAGATGATTTGACAATAATAGAATTTAACACAATAATAAAAGGTCCCACCTACCCGCTTTAAATTCAAGAACTGTAACTATCAGGTAATAAATAAATAAAATATCCATTTATTCCAACTTTTTACACAGTTTATGAATATATTTATAAACACAGTTTATACTATTATTACTGTTATTAATCGTCTGCCAACAAATGGCACTTTGGAAGTCTTTTAAAAACCAATAAACAATTATTATCATTAAGTATCATTTTTTATAAAATTGTTTATGAATATAAAGGATACTTTTTTATGCCGAAAATCAACAGGGGCGAAAATTTTAATGGGAGTTCAGGCCCCTATTTCACGAAATCGACAATTGACGCCTGACAATGACAATTCGACATACATGGCTGCGTCTACAGGTTAAGGTGGTTGCTGGGACAGCTTATGGACACAGCAATGTACATGGAATTGTCATTGTCAGGTGACAATTGTCAAAATGGTGAAATAGGGCCCTAGTGAACAAAACTCTAGGCTAATGTGATTTAGTTAACTACAGGTTGTTAGTCGGTTTTGGCTTTCGTGGGTTGATTTTTATTCTCTGGACAAAGAAAAAAGTGGGTGGGCTAGGAGAGCTTGTTGTAAAAACTTTTATCTTCATGAGTCTTACAGTTTTGATCTATTGAGTAATGAAACATATAAACATAATACATAGTATTATCGTAACTCAGTGGAATCTGTGGTAGTTACATTTAAGGCTATTGTAATTAAATTGCGCAGAATCGTGAACTCTTCTAACCTACCCGCTTTTATCCGATACCGAAGAAAAATTTAAATGGCTCTTTTAAAGGCGGAAACACATTATTAAAACGCTACGTGACCCGATAAAACGCGAGTTGAATCGAATCATATTGTATTGTTTTCTATGACCAGAACTGTGAACATCTGACGCGCGTTTCATCAGGTCGTGTGGCGTTTTAATAATGTGTAGTGGCCTTAATGTTTGGGTTGGTACGCAGGACTTAGAAAATGGTTTGTTGTAGTATGGATACATCAACATAAATAGATATCTTTAAATTGTTATTTACCGTGTTTATGAAGGGGGACACAACGGCCTCTAGTAATCTCCTGTGTTCTGTTTCCATAGGCGACAGAGGCGGTCGCTTCACCATGCAGATCACGCAGACGTAGATCATCGTGCATTTGGATTGTTGCAGTTCAATTATTAATACAATACCTACCAAAAGCAAAGAATAAAACGATTTGTTTGTTTGCCGAGTTTAGTATTATTTTGTTTGACAATTGTTTGATAACTGTCAAATATGATTTGGCAGCTACATGACAGCTACCTAAGATACTCCACAGATAAACTAATTTGCAAGTTTTGTAGCCCAATCCAGACGAGCGCAATAAGGAGACGCTACACGGGACGATTTCAGTCGGACAGCATGCCAGCCGACGTGTGATGATATGTGTCGGAAGCACGGCGACCAGCCAAATCAAGGTCACTCCATACTAGATTTTCTGTGACCTTGCTTGACCGTCCGACAAATTCGTAGGTGTAGGGTCTCCTAATAGGCGGACTGCCGACGAAGGTCAAAGGAACGCCGTGCTACTGGCACTTATCCAGACGAGCCGAAATCAAGCAGTGGATTGCATGCAGTTCGGCAATTTCGTACGTGTAGCGGCACCTTATTTCAGTGTAAAGCCGCGTGAGCTGCACCATGTCTTCGTCGTTTTTAAACGTCAAAAATGTTTTGCCAATTAGGTACGTCACAAAAACACCGAAAACATTGCCGCAGCGTACGCAGCTTAAAGTAAAGTCATTCACACTGCGACTTTTTTTTTATACTACGACGGTGGCAAATTAAAAATTAAGCTGGTACCGTCGCCTATAAACACTTGTGACTCCAGAAGAATCACAAGCGCGTTGCCGACCCTTTATTCACTTGAGGATTCGCTGTGTTGGCAGATAGAGACATGCAGGTCCCTCACTCCCAACACAGCGCACCCTAGGGAGCTCTGGCGACCTTACTCACCACCAGGAACACAACGGGTCGTTTCGCCGGTTAGCGACCACTTAGCCGAGTTGCTCACTTTAGATTAGTAAATGTATACCTATTCAATGTACACACATAATAGATGGTATTCGTATAGGTTCTGAGTATAGTCAAGTTTTGAAACCTACAATAAAATATAGCACTTTCATCCATAGATTAGGAAAAATATGGAAAAGGTTTCAAAATAGCGAATTCGCTGGATAGCGACCGCTTTAGTCGGTTTGCGACCACCTGTTAGCTAGTTGGCGACCACTCTTGCAAAAAGTGTTTAAGTAGTTAATAAAACGATGCATCATCATCATCATCATATCAGTCGAAAGACGTCCATTGCTGGACATAGGCCTCCCCAAAGAGTGCCATAATGACCGGTTCTGCGCCACCCGCATCCATTGGATTCCTGCGATCGTTACCAGGCCATCAGTCAACTTGTGGGGGGCCTACCCACGCCGCGCCTTCCGGTACGTGGTCGCCACTCGAGAACCTTTCCGCCTCAACGGCCATCGGTTCTACGTTCAATGTGCCCTGCCCACTGCCACTTAACTTTAGCGGCTTAGGGCTATATCGATTACCTTGGTTATGCTGTGGATAGCCTCATTTCTGATGCGATCACGCAGAGAAACTGCGAGCATAGCCCTCTCTCAATTGCCCTTTGGGTGACTTTGAGCCTTCTTATGATTTCTGAAGCGACCACGTTTCGGTGCCACACGTGATCACTGGCAACACGCACTGGTCAAAGACTCTCGTCTTCAGACACTGCGGAATATTAGACAAAAAGATGTGCCATAGCGTAGCTTCCCGAACGACGCTGCCCAGCCGAGTCGGATTCTACGATTGACCTCTTTCTCAAAGTTGGACCTACCTGACCTGACTGCCCTTATACTACTACAAATTGTTACTCTTCTAAATCTACTTTACATTGCTTGTCAATGCAAAATAGAATCGAAAACGGCGCGCCATCTCGCTCACACCATAGTGCTATTATATATATTGCTATTACAGTCACACATGTCGTTCATAGTAGGTATCTAAATGCCACCATTTTACAAGCTTTTATGTAACTTTTAGATGAAATTCTACTTACCTACGCTAGCTTCTGCCCACGACTCCGTCCGTGTGTCTCGTTTATATCGTAGCTCCATACAAAATTTCAACCCCTATTTCAGCCTCTTAGGGGATTATTTCGGGGATAAAAACTATCCTACGTCTTTTCCCGGGACTCAAACTATCTCCATACCAAATTTCATCAAAATCGGTCCATCGGTTTAAGCGTGAAGAGGTAACAGACAGACAGACACACTTTCGCATTTGTAATATAACCATATCATATAATCATATTAATTATTCATTTTATAATTATATATTATTATTATATTACATATACCTACTATAGACATAGCATGGATTGGCGCGGCTTAAATACCTACCGACACAATTGGCTTGCCAAGCTAAATATCGCGGGTGCCGCAAGAATCCATAAGGAAAGAAAAAGAAAAACGATGTGGTCGCTATCCGACTTCTTTGGTAATAATTTTTTTGGGTACGCGACCATCCCATTTTATTTAAATCTATTTTTATAATATGCCGAATTTCAACGAAATTATTACAATAGCTAAATCATTTAAGCAATCAAGTAACTAATTTCAGCATAATAATAAAATTAAGTGACGTAACTAAAGTTTTCGCGCCAACTGTCGCGTTATTTTTTTTACAGATTCACTGCACGTCAACACTTTTCGGAAGCAATGTGTGAAATGTGTGAATTGAGGTTATTTTTTCTTGCTTTGGATTAAGCTTTGGGTTTTAAAGTGTATTTATTCTTATTCTGACACTATTCAAGAGTAGTTAATAACTAATTAGTTTTCTGTTGGGTTTGTAGAAATGTTAATATCTTTAATTGAAGCAGCCTAGTCCGTCAAGTGGTCGCCAACCGAAGGTGGTCGCGTTACCGGCGAAACGACCCTACTTCATAGCATGCAATAATATAGCAACACTACAAAGCAGTGGTGCTATTATGGCTGCGGTCTTTTGTAAGCGTGCGATAAGTGGACGAGTCGACGAACCATAATATTTGTATGGGTACGGCTACTTACTTTACTCTTTGGGTACGGCTCGTGGGGTGAATGGCGAACTTAAAGGCCATCATAGACCATCACAAAGGACGCAACTATGCGGTAGGGGGAGAAAGACATACTTCCAACGCATAACTGCGTCCCTGTACTGCACCATAATGGCCTGTGTGTAGGAGCCTTAAGAGTCTGCCCGTCGTGTCACAACAAAAATGCGGCAAAGGCCGTGCGAGGATAAGCCTAAGCTAACTGATTCTGCCCCCCTCGAGTTTGGGCTTGTAATTGGAGTAATTAATGTGCAAAATTTGAGCACCCTAAACTTTATAGTTTGTTTTAAAATTAATATAATCTTTTAATCTCTTCGATTATTTTTTCTAGCCAAGCGATTTTAGCGTGCGTCACATAATTATATACTATTGTATATTTACTAAGGATGATTATATGATATATATATTTTTTCATTATGTTATACGTACATAGAAAATAAAATAAAAGAAGCTGACTAAACTTTTAATTTTTTTATCAGGTTATAATAAAAACTTTTGTGGTATTTTCGATTTTTGACAAAGTTGAGTTCGGTGCTCGAGGTCACTAACTTGGATTATTCATTGGCCAACATCATAAACAAGTCTGCAGAAAATCAGAACTATCGGATTTGACGCAAACTACCCTGTACTTTCAGGCGACAAGCAGGGATTGTAACCGGTTTTTTGCAAAAACCTCGAAATAACCACAAATCTCAAACTATTTTATACTTCATATTATGTAGGACTCAGTTGTGTTTTGAGGTAACGAGTGCGTATTATTAGATTGCCCAATTAGAAAATGAAATAATTAACAAAGAACGAAAAAAACCGGTTACAGTTCCCATACAAAAAATAACCGGTTACAATCCCTGGCGACAAGGTTATGGATATATCTGGATATGCTGTCATTACATAGAAACTAGTCAAACTTTCCATACATTCAAATTTTAACGAACACCGCATACGATTACAGACAGTTCGGTGCAACCCACTCTAAATAATACAGTTATACAATTGACAATTAAAAAAAAAAAAAAAAAAAAAGTCATAAACTTATCATCTATAACTCAGTCATTAGTGTCCGCTTTTTTCTCTTCCGGTATTTCCTCTTTCTCCGCTACTTTCTTCTTGATCTTAAAATGTTTAAGTCGATTGTGCGTGTACAGGGCAGCTTTATAAGTGAAGGTGGCGGGACAGAGAGGACACTGGTGGGGACGCAGCCCTTCGTGCGAGAGTAGGTGCTCCGCCAAACTATTGCGGATCTGGTGAGGAATAAAGTTGCAGGTTAGTCTATCCATACTGATCTATACTAATATTATAAATGCGAAAGTACACGTAGTAGTAGTACGTAGTAAGGCGACGGCTAATGGCTATTTTAGCTCAAACTAAAATACGAACAAACGAGGCATTTGGGAAATGATGATTTAGCGATTATTACAATGTGCTAATACTATAGATTGCATAGGTCAGGTCACCAGCGTCAGCATAGGTCATGTTACTGTAGTAATGTAACCGCTAGTATTAGTAAGGTCAACTGTACTGTACACGGCAGGCCAAACAGGCAGCATATATCAAGTTACCGTAGTTATTTTACCAGCCAGTCTACGATAGGTCACCGCGCTAGAGTCACAGGCTGCGTAGGTTTGGTTACTGATTGCTTATGCCTGTGGCCCGTTTCAAAAACTTGCAACACTGAGGCTCTTGACTAATAAAAACTGACCACTTGACCAGTGTTGCCGGTGTAGACTGGTTGAAGATCTGGTTACCATAGTAATGTTACGGGCAATATATGTCAAGTTCCCAGCTGTATACGGGAGGTCACCGTGCTAATATTATATAGGTTAGGTTACTATCCGCATAGGTCTGGTTACCATAGTAATGTTACAGGCAGGGCAGGTTCCCAGCTGTATACGGGAGGTCACAGTGCTAATATTACAGACGGCATAGGTTTCGTTACTGGTTGCATAGGTCTGGTTACCGTGAAAGATTTCCCGCACAGATGGCAGACGTGTTTCGGCGGGTTGACGCGTTTCTCGTGAAAGACCGCGACGTGTTGCCGTAAGCTGGAGGCATCACCGTACGTCTTGTCACATTGGTCGCACTTGTGTTTTCTCTGAAATAAATAATAATAAAATATATAAATTATCATCATTATCCTATCAGCCGAAAGACTTAATTTACTGCTCGACATTTAACTAAAGGCAAGCCTATGTCATGTAAACACTTACTAAAAAAAGCGGCCAAGTGCGATTCGCACTCGCGCACGATGGGTTCCGTGCCATTATCTATAATAGCAAAAAAAAACACGTTTGTTGTATGAGAGCCCCCTTAAATATTTATTGGATTCTGTTTTTCAGTATTTGTTGTTATAGCGGCAACAGAAATACATCATCTATCAAAATTTCAACTGTCCAACTATCATGAGACTGCCTGGTGACAGACGGACGGACAGACAGACAGACAGACGGACGGACAGCGGAGTCTTAGTAATAGGCTCCCGCTTTACCCTTTGGGCACGGAACCCTAAAAATGAAGTCCCTTAATTTTGACTTAAAATGTAGTTATCTACTTAACAAATTAATTGCGTGTAAAACCACCATTAAAGCTGACATTACCAGACCAAGATGCACGGTATCGATGTGAAGTTGCCGTCGCTTTTCGCCTAGAAACCTCTTTTTGCACGTCTCACACTCAAATCTGTAAAATAAACCTTATTTATTAATAGTTAAGTTAGGGTTTCATTTAGAAGGGAAAATAATTCGTGTTAGTCTGTAAGTCAGCTCCCAAAACCTACCTCTCATGACAGCACGAAAAAATAGTGAGATCAGAAGATTATCGCACCTAAATTTCGATTTGAGAAAATCTTTCACTTCCGGTCAACATAAAAATATAACATTTTACGCTGAATGACATCTTTGGGTCGCTGAGTCAACGGCATAAGTAAATAAGTGAAAACAAAAGAAGTTTCACAAAACCCAATTGCTTTTTTAAAATGTTATAGCCTATTTGTGGTGGGAAGATAACCTTCGATTCCTATCTTGATGGTTTACGCGCGAGTAATCACATCATCGTTAAACTAAACCCATTATCGTAAATGTACCATTGTTAGCGTTCCCACCACGCAGCGTCACAGAGAGTGTATATAAGCCAGCGTTCACCTAAATAAAGAGTTCATTCTATCCCTGACTCCTGACTATCATTTACCTAGAACATACTTCAGTTCACTATCCACACCTCATATGCCAAAATCCATCAAGCCTAAACTGTAAATTAGATTTTACAAATTACAGCGAAAGTTGTTAAGCCAACAATAAATCGTTAGAAATCCTAAACTGTAATTTAAACGAAACAATGATTTAAAAATATTTAATAATGATTTAACCTACTACTCTAATCTATACTGACCTATTCAACGATACTCCACGACATTTTTTAGGGTTCCGTACTCAAAGAGTAAAACGGGACCCTATTACTAAGACTCCGCTTTCCGTCCGTCCGTCCGTCTGTCTGTCACCAGGCTGTATCTCACTGATACCGTGATAGTTCCAGCTGAAATTTTCACAGATGATGTATTTTTGTTGCCGCTATAACAACAAATACTAAAAACACATAATAAAATAGTTTTAGTAGGGATAGGGACTATTGCTGGTTGATGGAATCTAAAGAAAACGGGTTATTGGGTGAAAATGATGGACTAGTGGCTGGGCTATTGGGTGAAACACCGGACGCCTGCCTAATAAACTCTCATTTTTTATCTCTGGCCGACTGCTAGATGAGCCCTTATTTATAGCGACATAAAAAAAATGGCCTAAGGGCAACACCAGTCAGAGGCTGGGGGGGGGGGGTGTAGAGAGGTGGCACTGGACTTTAAACACTCTGGACAGCCAGTTAAGGTGGTTCGATTGCCATACAAAACCTTCTTTGTCATTCGAAGGCCAACGGCGTGATATTTTAAGAAACTTATGTAACAAACTTTCATAAATTGGCTTCCCATTTGCGCCAAATTCCCCCTTTCCTAGAATAAACTTAGATTTATTTGAGAATTTGGTTTGGGGCGTGATATTTTGGGAAAACTATTTTTCTCAAATTAATCTAGTTTACACAAGTTTATTCTAGGAAAGGGGGAATTTGCCGCAAATGGGAAGCCAATTGATGAAAGTTTGTTAAATAAGTTTCTTAAAATATCACGCCGTTAGCCTGCGAATGTCAAATAACGCTTTGTATGGCAATCGAACCACCTTAAGGCAAGCCAGAGGCCTGTCCAACCATCCACCCGATCGGCTCAGCCTGACCACAGGACACCCCCAGGAGCACTCAGGTACGTAGGGTCACTACTCCTTAACAGCCCGCCACAAGCTGCCTTACGTTGACTGATTGCACCAGAAATCTGGTGGGCGATGGGGCCGTCTATCGCAAAGCCACTTCTGGTCACTCTCATGGCCGCGAATGAGAACCTATAGCACTCAAGCCAAGACACCTGTATTAGCATATATGCAACTAGCAACACACCCAAACAACTTGCGGAATCCTTTATATATCTGACATAGGGGCTGCCGCCTCGTGCGTGCCAGCTCCCTATGACGTGTGGGGACTTTCGTCCCCGAGAATGTCCTCCAACCTCCCCTTATAGACATCCCTTACCACCATTGATACTGTCCCAATTCACACGCTATTGTTCCAGTTACAATTACCCGGCTGCACCCTTGACTAATGATGATATGGCCTGAAGCCGAGACTACCGAACTAACCTGTTGTTACACTTGTAACTAATCCTCTAACACTAAAGAACTCCACAACTAAGAACTATTGTGTCCTACAGGCGTGACCTGTAGGAAAACCTTATTCATCAACATCAGGGGTCGGCAACCTTTTAGCAACCAAGGGCCATATAGGAGCTAAAAAAAAATACGCGGGCCGCACTTCTTAATTATTTGTGACTTTAGCAGGCAATTCCAAAATTCTGAATTCAACGACCTTTACATACAGAACAGCCAGGGAGGCTCGCGGGCCGCAAGCAAGGGTCTCGCGGGCCACATGCGGCCCGCGGGCCGCCTGTTGCCGACCGCTGATCTACATGATGTACCAATACGCCTCCCAAAGAGAATGAGACCTGTGGACGCACATAAATACATCGCACCATAAACACTCCTCGTCCGATTTGTGTAAGCACATGAACACACGTGTAAATGATACCAAATCGTTACAATATCATAGGACGCATCGAAAGTGATTATGGAAAGAGCTCACCCTGGTTTTCCTCTCACTCAACCACTACAAAACCGCAGTTAACTGTTCGTTCCCAATATAGCCGTGAGGAACTCTGACTACCCGTCAACATTGTTATAAACATGATTCCTTGTAGGTGTTGCTACATAAAATAAATCGGCTGTTTGAGACATAATTATAAACACCAATGTAAATACTATCGTGAATCATGACCATTCACGACAGCCGTCACATCCCTACGCCATTATTATTATTATTATAAGAGGGATTATAGAGTGCCACAAAGGAACAAATATACATATGTATAGTTAAACCTATTTCAACCGAGCTCATGAATGACCTTGGTTCTGAACTTATAAATAGAGATTGTTCGCGAGCGCGAGCCAAAGTTTGCAAAAAAATGTGAGCGCCACGTAGAATGTTCATTGAATAATGAACTCTATCTTCTTTTACAATATATTCCAAATTAGCTACGAGATAAAATACCACACACAGCGTGCCAGGTATAAACCAGACAAATGTTGCTTCATTATTTGTTCCATGTGGCACTCTAGAGACCAAACGCGTGGGTCGATTTTAATGAATCATACATCAATCGATTAGTTTTAATTTTGCAGGTGTCACTAAAAAAATTACAATAATCAAAATTCAAAATGGCGGCCACCAGACGCAATATTATAAAAAAGAAAAAAAAAACGGCCAAGTGCGAGTTGGACTCGCGCACGAAGGGTTCCGTACCATTTTCTATAAAAACGGCAAAAAAATCACGTTTGTTGTTTGGGAGCCCCCTTAAAAAAATATTTTATTTTGTTTTTAGTATTTGTTGTTATAGCGGCAACAGAAATACATAATCTGTGAAAATTTCAACTCTCTAGCTATCACGGTTCTTGAGATACAGCCTGGTGACAGATAGACGGACGGACGGACGGACAGAAGGACAGCAAAGTCTTAGTAATAGGGACCCGTTTTACTCTTTGAGTTCGGAACCGTAAAAACGCAGAACTAGCCGTTAGCTTGTGATTTTACTGGTCAAATATGACTGGCCTATAATAAGTACTTACGGATACTCATCCCGCGACATGTGCTTGAGTGTTGTGAGATGTGCCCTGTACGAGCTGCGGGTAGGGAAAGGCATGGCGCACTCCTGGCAGTACCGCTCCGGACATATGTCGTCCATGGTCGTATTCTGCAACTAACATTCATCATTCAGCCATCATATCGGCCCAGAGCATTCAGCACCCAGCCAGCTCAGCACCCAGCATACAACAAGTTCAAAAGCCAATAAGTATCCGGCAAAAATTTAATTTTTGGTACAAGTTTTTATTGCCGACTATACTTTTCTGTATACCGTACTCAACTACTCATTGAGACGATTCTAACGAGCCCAAACTCGGTTACGTCGGTTAAATACTGAATCCCCATGACCACCTTCTGTCTCCATCATCGGATCAGCTCGATGGTTTAGTTTATTTATTTCATTGTACAATTTTCACAGAACATTTTTCTTACATTTTATTACTTATCGTACAGCGATCGTCAAGATATGCAATAATAATGAAACATTGAACATGAATAAGTATAATTATGTAATAGGTATATGAATATAAAATTAAATGTCAAGTCAGGTTATTCCTGTGTATAATCACAATGTCAAGATAAATACAAAAATGTCAATAATTTACAAGATTAAATACAAAATAAAAATAGGGTACAGAGAGTACCTATCAAATAACATAATAAATTTAATGTAAAACAATGTCAAAATCTTAATAGTAATGAGTAGTTAACAAATACAAAAATAATTTAAATTCGATATAATAGGGAACATTACTGCAATGTTCTGCCGCCAGAGGCAGCACTACCACTAATAGTAAACCAGTATAGGAATATAGGGATTCACACACACATGCACAATTGATTGCCAAATGAGTGACAAAGATGCTTGCATAGACAATACCGCAAGTGGGAACGAGATACAATGTCAACGCTGCTAGTGTCGCCACCTACGAAGAGTTTTGCGTAATGTTCCCTATTGAAAATAGTCTATTGTACAATTTCAGTATATTCATTCACTGAGTATAATGACTTATTTAATAAAAGGTTCTTCAGTTTACGCTTAAACGTTTCCTCGCATGTTTCATTTTTTATTTCGGCGGGTAGGCGCTCATAGTACGTAGGGCCTATGACCCTCGTGGTACCATAATATCGAATTGTCATCCAAACTATACCATTAACCAAAATTTCAGATCAATCGGTTGAAAGTATATCTGCTTCAAAATTGAGTTGCAAGATTTCACCCGAACAATTTAATAGAAAGCTTGTAAAAATTATAGGTACTAGGGTAAATCGTTTGCGATTTCGGCGGTCCCTCCAGTTTGACGGCCATACAGCTAGATGGCGCTACGCTCCCAGTCTGCTCCGACTTTAAGTACCTCGGTTCGCTTCTACAGTGTAATGGTGATATCGACCGTGATGTGAAAAACCGAATGAGCGCTGGGTGGATGAAATGGCGACAGGTCTCCGGAACAATATGCGATGGCAGAATGCCTCTTCGGTTGAAGGGCAAAATCTATAAGTCCATTGTGAGGCCTGTCGTCATGTATGAATCTGAATGTTGGGCGTTAAAGGCGACGAATGAAAAGAGACTGCATGTTACGGAGATGAGAATGTTAAGATGGATGTGTGGTGTGACGAAAATGGACAGAATAAGAAATGAGTATATTAGAGGAAGCCTGAAAATAGCCCCTATCATCGACAAATTGAGATCCCATCGCCTTGCGTGGTATGGGCATATTATGCGGAGGGATGACAGTCATGTGACCAAAAGAGTGTTAGGTATGAACGTGGAGGGATGGAAGAAACGAGGTAGGCCAAGGAAAAGGTAGAAGGACTGTGTGAGAGAGGATATGAAGAGGAAGGAAGTAAGTGACGAAATGACGAGTGACAGGGAGGTATGGAAGAAAAGGACATGCTGCGCCGACCCCAAATAAATGGGATAAGGGCAAGAAAATGATGACTAGGGTAAATCGTCTTTTAGCGGCTACCCTTAATATTTTGGTATAATATGTAGAAAGGACGAAAACTTCTAGGTTTTACTTTTAATAGGAACAACAGACAGTCTTACTATTAGCATAATCAGTCATTTAAATCTTAATTATTACAAGTAATACTGTTCATAATCTGCATTTATTTATGCTGCCTGAACATCGCTTATTTGGTGACAATCACTTTAAGTCGGTGATACGCACTACTCTAATTAGACTATTACCAAATTACACAAACTTAATTAGGGATAATGAGTTGTATTTGAAATATATTTAGAAAACAACATAAAATAGTATTAAATTAAATTGCACGTATGCAATAAACAATCAAATTATTCATCGCTGGAATTGTCGACACTACATGCATCACACATATATATTTTTTGGTTCTTATCAACTTCTTGACTCTGGCAATGGAGGTGATACGGCTTCATACAAAATGAACAAACTATCCAATCTGCGCCATTTTTAGATAAAACGTCTTGAGAATATAGTCCATTACAAGAATGACAAATCCAGTCATCTTCAGTCTTTTCCTTAATTTTTCTTTTTATTTTTGTTTTTTTTGCATTCGATTCGCCTTTATTTGAACGTTTAATTCTTTTTTTTTAATCTGATTTACCTTTATAATTGTTTGCCCGTTTTGTTCCCTTTTTTTGATCTAAATCTTTTGAAGTTGATGCAACATGAGAAACAGGCATTTTTTCATTATCTTTGTTTGGTATCCCTTTAATTGGCTCTTTTGCGTCAATTGCTGTTAAGGTGTTATAATTCTTTGACCGTGTACTTCCTTTCTCTGAATCGGAAACTTTTGAAGTTGATGCAACAGCAGAAACAGTTATTTTTTCATTGTCTTTGCTTGGAATTAATTTGATTGGCTCTTTTGCGTCAATTGGTGTTAAACATTGAGCCTTAGGAACCGATCTTTTGTGGCGTGAGCTTGATTTTGGTATAAATTTTGGTAAAATTAATATATCAGTTACCTTGACGCCGCTATTCTTTTGGATTACATCTGGATTCGGTAAATCTACGTCTTGGCTATTTTTGGGAACATCTGAGGTAGTGTTGGAGATGAAATTCTGGAAGCTCGTATTCCAATTACAAGACGTGTCTTTTCTGGCAGTTTGGGCCGATAACGTTTCTGATTAGGGAGTAGTATTGCTGCTTGCACATAATGACTCTTGAGTGTCATTTTCCACCCCAAATGATTCATCTCTACTCGGCTCATTTGCATCAAGTGCGTCATTTAAGGGATCTATATTTGCTGCGATTTTTGCTTGAGGAATCACAAGATCTAAGTCTTCGTTTACTAAAACTTCTTGCAATTGCTCTGTGGGAGCTGGTTTATCAGTAACTTGGGATGGTGCAGTTACTTCTGCTGTTAAAACTGCATTATTAAACGGAAAAATACCGGTTTTTCTAAAACCAGCTCGAATATTCGTTTGAGAAAAAGCTTTCTCATAAGCCGGTGTCAACAATTTGTGAAAATCGTAACGAGTTGGTATTAGATTTGGATTTTTCCTTTTATAATTTTCTAACTCTATTCGCCATGCAACTTTTAATGGACGAAAAACTCCAACGTCCAAGGGTTGCAGTATATGACTCGTATGTGCTGGCATTGTTAATAATACAATCTGATGCGATTTTGCATATTCCAACACTTGTGGGGTAATGTGACTCGCATGGGAATCCATTATTAATAAAACTGGTCTTGCAGGAGGAACATTTTTATCAAAAAACTTCAACCATTCCAAGAACAGATCAGCATTAATCCAGCCTTTTGGTGATAATCGGGTCATACTATTAGGTAGAGCACCATCTTGCAATTCCGCATAATTCCTTTTGCCTTTAAAAATTACTAATGGAGGAATAAAACATCCAGCTGCGTTAATGCAAGCTAACACTGTAGTTGTTGTACCTTTTTCGGCATATGAACGGTTGTAAATATATTTTTTTCCAATCTGTGTAACAATTTTTTCTGGTTTATGTACGTACATAAGCCCTGTTTCATCACAGTTCCAAATCCTTTCTGGAGAATCCATCAAATCGTGGTAATTGAATACTTTTTCTATTTTTTCGTAGAAGTAATTTAAGACAACCGAGTTCGAACAAGCAGCACGTCCAGCAGAAAGATTTTCGGGTTGGCGCAAAGATAATCCATAACGATTTTTAAAACTAATCCACCAGTTCCAACCTGCCACTTTCTTTTCGTTGTTAAATAACAAAATTGAGCCTTCTGCTTGCGCAAGTTCAAAAGCAATTTCCCTAATTTTGTTAACAGTTAGACCAAAACCTATCTCTTGCATTGTTATTATATATTGAACTAATTCTAGTTCTTTGTTTAGTGGCAAAGAAAACGGTCGTCCAATTTTTGGCATAGAAACTTGTGTTATTCCCCTAACTCGGTCTTCTTTCACTCTTTCAACGTTTCTTTTTAAAGTAGTCCAAGGAATTCCAAATTCCTGCGATGCTTTATATAATGTCATGTTTGACTCCAATACGTTTTCAATTGCTGATTTTAACTTAGCTTCATTATACTTGCGGTTTTTTCTTTTTATTTTATCATCGTCCATGTTCTGAGAATTAAAAAATACAACTAAATCAGTTTCTGTCAAAAAAATCATTTTTGGTACAAGCTTTTATTGCCGACTAGTTTTCTATAAACCATCATCAACTACTCATTGGAACGATTCTAACGAGCCCAAACTCAACGGGGTTACGTCGGTAAAATACTGAATTCCCATCGCCACCTTCTGTCTCCATCATCAGATCAACTTGATGGTACCATGATATTAAATTGTCAACAAAACTATAATAATACCCAACATTTCAGCTCCATCGGATAACGGCAAGTGACTGAAAAATGGATTGCATTTTGACGGACAACTTACATACTTATTACTTACATACATACGAACAGGCCAAGTTGATATAAAACTTGTAAAAAAAATTACTCATTTAATTTGGTGATAAACAACCCATAATAATATGCTAACGTTGCTTATGTTTCGCAAATTTATTAATTATGGATTATCCAACACAATACATGCAATAAACAATTAAAATACACGCGTTTTAACTAAATTTCACTCTTATCTTTAACTTACCTTGTTTTATTTGGTGATACCGTTACGGCATCAAACGTTTGAAAATGATAACTTTTTGACCGGCTTTCACAACATACTGTGAAAAAACTATACAAGTTTTGTTAAAAACGATAACTGATATATCAAATATAATGTCTTGTTACTTCACTGTCCACTTTTTATACAAATCAAGGCACTTTTAGTATTTAAAAACTAATAGTAAACGCAGAACCAGTTTATACATGTCCGCGCGGCGCCGAAGTGATGACGTCTCGTGCGAGAAATTTGAAAATATTAACTATCTCGCTCTCGCAATTTGACCCACGAGAATGCAAACGAAAAAACAACTTAATGCTCTGTACTAAGGTTGCATTTAAAAGGCCCTAATTCACTAGCTTTATTCGGTAGCGTCCGTCAAAACATGTATAACCGAATGAGGCGTGTCACCGAATGATGCGAGTTTACCCTATGTATGTAGGTATGTATATATATAATACTTTATTGTACACAAGACATTGGTTCAAGTTTCATCATCAACTTATCAGCCGAAAGATGTCCAGCATTGGATAGGACTCCCCAAACGAGTGCCAAATTGATAGATCCCGCGCCACCCGCATCCAGCGGACTCCTTTACGAGATCGTCAGTCCACCTTGTGTGGGGTCTACCCACGCTGCGAGTGTCGCCACTCGAGAACCTTTCCGCCCCAACGGTCATCGGTTCTGCGCGCAATGTGCCCCGCACACTACCACTTAAGTTTATTAAATTTAAGTTTATTTAGTTAGTGTATGTTTTACTTATTTTTTATGAATTTCCGCAAATTAATTAAATGGACTTTTACTGTATTTTCATCAATTAATATCTAGCATATCAAGGCCCGACTGAATACTGTATCTATGTAACTTCCTTCCGCCCCTGGAACTCCACTTGGAAAAGGAGGCGAAGTCCAGCATGCTCAGAGTAGCGTCCGTAGGGAAAGGCGACTGGCTATACACAGCCTTGAGAACACTCAAGGACTCAGTATAAGATATTCCTGTTTTAGGGATGCCACTTGACACAATGCCCCCAAAACTTTGCACGCAGATAAATTACTCTGTGGAACTCCTAAGGAGAGAGGACTGGTTGAACAGCCTCATAGATTGGAAACCAGGTAGCCTGAAGTGGAACACTGATGGCTCCAAATCCGGATCGGAGGTAGGATGCGGTATACATGGAGAGGCACCCAGGGCAGCGATCAGTCTGAACCTGGGTAAGCACGCTTCTATATTCCAGGCAGAGGTATACGCCATTCTAGAATATGCGACAACGAATCTGCAAAGCGCCTTCCTCAATCATACTATTTATATCCACTCGGATAGCCAGGCGGCTCTCTTGGCTCTTACCTCTAACGTCACAACGTCGAGGCTGGTCGAGAACTGCCGGGAACTATTGAATGACCTGGGTGCCAAAAACAAGGTAATTTTACGTTGGGTCCCAGGGCATGCAGGTATCGAGGGAAATGAAAAGGCTGATGAGCTTGCACGAGCGGGGGCGATGGGGACACACTGCGGACTAGAGCCGTTCTGTGGTATCCCCAAAAGTCTAACCAAGCTCACTCTAAAAGCCTATTGTTTCTACAAGACCATTCAAGCCTGGAGAGCTATCCCAGGACTGAAACATTCCAAGGCACTTATTAGAGCCTTTAGCAAAAAGGCGTCTTCTGACGCCTTGGCACTAAGTAGGAAACGCCTACGCATGCTGGTCAGGGTGCTTACAGGGCACTGCCGCCTAAATAAGCACATGCAAACGATAGGACTGTGTGACACAAGGCAGTGCAGATTCTGCTTTGAAGCAGAGGAGACGCCTACACACATCCTAACCGATTGCCCTTGCCTCATGCGCAGTCGTAACTCCTTATTGGGCAAACACTTCATGTGCCCGGAGGAGATCAAATTTCTTGAGATCAACAAAATCCTGCAATTCTTTGAGTTTGCAGGACTTGACCAAGAATTGTAGTGAGTGGCGATCACAATAGATCAGCGATGGTCGCAGTGATATAAGGGCTTTGACAGCCCGAAAGCCACTACCAGAATAATAATAATAATAACTTCCTTGAACGTTTATTCCTCAATAGAAGATTAACGAAGAGAGTGTGGAAGGATAAAAAGAGTGGAAGGGCAAGTTGGAAGGGGAAGACCTAGGCGAACTTTCTCCGATCAAATTGGAGAAATCATACAAATGAGAAAGCATGTATGAGAAATGTTATGAAAGTGAGTGAAGCGAAAGTGGTTTGTCAGGATCGTAGCAAATGGAGATCCGTTCCGGGAAAGAGGCGTGATTATATGTATGTATGTTTATTCCTGCAATAAAAATAACTGATTCTGATTCGGCAGCGTGGTTAGGCCCCCACAAGGTGGACTGATGACCTGGTAAAGGTCGCGGGAGTCCGCTGGATGCGGGTGGCTCAGGACCGGTCATTGTGGCACTTTTTGGGGGAGGCCTATGTCCAGCAGTGGACGTCTTTCGGCTGATATAATGATGATGAAGACATTACTTGCCTTCTTGTGGATAATCTTGTGGCTCTTGAGCGCGACTTGATTGCGACACTGCTTCCCGCAGACATCACATGTGCACGGGGAGCGGCTGTGCGTCCTGGAACACAATTGGGTATTATCCTCATGTTAAAATTGATAACGTAGTGTTGCTAAATAGATAGTAAACCATCAAATTATTGTAAAGCCAAATTGCTTCAAGTTTGTCTATAAAATTTGAAGAGATCCCTCGATTTCTCCAGGATCCCATCATCAGAACTGGATTTTGTTGACAACGGGACCAATCTGGAAGTATATGCTTTCAAACGAAGAAAAAAAAATTCAAATCGATTCATAAATTACCGAGTTATCGCGTAACAAACACACAAAAAAAATACAGACGAATTGAGAACCTCCTTTTTTGAAGTCGTGTAAAAATGACAGCTAATCAGTCATAATTAGACCTCGCTATCTTGTCGCACTGTCATTGCTTTTCCGTAAGAGCGTGAATTATTTTTTTATCGACCGTCTTGATATCGATGTTTATATAATGCAACAATGCGACTGAATTTTCGCCTTTTAAATCCGCAGGTAGAGCGGCAGTCTGGTGGGCCCTATATGCGGGTCACTGCGAAGGAGGTGGACACGGTGGTGAAGAGCATGAAGCGCGGAAAATCACCTGGCTACGACTCTCTTAGTATAGAACATCTACAGAACGCCGGAGTGCACTTGCCAAGAGTACTCGCCTTGCTCTTCACCTTCTGTGTCGGCCATTCGTATTTACCAGATGACATGATGAGGACCGTGGTAGTGCCCATTGTTAAGAACAAGACAGGAGACAACGCTGACATAAATAATTATAGACCCATTTCGTTGGCTACTATTGTGGCCAAAGTGCTGGACAGTGTGTTGGACAGAGAACTGGGGAAACACCTGACTCTTAATGATGCACAGTTCGGTTTTAGGTCCGGACTCTCCACGGAGACTGCAGTTCTTTGTCTCAAGCACACTGTCCGGTACTACACAGACAGGGAAACACCTGTGTACGCGTGTTTCCTTGATTTGTCGAAAGCCTTCGACTTGGTGCGTTATGATAAACTGTGGCAGAAACTGTACGAGGATACCAGCTTGCCCAGTGAGTTGACTGAATTGTTCAGGTACTGGTACGGTCACCAGAAAAATGTTGTCAGATGGTCCGACTCGCTTTCTGATTCGTACAGGCTGGAGTGCGGGGTAAGACAGGGGGGTTTGTCATCGCCCAAACTCTTCAGTCTGTATGTGAATCGGTTGATTGATGAGCTCAACAACACTATGACTGGATGCTCAGTGGATGGCACATTTGTGAATAACATTAGTTATGCAGATGACATGGTGTTGTTGGGCCCATCGGTCAATGCCCTTAACAAGCTGCTCAGGGTCTGCGAAGAGTATGCGGTGTCCCATGGGCTCAGGTATAATACTTCCAAGAGTGTGTTGCTGGTATTTAAGGCGGGGTGCAAATGCTATCCACGCGTTCCACCGGCTTATCTATACGGCACACCTCTGCAAATGGTAAAGGAGTTCAAGTACCTGGGTCACTGGGTCACGGAGACCCAGAGTGACAACAAGGACGTGGAGAGGGAGCGTAGGGCACTCTCAGTCAGGAGCAACATGTTGATTCGTAGGTTTGCAAGGTGTACCACCGACGTAAAGATTACCCTTTTTAAGGCGTTCTGCCAATCATTTTACACCTGCAGCCTATGGATCAACTATACGCAAAAGGCTTACAGTGCCCTTCGCGTCCACTATAATAATGGGTTTAGGATATTGTTGGGGCTGCCGCGCCATTGCAGTGCATCAGGGATGTTTTGCGAAGCGCACACGGATGGGTTTCACGCCATAATGCGTAAGCGGGTTGCGTCCCTGATGAGGCGCCTGCGCGGCAGCCCGAACAGCCTCCTGCAGACGGTGGCGGCGCGCTTGGATGGTCCCTTCCTGTTCCATTGGGATAGGTTGCATAGGCCATCCAACTGCTAATTGTAAGTGTGATAAAATACCTACTAACATAGTGTTAAGATCACTGTTACTAACAAATTATGGAAATAATATTTCTGATGTAAATTAATAAAAAAAAAAAAAAATCTTTGCTCAATCTCAATGAAAACTTCTTGATGAAAAATAAGTAGATTAACGTCATTGGTGAAAAGATATATTGAGGATCTCAGCAGCACGCATGTTGGCTGCTCTGTTGACGGTGTCCTTGTCAATAACTTCAGTTATGCGGATGACATGGTGCTGTTGGCCCCCTCAGTCAGTGCATTGCGTCAATTAATTGCTGTATGTGAGGCGTATGCAGCAGCTCATGGCTTGACGTACAATGTAGGTAAAACCAACTACATGGTCTTCAAGGCGGGAAGTAAATGTCCGTTCTTTGTCCGTTCTTAACGGTGTTCCCCTCAAAAGGGTAAATCAGTTTAGATACTTAGGACATTTGCTGACCGAGGACCAGAAAGACGATGTAGATATGGAGAGAGAGCGCAGGGCATTGTTAGTCCGAGCGAACATGCTGGCCCGCAGATTTGCACGGTGTACAGATGAAGTGAAAATTACACTTTTCAAGGCTTTCTGTACATCGCTGTACACGTCGAGTCTGTGGGTTAGATATACTCAACGGGCTTACAATGCCGTGCGCATTCAATACAATAATGATTTTAGGGTGTTGTTGAAACTTCCGCGTTTCTGCAGCGCATCGTCCATGTTCGCCGAGGCGCGCACGGACGGCTTTGATGCCGTCTGGCGCAAGAAAACGGCCTCGCTGTTAGACAGGGTGCGCGGGAGTAGCAACAGCATCCTAACCATGATAGCTAACAAGCTAGATTGTCCTCTTTTGTGGCAAATGGGTCAGAGGACTAAATCTCATTTGTGTATTCATTATTAAGCTACTAACATTAGATTAAGTAAATACTAATAATTTGTGGACCAAATGTTGTCTTTAAAACTGAATAAAATAATAATAATAATAAATTATTTACCTATTTGCAACTGCAACGACGAAAAGTAACTCGTCATTTCCAGTAGGTACTTCGGGATTTTCAATATCGTAAGTGGTATTTTTTTGCAAATATTTTGAAGATTCCTTTGATGTACGCTGATTTTAAGTACCTATTTATTATTTCTAGATGGAATGTATACTAGCAGCCATTTTTGAATTACCCAGTACCAGCAGCCTTTAAAAAGCATTTGTCTTTTGAAACTGTGTGGGGCTGGTCAGTGCGCCCTTCGCATATATATGCAGCAGGATTTACTGTTGCCACCCAATGTGAAACTTGTGATCACCAAAACCCAATAGATTGACGATGTAGATAAAATATATAAACCTATGTATGTATGTATGGAAAATCTTTATTGTACGTGGCACAGAACACAACACCAGCACAATGATTACAAGAACAGGTAAAATATGTACAAAAACGAGCTTAACCCTATGAGGGATATCTTCCAACTAACCTTTGAGCAGTTGAAATCGGACAAGTGGTACCGGAGAGACAAGGTTTAAATTGACTAGGATTATACGGATTCGTACTGTACCGGAAGGCGCAGCGTGGGTAGACCCCCCACAAGGTTACGCGGGAGTCCGCTGGATGCGAGTGGCGCAGGACCGGTCACTTTGGCACTCTTTGGGGGAGGCCTATGTCCAGCAGTGGACCTCTTTCGGCTGATATGATGACACGAATTCGACATACCCATTGATGTGCGTGCTGAGGTTAGTGTCGAGCACGGACTTGCCGCAGTGCGGGCACGCCACGCGCTTGCGTATCCTCTTTCTAGGGCCTTCCCTGCAAACACAGTTATGTCTTACTGCAGTACTGTTACGACGGCGGGATTATAACAGTTTCGTTACCATGGGTTTAACACATTAGGAAACGTATTTTAAATTCGCCGTCAACTTGCAACTCATCAGTGTCAATTAAATTAAGAGGAATGATCACGTCAATTACGTCACGTAGCGAGGCGGAATTGACGTCACGCTACATATAGGTGATTCCGATTAATCTTATCGTAATTATCAACGAATAAGACGAAGATAACGTAAACTGCCCAAGTAGCAACATCCATTACAATCGGAAACTTTACGCTCGAAGTTTATATTGTTACGACGGCGGGTTATAACAGTTTCGTTACCATGATGATAACACGTCGTCAAGGTATTTCAAAATTCGCCGTGTTGTGGCAAGACGCAGTAGGTCTGTGGTACAGACTGTGGACTTGGGAGTCGATGTACCTTACTCGGGTTCGATCACAGCGACCGGCGTGAACTTTTTATAAGATTTTTTAAATTCTTAGTGGTACATTAGCAAAACGCAGAGTAGCAAGGAAGGTTCTAGACAAAGGAAGTGAAAAGAAGATTCCATGCTTCCGGAAATTTATAGCCAAATGTTATGGGCTTGGAATATTCGAGAAACGTGGATGATTTACTGGAAAAGCCTACGCTACTCAAAACAAATGAGGGATGAAATGAATATCGGAATTAATATCCAAATTACCGTCTAGAACCTTCGGAAAAGAGTATAATAGTAGGACCGTATTCGGGGAACAGATGAATTCTCGGAGTGGAGTTTCGGAGAGAGGATCGGAGTGAGAACTGGAAGAGGAAGAACAATAGCTTTAGCTAATATATTTACTGTTAAAAGGTATATCAGTATCAAACGCAAACTACCCAGGCCATAAAATGTGGGAACGGTACAGCTCTGTTGCGCTCTCTGTCGCACCAATCATGGCCGGTAATAAGTGTTGCTTTACCGTACGCCATCCTTCCGCCGGATGCTGGAAGGGCAGGGCTTCTGGCTCAGCTGTGGTTTGTGGGTGAACACCTCAAATTTCCCCTCACTACCAGCAGTTGCATCCTAAAATAAAATTATGTTTTACTAATTTTTTTGAACCATTGTTGTTTCGTTATTAAATGTGGAATAAGTTTTAGTCAAAAATTACATTTTTGATATAAGCTTTTATTCCGGACTGTACTTTTCTGCATACCATCATCAACTACTCATTGAGACGATTCTTACGCGCCCAAACTAGATGGGGTTGTGTCGTTTTATTGCGGAGTTCATATGGCCACTTTCCAGCTCCAGCATCAGATCAGCTCCAAGTCATCATAATATTGTATTGTCATGCGATATACATATGCTTGCAAAATTTTAGCTCAATTGGATAACGGGAAGTGACTGAAAAATGGATTGCAAATTTTGACGGACAACTTACTTACGTATATGTACATACGAACAGTGCAAGTTAATATAAAGCTTGTAAAAAGCACTACAATTTTATTGTACCTTTTGATACCGATATCAAAGCTCAAATAAACGGAGCAGACCGAAAATAGTAGGTATTCTTACATTACAATTGGTAAAATAAATAGATTTAATTTGAAGGAATGAATTAATTAACTATACCTTATTACATTACCCAATCATCGGGAGATACAAACAACATCATACATATCATCATCAATATCATCATCATCATCATCATATCAGCCGAAAGACGTCCACTGCTGGCGTCCAGCGCTACCCGCATCCAGCGGACTCCCGCGACCTCCATACATATACACAAATATATGATACATAAACAGTCAGCCAATTTTTTTAAATAATAATAAGACAATCAGGGTTAGGGGAGAGACAAGTAATGTTCTTTAAAACGGGATTTAAAGTTGCGTTAGATTATGCTTGTCTAATGTCAAGAGGGAGAGAGTTCCACAGTAGAATAGCCTTAAAAGTGAAGGCACAGTTAATAGCAAATTGTTAGAATATCTAACAGAATTCAAATAACTAAAACGCTCTTTGAGATAGCAGGGAGTTGCAGGGTTAAAAAGGACACTAAACAGAAGCGAAATAATGTGAGAGTTACGGCGATAACGGATAGGGAGGCCACTATCAGTCAATTTACCCTAGTACCAACCATTTTTGGTATTTGAACTTGTTGGATGCTCGGCGCCGTGCTGGCCGGGTGTTGAATGTTCTGGGCTTTGGTGTTGGAGTCACAACTCATAGTCGAGCTCTGGGCTTCGGTGTTGGAGTTACAACTCATAGTCGAGTTCTGGGCTTCGGTGTTGGAGTCACAACTCATAGTCGAATCAAAGTCGCAATCCTGAAGTTTTGGTTCATGTTCTGATTCCGGGGGCCAACGCTCGAATTTCAAGTGTAACTCCTCTGTCAGAGGGTTAACCTGACATAAAAAAATTAAACAACCCGTCACAACCAACACAGGGGTGTGTAACGATGCCTATATTTTTTTTTGAAATAGTATTAGTCGCAATAACGCTCATTTGATATAATTCTTGAGAATAACAACACTTAATATATTTACTAAATATTAATTGAGTGAATGCAGTGGCAGTTAAACCCTGCTGGGTTTTGTCCGCTGCCTGGCCATGTATTGTAAAATAATTATATATATAAATAAATAATAAATATAAATAAAACATATGATATAATTATAATTTTACATAATGATCATTTGATCTAATAACATTTAATATAAAATCATTCAAGTCTAATGCATATTTCCTATAAGGAACATATGGGTCAATCAACTTTTTAGTGTCCTCCCCGTTTATACTATTTACTGTTTAATAGGTGATTACATGAAAATAGGATGTCTGCTGTTGGTAATTGTTGTTGCATTCCTTACACAATTTATTATAGCGTGTAACTACTCGTACATGACAACTTTTAATTTGTCACCTGGACAACCATGTTTTCTGCTTCTTCTTCTTCTCTTACTTAAGAGCTAGGCTCTTGTCGGTGTAGCTCAAAGTAGGCCCTCCATCTACTCCGATCCCACGCAATCTCTTTGACCTCACTATATGACCCAACATCAACTCTCTTTTTGAGTTGCTCCATGTTTTCTGCTAGATTACGTTTTTTTGCGAGATGCAACAAGATTGCATTGACTGTTATGCTCAATAAGACTGTTTATCTGGCTATAAGAACATATACATTTTATCAACATACACATAAGTACCGATGTTGTGGTAACTGATAATGCAGAAAAAACAGAGGGGTCATTTAAAAGTTGATTGACCCATATGATATATTGTTAATTTCTTCTAATGTACAGTTAGCATATATATTTTTTTGGCGGCAGGTCGGTGTAGGTACGACGACGAGCGAAGCGAGGGGGAGTGTTAGGAAGAACCGCGAGTGATTATATACTTTGTAATTATATCAAATGTTATTATACTGAATGAAATTATATTATTTATTTTTATACCGATTCCCACTTGCTACAATATAACACACCTTTCTTGCTTCATTCACTTTCAGGACATTTTTCAGATATGCTCGTCGGTTTAGGGTACTCTTGGCCTGACCTTTATCATCTATGTTTTAGTATGTATGTCAGTAAATACTTTATTGTACACAAAACACAGGTAAAAATACGGTTAAAACAGGTTAAGTACAAAGGCGAACTTATCCCTGTAAGGGAGCTCTTCCAGTTACCCTTTGAGCAAGTGTTAATGTTAACACAGAATAACTCTAACTAATCTTTATTCAAGTAGGGTAACAAGCACTTTCGAATCGTCAATTAGAAACCTAATCTTAAGCGACTTTTTAGAGCAATTTACTAATTCAACTATTATTCCTCAAGTACAGTAATAGGTGCCAAAATAGTTCATAATAATTTCGAAATACGATCGTCACAAATTAAAAAAATATAAATTGTATATAAAATACTAGTCTAGAATGTTTCTAGAAAAAAAAAAACTATGTCAAAAAGAAAATACATAGTTTTTTCTAAGTTACTTGTTTTGTTACTAACACTAGTTTTTAAGTTTTTTTTTAAGTTAATATATTGTTACTAACAAATTATGGATGAATTAGTCCGAAATAAATGATTTTTAATTTAATTTAATTTAATAGTGAATAGGGTAAAACTCACATTGGTGGGTGCCTCAACAGTGATAAATTCATGCTTGAGTGCATGCGTCGAAACAGGAGGCTCTATTTTAATAGTGACCACCCTGGGTGTTGTATCTTCAATCTAAAATAAACGGATTGTTATAATAATACAGCCTTTGCCCTCAACATCCGCATATACTCGTTATCAAGTAAGGAATTAATGATACGTCTGAGTATTATATACTATTAGACTTTACACATGCTTTTAGAAACATAATCTAAAGCTTCTTTTTTAGAGCAATTTACTAATTCAATTATTATTCCTCAACTAGTTTTCACCTGCAACTTCGTCTGTGTAAACCCGGGATGATAAAATATCTATCCTATATTTTAATCCAGGCAATAAACTATCTCTGTGCAAAATTTAATCCAAATCGGTTCAGACATTAAACCGTGATTGAGTAACAAACATCCAGACATCCAAGCTTTTACATTTATAATAGTATAGGCTTACATTAATGTTTCTAGAAAAAAATCAATGCCAAGAATAAAATACATAGTAAAACTCACATTGGTGGGTGCCTCAACAGTGATAAATTCCTGCTTGAGTGCAGGCGTCGAAACAGGAGGCTCTATTTTAATGGTGACCACCCTGGGTGTTGTATCTTCAATCTAAAATAAACGGATTGTTATAATAATACAGCTTTTGCCCGCAACTTCTGTGTATACTAGTTATCGCCTTAAGGAATGAAGAATGCTTAGCGCCTGAGTATTATATTTAGACTTTTCATTAAAATAATAAATAAATATTAGGAAACAAATCGAAGTAGCCCCATAGTAGGCTCAATAAGGCTTATGTTATGGGAACGGGTCACTATCAAATTTACCGTATCGCTAAAGGACAATATAGCTGAAATGTCTGGATTGTATTATGTCTTTGTAACTACATAGATATGAATGCTAAATGAGTCTTTGGCAAAACGTCTGGATCTTAGAATGTAACAATTTAAAATGATCTAGCAGCAAAACATCTTTATCTTCGAATGTCTTTTGTTCTTAATAGACACAAATGCTAAATGGTCCGGTAGCAACACGTTTGTATCTTGGAACGTCTTAATTACTAAACAGACATGAACGCTAAAAAGTCAAGAAGCAAAATGTTTTTATTGCTAAATGGAATAAACGCCAAGCGACCCATTAGCAAAACGACTGGATTTCGAATGTTAAGTATTATAAGTATAATATGACACTTGAGAATGAAATCCTTGTCGCACAATCTAATATTTTTAAGTGTGATGGGATAAACCAATGTTTTTAGAGGGTATGCGTTACTAACAAATAAAAATGTCAGAATATCCATGTTAATATTATAACTATAGCCTAGCTTAAAAAATATGTAACAAACATATTTATAAATGATGACACATTACATTTCCAGACGTTATGCTACTAACTCGTTCTGTGTCCATGTCAATCAAATAATTTTACTTTCGACGAATTGGGAATTCTAATTATATAGACTATTTACATTTCATGACGTTTTGCTATTAACTCGTTTTGTGTTTATGTCAATTAACTAATTTCACTTTCGGCTCATTAGATATTGTAATCATATGGACTATTTATATTTTCAGACGTTTGGCTACTTATTCATTATAATACTTAGCCATCCATCTAAACTGTATTTTTGCTGACTGAGTATTCTACTTTCATGTCGTCGCAGCTGAATTGACTATATGCTGACTGTGTATTTAAATTTTATGTCATCTAGCTGAAATGGTCGTTTAACGATAAGGTCAATTTGATAGTGACCCATGGGAACTACATGACAATATAATATAAGAGGGGTCTCCTTTGTTAGACCTAACAACTTTACCCCTATGTTTCACTAACCCTCCAGTTTTGCTGAAGGGTTTTGGTCCTTTTCCCCCACGGGGACCAGCCGGCTTGGGGGAGGATTGTGGTAGCTGTTGCAGATATGTGTTGGTACGAGGTACAGTTTTGGACATAAAGGACTGGACAAAAAGAGTAACATATTGGAATGGCCCTCTCGGAAAAAGGAAAAGAGGCACACCTCCTGAGAGATGGCTAGATGAAATAAAAAAAAGATAGCAGGTGAAAACTGGGTATCAAAAGCCCAAAACAGGAAAATGTGGAGTAGAACGGAGGAGGCCTTTACTTGTAGAGAGGTCCTCAAATAAATTTCTAGTACAAAACTTATAAATAAATATACAACATGTAATTATACTTATTTAAGGAAATAAATGGCTAATATACGAGGTACAGTTTATCTTCCATAAGGCTACAAAATACTAACAGTTTGTGTATTCAGTTTGTGCAGCAGACATTTCAGATTCTTTACTCCAACAAGTGCTGTTTGTTGAAAGTTGTATAGCGTCTGCATGAACAGCTTGCAATGTATGCACATCAGCCAGTAAGGGTGGCAGTGTTTGAGCTCCGCCTGAAATATAAATGATTTATAGGTCCGCGTTGAATTAGTTTATATAATAGCTCCATACAAACTTTCACCCCCCATTTCATCCCCTTAGGGGCTGATTTCCGCGATAAAAATTATCCTATGTCCTTGGGACTCAAACTATGTCTATACCCAATTTCATCTAAATTGGTTCAGCTGTTAAAGCGCGAAGAGGTAACAGACAGACAAACGCACTTTGGTATGTATTACGTTATTTTATTAAGTTACCTTGTATTGTACTTAAACTAACATAGTTTTATATAATTATTATGTTTTTTATGTTACTAACAACTATGGAGTCTTTTGTATCCCGAAATAAAGATTTTATTATTATTATGTAGGTATCTCCTGTTTAAATTCACGGTACAAAGCCCGGTCCTTTGGAAGGCATGCATGGGGATATAGATCCAACACGTACAGGCCCTTTGGAGACGAAGTTTAATGTCATGTAGTACACCTGCTAGAACGCATTTACGGGTACATCGGTAGATACCCGTGAACCGGTTCCAACAGGCGTTGGGGCTATTGTGGGTTATAATGGATAGAGAATGGGTTCTATGGTGATGAGATTTGGGTGGATTGCAAAAAGGTCCTACTGGGCTATAGCAAAAAGGTCCGGACACCTGCCATAACATTGTTGTACACAAAGTTATTGAGGCAGGCAGTGACTAGCCGCTCATTATAATATTAAGAATGGATAGCACAATGTCGGCGACATGTCAAATCATCATGTAATTATGTACCTAGTATATTAGTCAATGAAAAGCTGCCTATAATAAAGGTCAATAAAACCGGCGGACGGTTAGGGTGTAGCAAAAGGTACGCAGGACTTAGAAAATAGTTTGTTGTAGTATGGATACATCAACATAAATAGATATATTTAAATTGTTATTTACCGTGTTTATGAAGGGGGACACAACGGCCTCTAGTAATCTCCTGTATTCTGTTTCCATAGGCGACAGAGGCGGTCGCTTCACCATGCAGATCACGCAGACGTAGATCATCGTGCATTTGGATTGTTGCAGTTCAATAATTATTACTATACCTACCAAAAGCAAAGAATAAATCGATTTGTTTGTTTGTCGAGATTAGTATTATTTTGTTTGACAATTGTTTGATAACTGTCAATTATGATTTGACAGCTACCTAAGATACTCCACAGGTAAACTAATTTGCAAGTTTTGTAGTGTTGTAAATCCAGTAAAACAGCCCAATCCAGACGAGCGCAATAAGGAGACGCTACACGGGACGATTTCAGACGGACAGCATGCCAGCCGACGCGTGATGATATGTGTCGGAAGCACGGTGACCAGCCAAATCAAGGTCACTCCATACTAGATTTTCTGTGACCGTGCTTGACCGTCCGACAAATTCGTAGGTGTTCTCCTATAGGCGGACTGCCGACGAAAGTCAAAGGAACGCCGTGCTACCGGCACTTATCCAGACGAGCCGAAATCAAGCAGTGGATTGCATGCAGTTCGCCAATTTCGTACGTGTAGCGTCACCTTATTTCAGTGTAAAGCCGCGTGAGCTGCACCATGTCTTCGTGGTTTTTAAACGTCGAAAATTATTTGCCAATTACTTCACAAAAACACCGAAAACATTGGCGCAGCGTACGCAGCTTAAAGTAAAGCCATTCACACTGCGAGTGTGTGCGCTAAGTGGACGAGTCGACGCACCATAATATTTGTATGGGTACGGCTACTTACTTATTTGCTCTTTGGTCACGGCTAGTCGGCTCGTGGGGTGAATGGCGAACTTAAAGGCTACTCCACACAATGGGCCATCATGGCCCATCGCCCATCACACAGGACGCAACTATGCGGTAGGGGGAGAAATACATACTTCCAACGCATAACTGCGTCCCTGTACTGCACCATAATGGCCTGTGTGTAGGAGCCTTAAGAGTCTGCCCGTCGTGTCACAACAAAAATGCGGCAAAGGCCGTGCGAGGATAAGCCTAAGCTAATTGATTCTGCCCCCCTCGAGTTTGGGCTTGTAATTGGAGTAATTAATGTGCAAAATTTGAGCACCCTAAACTTTATAGTTTGTTTTTAAAAAAAGTTAATATAATCTTTTAATCTCTTCGATTATTTTTTCTAGCCAAGCGATTTTAGCGTGCGTCACATAATTATATACTATTGTACATTTACTAAGGATGATTATATTATATGATATATATTTTTTTTCATTATGTGATAGGTACATAGAAAATAAAATAAAAGAAGCTGACTAAACTTTTCATTTTTTTATCGGGTTATAATAAAAACTTTTGCGGTATTTTAGATTAATGACAAAGTTGCGTTCGGTGCTCGAGGTCACTAACTTGGATTATTCATCGGCCAACATCATAAACAAGTCTGCAGAAAATCAGAACTACCGGATTTGACGCAAACTACCCTGTACTTTCAGGCGACAAGCAGGGATTGTAACCGGTTTTTTGCAAAAACCTCGAAATAACCACATATCTCAAACTATTTTATACTTCATATTATGTAGGACTCAGTTGTGTTTTGAGGTAACGAGTGCGTATTATTAGATTGCCCAATTAGAAAATGAAATAATTAACAAAGAACGAAAAAAAACCGGTTACAGTTCCCATACAAAAAATAACCGGTTACAATCCCTGGCGACAAGGTTACTGGATATGCTGTCATTACATAGAAACTAGTCAAACTTTCCATACATTAAAATTTTAACGAACACCGCTTACGATTACACACAGTTCGGTGCAACCTACTCTAAATAATCATAATCATCATCATATCAGCCGAAAGACGTCCACTGCTGGACATAGGCCTCCCTCAAAGAGTTCCAAAGTGACCGGTCCTGCGCCACCCGCATCCAGATATCATCTAAATAATACAGTTATACAATTGACAATAAAAACAAAAAAAAAAATTTTTTTTGTCATAAATTTATCATCTACTCAGTCATTACTCATTAGTGTCTTCTTTTTTCTCTTCCGGTATTCCCTCTTTCTCCGCTACTTTCTTCTTGATCTTGAAATGTTTAAGTCGATTGTGCGTGAACAGGGCAGCTTTATAAGTGAAGGTGGCGGGACAGAGAGGACACTGGTCCCCACTGGCCACGCAGCCCTTCGTGCGAGAGTAGGTGCTCCGCCAAACTCTTACTGATCTGGTGAGGAATAAAGTTGAAGGTTAGTCTATCCATACTTATCTGTACTAATATTATAAATGCGAAAGTGTGTCTGTCTGTCTGTTACCTCTTTACGTAGTAAGGCGCGGCTAATGGCTTTTTTAGCTCAAACTAAAATACGAACAAACGAGGCAGTTGGGAAATGATGATTAGCGATTATTACAATGTGCTAATACTATAGATTGCATAGGTCAGGTCACCAGCGTCAGCATAGGTCAGGTTACTGTAGTAATGTAACCGCTAGTATTAGTCAGGTCAGCTGTACTGTACACGGTAGGCCACACAGGCAGCATAGATCAAGTTACCGTAGTTATTTTACCAGCCATTCTACGATAGGTCACCGCGCTAGAGTCACAGGCTGCATAGGTTTGGTTACTGATTGCGTATGCCTGTGGCCCGTTTCAAAAACTGGCAACACTGAGGCTCTTAACTAATAAAAACTGACCATTTGACCAGTGATGCCGGTGTAGACTGGTTGAAGATCTGGTTACCATAGTAATATATGTCAAGTTCCCAGCTGTATACGGGGGGTGTGTAATGATTGGTATAACAACTTTTGATATATTTTCACTGGATATAACAACATTTAATATAATTTCATTGGATATAATCACTCAAGGGACATAATAAACTTTTGGTATAACAACAATCAGTATAATTTCATGGCGTATAATGCTCAAATAGTATAATACATTTTTGATATAACGTTTAATGGATATAATGTATATTGGATATAAGTATTAGTGGTATAATGTTTTGTAAGATATAATATATTTTTTCGGTTGCAATCTGTTTAGGATCATGCGTAGATCTAAATAAATAAGCAATGACTCAGAAATGATACTTTTCGCTGTTGTTTTTTACTAACATTGATGGGTAGTCTTAAGACTTTGTTAGGGTAGGTTTCACCGTGTTAATAAACACACGTTAATTATTTTTACCTAACCTAACCGCCAGCGTGTCGACGTCACCCCGCTTCGCGGGGTGCCTATTTCCGCTCTAAGGGACACAAGCTAACCCTAACCTAACCTACAAATAATACCTCTGTTACAATTCTTTGTAGTTTTTTTACTGCGGGGGGCTTTGCCCCCTGAGCCCCCTTGAGGGGGGGCATCGCCCCCCCGTCCCCCCTTTTTATGTCTGTCCTAACCTAATATTCTATATAATAATTCTTATACGAAAATATAATATGTGTTACCAGTTTATCAGTGGCTATAATACTGTTATGTTTCAGTGGGGTGCGTAACGATCGATATAAAAACTTCTGATTTATTTTCACTGGATATAACGATTCCAGATTATGCCAATAGTACATTATACCAACTGAGTTTTATATCCTACAAAGTTATATCCCATGTATTTTATACGTTATGACTGTTAGATTAATAGTTGTTATATTACAAGTTCATTATATCTGTTGATAATTATATTACATGAGAATATATCAAATGTTGTTATATCAAGAGTGCATTATGTCCTTTAATCGTTATATCCAGTGAAAATATATCAAAAGTTTTTATATCGATCGTTACGCACCCGTATACGGGAGGTCACCGTGCTAATATTATATAAGTTAGGTTAATATCCGCATAGGTCTGGTTACCATAGTAATGTTACGGGCAGTGCAGGTTCCCAGCTGTACACGGGAGGTCACCGTGCTAATATTACGGACGGCATAGGTTTCGTTACTGGTTGCATAGGTCTGGTTACCGTGAAAGATTTCTCGCACAGATGGCAGACGTGTTTCGGCGGGTTGACGCGTTTCTCGTGAAAGACCTCGACGTGATGCCGTAAGCTGGAGGCATCACCGTACGTCTTGTCACATTGGTCGCACTTGTGTTTTCTCTGAAATAAATAATAATAAAATATATAAATTATCATCATTATCCTGTCAGCCGAAAGACTTAATTTACTGCTCGACATAATTTAAGAGGGCGCTCGTTTTTTGGTCAGGAATAAGCGAGAATGACGGATTTTTGACGTTGTAATTCTAAGAAACGGAAAGCTTTTTCTAGATCCTGATTACTTATTTGCATAGGTAAACTCCTCATATTGGTCCTAGCCGCTTCCAATTTACGAAGAAATGAATACTTTAACCGAAAATACCCGATTACCGACAGTAGTTTTCTGAAGAGAGCGCAGAGTCATAAGTTTGAGCCCCTAATACTCCATGATGTTATATGAGAACCTACTTGTTTTATTCTATTTTCACTAGCGTAATATGTTGCCATTGCTCCTAGCCGCCTCGAATTTTCCTTATTCTGCACGTATATATATGTAAACTGTTCTCAATTACACCATATTTGTCAACAAAATCTTACTGAAAACTCAAGGATTTTCTCATTATTGTTGAATTATTTGTGTATTGAATCTTACACAACATTGCAGTTCATGCTTGTACCAACAAGATCCAGTCCAAAAAATATAACTTTAGTCAAAATTTATATTTATAAATAATTATTCAAAACTAGTATAAATTTACCGTCGCGCGGGAATATATCTCAGTACCGGCAAAGAGAATATAACACTACGTTAAGAAGAGACGGAACTTAGTACAACGTATTTATTCTGAAAACAGCGCTTTGATTGCCAACCTAACAGACATACTTCAGAGGTACCAACATAGGCAAACAAATCTACCATCTGTCAAAAATAGCTAGTGATTTCAAAAATTGAATGTAATGTCGATAGTAGTGATGTGCTTGATTTTTTTATCGATATCGGCAATTTACCCAAACAGGACCTCGTCTTTAAAGTGTTATGTAAATTACGATGGTTATAGAGCTAAGTGACCTTCAGACCGAATTTAGGCCTTTATGTATTTGCCAATATTGGTCTGAAGATTGTCTCACTCCGATATCGTTACAAATTCGAATATGGAGTTAAATAAAACAACTTTAGTTCAGTAAATTTGCTATAATTCAATGTTTTATAACGTTATATATGGAAGAATATAATTAATTACTTCTGATGTTTCTTTATTTTTGTTATTGCAAGATTGATATATAGACCAAAGCTCAAATAAAAATTAATCTTATGCTTTCCGGACCAACCACTTAACCACTCGTCCACGCCAGCACTAATTTTTTAGATTACACCATCCATCAGGATTCACTCATTAATTGGTAAATCGTAGCTCGAGGACTCGAACCCAGGATAGAGATCCTGGGTTCGAGTCCTCGTTGCAGCACAATTACTTTTCAAAGATTCAAATCTATTATTTGTAAACATAGGTTGTCAGGGTGATACAGTAATTCTGGGTATCGCTATGTTTTGCCGTTTGGCATACAAATATTGCATGCTTGTCTTTAAAAGCTAATTTAAATAATACAATAATTTCTATTAATATAATAATTTCTCGCATAAATCAAAGTATTGCTTAAATATTCACCTACGGAATAATATGCTTTTTCTACCTGGAATTTATACCGTCTCTTTTTAAATTCTGATAAGTCATCTCATCTAGTCTAGTTATATTGTTTGGTAATTTATTATAAATTTTTGGTGCCATTCCGAAAATACTTTTACACAGAAGAGCAGTTTTGAATGACTCTATATTAATTTTATCCTTCTGCCTACAGCTGTTAAAAGTGGCAAATTGACTAATTATTATTATTGGAAAAAAATATTAGAGAGGTAGGGCACAGCGGAATGTCATCTCGCTAGTATGTGGAGCAGCCCAACTGGGGAAGTACCTCCACCTTACAGAAGATCGCAGCCATAATAGCACCATTGCTTTGTAGTGTTGCTATATTATTGCATGCTATGAAGTATGTGGTGTTGTGTTCCACCTTACAGAAGATCGCAGCCATAATAGCACCATTGCTTTGTAGTGTTGCTATATTATTGCATGCTATGAAGTATGTGGTGTTGTGTTCCTGGTGGTGAATAAGGTCGCCAGAGCTCCCTAGGGTGCGCTGTGTTGGGAGTGAGGGACCTGCATGTCTCTATCTGCCAACACAGCGAATCCTCAAGTGAATAAAGGGTCGGCAACGCGCTTGTGATTCTTCTGGAGTCACAAGTGTCCATAGGCGACGGTACTAGCTTAACATCAGGCAGGCCGTAAACTTGTTTGCCACCGTCGTAGTATAAAAAAAATAAAAAAATAATAATAATAATGTTGCTTTTGACATATATTCCTACCTCGTATATGTAAAGGCATGGCAGCGTTAATATGTTGAGCTTAATTTTTTCTTTGTGCTTTGATCAATGTATCAATGTAGATGTTTTAGTCTAAAAGAACGAACATATCTGAACTACATATGCATAATTCTCTATTAAATTACAGTCATTGATAATAATGCTTATAGTTATTTAATTATTACTTGTGTCGTTATTGTTGTAGTGTCCCATTTGTTCTGCTTTTTTACCAATGTCTTTTATTTTTTCTTCGGACTCAGCTAATCTCTGATTAATTCTATGGCACTGGCGCCTAATTAATAAATGACTTAGGCGCCCAAATATCCTGTCTAAAATTGGATGAGAGCATGTATACCAAGATGTATCGCAATGTGCAATAAATAGCATTTTACATAGTTCAGTTATGTTTCTTTCATAAAGTCTTGGTATAACATCAGTTTCAAATACGCCAACAGCTGTCTCAACCAGTCTACAAAGCGGAATAGTTGGGTAGGTGAGTGAATGCTTGTCAGTGAACCATTCACGTAGCTGAATGTATCTGTATGTCTCAGCTTGCTGTTTTTCTTGGTCATCTTCAATTAATAACCTTCGGCAGCTTGCACAATTCAGTTTTTTTAAAGTCGAAGCTAAGTAGCCAGATACATAAACGAGTGGCTGGTGTTTTATATCCGCAAAATCAGTTTCTTCTTGTAATTCCGATTCCTCCGGGATGCTAAATATTGCAAAGTCTTCTTCTTCATAATCATCATAGTGTGCCCCAACTGATGTATCTGGTAGTTCATTTTCTTTGTCTTCTGTAACTGCCACATCGTCAAGTGCGCCAAGAACATCAGCAAAATTAGTAAGCAATTTTTGGTTGTCATCTTCACAGTTTCCTTTACTGTGCGGTGCAGTCATTCCTGACACCACTGATGCTTTTAATGCTGCTGTAAACCCCGTACAAGTTGGGTTGCGATTCGTAGGGCAGTGTTGGCGTATAACTCCAAAAAAATTTTCGAGACCATCCTGATTTAACGCCCTAAGATTTAAATAGCGAAATCCCTGCGAACTTACGTATTTCCATACATCCTCCAGGGTGTTCAAAGATGTCAACATGCCTTGTACACATTTAACATTTTTTTCCGTGGTGCCGTCATTTTTTATAAATTTAAGACATGTAATTTTTTTTTTAATTCTTTCCAAACTTCCGGGTGGTTCGTCTTCTTTGAAACATTTTCCCTTCGCCCTTTTTTGATGTCATTCTTGGACGATGGGCCATTTGTAACATCAAAAAGACGGTCCAGTTCCTCTACGATCAGCCCTGTTTCAAAAATCTTTCTTCGCTTCTCTTCGTCACGTTCAGCTTCGGACATTAATTTCAGCACAGCTGAAACAGTTTTGCTCAGCGCCTGTGCTGCGTATTTCACTTTCATTTTTTGCCTGTATTTAGGTCGTACATGGGCTGCTGTAATTTTGCTGAGGTGTAGCAATGTTCTGTTTTTATATTCAGCCTCCTGTATGTATGCCCACCAACCCGACTTCTGGTCAAATTGGATCTGACTGTGCCCTTTACAAAATAATAGGCTAATATTTGTTTGTACCGTGCTCAGAGACCTTGTATCATGAACACGACGGCGTGATCGGCTATCTGGTCGGTTCTTCCAGAAGTTTTTCCCTTGTCCTCAAAGCCGTCAACTTGGTCCGTGCCTTCGTTAAATATGAGACGCGGTTTAAGAGCGATTTCGTCGAATAAAAGTGCGCAAAAATTATTATTTTCCTCCATCGTTGACAATGCGCTTTGAAGATGTCGTAAAACAGCTGTATTAATTCCCGTTCCCATAGGTATTTTCCGCAACAAGTTGTGCAGTGTTTTAACGCTTGGTAACATTACACCATGAGCTAAATATCTGTACGTTTTTGGTGATCTCTTGAATATAGCAAGAGCCGATATTTTTTCTTTTAACGTCCACCGTCTGCCTTGTGGCTTTCTTTTCTGATTTTTTAAATCTGCGGCAACTAAGTCCTTTAAAATCGGCGAAGTAACTTTTTCTATCAGTTTTTCACTTCTTTTTAAAGAGGCTAATGTGCACTTTGTTTCTTGGAGTTGTAAGACAAGCTTCTTCTGTCGTGGCGTTAAATCTGAAAAAAAAAAGAAAAATGAGCAACAACATTCTTTTACGTAATGTCTCAATTATATAAACGTATTTGTCTCAATAATTTGATAACATAAAATTCTGAATATGTCTGACATGAAGTCGGTAAAAATAAAATAAGTATAACGTCTGCCATATGAGTAGGTACTGCAAACACTGTGAAACAGTTGGCTAGATAAACATAGTTAACATAAAATACATAATATACATTCGCATAGGTATATTTTTAAAACAGGGGTAGCTGTAAACCCAAGGGAGCTTAAAGGGTACTATTAATTTATTCTGAATGTATTAGCTGATAGGTATGACTGTGGCATTTGCAGGCATTGCGTCAAGCTGACTGGGAAGCTGATCACTGATTAATATAGCTTAATGTAATTTACTAACATATTTTACTTGATTGTGTAACTGTGTACTAACAAAGTTTATGGATTTATATCTGGATGAAGTTGCAGGCAAACTCTAGTAATAAAATAAATAAATAAATATACTTGACCTCTTCTCTTGACAGTACTTAAATTTTGCCTATTAGCCATTTTAGACTTACCTGTATTATCTTCTAAATGTTGTCGCTTGTTAGCTTTCAGTCCTGTTAGAGACTCAGCTCGTCGAAACGCCTCATTAAACTTTCTTTTTTTAGGTGTTGTTTCTGAAAAAAAAAACACTGTATTGTGTGTCAGATCGTATTCGACGTTATTAGAATGGACCTTTTTGTTGGGTACTCTTAATGAATCTCATTACCAAATGAATAAGTCATAGATTAACTTCGCAAACATCTATTCTATTGTAGTGAGAAATCTACAAATATATTACCATTAAGGTTCCGCCCAGGAGTGGACGATAACTCTTGTAAACTCGTGGAAGGCAATATATCCATTGCATTGGCAGTTGCATCTGAAAGTATTATACAACAGATATTTATTATTATTATTGTTTAATATAATCAAATCTCCATACCGCACCATGTTTTCAAGTCAATCGGAGAACATAAACTGGATGAAAATAGACTTGAAAAACGTAAAAGTGTGGGTTCTCCCTTGTTAGACCTAACTAATGTTTCACTTTAGATTTCTGTGAAAATAATGAATTTTTAAGACAAGCTTTGTTGCCGACTGTATGTATGTTGCAAGATTTTACTTAAAACAAACATACATACTAAGTAAGTAGACACAGACATACAGACTGACGGACGGACGGACGGACGGACGGACGGACAGACGGACGGACAGACAGACGGACAGACACAGACAGACGGACGGACGGACGGACGGACGGACGGACGGACGGAATAGCCCTCCGAGACAGACGTGTACTGTGTTTATTTGTGGCTATTCACGAAGCTAACCGGCCATTCTTCAGATAAAATAATATTATTTTGATCTCCGACTAGGCATAGTTGTTACCAACCTCGGGGTCAAACTATACTGGGGATACATTCGTGAGGCTAATCGAGACAAGTTATGAATTGCATAGCTGCCAGATAAGACGTAGTGTAGCGAAAAGGCTCAAACCCACAGTATACGTAACATTTAAAATTGAACCTTCTTCCTATAACAAAAGTCATACATTTAAATGGTGATGTCTTGTGGGTTGGATCCTTTTGTCTAAACTACGCGTTCTATAGTCAATTATTATTGTACGAGTGATCGTGATACTTGATAGATTTAATTTATTTACTTGTTACTATCAGTCCACCTTGTGGAGGGTCCGCTGCAGTTTCCAGTACGTAGTCGCCTCTCGAGAACCTCCCCGCCCCAACGGCCATTATGATTAGTTAGTATGTATGTATGTATGTTAGTTTGGGCGAAATCTTCAAATTAGTCTATCTTACAATTGCGTATCTTCGGTGACAATGCCATAATATCATAGAGCTGATCTGATGATGGAGTCGGAAGGTGGCCATAGCAACTCCTAAACTCAACAAGATAAAGCCATCAAATGTGGGCTCATTTATTTGGTCATGGCACGGCAAGACTTTGATGCTGGATGATTTCCAGAGTCTGATGATGGAGCTGGAAGGTGGTCATGGAACTCCTAAACTAAACTAGATAAACCCATCTAGTTTAGGCTCATCTGTTTTGTCTTGGTAAACACTTTGGTGATGGATGATTTCCAGGATCTGATGATGGAAGGTGGTCATGGGAACTCCTAAACTAAAATAGATAGACCTATCTTGTTTGGGTTTGTGTGATTTGTCTGTACAAGTACCCACGAACCAGCGACATAATATGCAGGGTTATTGAAAATAATAAGATGAATAAAAAACTTTTTAAAAAACAAGCTTATATGGCGTTTGTTAAGTACAGCACGATCCTACCTTGCATTTAGTTATTATTTTCGTTTGTATATAATAATAACACACACCGGGGGTTTACACTGGAAAGGGAGATTTTTACGTGGTTTTATTACATTTCCGAGTCATCATCATCATCATATCAGCCGAAAGACGTCCACTGCTGGACAAAGGCCTCCCCCAAAGAGTGCCACAATGGCCGTGCCTGCGCCACCCGCATCCAGCGGACTCCCGCGACCTTTACCAGGTCATCAGTCCACCTTGCGGGGGGCCTACCCACGCTGCGCCTTCCGGTACGTGGTCGCCACTCAAGAACCTTTCCGCCCCAACGGCCATCGGCTCTACGTGCAATGTGCCCCGCCCACTGCCACTTAAGTTTAGCAATTCGGAGGGATAGACATAGACATAGACATAGACATAGACATAGACATCCTTTATTGGTAATAAGGTATTACAAGTCATTGTTTACAATAAAAATAGAACATTCATTTGTAAATTAAATTAACAAGATTATTAGTTTATTATATTATATATTATTATTACATTTTTTATATTCTAAAAATTCCTTAATAGTATAGAAACATTGCTCAATAAGCCATTAATTGTTTTAATTTAGCTTTAAAGGTTGGAAGACTGTTATATCGGTGATATATCGGTTACCTTGGTTCTGCTGCGGATAGCCTCATTTCTGATGCGATCGCGCAGAGAAACTCCCAGCATAGCCCTCTCCATTGCCCTTTGAGTGACTTTGAGCCTTCTTATGAGGCCTATAGTAAGCGACCACGTTTCCGTGCCATATGTCATCACTGGCAACACACACTGGTCAAAGACTCTCGTCTTGAGACACTGCGGAATATTGGACGAAAAGATATGCCGTAGCTTCCCGAATGCTGCCCAGCCGAGTCGGATTCGACGATTGACCTTCCCTTCGACATTTCCGAGTATCACTCTTTATTTCGAAATAAATGTTAAAAAAACCGGCCAAGTGCGAGTCGGACTCGCGCACGAAGGGTTCCGTACCATTATCTATATCTAAAAACGGCAAAATATCTATATCTAAAATCACGTTTGTTGTATAGGAGCCCCCTGTAGCCTAGTTAGTAACTTGGTAGTGACTCTGCCTACGAAGCTGGAGGTCCCGGGTTCGAATCCCGGTAAGGGCATTTATTTGTGTGATGACCACAAATATTTGTTCCTGAGTCATGGATGTTTTCTATGTATTTAAGTATTTATTTATCTATATAAGTATGTTTATCGTCGTCTAGTACCCATAGTACAAGCTTTGCTTAGTTTGGGGCAAGGTCGATTTGTGTAAGGAAGATTCTAAAAGAAAAAGAAACAAATAAAAACTAAAATAAAAATAAAAAGATGTATTCTGTTTTTAAGTATTTTTTGTTATAAATAGCGACAACAGAAATACATCATCTGTGAAAATCTCTATCTATCACGGTTCATGAGATACAGCCTGGTGACAGAAGGACAGACAGACATTCAGACAGACAGACGGACAGCGGAGTCTTAGTAATAGGGTCCCGTTTTACTCTTTGAGTACGGAATCCTAATAAGTGACATAGGTTTTAGGCTCAGAACATAAAAAAGGGAGAAGTGCCGTACTGCTTAATTTCAACCAAAACCGATGTCCCCAGTTTTCTCCCACCGCAACGCCCACAGGCACACACATTGAACCGTTTAAAAACAAAGACTCGGGCGTTGCCAGTGAGTCTACGGCAACATGCAAACAAGGGCTGTGATTGGCTTAAACGCACTACACTAGGGGGGCGACAAACGTTAAAATTATGTTTTATCGACATTGATATTAAAATTAATATTATGTTATGATATTGATGGTTAACAACTTCAACAACATGGTAAGTTTATGTGGTGGTATTTAAACTTCTAGCTACAAGTTTAAATAACACGTGTTGTTAACTTACCATAAATCGCAAAAGAAAAAAATATTGACGAATACCTACAGAGTAACATAAACGGCTTTTTATAAGTTCGTGTTCACATACATTTCAAACTCTGGTCACATCGATATTTTTGACCTGTAGGTACCAGGCCGATCCGACTCGCATTTTGGCGCGAAATAATATGTCCATTACTCATATTACGAGATTTAAGGCTAAGGGCGAGTATCCACCAAAGATGTGCGAAGATGTGTTACCATACATTTTACACCTAGGTGTCAAATATTCGAAAAGTGTACGGCTCTTAAGTGGTTGGAAACATTTTTCTTGAAAATGTTACGAACACATTCACTCTTCTCTGTACAGGAAACCAGTTAGGACCTCTGCCAGTAGCATCTATCCATTTTTTTAGTACCTACTCGGATTCTTTGGAAAACTGTAATAAGAAACCGAGATTTCTTCTTCAATTATCACATTTCAAATGAAAGTAAAAAATACTCATTTAAAATAAATTATTGGTAATAATATCACATTTTAAGTTGTTCTGAAGCCATTTGCAACTAAATTATATACTTGTATATACAATTTTAATATGTCTATTTACCGTTCATACTGCAACTTAGTGAAAATCTTATTAGTAGGTACCGTAAACATTTTGTGCCTTTTAATCTTATTAGTATGTTATTAGTTACCTTTAAGATAGGCACCCAACCAAAACAAGTAATAAAATAAAACAGCGAAAGTAGTCGAAATAAAATAACTAGTATGATATCGTACTTCTATTTTATCGATTACGCGTAAATTGTAACTGCACTTTGGCACCGCTCTAGTTTGCGATGCCAAGCAGCGGCCGTACCACTAAAAAATTCAAGCATCGTCCATATCCATAGTGGTTTAATACATTGCGCCGTGGTTTACTGTATTGAACGTTCAATGTACAACGCATAGAACAAAAATATGCTTTTTCGTTCGATATGTTAGTTCGATCCCGAGAAATGATGCGGCGTTGCGTTTATTTATTAAAATATTAGTTTTTACTGACTTAAGTGAAAATACTAATACTCACATGTGGTGCGTGACTCCACCATTCATGTAGGTTTTAGTTTCATTCCTATTTTTGCATGTAACCACGCTACAATTCGGCATTTTGAGTAAACGTGGAAAAACATTTCAGATTCACGGCAAATTGCGACTAACATGCGGTGGGCAGTGACATGCCCATTTGGCCATGTCGCACTGACACGCGCTAAGCCCCCGTTTCATATATATTCCTTTTTATCATCTGAGGTTTTAGGCTTTTGAATAAAATCACGCATTAATTAATTGTATTCTAGATAAAAAGCTGTGTTTGTATAATTTATAATTTTCAGTTCCAATTTCTATGAAGGGCAGTTTTTTTTAATGTACATAACAAAAAAAATTTTCTTCAAGAAATGAAAACGTAAGTACCCAGTAATTTCCTAGTAGTGGGTCTACTGGTATAATTTCATTACATTACTATATATAAATAAGACTCAGATAACATGCAAACTATTAATATCCGTAAAACAAATTATTATTCTTATTACTGACAACTTTAAAACTCGTTAGTTTATTTTATACTAAAAAAACGAAACTAAATATACTTTGTCATATCATAGTATTTTAATACAAATAGAAAACTTGTGCTCAAAAATCAAATACTTACTTTATTCAAGTTATCTAACTTCGCTAACATGATGTTCTAGAACGGTTTGATGTACCGATGACACTAATACATCAAAAATTCGGTATTGACACCGAAAAAACTTGCACACCTTAATACATTTTTTACCCTGAGAAAATTACGGTTTTTTTGGAAATAATTCAATATCAGGCTAATTATTTGTATACGGCTTCTATATGTTATTTTAAACAACTTTTACTATTGAAATGAATAACTCTATGGACCAGAAGTTAGGAAAAAAAATTAACCCGCAAGCAAAAATGCTATCCAGTATTTTTATAATAAAAACATGTACACAAATTTGGAGACTTATTACCTGAATCCAAAAATATATGCATCAGGAATAAACGGCATTTTAATTAAATATTTACGACCTTGTGATAATATTGAGTTTCATCTGGCCTATAGAAAGGTTTATTCATTAACAAAAATAAGTGATGGATTATGCGCGTATCCCAAAGAACGTATATAGACGTAGTCAATTATAAAGTAAAGAAAGTTTATACCATTTTCGCCTGATTTTTACGGAATTTATGAATATTAGTTTTCATTATTTTTTACCGTATCGGTATTAAATTTGGGTGGATTATTAATAAATATTTAGTGAAATTACCCAACCTATTTTTTGTTGTAAAAATATGGCTGATATCGATATATTGTTGTGTTTTCATAGAGCGAAACCGTAAAGTTCTCAGGGTATTTGTGTACGAAGCATGCCCACTTGGGCTTGTACTTTGACAGAGGGGCAATGGTGCGGATGCCTACTCCCTTCCGTATTGCTCGAAGTTTGAAATACTCTTCTTTACCTTCTAATAGTTCATGTACCCAATTCGTTTTGCTTGATAATCATAACCTAGTTTCTCATCCGCACCCAATGATCGCACATCTTGACTCAGCTAAAGAACTTAACTAAAGGCAAGTATGTCATGTAAACACTTACAAAAAAACCGGCAAAGTGCGATTCGCACTCGCGCCCGAAGGGTTCCGTACCATTATATATTTATGTATATTTGCGGACAATCTTACACAAATCGACCTAGTCCCAAACTAAGCAAAGCTTGTACTATGGGTACTAGACGAAGATAAACACATACCTAAATAGATAAATACATACTTAAATACATAGAAAACATCCATGACTCAGGAACAAATATTCGCGTGTTAGATTATTATGTAATATAGCACATAAGCTTACCAGTAATTTAAGTTAAGACGCGAATTAACCTTCTTTATTGATTAGTTTGTCACTTTTCTGTGTCACCACACTATTAGATACTGATTTGACACTTCAATGAAAATATGTCGGGTAAGTGTATAATCGTTGACTTACTAATAATATTGCCAATGCTAAAATGAAAATGAATATGTAATTTTCATGGTGCCTATTTATAATGGTTTTAATATGTTTGTGTATACTAATACTAGTAAGAATTTATTGATCAAGTGATTGAAATGACTGACTAAACTATCCATGACGTCACGTGTTTATCGAACAGAGGTGGCGTGGTCGAACACCTGGAATCAGGTATAAAAGGGTTCGACCGGCCGATTCTTGATTCATTATCGCCGCTGCCGTTCCAAGGTGAACATCTCCTGGGAAGTTCAGTCAGTTAAGTAACCCTTGGTATTAATTATGTACTTTGTGATATTGCTGTGTATTTCAAACGGTATTATATGCTTAAATTATTATTGATGCTTCGATTATTAGTCACGTTATAAGTGGATTAATTAACTTATAGATAATTTAATGATAAATAAATGAATACTAATGGTTTAAAGGTTTTTACTGGTATTTTGGCCAATAAAAGAGTTGTTACATTAATTCTATGATTTTTATTATTATAAATACTTTATATTTCCCTTGCCTATTCAACATAGTAGTAACGAACTGTCTAAATAGGGTACACGAATAAAGGGGTAAGTAAGTGAATACTACAATGTTTCAGCTTTTTATTCTCAATCCATACACGTGGTAATAAATATTACAAATAATATGTTGATATCATAATTACTATAATTCGCTTTTATTTACATTTCTGTCATCAGAAGTGGGATACGACCTACTTTTTTTTTGTTGTTGTTATTTTTTACATACCTGATACCTACCTGTGAATTTTAGGATGGCCGATACAGCAGTTCAAGATCCACTGAAAGCGATTCGTGACGTTCTCACCACTACCTACACAAAGCAGTCAAAAGGATGATGACATCGCGCTGCCATTATTCGACCCCGAGCGGAACGACTGTGGAGCTGCCAGCTGGTGCAACAGCATTGAAGTTCTGGCCAAGGAGTTCGACTGGAGCAGCATGAAGACTGCAGCAAAGGCCAGTAAGGCTCTTAAAGGTTATAAATTTATGATTGCAATGAAATATATTTTGTCAACTTAACGCCATTATCTAGGTATGGTAAATATACCCTCTTCATTAATATTATGGCTTAATATGCATCTCACCATAATAAAACATTTGCGTCGTTAAATTGACAAAGTAGGTATCAATTAAATTAATTAAACGATGAAATAATTCTACCGAGCCTCACTTGATGTTAGAAGTGAAACAGTAGAAGTAGATTTATTTGCTACCGAGCCTCACTTGATGTAAGAAGTGAAACAGTAGCAATATATTTAAGTTGCTACCGAGCCTCACTTGATGTTAGAAGTTTAACAGTAGCAATAGATTTAAGTTGCTACCGAGCCTCACTTGATGTAAGAAGTGAAACAGTAGCAATAGATTTAAGTTGCTACCGAGCCTCACTTGATGTAAGAAGTGAAACAGTAGCAATAGATTTAAGTTGCTACCGAGCCTCACTTGATGTAAGAAGTGAAACAGTAGCAATAGATTTAAGTTGCTATCGAGCCTCATTTGATGTTAGAAGTGAAACTGTTGGCATATTGGTGCATTGTCTATGCCTTATTCTGGAATAATGTACAACACTACTGCAATGAGCCATAGAGATAGGGATCATGGCGCGGGTTGTGATGACAGGTAGAGCGATCGCATGTTTGTATTAAAATGAGGTTATCTTGAGTAATAAATAGTGTTAACAAATTATAGTTCGTTTAACTTATAAAACATGGTGGCAGCGGAAAATTGAGCATAATAGAAGAAGCTCTAGCGGAAATCGTCCAACAGCAAACAGCGCTCCTTAAATCCATGCAGGAGCAAATCGCGAGAATCTCACAATCTCAGCCAGTTTCGTCACAAAATAATATTAACGTTCCTTGGCCTTCCGCGATCAACACTAATAAGGATCCGGAAGAGGCCTTCAAGACCTTCCAATCTTCGTGGAAAGATTACAGCGACGCAGTTAGATAATTGGTCGACGGAAGAAGAGCCAAGAAAAGTAAGTGTATTATTCAGTGCCATTGGCGAAGAGGCCTTAAAAAAATACGGAAATTTCGGCCTCACAGATGCCGATAAAGAAAAAAAGTCATGCATAGAAATACTAAACATCATGAAAATAAAAATGGTTCCAAAGAAAAATATAATATATAACAGATATATTTTCTTATGCAGAAACCAGTCGCAAAATGAGCCTTTCGACATATTTTACGCAGATCTGAATAAACTAATTGAAGACTGTGACTACAATGATTTTAAAGATGAGATGTTACGAGACAAAATAGTGCTAGGTATAAGAGATATGGCATTAAAAAAAGAGCTCCTAAAAAAAGACAATCTTACCTTAAAAGAGTCCATTAACTTATGCCGCGCTGCAGAAGCTACGGATAGACATATAAAAGAGTTCTCGACACCATCAGACATAAAAAAAATAGAAGAGAAGAAAATCAAACAAGGAAACCACATATTCAAAAAGGAAAATTGTCCAGCCTGGGGCACCATTTGTACCAACTGTAAAGGAAAAAACCATTCAGAAAAAGTGTGCAAAAAGAAAAAACTGGTAAAAGAAGTCAAAGACAATAAGAAAAAAGAAGATGCGGACAGCAGCAGCGATTCAGAACCAGAATATTTTATAAACAAGATAGTTGCTGACAACAACAAGAACTTGGCGGAGTGCAAACTGGAATACAGGGTCAAGAAAGAATGGAAAACAACTGAATGTCTACTAGACACAGCAGCCGATGCATGTATAATTGGTCTTGAAGATGTAGAAAAAATGTTTGGTAAAAGTTATGTACAAGAAAAAATGCGACCTTCGAGGAAAACATTGTTTGGGTTTGGAGGGAATAATGTTATGATTCATGGAGAAATTGATATACTTCTAAAAACAAACATTTCTGGTCTTAAAACTAAATACAATGTCACATTTCAAGTCGTACATATCACACACATTCCACTTTTATCATGTAAAGCATGCACACAGATGGGCCTCGTGAAATTCTGCAAAGAGGTACGATGCAATTATTCACAGGAAACACAGGACATAATAAACAAGTACAGCTCAGGGTTTGAAGGTCGAGGTAGTTTCTCAGGTGAGCTTAATCTGGAAATTGATGAAGCAGTCCCACCAGTAGTTCAGAAGGCTCGTCGCGTTCCGGTAGCACTGTGGTCAATCCTGAAAGAAGAATTAAAAAAATTAGAAGAACAGGGCATTATAACAAAAGAAGACAATCATACTGACTGGGTAAGCAATATTCTATTAATTAAAAAGCAAGATAGTTTCAGAATTTGTTTAGATCCAATCCCTTTAAATAAGGCAATAAAAAGACCAAATCATCAATTTACCACCGTGGAGGAAATTCTACCAGAACTGCATGGGTAGGGCTAAAATATTTTCTACACTTGATGTAAAAAAGGGCTTTTGGCATTTGAATCTGTCTGAACAGAGCAGCAAACTCACCACATTTTGGACACCATTTGCCAAATACCGCTGGAAGGTCCTCCCATTTGGCATATCTTCGGCGCCTGACTATTTTCAAATAAAAATGAATGAGATGATTCATGGACTTATGGGTGTTGAAGCACTGGTGGACGATTTGTTGGTATATGGTGTGGGTGACACTATGTCAGAAGCCATTATTGACCATAATAAAAATCTTGAAGCTCTGTTGGAAAAGTTAGTAAAAAACAATTGCAAATTGAATAAGACTAAAACTAAACTTTTACAAACATCTGTAAAATATTATGGCCATGTTTTCACTAACAAGGGTCTTCAAGCAGACCCATCTAAAATAGAATCAATTTCAAATATACCAGAGCCCAAGAACAAAAAAGAATTACAGAGATTTCTAGGTGTAATAACATATCTCAGTAGGTATATTTGACCAGCTCATTATAGGTAATACCAAAACAATCATCAAGACAGACCACAAACCACTCCTCAATATATTTAAAAGGCCTCTTCTGCATGCCCCGAAAAGATTACAGTACATGCTGTTGACATTACAAAGGTACAGCCTCGAAATGCAATTTGTATCTGGGAAAGAAAATATTATGGCAGATGCTTTATCTCGATTTTATCTAGACTGTAAAGACGTTGATAAGTCTAAAGACTTCAAGATATTTGAAATAATTGAAAATATGAACCCATTTAAAAATATACCAGTCTCTAATAGCTGCATTATAGAAATTGCAAATGCAACACTAAAGGACAGTAATTTTATGGTTCTCAAAGACTTCATTCAACGTGCCTGGCCAAAATACATAAGAGACATACCAGATGCTCTGAAGCCATATTATAGTATTCAAAATGACCTGACCGTGTACCAAGATCTAATACTAAAAGGTCAAGCTATATTGATACCAGAAAGTTTCAGAGGCAAAATGTTGAACAAGTTACATAAAGCACACTCAGGAATAGAAAACACATTAAAATTAGCTAGGGATGCTATATTCTGGCCATCAATATTCAAGGACATTAAAGAGATGATTACTGGTTGTTCTACATGCACTAAATATCAACCAAGTCAACATAAATTTACCATGCAGAGTCACAACATACCTGATTACCCATTTCAAATGATATCAATGGATGTATTCTTCTTCACTCATAAAGGAAGACAAGTAAAATATTTAATAATGGTTGATCACTACTCCGATTTCTTTGAAATTGAAAAATTAAAAGATTTGTCATCTGAACCAGTAATTGAAGCTTGCAAGAAGAATTTTTCACGGCATGGTGCTCCGGAGATAGTAATCACAGATGGCGGAACGAACTTTGTCAACCAGAATTTCGCTGATTTTGCAAGAAAATGGGAGTTCACACATGTGACGTCATCACCCCATCATCCACAAGGAAATGGTAAAGCAGAGGCTACTGTCAAAATCGCCAAGAAATTACTACTAAAATCTACAGAGAATGAAGAAGATTTCTGGTTCAGTTTGCTCTGCCTCAGGAACACTCCTAATAAATTGAACTCGAGTCCTGCCCAAAGGCTATTCTCCCGTAGAACAAGAGGGTTTTTACCTACTATCAATCAATTATTGAAACCAAAAATAGTAGAAAATGTTGCTGAAGACATCCAAAGAAAAAAAGAGATGGTAAAACACTCCCACGACAAGCGAGCAAGAAAAGCATCTCCGCTAGAAATTGGACAGGCAGTATCAGTTCAAATGAATCCAGCTTCTAACAAAAATTGGTCACCTGGAATAATTTCAGATATACTTTCAGATCGATCCTATTTGGTTGATGTTAATGATACAACATATAGACGGGACCTAATACATATCCGGCCTCTCTTGCAGAACTCCGGGGACCCATCAGAAACGCAACAAAATATGAATATACCACCACACCAAAATAGTATATCTAACACCGACATAGACCAAGAAAATGTAATTCTGGGTAGCACACAAAATGATATTACTTGCCCCTCTCCTATGAATGTACAGTCTACCATAGATTTGCCTGTATCTCGGGACGAATGTTCTTCTCCCAAACCTTCAACTGCGTTAAGAAATTCACCTATTGTTAGGTCACCTGTTTATAATACCATAGATGGAAGGCCTAGGAGAGAAATAAAAAAGCCCTCCTATCTCAAAGACTATGTTAGTTAAGGTTATAAACCTAATAATGTTTGACTCCTGGTTAAGGAATAGCCTTGCCTAGGACCTAGCCTATGTATTTATTAGTATTAAGTCTCATATTTGTATATGTACAAAAAGTACATTATATACTGTAGTCAATGTTGGTACTCTTTCAATAACTATGTGTGTCATGTCATATAGAGAGTAATGACTTTATAATTTTACTAGTAACTACCACTTCAATTTACCAAATTGTGATATCATTAGTGATGTTAAAATGCTTTTGTTTTAGTCTTAATAAGGTGTTTACAACTGCGCCATTTAATTTGTACTTCTTAAAAAAAAAGACAGCGTGTTGGCATATTGGTGCATTGTCTATGCCTTATTCTGGAATAATGTACAACACTACTGCAATGAGCCATAGAGATAGGGATCATGGCGCGAGTTGTGATGACAGGTAGAGCGATCGCATGTTTGTATTAAAATGAGGTTATCTTGAGTAATAAATAGTGTTAACAAATTATAGTTCGTTTAACTTATAAAACAGAAACAGTAGCAATAGATTTAAGAATACAGCGACCAATACAGATATAACAATGATGATGAATTGACGTTACTGTGACAGTGATGGTAACCAGTAGCAATAGTAATTAGCAATATTAATAAGCCAATTAGTATTTTCAAAAAAAAAATTAATTATGCTACTTCGGGAGCGAAGTACAAGTCAGTATGGCCGTGTTAGATTATTATGTAATATAGCACATAAGCTTACAAGTAATTTAAGTTAAGACGCGAATTAACCTTCTTTATTGATTAGTTTGTCACTTTTCTGTGTCACCACACTATTAGATACTGATTTGACACTTCAATGAAAATATGTCGGGTAAGTGTATAATCGTTGACTTACTAATAATATTGCCAATGCTAAAATGAAAATGAATATCAGTATGTAATTTTCATGGTGCCTATTTATAATGGTTTTAATATGTTTGTGTATATTTTAAATGAATACTAGTAAGAATTTATTGATCAAGTGATTGAAATGACTGACTAAACTATCCATGACGTCACGTGTTTATCGAACAGAGGTGGCGTGGTCGAACACCTGGAATCAGGTATAAAAGGGTTCGACCGGCCGATTCTTGATTCATTCTGGTTGCGGCAGCGGTAGAGTGAGGTCGTGCTTTTAAGTGCGCTCTGGCCCTATTGTTGTCTGTAACCCGATTATAGTTCCGACTACCTGCGCGCTCTTATTGCTCCCCCACGAGGTGATTATCGTCAATCAATCACCACGTGGAAGCATCGGGTGTGTAGTTCAGACTTTCTAAGTCCCCAGTCGACCCGCGTGTCTCAGCCCCTCTGGAAATCCACGCTCGTAGTGGTCGCAGTCATTGTGCTGTGGGCTAGACACCATCAGTGGCTATCCGCTAGTTAAGACTTTCGCAAGTCAGACCCGGGTCTCAGTCCCTTTGAAAGACCACGCTCGCAGTGGCTGCACAGTGACGGATACTAACTGTGCCAACGAAGTCACTGTGTGGGGTGGATACCACCACGAAGCCCATTACTGCGGTCAGTCCGACTCTTTCCCATCGTGTGTAGGACACATAGTTGACACTAACACGGCGGACAAGTGGACAAGACTCAACACCGACATTAGGATAACCTTCCGGTTCCCACTAGGCGAAGTAGGCGGTGACCGACAAGAGTTAGGATGGAAATGCAAGACAGGATCGCGAGGATGGAAGAAGTCATGAGGGTCATGCAGGCCGAAATCGACCGCCTCGCCACTGAGAACCAACAACTCAAGTTGGCTCTCAGTGGTGGGGTCACTAGCTCGGCCCAGGCGACTCCCATGAAACCCTTCAGCCCCGCAATCGCTGACTCGCATCACCAGGCCCCTCCGGCCACTCCGGCTGCCACTCTGGCCGCCCAGGCCCCTCAGGCCACCATGGGACCGCCACTGCCACCGCCGATGCCGGCGGCAGTAGCGATGCCTGCTCCCCCGCCCCAGGCCCCTAAGGCCAAACCGCCCAAAAAGGGTAAAAACAAGCCTGTAAAGGCAGCCGCGTCTGCCCAAGTCAACTCTCCGGCCCTTCAGGCCCCCCCCCGCAGCGGACTCAGACGTGAGGCAATCGCGCTCTCGCTCCTCACCGGAGGAACGCGATTTTGCCCCACGTCGCCGCTCCCCCCCACCCTCCCCCGCAGCCCCTCGACAGAGATACTGACTGACGCACAGAATCTCGCTTTGCTCTACTCTGACCATGACATGGACACGACAAAGTGGGAACTCGTAGGCAGCAGCCGTAAGGGAAAACGTACGCTGCCGAAGTCTCCTAGGGCCGATTCGCCGGCGAAGAAAGCCCATCGGACTCCCGCCGCCCCCCCCCGCGCCTTCTGCGCAGGCCCCTCCGGCCATTAGTGCCGCTCCGGCAACGGACGGCGGGTCTTCGGCCCCCAGCTCGACTCCGATAGGCAACCCGGACAAGCCGGACTCATGTGTCTTGATCGACACACATAGGTACCACACTGCCATGGCCATAGCCAGCCAGCGTGGGATCCGTGTGGTCGGTTCGGAGATTTTGAAGCCGCCCTTGGAAGGGGTGCGAATTACGGTCCAGGGACCCGAAGACTACCGTGCCCTGACCCGTCTCTTCAACGAGCAGTCGATGGCTTACAACCGGAGGCTGACCGTCGAAGAGAAAGGTTATAGGGCCGTCCTCCGGGGCATCCACAAGGACATCCCGGAGGACGAGGTAGCTCAGGATCTCAAACGCAAGGGGATCGCCGTCAGGGAGGTTCATCGCCTCTACAATAAGCAGAAAGGGAAGTACGATATCGTACTAGTAGTCGCCGACCCGGACCAGCGCAAAGCAATCCATTCCCTTAAGGAGGTCCTTAAAATGCCTGTGAGGGCTGAGACTCCTAACAAGAGGACTCATCTCTCCCAGTGTCATAACTGCCAGAGGTACGGCCACGGCGCCCGTGGCTGTCACTCTCCCCCCCGTTGCGTCAAGTGCGCTGGTGACCACCCGACTCGCGATGGCGAGCGTCCAAAGGGTTGTAGGGACCCGAACGGCATACGGTGCTGCAACTGTTTGGTCCGCAAGCTCCCCCATGGGCATACTGCCAATTATGGGGGTTGTCCTTGCCGCCCAAAGAGTCGTGACACCGGAGCAAAGTCGAAGTCCTCACCCCCCTCGGGAAGCAAGCAAATGGCGAGCCGGGCTGCTCCCCATAGCACTCCGCAAAACTACCCCGCCCTTCAGGCCGTAGGATTAGGTGCCCCTAGGAACCTGCCGCCCTCTGCGGCCGTAGGTCCCCACCCGGCGCCTTCTGTGCCCCACTCTCAGGCGAGCCCCCCTGCATGGGGGCCCGCCGCCAGTCAAGCAGGCCGGCCTGCTTTTGATCCCCTCGCTGCGCTTATGCAGGTAATTCAGGTACTCCCACCGCAGGTGGCGAGCGGCCTGACTGCCCGCCTATTCGCAACAACGACACAGTATCTCGCCGCACCAAGCGGCAGCCAGGTTCACGCTGCCTACTAGTATGTATAGTACATCCCTAAAGCTTAAACCTGCTTCGATCACCATTGGCATTTACAATGCCAATGGCCTAAGAGGTATGAAGGACGAGGTGACGAACTTCCTTCGCGATCACTCAGTAGATTTACTCCTGGTCCAAGAGACCTTTTATCGACCCAGCACTAGAGCTTTTCGCGTCCCTGGATACGTTCAGATTAGAGATGATAGGCAAGATGGTAGGCCATTCGGGGGCACGCTCATTTTCTATAGAAGTCACTTCCATTGCATAAGACTCGATCCCCCGCCCCTGACGAATATGGAAGTGTCGGTCTGTCGCATATCGATGGAGGGTCACCCCCCAATATCGATTGCGTCAACCTACCTTTCACCTCAACGAGACTTACTTTTGACTGACCTCAACTCTTTAGCCTCTTTAGGTCCTTCGGTCATCGTGGCCGGGGACCTAAACAGTAAGCATATCAGCTGGGGTTGCGTAGCAACCAATCCCAACGGCAATCGGCTTCATCACCTCCTAATCGAGAGCCTCCCTTTCGACCTCATCGCTCCCTTAGAACCGACTCACTTTCCCCATAACGTAGAGCACCGACCTGACATACTCGACATAGCATTACTAAAGAACGTAGCGTTATCTCTGCGTTCTATAGAAGTGATACACGAACTTGACTCGGATCATAGGCCAGTCCTTTTGAGACTAGGACCTCACCCCAATAGTACGCCACGGACCAGGACACTCGTGGACTGGGACAAGGTGCAATCAGGTCTCTTACAGACAGACCCCCCCCCCTGCTTAGAGACATTCCTGACAATATAACCACTACCGAACAGACTGACCAAGCGATCGATTCTTTCACCAACTATCTCAACGCTGTACGAAGCGAGGCCTCAAGGGAGGTGTCGGCGGAGGATATCCAAAACCGACCCCTACCTAGGGAATTGAGAGAGTTGGTGACAAGGAAAAATCGCGCCATCCGTACCTACTCAAATCACCCTTCTGCCGAAAATCGTCAAATCCTGAGGGACTTGTCAAACGAGTCCAAACAGAGAATTGCCGAATTTCGGGAGAACTCGTTCAGGGATCTGATGGGGGAGATAACGCCTAGTCATCTGGCTTACTGGAAACTAGCGAGATCTCTCAAATCAGATGCCTGTTGGACCATCCCTCCCTTGAATCGACCGAATCACCAAACCCCCGCGGAGGAGGATAGTGATAAAGCCGAATGCCTTGCGAGCAGCTTAGAGTCCCAATGTTCGCCTAACCTCCTCAACACCGACGAAGTCCACATTAGGTGGGTCGATTCCGAGGTGGACAGGAGATCGCGTCTCCCCGTAACTTCAACCATTTCACCGGTGTCGGTTAAGGAAGTCAGTGACCTTGTCAGGCGTCTTCGTATTAGGAAAGCTCCGGGTGCGGATGGTATATCCAATCGCATTCTGAGACTTCTCCCCGAAACCCTCCTCCTCCTTTTGGTTGGCATCTTCAATGCCGCACTGACCAATGCTCACTTTCCAGCCGCGTGGAAATGTGCAACGGTCATAGGGATAGCGAAGCCCGGTAAACCCCGGACCGAGCCCGCCTCTTACAGGCCGATCAGCTTACTTAGCTCCCTTGGAAAGCTATACGAGCGGATCCTACTCACGAGAATTCTCAAATTTACTGCTGAGAATAACCTCCTCATTGACGAGCAGTTCGGCTTTAGATCCAGACACTCGTGCGTCCAACAGGTGCACCGCGTCACGGAGCACGTGCTGGACGGTTTCTCTCGCTTCCAGGGGCTCAAGACCGGTGCGATCTTTCTCGACGTGGCGAAAGCCTTCGATAAGGTCTGGCATAACGGGCTGGTATACAAGTTATACCTGCTCGGTATACCGGACAGACTCGTACTCACCATACGAGATTATCTCACGGACCGAAGCTTTCGCTACCGACTAGAGGGAACGTACTCGATCCCACACTCCATCCGGGCCGGAGTCCCGCAAGGCTCTGTGCTCTCTCCCACTTTGTACTCGTTGTTCACGAACGACATTCCCAGGCACCCTAATGTGCAACTGGGGTTGTTTGCGGACGACACCGCGCTCTTTACGACTCATTGTAAGTACGCTACTATCCGGCGATACCTCCAAGAGGCAACCACCGACCTAGGTCGCTGGTTTCGTCTTTGGCGTATCGAAGTCAACCCGGAAAAAAGCACTGCAATAGTCTTCCACCCGTCTGACTGCATTAGCACAGAAAGACGAGTGGCTCCGATCCAGATGTTTGACCGACCCATCCCCTGGGTCAACGAGGCCAAATATCTTGGAGTAACCCTCGACAGGAAACTGACTTTCCGTAGCCACATCCGTAGGGTACGCAACCGTGCGTTGTTCGTGTTAGGAAGGCTTGGGCCGATGATCACCAAGTTTAGTAAAATGTCACTTAGAAATAAGCAGACACTCTACAAAACTTGTGTTCGTCCTATCATGACATATGCAAGTGTAGTATTTGCTCACGTGCCTATGTCATCGCTCAAACCGCTTCAGGTCATTCAGAATCGTTTCCTCCGTAGGGCGACTGGTGCCCCGTGGTACCAATCGAACCTCAGCCTGCACCACGACATGGGGATTAGCACCATGTATGGTTTCTTTAAGCAGGCTGCCAGACGTTATTTTGACAACGCTCCCCACCATAGGAATCCGTTAATTAGGAAGGCTGCTGACTACGTTCCCGTCCCTCCCCCCTCTGTCGTTACTCGGCGTTCACTGATTAGGGGCCGCACGGTCCGGCGTCCTAGGCACACACTCACGGATCCGGACTTAGAGCATTAAACCAACCGGAGTAGCCATTGCCAGGCGTTCCCCTCTGCCAAAGGTACGAGACCGCCGGTCATAGCGGTTATATAAAACTAGTTGCCGCGCGCTCCGCGCCATTCAATGAATCACAGTGAGCGCGGAATGACCTGAGCTAAAAATGCCGAATTGCAACGTGTTCTCGTGTAATAAGAGATCAGAAATATCTAATGTACAAAAGGATAACGTTACTTTTCATCTGTAAGTATTATTACGTTTAAATATTATCAAATAGTGCATTCAATTTGCAGAAAACTAAAAAATATTGTCAATCTAACAGTGTTCCCACTTAATGGTACTAGCTCTACTTTTGGGTATTTTTTAAAGTTGACTGTATAAATGTTTAATTATAAGTTCTACTTTAAATTCGTTATTATTAACACAGTTTATCAAATAAAAATGATACTAACCATAAATAACGTGAAATTTATAATTGTAGATGTTTAATTAATTAATGATGGATTACTGTTTGCAAATTCATTTATTCTTTTATTTTCACCATATATTTTTATTTAATGTTTTAAATATAATATGTTTAGGCTGTATTTTATTAATTATACGGAATTTACGATCGTCACTTGTTCCGTAAATATGCATTTTTAATTTGTTACTCTAGCAACACTGTACTAGGAAAGTTAGTGAAGGGACAGCACAAAAACAAATATCGATAAACATTATAAGTATGTTATTCTTATAATTTATTTTTCAGATTCCCAAAAGATGTAATGATTCAGGATGTCTGTATCCGAGCTTGTGGAAATCATGTGTCGTGGACTCCTAAACGAGACTAGCACTATTTGCTCCCAGCATTTTGAATGTTATTTTATAAAAGTTGCTTTTTATTCTTTGTTTCTTGTTTTATGTTATCTCCAAAAGATACAGTACAGTGTAAACCTGTCCTGCCTGAACCAAAATTCAGACCAGTTATTCATGTGGAAAAAAAATCCTGTTATCCTTTTACCGTCTGTCCAAAGATCGTATGTTACGTGCATAAAAAAAAATCCCTTTTAATAAGTACCGATCATGGCATTTCAATATGATATCCTATGGCCGCCTTCCATCTCCATCATCAGATCAGCTCGATAGTACTCGATGGTATAATATCTTATATCTCGAAAACTGTACAAGATATCGAAAAACTTGATGTAATAAAACTTGTGGCAAATTTAATCAGCTTTCATTTCGGTTAGAATTGTTATGTCGCTAGGACGTATAGTTTCCGAGATATAGGTGAAAAACCGAATAATGGGACTTTGAAACCCCCCCCTCCCCTCCGGCTCAAGGGTTACGGGCTAGGACTTTTGATATGTTTACCTCCTAACTAGTCCAAACAAAGTTACGAAGTCAAAAATTGTGTTCCATGCATTTCCCTCTATACCTTTTCTTGAGCATTCGTTTCCGGACCTACATGAAATATCGATAAGTTTATTATTTATTATCGACATGTTCCTCGCACTATCTATGTTTATTTCGAGCTGACGTCATCTCTTTCATGGACAGGTTGTCTGTGTATGTGTTTGTACTTGTGTGAGTATAGTTTATGCTGGTGTTTGATAATTTTGTCGTGTGCGTGTGTAGTGACGCTATCGGAAAAATGCATTGGTGTTAACATGATTTGTGTGCGTTGCCTCGTCCCCCGCGCCGAAAACGGCAGACTTTTTTAGATAGAAAAGTGTGCGCGTGTCGTCTCCGGTTGGTTTAATGCTCTAAGGATCCGGACGACGAAATCACAGAGTCCATCGAAAGATGGAAGGCTGCGCTTTCGGCGTCCAACTCAGCGCGTACACTACAGCGTTCCCGCCGGCGGGGACGTCCACCGCGTGATCGCGACAACACAGACACTTATAGTCCATATTCGTCCCGGTACCGCCGCATACCGGGTAGAGTCAGTCCGACAAACCCGACCGATGTCGGGCCTAGCTGAGTTTCTTGCTGGACTCTTCTCAGCTAGGGTAGGTTTTAGCGAACCAGCAATCCCAGTAGTTCATCACCACTCACACCTCAGATTCGGTTGAAACCGTTCAACCAATCTCACTGGAGCGCAAACTTTTAGAGTATTCCAGTGTTTACCACTTCCCGCGTGGTCGTGCCGGAGGTTCCCCTTGGATTTTCCCCAAGCTACCCTCCAACCACGCAGTTCGACTGCTATATTGGGTTCGTCCTATCATAGCAACAGTCAGGTTCAAAAAAAAAAAAAAAAAAAAAACAAAAAAAAAAAAAAAAAAAAAAGATTCTTGATTCATTATCGCCGCTGCCGTTCCAAGGTGAACACTCCTGGGAAGTTCAGTCAGTTAAGTAACCCTTGGTATTAATTATGTACTTTGTGATATTGCTGTGTATTTCAAACGGTATTATATGCTTAAATTATTATTGATGCTTCGATTATTAGTCACGTTATAAGTGGATTAATTAACTTATAGATAATTTAATGATAAATAAATGAATACTAATGGTTTAAAGGTTTTTACTGGTATGTTGGCCAATAAAAGAGTTGTTATATTAATTCTATGATTTTTATTATTATAAATACTTTATATTTCCCTTGCCTATTCAACATAGTAGTAACGAACTGTCTAAATAGGGTACAGGGTACACGAATAAAGGGGTAAGTAAGTGAATACTACAATGTTTCAGCTTTTTATTCTCAATCCATACACGTGGTAATAAATATTACAAATAATATGTTGATATCATAATTACTATAATTCGCTTTTATTTACATTTCTGTCACGCGCTCATCACACAAATAAATGCCCTTACCGGGATTCGAACCCAGGACCTCTTGCTTCGTAGGCAGCGTCACTATTACCAACTAGGCTAAAGCCATTGAATATTAATTTTATTATCTAAGCCTCCTTAAGTATTTATTTTATTCTGTTTTTTTAGTACTTGGTATTATAGCGGCAACAGAATCTTTCAAAATTTTATCTGTCCAACTATCACGGTTCATGAGATACTGCCTGGTGACAGACGGACGGACAGCGGAGTCTTAGTAATAGGGTCCAGCTTTGCGTCCTTTGGGTACGGAACCCTAAAAATGAAGTCCCTTAATTTTGAGTTAAAATGTAGTTATCTACTTAACAAATTAATTACGTGTAAATCCAGCACTAGAGCTGACCATACCAGATCAAGATGCATTATATTGATGTGCCGTTGCCGTCGCTTTTCGTTCGGAAACCTCGTTTTGCACGTCTCACACTCAAATCTGTAAAATAAACCAAATGTATTAATGGTTAGGGAAAATAATTCGTGTTTAGTCTGTAAGTCCGCTCCCAAAACCTACCTCATGACAGCAAGATAAAATGCATGGCAAACGGTCGAAAAAGTTGTGCTGAGCGAGGATTAGAAGAGTATCGCACCTAAATTCCGATTTGAGAAAATCTTTCACTTCCGGTCAACATAAAAAAAAAATATATATATATATATATATATATATATATATATATATATATATATATATGCTGAATTACGAGTACATCTCTGGGTCGCTGAGTCAACGGCGTAAGTAAATAAGTGAAAACAAAAGAATTTTCTAAATTGATTTCTAGGGTTCCGGACCAAAAAGGTAAAAACGGAACCCCTATGGTGTGACTCCGTCCGTCTGACTGTCTGTCACAAAGTTAAATATCTCAGGAACTACTGATGCTATCAATTTGAATTAGTTGTATACAAAGCTAATCCATGTGTATGGAAAATGAAAAATTTTGAGATATATTTTTAATTTCTATAAAAAAGGACGGATAAATTATGCGCAAAAATTTAGTCTACTAGTTAGTAGGCCAAATGGGGTATCAAATGAAAGGGGTTGAATTGGACATTCTAAAACAGTTTTTCTTTTTTTTCTATAGTGGTAACATTTTGATTTACAAAGGAAAATGTAGAAAAAAAACATCATCCCCTTCCGGTCCCCCCCCCTATCTCCGAAGTTTACCAAGCGAAAGTTTTGAAAATAATATATTTAATTAATATTAATGTATATATAACCGGAAAAGTATAACGATACCTCTACCTAGCGTATTTTTTTATGCTACAAAAACCATTTAATATTTAAGTTTGTAATTTAATACTTTTGTGTTTAATTTTTTTCCTTGAAATTTGTATTCTCGTATTCTGAAAGTAACTTCTAGAAAATAAAAAAAAATTATCGGAATTGGTTCACTTGATAAAAAATTATCTCTGACAAACCAACGTAGATTTTTTCTTAATAAAGAAAAAAGTGAACGTTTGCACGTAGCCCTCGGTGCGCGAGACAGACTCGCACTTGACCGGTTTTTTAAATGTTATAGTACTCCCACGATAATAACGAATCCAACCACACCTCATATGCCAAAATCCATCAATTTTGTATATTAAAGCGAAAGTTGTTAAGCCAACTTTAAATCGTTATAAATCCTAAACGGTTATTTAAAACGAAACAATGATTTAAACAATTTAATAATGATTTTGAACTACCTATTCAAAGATACTCCACGACATTTGTTTTTCTTTTTCACAATATGGCAAAAGGTGGCCGCCATTTTGGATTTTGATTACTGTCTTGTAGTTCTTCAATGAGACTCGCAAGATTAAAGCGAATTGACGTATAATTAATTAAAATTGACCCTTGCGTTTGATGTCTGTCTATAAGAGAGATTATAGAGTGCCACAATGGAACAAATACACATAAGTATACCTATTTCCACTGATCTCATGAATGGCCTTTGTTCTTAACTTATGAACAGAGATTGTTCACGAGCACGAGCCAAAGTTTGCGAAAAAAATGTTAGCGCCACGTAAAATCTTTATTGAATAATGAACCCTATCTTCTTTTACAATATATTTCAAATTAGCTACGAGATAATATACCACACACAGCGTGCCAGGTATAAACCAGACAAATGTTACTTCATTATTTGTTACTTTATTTTGATTCTTGGGCGAGCGCGATAGAGTTCATTATTCAATGAACATTTAACGTGGCGCTAACATTATTTTTGAAAATTTTGACTCGAGCATGCAAACAATGTCTATTCATAAGCTCAGAACAAAGGCTATTAATGAGCTCAGTTGAAAACGGCTTAACTATACATTATCATCATCATATCAGCCGAAAGACGCTCGTACAAATTGGCTATCGACAGACTCTAATCATCATCATATCAGCCGAAAGACGTCCACTGCTCCCCCAAAGAGTGTCACAATGACCGGCCCTGCGCCACTCGCATCCAGCGGACTCCCGCGACCTTTACATCGTCATCAGTCCACCTTGTGGGGGGCCTACCAACGCCGCGCCTTCCGGTACGCGGTCGCCACTCGAGAACCTTTCTACGTGAAATGTGCCCCGCCCACTGCCACTTAAGTTTAGCGATTCGGGGGGCTTTATCAGTTACATTGGTTCTGCTGCGGATAGCCTCATTTCTGATGCGATCGCGCAGAGAAACTCCCAGCATAGCCCTCTCCATCCCCCTTTGAGTGACTTTGAGCCTTCTAACTTTCTTTGAACTATATATAGACTGGTAAAAATATAAGCGTCCTTCTGAATTTCTGAGGCAGTCGGGTGATCAAATAAGCACTTACTGATACTCATCCCGCGACATGTGCTTGAGTGTTGTGAGATGTGCCCTGTACAAGCTGTAGGGTAGGGAAAGGCCAGGCGCACTCCTGGCAGTACCGCTCCGGACACATGTCGTCTATGGTCGTATTCTGTAACAGACATTCATCATTCAGCCCAGATCATTCAGCACCCAGCCAGGTCAGCACCCAGCATACATCAAGTTCAAAAGCCAATAAGTTTCTGGCAAAAATTTAATTTTTGGTACAAGTTTTTATTGCCGACTGTACTTTTCTGTATACCGTACTCAACTACTCATTGAGACGATTTTAACGAGCCCAAACTCAACGGGGTTACGTCGGTTAAGTACTGAATTCCCATGGCCACCTTCTCTCTCCATCATCAGATCAGCTCGATGGTACCATAATATTTAATTGTCATCCAAACTATACCTTTAACCAAAATTTCAGCTCAATCGGTTGAAGATATCTGCTTCAAAATTGAGTTGCAAGATTTCACCCGAACAATTTAATAGAAAGCTTGTAAAAATGATAGGTACTAAGGTAAATCGTCTTTCAGCGGCTACCCTTAATAACTGGATACTTTGGTATAATATGTAGAATGGACGAAAACTGCTACTATTGGAATTTTTGTAATAAAGTATGTATTTTATTGTACACAAGACATCGGTTCAAGTTTCATGATCATCAACATATCAGCCGAAAGATGTCCAGCATTGGATAGGCCTCCCCCAAAGAGTGCCAAAGTGATCGATCCCGCGCCACCCGCACCCGGCAGATTCCTTATCTTCCAGCGGATACGAGATCATCAGTCCACCTTGTGTACCCTTATCGTGAGATACAATCGTAACTACAGACCAGATGGACTACCGCGACAGGCATTCGAAGTTTCCCCTTTCTGTCATACTTACGAGTTCGTACATAAGTGCGACAGAGAGGGAAAACTTCGAATGCCGTTCGCGGTAGCCCCTCTGAGCGAGTAAACGCGCTTCGAATAGATTTCGATCTCACTACGGTATTCTACGATTCGACCCGTCAAACTTGTATCTCACACTGCCGTTGTACTACGAAACCGTTAGACGCTAGCGTTTAGTTTTCGATGCGTAATTTAACGTTCGATTCGTACTACCAATCGGTAGTGTGAGACATTTCGAATCGAAGAATACCGTCGCGACTGTAGTTTACTATTTCACTTGCAAAATGGCGCGTGATATCGTATTATTCCGTCAAGAGTTACCGTAGATCCGATCGAAATTTATCTCAAATTAAAGAACTTACAAAAATAAGAGTTGAATTGACACATATATAAAATTCGGATTGTCGCGTATTTTGTATTTAAAAATGCAAATAAATGGCCCACGCGCCGCCATATTGTTTCGCCACTGTCGACGTCGCGATGTGCGTATTCTGTAATGTCATAACCGACAAACGCTATCATTTAAATTAAAACGATATATGCTTGTGATATAAGGTTGAATATTGGAAAATCGAGTAACTATACGAACGATCGTGAACTCGATCGCGGGTAAAGTAATGTATAAGTGACACACGCTACGGTTTGGATTTTTAGTTCTATGAGTGACCGCCAGGGGCGGTGTATAGACTTTTCATACTAAATATTTAACGTTAGGCGCTAGCGTCTGCGTAAACGCAACTCACTTCAATCCCACGCTAAGGGTAGTGTGGGGTCAACCCAGGTTCCGTATGTCGGTATATGGTCGCCACTCGAGAACCTTTCCGCCCCAATGGTCATCGGTTCTGCGCGCAATGCGCACCGCCCTCTGCCACTTAAGTTTATTAACTGTAAGTTAGCCCAGCTGCGCCTGCGAGTGAAGCGTTCATAGCCCAGCGGCGCCTGCGAGTCGGAAACGATAACGTAGGTTAAGCAAAGATGTCAGCGGTCAGTCCTTATTGGATGGGTGACCGCCTGTTTGAGTGGTTACTATAATATGAGCGCTTCCGTGCTTTGGAAGGCACGCTAAGCAGTTGATCCCGGCTGCTGTCTAGAACAGTAGTCGTTAAGCCGAGTTAGAGGCATTCGGGCGGCTTGAGAACCTCTAACAGTCGAGTTGCCCACTCACTTGACAAAGGGGGGACAACTGTCACTTGCGTCCGCAGGAGCTACCTACCACAACCCTGCACGTGTCCCCTGGGTGGTACTGAAGAGTCAGAAACTCAAAAAGGCCAAATAATGTATGCCATACGATTAAATAAAGTGTAAGTTTATTTAGTATATGTTTCAATTGCGGGTAGCGCAGGATCGGTCACGTTGGAACTCTTTGGGGGAGGCCTATGTCCAGCAGTGGACGTCTTTCGGCTGATATAATGATGATGAAGACATAGGTCAGGCGCAATATCGAACTTCTGACCACTGCTTGTCGTATTTTGAGAGGCGAGTCAGATTGCTCCGACTTGATCACAAGAATATGTTATCTGTTCGTCCCTGACAAGTACCTCCGTGGCCGCAGCCACCGCCTCCTGGCGGAAGAGGCGGCTCGCACGGCGGCGCACGAGCACGAGCCAGTAGTCAGCGCGCAGGCGCTACTTAACAATGTAGTTCTGTATGTACCGGTTTGCGATTTGTTTGCCTACAAGTGGAGTAAACGATTCATTTTTAATTATTATTTGTTAGGTACTATCAATTGTTTCTTATTGTATAATTATGTATTATTATTATTTGTTTGTGGGCCTTAATGTGCCGCTTCGACCAGCAAGTGATCTATTGTGGCAGCCCTTTCTTTAGAGTTCACCGTTAAGTCCCGTTGCCTCCAGGAAATTCCAGATTCTTTGGGCGATTATATGTTTTACTTCTTGTGGGTGCACGATGTGCCGCCCTAGATAGGTACTTCTTTCATGCATGAGTGGTCCGCAGGAGCAAAGAATGTGCATTGCAGTCTCCTCTGTCTCCTGGCAGAACCTGCAGGTTGCATCCTGCTTCATACCCATTTGAAACAGATGTTTGTTCAATTTGCAATGTCCTGTCAGGATTCTTGTCACTGCGCAGGTTTTGTGCCATTGAATTGTAATAACTCCTTAGACAGCTTACTATTGAACCCTTCGATCAGGGCTTTAGCTTGTTTTTGTCCTTTGGTGAACTTCCACAGCTTGCCTCTGATTTTTCCGCGTTGTTAAGCAGAGAATATGCTTTTCATTTTGTGATGCCACAGAACGGTTCCGGGCCGACCAGGGCCGTGTCTGCGCCCTGCCTTGCAAGTTCATCTGCTTTTTCGTTTCCTACAATGTCGGAATGCCCTGGTTGTTGGAGTTCGCCAGGGTGTTTAGATTATTTTTACAATTCTGGACTAGTTTAGAGTAGGACTCTAGTGATTCTAGTGCCAGCAGAGCAGCTTGGCTGTCCGAGTTAATGTAGATATGTTGGTTCCTTAGGTTTCTTTCAAGATTGATCTCTACGCATTAATTTAATGCGAAGAGGTCAGCCTGAAAGATTGAGGCCTCCTTCCCCATGCTGACGCTAGCTTTGAACTTTGGCCTCTCACCGTAGATACCACATCCAACATCATCACCTTTTTTGATCCATCTGTATAACAAATGTGGCTTCCTTCCTTGAAGTCCATTTGGTCGTTTGTCCATTTGTCTCTCGGAGGTATTTCCACTGTATACAGTCTGGTGAATTTGAATTCCGCATGCTTAGGTTTTTGTTATCAAAAACAAGGGCCTCAAGTTTGCTTAGCGCTTGAGAGTGCCATTTTGGCCTTGTTAGTGTGCATATCTTGTAGATGCACTGCTTCGCCTCCTTTTGCACTTGCAGGTGGAGTCATAAGTCATTTATTCATGAAACAATATAAATTGTGTTTGAATTTTTGAGGCTAAATACATTTTATACTTAATTAAAGATTTAAAAATTATATTAAAATGTCAACTATGATCTTATTACAAACATGTTCAAGTATATTAATTAGATAATAATTATAAAAGTATGTAGAAATTCTAATAAGGTAACATAAATCAATTCAAAACATAATAAAATATTAAATAATTATGACTAATGTCACAAATGAGATGTCCTTAAAGTTAAAACATTGCGTCTACCGTTTTGTGTTGACAAAACTCATGTACAGAATAAAAACACTTCTTCAACAAAAAGGCCTTTAACTTATTTTTAAATATATTTAAACTTGCAATTGCCTTCAACTCAGGGGGTAGCTTATTAAAAAGAACAATTGCCTGGCAACTCGAAGAGTGCTTGACAACTTCCTGTTTAGCATCTAGTGTCTGCGGCAGGTCCATCCTTCTTGTTGCCAAGCGTATTTGTCTTTCTTCTAACGTTTCAGTATCATTTAAATGCTTTATTAGATCACTTAGAATTATATGTATGTATAAACTAGGGACTGTCAATATTTCTAACTCAGAAAAATAAGTGCTGCATGATGTCGTCTGAGGTATACGAACCATCGCTCTTTTCTGGGCTACAAACGCAGCCTGAGTATTATACTGGTAACTGTTACCCCAGAATTTGATACTATATCTTATTTTCGATTCTACCAAAGCATAGTAAACTAGTTTTAGTTGAGGCAAGTTCACTTCGTCTCTTAGACTTCTGATTGCGTAACAGGCCGAACTAATTGACTTAACTAGTGAAGACAATTCGTCTTTCCAGTTTAAGCATGAGTCGATCCAGACACCTAGAAATTTAACCGAATCTGCCTGTTCTATATTTACACCATTAGATAACACTTGCAGACTGTCTTTACTTCTTGAAGTGGTTTTGAAGAGCAATGCATTAGTCTTGGAGCAGTTCAGTTTCAGATTGTTAGTGCTGAACCAGTTGTATAAAGTCTCCATAGCCAAATTGACTCTACCATTTAACTGCTCCATGTTGTCAGCTGATATGATGGCGTTCGTATCGTCTGCAAAAATCACGAGTGTTGTGTCATGAGTAGAGTTATTCACATATGCTATGAGGTCGTTAATAAAGATTATAAAAAATATAGGTCCTAAAATTGATCCTTGCGGGACTCCTCTGTCCACATTAATCTCTTTAGATTTGTGTGCAGATTGTATGCTATCTTGCGTCCATTTAATTTCGACATACTGTTTCCTATTAACAAGGTATGACTTAAAAAGATTTAATACTCCCCCTCTTATACCATAATGCTCCATTTTTGCTAGCAAAACTTCGTGATCGACGGTGTCAAAAGCAGAGCTTAAGTCAAGAAACAAACCTGCCACTTTCTTTTTGGTGTTAAGTTTGAGTTTAATATCATTAATCAATGCAGTTATTGCATCATTACTTAGTCCCTTTACTCTTTTGATACCCTGAGCTAGTGGCGTTAGATCGAGCAGTGCATCCAAGGCTGCCGGTGTTGAGCATAAAGCTCCTGTTGCTGTTAAGCAAGCTGTACGCTGAAGGCTGCTTAACTTTGTGATGGCTGTCTTTTGGTGGACTTTGTTACACCAGCCAGCAGAGGCGCGGAAGTCCCCTAGTGGCGGACATGTAGGTTTTCTAAAAAAATTAAAAAAAAACAATTGAAAAAATAATTATTTATTTACGCATTACGTAAGTTAACAAACTTTAACATCAAATTAAAATAACAAAAATGCATTTTCTGCTTAAACATACTCAAAAATTAAAATTAAACTTTGGTGAAAAAAGTGCAGTCTCAGCAAGTGGCACCTAGTACCGGACGGACTTCACTTCGAACCCCTAGCACCGGACGGTTTCAAAACATCTGACAACGATCACAGATATAATAAGCATCTGAACATTCTGGTATGTCAGCACAGGCTTCATGAGCCCACCCATGGCAACTGAAGCACTGTATCCAGTCTTCGTCATAATCCTCTAAGCACACTACACATGAAGTTTTTCCTGTTTGAGATGCTTCAGCTAATGGCTCCTTTTTCTTTGCTTTTGCTCCACTTTTCCCTTTGGCATTCACTCCTTTTTGGCTTGTTTCCCCTTCTCTCCCTTTATTCCTTTAGATTTCACTTATTTGGCTGGTTTCCCCTTCTCTCCACCCTTTTTCCTTTTTAAAGTTGGTTTTCATTTTTTTATTTTCTTCCTTATCGTTCTTTTCATTTTCTTTTTCAACCGCAGCATTTTTGTACGGAGATGATGTTAAAATTTCGCTTCTTTCGCAGCTGATCGTTTTTTGCCTTCCGGGTCATGGCTGTTCGTATGACTGAATGTCCAAATAGTTCGATTACCTATGTGCTAAGTAATACGAGCGTCAAAATGCACAACAGACATATAATACGATTGTTTCAATTGTTTGATATATGTACACTAATAGTCATAAAGATAATTTGTCAGAACGAGCCAGTATCTAATATACATGTCGGCGCTATTGACTTGAACTTATCGCATTGAATGTTTATTAGCGCCATCTGTTGGCAATCAGTAAAAGACAAGCACCTATACCAATGTTTGAGCTGGGTAGCTCGCTACCTGGATTACAACGCCATCTAGTGGCAGCACTCTGTGAATCAGGTGACCGTTAGACAGGTCGGTTGGAGGTAGGGTTGCCATACGTACGGGGCCCCGATTTGGGTTGACCGACTAAATGCGGCAAATAAGGCCCTGCTTAGGAGGCCACAAAGGGTGGTGGCCAACCGTATCTGCAGGGCCTACGTAACGGTGGCGTGTGCGGCAGCGTGCGCATTAGCAGGCACTCCTCCGTGGGAGCTGGACGCGGAGATGCTAGCTGAGGCGCACAGCGACCGGCTAAGGTGGAGGGCTTCGGGAGAATCTCCCGCTCCTGAAGAGGTGAGGGCCGCTCGCAGGCAAACGGAGCGGCGATTGAGGGACAGGTGGAAGAGAGACTTAGAGGAGTCGCGATATGGACTTCGCACCATAGAAGCGCTCCTCGGGTCGTTTGACGCCTGGCTAGAGAGGGCCCATGGTAAGGTGGGGTTCCGAATGACGCAGGTGATGACCGGACATGGCTGTTTCGGTCATTACCTGCACAGAATTGGAAGAGAGGGAAGCCCTGCCTGCCATGAGTGCGGCGCAGAGGATGACTCGGCCCAGCACACTCTGGAGTGGTGCAGCAGGTGGGCCGAGGAGCGCCGCACTATGGTAACAGCCCTCAATGTGGATGATCTCTCGCTGCACAGTGTCGTGGCGGCCATGCTGGGCAGCGAGAGATCGTGGGAAGTGGTGGCCTCCTTTTGCGAAACAGTCATCTCGCAGAAGGAGGCCGCGGAGAGGGGGCGCGAAGACAGTGCGGACGCGCTCCCGCTCCGGCGCAGACGGCAGGGTAGAAGACGCGCGCGGTTTGCGGCCGCTGGTCGCGTCCTCCCCCAGTAGAGCCAGTGGGTAGAGGACCCACACTGCACGGCTCTACATTGTGGAGTGGGAGGGTCAAGCGTCCTGGCCCTCCCCTTTCTTTTGCGCGGGTGTCCTGGTTAGCCAGGGCCGCCGTGGGGCGTCGTGGTGAAATGTTCGCGATCCCATGGCGCCCCCTTAACGGGAATGCGGGTGACGCCGGTGTGTTTTTAGTGGGTATGCTCCTCCAGTCACCATCAGTCGGATGGCGGCGGGAGGAGAGAGTCCCACATAACCCCCAAATAACCTTCCCCTGGGCCGGGGGTATGCGTAAAGCATTTTCACACCGTCAAAAAAAAAAAAAAAAAGGGTTGCCATACGTCCGGATTTGTCCGGACATGTCAGGATTTTTAACCCTTTGTCCGGATTGCGGCCGGACTTGGCAAGTGTCCGGATTTTTAGGAATGAATCAACGCGAAACATACGAGGCGACTAAACTACGCGAGCAGCTGCGATGCGATTCGCGCTTCGCGCGCGGGCGCAGGTCATGCGTGCGCAGGGACCCCTGCGGGGTCGGGCGGAGGGAAAGAGAAAGGTATATCCAGTATACAGTACACCGCAGAGCGCAGCGCGCCGCCGGTGCGTCGTGCAAGCTACGCCAAATCTCTGTTACAAGAAATGTCAGGATTTTTAGGGTGATGTCCGGATTTTTGTCAGGACATTTAATTCTTCCATATGGCAACCCTAGTTGGAGGTGACTTCACTTTCGCTCGAGCCGCCGGCCTGTCTGCAAGTCCTAAGGGTGAGCTGTATCACACCTGAATCACTTTATTAATTGTTATGTGTTTTTATTCATTTTCCGTGTACTTCTTAGGTTGATTGCGTAGGACAATTGTACGTCGCAAGGTTTAACCCGAGTGCGTTATGCAGGGCCAGGATGAGCCCGATGGCGAAGGTTCGACTTCGCCTATTCTTTTTAATCATAAATCCGACATACAAATTGTTTCAAAGTGCAAGTGTTAGAACGATCGAGTGTCAGAATGTATAAAATCATAATGACATCTTCGATATGCCGAATGAGAGTCAAAATGTACAGTTTGTATCAGTGTCATAATGACTAATACTTATGGTGTATTGCTGCAACCACTAAAAATGCAATCAGCACTTTTAACGGGAGCTCGTGTTAGAAGAGGTCGATCGCGAGATGCCGTGTTTGTTTCGCCCAATTTTCAATAGGGAACTTGCATCTTAATATTTTATTACGAAAAACAAAAGTATAATCCAGCATTAAAACAACTGTGGCATTAAAACTTTGTTATGATTTATTTTTCTGATGTTATATGCATTTGAAATCTGCGCGCGCCGGCACCCCCCGGAAACGCTCTATATTAAACGGGCTTACGCTATGACGTCACAGCATTAGCCTTTACTATGGAGTAAGTCATTAATTTGCGATTATCTCCACAAAATTTTCGTTTAAGTCTATACTTGTCATACAAAATATCATTTCTAATTTAATATTCTATGTAACTGTTACGTTATTATATCGAAAAAATAAAACATAAATTTTCGTCATTTTAACGTTAGGTAAAACTAATAAAATCGTTTTTTTTTTCTTTTGTATGATATCTCTACGTATATCCGCATCGATTGAGTGCAATTTATTCGAAATTGAAGTCCCATGCAAGTTCCCCATTTATAGTAAGACTACTTGAAATTAAAATTCAAAAACTTGTTGACAAACTGATTGATATAAAATAAGAAAATTTCGCCGCGTGCACCAAAGAATATTTTATAATTATTAATATTTACCTACTCTCTGCCAACAGGTTTCGTTCGGATCTACAGTAGACACCTCGGAATTGGGATATACTATTTTTTAACTACCTATGTTAATTCAGAAACCATTTCTGGGAATAGGGTTCTTATACCGCAATAAACAATTAGATTGGGACAATAATAACTATTACACCCGGGAAAAGTTATTAATATTTAATTTATCGACTTTCATCTGTCCTTGCTGTTTTGCAGTACAACTCAAGTCAGTAGCTAGTCATCGGGTACGTCACTACAAAATGCTATTTGCAAGAAATAAGAAAAAGGAGAAAAAAAATATTATCTGATTGGCAATTGGATGATTGTTTTCTTAAATTGGCCTATATTTTACGATTTTAACAAAATAATGGGGTCTTTATTATTATTCATAGATAGGTACAGTCGAGTTCTCCAATATCTATACAGACAGCCTTTCAAAAATATCTACACATGAATCTTATGTCAGTAACAATAAAGATTGTGTATAGATATTTTTGAACGGTTGTCTGTACAGATATTGGAGAACTCGACTGTACATAGATTTTTGCCATTATAAGAATCAGTTATTTAGTCAATTACATGATTAGTCAATAAAATGTTCTATCATTTATATATTTTAACTCTGATATAATTTGACGTAAACACATTGTAAATGTTAACATTCTGACACAAGCATGATGTAACATAAAGACAATGTGAACTTTTGTAATTTTGTCACTGTAACATTTTAACCAATAAACTTTGTACATTTTGACACCTAAATATTCGATCCATTTGGACATTCAGGCATACGAACAGCCATGACCCGGAAGGGTTTTTTGGCAGCATCTGGTAGTGGTGACAATTTGTGGACAATCTGAATAATATCTCGATCAAAGCTAGTCGATGGCTTGGGACTGCTGCTTCTTGTATCATTGGTAGACGGGACATTGGTGGGGTTGATTGGAGGGTCTGTGTATTTTTCAGATACCAAATTGACTCTAGGATCATTGATAGAATCTTGGGGAGTGTCTGTGGATTCTTCAGATACCAAATTGACTCTAGGATCATTGATAGAATCTTGGGGAGTGTCTGTGGATTCTTCAGATACCAAATTGACTCTAGGATCATTGATAGAATCTTGGGGAGTGTCTGTGGATTCTTCAGATACCACATTGACTCTAGGATCATTGATAGAATCTTGGGGAGTGTCTGAGGATTCTTCAGATACCAAATTGACTCTAGGATCATTGATAGAATCTTGGGGAGGGTCTGTGGATTCTTCAGATACCAAATTGACTCTAGGCTCTAGGATTCTTTTGAGACCAAATCGTTGGATAGTTCTGGACTGCATTCCTTAGATGTGGTTTCAGCTAACGCTAAATCAGCGACAGGCACGGAACCCATTCCGCTGCAGTCCTGTGTGTTGGAGGAAGTTCCTGGTTCTTCTAATGGAATATTGGTCATGTCAGCTGCCAAATAATCCAGTTCAGAAAATAAATGTCTATCAAATGGGTAAATTCCCGTGCATTTGAACCCAGACGCCGCAATATCCAGTCGAGCCACTTTTGTGAACGCTTCATTGACTAGACCAGCAATATCGTAGTCAGTTATCCGAGACCCAGCATTTGTTCTCATCCACACGTCGCATCTCTGGTTATAGGCATCTTTAAATGGCTTCATGAATGTTCTGTCGAGTGGTTGGAGTTTGTGGTTGGTATGTGGCGGTGAGCTTATCAAATGGATGTTGTTATCACGACAAAAATGTATAACCGCCAGTGTCTTGTGGCTACAGTGGCCATCCAGTAGCAGCAGCACAGGGTTCTCTTTTGTCGGGTGCGAGTGTTTTACGAATAGTTGCAACCACTGCAGGAAGAAATCAATATTCATCCACCCTTTTGGCTGAGCCACGCCTACACTTTCGGCTGGGGCATTAATCATGAGTCGATCATTCATCCTTTGCCTCGGAAATACGAAAAACGGTGGTATAAAGTGGCCGTTAGCGCTCATACAAAACAACACTGTTATATTTTTGCCCCTCTCCGCAGAAGTCAGCTTTCCTATTTGACGAACAGCCTTTGGAGCAAGAACTTTCTGATGCTTATGTACGCAGCTTACTCCTGTTTCATCGCAGTTGTAAATATTGGAAGCTGGAAATTTGTGCAGTGTTGTCAGTCTTTCAAGATTGTCATAAAAGAGATCTACTTGTGGTTTGTTAAACCCTACGGCCCGCATCATGCTTGTTGACTCTAGTGCCGTCAGCGATATGTCAGAATGCCTCTCCATAAAATCGTAGTAGAAATGCTTTCCAGCAACACCTTTTTCCTTGTTGAAGCGATGAGGGATCTTCAAAGATTCAGCCAAATCGAACGCAAATTTTAAAAACTCTTTTTTTTTCAGCGGCAGACATCTATTGGACAAATCTTTTACGTGATCTACTAAAATGTGTTCGTATTCTGGTGAAAAGGTGTTAGTGAATCTACCTATCTTTGGTTTCAAGGTCACTTCTTTTCCGCTGTTCAGCGCTGATGTTTTACCATGTAGGGTGCTTTTTGGGATATTATAGCGTAACGCAGCCTCTCTCAAAGTAAGTTCTTTAGACAAAACTTTAGTAATCGCAGTCTGTAAACTGGTTTGATCCCATTTTCCTTTCTTTTTCTTCTCTTCCATTTTGATCTCCTTGCTTTCTCCTGTCCTCTGAAACATCGTACATTAATGATCATTATAAGTTTAAAAACCAACGAAAAAAAATTACATGTTCAATGTCCGGCGTTACGGGACTACTTGGTGTCCGTAGTAAGGGACAGCGAGTCGTCACAATTTCGTATTTCATACCAAAACTGTTTTGAGAATCCACAAACACGTTTATAAAATACGAATATCAATGGAATACTACCTTTATTAAAAATAAACTCCTAAACACAAAAACGTAATTGGAACACTTACGCGAATCTTATATGACGCAGAGTCTTCCCTCCAAAAACTACACACAACCGCTGCCGCTGTGGCTGCGTGCGTCACTGGCGAACCGCGTCGCATGTTTGGTTTGGGCATCGGTACGTCCCCCACGCCCCTTTTACTTGTCGTTGATTGGCTCGCGTTGCTAGCTGCCGAGATAGTACGAGTGACCGGCCCTAGGTGCCGTCCGGCGTTAGGGGACTTCCCCCTATGTTCGCAAGGTTATATACTGGGTCCCCTGCTTTTTATATTGTACAGTGCTGACATCTCACATCACTCACAATATAAGGGGCAGCAAATACCATCTTTACGATGACGACCTCCAGTTATACCTCTCTAGCGTACCCACGGACATATCTGTTGCGGTCAATACCATCAACGCAGACCTAGCACGTATTTCTACTTGGTCGGAAAAGAACTGCCTTGTCCTTAATCCGAACAAGTCGAAATATGTTGTTTTTGGATCAGAGCATCAAATCCGTAGTACCATCAGTAACCTCGAGACTTTGACTACCAGTGGTGTTGCTATCATGGGCGAACCAATAGACAGGGTGGTAGAAGCAAATAACCTTGGCCTCCTCATGGACGGCAAGCTGCGCTTTGAGAACCACATACAAAAAAGTTGTGAGTAACTGCTTCTACCGCCTTAAAGTTCTTTACAATGTTCGCGATTACTTAAGTGTTTATTTGCGTGTTAACCTTTGTGAATCGCTGATATTGTCAAGATTAAACTATTGTGATGTTGTCTATGCTGGCTGCATTACTGGTCGTACAAAAAAGCTCATACAACGAGTGCAAAACGCATGCATTCGTTTCTGAGTCCCACCCCGCTCCCATATCACTCCCTACTTGAACGCCGCTGGTCTGCTGAACATGCCTGCACGCAGACGGCTTCACCTTGCCACTCTTCTCTTTGGCATAGTGCGATCTGGGGTTCCAGCATATTTGCTGAGCAGACTTGTATGGCTCAAGAGTGCGCGTAGGTGTAAGGCGATGATTCTGGTGCCAATGCATCGGACCACGGCGTTTCGAGGTAGTTTTAGGTTCGCGGCGTCCAAGTGTTGGAATGATCTCCCTCCACCTATTCAAGGAGCGTCTAGCAAGTATACCTTTAAGCGTCAGAAATCCCAAACCCAATCCTAATCCATCCAGCACTTTCCTATCCCAACCGTGTCGCGTTTTTTGCTTTGTGTTTTTCTTTCTATCCCATTTGGCTACTGGTACAGTCAAAGAATTTAATTTCCTACCCATTTAGGACTATTTCAAAGTGACACTGTAAATAAAATCATAAGAAGTCTCTTACGTTTTGATTGATTACGTCACTTTGACAAAGTCCAAAGTGGGTAGGAAATTAAATTCTTTGACTGTACATATTTTACAAATTTATTACATGTATTATTTATTATGTGTATACAATAATTATGTGTTTTTCAATGGTCTTATGTTGTGTTGCGTTCCGTGGGTCACGTACGGTGCTGTCTGAAAATCAGCGCTGTAGGTGTCTGTCTGACACCTCGGCATAATGCTGAGACAGCGACCTATTCACTGCCGCGAAGACACACACAATATGTGTTAAATTGTAATGTATGCCTACTCCCTTTGTCTCTGTGTGTCTTTTGTGTAGTAAATAAATGTCTTCTTTCTTTCTTTCTTATTTCTATGTGATTACCGGTCTCACTACCGCTGTGTAAAGCCACATGGCAATTTTGGGTCTTATGCTTCATCTTGCTCCTGCCATTCGACAGAAAGTCTACATGGCCATTTTTGCCTTTTGTATTGTGTTATTCAAATGAGCGTTCCAAGTTAGCCTTTAGTCAAAAGTATCTCCTAGGTACTTGACCTCATTTGAGTAGGGTATTTTCTGTCCATTAAATTTTAATTTTAATTTGGCAAGCTTATCTAGTTTCCTTTTTCTAGTAAAAGGCACTAGTACTTTTGCTCGCATTGATGGACAGGTCATTTTCTTTGCACCATTTGTTTATGATGTTGAGCGCTCCTTGCATTAGGTTCGAAATAGTGTGGAGGCAGGGACCTTTGATTATGACTACAAGGTCGTCGGCATATCCTTGCGTGTCATAGTCTAGGTCCTTCATAGTTGCTAGGAGTTGGTCCACTGCCAGGGTCCATAGTAGTGGGGATAGTACGCCTCCTTGAAGACATCCTCTTGTGGTGTAAAATGTAAACTCAATTGCATTGAGGGTCAGAGTGACTATTCTATTTGATAGCATGCTTTGGATCCATCTGATGGTGTTTTCGTCCTCGCCCTTTGATGCCAATCCCTTAAGGATAGTCTCTGTGGGTGTGTTGTCGAAAGCTCCCTCGACGTCAAGGAATGCTCATAGAGCCGTTTGCTTATCCTCAAGGGTTTTTTGCACTTTGTCGACCAGATCTAGTAGTGCAGTTTCCGTAGATTTCCCCTTTTAGTAAGCATGTTGGTTCAGACTCAGTGGTCTGACTACCAAGTATTTCGCTCTAATGTGCTGATCAATGACTCTTTCCATCGTGTTCAGTAGGAAAGATAATAGACTAATTGGTCTGAAGGATTTGGGCTGTGGGAAGTCCTTTTTCCCTGCTTTTGTGGTCATACTTTTTTGGTATGAAGCGTACCTTGACTCAGGTCCATCGTTCTGGTATAGTACCCCAAGCAAAGCTAGCTCGGAATATTCTTACCAGGTGCGTGAGGACTAGATTTTGTCCTTGTTGTAGTAAATACTACTAATTATGTATGTAAAATCGTTTAAGTTTACCAACGCCTTGGCATATGCTGTAATGCTGTTAAATATTATACTAAAACTAGCGACCCGCCCCGGTTTCGCACGGGTTTATATAAGTTTATATGCATAATACATGCATGTATTATACATATAAACCTTCCTCTTGAATCACTCTATCTATTAAAAAAAACCGCATCAAAATCCGTTGCGTAGTTTTAAAGATCTAAGCATACATAGGGACAGACAGACAGACAGCGGGAAGCGACTTTGTACATAGTAGTAGTGATTACTTGCCTTCATATGGCTATCCTCGTGGCTCTTGAGCGCGACTTGGTTGCGACACTGCTTCCCGCAGACATCACATGTGCACGGAGACTCGCTGTGCTTCCTGTAACATAATAGGGTATTACACAACTTCATTAAGGACTATTAACGATGTGGATACCCTGAGAACACTTTGTAATAATTACGAAAATATCCAAGCACGTATTGCTACATTTAGGCAACCTCCCAGACAGTCACATGATACGTTGGCCCCGGAATTTGCCTCGGCGAAGCGCACGCAGCCGCTTGCCTTCCCCTGGCCATTCGAGAGCCACGAGCCAAGTCCAGCAGACCACGTGCAGTCCTGCCGGCCGGTACTTCACCAGACGACTCCGGGGCCCGAGCGACCTTCCCCTGGCCATTCGGGAAGCTGGTGCCACGTCCAGCAGACCACGTGCAGTCCTGCCGGCCGGTACTTCACCAGACGACTCCGGGGCCCCAGCGACATTCTGGAATCTGGCTTCCCCTGGCCATTCGGGAAGCTGGAGCCACGTCCAGCAGACCACGTGCAGTCCTGCCGGCCGGTACTTCACCAGACGACTCCGGGGCCCCAGCGACCTTCCCCTGGCCATTCGGGAAGCTGGAGCCACGTCCAGCAGACCAAGTGCAGTCCTGCCGGCCGGTACTTCACCAGACGACTCCGGGGCCCCAGCGACCTTCCCCTGGCCATTCGGGAAGCTGGTGCCACGTCCAGCAGACCACGTGCAGTCCTGCCGGCCGGTACTTCACCAGACGACTCCGGGCCCCCAGCGACCTTCCCCTGGCCATTCGGGAAGCTGGTGCCACGTCCAGCAGACCACGTGCAGTCCTGCCGGCCGGTACTTCACCAGACGACTCCGGGGCCCCAGCGACCTTCCCCTGGCCATTCGGGAAGCTGGATCCACGCCCAGCAGACCACGTACAGTCCTGCCGGCCGGTACTTCACCAGACGACTCCGGGGCCCCAGCGACCTTCCCCTGGCCATTCGGGAAGCTAGAGCCACGTCCAGCAGACCACGTGCAGTCCTGCCGGCCGGTACTTCACCAGACGACTCCGGGGCCCCAGCGACCTTCCCCTGGCCATTCGGGAAGCTGGAGCCACGCCCAGCAGACCACGTGCAGTCCTGCCGGCCGGTACTTCACCAGACGACTCCGGGGCCCCAGCGACCTTCCCCTGGCCATTCGGGAAGCTGGAGCCACGTCCAGCAGACCACGTGCAGTCCTGCCGGCCAGTACTTCACCAGACGACTCCGGGGCCCCAGCGACCTTCCCCTGGCCATTCGGGAAGCTAGAGCCACGTCCAGCAGACCACGTGCAGTCCTGCCGGCCGGTACTTCACCAGACGACTCCGGGGCCCCAGCGACCTTCCCCTGGCCATTCGGGAAGCTGGAGCCACGCCCAGCAGACCACGTGCAGTCCTGCCGGCCGGTACTTCACCAGACGACTCCGGGGCCCCAGCGACCTTCCCCTGACCATTCGGGAAGCTGGAGCCACGTCCAGCAGACCACGTGCAGTCCTGCCGGCCGGTACTTCACCAGACGACTCCGGGGCCCCAGCGACCTTCCCCTGGCCATTCGGGAAGCTGGAGCCACGTCCTGCAGACCACGTGCAGTCCTGCCGGCCGGTACTTCACCAGACGACTCCGGGGCCCCAGCGACCTTCCCCTGGCCATTCGGGAAGCTGGAGCCACGCCCAGCAGACCACGTGCAGTCCTGCCGGCCGGTACTTCACCAGACGACTCCGGGGCCCCAGCGACCTTCCCCTGGCCATTCGGGAAGCTGGAGCCACGTCCAGCAGACCACGTGCAGTCCTGCCGGCCAGTACTTCACCAGACGACTCCGGGGCCCCAGCGAACTTCCCCTGGCCATTCGGGAAGCTGGAGCCACGTCCTGCAGACCACGTGCAGTCCTGCCGGCCGGTACTTCACCAGACGATTCCGGGGCCCCAGCGACCTACCCCTGGCCATTCGGGAAGCTGGAGCCACGTCCAGCAGACCACGTGCAGTCCTGCCGGCCGGTAATTCACCAGACGACTCCGGAGCCCCAGCGACCATCTCCTCACCGCGCAGACCACCAGCGAAACGCCAAGGCAGTACCAATCGGCGAAAGCGTTCTAGACGGGCCATTTATCCACGACCACTGTTATATATAAATATTTTTTGTGTTGACTCATGGTGGTTTTAATTAGCGCCGCCATCTTATCAACCGTCACACTGGCACAAATTAAATATTTTGCCATCGCCAACAAACAAAACTTATGAAAACACATATTTTTTATATTTATGCACGCCACGCTTGTAACGAAAATGGGGCGTGAACCGATCAAGGCCATGTTCGGTAGCGTATTGCGAATCCAAAAATTAACTTGCATTTTTTTTTAATTATTATTTTGTTTTGGTTTTCATAGAATTTTATTTATTTATTTATTCAAATTTTATTGCACAAACAAAAAGTACAAAAGGCGGACATGATGCCTTAAGGCAATCTCTACCAGTCAACCGCAGGGCTAAACAGAAAAGCTTATAGGTGCAGGCAGAATTTTTTGTTTACGTTTACATTAAAGTTTTTGATTCCATTGCTTGTCATATGACAACAACAACGAAAAAGCTGTCACCAGCGTATCAAAAAACGCGCGATGGTTGAAAATTAATTAAACCCTTCACCCTCCCGGTGGGGATACACAAGCGAATCCAACAAAAACAAAAATATCAATATCAACAAATAATTTTAAACATAACCAAACGCATATGAATCGAAATGCGCCACCGAATATGCCCTAGATCGGTTCACACCCCATTTTTGGTACACCCGTATAATATATTCATATTCATATTCATTTATTGATAATATCGTTAGTATATTACATGTCAATTTATTACAAGTTAAATAAAATATTTAATATAAAGTAAAACCAATTGGTTAGTAAGTAATAAATTCGTAATAAATTCAGTCCATCATAAAAATTCAATTAAAAGTTATTTTAACTATAATTTAATGTTTAAAAATTCGTCAAAACTATACAATGTGTGCTCGAGAAGCCACGCCTTTCGTTTTGTTTTTGAAACATTGCAGTGAGGGGGCTGAGGTGACTTCTACCGGCAACTTATTATATATAGTCGGTCCCATTATGTGAGTCACCTTTTCGGACTTCGCCAGCCGTCGCTCCACCGGGAGGAGTCTATTCGGGTGTCGCAGCGAGCGGTTCGAGTCTGCGCGTTTTTCGTAGTCGCATAAATGTGTGTGTGTGTAAACTGCAATCTGTGCAATGACTATTGCTGGCAGAGTTAATATGCCTAATTCTTTGAAATAAGGTCGCACGGAGGTATCTTGGGCTACCTGTAGCACAGACCGCACGGCTCTTTTTATACAAGTGGTTCTATGAGGTGTAGAGAAAGTCTGCTTTTTATATAAGAAAATCTGGTAACTGAATATATCAAAGAATATAAGTAAATAAAATAACTGTCGCATTCGTTTTGACGACCGCTTTAGCCTAGTTGGTAGTGACCCTGCCTACGAAGCAAGAGGTCCTGGGTTCGAATCCCGGTAAGGGCATTTATTTGTGTGACGAGCACGAATATTTGTTCCGTAGTCATGGATGTTTTCTATGTATTTAAGTATTTATTTCTCTATATAAGTATCTATATCGTCGTCTAGTACCCATAGTACAAGCTTTGCTTAGTTTGGGACTAGGTTGATTTGTGTAAGATTGTCCTCTAATATTTATTTATTTACCAGAAAAATACCCTATTATATAACACTAACTGTCATAAACAACAACCGGAATCAACGGCTTAACTTTAACAGTAAAGACTCAAAGCGGTCACCAATTATCAGTTACTAAAATTATGCTGTCAATCGCTCTCGCAGATGTCTAGTCTAGTTTGGAGTCTGATAGATAAGGTCTTCATTATGTGTTACTTTGTTTGGTTAATAAATAATGTTTGTATCCCAGGATCTCAATTCTCAAGACGGCTGCACCAAATCGTCTGTCAGATATATCGGAGCGGTCAAAGGGCTCACAAATATCTGAACACGTCTCTTATGCCTCGACAATAGAGACGTGTTCAGATATTTGCGAGCACTTTGGCCGCTCCGATTTATCTAATCGCGACTGTACATGGCACAGAACGCTACAGTACAATGATTACAAGAACAGATAACATATGTACAAAGACGAACTTATCCCTATGAGGGATTTCTTCCAACTATCTTATCTTATCTTATCTAGGTGAGGGCCCTTTCGGATGCACTTCGACCCAGTGGGATCTTTTGTGCATTTGCCCTCTCATTTATACCTGCTCCCAGGCTTGCTCCATCATTTCCACAAAGCGGATAATGCAGTTCGCCGGGAGCACCTTGAATTCCTTTGGTTGCGGGTAACCGTTACCAAAGTAGTTCATTCTTTGTCTGGCAAGGGCATGACATTCACACAATAAGTGTTCCATAGTCTCATCCTCCTCGCCACACATTCTACAGTCTAAACTATCAGATAGTCCCATCTTGGCCAAGAGATCCTTGACCCCGAAGTGACCTGTGAACACCCCAGATATAATTCTGAGTTGCTTCCTACTGGATTTCCAGAGTTTTCTGGTCCAGCCCGAGTCCACTCCTTCTATGAAGAGCTTAGAGTGCCTTAAGCCAGCCTCATTCCTCCACTCGTGTTGGTGTTTGGTTTTGGCGTAGGCTTTAAAGGCCGATATTATGGTCCCCTGCGAGAGTCCCACAAATGGTTCTGGACCTACAAAGTGATTTGTAGAGCCCCCTCTTGCAAGCTCATCTGCTCTTTCGTTGCCGATGAAGCCCTTGTGCCCTGGTATCCAAACTAGTTGCACCTTATTGTGCCTTCCAAGTCTGTTTAGTGCTTGGACGCCATTATAAATTAGTCTAGAGTCCACTTTCGGCGCCGTGAGCGCTTTAAGGACCGCTTGACTGTCACTTTTTTTTTTGAATCCTTTTATTTGAATCCCGGGGAAGGACACATGATAGTTTTTATCTATTTATTTATTTATTATTATTTTTTTTTGATATATTAAGTACTAACATAGTCGTTCTAAGGATACTACTAACAAATAATGGATCTCGTTATCTGAGTAATAAATTAATTGAATTGAATTATCCCGGAAATCATTATCTATGGAGTAGAAATGGGGGGTGAAAGTTTGTACGGAGCTACGATATAAAGAGGTCCACGCGGACGGAGTCGCGGGCAGATATTGCAGAAAGATTTTAAGAGACTCTAGTTGAGACATAGCTTTAGCGAATATATTTACTCTTACAAGTTTGCTAGATTATCGACCACAACCCCAAGTTAATATAAGGCTTGTAAAAATAAGCATATCAGTATCATACGCAAACTATCCAGGCCATAAAATTTGGGAACGATACAGCTCTGTTGCGCTCTCTGTCGCACCAATCATGGCCGGTAATAAGTGTTGCTTTACCGTACGCCATCCTTCCGCCGGATGCTGGATGGGCAGGGCTTCTGGCTCAGCTGTGGTTTGTGGATGAACACCTCAAATTTCCCCTCACTACCAGCAGTTGCATCCTAAAATAAAATGATGTTTTACTATATATATTGAACCATTGTTGTTTCGTTAGGTATTAACTGTGGAAAAAGCACTACAATTTTATTGTACCTTTTGATACCTATATCAAAGCTCAAATAAACGGTGCAGCCCGGGAATAATAGGTATTCTTACATTACAATTGGTAAAATAAATAGATTTAATTAACTATACCTTATTACATTAGCCAATCATCGGGAGATACAAACAACATCATACATACAAGTTGCGTTAGATTATGCTTGTCTAATGTCAAGAAGGAGAGAGTTCCACAGTAGAATAGCCTTAAAAGTGAAGGCACTAACTGTGCCTTCACTCATATAAATCTATATTATTATTACGCGAGCCCGATTTTTGTACATGCCATCAGATCTACAGTTATGGTCTGATTTTGATAAATGATATGTCACTGGATTCGTCTCATGCTGCAGATTTGCAATAAGGTCTTCGTTTTTTCATTTTTTATCGGTAAGTTACTAAAATATATATTTAAAGAAACTACTGTGCGCTGACCACGTGACTTTGGCTGCGTGACGTCACGTGGCGTAACTTCTGTTTTGACTCGAGATGACAATGGAAAATAATAAACAAGAATTAAACTCAAACCTGTACTAAGTTTTTCAGCACGAGAAATTATAAATGTTGAGTCGGCCACTTATGGATACAACACTAAGAAAAGTAAGAAAAATAGAAAGTAAACGGCCTTTTGTAAATATTGTTTATTTACATAAACTGACAGACGTATTGTGTCAAATTGTTTTGTTTTTTTTTATTGATAGAGACGTCAGTATGTTCTTTTTTACTTCAGAAAAGTTTATATACAAACTTATTTTCCCATATTCGAGATGTTGGGAGAAGAATGAGGTTTAATTAAATCCATTAATTGTCGTGGACCCCATATACGGCTTTTTTAACCTTACTTAGTACAATGCCGTAGGCGCCGATAGGCTCCGCCTAATTTCCAGTATAAGGAAAGATGTAGAAAAAAACATTGATTACAAAATTTTCTTTTCGGATGGCCGGGGACTCCTATTGGCGACTTTGTTGACCTGACTTGAATACCATCCAAATTATTTCAGGTTCAGATAATTATATTTTGATTACAGGTAGGAGGTTGGTTATATAAATTTTGTAATTAAACGAGCAATATTTGTACATATATATATTTGCAATCACTTTCTTGGAAACGGCTCTAACGATTTCGATAAAATTTGGAATACAGGGGTTTACGGGGGCGAGATATCGATCTAGATAGGTCTCATGTCCGGGAAAATTCGTTTTCTCCGTATTTTCTCAATTTTCACCCGAGCAGAGCTCGGTCGCCCAGGGACTAAATTGTAATTTGTCAAAACGATATGACTTAATACTGGAAAACATAAATTAGTAGATATTAAACTATTTAGCGGTACCTATCTATAAATAGCCTGTGCCGATACTAATAATAAACAGGTGTAATGTCTGTGAAATGTAAGTTTGTATGTTGGAGGTAATCTCAGAAACTATACCCATCCTATTCTAAAAACTCTTTGTTCAGTAGGTAGGTTATGTATATGTATGTATGTAAGCACTTATTTGTACAAAACAGGTTAAAACATAAACATGATATGTAAGATTAAAGTAGGTACAAAGGCGAACTTATCCCTATAAGGGATCTCGGGGGGAATATAAGGGATATGTAGAATGGCCCCATGTGCTATATTTTATACCGTCGCTCCGCCTAGATTCTTTGTATACGCGGCGGAGCCGCGCGGGTAGCTAGTAATAAATAAATTGTTAGAACATCTAACCGAATTAAAATAACTAAAACGCTCTTTGAGGTAGCGGGGAGTTGCAGGGTTAAAAAGGACACTAAACAGAAGCGAAATAATGTGAGAGTTACGGCGATAACGGATAGGTAGGCCACTATCAGTCAATTTACCCTAGTACCCACCATTTTTGGTATTTGAACTTGTTGGATGCTTGGCGCCGTGCTGACCGGGTGTTGAATGTTCTGGGCTTCGGTGTTGGAGTCACAACTCATAGTCGAGTTCTGGGCTTCGGTGTTGGAGTTACAACTCATAGTCGAGTTCTGGGCTTCGGTGTTGGAGTCACAACTCATAGTCGAGTTCTGGACTTCGGTGTTGGAGTTACAACTCATAGTCGAGTTCTGGGCTTCGGTGTTGGAGTTACAACTCATAGTCGAGTTCTGGGCTTCGGTGTTGGAGTCACAACTCATAGTCGAGTTCTGGGCTTCGGTGTTGGAGTCACAACTCATAGTCGAATCAAAGTCACCATCCTGAAGTTTTGGTTCATGTTCTGATTCCGGGGGCCAACGCTCTAATTTCAAGTGTAATTCCTCTGTCAGAGGGTTAACCTGACATAAAAAATTAAACAACCCATCACAAACAACACAGGGGTGTGTAACGATGCCTATACTTTTTTTTGAAATAATATTAGTCGCAATAACGCTCATTTGATATAATTCTTGAGAATAACAACACTTAATATATTTACGTATGATATAATTATAATTTTACATAATGATCATTTGATCGTATAACATTTAATATAACATCATTTAAGTCTAATGCATATTTTCTATAAGGAACATATGGGTCAATCAACTTTTTAGTGTCCTCCCCGTTTATACTATTTACTGTTTAATAGGTGATTACATGAAAATAGGATGTCTGCTGTTGGTAATTGTTGTTGCATTCCTTACACAATTAATTATAGCCTGTAAAACTACATGACAACTGTATTAAAACATGTATATTTATATGTATATACCTCAATTTCACCGGTTGTCAAGCGGACGAAAATTTGTATGAAGATTGTGGTTTGTCACCTGGACAACCATGTTTTATGCTAGAATACGTTTTTTTGCGAGATGCAACAAGACTGCATGACTGTTATGCTCAATAAGACTGTTTATCTGGCTATAAGAACATATACATTTTATCAACATACAAATAAGTACCGATGTGGTAACTGATAATGAAGAAAAAACAGAGGGGTCATTTAAGTTGATTGACCCATATGATATAATGTTAATTTCTTCTAATGTACAGTTAGCATATAATTTTTTGGCGGCAGGTCGGTGTAGGTACGACGATGAGCGAAGCGAGGGGTAGTGTTAGGAAGAACCGCGAGTGATTATGTACTTTGTAATTATATCAAATTTAATGTTATACTGAATGAAATTATATTATTTATATTTATACCGATAATTACATCACAGATTCCCACTTGCTACGATATACCAAACCTTTCTTGCTTCATTCACTTTCAGGACATTTTTCAGATATGCTCGTCGGTTTAGGGTACTCTTGGCCTGACCTTTATCATCTATGTTTTAGTATTTATGTCAGTAAATACTTTATTGTACACAAAACGCAGGTAAAAATACGGTTAAAACAGGTTAAGTACAAAGGCGAACTTATCCCTGTAAGGGAGCTCTTCCAGTTACCCTTTGAGCAAGTGTTAATGTTAACACAGAATAACTCAAACTAATCTTTATTCAAGTAGGGTAACAAGCACTTTCGAATCGTCAATTAGAAACCTAATCTTAAGTGACTTTTTTAGAGCAATTTACTAATTCAATTATTATTCCTCAAGTACAGTAATAGGTGCCAAAATAGTTCATAATAATTTCGAAATAAGATCGTCACAAAGTAAAAAAATATAAATTGTATATAAAATACTAGTCTAGAATGTTTCTAGAAAAAAAAAACTATGTCAAAAAGAAAATACATAGTGAATAGGGTAAAACTCACATTGGTGGGTGCCTCAACAGTGATAAATTCCTGCTTGAGTGCATGCGTCGAAACAGGAGGCTCTATTTTAATAGTGACCACCCTGGGTGTTGTATTTTCAATCTAAAAGAAACGGATTGTTATAATAATACAGCCTTCGCCCTCAACATCTGCATATACTCGTTATCGAGTAAGGAATTAATGATCTGTCTGAGTATTATATACTATTAGACTTTACACATGCTTTTAGAAACATAATCTAAAGCTTCTTTTTTAGAGCAATTTACTAATTCAATTATTATTCCTCAACTAGGTTTCACCCGCGACTTCGTCTGTGTAAACCCGGGATGATAAATAACTATAAATGTAAGTAGTAATTATAAATGTTTCTATAAAAAAATCAATGCCAAGAATAAAATACATAGTGAATAGGGTAAAACTCACATTGGTGGGTGCCTCAACAGTGATAAATTCCTGCTTGAGTGCAGGCGTCGAAACAGGAGGCTCTATTTTAATGGTGACCACCCTGGGTGTTGTATCTTCAATCTAAAATAAACGGATTGTTATAATAATACAGCTTTTGCCCACAACTTCTGCGTATACTAGTTATCGCCTTAAGGAATGAAGAATGCTTAGCGCCTGAGTATTATATTTAGACTTTTCATTAAAATAATAAATCATTATTAGGAAACAAATCGAAGTAGTCCCATAGTAGACTCAATAAGGCTTGTGTTATGGGAACTACATGATGATATAATATAAGAGGGGTCTCCTTTGTTAGACCTAACAACTTTACCCCTATGTTTCACTAACCCTCCAGTTTTGCTGGAGGGTTTTGGTCCTTTTCCCCCACGGGGACCAGCCGGCTTGGGGGAAGTTTGTGGTAGCTGTTGCAGATATGTGTTGGTACGAGGTACAGTTTTGGACATAAAGGACTGGACAAAAAGAGTAACATATTGGAATGGCCCTCTCGGAAAAAGGAAAAGAGGCAGACCTCCTGAGAGATGGCTAGATGAAATAAAAAAGGTAGCAGGTGAAAACTGGGTATCAAAAGCCCAAAACAGGAAAATGTGGAGTAGAACGGAGGAGGCCTTTACTTGTAGAGAGGTCCTCAAATAAATTTCTAGTACAAAACTTATAAATAAATATACAACATGTAATTATACTTATTTAAGGAAATAAATGGCTAATATACGAGGTACAGTTTATCTTCCATAAGGCTACAAAATACTAACAGTTTGTGTATTCAGTTTGTGCAGCAGACATTTCAGATTCTTTACTCCAACAAGTGCTGTTTGTTGAAAGTTGTATAGCGTCTGCATGAACAGCTTGCAATGTATGCACATCAGCCAGTAAGGGTGGCAGTGTTTGAGCTCCGCCTGAAATATAAATGATTTATAGGTCCGCGTTGAATTAGTTTATATAATAGCTCCATACAAACTTTCACCCCCCATTTCATCCCCTTAGGGTCTGATTTCCGCGATAAAAACTATCCTATGTCCTTGGGACTCAAACTATGTCTATACCCAATTTCATCTAAATTGGTTCAGCTGTTAAAGCGCGAAGAGGTAACAGACAGACAGACACACTTTGGCATGTATAATATAAGTATGGATAGCACAATGTCGGCGACATGTCAAATCATCATGTAATTAATTATGTACCTAGTATATTGCCTGCCTATAATAAAGGTCAATAAAACCGGCCGAGGGTTAGGTGTAGCAAAAGGTACGCAGGACTTAGAAAATAGTTTGTTGTAGTATGGATACATCAACATAAATAGATATATTTAAATTGTTATTTACCGTGTTTATGAAGGGGGACACCACGGCCTCTAGTAATCTCCTGTATTCTGTTTTCATAGGCGACAGAGGCGGTCGCTTCACCATGCAGATCACGCAGACGTAGATCATCTTGCATTTGGATTGTTGCAGTTTAATTATTAATACTATACCTACCAAAAGCAAAGGATAAAACGATTTATTTGTTTGTAGAGTTTAGTATTATTTTGTTTGACAATTGTTTGATAACTGTCAATTATGATTTGACAGCTACCTAAGATACTCCACAGATAAACTAATTTGCAAGTTTTGTAGTGCTGTAAATTACAGCCCAATCCAGACGAGCGCAATAAGGAGACGCTACACGGGACGATTTCAGCCGGACAGCATGCCAGCCGACGCGTGATGATGTGTCGGAAGCACGGTGACCAGCTAAATCAAGGTCACTCCATACTCGATTTTCTGTGACCGTGCTTGACCGTCCGACAAATTCGTAGGTGTTCACCTATAGGCGGACTGCCGACGAAGGTCAAAGGAACGCCGTGCTACCGGCACTTATCCAGACGAGCCGAAATCAAGCAGTGGATTGCATGCAGTTCGCCAATTTCGTACATGTAGCGTCACCTTATTTCAGTGTAAAGCCGTGTGAGCTGCGGCGCTACCACGAACTTCGTATATCTCCATCTCTGTCGCTCCAGTACCATGAACCATAAGTGCGATAGGGACGGAGATATGCGAAGTTCGAGATTCGAAGTTCGTGGTAGCGCCGCTGCACCATGTCTTCGTGGTTTTGAAACGTCAAAAATGTTTTGCCAATCACGTCACAAAAACACCTAAAACATTGCCACAGCGTACGCAGCTTAAAGTAAAGCCATTCACACTGCGAGTGTGTGCGCTAACGAGAATATTTGTATGGGTACGGCTACTTACTTTGCTCTTTGGGTACGGCTAGTTCGGCACGTGGGGTGAATGGCGAACTTAAAGGCCATTACGTCCCATCACACATGACGCAACTATGCGGTAGGGGGAGAAAGACATACTTCCAACGCATAACTGGGTCCCTGTACTGCACCATAATGGCCTGTGTGTAGGAGCTTTCAGAGTATGCCCGTCGTGTCACAACAAAAATGCGGCAAAGGCCGTACCCAAGCCGTGCCAGGATAAGCTAACTGATTCTGCCCCCCTCGAGTTTGGGCTTGTAATGGAGCTGGCAACTGTCAAACTGACAGCACCAATCGTCCCGAATTGCTCCGAAGTGGGAATCCAACGTTTTCCGAAAAAGGCTAAAAACAAAAGGCCATGGATTAAAGCTATGGGGAAGATTTTTGCCTAAGAACTGTATATGGTTTCCATACAAGTTAGGGACCATCGATCCCATGTCTCTCTCTCTCATCGTATGGAATCTAGAAGAGCGCCATCTACAATTAGCTTTCACCGGCCAACCCCATTGGAGTCAAAGAGAATATAAACACTACGTTTGGAGTAATTAATGTGCAAAATTTGAGCACCCTTAACTTTGTATTTTGTTGTAAAAAAAAAGTTAATGTAATCTTTTAATCTTTCTTCGGTTTTATTTTCTAGCCAACCGATTTCAGCGTGCTTTACATATTGACTAAGGATGATTATATGATATATATTTTTTTTCATTATGTTACCTAGGTACAGTCGACGCCAAAAATATGTTTACGCTTTTGCACCTTATTCCATTGTAATAAGGCGAAAACTGTAAACATATTTTTGGCGTGGACTGTACATAGAAAATAAAATAAAAGAAGCTGACTAAAGTTTTCAGTTTTTTTATTTTATCGGGTTATAATAAAAACTTGTGCGGTATTCTCGATTTTTGACAAAGTTGCGTTCGGCGCTCGAGGTCACCTACTTGGATTATTCATTGGCCAACATCATAAACAAGTCTGCAAAAAATCAGAACTAACGGATTTGACGCAAACTACCCCATACTTTCAGGCGACAAGGTTACTGGATATCAGTGGCGGCGCGTGACAATTTTCACTCGACAACACGGAGCAAAAAAGGGCTGTTTTTTTGGTGATTTACGAGTTTGGTAATACGTATCAAGAAATTTTAGGCAAGCCGGTGGGAATCGGTTTGTATGGGCGCTCCCACAGATGTATGAATATAAGGAGATCGGACATGACGGCCGATTTGTATTGAGTACGCCTGTCGCAAGTACGTTAACCCACACAACGCCCAAGTAATTGACAAAACAAAGCACGCACACATCCAAAACACACACATTTGTATACCTACGCTCTTATTGGACAATACACGCGCATCATATCACGCATTTTGGGAAGAAACGTAATATTCTCTGGTCGCAGCACGCGTGCACAGTATGGCAGAGTATGCCCATTGAGATAACAACTGCGACGCGGCCGCCGGCGGCTTGTCCTCTCTCTAGTATTATATGCTCTGATGGCGCTCCGCTACTGCTGCGTATGCTGTCATTAGTGTCATTACATACATACTTGTCAAACTTTCCATAGATTCAGATTTTAACAAACATCGCTTACGATTATAGACAGTTTAGTGTAGTAGTTAATACGAGTGACCAAGGCATAAATAATACAGTTATACAATTGAGAATAAAAGCTAAAATATATTTTTTGTCATAAACTTATCCTCTACTAGCTGTTGCCCGCGACTTCGTCCGCGTAGAACTTTTTATCGTCTTAGAAAATGATTTCTCTCAATACAAAATTTGAACCCTCTTTTAGGGGATAATTAAAAAAAAAGTTGATGTTCATTTTCTAGTTTGTGAACAAACAGTCTAAAACCAAAGTTAAAAATCTCATACTTTAAAAATGCCTTGAAATACTCAAACTTTGAACCAATTTTAACACTCTTAGGGGATGAATTTGGAAAAACTCTGATATCAGTTTTGTAGTCTTTTAACGTACAGAATAAGACCGAAGTTAAAAATCTCTTACTCACACTTTAAAATTTAATTGCTCGCCATTTAAAATTTGAACCCCCTTTTAAACCCCCTTAGAGGTTGAATTTTTCTAATCGCTGAAAGAACTTTTTTTGTAAACTTTTAAGTCTCTAGCTCAAAAAAAGTGTTGCCCATACAAAGCTTTCTTAACCCCCTTAGGGGTGGAATTTTCTACAACTCTGAAAGTACTTTATTATTAATTTTAATAAGTAACATTTTGAATAGTTTTAAGTCTAGTAAAAAAAAAAGTTTTTCCCACACAACACTGGCTACCCTTCTTAAGGATCTTAAGGATCCCCTTAGGGATGGAGTTTTCTAAAACGCTGAAAGTTCTTTTTTAGTATTCTAATAAGTAATCTATTTGCAAAGTTTTAAGTCTAACTCAAAAAAAAGTGTTGCCCATGCAAAGCTTGCTCTCCTTTTTAACCCTATTAGGGGTGGAATTTTCTAAAACGATTTGTGTTCTTTTTTGTATTTTAATAAGTAATCTTTCTACAAAGTTTCAAGTCTCTAACTCAAAAACATAAACTTTCCCTGATAAAAACTTTGCACCCCTTTTTATCCCCCTTAGGGATAGATTTTTTCAAAACGCTGAGTCTTTTTTTTTGTGTTTTTATAAGTAATCTTTCTACAAAGTTTTAAGTGTCTAGCTCAGAAAAAGTGTTCCCCATACAAACCTTGCACCCTTTTTTAACCCCCTTAGGGAATGATTTTTGTAAAACGCCGAATGTAGTATTTTTCATGTTCTAATAAGTAATTTTTCGTCAAAATTTTAAGTCTCTATTAAAAAAAAATATGTTTTTCCCATACAAACTTTGCACCCTATTTTACCCCCTTAGGGGTGAAATTTTCCAAAACGCTGAAAGTACTTTCTTTGTATTTAAATAATCTTTCTACAAAGTTTTAGGACTCTAGCTAAAAAAAATAGTTTCCCACATACAAACTTTGCACCCCTATTTTAGCCCCCTATTTTTAGGGGTAGAATTTTCTAAAACGCTGAAAGTACTTAATTTGTATTCTGATGACTAATCTTTCTACAAAGTTTTAAGTCTCTATTTAAAAAAAATATTGTTTCTCCCATACAAAATTTGCACCCCTATTTTACCCCCTTAGGGGTAGATTTTTTCAAAACACTGAATCTAGGTACTTTATTTGTATTCTAATGAATAATTTCTCTACAAAGTTTTAAGTCTCTATTTAAAAAAAAGTAGTTTTTCCCATACAAACTTTGCACTCTATTTTACCCCTTTAGGGGTAGAATTTTCTAAAACCCTGAAAGTTCTTTATTTGTATTCTAATGACTGATCTTTCTACAAAGTTTTAAGTCTCTATTTTAAAAAAAAATGTTTCCCCCATACAAACCTTGCACCCCTATTTTACCCCCGTAGGGGTGGAATTTTCCAAAACGCTGAAAGTGTTTCATTTGTATTCTAATAACTAATTTTTCTACAAAGTTTAAGTCTATAGCTCAAAAAAAAAAGGTTCTCCCATACAAACTTTGCACCCCCATTTTACCCCCTTAGGGGTAGAATTTTCAAAAATCCCTTTTTATCCCTAGCCCACGTTATAAAAGCAACATACTGTGCAAAAATCAACTCTCTAAGATTACTAGTTTCGGCTGTGCGTTGATGAGTGAGTGAGTGAGTGAGTGAGTGAATAAGTCAGTCAGGACATAGGCATTTATTATGTATAAATAGATAGAAGATAATGAAACTCCCATTCAAATATCTCAAAAAATTATGAAGCTACATCCGTTTTAATGTCGCTTGTTAGAGTGAGAAAACGATGAGGGACTGTGACGTCAATATACTCGAGCGTCATAGTAAAAAACAATCGTTTCATATGAAGGTGCGTTTTGCGGAAAAGGGACAGAACATACCCCCTCTTAAAACTTTGGACTCTTATTACTTAATCAATACCTATATTTATTTTAAATTCTTTTTCGAGAAAATACATTATGATTATTTACCATATTTTCGATTCCTGAGCTATAACCACGAACTTCGGAATTCGAAAATATTCGGGTATCTCTATCTCTATCGCACTAACTATACTCGAGTGACAGGGATGCAAATATATGAACATTGAGTATCGGTTTTCGTGGTAGCGCCGCAGGTACTTTGGCTGAATGCGCCGAGCGCGTGCCATTGTCATTCAAAAAAAACAAATTCGTGTTAATTATATTGTTCAAATTCGTTGATTTCATTTATTGAAATTACGACATAAAACGACATTTGCGCATATAAGTTCTCATATCAGAATCGAATATTTTTTTATGGTTTATATTTTAGCATTTGTCTCGTAAAGGTCTATCGTAGACGGGATTTAAATTATTAATAAGTGAAAGGCAAAGCAATTCCGCCATTTTGACGAAAATTTGACGGTTCTTATAGCTGACAGTTGGAGCAGCGTTTGATTTCAATAAAAATAAATGAAAAATTAAATGAAGTCGTATATTTCGGAAAATTTAATTAACTGTCGCAGTCGGATAAAAACTATCCTAAGTTGCAGCTAGAATAATAATGTACCTATATAAAATGTTTCATATTTTTCCGTTCATGGGATGCTGAGAATATTTGAACCGCGCAAAGCTTAGTTTCAAACTGGCTGATTCTTTTTTTAATTTAGAGATTTATTATAAGTGGAGATAAACGGAAGAAGACGGCGTCTGTGGTGATGCAGACGAGGGGAAGCTCAAATAGCATCCTGAAAATGATAGCAGAGAGGTGGGACTCAGACATACTCCGCCGATACACCGACATACATGTCGTACGTCCTAAAAAAATAAAATAAAATAAATTCATGTGGCCATTTAATAATAATTTTACTAATGTAGTTATAAAAAAAAATAAAAAAAACTTTATTTAGCCTTCATACAGGTCATACACTGCTTACATAATAAGTAGGTAAGGTACACAATATCTAGTAACAATCAGTGAGTAAGCGTCCTCTGTTCCCCGTACTAGTAAAAACTGTATCACGGTGGAACAGGATTCCCCTCCCCTCGTTGTTGTTTATAATAAGTACTTAATGTTAATTCAAAAATGCTAAGGCCATCACAAAATATGTGGGTAGGTAAATTTAAACATAGAAAAGAAAAATATCAACGCGGTTGGCAAACAAAAAATAACAATATGAATAGTTGGCTCAACACTACACGCCCGCGATACGCAAAAGGACGTATGTCGCTATGGATCGAGCACAACATATACCCCTTTGGTTCAGCGCGTCAGTGCGGATAACTAGTAAACAAGTAGCATATGCAAAATTAGCAAATGAATCTTATTAAAGGTTACAAGTTAATACTTAATAATTAGTATTGACTGTTCTGATTAAGTAATTAAATTATTATTTAAGTGTGTATATTTGTATGTACGTATGTATGTACACACATAAATGTACATATATATATATGTGTGCTTACGCGCATGCGTGCGTGTATATACATTTATACACATGTGTGTGTGTGTGTGTGTGTGTGTGTGTGTGCGTGCGTGCGTGCGTGCGTGCGTGCGTGCGTGTGTGTGTGTGTGTGTAAGTGCGTGTCTTGCCATCTACTTACTTATTAGTTGTTCTGTGCTTCCATAGTTTAGTGATTTTAGGTATTTATCCAACGACAATTTAAAAGAGTAAGAAGTAAGTACTCGTAAACTTATCTTTTTGCTTACTTTGTTGTAAATGCTTGGACCAAGGACAGTTACTAATCGTCTAGCAAACTCAGTATTGCGTTTCGGAACTACGTATACAATATCATTTCTTCTTCGTGATGCTGGCAAATCCGGTTGGTTTTTGTGTTGGGTAAGAAGTAAATGTTTTATGAACAATTGCCTAACAGTTAGAACACATGTGTCATTGTACAGAGATGATGTTGGGTAACGAAATTTCTTAAATATCATAACTTTTAGTACCGCCCTTTGTGATCTTTCTAGTTTCAGTTGTATAAGTGTTTTGTAACAAACAATGCTATGCTATGGATCTAAGGATAATAAACCATCTTTTTTTTTATTTATTTATTTATAACTCAGTCATTAGTGTCCGCTTTTTTCTCTTCCGGTATTCCCTCTTTCTCCGCTACTTTCTTCTTCTTCTTCCACTTGCCCTTGATCTTGAGATGTTTAAGTTTATTGTGCGTGAACAAGGACGCTTTATAAGTGAAGGTGGCGGGACAGAGAGGACACTGATGGGGACGCAGCCCTTCGTGCGTGAGTAGGTGCTCATTCAAACTCTTACTGACCTGGTGAGGAATAAAGTTCAAGGTTATTCTATCCATACTATACTATATTATACTACTAGCGACCCGCCCCGGCTTCGCACGGGTTTATATGTATGCAATTAATAATAACATGCATGTATTATACATATAAACCTTACTCTTGAATCACTCTATTTATAAAACAAAAACCGCATCAAAATCCGTTGCGTAGTTTTAAAGATCTAAGCATACATAGGGACAGACAGACAGCGCGGGAAGCGACTTTGTTTTATACTATGTAGTGATACTATACTATTATATAATATTATTAGTTTTACTATATATTATATTATAAATGCGAAAGTATGTGTGTCTGTCTGTCTATCTGTCTGTGTTACCCACAGATGTATGAATATAAGGAGATCGGACATGGCGGCCGATTTGTATAGAGTGAGCCTGTCGCAAGTACATTAACCCACACAACGCCCAAGTAATTGACAAGATAAAGCACGCACACATCTAAAACACACACACTTGTATACCTACACGCTTATTTGACAATAAACGCGCATCATATCAGGCATTTTGGGAAAAAACGTAATATTCTCTGCTCGCAGCACGCGTGCACAGTATGGCAGTGTATGCCCATTGAGCATACAGCTGCGACACGGCCGCCGGCGGCTTGTCCTCTCTCTAGTATTCTATGCTCTGAGGTGTTACCTCTTCACGCCTAAACCATTGAACCGCTTTAGATGAAATTTGGTATAGAGATAGTTTGAGTGTCGGGGAAGGACATAGGATAGTTTTTTCCCCGGAAATCAGCCATAAGGGGGTGAATTGGGGGGTGCAAGATTATATGGAGCTACGATATTAACGAGTTCCACGCGGACGGAGTCGCGGACTTAAGCTAGTAATATTATAAAGGGTTAAAATCTGTGAGATGTAAAATATAATTTTGTATGTAAGTAATTGGAACCCCTCATCCGAATTCAAAATTATTTTACCTGTGTATAGAATGGACTCGCCTGCGTTCTTGCAAAATACGAGCGAAGCCGCGCGGGGAGCTAGTTTTATAATAATACTGAAAATTTAACGGTTTCAAAGAAACACGGTCAATCGATGCAGCTGGAAAATGATGATTAGTGATTGATTGCAATATCTCCTAATACTATAGATTGCATAATAATAATAAATAATAATAATAAAATTCTTTATTTCGGACAGTACAAATCCATAGCTTGTTAGTAAAGGCTTATTAACTAGGTTAGTAAAGTTCAAATCGGGCTACACTTTTTATTTGCCCTACCCAAAACTTAACTATAGGGCCATACCTTTCTGCAACCGCATTCAGGATGCTGTTGGAGCTATGCCTGACTCGACCTAGCAGTGAGGCGATCTTTTTGCTGATTATAGCGTGGAATCCGTTTGTTCGGGCATCCGCAAACATACCCGACGCACTACACCACCTAGGCAACCCAATCAGCATCCTGAATGCGTTGTTATACTGTATGCGTAGGGCATTATAAGCATAGGTGAGGTTACCAGCATCAGGCTATTGCTGGTTGCCGCGCTAATTTTGAAGTCAGCATAGGCCCGGTTACCATAGTACCTATTGTTACCGCTAGTATTAGTCAGGTCAGCTGTACACCGCAGGCCACACAGGCAGCATAGGTCAAGTTACCCTAGTAACTTTACCAGGTGGTGTACGATAGGTCACCGCGCTAGTGTGTGGCTGCGAAGGTTTGGTTACTGATTGCGTATGTCTGGTTGCATAACTCTGGTGATCATAGTAATGTTACAGGCAGAATACTCCAAGTTCCCAGATGCATATAAGAGGTAACCGTGCTAATATTACGGGAGGCATAGGTTTGGTTACTGGTTGCATAGGTCAGGTTACCGTGAAAGATTTCCCGCACAGATGGCAGACGTGTTTCGGCGGGTTGACGCGTTTCTCGTGAAAGACCGCGACGTGTTTCCATAAGCTGGAGGCATTACCGTACGTCTTGTCGCATTGGTCGCACTTGTGTTTTTTCTAAAATAAATAATAATAAAATGTATAAATCATCATCATCATCATATCAGCCGAAAGAAGTCAACTGCTCGACATAATTTAATAGTTCATGAAGGAAAATTGCACTTGGACCCTTCGAGCAACACGGAAAGGAGTAGGCATTCACACCATTTCCGCTCTGTCAAAGTAGTATTTTTTTTTATATATGGCTTTTATTCATTGCTGTTTTAGCAAGGTGGATTTGCCATTAACAGTTTAGAAGGTGTTGACTAATTTACACACTAGCAGAATGTCCGGTAAAATTTTGACGGTTTTTTGGGGGAAGGATCAGTCCGGAAACCTAAAACAAATAGTTTTGTTATCCACTTAACAACTTATAATTTGCTTTAAAAACAAAGTTTTAACCGACGAAAAATCAATCATCCCCTATTTTCCTACCCTTAAGGATGGTTATTTTTTTCCAAAATTTATATGGGACCAACTTCGGGGTATACCCTTTTATATAGTATAGGCTCTTAAAATTCTTTGCCAGTTATCTACAAGATCGGAAACAATATGTCAAACTTACTGGATTCGAGTCTCAAACATACTACACTCGTTCTGGTGTAAGTCAAGGCAGCACGCTAGGGCCTACCCAGTTTTTAATCATGATTAATGATCTGCCGAGCGCCGTCAGCACGGCTAAATGTCTAATGTTCGCAGATGATATAAAACTTTTCCACCGTGTTAGGGACGACAATGACCGAGTACGTCTACAGAATGACATAGACGCTATTGCTGAATGGGGTGATAACAATAGACTGGACTTTAACGCCTCGAAATGTGAATATATTACTTTCGCTAGACTCCGCTCACCAATCGCTACTGAGTACAACCTTCGCGGCAACCCACTTCAACGGACCGACGAAATAAGAGACTTAGGACTTACTCTGGACACCCAACTCGACTTTAGACAACATATTACAAAGACCTGCAAAAAGGTATCTAAAACGCTGGGATTCATAATGAGGATAGCTTCCCAATTTTCAACCTCCAAAGTCGCAATCATGCTATACAATGCGTATATCCGCAGTAGACTTGAATTCGGTGCAGTAGTGTGGGATCCGCATGAGATCAAATACAGCACAATGTTGGAGAAAATCCAAAAGAAATTCGCCAGGCATATCTACAAGCGACGATACGGATACTATCCGTTCATGTACCCATCCCTGTTTGTTTCGGGAATGACTGGCCTTAACACGCTTGAGACTCGGAGAAAATTTATACATATAGTACACTATTACCAGCTGCTAAATAATAGAGTAGACAACGCGTCCGTGTTGGAACGCATGGGCCTGCAGGTGCCGCGAGCGAGTGGGCCGGCGGTTGGCGCGGAGGGCGGCGCGGGCGGCGCGGTGGCGGCGCGGCGCCCGCGGCGGCTGTTCGCTGTAACCGGCGAGCGCACGAGGCGCGGTGCGAACGCTCCTACTGCCAGAGCGCGCACAGCTCTAAACCATATAATACAGGAAGCCGACGGTATAGACATATTTGCTGACAGTATTGGTGTGTTCTGTAGAAAAGTATTAACATTCTTATCGCATAACAGAGTTTAGATTTAAACTGGGACATGTTTCTTGTTGAAGTTGTTTATGAGTTTATTTTAGTTTTTGTTTATTGTTTTATATCGTTACCGTATGTTTTAAATTTCGCATAAAGTGTGTATAAATATCTTTTGTTATGTTATGTATTTTGTAGTTACCACATAAGTGATTTGGTGTAATACTGTTAACCTATGTGTGAATTAATAAAAATTCTTATTCTTCTTAAAAATTCTTATACCCTTTCCAATAAAAAAAGAATTATCAAAAACGAACTAGTCTGTAAAAAGTTATGCGTCGCCTTGAGAACCTCCTCCGTTTTTTTCGTCGGTTGAAAATACGTGTAAAAATGGGTCAATCAACTTTTTCTTGTTGTTATTCTGTCCCGGTAAGCCAAGAGACAACAGTAACAGACTTTCTTAGAAAAAATACTATAAACTGGACTCCTATCATGCTAAGGAGATGCGCCGCCATGGAATGGGTTTACCAATATGACAAAAACACGTGTTTAGTGGATTTAAACCCCATAAAATAATAGTTTTAATGGGTGACCCAGGAGACGTAACCATGGCAACGAGCCACAAGAAATAGTTGATTGACCCAAATCCAGCATTACAGCTGACAGTACCAGACCGAGATGCACTATATTGATGTGAAGTTGCCGTCGTCTTTCATCCGGAAACCTCCTCTTGCACGTCTCACACGCAAATCTGAAAAATAAACCTTATTTATTAATGTGTTTAATTTAGAAGGGAAAATAAGGTTGACAAAATTTTCATTTTTGGTACAGTCGCCATCACATACATAGGTACACTATAGGTGTTCGAAAATATCGGCACATGCACCCTAATGCCTTGAAAATAGAGATGTGTTCCGATGTTTGTGACGTGCTTGTTTGCTCCGATGTATGTGATGGCGACTATACAAGCTTTTAGTGCCGACTGTAGACCATCATCAACTACTCATTGAGACGGTTCTAACGAGCCCAAACTCAACGGGGTTACGTCGGTTAAAAATGAATTCCCGTGGCCACCTTCTGTCTCCATCATCAGATCAGCTCGATGGTACCATAATATTGAATTGGCATTCAAACTATATCTTAACCCAAAATTTCAGGTCAATCGGTTGAAAATATCTGCTTCAAAATTGAGTTGCAAGATTCCACCCGAACAAGTACATTACTATAGAGGCCGGGAAACGAAGGGTTGCAGGCCAAGTACATAGATATAGACGAGGTCGATAGGGATACGCGGCCGGCAACCCCGTTTCTGGCCGAAATTTGTATTGTGCTTTTCTCAAACTTGCAATGAAATAAAAAGTAGTCAATTTGTTTTATTCGTACAACTAAATAATACGTTTCTGATAGCTGTCAGTGTTGTCACATCATAACCTATAATTGTGTCCAACATTTGTTACTAACAAATATTCCGCTTATTTCCTAAATTAAGTATTAGTTTATAGTTACATGAACTTATATCTAACTATATAGACGAGGCACTACAACAAAGAAAACACTTATAATTTTTATGAAATAATATATAATAAAAATAATTACTTTTGATTTCGGGGGTAGTAAATTATTCATGGCTACTTCTGCTCGCAATTCCGGAGGCATACAATTCAATTCCATATCATTTTCGTCCGAACTCATTTCGAAATCGGTGGCTTTTATTAGAAAGTTTCAAAATAATTACGAACTATTGACAAATCCGGCCAACAAGAAAAAAAACTTTTTTTGTACTCGACGATTAAAATATGTGTATTAAGATTTCATAGAGAATACTGCAAAGTCACTCTTTACATAGTTGTAGTCCATGTTACTGTCGAAACAATCGAAATAACTACTTTTCGATACGCTCCAGACAACTAAAATAAATTCGACCAATCACGTGGCTGCTTTACTGAACTGTAATGAATTGGACCAATAGAATCGCTTTGATGTCGTACGCTCGTTGATGTCTTTTAAGATATCAACAAGCGTACGAGCGATGAGCTGCACTTCGTTTCAACAGTATCGAGTTTGTTTAATTAGTTCAGTTGACTCGTAGAAAATTAATTTTAATGAACTCGTACAAAAAGTATTGTTCACAATAGTGTTATAATCAAGCTTTTTAATCTCGTACCTTACTTAGGCCACTCAGCAAGCTTCGTGGCCTAAACACGGTACTCGACTAAAAAGCTCTCTATTATAACACGATTGTGAAAAATACTATTTCAATATACGCGCCAAACATTTTTTTAACCTGTTTGAAGCAACGTTTTACCCGGTGACATTGACATTAGTCCTAATCTTTTTTTTTTTATGATTGAATGCCAAGACGTTCTGTCACAATTTGACGTTTATAAACAAAAGACGGTTGCTTTGCAGGCCTAGGTGTGTAAGGTTGTATGAAATTCCTTTACATATCATCTTCACTAGTCGCACCGGATACGTAGTATTTCCGGACCTAATTTGAAGTAAGTCATGTCAACATTTCATTGCAAGTTTGAGAAAACATAGACATACTCGTACTTATGTACATAGTTATGTACCTACATACATTGCAAGTTAATAGAAAACTTGTAATAAGTCGTGCTAGTCCGTAAGCCCGCTCTCAAAATGCCTACGTCTCATGACAGCACGATCAGCATGGCAGCATGTGCTGAGCGAGTCAGAAGATTATCGCACCTGAAATCGGCCGGAAGTTCGAGAAAATCCTTCACTTCCGGTCAACATTCTAAGGCTATATTTACGTCATGTCATGTGGCATCCGTACGACACACGTGGCATCATTTAGCCCTATAATCGTATAGAGAGTAAACCAAGTCTATCCATACTGCAATGGCCGGAAGTACCTGACGGACGGTGCCAAAGATGGCCACCTTTTCCTACCACACATGTGACATCTTAAGGGGCTCACAGCTTCCAATGACCTTCGATCTGTTACTGTCCGTTTTTTCGTGTTTTTTATGGCTTACCGTATTAACGTATTAAATAAGGTTCACAAATGGTAGGCTGAGTGTGTCGTAGATGGTACACTAAGTTTAGTGTTAGTAAATTAAGTAGGTAAACACAACAATGTTTGACTTTTGGAAGGGAGCGCACATTCGCCGACAAACTGTCCCCAGTTTGGCGAAGCAGAAAGGGATGTACTTGCCATTGTTGTTTTTTTTGAGAATAAATAAATAAAAAAAAAAAAACAACAACTAGGTTAACCGAAATAGTATCCCATGTTTACTTCAAAACTCACAGTTTTCGAGATAAATGGCACCAAACTTTAGCAGTTTTAGGCCAAAAAAACTGTTTTTTGGACGTAACTTTTGTGAAAGTGAGTTAAAAATAAAAATATCTCGTGGGTTGTTAGAGACGTCAATAAGGAACAGTTACATGTAAATTTTATATATAAAAGTGCATAAACAACATACTAATAATATCGAAAACAGAGCTTTTATGGACCATGTTTGGAATAAATCATTTCCAAAAACTCTCGTGCAAAAGTAGATAAAGGATTGAATAACCGATTTACGTTTGTGCCATAAATATATATTTTGTTATGACGGAGGAATATCAACTCAAAACTCATCAAAACTAGTCAAAAAGCGCGTGGAGCCCCTTAACTAAAATCATCATAAACGTTTTGAAAGAATAGTGGATTTCAGAATAAATTATAACACAAAAGTTCTCTTAATGCCAGCAGCTAGATGGGTCATTGTCAGTCACAAAAACAAAAATCATCTTTCCTGTGGTCAATAGTTAAGGGCTTTACGCTCACATATAATATGTTTTTATCACATAGAATTATAGAAGGGGCAACGCCGTTTATGCGGATTCAGAGTTCAACCACAAATTAGGCTTTATAGCCCTTAACTTTGGCAATGTCCACCGAAAAGACGCGAACCTAAATCTGACAATGACCCAGATACGATCCGGTGCGCGGAAAACGAGAAAATTATTAAAGAAACTAAATAATTATTTTGAAATACCAATTCAACGATACCCCACATCTTCGTCGACTTATTTTTATTTCTTTTTCACAATGGCGTATGGTAGCCGCAGTTTTGCATTTTGATTATGTCTTGTCTTCAGTGACACCCGCAAGATTTAACAAATCTTATGATTTATTAACAGACAATGACAGAGAAACAGACGAACGTGGAGGTGCTTGAAAGGGTGAAAGAAAAAAGGACGTTCTTAAAAACCATAGAGAACAGAAGAGGCAAGATGTTTGGACACTTGTTACGACACGATGATTACATGAAAACTATAAAAGAAGGGAAGATATAGGGAAAGAGGAAGAGAGGGAGACCAAGAAGATCTTTTACGGACCAAATCAAGGAAAAAGTAGACAGCGTATCGTATCAAGATGTCAAGAAGAAAGCTGAGAATAGAGACGAATGGGAATTGCTCCACCGAAAAGAGCCTGGCTCTTAAGTATATGATGATGATGATTTATTAAAATTGACCCACGCGTTTAATGTCTAGAGTGCAACTACTAAGGAACAAACATAAATACATATGGTAAAAACATAATTCTTCTTCTGAGGCAATCTCGTAATAAGTACTTACTGATACTCATCCCGCGACATGTGCTTGAGTGTTGTGAGATGTGCCCTGTACACGCTGCGGTTAGGGAAAGGCTTGGCGCACTCCTGGCAGTACAGTTCCGGACACATGTCGTCTATGGTCGTATTCTGTAACAGACATTTATCTTCATCATCATCATCATATCAGCCGAAAGACGTCCACCGCTGGACATAGGCCTTCCCAAAAGAGTGCCAAAATGACCGATCCAGCGGACACCCGCGACCTTTACCAGGTCATCACCTACGTGGGCCTACCCACGCCGCGACTTCCGGTACTTGGGCGCCACTCGAGAACCTTTCCGCCCCAATCGGTTGTACGTGCAATGTGCCCCGCCCACTTCCACTTAAGTTTAGCGATTCCGAGGGCTATATGGGTTACCTTGGTTCTGCTGCGGATAGCCTCATTTCTGATACGACCTTTTTTTTTTTTTTTTAATTTATTGACCAATATAATCTGAGTAGTACATTTTGGTATACATTTTTTCACCAGCGGAAACCTCTAGGGTTTATATGCTGATGAATAGTTCGCTATGGTACATTAATTTACTTGAATACATCACCGTTATAGACTCATAATTATTACAATACACTCGTATTGGGTTCAGATAACGTCAGATACCTTTTGATACTAGGTATCGATTGTAAGCTATTTACGTATTTATGCTGTAGTTCTTTTGGTAGTTGGTTTATTATATAAGGAAGAAGATATCTGACGTTTCTTTTCCCATGAACATTGACAAAATTAGGTAATTTGAACATAGCTTGTTTTGGTAAATTTTGTCTAAGGTTGCTTTTTCTTACATATAATACTAAATGTTCTTTGTACGCATACTCTTCCCTCAAAATACATAGTTTAACTTTATTGAACACTGACATTACTTCACAATAATTAAACAAACGCTCATAGTTTGGGGATATTTTTTTCCTTGTGTTTTTGGGTACAATGTTTTTAAGTAATCTAATTTGTAGTTTATAAATATCGTTCAGGTAAGTTTTGTAAGTTCTACCATAACTGCTGTGGTTTCGATATACGAAACGAGCTTGTTGTACTAATATGTGCCTGATTATGATTAACACATTAACGGTAACTTATCGTTACGCTCTGTAACACATGACACATGACGAACGTTATTGAGTAATATATAAATAAACAAAAAAACATTTATTCGAGACAAAAGAGTTTTATCACGAAAGGGTTCTATCTCAGCGTAATGCTGGCAGCCCGCATCGCTAATCTTTTGATAGAATCATCGAGTGACCCCCACGGTGGATAACTAATTCCAGCAATTACAAACAAAAAGGGACAAAAGTTATAAATAGCAAGTAAGCAATAACTATCTATAAGTACTATAAGTTAATGTATACCTTGTTCTTTATACTTCATCTACCGACAATACAACATCTTCGGTGAAACTACGTCTGGTTTTACTTCGAACCTAAAAAACTCCCCTCTAAGGCAAAAAAAACTCCTCTCCAATAACGCCTTTAGATTGCTGTTGAGACTACCAAGATGGTGCAGTGCCGCAAAAATGTTCGCGGGCGCTCACACCAACGGGTTCCACTAAGTAGATCACCAGAAAAAAAATATGCATCGTTGATGGATCGTGTGAGAAAAAGTCTAAACAGCATTTTGAAGGTGATAGCGGATACGTACAACTGTACCATCTTTTGTCACTGGGGGGCACAGATCAGGACAGTAGTAAGGTATATAAAATCGCCGTGATCTGTGTCACACCGTGTTTGGAACGTTTTTTATTTTATTATTAGGTACTTTATTAATGTGTAACTAACATAGATACTTGGGCCTCGTTGCCTGAAGCAAAAAGTTTCTGTCAAAAATTTCATTTTTAGTACAAGCTTTTACTGCCGACTGTACTTTTCTGCATACCATCATCAAGTACTACTACTCATTGAGGCGATTCTAACGAGCCCAAACTCGATGGGGTTGGTCGTTTTATTGCGGAGTTCCTATGACCACCTTCCAGCTCCAGCATCAGATCAGCCCCAATTCATCATAATATTGTATTGTCATGCGATATACATATGGTTGCAAAATTTCAGCTCAATTGGATAACGGGAAGTGACTGAAAAATGGATTGCAAATTTTGACGTACAACTTACATATTTACATACATACGAACAGTGCAAGTTAATATAAAGCTTGTAATAAATAAAATATCAGCCAATAGATGTCGACTGCTGGACATATGCCTCCCCCAAAGAGTGCCACAATGACGGGTCCTGCGCCCGCATCTAGCGGACTCCCGCGACCTTTACCAGGTCATCAGTCCTCCTTGCTGCGCCTTCCGGTACGTGGTAGCCACTCGAGAACCTTGCCGCCCCAATGGCTACCGGTTCTACGTGAAATGTACGCCCACACATCCCATACTTTGCCTCAAACCGTGCGTCATCCAACCAGTCCTATTGACAACATTTAAAACTATGTACTGATACCTAATTCGAAAACCATTTCGGTAATTATGTTACCTGAACGTAATAAAGTAGTTTTCAGATTTTATTTCTCACTCGTTTTTAAGAAAATCGCGAAATTATATAAATGTGGTTTTTTAAGCCGTGTGTGACGTCAATATGATAGGACATCAATGATATGTCTACCCGCATTCTCGATTATCTACCACCAGTGTTTATATCACTATTGTTAATGTTATTTAATCAGTGCGTCGCAGCTGGAATCTACCCTGATGTTTTAAAACTAGTGAAAATCCAACCTATTTACAAAGGCAAGGGAGATATGCATTTGCCTAAACATTATCGACCAATATCTTTAATCCCGATAGTATCAACATTTTTCGAATGTTTATTGAGTACGAAACTAATGGGGCATATTAGATCGAACAACCTACTAAACAAACATCAATATGCGTACCAACAGGGCCGATCTACGACTGACGCAGCTCGCGACGTGATTACGCGGGTGCTAGCGCACATCGAGGCCGGGAGACAGGTCGCCTCTGTATTCTGCGATCTGTCCCGCGCCTTCGAAATGATTGACCACTCCCTTCTTTGCGAAAAGCTCGCTCGATACGGTTTCGAGGGCTGTTTCCAAGACACCATTGCTTCTTTTTTAAAAAACCGTAGACAAAGCACCTATGTCCTCAATGCTAAGTCGGACTTAGAACATATAGGTGATTGTGCAGTACCTCAGGGATCTAGTATGGGTAATAGCCTTTTTCTTATGCTTGTAAACGATATTACATCAGCCTCTGAAGAGGCGGAGTACGTAATTTATGCCGATGATACTTGTGTCATAGTAAACGCCGACAACTTTAATACACTTAAAATAAAACTAGGCCAGGTGATGTCGGAAATTGACGGATGGTTCTCAGCAAACGGAATGCTTTTAAACCTAGATAAAACTAGCATAATCCATTTCCAGTTGAGGCATACAAATGAGAATCAGCTGAACATAATGATAGGTAACACACCCCTCCCACAAGTGGAACAGATTAAATATTTAGGCTTTACTATCGACTCTGGGCTGACATGGTCCCCTCACATTGATTCCCTATGCGACTCACTGTCGTCTGCGTGCTTTGCTCTGTCTAGACTTGCACCAAGCCTATCCGCAGACAATTTAAAAAAGGCTTATTACGGATATTTTAATTCTATCCTGATCCAAGGTGTAGACCTCTGGGGATTGGCTGCTCATCGTGACAAAGCATTTAAAATGCAAAAACGCGCACTGCGAATAATCGACAGGAAACCTCTAGATCACCCTGCCAGGGATCTATTTAAAAAGCACAGAATATTAACACTCCCCTCGGTTTATATATTGTCAGCGTGCCAATATGTTAGGTCAAATCTCGCACAGTATCAGACGAACTCTAACCGTGAAGGTAATAACCGTAGACGGCCATTGCTGCTCGCTCCTATGCGGCGCGGCGACTTTCAGTATCATTGGCCCCAAAATGTATAATATGGTGCCGATCCACATAATATCATCTGAAAGTGACATGATATTTACCAAAAAGCTCAAATCAACTCGTATAGATGCAGCATGTTACAGTGTAGATGAGTTTTTAGAGGTAAGATAATTTGACTGATTGATCATCATCTTAAATGTTATTATTAATTGTACCTAGGTATTGCTCCTGCATATTTTATGTATTGTTCTGTCCAAATTTATAAATGTATACTTTAGTATATAAATAAGACGTTCTGTATTTATTGCAAATCCATTATGACCTGTAAATTGATATTTACTAATAAAGAAACTGAAACTGAAAAATACTACTAAGACTGTCATATGAAAGGTGTGCAAGCTGCCATACAGAACCGTAACGTTGACGTCATCATTTAGTTACGACCTTCTGGAATTCGCTACTTTTCAATTTGATATTTCTGAATGAAAATTACAATTTAGGTAGAAATAAAAAAAACACGAGCCGCTTAAAAAAAATTTTTCAAGCGAATTAAATCATAAAATTTCCCACTTGAAAAAATGAAATGTTGTCAAATATGGCAGCGAGAAGTGTGGCCGTTGTCGGAAGGCACATTCAGGAGCTTCGCATTACTGAAATGAAGATGTTGCGGTGGATGTGTCTAGCGGGTATCCCACTTTAAACAGTAAACACATAACTTGCCTTGTTATGGCTTTTCTTGTGGGAGTCGAGCGACATTGGGTTGCGAAACAGCTTCCCGCAGATATCACATTTGCACCGCGCCCACTGGCCGTGCACACTGTAAAAACACAATAGGGGTGTAGACACCAAATATAACATCATCATCATTATATCAGCCGAAAGACATCCACTGCTGGACATAGGCCTCCCCCAAAGAGTGCCACAATGGCCGGTCCAGCGCCACCCGCATCCAGCGGACTCGGAAATATAACATATAGTCTCATTACTAAGTCGTGTGAGGCATAGTCCCAACAGCATTCTAAAGGAAATTGTTGACATGTTTGATTGTCCGATATTAAAACATTCATCATCATCATCATCATATCAGCCGAAATACGTCCACTGCTGGACATAGGCCTCCCCCAAAGAGTTCCAAAGTGACAGGTCCTGCGCCACCCGCATCCAGCGGACTCCCGCGACCTTTACCAGGTCATCAGTCCACCTTGTGGGGGGCCTACCCACGCCGCGCCTTCCGGTACGTGGTCGCCACTCGAGAACCTTTCCGCCCCAACGGCCATCAGTTCTACGCGCAATGTGCCCCGCCCACTGCCACTTAAGTTTAGCGATTCGGAGCGCTATATCGGTTACCTTGGTTCTGCTGCGGATAGCCTCATTTCTGATGCGATCACGCAGAGAAACTCCCAACATAGCCCTCATTAAAACATTTGTCCGACCAAATTAAAAGCATAGTGTATTGTAATTAGGATAGTTATGATTTCGTGCTGAGTATTTTTCTTTAATGGATTTTCAGTTAAAGTCTGACATTCAATAGGTACTTATCTTTATAATTTGATAAATATAATAATTTAAAAATCTAATTCGAAAAATGAAATGTTAATTGAATTATTCCAATTGCTGATTATTATAAATACTATAACACTACACACACTCTATGTATACTCTGTATGTCCGAAATAAATAAATTGAATTGAATAACTACAACCAGGCGCGGCTCACTCGCGATTTGTGTTTATCGCTACAAGTACATGCCGGTCGCCCCTTCGAAGGGGTCTATTCAGTAGCTGCCACGTGTTGGTACAGGACGCTCGCACGGGTCGCAGCGCGCTGCATGCGATAGAACGTGATGGCCACATTTAGGCACGTTTGGCGTACCTAAACAGGGAATTTGTTAACAGAGAACCTTCTGTACGTAGTACTATTACTTATTCCGTGTTACAACTTAGAAAAGTTGAAAACCCCCGACATATTCATTTAAAAATTCAATATTAGCTTTTGCCCCAGCAACTGCTATCTGACCCAAAAAAATACGAACCCAATGATGTGCGTCCTGAGGCTGGTATCGAGTACAGATTTGCCGCAGTGAGGACACGCCACGCGTGACGGCTTCTTGCGTTTTTTTATTTTAGAGCCTTCCCTGGAAACACACTGATTTCAAAAGCATATTATAAGATAAACGATTACATCATGGATAGCGATATTTGTGAGTATAAATAAATAAGTTTCCGTCAAAAATGACATTTTTGATACAAGCTTTTATTGCCGACTGTACTTTTCTGTATACCGTCATCAACTGCTAATTGAGACGATTCTAACGAGCCCCAACTCAACGGGGTTGCGTCGGTTAAGCACTGAACTCCCATGACCACCTTCTGTCTCCATCATCAGATCAGCTCGATGGTACCATAATATTGAATTGTCATCCAAACTATACCTTTACCCAAAATTTCAGCTCGATCGGTTGAAGATATCTGCTTCAAAATTGAGTTGCAAGATTCCACCCGAACAAACATATCATCACATACTCGTACTTACATAGTCACATTATAGACCAATCAAATTAGCTAAACCCGGACATAATTCGATAACTGTAATTTTCTTTTTCTATGATGTAAAGTATTGTTAGTTATAGTTAAAATAAAAAGAATTAAACATTTTAGGGTTCCGCGTCATTGTAAAAAAACCAAAAATCTAAATTTTTAACAAATTCTGATTTCATAAGTGCAGCATAATATGTAACTTTGTAAAAGTGCCTCTATTATGATATAACGCTTGCATTCCAGTTAAAGAAATCAAAATTAATCTAATTAATCAACCGGGACTATCAATAATAAAGAAAGTTCAGTAAGTTACACATTTTCTGGCTTATCTTACCAGAAATTATAGATAACTGCAATTTAACAAATTATTCTGAATAGTATATTATGTGTGTTGATAAATTATTAAAAATTAAACAGATTCTCTTTGTGGATTTCTAAAATCACAAATATTGGTAGTTTTTGGAAAACCAAAATACATAACTACTTGGAAAGTGTTTGATTTATGCGGTCAACATATTATTATTACTATAAGAAACAAATTAAACAAAAAATATCCACGATTATTAATTAATTCATATTTTTTCGTACTTAAGTTTTAATATGAACCTTATCTCTTGCAGAATAAGGCCGTCATTGCTTTGCGCCTCAACTACCGACCGTGCTGTCGCGAGTCGCAGGCATTCAAGGCCGAAACGCACTAACAGCGGTGGCGAAGCGGCGCGGGGTGGCGCGGAGGCGGTACTTGTAATGTTCGAGCTAATATGAAATGATCCGAACGCTTTTTTCCCGGCCGGTATTCTGTGCGGACCCATTCGTATTAGATCGAACATTACAGCCGGTACCACCTCCACACTGCGCCGCGCCGCCGCTTCGCCACCGCTGTCAATGCGTTTTGGCCTTCATTTATTATGGATAGGTCAATGATTGTCAAACATTTATAAACACGAACGTGGCGTTTACCACGGTTCGGCTAGGGTGGAGATTTATTGAAATATTGTGTTCATTAGATCGATAATAACTAAGTTGTTCAGCATGAGACATAATTGTCGTGGAATGTCGATTACCTATTTATAGGCACTCTGTCTTCTGTATAGAATTATTTAAATAAAATATGTTACTTATGTGGGTGCAGAAAGGGGCATTATTGGAATGATTCTTATTCGAATAAACATTTATTCGCGAATAATTTATTCGTCTACACTTTCGAATGACGAATGATTTATTCTCATTTCATTCCAATAAATCCACGAATAATATTTAAGGATGCGGTTGCTCGTTGTAACACGTACACGACTTTAACACGATCACTACAAGTGTACCTATTTTCAAGTATTAATACTGTTCGGTACCAGTCCTTATCGCTGGTAGCACTCGTTTTGATACTCTGTGTAAAAAACGCCTCACTGTTTGACGTTTGACGTGTTGGGCTTTTCTAACCAAAAAAAAGGAAGGTTGCTTTTGGTTGCTGGAACGGCATGACCCATTTTTTGAGTGTTTTTTTGTTTTGAGAAAGAATTCACGATATTGTTATATGTTTATTGGAATCAGTTCATAATTGAGGCCAGGCACTCCTATCAAGGAGTTTTGTTTTGTGCCGGCAAGTGTTAAGGTTAACTTGGTGACGTGAGTTTGATTCGCCTATGTGGCGGATACCCAGAGACGAGAGCGTTCCCCGGGACTCGGCGGCGTCATCACATACGGTTACACAAACACACAGTTACACATACAGAGCCCCCCCGTCGGGACGCCGGCCTACAGACAGCGGATGAAAAATCCATCAAAGGTACCAACGTTTGAGTATAAAAATTTGATACCGGACACATCTTCGGTATGCCACGCTTCTTGGAAGCTATAGCTTAGCGGGGTTATACCGGGCGATCTAATCCGGACCCTTATTCGAGTTCAGTTCACTCATTTTGGGCCCAGCGGCTGAAGCCTCGAACAGGGTGTGTTAGCCCGGGTTAGTAGCTAACAAATACCCTTTTCTACTAATTAACAATATTTTTGTGAGTTAAATGAGTCACTTCATGGGGCATTTAACAGGTTTGTTTCAATATGTCATGTGTGTGGGCTTGTCCATATATTACGTCGTCGTTTTTAGGGTTCCGTACTCAAAGAGTAAAACGGGACCCTATTACTAAGATTCCGCTGTCCGTCTGTCAGTCTGTCTGTCTGTCCGTCTGTCACCAGGCTGTATCTCAACAACAGTGATAGTTTGACAGATGAAATTTTCACAGATGATGTATTTCTGTTGCCGCTATAACAACAAATACTAAAAACCAGTTTCTTTTTCTTTTACAATCTCACACAAATCGGCTTAGTCCCAAACTAAGCAAAGCTTGTATTATGGGTACTAAACGAACGATAAACATACTTATATAGATAAATAAATACCTAAATACACAGAAAACATCCATGACTCAGGACTTGGCCGGTTGTTTTTTGTCAATTCTTGACCCCCCCCTCCTATCATCATCCTGTTAATTCCTAAATGGACACTACCCGCCTCATAAAATGACTACCGTCATCCAATAGACCCCCCCCCCCCCCTGTTTTGAAATGACGTAATTTATGGACAGCCACTGTCTGTAATTGGATCAATGTTATGTTATTAGAGGCGATTACGCATGCAAGATTGTTCAACTATATACCTGTAATTGTACATTGTATGTACTTAATCATGTTATATTCTGATCTGTGTGTTTTTAGGGTTCCGTGCCTCGAAATAGAAAAACGGAACCCTTATAGGATCACTTTGTTGTCCGTCCGTCCGTCTGTCAATACCCTTTTTCTCAGGAACGCGTGGAGGTATCAATCATTAAAAGGTTGAATTCCTGTGCATAGTGTGTGCATACATTATTTTAGAATTAATATTTTTTATATTAATGTTGCTGTGCCCTAACAGGGTTATGCTGGAACTGTATTTATATCTAACATCTTGTAAGACCCATACTGCAACAAATAAATGAATTAAGCTGAAATTTATATCAAATACTCAGGTTTACTGTCTTTTGGAGCTGTGAAAAAATCAAACTTCTAAGCCAACGCAATCAAAAGATACAGCCGTTTATGCCGCAAATTTCCGCAAGTTTTCGAAACCCGCAAGGGAATCAAAACCTACTTCCCGTGCACTCAGAAACTTGAAATTTGGTGCGAAGCAACGCCCTATAGCACATATAAAGGAAAAATAGCAAAAACCGTAAATTTTTAGTTACATCACTGAAAATTGTATGTCCAGTATATACTGACACGTACTAAGTATGTGAATACATACTTAGTGAGTGTCAGTTTATAGTGGACTTGGTTTTATTGTACGGGGTGGTCCGGAACCCTCGGTGCGCGAGTCTGACTCGCACTTGACCGGTTTTTTTTTCACCCGTGGTAAAGCCGAAATAGTAAAAATAAAACAGGTGAAATAATTACAATTAATATCCGTTTCACCATGCACGGCGATGTTAATTGGTACCCTTGATGAAGCGGTAACCTTTTTCTAACAAATTTAGAAACTTGGTATCTCTGTTCTGTCTGTAGGAAATTATTACGTTTTTGAGATATATTCCATTAAAAAGCATTCCTACAATATTCGTTCAAAATATTATTCCCGAAAAGCATTACGAATGATTATGCGAATGAAGAAGTTATTCGCGAATAAATATTGGCGAATAATTATTCGCCAATATTTATTCGTCATTCGCAAATAATCCTATTTATTCTTAAACGTTATTCGTATTCGAATAAATTTATCCCATCTCTGGGTGGGTGACAATAAGCATATCTTCTCTTTTTTTTGGCGTTCTGGCCTGTCGGCTCAATTTTGCCAATAAGGATATCGACTACCGTAGGCTCAAAGGGCGTAAGGGACGAAATGCCCATGCCCATATCCCGTGAACTCTCAATCTTGAAATTTGGTACGAAGTATTTATAGCACAAATAAAGGAAAAATTGCGAAAACCGTAAATTTTTAGTTACATCACTGAAAATTTGATGTCCAGTATAAACTGACACGCACTAAGTATGTAAATATATACTTAGTGAGTGTCAGTTTATAGTGGACCTGTTTCTATTGTACGGGGTGGTCCGGAACACTTGACCGGTTTTTTTTATGCTAACCACGATCATGACATCATCTCTTTCATTTACTTAACAGTTAAGAGTTTAGAAAGAAAGAAAGAAAGAAAGAAAACATTTATTCGTGGACAAAACAATGGGTGTAAAAAACAAAACACAGAACGTAAAAAAAAAAAAAAAAATACATGGTCCACGAAAAGGCCCCGACTCAGCATGGTGCTAACCTAGAAGGCCAGCGCTGGTCTTCCGTCGGAGCCTTTACCTGAGTTACCTCCTGGAAGGCAACACAAAACAAATACCTACGCTAAACACAATATATCTTAAAACTATTACAAATCCGACGCCAGAGTGGCACGGCAAATTGCATCGTGTGAACGCGTCTGCAAACTGTGTGTCAGTGTCACTGTCAACTTGACAGACCGAACGCAACGTTTATTTCAGATAGTGAATATATGGTACATTAGTGATACAGGAAGAAAACTAAGAACGAATACAGTTTGGTGCAAAAATTAAATATTGAACGTCACAAGCTTAACTGTACATACATAAAACGACTGCCAAGAATTCACACAATCTAAACATGACATGTTTACTTATCGACTACCGTAGGTTCAAAGGGCGTAAGGGACAAATCGTCATTTTTCAGGAGAGCCAAAAAACTGTTTCGATTCGAGAAAAAAAATCGTAACTTTTTTGTTCCTTTACACATTAACATGATTGTTAGTGACTTATTTACTGTTTTTTAAGCTCTTTTAGATCATGTAAATGGATTTAGCACATGGTTCTAAATTACAAAGATGTGTGTCCCTTACGACAAAAAAAAAAACCCGTTTTTGAATACACTTGTCCATTACTTCACAATGTTTCCGTTTAACCAATATGTCAGAAGGTCGTATCGTACCAAAAAAATCTTTCTAAATGTCAACTTGACGTAAAACTAGCCATGTCTCAACTATGTAACTAGTGACTTGCACTGGGGGTTTGCTGATATTGCATTGAGGATTACAGGAAGTTTGTATGAATAAGTGAAACAAAGGTTTTCTTGTAGTTTAATTATTTATTAAGATCAACATAATAACTTCCTGTCTTAGCTTCAAAATAATTTTCTTTCTAGGTTAAGTACCTATTTAAAATAAAATCTACTCTTTGTCTAAGGGCATGACACTGAGATAATCACTTAAAGACTAAACCCTTTTTGTTAATAAGAGTCCCCAGTAAGCTCGGCCGAATTCCACCTTCCCATACAAACGTAGTTACGCTCTCATTTTAAAACTACGTGTTGGATTGTAACGAAACTTTGCATGTATAATGATATGAGGTATATCTATGTCTGAAATTTGTTTATATGGCTCCAGTTTATAAAACAAACGAAAAACAGCAAAAACAAGTTTTGTATGAAAAACTTAAATCCGCTGTATTTTTTTTACTATGGTGTCTGAAGCTACATAAACTAAATTCAGACATAGATATACCTCATGTCATTGTACATGCAAAGTTTCGTTACAATCCAACACGTAGTTTTAAAATGAGAGCGTAACTACGTTTGTATGGAGAATCGAGCTTACTGCGGACTCTTAAACAAAAAAAAACTTAATGAGATCGATATAATCAGTCATGTAGATAACAATACTCTCCAATGTTAAATGCTGCTTAATAATATAAAGGAAAACAAACAAAATTAGTCACGACACGTTAACGTGAAAAAAAGACTTCTTTAACAGGAAATAAATACTCGGTATTAATCAATCATTAATTGTCACCGATTTCATCATCATCCTCCTCGTATGTGTCTGCTAAAGTCGCTATTACTTTTTCGGAGTAAGGCAGCGACATATATTCCAAATGAAAACGTTTCGATCTCGTAATAACTGGCTTCGTCTTGCAATAAGAACTTGCAAATGAGCACTGTCGTTATTCATTGTTTTATTCACCAACTACACAATTATAGCAAACCATTACATCGATCGATCAATTACGTACATGCCCACAAGGTGACCAAATTTGCACTAAACATAAACAAGCGTAAACCTGTCTCACGGTCACGGCGCCTCGCCTGCGTCCGCGCACCGCACCGCACCCCCGCGCTCCTATTTTAGCAATGGTGTTGTCCCTTTCATTGAAATATGATGAGACTAGCGTAAGAGGAAGTAAACTCTATGATCAAAGTGCTAGTAAAAGTCCATGACAAATTAGCGTATCAGGCTTCGACTATTAGATAAAATAAAACTGTTTTGGCGTAACGGACATTCCTGTGTGAATTCGGGGATGTAAAAAGGAGTATCGTACATAAAATGAGAGTTACGCCATAATGCATCAATGATTATATATGTGCAAAATGCTGTAACGTACATCAAGTAGGAGTTACGCTAAAATGCATCAATGATTATATATGTGCAAAATGCTGTAACGTACATCAAGTGGGAGTTACGCTAAAATGCATTAATGATTATATATGTGCAAAATGCTGTAACGTACATCAAGTGGGAGTTACGCTTAAATGCATCAATGATTATATATGAGAAAAATGCTGTAACGTACATCAAGTGGGAGTTACGCCAAAATGCATCAATGATTATATATGTGCAAAATGCTGTAACGTACATCAAGTGGGAGTTACGCCAAAATGCATCAATGATTGTATATGTGCAAAATGCTGTAACGTAGGATCAAGTGAGCGTTACGACCAAATGCATTTATGATTGTATATGTGCAAAATGCTGTAACGTAGATAAAGTGAGAGTTACGTCAAAATGTGCCACAAATATTTTTTATTTTAGTTGATACAGCAAAATGTAATACAAAAACGGGTTCTATTGCACCTTTTTTCATTGTCGTAACGGACACTTTTTTAAAGCTATCGTGACGTTATATACACCAATCGATAGAGAAAAAAAAACTGAATATAACTGCATTCATAACTCATTTTCGCCAATTGGTCCCTTACGCCCTTTGAACCTACGGTAGTCGTTATGTTTTCGATGATAAAAGCAAATCAATCGTTCCTTACGCCCTTTGGACCAGAGTTTTCAAAGGGCGTAAGGGACAAACTGTGATTTTTCCATTAGAGCTAAAAATCCTACAATTAGGATATTCCGTTATATTTGTTTTATTTGTACACGGCGCGGTCGGTGCAAAACACGTAATTGAAATAAACTCGTTAAGACGGGTTCGCCGTGCGCTCGCCCGCTGGCGCCCCACTCTCTCCCCGCCTCGCACCCACCGCATGCATCTGGCTCCACGACAAGGTCGCGAGTATTTTCAATTAAATTTTCAATTTCTTAAGCGTGAAATTAACATGCTTGATTTTGATGAAATCATGATTATCGTTCACAAAAGGCTATTAGTAAACAAAAAAATCATAGTTACTATTTATAATTACTGAGAAATACATTATTATTAAAACGTTACAAATAAATGTTTAAATATTGTCTTAAATGTCTAAAAAGACGCAATATAGCTTAAACAGATAAAAACATCATAGTTACCATTTTGGCTTGTCTAGATAATGAGATCAGAGGAAAACTGTGAAAAAAAACGTATATGCGAATTTGATTTCAGTTTAATTTTGCTATTAAGTGATCGAATTTGAATGCACCTCAAAGTTATACTAACAAGGTACTTGGTTACCTTTTTTACTTTTAGGAAAAAGTTAGGTAGTGTACGTTAACTCGTGTTTTTTTTAACTACGGTTACGATCGCGGATTTTTTACTTAATATATTTCATTAATATTTGATACTGAATAGTAAAATCCGATAAAACAATAAAAACAACGAGTTTACGAATTATGTCCAGGGTAAGCTAATTTGATTGGTCTATTAAACGTCATCTTAAACTGCCCATAGAGGTAGAATAGATAGAGGGAGTTACCCACACATACACACATGAGTGACAAAGATGTATGCATAGGCAATACCGCAAGTTGGAACGAGATACAGTCTCATATTTTCCGTCCCTCATCGCGTATACGGATTTATTGTTTGCCACCAGCTTGTTTGCCACTACACCTGTCAAAATTTGTACTGAAACTGACACCACCACGACGTCACCGATACAATACGACTAAATTATAAATGACATTAGACGTCAAGAGTGTATTAGCTTCTGATACTTCTCTATTTAGTATGGTTAATTTACCATCGTCCCTTTTGGGTATACGCTAGGACGCTCCTCTATCTACGTAAACTGCCATACGAAGTTGTCAAACGAGTGAAAACGACAAGGTACTCAGAGCATAGAATACTAGAGAGAGGACAAGCCGCCGGTGGCCGTGTCGCAGCTGTATGCTCAATGGGCATACACTGCCATACTGTGCACGCGTGCTGATCGCAGAGAATATTACGTTTTTTCCCAAAATGGCTGATATGATGCGCGTTTATTGTCAAATAAGCGTGTAGGTATACAAGTGTGTGTGTTTTAGATGTGTGCGTGCTTTGTCTTGTCAATTACTTGGGCGTTGTGTGGGTTAATGTACTTGCGACAGGCTCACTCTATACAAATCGGCCGCCATTCCGATCTCCTTATATTCATACATCTGTGACAAGGTACTTAGGTGTTCAGCAACTTATGAGGCCAACTGTACATGAGTATGAGTATGAGTATCACAAGTTAATAGAAAGCTTGTAATAAATCGAAGCAAAATGATAATGACAAAAAAAAATTATGAGCAACAACTTTATGCGTAATGTTGTATGACAATCGAATACAAATACTAGTACATTATGATACAAGTGTGCTAAGTTGGTCATTACACTCGTGTCGGTTATTAATGGAGACGAGAAGTGTAATGACCAATGCTCACGTGTTTCATACGACGTTTTTCAACACATTTGCGAGGAAAAAAAAAAAAAAAAAATGTTAAAAGATATGTAATGAAAAGGCACTAGTGCGATAATGTAATGTAAAAGTCACGGCATGGGTAATGTTCAAGCAAATTGGACAGGTTCCGTTAAAAGTCTATAATTAATTATCAAGTAATCATAAAACGGTGTGACACCGCATAGGAATCAATCCTAGTACTCATATTCAATACTAGTAAGACAGCTAGCGCCACTGCGACGGGAATAGACAACTGTATTTTCAACACACCTGCTCGTAAAGTAGGTCTTATTACAGCGTATTTACACTGATAATGCAGAATATTACCCATGCCGTGCCTTTTACATTACATTATCGCACTAGTGCCTTTTCATTACATATCTTTTTAAATATTAGCAAAATAATGCAGAATATTACCCATGCCGTGACTTTTACATTACATTATCGCACTAGTGCCTTTTCATTACATATCTTTTAACATTTTCATTTTTTATTTTATTTTTTTTTCCTCGCAAATGTGTTGAAAAACGTCGTATGAAACACGTGAGCATTGGTCATTACACTTCTCGTCTCCATTAAGCCTTCGCCTTCGGCTCAGGCTTAAAAACCGACTCGAGTGTAATGACCAACATAGCACACTTGTATCATAATGTACTATTAAAGATTCATGTCATGGTTCATTCTTTTTTACTCGTTCATTGCAAATCGGGACGGAGATGTGATCGCGTGCTTTGAGGTTAGAATATTCATTTTTCAGGGCGGAAGGCCCAGACTCGTGGGAGTCAGTGTTTTTTCATATAATACAACAGTGTAAATGGTCATCATCGTTTAATTTCAATAAACCTCAAAATCATTCGAGTGGTACGGGGCGTGGTGGGTGACTGGCTGACGACGGGCGGTTCCAGGGCGGAGTTGCTGCGACGGCGGTCAAGAGGTGAGGTGTCCGGGACGGAGCCTTACTTGGTCAAGAGTATTTTGGTAACCCATGACGGGATAGTATTTACCACCCCCTTATATCCTTCATTTTTGGTCACCCACGAGGGGATCAATCTATTTATCATTCACATTTAGGTGGCCCATGAGCGGGACCTAATTATCATTCATTTAGGTGGCCCATGAGCGGGACCTTATATTTATCATTCAGGTAATATTCTGCATTATTTTGCTAATATTTAAAAAGATATGTAATGAAAAGGCACTAGTGCGATAATGTAATGTAAAAGGCACGGCATGGTTAATATTCTGCATTATCAGTGTAAATACGCTGTAATAAGACCTACTTTACGAGCAGGTGTGTTGAAAAAATATTTTATTTGTTAAACATAGGTAGGTACAGTCACCGGCATAAATATATGATGAATCAAAGGCCGCAAAAATATCTGACACGCTCTTACGGCTCTAGGAATAGAGTTGTCATCAGATATTTTTGCGGCCTTTGTTCCATCATATATTTATGCCGGTGACTGCACAGTCACCAATATGTATACACCACAAACTTACAGAAATATGTACCTATACAGACCTTATTACTACGGAAGTAAGGTTGTTGTATACATATTTTTGCAACCTTTGCATACATATTCTTGCAACCAAATTAATTATATGTATAGTTGTGTAATTATAATTGATGACGTTTCCGTGAGTCACCAACGGTGCTGGCTGAAAATCAGCGCTGTAGGTGTCTGACTGACACCTCAGCATAATGCTGAGCCAGTGTCCGGTTCACGGCCGCAGAGACACACTTGTTACATGTTATTTTTATTTATTTTTGCTTAATATATGTGTCCTGTGTGTTAGTGAATAAATGTATCTTTCTTTCTTTCTTTCTTTCTTACCTTGGGTATATACATATTGGTGACCTTAACTGTACATCGGTGTTTTAGTTTATGGATTGTATCAGAGCTTTTTTTTAAAAAAGTGTACAAAACAACTTTTTTTTCAAAATTCATTTTTTTTTGTTTTTCTTACTCAGAATCTTTGATACTATCGATCCTCATACAAGAAAAAAAGTGTCCTAAATATTCCATTCCAGATCGTCACATTTTTGTATGCAGTCTTTTTTTATTTATATGGTAGTGACGCACTGGAAGAAAAAAATTACATAGTAAAATCTGGGACACTTTTTTTCATGTATGAGGATCGATAGTATCAACGATTCTGAGTAAGAAAAACAAAAAAAATTCGAATTCTAAAAAAAAAGAAGTTTTGTACACTTTTTTTAAAAACGCCCATCACTGTTTTGCCTGGTAAGGCATACAATTAGCCACAAAATAACATGCAGCATGCACTTACACACTAAATATAAAATCGTTAATTATACTATCATTTGCTTATGTTATGTTAGGATAATTTAAGGAAGATTTCGAAATTATGACAATAGTCATTATGCGACTAGATAGACACCCCGCCCGAGGTCATGCCCCCCCCTCCCCACGCTACGCCGCTGTTGTAAATATAAGTGGTTGCTTACCGTACGCCGTCCTTCCATCGGATGCTGGAGAGGAAAGAGTCCGCCTTCTGGGTCGGCTGCGGTTTCTGGGTGAACACCTCAAATGTCCCTTCAATACCAGTAGTTGCACCCTAAAATAAAATAACGTTTTACATTTTTCAATTATATAGTACTTAGAGTTTGACCAGCGAGTGTCACAAGCATTTTTAGCGTTCCGTACCTCGAAAGGAAAATACGGAACCCTTATAGGATCACTGTGTTGTCCGTCCGTCCGTCTGTCAAGACCCTTTTTCTCAGGAACGCGTGGAAGTATCAAGCTGAAATTTATATCAACAACTCAGGTCTACTACCCCTTAGAGCTGTGAAAAAAATCAAGCTTCTATGCCAACGCAATCAAAAGATACAGCCGTTTATGCCGCAAACTTCCGCAAATTTTCGAAACTCGCAAGGGTATCAAAACCTACAGGGTACTTCCCGTGAACTCAGAACCTTGAAATTTGGTACGAAGCAACGTCTTATAGCACAGATAAAGGAAACATTGCGACAACCGTAAGTTTTAGTTACATCATTGAAAATTTTATGTAGAGTTTGACCAGTACGTCTAGCACAACTTGCTGCTAAGTCGTGTCGCGCGCGACTCAGCGACTCCTGTCTCACTCGTATTGTGCAAATTAGAAAGAGGCGGGTGGATTCTCTCGACTCGCGTCGCGCTTGTTGTGTCAGTTGTGCTAGCCCCGCTGGGAGTGTCACAAGCATTTTTTTTAAAGCAACCGACCACAACAACAATGGGGAACTTGCATGGGACTTAAATTTTGATTAAATTGCACTCAATCGATGCGGATATAAGTAGACATATCATACAAAAGAAAAAAAAACTATTGTTTTACTTAGTTTTATTTTATCTCATGTTAAAATGACGAACAATTTATTTTTTATTTTTTCAATAATATAACAACAGTTACACAGAATATTACATTAGAAATAAATAATATTTTGTATGACAAGTACAGAGTTAAACCCAATTTTGGGGAGATAATTACAAATTAATGACTTACTCCAAAGTAAACGCGCCTAGAATATATGCTGTGACGTCATAGTCATAGCATAAGCCCGTTTAATAAAGAGCGTTTTCGGGTGGTGCCGTCGCGTGCAGATTTCAAATGCATATAACATCAAAAAAATAAATCACAAGAAAGTTTTAATGCTGAATTATACTTTTGATTTTCGTAATAAAATATAAAGATGCAAGTTCCCTATTTTACCTATAAAATAAGTTGTCAGTTATAAGTACCTATTACAACGCTATGCATTTCGTGTTACCAGCATGGGCATTCAAATTTGCAGCATTTTTTAACCCCCGACGCTTAAAGGAATGTTATAAGCAAGGACCGGAATTCTTCATAGCAAAAATCAAACTGTCAGAGGGTTTGACCAAAGTGTTTATCGACTATCGATAAATAAATGTCACTTAATGACACATCGTCAAAGTAATGAAATCAGGCTTTTGGATATATACAATGTATGTAACGTATGCGGAATGAAATTTGCACAAAGTTTTAAATATGTACAATGTTTAAAAAAATCGAGACAGCAATTGCATCTTACGGTTAATTTAAAGACTACATAACTGTCAATCAATCTGGTAAGTTTCATGGACATTGGATATTTTCTCTCGAAATTATGGCAAATCGAGAAGAACGACGTCGCGAAACTATTTGTAATTTCTACAGTACACATTCCCTACGGCCGAAACTGAAGATAGTGAAACATTTTGTGGAAATGGGTGAGAGCCGAAGCTCTGTTTATATTATTTTTGTGTCCTTTTCTTTGAGAAAAAGTACTACTTGAAGGACTGGTTCAGGGAAACATTCCAGCTTTAGCCAGTTTTCTGAGGGGGCTCGATTAAAGAAAAATACGGCCGGCCGTGTCGCAAAATCTTACAGAGAGCTCAGAGGAAAATCAAATATGACAGCAAAACTGTAAAAACATATCTTAAAGACATGGGCATCTTCAATCGTTCAAGAAAAGTTAAGCCCGTCGTCTCCGAAAATCATAAACTTACTCGGAAAATGCGGCTACGTCATTTGGTCAAAACATGTAAAACCTAGCGGTTTTTGCGTTATGGGATTTATGGGTGACGAATCATAAGTCACTTAAAATGGAAATTCGTGGCAAGGTAACTTTTATTTTGAGAACACCAATAGTCCAACGGACGACAACGTGAAATATGTTGAGCATACGAAGTTTCCTAAAAATGTTTTCTTAAGAAGGATAAAATTGCACCTAAAAAAAATGCTTATATCTGTATTTTCGACAGCGATGGACAAAGTACCACAAAACTACCGTAAATAATTTTGCATTGGAGTAAACTCTTTTTAGCATTGAACGTCGTGAAATACACTATTAAAAAACATTAATATTTATAAAAATAACCATGTGTTTTTTATTTAATACGACATTGAACTTTGTGCAAATTTCACTCCGCATACGTTAAGCATGATGGTAAGGAATAAAACAGAAAATATTTTTATTTTACAGTTTTAATATGGCACAATGAAAAATTTAAACAAGTATACTATCAGTAAACTAACCTTCATTTAAAGTAACAGAGTCGAAATCTGTATCTGTACTAATTATGTTTTCTTGATCTTCCCTGTAGTAAAAGAAAATTGTCATTATTTTAATGAAGATCACATTTATTTAGAGCGATATATCGTGGATGAATCTTCTTTGTAACTAAGAGAAGAATATTTCGTTATCCATTTGTTCATGGTTTTTCTTTTAGGATTAACCATTTTAGTAATACAGCACGGAAATTACTTATGACAATCAAGCGACGTAAATGACATATGTGACGCGGGCATGATTTATTTTAATATGGAAATGCAGGTTGCTTATCAAAGAGGTCAAATGTTACAGAATAATCGTATAAGTTGATATGCGATAATATTCCGTAACATCGATAAGTGGAATTGTCGATAAAACAATTTGGTCATTCCCTCTGACTGTTTGATTTTTGCTATGAAGAATTCCGGTCCTTGGTTATAATTATAAGTGTGTCTGTGTATCTGTCTGTGGCATCGTAGCTCCTAAACGAATGGACCGATTTTAATGCGGTTTGTTTTGTCCGAAAGCTGACGTGATCAAGATGGTTCTCAGGTACGTTTCAACAAAATCGGTACAGACGGTGTTGAGATATTGAACTTTTAAATGAAAATGTCGGGGTGTTTTAACTTTTTACACTTGCACTGTTCGTATGTATGTAAATATGTAAGTATGTAAGTTGTCCGTCAAAATTTGCAATCCATTTTTCAGTCACTTCCCGTTATCCAATTGAGCTGAAATTTTGCAAGGATATGTATATCGTATATCTGCGCGATCGCATCAGAAATGAGGCTGTCCGCAGCAGAACCAAGGTAACCGATATAGCCCTCCGAATTGCTAAACTTAAGTGGCAGTGGGCGGGGCACACTACACGTAGAACCGATGGCCGTTGGGGCGGAAAGGTTCTCAAGTGGCGATCACGTACCGGAAGGCGCGGCATGGGTGGGCCCCCCACAAGGTGGACTGATGACCTGGTAAAGGTCGCGGGAGTCCGCTGGATGCGGGTGGCGCAGGACCGGCCATTGTGGCACTCTTTGGGGGAGGCCTATGTCCAGCAGTGGACGTCTTTCGGCTTATATGATGATGATGATGTATATCGCATGACAATGCAATATTATGATGACCTGGAGCTGATCTGATGCTGGAGCTGGAAGGTGGCCATAGGAACTCCGCAATAAAACGACACAACCCCATCGAGTTTGGGCTCGTTAGAATCGTCTCAATGAGTACTTGATGATGGTATGCAGAAAAGTACAATCGGCAGTAAAAGCTTGTACCAAAAATGAAATTTTTGACAGAAACTTATTCAAGTTATAAATTATTTGTGACCTGTTCAGACTAACCTACCATTTTAGGAATTACTTGAACTTGTTGGGTGCTTGTGGTTGCCATTTCATTGCTCTGAGCATTGGTGTTGGAGTCACAGCTCATCGTGGAATCGGAGTCGCAACGAGGCTCAAGCTCAGGCTCAAATTCAAGCTCAAGTTCAGACTCAGGCTCAAATTTCAAGACTAGCTCTTCTGTCAGAGGATTAACCTGAAATTAATAAAAAATAACTAAAGTTAGAGGCAGAGACTAGTAAATTATAAAGACTGCAATACGGTAGTTTCTTCATGTTAACTACCATTGATTTTAGTTACCGTCAACTGGGGTTACTTTGATTCGCGGGGCGACTTTGATCAAATGGGTTTTTCTCCGAAATCATTGTTTTTACTTGTGGGTGAACTGTGGCAGTGAATATATTAGTTATCTATCTTGCTGTATACTCGATTAAATCTTCTTCATTTCAAATAGTTTTGCTTTTATACTACATTCTAAATGATCAAAGTAACCATCAAATTCAAGCCGGGATCAACTGCCTAGCGTGCCTTCCAAAGCACGGAAGCGCTCATTTATAGTAACCACTCAAATAGGCGGTCACCCATCCAAAGACTGACCATCCATCCATCCATCCATCATCATCATAATCATCATCATCATCATCATCATCATCATCATCTTTGCTTAATCTGCGTTATCGTTTCCGTTTCTTTTATAACAAGGTAAGTACCTATCTAACTATGTAGGAATGAGGTATGTAACTATGTTTGTTCGGGTGGAATCTTGCAACTCAACGAACGGCTATGTATGTCACTCTAACAAATAGATGTGACATAAATAGGTGTGATTTAACGGCCTCCGTAGCCCAGTGGGTAGTGACTCTGCCTACGAAGCTGGAGGTCTCGGGTTCGAATCCCGTTCAGGGCATTTATTTGTGTATTTATCACGAATATTTGTTCCTGAGTTATGGATGTTATATATCTATATAAGTATCTATATGTATGTATCTATTATATATATCATCGCCTAGTACCCACAACACAAGCCTTAATGAGCTTACCGTGGGCCTAGGTTGATTTGTGTAAGATTGTCCCGTAATATCTATTTTATTTATTTATTTTAAATGCTTTGTGATCGTTTGCTTACTGTGTCTGTGGGGTGGTGATTGGTCAGAATCTACCTCCGTGTGGTCCACCCCGGGCAACGGCTTCACTTCGAAGACGGCTGAAAGATTCCGACTGTTCCTGGCAAGCTGAACCTGCTCCATCAGAGCCTCTCAGCTAATCTTGTGTTTTAAATTGAAATTGATAATGTTCTCAACAAATTGCGGTCCCTCCAAGGGGCCTCTGACAAAAAGTTTGGGACCTTCTGTCCTAATACTTCAAATTAATGTTGAAGGTATGTCACAGCCTAAATGCGACTACCTTTCTCGACTTGCACATGATAATTATGTAGACGTGATATCCGTCCAGGAACATCATATAGATAATATTAGTAAATTTGACAACCGCGGGATTATCGCGGGTTTTAACTTAGTAGCCTACACCCTTTCTCCGACCTATGGGTCAGCTGTATACATAAGGTCAACCATCTCAAGTACACATGCCCTTGCAGTGTCTAACCAGGACAACATCGAGGTCATTACTCTAAAACTACCTAATATCACCCTGACCTCGGTATACAAGCCTCCTGGTGCCGATTTCTCGAATCCCCCACTAAAAATTAACCCCCACCCAGCAGTTTACCTGGGGGACTTCAATAGCCGACACTCGTCCTGGGGATACTCGTCGAACAACTCCAATGGCGAGATCCTGAGTGAATGGTGTCTTGAAGAAAAACTCCATCTTGTCTTCGACGCCAAACAGCGGGGTTCTTTCCGATCGGCGCGGTGGCAGCGAGACACTAACCCAGATCTATGTTTTGCCTCTGAGGATGAAAGCGGAAACATATTGCCAATCTCCCGACAGATCCTCAGTGACTTCCCCCGCAGCCAACACCGCCCCGCTCTCATAAAGATTGGTTTGGAAGTTCCCATTGTTAACTCCTTACCAAAACCACGATGGAACATGATGAAGGCAGACTGGAAAGCATATGAACAGCAATTGGATGCTAATATCAGATGGGTAAAACCAGTAGCATCAAATTATGACAGATTCTGCGGGGTAGTCATGGGTGTGGCGAAAAGGTGCATACCTAGAGGGTTTCGGAAGGAGTATATTCCTGGATGGTCTCCAGAGACTGAGGCGATTTACCAAGACTACCTCACTACAAACGAGCCTAGTACCGCCACTAAACTTCTGACTGCTCTTGGCGAAGCTCGCCGACAGAAGTGGATGGATAGCGTCGAGGGTATGAGCTTTACGCACTCGAGCAGGAAAAGTTGGGAGTTACTACGAAAACTAGGCGGCGCTTCACAGCCCGATAGAAAGCAGGCAACTATCCATCCAGACGAAGTAGCAGAACGCCTTAAGAACATCACAAAGAGCGCTTCAGTCGACAAAGGATTTGCCAAAGCCATCAAAGGTGCAACCAGGATTTTACTCGGGGATCAAAATCGATGTGAGGCTCTTGATTCTCCTTTTGCCGTGGAAGAGGTTCGCTTAGCCCTCAAACAGATTAAGTGTCGAAAAGCCGCCGGTATAGATAACATTTACCCGGAATTTCTTACACATATGGGTAAGCGAGCCTTACGGTGGCTAACAGATTTCTACAACAACATCTTCGAAACTGGCATACCTCCCACCATGTTCATGAAGTCTAAGGTGATAGCCATACTAAAGCCAGGAAAAACTCCCGATGATCCAGCTAATTTTAGGCCCATATCTTTGCTGAGTGTTACATTTAAACTGCTTGAGCGCCTACTATACAACAGGATTAGGGATATCGTGGACAAGAGGATTCCTGTTGAGCAAGCGGGCTTCCGCGCTGGTAGAAGCTGCAGCGATCAAGTCCTGGCACTCAGTAGTTACATAGAAGCCGGTTTTCAACGAGGTCAGAAGACTTTAGCTGCTTTCGTGGATCTGAGGGCAGCGTATGATACTGTGTGGATAAAAGGCTTGATCTATAAAGCAGGCAAAATTATTCCCTCTGCAAAAATACTCCGTCTCCTGGGCAACATGATGGGACCACGTAAGATAACTGTTCTGCTGGATGACAAAGTTAGCAAATACAGGCTCTTGAAAAACGGACTTCCACAGGGCTCGGTCTTGGCTCCCCTCCTGTTCAATATATACACCAGTGATATGCCCGCTACAGAATGCCGCAAGTTTCTATACGCCGATGACATTGCGCTGACAACCCAGACAAAGAAGTTTGAAGCGGGTGAATCTGTGCTCAAGCAAGACCTCGACATTTTGGACCGGTATTACGTCAAGTGGAGACTCTGCCCGAACCCCTCTAAGACTGAGGTTGCGGCTTTTCACCTTTCTAACAGTCTTGCAAACAGAGAGGTGGATATAACTTTTTGCGGCCAAAAACTGCGTCACAATTCGAAGCCGAAATACCTGGGTGTCATGCTAGACCGGTCACTTACCTATAAGGTACACTTGGAAAACCTGGCCCAAAAAGTGAAAACACGTGTTAATCTCATAAACCGGCTAGCAGGAACATCATGGGGAGCTCGGGCTGACGTCTTGCGCTCTTCCTCCATCGCACTCGTATATTCGCCGGCGGAGTATTGTGCTCCAGCATGGTATAGAAGCGCGCATACGAGTAAGATCGACGTTCAACTGAACCGAGTTATGCGAACTATATCCGGAAGCTTGAAGCCAACTCCCACCAGATGGCTCCCCATGCTGTCGCATATTGCTCCGCCGGATATAAGAAGAACACATGCTGCGGCGCGGGAGTGGACTAAGGCAACAACGCAAGCGCTGCCAATTAGAGAGACACTCCATCACCTGCCTCACCCTCGTCTACCGTCCCGCAAACCCATATGGTCCGACTGCAAGCTACAGGGCTCGGAGCCCTTCAGTATCCATTTGGAGTGGAGGAAGCAGTGGCAGGAACAGGATGGAGCCCCTAACATAGACCCCACTAGAACTCCAACGGGCTTTAACGAACACCGCAAGACCTGGGTCACTCTGAACCGCATCCGGACGGGCGTTGGGTGCTGCAATCACAACCTACACAAGTGGGGCATATCAACAGAAGCTGACTGTGACTGTGGTGCGCCAACACAAACCGTCCTACACATTGTTGAGGAATGCCCCAGAAGACTATTCACGGGAGGTATGGATGAGCTATTGGCGCTGACCCCTGCAGCAAGGGACTGGCTACTCAACTTAGATATTAAATTGTAATCTTTTAAACTTGTACTCATTGTTAGTATTAATTTCAACTGTATAAAAGCCATACGATATATATATACTGTGTCTGTGACCCACCATAATACTTGATTGGTGTACCACTTTTTAAACGATATGAAGCTACGGTAGCCTAGTGGTTCAGGCATGCGGCTGTCAAGCGGCGGTCGTGGGTTCGAATCCCGGCTCGTACCAATGAGTTTTTCGGAACTTATGTACGGAATATTTACCGTTAGCTTTTCGGTGAAGGAAAACATCGTGAGGAAACCGGTCTAATCCCAATAAGGTCTAGTTTTCCCTCTGGGTTGGAAGGTCAGATGGCAGTCGCTTTCGTAAAAACTAGTGCCTATGCCAAATCTTGGGGTTAGGTGTCAAAGCGGACCCCGGGCTCCTTTAGGGGCACAACTGGGAATAATAACGCTAGGAGGATGATGATGATGATACAGAGAACTAATGGAAAAACAAACCATCATTATCTGAAGCCCAGGGCAAGATTTCCACGTTAAATTAACACGAAACAGAAATATTTAATCAAGAAAAGGTAGGTAGTGCCCACGCGCTTCGCTTGGCACGTCTTGGCAGGGGCACTGCCGTGCCCCCAGATAAAATAATTTGTTTCGTTAATAGGGAACATAACTGCAATGTTCTGCCGCCAGAGGCAGCACTACCACTAATAGTAAACCAGTATAGAAATATAGGGATTCACACACTCATGCACAATTGATTGTCAAATGAGTGACAAGGATGCTTGCATAGACAATGCCGCAAGTGGGAACGAGATACAATGTCAACGCTGCTAGTGTCGCCACCACAGATGTATGAATATAAGGAGATCGGACACGGCGGCCGATTTGTATAGAGTGAGCCTGTCGCAAGTACATTAACCCACACAACGCCCAAGTAATTGACAAGACAAAGCACGCACACATCTAAAACACACACACTTGTATACTTACACGCTTATTTGACAATAAACGCGCATCATATCAGGCATTTTGGGAAAAAACGTAATATTCTCTGCGATCAGCACGCGTGCACAGTATGGCAGAGTATGCCCATTGAGCATACAGCTGCGACACGGCCGCCGGCGGCTTGTCCTCTCTCTAGTATTCTATGCTCTGAGGTCGCCACCTACGAAGAGTTTTGCGTATAATGTTCCCTATTAAATAAATATTTGTGGCCATTCTTACACAAATCGACCTAATCCCAAACTAAGAAAAGCTTGTACTATGGGTACTAGACGAAGATAAACATACTTATATAGATAAATAAATACTTAAATACATAGAAAACATCCATGACTCAGGAACAAATATTCGTGCTCATCACACAAATAAATGCCCTTACCGGGATTCGAACCCAGACCTCTTGCTTCGTAGGCAGCGTCACTACCAACTAGCCTAAAGCGGTCTTTATTAAGAAGTATAATGTAACACTTTTTCTTTTTTTTTTTCGTGTTCAGTGGCTTTTTGATGCTCAGGCACTTTGTCAATGTCAAGTGGGAGGAGATTCGGCTTTACGGATCTGTGGAGTGCACCTGATAATTTTGCCCAGTCAGGGGACCAATCATACAGAAATACCATGTAACACTTCGACCTAAAAAACGGTTAATCTGTATCTAAAGACTAAAAAAAAATATTGTAAAGAAAGTGAGTGCAATCCTCGCCAATAAATAAAATAAATAAAAATAAAATATCTTTATTTCAGATCATAGTCGATCCATACGGTGTTAGACACACTGGAGACTTATGAACTACGTTAGTGACAATAATGATAATAACTTAATGCTACTTAAATGACATATTATGACAACTTATTTAATACTACCTTTAACTTTACACAAGTTAAAGGTAGTATAGTAAGCATACTGCGTCGACGACCGGTATTGTATTATATTAAAGAATTTATTAAGTTCAAATTTTTAAAATCTTTTCAGCTTTGTTTCTTTATGATTCCCTATTTTGTTATGTTAACATAGTTTTTATGTATTAATGAACCTCCAGGTCTTTTGATTTATGTCTATTGGTACTCTTTGTGTGCTCTTTATATTTTTGTTTATGTGACTGTTTGTGTTCTAAATAAATAAAAAATAAAATAATATAAAAAAATACTAGCGACCGCCCTGACTTCGCACGGGTTTATATGTATATATACATATAAATTCAATTCAATTCAATCATTTATTTGCTCTAAAACACATGTGCATGCAAATATAGTTATAACAAACAAATAAAATTAAGAAGTACCTACAAAATTTAATTTCAACAAATATTAGTAACTTACATTAAATGTCACAATAGAAGAATAATCATTTTATAATTTAAATAATAATAATAATGCAATTAAGAGGTCAGTACGGATAAAGAAAAAATTCAATTAATTATAACTGAATAAATATAAACCTTTCTCTTGAATCACACTAACCATCAGAATCCATTGCGTAGTTTTTAAGATCTAAGCATACATAGGGACAGACAGACAGCGGGAAGCGACTTTGTTTTATACTAAGCAGTGAAGGATAACTGGTTAAACACTGTGTTTAGCGAACTTATATGTAATAGAAAATGTAACTTATAATTTTTGAAAAAAAAAAAAAGTGTAAAAAAAAATAACAGGGTAAAACTAGATATCTTGGGACGTACATCTAACACTTATACGTACACTAGTGAGGCACATGGCTGTAACAGGTGGCTGGACCATTGCATCGTCACAAAGTCAGCGCGGGAAACTATTCGAAATGTTATAGTGCGCCAGGACGTGTACTGGTCTGACCACTTTCCTCTTATTGTCGATTGTGATATGAGCCAAGTGCATATTAAGTGTGAGACTGTTAAGTCACCTCTTGAAGAAGTGATTTGGGGAGACAGGGAGGCTGCTCAGGTGAGTATTTACCAGAACTTATGTAACGATGGACTTAAACAGTTAGATTTCCCTACAGAATGTACCATTTGTGCAGATGGAGTGTGTAATGATTGTACCCATTATGGTGTACTTGATAAAATGTATTGCACCGTAATCAATGTACTAACTGTAGCGGCCAGGAGATCAGCTAAGGCAAGGCGTAGAAGGCATCATATAATAGGCTGGAATAGGCATGTCGCGGATGCTCATAGGGATGCCAGATTGAAATTTCTATGCTGGATATATGCTGGGAAACCGCCTAGCGGAAAAGTCTATAATGAGATGAGTCAAAGTCGGAAGTCTTTCAAGTCTAAGCTGAAATGGTGCCAGGACAGACAGGACCAGATTAAAAGCTATATCCTGGCCTCAAGCCATTCAGCTAAGGACTTCAAGGGCTTCTGGAAAAATACTAACAAGCTAAGTGTAAAGCCTGGAGTCCCTGTGAGTGTTGGAGGCATGAGTGATGGGAAGAATATTGCCAATAATTTTAAGGAACTGTTCACCTCCATACATACATTCACTCAGAAGACCGCGGAGGTGTCTGATACTGAGACTACCGTCGGAGAAAGTACCATACATTTTTCCGCAAAACAAGTTGACAAAGTCATCAAAAATATGCAGAAGGGAAAGTCTCCGGGATACGATGGTCTCAGTATCGAACATCTCAAATATGCGGGTGTACATTTGCCGCGCATCTTGGCGATGTTTTTTACGTTGTGCTTTCGCCATGCTTACTTACCTGAGCAGCTGATGAAAACTGTAGTCGTTCCAATTGTTAAAAATAGGACAGGGGACGTGTCAGATATCGCTAATTACAGGCCCATCTCACTTGCCACTACAATCGCCAAGGTGCTTGACAGCTTGCTTAATGACCATCTCAGGAAACATATTAAACTCCACGATGCTCAGTTCGGGTTTAGAGCTGGACTATCGACGGAGAGTGCTATTATGTGCCTTAAGCAAGCTGTTAGATACTATAAGGAAAGGAGCACGCCAATTTATGCGTGCTTCCTTGACTTATCTAAAGCATTTGACTTGGTGGCATATGATTTGCTGTGGGACAAACTAAATAAAACTTCGGTGCCAACCGAATGTGTGTCCCTATTAAGATACTGGTACGCCAATCAGGTGAATCAAGTGAGGTGGGCTGGAGACTGGTCTGACCAGTATAAACTGGAATCTGGAGTGAGGCAGGGTGGGCTGACTTCTCCTGTCATCTTCAATTTGTATATAGATGAGTTGATTGGAGAGCTGAGCAGCATGCATGTCGGATGCCATATTGACAATGTCTGCGTAAACAACATTAGCTATGCTGATGACATGGTGCTGCTTGGTCCCTCAATCAACTCCATAAGGCAACTGATTGCAAGGTGTGAGAGCTATGCTGAACGACATGGTCTTAGGGACAATTCAAATAAAAGTGAGATGGTGATCTTTAAAGCCCGTAAGTATAATCCGCAAAGTGTACCTTCGGTCATGTTGAACGGTGAGGCCCTAAAAGTATCCAGTAAGTTTAAATATCTGGGTCATATAGTAACCGAGAATATGAATGATGACCTGGATATCGAAAGGGAGAGAAGAGCCTTAGCAATCAGGGGCAACATGCTCATCCGTAGATTTGCACGGTGTACAAGGGAAGTCAAGCTGACACTCTTTAAAGCCTTTTTAAAATAAAATTGTACGTCTTTTTACACGTGCAGTCTATGGATGAGGCATACAAAGCGAGCCTACAATGCGTTACGTGTGCAATTCAACAATATCTTCAGGATGCTGTTCAAGCTGCCTCGTCACTGCAGTGCGTCAGGCATGTTTGCCGAAGCGCACACTGATGGCTTCCATGCCATCATACGCAAGAGGGTCGCCTCGCTGCTGAGACGAGTGCGAGGAAGTGAGAACAGCATTCTGAGGATATTGGAAGGACGTTGGGATTGCCCTATGTTAGGGCACTGGGTTGGCATTGTGACGGGGAGGGTAAAATAACTCTGAGTTTTGCCCTGAACGACACAGTGCCTCTCAGCGTACAAATTATACTTTTCTTTTCTTTTCTGTTTTGCCTACTAACATTTAGCTTTAAAATTATTTTTCAACACACCTGCTCGTAAAGTAGGTCTTATTACAGCGTATTTACACTGATAATGCAGAATATTACCCATGCCGTGCCTTTTACATTACATTATCGCACTAGTGCCTTTTCATTACATATCTTTTTAAATATTAGCAAAATAATGCAGAATATTACCCATGCCGTGACTTTTACATTACATTATCGCACTAGTGCCTTTTCATTACATATCTTTTAACATTTTCATTTTTTATTTTTATTTTTTTTTCCTCGCAAATGTGTTGAAAAACGTCGTATGAAACACGTGAGCATTGGTCATTACACTTCTCGTCTCCATTAAGCCTTCGCCTTCGGCTCAGGCTTAAAAACCGACTCGAGTGTAATGACCAACTTAGCACACTTGTATCATAATGTACTATTATGTACTAACAAACTTATGGATTCTATGAGTCTGAAATAAATGATTTTTATTTACTATTTATTTACAACTCACATTTATGGGTGCCTCAGCAGTGATAAATTTCTCCTTGGGTGCAGCTGTAGAAACATTAGGCTCCATTTTAATGGTGACCACCTTGAGTTTTCTACCTTCCATCTAAAATAAACAGGTATAATAATAGCAACTCATTAGTCGCAAGCAAGTCATTAGTAGTCACATTGTATTTTAGGGTCAATCAACTATTTCTTGTTGCTCGTTGCCATGGTTACGTCTCCTGGGTCACCCTTTAAAACTATGATTTTATCGGGTTTAAATCCACTAAACACGTGTTTTTGTCATATTGGTAAACCCATTCCATGGTGGCGCATCTCCTTAGCATGATAGGAGTCCAGTTTATAGTATTTTTTATAAGAAAGTCTGTTACTGTTGTCTCTTGGCTTACCGGGACAGAATAACAACAAGAAAAAGTTGATTGACCCTTTAACTTAGTTTCTAATTATAATGCTACACACTAGCGCAACCGCACAAGAACGGGAAATAAACAAATGAAAATTATAACAACATGACAACGAAACACAAACAGAATTAAAATTCTAACAAATTGTAAGGCTAAATTATACCAGTGTTTTTCAACCTGTGGGTCGCGACCCCCCTGGGGTTCACGAAGCTTCTTGAAGGGGGTCACGGCTACTTGGATTTTGTTAGATTTGGATAGAAAATATTGTGACGTACGAGCACGCCACAACGCAGCCGCCGCAGCGGCGCCGCCGCACGGGGTCAACCGCGCGGGGAGCAGACCGACTCACCGCACCGCACCTCACTGCACCATACCCCGCCGGCCGTATATAAGAGCGCGCACCCGCCAGATCGGGGGAGTTTTGCTCGCGGCTTGCCGTGTGCACAACTCTGCCCTCCACCCTTCTCCCGCTCCCTTTCCATGCGCCGCTTGGTCCGCCGAGTGCACTGCCGTGGAATTCCTTCCCCCTCCCCTTTCCATGCGCCGCTTGGTCCGCCGAGTGCACTGCCGTGGAATCCCTTCCCGCTCCCTTTCCATGCGCCGCTTGGTCCGCCGAGTGCACTGCCGTGGAATCCCTTCCCGCTCCCTTTCCATGCGCCGCTTGGTTCGCCGAGTGCACTGCCGTGGAATCCCTGACCGTCTCCCCCGCTCCCACCTGGAGTCCACCATCATCATTCTGGTTGCGGCAGCGGTAGAGTGAGGTCGTGCTTTTAAGTGCGCTCTGGCCCTATTGTTGTCTGTAACCCGATTATAGTTCCGACTACCTGCGCGCTCTTATCGCTCCCCCACGAGGTGATTATCGTCAATCAATCACCACATGGAAGCATCGGGTGTGTAGTTCAGACTTTCTAAGTCCCCAGTCTACCCGCGTGTCTCAGCCCCTCTGGAAATCCACGCTCGTAGTGGTCGCAGTCATTGTGCTGTGGGCTAGACACCATCAGTGGCTATCCGCTAGTTAAGACTTTCGCAAGTCAGACCCGGGTCTCAGTCCCTTTGAAAGACCACGCTCGCAGTGGCTGCACAGTGACGGATACTAACTGTGCCAACGAAGTCACTGTGTGGGGTGGATACCACCACGAAGCCCATTACTGCGGTCAGTCCGACTCTTTCCCATCGTGTGTAGGACACATAGTTGACACTGACACGGCGGACAAGTGGACAAGACTCAACACCGACATTAGGCTAGCCTTCCGGTTCCCACTAGGCGTTTAAGTAGGCGGTGACCGACAAGAGTTAGGATGGAAATGCAAGACAGGATCGCGAGGATGGAGGAAGTCATGAGGGTCATGCAGGCCGAAATCGACCGCCTCGCCACTGAGAACCAACAACTCAAGTTGGCTCTCAGTGGTGGGGTCACCGGCTCGGCCCAGGCAACTCCCATGAAACCCTTCACCCCCGCAATCGCTGACTCGCATCACCAGGCCCCTCCGGCCACTCCGGCTGCCACTCTTGCCGCCCAGGCCCCTCAGGCCACAATGGGACCGCCACTGCCACCGCCGATGCCGGCGGCAGTAGCGATGCCTGCTCCCCCGCCCCAGGCCCCTAAGGCCAAAGCGCCCAAAAAGGGCAAAAACAAGCCTGTAAAGGCAGCCGCGTCTGCCCAAGTCAACTCTCCGGCCCTTCAGGCCCCCCCCGCAGCGGACTCAGACGTGAGGCAATCGCGCTCTCGCTCCTCCCCGGAGGAACGCGATTTTGCCCCACGTCGCCGCTCCCCCCCCACCCTCCCCCGCAGTCCCTCGACAGAGATACTGACCGACGCACAGAATCTCGCTTTGCTCTACTCTGACCATGACATGGACACGACAAAGTGGGAACTCGTAGGCAGCAGCCGTAAGGGAAAACGTACGCTGCCGAAGTCTCCAAGGGCCGATTCGCCGGCGAAGAAAGCCCATCGGACTCCCGCCGCCCCCCCCGCGCCTTCTGCGCAGGCCCCTCCGGCCATTAGTGCCGCTCCGGCAACGGACGGCGGGTCTTCGGCCCCCAGTTCGACTCCGATAGGCAACCCGGACAAGCCGGACTCATGTGTCTTGATCGACACACATAGGTACCACACTGCCATGGCCATAGCCAGTCAGCGTGGGATCCGTGTGGTCGGTTCGGAGATTTTGAAGCCGCCCTTGGAAGGGGTGCGAATTACGGTCCAGGGACCCGAAGACTACCGTGCCCTGACCCGTCTCTTCAACGAGCAGTCAATGGCTTACAACCGGAGGCTGACCGTCGAAGAGAAAGGTTATAGGGCCGTCCTCCGGGGCATCCACAAGGACATCCCGGAGGACGAGGTAGCTGAGGATCTCAAACGCAAGGGGATCGCCGTCAGGGAGGTTCATCGCCTCTACAATAAGCAGAAAGGGAAGTACGATATGGTACTAGTAGTCACCGACCCGGACCAGCGCAAAGCAATCCATTCCCTTAAGGAGGTCCTTAAAATGCCTGTGAGGGCTGAGACTCCTAACAAGAGGACTCATCTCTCCCAGTGTCATAACTGCCAGAGGTACGGCCACGGCGCCCGTGGCTGTCACTCTCCCCCCCGTTGCGTCAAGTGCGCTGGGGACCACCCGACTCGCGATTGCGAGCGTCCAAAGGGTTGTAGGGACCCGAACGGCATACGGTGCTGCAACTGTTTGGTCCGCAAGCTCCCCCATGGGCATACTGCCAATTATGGGGGTTGTCCTTGCCGCCCAAAGAGTCGTGACACCGGAGCAAAGTCGAAGTCCTCACCCCCCTCGGGAAGCAAGCAAACGGCGAGCCGGGCTGCTCCCCATAGCACTCCGCAAAACTACCCCGCCCTTCAGGCCGTAGGATTAGGTGCCCCTAGGAACCTGCCGCCCTCTGCGGCCGTAGGTCCCCACCCGGCGCCTTCTGTGCCCCACTCTCAGGCGAGCCCCCCTGCATGGGGGCCCGCCGCCAGTCAAGCAGGCCGGCCTACTTTTGATCCCCTCGCTGCGCTTATGCAGGTAATTCAGGTACTCCCACCGCAGGTGGCGAGCGGCCTGACTGCCCGCCTATTCGCAACAACGACACAGTATCTCGCCGCACCAAGCGGCAGCCAGGTTCACGCTGCCTACTAGTATGTATAGTACATCCCTAAAGCTTAAACCTGCTTCGATCACCATTGGCATTTACAATTTACAATGCCAATGGCTTAAGAGGTATGAAGGACGAGGTGACGAACTTCCTTCGCGATCACTCAGTAGACTTACTCCTGGTCCAAGAGACCTTTTATCGACCCAGCACTAGAGCTTTTCGCGTCCCTGGATACGTTCAGATTAGAGATGATAGGCAAGATGGTAGGCCATTCGGGGGCACGCTCATTTTCTATAGAAGTCACTTCCATTGCATAAGACTCGATCCCCCGCCCCTGACGAATATGGAAGTGTCGGTCTGTCGCATATCGATGGAGGGTCACCCCCCAATATCGATTGCGTCAACCTACCTTTCACCTCAACGAGACTTACTTTTGACTGACCTCAACTCTTTAGCCTCCTTAGGTCCTTCGGTCATCGTGGCCGGGGACCTAAACAGTAAGCATATCAGCTGGGGTTGCGTAGCAACCAATCCCAACGGCAATCGGCTTCATCACCTCCTAATCGAGAGCCTCCCTTTCGACCTCATCGCTCCCTTAGAACCGACTCACTTTCCCCATAACGTAGAGCACCGACCTGACATACTCGACATAGCATTACTAAAGAACGTAGCGTTATCTCTGCGTTCTATAGAAGTGATACACGAACTTGACTCGGATCATAGGCCAGTCCTTTTGAGACTAGGACCTCACCCCAATAGTACGCCACGGACCAGGACACTCGTGGACTGGGACAAGGTGCAATCAGGTCTCCTACAGACAGACCCCCCCCTGCTTAGAGACATTCCTGACAATATAACCACTACCGAACAGACTGACCAAGCGATCGATTCTTTCACCAACTATCTCAACGCTGTACGAAGCGAGGCCTCAAGGGAGGTGTCGGCGGAGGATATCCAAAACCGACCCCTACCTAGGGAATTGAGAGAGTTGGTGACAAGGAAAAATCGCGCCATCCGTACCTACTCAAATCACCCTTCTGCCGAAAATCGTCAAATCCTGAGGGACTTGTCAAACGAGTCCAAACAGAGAATTGCCGAATTTCGGGAGAACTCGTTCAGGGATCTGATGGGGGAGATAACGCCTAGTCATCTGGCTTACTGGAAACTAGCGAGATCTCTCAAATCAGATGCCTGTTGGACCATCCCTCCCTTGAATCGACCGAATCACCAAACCCCCGCGGAGGAGGATAGTGATAAAGCCGAATGCCTTGCGAGCAGCTTAGAGTCCCAATGTTCGCCTAACCTCCTCAACACCGACGAAGTCCACATTAGGTGGGTCGATTCCGAGGTGGACAGGAGATCGCGTCTCCCCGTAACTTCAACCATTTCACCGGTGTCGGTTAAGGAAGTCAGTGACCTTGTCAGGCGTCTTCGTATTAGGAAAGCTCCGGGTGCGGATGGTATATCCAATCGCATTCTGAGACTTCTCCCCGAAACCCTCCTCCTCCTTTTGGTTGGCATCTTCAATGCCGCACTGAACAATGCTCACTTTCCAGCCGCGTGGAAATGTGCAACGGTCATAGGGATAGCGAAGCCCGGTAAACCCCGGACCGAGCCCGCCTCTTACAGGCCGATCAGCTTACTTAGCTCCCTTGGAAAGCTATACGAGCGGATCCTACTCACGAGAATTCTCAAATTTACGGCTGAGAATAACCTCCTCATTGACGAGCAGTTCGGCTTTAGATCCAGACACTCGTGCGTCCAACAGGTGCACCGCGTCACGGAGCACGTGCTGGACGGTTTCTCTCGCTTCCAGGGGCTCAAGACCGGTGCGATCTTTCTCGACGTAGCGAAAGCCTTCGATAAGGTCTGGCATAACGGGCTGGTATACAAGTTATACCTGCTCGGTATACCGGACAGACTCGTACTCACCATACGAGATTATCTCAAGGACCGAAGCTTTCGTTACCGACTAGAGGGAACGTACTCGATCCCACACTCCATCCGGGCCGGAGTCCCGCAAGGCTCTGTGCTCTCTCCCACTTTGTACTCGTTGTTCACGAACGACATTCCCAGGCACCCTAATGTGCAACTGGGGTTGTTTGCGGACGACACCGCGCTCTTTACGACTCATTGTAAGTACGCTACTATCCGGCGATACCTCCAAGAGGCAACCACCGACCTAGGTCGCTGGTTTCGTCTTTGGCGTATCGAAGTCAACCCGGAAAAAAGCACTGCAATAGTCTTCCACCCGTCTGACTGCATTAGCACAGAAAGACGAGTGGCTCCGATCCAGATGTTTGACCGACCCATCCCCTGGGTCAACGAGGCCAAATATCTTGGAGTAACCCTCGACAGGAAACTGACTTTCCGTAGCCACATCCGTAGGGTACGCAACCGTGCGTTGTTCGTGTTAGGAAGGCTTGGGCCGATGATCAACAAGTTTAGTAAAATGTCACTTAGGAATAAGCAGACACTCTACAAAACTTGTGTTCGTCCTATCATGACATATGCAAGTGTAGTATTTGCTCACGTGCCTATGTCATCGCTCAAACCGCTTCAGGTCGTTCAGAATCGTTTCCTCCGTAGGGCGACTGGTGCCCCGTGGTACCAATCGAACCTCAGCCTGCACCACGACATGGGGATTAGCACCATGTATGGTTTCTTTAAGCAGGCTGCCAGACGTTATTTTGACAACGCTCCCCACCATAGGAATCCGTTAATTAGGAAGGCTGCTGACTACGTTCCCGTCCCTCCCCCCTCTGTCGTTACTCGGCGCTCACTGATTAGGGGCCGCACGGTCCGGCGTCCTAGGCACACACTCACGGATCCGGACGACGAAATCACAGAGTCCATCGAAAGATGGAAGGCTGCGCTTTCGGCGTCCAACTCAGCGCGTACACTACAGCGTTCCCGCCGGCGGGGACGTCCACCGCGTGATCGCGACAACACAGACACTTATAGTCCATATTCGTCCCGGTACCGCCGCATACCGGGTAGAGTCAGTCCGACAAACCCGACCGATGTCGGGCCTAGCTGAGTTTCTTGCTGGACTCTTCTCAGCTAGGGTAGGTTTTAGCGAACCAGCAATCCCAGTAGTTCATCACCACTCACACCTCAGATTCGGTTGAAACCGTTCAACCAATCTCACTGGAGCGCAAACTTTTAGAGTATTCCAGTGTTTACCCCTTCCCGCGTGGTCGTGCCGGAGGTTCCCCTTGGATTTTCCCCAAGCTACCCTCCAACCACGCAGTTCGACTGCTATATTGGGTTCGTCCTATCATAGCAACAGTCAGGTTCAAAAAAAAAAAAAAAAAAAAAAAAAAAAACAGATCGGGGGAGTTTTGCTCGCGGCTTGCCGTGTGCACAACTCTGCCCTCCACCCTTCTCCCGCTCCCTTTCCATGCGCCGCTTGGTCCGCCGAGTGCACTGCCGTGGAATTCCTTCCCCCTCCCCTTTCCATGCGCCGCTTGGTCCGCCGAGTGCACTGCCGTGGAATCCCTTCCCGCTCCCTTTCCATGCGCCGCTTGGTCCGCCGAGTGCACTGCCGTGGAATCCCTTCCCGCTCCCTTTCCATGCGCCGCTTGGTTCGCCGAGTGCACTGCCGTGGAATCCCTGACCGTCTCCCCCGCTCCCACCTGGAGTCGCTTCCGTCTCTCACCAACCCCGTAGCCTAATCGACAGGCGACCGCGCCGCCTTCCGCGATTTAACAGAAATCATAATTTAAGAGTTGCTATTTAAATAAAAGGGCATAAGACCCACTGTTGATATCTTGTGAAACGCTGGTATCATTTACCCTGCTCCCGAAAGGCTCCTCCCCGACTGAGTTATCTAGGAAACCCCCGAAAGCCCTTCAGGCAGGGGGATATGTGTGTGCAGCTCACCCTACACATCACAATATAATCTAAGAAGAGTGCAAAATTATAGTGGGAACTAGCGAAATATTTTCTTACTGTAGGGGTGTCATGCCATGTAAAAGGTTGAAAAACACTGCCATATACTCGTACAGCGTTGAGCACCCGGACATTTTCCTTATTGCCAGCTGCCTGGGGAACTTGCATGGGACTTCAATTTTGAATAGATTGCACTCAATTGATGCGGATATACGTAGAAATATATTACAGAAGAAAAAGAAAGAAAAAAAATAAGATTGTATTCGTTTTATTTCACGTTAAAATGACGAAAAAAAAGATATTATTTTTTTGATAAATAACAACAGTCACACAGAATATTGAATTAGAAATGATATTTTGTACGACAAGTATAGGCTTAGCCTTTTTTTTTGGGGGTGCCGGCGCGTGCAGATTTCAAATGCATATTACATCAGAAAAATAAATCATAAGAAAGTTTTTGTGCCACAGTTGTTTTAATGCTGGATTAATACTTTTGATTTTCGTAATAAAATAAAAAGATGCAAGTTCCCTATTTCCGTTAATTGCAAGGGGGTATAGTTTAGATCAAATAAAGTTAATTTCTCGAAGAAAGTAGTATCTTAACTCTTACTGTTATCAAGATATTCAATGTTTAATTTTATCAGTTTTGCAGATTTAACCAGTGTAAATGGGTCTTAACTGTGACAAGAAGGTTTACAAAGTGAGTTCCTTCGATATTACATATTTTTTTTATTTCATGTGTTTCAAGACCCTTGTACAATAAGACAATAATCGTTAATGCTACATTAAATGAATTTGTACAAAAATTGAAAAATATTTTTTTTCTCAAGAAATAATTATGCTAATTTGTTTCTGTGAATGTACTCTGCAATATGCTGAAGTTCTTTTATTTATTATTTATTTATTTATTAATCTATGTCCATCCCGAAAATCCATTCTAGTGGTTGGAGATTCCTCATTCTGGCTTCTGGGGTCTTCATCATGCACGGGCAGAGCCGCAGGCAGCTAGCATCACATAAACTTCATCACAGCTTTCATAAGCCTAGAAATGACTCACTTGTGCTGTATTCAGTTTACGCATAAGTTGTTTCAGATTCTTTACTCCAGCGAGTGCTGTTTGCTGGAAGTTGTGTACCGCCTGCAGCAAGGGTTTGCAATTTGTGCACAACAGCCATTGAAAAGTTTTAAGATCATCCTGAAATACAAATTTCTTATTTTAAAATTTCAATGAAAGTGAAAATTGAAAAATTATTAGCCAGGAGCGTGATTCGAACCCGCACCCTCTGGAATCTGTTCATCACTCTAAAAAAACTGAGCTACCGTGGGTCAGCTAGTGGCGACGAATCTTTGAATCCCTTCACTCTTCTAATTAACCTTAGGGAGGCTCATAGCGACATCTACCGTGAAGTTGTTACAACTTCTGATACGGCACTAACGTCTCAAGTTACATTGGGAATTGTTAGTATCAATGCAAATTTCTTATTGATAATAGCACAATGTGAGAGACACTGTAAATTGACATACAGAGTGGGTTTTTTTGTCAAGTAATGTTTAATCAAATAAAGCACACATTACAGAACAAAAAAGTTAAGACTTAAATTTAAACATGAAAGCAAACAAAGATATCTTATGGGTTTAGAATGTGTGCTATAATAGTACATTACTGCAGAAGCTGGCAAGCCCTTTTCATGGCCAGGCATGTACAGTGCTTTTCTCAATCGTGTAATGAAATAAATAACTAAAAACTCTTCAAATCAAACTAATTTTCATGGCTGAATGCTGTGCCACAAATAATGGAATGAAAATTAAAAAATAAATACTTTCCGGCCTAGGCCTTCAATTTCGTATGAAATTCCTTTACAGCCTTCTTGAGTTGATCCGCCCAAAACATGATACTTTGAAGCCTGATATAACCCATGTAACGACATTTCATTGCATGTTTGAGAAAAGAGAATTAGTGTCTTTAAATAGGCCTTTCAAGGTTATAAGAAATGGAAACTTGAAATTTTGGATCCAATAACTAATTTGCAGAATTTTCCTAATGATGTATGTTTTGTTCTGATGGTAGACCAGTGGTTAAAACAAGTGGCTGTTAAGCGGCAGTCGTGGGTTCAAATCCTGGCTTGTACCAATGAGTTTTATGGAACTTATTTACGAAATATAATTTCTATATACTCTTAGCTTTTCAGTGAATGAAAACAATTGATAATTTACCGTGTTTATAACCGGGGACACAACGGCCTCTAGTAATCTCCTGTATTCTGTTTCCATAGGCGACAGGGGCGGTCGCTTCACCATGCAGATCACGCAAACGTAGATCATTGTGCATTTGGATTGTAGCAGTTCAAAAAATACTTTCTAAGCACGAAAAACAAAATTACATAGCCAGTTTATTTTTCGTGACTTTGACAAGCACAGCATAGAGAACCCGCCGCTCGAGGTGGCGCTGTCGCTGCCGCGCACTCGAGCCGACGCGGTGCCCGGGTCCATGCAATCTCACAATGTCTCTCAAGTACCGGAATGGAACTTTCGCAAAGCGGACTTTAGTGCACTATATGCTAGTATGGCTAAAATGGATTGGGGGACAGTCTTAAATTCTGATAATGTTGACGTTGCGACTGAGGCATTCTACATTAAATTGAAGGAATGTATTGCTGACCATGTTCCAATCAAAAGAATTCGACAACCTGCAGTAGGGAAATACATATACCCGACTTGGTACAGTCCTGAAATTGTGCACACTATTGAGACTAAATATTTTCATTTAAAACAATATAGAAAAACGAATGCCGATTTTAATAGGGAGATGTTTAGGTATTATAGACGACAAGCTAAGTATTTGATTGATATTGCGTATAAAAATTATAAAGCAGGTATTGAGCGTGATATCACTGACGATCCTACAAAGTTTTGGAATTATGTAAAAAGTAAACGCAAGGATTTGAGACGACCTGACGACTTTACTTACCACGACAGAACTGTTACGGGACAGGACGCCGCAAATGCTTTTGCCGAGTATTTTAGCTCTGTATTCCATAGTGAGGTACCTCGCCTGGACGCCGAGGAAGCGGCGCGGGACAGCGCAGCGACGCGGGGGGATGCACACGACGCAGCGAGAGTCGCAGTAAACGCTGTCAACGCTGCTGATTTGCGGCGCGCTGCCAAGCGGCTCAAACCGCGCTCCTCGGCTGGACCTGACGGAATACCCACGTTTTTGGCCAGGGATTGTATATCTGTTTTAGAGTCTCCTCTTTTATTTATTTATAATTTATCCCTACAACACGCCGTGTATCCATCGTACTGGAAGTTATCAAGAGTAACCCCTGTACCTAAGAGCAGTGCAGGGTCCGACGTGACTGGATTTCGTCCTATTGCTGTGCTCTCTGTGTTTGGGAAATTGTTCGAATCAATCGTGGACCATCTTATCACTCAGCAGATCACAGTCAAAATGGACGATGCTCAGCATGGTTTCCGTCGAGGTCGCTCAACAACAACTAATCACATAGTCTTGGTTGATTACGTAACCGAAGCTATGGATGCCCGAATGCAGGTAGATGCTGCATACTTTGACTTTCGTAAAGCTTTCGATCTTGTAGATAACGATATCCTCCTGCGTAAATTCGCAGACATAGGATTTACGCCCCGGCTTTTACACTTCTTTGCCAGTTATCTACAGGATCGGAGACAATATGTCAAACTTGCTGGATTCGAGTCTCAACAATACTTCACTCGTTCTGGTGTAAGTCAAGGCAGCACGCTAGGACCTACACAATTTCTTGTCATGATTAATGATCTCCCGAGGGTCGTCAGCACGTCTAAGTGCCTAATGTTTGCAGACGACATAAAACTATTCCACAGTGTTAGGGATGACAATGACAGAGTACAATTACAGAACGACATAGACGCTATTTCTGAATGGAGTGAGACTAATCGGCTGGAGTTTAACGCCTCGAAATGTGTGCACATTTCCTTCGCTAGACTCCGCTCACCTATCGTTACCGAATACAGCCTTCGCGGAATGCCACTTCATCAGACCGACGAAATACGTGACTTAGGACTGACTTTGGATAATAAACTTGACTTCAGACAACATATAACGACGACCTGCAAAAAGGTATCTAAAACGCTGGGATTTATAATGAGGATGGCTTCCCAATTCTCTACCATCAAGATAGCAGTCATGCTATATAAAGCATACATTCGTAGTAGGCTCGAATTCGGTGCGGTAGTGTGGGCTCCGGACGAGTTTAAATACATCACAATGCTGGAAAGAATCCAAAAGAAATTTGCCAGGTACATATACAAGCGAAAGTACGGATACTACCCGTATATGTATCCGTCCCTTTTCGTTTCAGGAATGGTTGGGCTTCACATTCTTGAGACACGGCGCAAACTGCTGCATGTAGTGCACTATTACCAACTGCTCAACAATAAAGTTGACAATGCGTCCGTGCTGGAGCGAATGGGCTTGCATGTACCGCGTGCGAGTGGGCCGGCGGTCGGTGCGGCGGGCGGCGCGGGCGGTGCGGTGACGGCGCGGCGCCCGCGGCGTCTGTTCGCGGTGCCCGGCGTGCGCACCAGGCGCGGAGCGAACGCTCCCACTGCTAGAGCGCGAACCATCCTAAACAAGATCATGCAGGAAACCGACGACATTGATATATTTGCCGACAGTATTGGCGTATTTTGTAGAAAAGTTTTAGCCATACTTTCCTAGTTTCACGAGTCTGTACAATGCTTGCTCAGCTCAATCTTTGATTGATTAGGTAATTTAGGTATATTTAGTTTATTTTGATGATTGCTTCTTTTTGAATTGTTCCTACCTAAATTGTTGTATTTTTTATAGTGATGCTACCTCCTATGAATGTGTACCTACCTCATAAGTGTTTTGGTTATAAACTGTAAACTTGTGTGTGATTAATAAATAAATAATAATAAATAATAATAATAATATACTGAGATAGAGTAATCACTCGTCGTCACCTTATAGCGCCATCTAGATAGAATAGCTCGAACTAAGCGTAAAGCGCCCTGTAGACATGGCTCAATTTAGCCACGTGTATAGCGGCTTTAACAGATGTATGGGTACGGATAGCTGCGCTAGTATAATCGGTATATGAGTGGATTGCAAGAAAATTGTACATAGTTGACGAAAGTTGCGCAGCATTAATAAAGCGCCGATTAAATTAAGGCCTCAACTATGTACAATTTTATTGCAATCCACCCATATATCCAATATTTATAAGTTATTTTCAGCATTTGTGTTTATAATTCCGCCATTCGTTCAGTAGGTAGGTAAAGGTTACATATTTATAGTATCACAATAACGACAAAATAATAAATACCTAGTAGGTATTCTAATAAATGTCATAAATAAGTACATGTAATTTTACAATTATATACCGAACTCATGACAGAAATTGGGAATACACGGTTAATTGCTTTTTGGGCATGATGAAACCAAATACACAAACGTTATAAAGGAAAGCCATTCATAAAATTTATAATTGTTTATTTGAGGATAAAAATTAGAGAATAAAAAGGGTCATTATTTTACTTGTATAGTACTTTTCCAAAGGGGATGCAAAACTATTAAATAAAATATTTTGAATTCTTAGAGATCTCTAGCCACATCTTTTTCAACATCTACTAATTTATATTCTATAAGACTTCAGTATTGATAACGCATTGTTTAAAATATACCTACTTTAATGATGAAAATTATAATCTAGACATGCGGCAGCGTGTCCAGCCAAGTTCAAAGCCAAAAGGAACTCGCTGGAACTGATTGACATCTTTCTCGAAGTTAGTCCTGCCTAACTGGACAGTCTGATACATAATCGTCTACTACATCAAGCGTACAGTGTCCGTTTGTACCTATGCGTAATGGGATTTAAGTAATACATGAGCATTTATCATGATCTTCATATTTACAATGTTCATCTTTAGAACTCGCTTAGAGGCTTTACTGAGGTCATCGAGCATCGTACCTACTCAAGTCCTCCATGGTTTCAGCCAATACTTATCGTCAGTATCGAAGGAACCATCAACGGCGATTGATGTACTCGCCGTTGATGTTGATGCCTAAATAGCCGTCTCCAGTCCAGAGTCTTGAAAACATCCTCCAGTGTAGGGATATAAGAGTTTTGGACAAAACAACATTTCCTTGCCTGACTCCCTGCTGCAGTGCAGTGGTGGTTTCGAGTTCCGGACTTGGAGTCGGAATGACATAGTGACAATTGACTATATAAAAATAATATAACAAAGCAATGAAAATAACCCAATTTTTTTAGGACTACCTAATAAATTAAAATAAATGTCATCAGCAGAGACATTCTTTGTAACACTTTTTCGTGGACCTTGTTTGGAGTAGGTATGAGAATATTAATATTAACTAATGAAAACATTAATACAGTCTATCTGCTATTTCTTAATACAGCAGTTCACGTCCGTCACATGGAATATGTGTGGGGTGCATATTGTAATCCTGAGCCGTAGGCCCGTCGCCTGCACTCGAGGGAGGTCGGATCCAGGAAGGTACGTGTATAGGTATGTGGCGAGGGATGGGCATGTAGCCAGTGACCAGCCTCTCTGGCTCCAACCGTCAAATCCTTGTGCTAAGTACCTGGACTTGTACTGCGGCTCGGAATAGATTTGTACGTCAAATCACAGTAAATATAGTCCCTGATTCTTTGAGCTTTTGGATTCTCTAGGAAACTTTCTTTCGTGATGTTCAGTTTAAATCTGAAAACAAGAAAAACATTGTAAGGTACGAGAGTATTCACGAGATGCCGGGGCAGGCCTATAAGTATTAAAGGTATCAGTGGCAGCAATGTATAGAGCCATTATAGAGCACTCTGCACTTTTGTCACTGGCGACGCCGCTTGGCACGATTGTTCCTTGGCGTCCTAGCCACGTGATCAACCTCTGGCTAGTACCCAAAACAAGGGGGAGGGAGAGAGAAGGCCATCTCCTGAGTTCTGGTCTCTGCTATATTTCTGCCTACCTCTAGGTCAAGTTTGGTATCATGTTCGTATAATTTAGGAATGCGCGCATTCATTAATATATTTAACTTTTTCTGCTGGTCATACAAAAAATCTGAAATATGCAAGTTTTGAAAATTATCAAAAAAGTTTGTCCTTTTATCTACTATGATCGTACTTTAAGGGTTTTGTAGAATAAAAAAATACTGTAATAGTATAATATTATAAATAATAGGTAGTTGTCATTATAAAAAGTAACACTTGAATAGTAAGTCTTAACTAAAAACTCTCTGAAATGGTGATGGGATAAAAAAAACTATCGCGCGAAGTAACGATGGATGTAGGTGGCATACTTAATTAGGACCGGTCATTTGTGGCACTGTGTGCCCCTTTTGTCTGAGCCGACGGCCTATGTCGTGCATAAGTAGCTTCGCGTCCACCGAAACCCCAAATGTTTCCACCCCCTTTGCTTTGGGGAGCATATTATTGCCGCTTCATCGTTGCTTGAGTCTCGGCAGCAGCTTCAGCCGCGCGTGTAGTGCGACTAATATGGGTGGCGGCGAATGTGCTGACACATGTAGCATCCCACACCAAACACCCTCTCATATAATATAATAATATTCAGTGTAAATGTGTTATTATTTTCGATTCGTTTGTAAAATTCTTTGCAAATCAAGAGTTGCCAACCTGATTTTATCTATACCTACTAATATTTTAAACCGAAAAAGTATGTGAGATTCGTAAGTTCGTGTGTAATGGGCAATCTCCGGAACCACTGGACCCATTTCCAAAATTCTTTCACCTGCGTACCTATTGTTGGACTTTTTGAAAGGATACATAGGTAATGTTTTATCCTGCGGGTTTGCCTGCGTTTTTTGCAACACGCGGGCGAAGCCGCGCTCTTGTGTCAGTGGTTTCAGCTTTATACCTATTGATGAGCAAACTCGAAATCATCATCATCATCATCATCATATCAGACGAAAGAAGTCCACTGCTGGTCATATGCCTCCCCCGAAGAGTGCCAAAGTGACCGGTCCTAAGCCACCCGCATCCAGCGAACTACCACGATCTTCACCAGGTCATGCAGGGCTGTTATTCGGAACGCGCTAATGCGCCTCACTTCACCCGTTACGCCTCACGAAACTAGACCTCTAGCTACACTAAGACAAGTAACCTACTACAACTCGCGGCGGCAAGATATAAGGACTTGTAGGTGAACGGTGAGGTGAGGTTAAAACAAGCTACATAACAGCGGGGCAGTCCACATTGTTGGGGATCTACCCGCCGCGCCGCGCTGCGCCTTCCGGTATGTGGCCGCCAACTCGCCACTCGAGAGCTTTTCCACCCTAACAGCCATCGTGCATCAGTTCTACGTGCAGAGAGCCCCGTTCACTGCCACTTAAGTTGAGAGATTCAGAGGGAACCGTGGTAAACCGACTGCGGATACCGTACCTGCTTTTGCGCTGGTAGGTACTGGGAAGTGATTGTTTTCTTCAGTGGCTTGCAAAACACCGGAAACTTAAGCTCGAACCTGAAAATCAACAATAGTTACAGCTTTGCATGAGAATAAATTGATTACCTGGTGTAAGGGTGTTTGTTCTTCTAATAACACTTAAGAATAATTTACAAAAGAATATTTGCTATGTTTGTAAACTTCTCCAAAAAAGGGACCACGGACCACGTACTATCTTTTTACATTTTCCTCCTTTTTTGTGACACGGGGCTAGTCAAACCACGGAATAAATAATAGTACTAAGTACGTACAGAAAGTTCTCTGTTAAGAAACCCCCTGTTTAGGTATGCCGAACGAGCCTAAACGTGGCCATCCCTTTCTATCGCATTCAATGCGCTGCGATAGAACACGTGCGTGCCGTAGCAGGCGGCGCTAACATACCGGCCGGGGCCGGTAAGCCCAGGGGTCGGATACCGGTATTTTCACCATACAAAAATACCGGTATTATTCGTTATTTGGTTCATAATATCATTTTTAATCGGGCAGTCTAATAATACAAAAATATTACGCAAATACATGATAGAGTAGGACTTAAGAACCTTAAATAATGCAAAATATTACACTACTTCAGAGATTTTTTATAAAACCGGTTAAGCCTCATGTAAAGTACATGAGGCTTACCTTAGCGGCGCAACGAAATCACGGAGTGAACCGCCCCTGATCAAACTAGATTTTTAATTTCTAACAAAAAAAAAATTTTTGGTATACCTAAGCTTTTATCGCCGGCTGCACTTTTTTTGCACAGTCATTAACTAAACTACTCGTCGAGAGGGTTCCAATGAGCCAAAAAACCGCATCAGGCTTAACTTGTGTACGTAGTTTAGGAGTTCCTGTGGACACCTTCCGAATCCATCGTCAGACCAGCTCTACGGTACCCGGGGGCGTACCGAGGGTACTTGGCGCCCGGGGAAAACGCCAAAATTGCACCCCCTTTATAGGTTCCATACAAACCAAAACTTAAAATTAACCGACCAGCGACCTAGTGAGCGTCGGACCAATAAGTATAAGTATAGAATAGTATATTACAGAATAATTTTAATAGTTTTCGTTGAAAATATAGTATGAGTATTACCTATTAAATACCTGTCACAGACGGAGATAATGAAACTGTAAGAGTTCTGTTTTTGCCATTTTGGCTACGGAACCCTAAAAAGGAAATATTGGCGCAAGTACAAAAATATATATTACCTATATAATGCCGGCACCACACTTCGCTATGCGCTATTCGTTATTCGGCTTATGCGCCTGTATTCGACGACGTGTGGACGGTTTATTCGTCTATGTTTGCCTTATTCGCACGCATAACGCATAAACGCGAATAGCGAATATGCCTATCCGTCGACTTGTCGGTTTTTTGGTACAGATCAAAGGAGGCGAATAAGCCGAATAGCGCGTCGACTGCCCACACTTCGTTCACTGTTCACTCACTAATTTAGTAAATCTGTGGCTAGTGGCAGTCATGTCTCGCGACGGGTTTGAAAACTTAAATATGGAGTGGACTAACGAGAAAGTTATGCGATTTCTTGAATTGTACCAGATGCAGCCCCCAACGCAAACAACACACATATTTGGCATGTTCGGCACACCGGCACGAAGTGTGGTGGGCATGTTTGTTCATTGTTGTTAACAACAAATATTTTCGCAAATACGGCGCAGTCACATAACGAATAGCGCATAGCGAAGTGTGGTGCCGGCATCAGGCACAACAATAAGTTTGTATTTTCATATTATTTTTTGCCGTCAGAAAATTCTGATGTTCAGAAAATAATATTGTAATATAAAAAAAAAACACTTTACACGTACTACTTACTCCTCTGGTGCAACGACCCGAAGTGTGTCTTGGCCTCCAATACGAGTGCACGCCTGATCCCGTCCCTTGAGTGGTTTCTCGCCAATCGCCAGCTTGGAGCTCGCGAGGACCCGCATCCACCACATCAACCCACCGATATCTGGGGAGACCCGATAAAAAAACTACCATAATATTTCAATTAGGTACACTAACTAGGCTTCACTATCAAACGAATTTAGTGTACGTAAAAAGTAAGTTCGGGAAAGTAAAGCGTACCTATGTCCATCCGGAAAGTTCATTCTATGGGTATTAGGTAGGTACAGATGAAAGATTTTCTGAAATCAGATACTTAAGTGGTTTCGGAGAGTACCTACCCGGCAACATACAAATGCTCCAATCTCACAGAATTTTCCTATCTATATTATATAACTAGCTGCCCGCACGACGAGTAAAACAGAGAACGCAGGCAACCCCGCGGGATAAAACATAGCCTATGCCCATCCAGAAAATCCATTCTATACCTACACAGGAGTAAGAATTTTTTAAATCGGTTGATTGGTTCCGTAGAATACTACGTACAAACATACAACGCTACGTTCTCACAGACTTTTCCTCTCTATCCAAGTCAGGCATTCTTATTCATCTTTATTGGCTTACTAAATAAAATTTTGTGACTTGGCAATCACACTTACATAGTTTTAGGTAGGTACTTATGCAAAAATTAGTAAATGCAGTAAAGTTGTGTGATTCCCGATTTGCAGAATTTTATTTAGCAGGTAAATAAAGATTAATAAGAAGTCTGACTTGGCTCTATGAAATATCTCACCACTTTATACTGTGGAAGAGTTTAGAGACTAGGCCTATTTTTTACAAAGAAAGAAAGAAAGAAATGTTTATTTGCAAGAATACGTGTACAAAGGTACGTATTTTGGTACATATTTTTGGTACATATTTTGAACATGGTTCCAGTATTCAGCCAAAGCAGCATGCAATGTTTAAGAAAACAATGAATTACATACATTTTGAGTCTACCTTACATAATATTTATTTGTCATAGTCGTGCCTACATATTATATTCCTTCACAGAGTCAAAACAATGTTCTTGAAGCCATTTTGAAAGTTTCCTCTTAAATTCTAGATCATGCAACAACTTAATGTTATCGGGAAGTTTATTAAAAATTTGTATACAACTGTTGCAGGCGTTCCGTTTATAAATATCCGCACGGCAAGGAGGTTGATATAGAAGATTCCTGTACTGTGCTCTTTGTGTTCCTTTGCGCTCCTTTTACATGGAATGTTTTTTTATGGGATTTAGAATTTTCCAATTGAATACTTTGCGTCCCCCTACCCCCCGTTAGATACGCCACAGACGGCAGGTACCATTACCTATACTTATACCTACGCAAGTATTAGGATACTAAATTTAAATTAGAAAATAAGAAAACCAGGAAGTGGTCGAAATATGGTTTGCAAGATTTGTAGCGGACAACATACCTACATACGGACATTGCAACTTAAATAAAAGCTGATATATCTTAGGTATTTAAGTCTACTCATCAGTCCACCATCAAAATGTGTTTATCTACTTACTTCCATAGTATGGCTGTCTTCTATAAATAGGTAGTCATATATAGGTGTATAGTTAAATGTATACAAAAATTAACAAAATTTAAGCTACACACGCTTTCTTAACTTCACTTTATATTCATTAACAACTTTGAAAAGTTAAAAAAAACCGCGACATTTTCACTTCAAAGTTAAAACGTAGCTAAGAACCATCTCGATTACGTCAGCTTTCGGACAAAAAGATCCCATTAAAATTGGAGGAGGTACGATGCCATAGCCATAGACACACAGGCACACAGATACACAGACACGTCAAACTTATACTTAACACCCCTCTAGGTATTTGCGTCGGGGGTTAAAAAGATCTAAGCCGGATCCTCTCCATCGGTATACACAGCCCCGGATATACACATTACAGCTCAATACAAATTGTTTTTGAATAAATGTAATGAAATGAAATGAAATGAGTCACTCTTGTTTTGAATGCACCTAGATCATTACATAATTGTTAGGAGATAGGAATTTCATACTTTTTAGGGTTCCGTACTCAAAGAGTAAAACGGGACCCTATTACTAAGACTTCGCTGTCCGTCCGTCCTGTCTGTCACCAGGCTCTATCTCAAGAACCGTGATAGCTAGAGAGTTAAAATTTTCACAGATTATGTATTTCTGTTGCCGCTATAACAACAAATAGGTACTAAAAACAAAATAAAATAAATATCTTTATTGATAATGGTACGGAACCCTTCGTGCGCGAGTCCGACTCGCACTTAGCCGGTTTTTTTTATAAGCTGCACTGTTCGTATGTAGGTATGTAAATATGTAAGTAATTATATGTAAGTTGTCCGTCAAAATTTGTAATCCATTTTTCAATCACTTTCCGTTATCCAATTGAGCTGAAATTTTGTGCATGTATTATGCAAACATGCATATGTATACATATGGTATGACAATGCAATATTATGATGACTTAGCAGGAAGTTGGCCATAGGAACACCGCAATAAAACGACACAACCCTCTTGTCTCAATGAGTAGTTGATGATGGTATGCAGAAAAGTACAGTCGGCAATAAAAGCTTGTACCAAAAATGAAAATTTTGACAGAAACTTATTATGTAATCCAGTGACCAAAAATGCCATACGATAAATAAAATAACCCTAATGTTATCGCCAAAACGTTTGCCAACGCTGAAAATTTGGCCCTTAATCTCAACTTAACTTAAAATCAACATTACACAAGTTACACTACTCAGCCACAGAGTGTAGCGAGCGAGCGAAGCTAACAAAGTTCTCTGCTTCAGCTTGGTCCAAAATTCTTTCGTTTGTCCGGCTGTCCATCTGTTCTCTTCTACAGGTCGTGTTTCTCAACCGATTCTCATGCAAATTTGTGACTCTATGCGAAACTGTAAGAGTAAATTCTGTCAAACGAAAACGCAAGCAAACAACACACTCTACGGCCTATAAATTAAACCACAGTAAAAAGTTAAGTACACTTGTAGCCCGTCCGTAGACTCATATGGCTCTAAAGGTTTTACGAACTTTTTGGCCAACCAAAAATCATACCAATATTCAACACCGTCTCACCCGTGATTAACTCAGCTACGGGTAAATAGATTAGTGTTGTCAGCAATAAGTTTAACTTTCATCCTCATCATAAAATAATAATCCATCTGCAACCATTTTTCACAACTGACCAGTTTTATTAAAAAGCGGCCAAGTGCGTGTCGGACCACGCACAACGAAGGGTTCCGTGCCTACTACTATACACTACTACATTACGACTAGTGGATCTCCCCAAACTGTGCACGTCTTGACTAATTTGATAAAATATTGTTATCTTATTCACTCGCCCAACAGATTTCGTACCGAACCGTGTATCAGCTAAGAAATATGTATACATACATACATTCGTACAAATGTCGGATTGTATTTCGATTTTGTTAGCGTCGTCATGTAATCAGTAATTCCGCTGCACAGAGCAGATCAGGTTTTAATGTGTTTCTCCTCGCGTGGTAACACAGAGGGTCGCAGAAAAGCTGTTTATCCAGAATTTCGCATAAATACATCTAAACAACTATTACGAAGATAGTCTTCGTTAATATCTCCAAAAACTACAGAGTCTTTTAACGTTTCGAAGGCGCATTTGGGAGACCTATAATTTGCAAATAAGCTTGTATTATTATATTTAAGAGAAACTGCTTCAACATGTCCAGCTATGTTGCTTGCTTGCTCATAATAATTTCTAGGACAATGTCTAAGACTTGTTATTGCCCATGCTAAGACTCCATATCCTGGATTCGAAGATGCGTGTTCAGAAGTTGTTCTTACTACTTCTACAAAACCAGGTAAGTTAAAGGAGTCAATGCAGCTACTCTAAGTTTCTACTATAAAATAGATATCAGAGGCTAATATTTGTGAATCACTTGTGGCCCCATCGGTAAGATGTTTTTTTAAGGACTGTGAATTATGGAATACGATTAAACGATCCTCTATAACCTAGGTATCTCCTTGGTAAATAATTTCTGGAGTAGTTTTCTACGTCTCAAGATGCACCCAAATCGCACGGCAAAAGTTGAAGACCAAGGCCTGACTGAGAACCTCTTCATCACCTATATTTCAGTGATTTGATATGAGACCGAAGGTGTACTGCAGGGTCCTACCGTAACTAATTAATAACTAATTGAAAATTCACTTCTTATCCAATATATTGCCGACGTAGGTGAATCGTTAATAAAACTTTTCTTACCTACAAACTACTTATTTAAGCTGTTTGTTTATTGGGCAGTTTCCGTTTTAGTTTAAGTAACGAATCATCTATTGACTATTTTCATGTGGCATAGAAATAAAGAACTTCGAGCTGATTAACAACAATTAATGATTAGAGGTTAAAATGCCGGTTTCAAAATTTGATCTTCGATTTCAAACCGTTTCTGCGGTTAAATATGAAACAATTTGTCAATATTGATCGTTACCCGTTTTTCTGCAGCAAATTGTTTTTATTCTACGTACATTTTTTTAAATTATAACTAAACAAACTTTTAGCCGCGACTTCGTCCGCGTATACCTGTTAGTCACATTAAACGTATTCGGGGCATTCCACGAGCTGTCCCGTACAAAAGCGTGTATATTTCTGTCTATAGAGTTATCTTCGCAATTTTTAATTGGAGTATTATAATTCTGACCAAGATTTGACTCTATTGTCGCAAAAAAATAAACTCCAAGACTTACCAATTTTCTGAAAAATCGTGTTCTTACGGGACAACGGTGGACTTGCCCGTGGAATGCTCCGTTTAATGTTGAACGCCTAAAAAATCTAAAAGCAAAAATATGCTATATTACTGCTATTAGACATGAGCATGACAGCCGGCACAGGCGCCGCATCTATTATCGACTATAGCACTTAATTCCATAATACCTCTGTTCATCCCTTTAACAGATGACTTCCACGATGAAAAAAAAACTATCCTATGTCCTTCTCAGGCTCTCAAAACTACCTCCATACCAAATTTCATTGAAAAGGTACAACAGACAGACAGTAGGTAACTTTCGCATTTATAATATGATAATATATTAAGTATTGAGATGGATTTATGTTTTGTAATCGAAATACGCCAGTGATAATCAGTACCTAATGCTTGTAATTAATAGTCGTAATTATGCATATCAGTGAACGACATTGTATTATATTAAAAAGGTCGTATCGTCATATAAACCTTACGGCACTTACATCCTTTTCTATAGGGAAAGCAGTTTTTCAGCAATTACTCGAAAACCTTTAAACCGATCTTTTTCTAAATACTTTTCGGTGAAAGTATTTAATAAGCACTATGTCCATGATTTTTTTTAATTTTTCACTTCCACCGTTCGAAAGTCAGAGGGGGGGGGGGGGGGGGTCACAATTTTTGTGCCTTTCGTGGCGATTATCTCCGAGTATATTCACATAATAAAAAAAAGTGCTGAGTAACCTTATAGTTATTTTAAAAGACCTAACGTTTCATGTGCCACATATGTACCTAGAGTGAAAAAAAAATTTTTGACATAAAGTTACAAGTATGGAAGTGCCCCTGTAAAAAATATTTTTTAGTAATTTCATTGCATAACTATATAGCGGTTATCAAAATACACCTTCACTCCAAATTTCATTAAAATACAACTTATAGTTTTCGAGTAAAATGCCTGTGACATACGGACAGACGGACAGACGGACAGACGGACATGCCGAAACTATAAGGGTTCCGTTTTTGCCATTTTGGCTACGGAACCCTAAAAATGTGAGGTGGTGGGCAAAGCTATGTTCAATGATCAAAGTTGCCAGGTTTGACGGTATTATTAACACAAACATCACATGGAAGATACTTATGTAAGTGGATCGCATTTCCTAATTGTTATTAACTCTCCATGGCGATGCCATGACTGTGACAAAGTGTGAAAGAAAGACATAATATTATTAAGAACAACAGGTAAACGAGAGAGTCTTTGCCGCCCACAAGGTGGACTGATGACCTGGTAAAGGTCGAGGGAGTCCGCTGGATGCGGGTGGCGCAGAACCCGGTCATTGTGGCACTCTTTGGGGGAGGCCAATGTCCAGCAGAGGACGTCTTTCGGATGATATGATGATGATGATAATGATACTAACCTTTCAACTGAAGTGTTGGCACTGCAATTATTACTCAGCATTTTACCGCCGAGCCAGTATTGTTTTCCAAAGTGCACGTATGTAATAGACACGACGGTAATTATACTAATTATTCACATTTTCAAGGACCAAAATGTTTCCCCTTGGCAAATCGCAAGGTCCATATGTCCGAAATCTGTTCGGGTCCTTCCTTGGGTTTGGAAACTTGTGAAGGGTTACAATTGTCTTCACCTATAAAATAATATATATATTATATACGCTATACCTTTATTGTATACCTAGTACCTACTACCGGAAATCTTTTTTTTTATACAACGACGGTGGCAAACAAGCTTACGGCCTGTCTGATGTTAAGATATGTGTTCTTCCCGGTATTGCCCTAAACCACTGAATACCTAAGTAATATAGTACCTACTTAGTACCTAAACGTAGGTACATAATCGATTACAAAAAAAAAAACCCCAGTGTATATTACCTAGATTGGACTTGCTGGATGAAAATAGTTAAGGCGAAAGAAAGTGATTTTAGCGGTCTGTTTGTATTAACGTGTGTTTCAAGTTCAACGTAGCGTTTAAGATACTGAACCGATTTTTGATGAATGAGGTACCAATCGATCCGAAATTATGCTGCGGGTGACGTTTTGAACGAAAATAAAAAAAAATATTCACTTAGATTTCCGTAGTTGGGTTGGGATTGGGATACAGTTTTTAGCGTTCCGTAGTGAACAAGGAACCCTTATAGTTTCGCCATGTCCGTCTGTCCGTCTGCTCAGGTGATCCCTACCTACTATTAGAAAGATGTAATTAGGTAAATAGAAAACAAAAATATTTTTTCGATATTGTAGGTACAGTCAGCGTCAAAAGTAGCTACGAAATCGAATACGTCAAAAGTTCTTATTCCCTTTTAATAAAGACTTGACGTCTTCGTTTGCATAGCTACTTTTAATGGTGACTCTATCCTTCACTTAAAGTGGGGATGAAATCTTTTTTCTTATGAAGTCCATGGTGTGGGGTATCGTTATCTACACAGGCTGTTCAATAATATAATGAGTAGGTAAAAATATTTTACAATGCACTTGCTCTGAATGTGCCCCCTTTATATGGTTGAACATAAACACGGGAAGTGGTCGATGCCAGCACGGCGTCGTCGGGCGGACCGCGCCCGTGCGGAATGGATTTCATTACAATATTCCCGCACACTATGCGGGAAATAGATTTCGTGAGTTCGTGACATTTAAAATTTCACCTTTTATGCATATTTTTTTTATTTCCTCGCATGATGCATTGTAAAATGTTGTATGATACACGTGCGGATAGGTAATTCCCAACTCGTGTCGATCAAAAACAGTCCCTGACGGTCGTGTTTTTGGTCATCGTCACTCGTTGGGAATTACCTACTTTCCGCACTTGTACCTATCATAAATAACTATTTCAATTTCGTGATCTCGATCTGTTTGCGTGATATTGGGGTTTCAAGCCCTAATTTTTGTTTCAGTCAATTGTGGAATGAAGTTATGCAAACATGAACTGGGACGCTACCGGGAAACGAAAACAAAATTCGTTCGTGTATGTCCCGCTCGGTCGCTCGAATAAGCAACGTGAGACAAAGAGGGAGATACACGAACGAACTTCGTTTCCGTTTCGCGGGGAGGCCTCTGACCGGGCTCCACAAAACAGCACCCGTTCACGAGTATGACGCCTATCTCAGCCATTGCCTCCCTCGACGGAGCGAAGCAAATACCTTTAGGCAAGCATGACATATTCAAGCAGCGGGGTATCCTGTAAGTTGTTTTAATTAATCTCACCTCACCTCACCCGTCACCCAATATATCTTGACGCCGCGATTCCCGGCCACGACATTGGGCGAATTGCGTCGCGGCATGCGTTTTATCTGTACATTGCGCGATCGAGACGCGCAACGCACTGTGGTTAGTTGGGATCACACGCAATGAATTAGAAAAACAGCTGCCACTGCCGCTTCCGCGCAACGTCATGGCCGGGCCGTAACGGGTGAGGTGAAGCTCATGAGCGCGTTCAGAATAACAGCCCTGGACCTTTATTTATACAGAATAAAGAAAGAATCTTAAGAACACCTTATATAATTTACTTTAAAAACATAGTTTGAACCGACTTCAATTCAGTACTTTTCTAAGCCACATATGCCAACAGTCTCGCATTTCCTTTCGACTTTATCACATGAACTGCTTTCTGAGAGCATTATGCATTGATTATTACAGAAAAAACCCGTTCGTACCGTTCATGCCGTTCTTTGCGCTGGACCGTGGGGATGCTGCTGCTTAAATGATCTGCTTCTGCTATAATTGCGGTACCTACAGTCGGTTTATGTAATAAATTGCAACAGTTTTTGAGTTTACAGTAAAGTTGTTTACCTATCATCATCATAATATCAGCCGAAAGACGTTCACTGCTGGATATATGCTTCCCCCAAAGAGTGCCAAAGTGACCGGTCCTGTGCCACCGCATCCAGTACGTGGTCGCCACCCAAGAACCTTTCCGCCACAACGGCCATTGGTTCTACGTGCAATATATGTACCCCGCCCACAGCCACTTAAGTTTATAGCGATTCGGAGGGCTATACATCGGATACCTTGGTTCTGCTGCGGACACTGCTTGTTTACCTATACACTATATTTTTTAAAGTACTTACCTACCTATTATAGCCAAGTGCCATGCCCTTGATAATGAGAAATCCGACGACACCGCATATAATATGTCAAAATCCGTCAAACCGTTAGGACTGTAGCCCGTGAAATAGAATTGTCATGTCCACATACATATGTATGTAGGTACTTATACATGCATCCATACATACATTACATACATACATACCTACATACATTCATATATACCTATCTACAAGCATACATACATACATACGCTCGAAAAACAAAATCCTCCTTCTGAGGCAGTAGGGGGTAACAAGTGAAATCAAAAGATTTTTCGAAAAACCCAACTGCTTTTTATAAATATTATAGCCTGTCAGTTGTCACTCCTACGATTAAGAGGAATCCAACGGCACCTCATAATATATGTCGAAAGCCTGCAGGGCGTTCCAAACAATAAGACATACACACACATACGTACATACGCTCGAAAAACATAGCCCTCCTTCGGCAGTCGGGTTAAAAACAAGCTTAAAAGTTTTCGCGTTCTGCACGGCTATCACAGCACGGCCCGCAGGCCGTCGAATGATTCTCAAACAATGGGTGTCCGAATGTCGAAAGCGTAATTATATACTTACGTGACAATGGCGACGGTATTTGCTTACCATCAGGCAGGCCGTATGCCTGTTTGCCATCGGCGCAGAACCTATATATATATTCCCTTTGACCTTCGTCGACAGTCCTCGGATTTCTATCGTCTGGCGGCACGAGCGGTACGAAGGTATAAGTACCTAAGTACACTAAACTTTTTATTTTTATCCTATAGTAAGAAAAGACATCAAAACAAAGTCGAGCAAAACAAAGAGGCACGGCCGTACCATCCTTTTCTCGAAGCCATTTAGGCCATTTTCAACATCCTGTAATTTTGTGCTGGCTAAAGCTAGAACCCTGAATTTTCAGCAACATGTAGAGCATAATATGGCTAATATACAACGTGTCCCAAAACTCAACGATAAGCCGGCACCAGAGGATGGAGCTACTTATGATTAGTCGAGAAAAAATAAGGAAAAAAATATATCTCAATTATTTTAGAAATTACAGAAAAAAAATGAAATTCATCGAAAATCGACATTCCTAATGGTATTTTTAACGACCATGTCTACAAATATTCAAATATTACTGTTTTTTTTTTGTTTTTGGAAACTTAAGTAGCCCTGCTATCTAACACAGTTCTTAAAAATACCATAATACATGTAGTTTTTACACAAAAAATAATCAAAATCGATTTTGTCCCTACAATTTTGAAAGATTTTTTCTTACAGTCCCCTTTCAATCATCATGGTGTAAAAAAATTGTATTGACACCACAATGGCAATTATTTTCAAAAGTTGACGCAACTAACCAAGATTCCAAAATGGTATAATACTTTAGGAAACCTAGTCACAAAAAAAAACAACGAATTTTTAAACAAGAATCGACATTATTTAATGTTGTTGGTAATCACTTTTACTGTACCCAAAAAAGGATTTTTGTTGTTGAAAAATGTTGAATAAATGCAAAGAAATGGTACAATTTTTTTTAATTTTTTTTAATTCATTTACTACATTATTAATACTACAGTAAATGTTCAAATTGCCTGCCACCGGCATTAATACAGACATGACATCGCCTTAGAAATGATCGTTTTATCCGTCGTGCATATCTTCTACCATTGATATGATCCGCAGCTTGTGTGATTTTTTGGCGAAGCTCGTCCAATGTTGCTATGGGTTTTGAGTAGACTTTGTCTTTAAGACAGCCCCAGTAGAAGAAGTCCAGGGGGTTCAGGTCGGGCGAACGGGGTGGCCACAAGATAGGACCAAGTCGCCCGATCCAACGCCCTGGATACTCTTGGTTTAAGTATTCTCGCACTGCACGGGCATAGTGAGCTGGGCAACCATCATTTTGAAACCACATGTTTTGTAAATCACGTAAAGGCACGTCTTCTAATAATTCAGGCAAGTCGTAGTTACAAGGAAACCTTAATGGTGATGGCTATTTGAACTTTTTACAAAACGACTTGCCTGAATTATTAGAAGACGTGCCTTTACGTGAATTACAAAACATGTGGTTTCAAAATGATGGTTGCCCAGCTCACTATGCCCGTGCAGTGCGAGAATACTTAAACCAAGAGTATCCAGGGCGTTGGATCGGGCGACTTGGTCCTATCTTGTGGCCACCCCGTTCGCCCGACCTGAACCCCCTGGACTTCTTCTACTGGGGCTGTCTTAAAGACAAAGTCTACTCAAAACCCTTAGCAACATTGGACGAGCTTCGCCAAAAAATCACACAAGCTGCGGATCATATCAATGGTAGAAGATATGCACGACGGATAAAACGATCATTTCTAAGGCGATGTCATGTCTGTATTAATGCCGGTGGCAGGCAATTTGAACATTTACTGTAGTATTAATAATGTAGTAAATGAATTAAAAAAAAATAAAAAAAATTGTACCATTTCTTTGCATTTATTCAACATTTTTCAACAACAAAAATCCTTTTTTGGGTACAGTAAAAGTGATTACCGCCAACATTAAATAATGTCGATTCTTGTTTAAAATTCGTTGTTTTTTTTTGTGACTAGGTTTCCTAAAGTATTATACCATTTTGGAATCTTGGTTAGTTGCGTCAACTTTTGAAAATAATTGCCATTGTGGTGTCAATACAATTTTTTTACACCATGATGATTGAAAGTGGACTGTAAGAAAAAATCTTTCAAAATTGTAGGGACAAAATCGATTTTGATTATTTTTTGTGTAAAAACTACATGTATTATGGTATTTTTAAGAACTGTGTTAGATAGCAGGGCTACTTAAGTTTCCAAAAACAAAAAAAAAACAGTAATATTTGAATATTTGTAGACATGGTCGTTAAAAATACCATTAGGGATGTCGATTTTCGATGAATTTCATTTTTTTTCTGTAATTTCTAAAATAATTGAGATATATTTTTTTCCTTATTTTTTCTCGACTAATCATAAGTAGCTCCATCCTCTGGTGCCGGCTTATCGTTGAGTTTTGGGACACGTTGTATAACATCAATAACATTCAATTTGAACTTTTAGTTTAAGAACTATTGTCCGTCAAATTTCGTTAGTTTTGTCACTGACATACTCACTGATAATGATCACGCTAATTCTAAGGTACTTCTAGCAGACCCACAAGCTCCAAATTTCAAACATAATTAGTATTTTGCCTAGTAATTCATAAAAAACCTAAAAATATTGCAATTTCTGTCATGTTTCAGAGATATACAAACTGCATAAATAAGTTTGTAATCCTATACAAATACATGCGATTACAAAGTTACGTTTGCAGTTCCTTCCTGCAAAACTATACAAACGTTAATTGCGGTTGGTAAAATAACATTCCCATACAAAGTCTACAAAAAGAAATGAGATCCCATAAAAAACATTCCATGTAAAAATAGGCCAAGTCTCTAAACTCGTTAACAGTAAAAAGTGGTGAGATATTGCGTAGAGCCAAGTCAGGCATTCTTATTAATCTTTATTTGCTTGCTTAATAAAATTTTGTGACTTGGCAATCACACTTACATAGTTTTAGGTACACCTATGCAAAAATTTGTAAATGCAGTAGTGTGATTCCCAAGTTGCAGAATTTTATTAAGCAAGCAAATAAAGACTAATAAGAATGCCTGACTTGGCTCTACGAAATATCTCACCACTTTTTACTGTTAAAGAGTTTCGAGACTTGGCCTATTTTTTAGATGGAATGTTTTTTATGGGATAACATGCAGTCTACTCAAAGTTTTCAATTAAGATCACGGCATATAGCCGATTATTGCTTCAAGTATTACACTATTTTTAAATGCATATGTAACGGCACCTTGGGCCCTAGCTCGATAGGTTTTATCGTCACGTTTTACGGCAACAATGTACTGAGATGTCACGTAAAACAAAACGATAAAACGTATCGTGCTAGCTAGGCTTATCCGGCAATATTCTCTGCCATTACTCACCTTCCCTACCATTTTATCATAACGTCTTGCAATAATTGGAATGGCATGGATTACAGTAAGTAATTAGGCGATATTGTTATCACAAATACCTACTCACATTATAGTTTATTATTAACTTGTCATAAAAACCCTACTAATATTATATATTCGGAAGTTTTGATGTTTGTTACTAAATCACGCAAAATCGGAAACGGATTAAGATGGATTAACTTACGAGGATTGTGCGGCGCGAGTATTAGGCATTTAAAAAAATGCTATCTATTTCACATCGCTCTGCCTCCCGAGCCGTATCGAGCGATAGAGAAAGTTGCAAGTCCTGCACGGCTATCACAAGACGGCCGCGACATACTCTCGAGCTCTCTCGCACTATCCGTCTCTCTCTTATTAGACCACTTTGAAAGAGACGGATAGTGCGAGAGAGCTCGAGAGTATGTCGCGGCCGTCTTGTGATAGCCGCGCAGGAGGCAATTGCCTAGATTTCCTTTTTGAAATATTGTTTCGGGTGATAACGTTTTTACCCCCCTAAAGCGTTATGAAATGAAACAATTTTGGTATTATTCGATTAAGTACACTTTACTCTGTCTGTACGTTTTCCTTTTTTAGTAAAAAAATTTAGATTAATTAAAAAAACACAACGATATACACAGTTTTAAGTCAAAAATATAGATTTTTAGATGCTAATAACTTTTAATGTCCCTAAGCAATACTTCTTAAAACTCAAAACGTACAGAACTAGTTTTTTATTATATCTAAAACATCTATTACTTATAACCAAAAATTATAAAAATCGAACTAAGTTTACGGGGTGAAAAACGTTATCGCTTTTTGTATGAAAATTTACAGGTTCACAATCCTCTTAAATATAATACTTTTTATCCCAGTAAAAGTCCAACAAAGGGAAGTCAACGCGAACGAAGTCGCGGGAATAAGCTAATAGTATTGCAATAATATCTACTATGTTTGTAATACCTGCCAATGAGGCAGCAAGCAATACAGGCGCGTTCAGACGAGCAGCTTTCGCAGAGCTGCATGAAGTCTGCCGCGTGATTTCGGTCCGTCTGGATAAGTGTAGGAAGCACGGCGACGGCTAAACCAAGATATCTCCATACTACATTCCTTTTGACCTTTCTCGTCAGCTTGTCGCGCTCGAACGACTCTATGCAGCCTAAAGTTTAATTTTAAAGTGTGGAATTCACTACAAAGCCGCGAAGAAGACGATTAGACATAAGAAGACGTTACACCCACGAATTTGTCGGACGGCCAAGCAAGGTCACAGAAAATCTAGTATCGATGGAGTGACCTTGATTTAGCCGAATGCCGTCCGGCCGATATTGGCCTGTGTAGTGTCTCCTATAGACACATATGATACGAGCGATTTCTCGCATTCATACAATAGGGCTCGTCGACTCGTCCGCGAGCCGTTCGCGAGGCGTTAGCTTAGCGCAGAGACATTAAGAGGTTAGGATTTGTCCACAGACTTCCAGCGACAAATTTGATGTGTGAATGTCGGGCTTAAGCCCGCCTCTGGGATGAGGGTATAATAATTACTAAAGGTTCTCTACACAATGGGCCATCATACATGACGCAACTATGCGTTAGGGGAGAAAGACGTACTTTGCGTCAGGGCGCAGGTCCTGCCCTGCGACCTTGGCCTAGCTTGGAGGTGAGCAAAGCAGGATGGAGCCTGTAGTTACAGTAAAATAGGGTAATGAATCTTAAAGGATAAAAACTTAAAAATAACTAAAATGTTACTAACGTTGTTTCCCATAACTTCAAATAGGTACATCATATTCTTTCTGTAGCCATGATAATTATAGGTGAGCCTCTTCATTAGGCAATAGACTTATTAAAATAATAGGTTCTGTATTTCTTTTATACAATAAAAATCAAGAACATTTAAAACTTCAGTTTGCTGTCATATTAAAACAGAGCGAAAATTCATGATTGACGTTCGTTTAAAAATTGATAACGCTGCCCTCTAACTACTAATGTACTAACTATCTCCACGAGCGTTTTTCCTATGAAGATAGAAATATTCTGAGTGAAGCGCCCGTGAAGCACAGCACAGATCGATCGATCGATTTTTGCTTGTTATGGCCCCTGTCCAGTGGGACAATTTGGCCAGCGTCAAGGTTGGAGGCTACACGAATATCTTTAAAGACCAGGTCCAAAAGGTGTAAGATTTGATCGGTTGAAAAATCTAAAACAAAAGACAACACAATGCTAGACTAACTACAACATACACATGGTCAGTTAGTTTTTTTTTTTTTTTTTTTTTATTATTATAACCATAAACCCACAAAGTTTGCTAAGTTTACAAATTAAAATAGGGGTAGTAGGTAGTAGAACTAAAGTTTAATTTTGAACTTATTAATAAATTTAGCTAGAATGTATACAAATGACGTATTAACAAAAGAGAGGATATAACTAAGGTTAGCAGGACGTTGAATATAGTCAGGAAGGACATCATATAGGGAAGATGAAGTTTTGGGACAGTTGAAAAAAATATGATCTGCAGTGCCCTCCTCCAGGCCACATTCACATAAAGAGTGGTCACGAACTCTGATTTTAGCAAGAAAGGATGGGGAGCAGATGTGGCCCAGTCGCAGTCGGATTATGGTTGAGGTTACGGTCTTGCTAGCTTTTTGAAATTTAAAAAACCAAGGTCTCACAGGAAGGTCTGGCTGAATTCCACCATAATGCCGTCCCTTGGAAAGGCGAGTAATGTTCCATTCCTCTGACCAGTGTTCAGTTAACTGGGTCTTAGCAGAAGCACGCAAATCCTGACTATGGCAGCCAGAATGAGAAGTACAGCCAATATCAATAGCCTGTTTAGCACAGGCATCAGCCTGCTCATTTCCCTCAATACCGGAGTGGCTTGGGACCCATGCCAGCACTACCTCTAAGCCAAGGGAGTCACACCGATGGAGTACCTCACGGGACTTAAGGGTCACTAAGAGATTATCTCTCGACCGAAGAGGGCATTTAACTAGGTCTTGAAGACAGCTAAGGGAATCCGAGAAAATAATTACTTTAGCTATTTTGTGGGATTCTATAAAAGAAATAGCTTCATAAAGAGCAATGGCTTCTCCAGTAAAAACTGAAGTAGGGGGAGGGCTTTTATAACTTAAAACTATTTTATATTGAGGAATCCAAACAGCAGAACCTACATACCCCTCCCTAGTTAGTTTGGAGGCGTCCGTAAATATATGAAGCCAACCATCCCATTTTTCAGCTAATATTTTCAAGAAATCATTATTGGCCCCTGGAGATGATTTCTTTAATCCTAGGGAGAAAATAACATTAGGGCGATATATGAGGGCATCATATGAAATGTGGAAAATTGGATTACCAGGAGTCGTCAGAAGGAGAGGAGCTTCAGACAATTTTTCGAAACTCTTAATAAGGCATGGGAGATCTTTGTGCGTCCAATATTTGGAAGAAGGAATTACATTTGCTAGGCTATTCATACGATACATCAATGGATGATCAGAGGATTGGGCAGCTCTGAAGAAAAAACGATCAGCAAGAAGCTGTCTCCTTAGTCTCAGGGGAGGATCTAAGCACTCTACCTGGAGGGCGTTGATGGGAGAGGACTTCATAGCTCCACAGATGATACGAAGACATTTTGACTGTATCTTGTCTAGATAAGATAAGGCTATTTTACTACAAGGCTCTAGCAGAAAAGACCCATAGTCAAAGTGACTCCGAATAATGGCGTTATACAAGAGCTTTTGCGAAAAAGGGTGTGAGCCCCACCATGCCCCCGATAGAGCCCTCAAAACGTTAACGCTTTTTTCACATTTATTCCTAATAAAATTTAGATGAGGGATGCCAGTTAATCGGGCATCCAAATAAAGGCCCAAAAACTTCACACAATTAGAAACTGGGATGATCTCGTCACCAAGTACTATGTCAATGTCTGGGATGCGTCGTTTTCTTGTGAATACGACAACAGAACTTTTGGAAGCCGACAAAGAGAGACCATGATCCGAGAGCCAAGCATTCAAGTAACTAAGTCCCGAGTTCAAGGCAACTGAACACTCTGAAACAGAATCGGAGGCATAGTATAGAGCAATGTCGTCTGCATATTGAAGAATGTCACAGAAACAGTTGACAGATTTATCAAGATCAGCAGTATAAAGACTATATAGAATAGGACTCAAAACTGATCCCTGCGGTAGACCTTTCCATATAGTTCTGGGAGGAAGCAAGGAGCCTTGGAGACGGACACAGATGGAGCGATCCATAAAGAGGTTACATATGACGTTGACCATTCTTACCGGCAAACTCAGCTGATGCATTTTCTGCCTGAGTAGCGGAAGCTGGACATTGTCATAGGCTGACGTTACATCAAGGAATACACCCACTACATGCTGACCCCTAGAAAACGCCAGTCGAATGTCTGACGTAAGAATACTTAAACTGTCTATTGTTCCCATTCCTCTGCGGAACCCAAATTGAGAGTCAGATAAAATTCCACGGCTTTCTAGAATCCACTCGAGCCTATTTTTAATCAGATGCTCCAGAATCTTAGCTAGTACAGACGAAAGGGCGATAGGTCTATATGCTGAAGGATCGCTAGGGTCTTTGCCGGGTTTTAGAATGGGGATAATTATCTGACTTTTCCAAGTAGATGGTATAGTTCCTGAAAAATATATCTGGTTGATAATAGAAAGAAAAAATACTTTGGAAGATTCAGAACATTTTTTTATAAACGAATAGGGGATCCCATCTATACCTGGTGAGGAATCCTGAAGATGCTCTAATACGGAATATAATTCTGATGATGAAAAAGGCTCATCCATCCTGTCATTCGAGGGTGCAACAGGAGAGAAAGATGGCAAGGCATCCTCAAAAGGAACATAAGGAGGTGCCAGTTTATCCAGGAAAGAATCAAGCCAAGCAGAGGAGTCATTCGATGAGATGTTGGTTGCGGACATAGAGCCACGGAACCGCTTTATGTTCTTCCAAACCAAAGTAGATGGGGTTCGGGGAGACAAGCTTTCACAGAACCGCGTCCACCCGAGGCGTTTTTTAGTAGACAGCAAACGTTTAGTACGGGCGTTGGTAGATTGAAAGTGAAGGTAGTGATCATAGCTAGACAGATCGCCCGCAAAGGAGCCTTCAGCTTCATTACGCTTTTTAATAGCTGCCGTGCATTCGGCATCCCACCAAGGAGGAGAAGAAAGTTTACCTTGGGCAGAATTTTTAAGAGGCATAGAAGAGTCTGCTGCCTTAGATAGTATAGAAATGAATTTGAAATATAGAGAAAGGTAGTTATCTTCTGAAACTGAAGGAAGCAAGTTTATTTCATTAGAAACGAAAACAGAGAATTCAGGCCAATCTGCCTTGTCCAGTCTATACTTAAGAAGGGGAGAGGGCGAAATTACAGGGATGGACACATCGGAAGGTAGAGAGATTAAGATGGGAAGGTGATCACTACCATGCGACAGTGTGAGGGTTTCCCAAACAACGCGGGGAGCCAGACTAGGAGATACCAGAGTTAAATCAACAGAGCTTCTGTTTTGGAGAGGAGATGTTCTTCGGGTAGGAGACCCATCATTCAGCAGGCATAAGTTAATGTTATCAAAAACCTCTATGAGACGAGAAGAGTTTGAATCACAAGAGGCAGAACCCCACATGGTGTGGTGGCAATTAAAATCGCCCATTACAACCAAAGGACCAGGGAGGAGGGAGAGAATAGAATCAAGCTCAGAAATAATAGGGATATTTGGGTGAGGAATGTACAGCGAAACAAAAGTTAAATTTAAAGCTTTACAGGCCACTATATTAAACCCTGCTGAATGGGGGGGGATGGGGATCAAGGAAAAGGGAAGGGTACGTTTAATGAGTATGGCACATCCATTCCATCCATCATCATTATCATCCCTAAGACAAGAGAAACCAGGCACCCTAAATTGGGAGCCAGGCCTCAACCATGTCTCAGAGATAGCTAGTAAAACAGGATTGTAATTATTAATTAGGGAAATTACTTCAGTTTTTTTATGCCGAATACTTCTACAGTTCCATTGAATGGCTGTAGGAGCCATTAAAAGAATCAAGAGTACTCATGAGCTGGTGCAACATATCCATGACGTTGTTCGGTAGTGTGTCTGAAAACCTCGAGAAGAAATTCATCAGAGCAGATATTAGTATTCTCATCAGATTGTCATCTGATGGTGATGACGTTCTTGGATTTAAACAGCAGCCATCAGGCTGAGAGGATTGTGGAGTGCTGGTAATGTCATTATGGGCCGCTTTATCATATCCTTTGTCTAGGACAGGAGCCTGACAACGGGGGGTCAAAACTGTCTTCCTGTAAGATGTCGACTGAGGATGCTGGGATTGGGGAGAGACCGGAGTGAAGGATTGGGAATTAGGGACTGGGGATGGTGAAACTGTAGGGCGGGTAGAGTCGGCAAAGGTACGTCGAACGGCACGGAAACGGCGAGATGCTTCAGAATATGAGATGCTTTCCTCCGACATAACAAGCTTGATGCTCTTTTGTCTAGCGTGCTCAGGACAAGAAGGGTTTGTGGCAAAATGGGGGCCTGAACAGGAAAGGCAAGAACCATTTTCGTCTTTCACCTGGCAGCTTTCCCCCTCGTGGGGTTGGGAACACTTATAACACCTAGCATTAGACCGGCAGTTTGCTTTAATGTGTCCAAATCGGCAGCATTTGTTGCACTGTATGGTTGGGAGGCGATACAGATCCACAGGGAGAGATGTATAAAAGCAGAACACCTTTTCCGGAAGCCTTTGACCTAAGAATGTGAGGGCAACAGTTTGTGTAGGGATCCAGGATGTAACACCATCGGTGGTAGACTTTCTGTTTAAACGGCGGGCCTTTATTACTTTGGCATGATTGGGACACTCAATAGAATTCACAAGCTCCTCCAGAGACCAGTCAGTTGGTATATTCCTCACCAAACCAGAACGCGTTACACTATACATTGGGATAGCACACGAATACTGCAGATTGTCTGTAAAGAACGAGTGGATCAAAAATTGGTTGGCGTCATCAGATTTTTCAAATTGTACCGTAACCCGGCTGCGACCAGCAGAATGAATACCTCCTTTAATAATGCCCTTAACAGAATACTTGTGCATTAGTTGTGCGAATTTTAGTATTCTAAATGGTGACCCAGGGGATGAGTCATCGGATTTGACCACCTGAACTATGAATGGGCCCGTGTCATTTGCACCATAATTTAATTTTGTTCCCGGGGCAAACTCTGGCACTGTGTAGGTGTGCTGAATCGACGCAGATGCGGGAATTCTAGTATCTCTTTTATTTAAACTATTGGAATTGTCTTCAGCACACTTACGTTTATCAGCGTGAACATCCACGGACTGGGTAGACATGATCACCCCAGCCATGGGGACGTTCGAGATACCGCCCCCGTCAGGGGGCTCATTCCCACTCATTTCCTCCACCAAACTACTCTAACAATCCACCCACTTACCGGATAGTAGTTATACCACCACCAAACACAAATTTACACCACCAAACACCAAAATTTCAACCGAAAATTGTATGAATTAGCAGGAAGAAAATTTCGCACGTGTAGCAACCAGAACGCCGGAAGCCAATCCACAGCACAGATCACTAATGTGTTTGACAATGACAAGCGATGACAGCTACAACAACAGCAAAACCATCCACAGATTAACTAACAGCCAAGATTTGTAAAAAAAAAAAAATCGGCGTTTATAACTCAAACAGCAACGTCACCTCTGTCAGTCGTCTGCAAAAATTATAGTCTAGCTGAATATTATTCATTCTCTCCCGCATATGGTCTTAAATATTCAGTTCGACACTTTACTAAAAATTGAGATCACCTACTTTGATCACCTAGACAAGTGATTATTTAGATCTTTGCGTCATACTCTTTTTGTAATTGGATCGTGAATAGCCCTCTTAATTTTTTTGACAGTTCATTTGAGTTCATTGTGTGGGTGTCACAGAGTAGTGGGTGACGAGTGGGTGTCAAAGTATGTGGGTGTTGGCAGAGAGCCAACGCTATAGATTTTACTTCGTTGAATATCATTAAATAAATAATAGTATTTAAATAGTCATGGAATTAATAAACATTTGTCATGGCTGTCTATCCGTTGATAGACAATTAATCACCGTTGAAGACCGTGCAAAACTTTACCATCAACTGTTGTTGAAAAAGTCGAACATTAAGGTAAGCAATGATCTTATTTCGAACAAAAAACTTAATATAGTAGACTTATTATTGAGATGCTTGTTGGTTTTTATTTATTTTACTTCTTTATATACCATGGCATTACAGATTTCCACAATAATATAGTTTATGTCGGTAGCCTAGGGTCCACAGTTGTAATTCCTACGTCATAATGTACTTTTCCAGATTAAAAAACCGATGATGTGTTGGGAGTGCCATAAAATCCTGAATAACATTCATACATTCCGTTTGAAGATCACACAAGCTCAAAAACTGTTAAATGTGAAATCTTTGGTAAGATATTCATATTCTATTAATTAGTAACTAAGTATATATGTACTTATTTCAAACATTGTTGTAAAACTCATCACCATCATTATCATGAATAGGGGTGTAGACTCATGTTAAAATTGATAATGTAGTGGTTGCTAAATGGATAATATTTAAACCGGGAGGGAGGAGGGAGGCGATGGCTGAGATATGTGTCATACTCGTGATCGGGTGCTGTTTGTGGAATCTGGTCTGTTCATGCTTGCAGGGGCATAGTAACTACCTAAATACTAGTGTTATTATCATTATTTTGACTAGAGACATCATTCTAATCTTGACACGTTTTATTGTTATTGACCCTGTACATCTCTGACAGTATTACATTAATGATCCTTTTTTTTCTGGTTTAACGCTTAGAGACAGTATATATCTCTATAAGAACATTAGAATAATTATTAATTGTATTTGGACGCTCAGAGACCTTATACATCTCTGGGGCACTAAATTAATATCATAAACTTATTGTCAATTCTGATACAGACCTTATATCGAATGTAATTGATAATATTTTACTATTTTGTTTTTTTTGTTTATGTATACAAGTTTATTGACATTATTATTTTTCTTTTTGAGTTTTACTTGTGACATTTTCTATTGTTTTTATAATGTCAAATTATTATAGGTACATATTGACGATCTCTTAGTGAATCCATCTTATTTTTGATGTAAAATAATATGTTATTTTCTAAAAGAAATAAATGAATCTATCTATCATCCATAGGCTACGGTTTCCGCCTACCATCAAACAGCCACTTGTTTGCCACCATAGGTTAAACCACACCTGGCTATAAAATGCCAATAGGGATGTTAACACCAAATTAATAAGTTACTGTAAAATAAATTTTGCTACAAGCTTTTATTGCGGACTGTACTTTTCTGTATACCGTCATCAACTACTCATTGAGACGATTCTAACGAGCCCAAACTCAACGGCGTTACGTCGGTTAAGTACTGCATTCCCATGGCCACCTTCTGTCTCCATCATCAGATCAGCTCGATGATAACATAATACTGAATTCTCATCCAAACTTTACTATTTGTGCCATAAGTAAGCACAGTTTCATTTGTACCATAAGTAAGCACAGTTCCATTTGTGCCATAAGTAAGCACAGTTCCATTTGTGCCATAAGTATTTTGTTCTTTTTGTTTGTATTTAGTGATGTTTAGTTTGTTAACCGTTTAGGTACTAATTGGTTAAAATCTGCAATTTTTAAATGATTATTGTGTAAGATTATTAATATTATATTGTAGAATACCATTTGACATGTAATGTTGCCCTTGTGGCCTATTTGGGTCATTGTCAGTCACAAAAACAAAAATCATCTTTCCGGTGGTCAATAGTTAAGGGCTTACGTTCACATATAATATGTTTTTATCACATAGAATTATAGAAGGGGCAACGCCGTTTATGCGGATTCAGAGTTCAAGCAAAAATTAGGCTTTATAGCCCTTAACTTTGGCAATGTCCACCGAAAAGACGCGAACCTAAATCTGACAATGACCCATTTGCAGAATAAATAATTGATTTTGATTTGATTGACCATCAAATATTATAATAAAGTCATCATCATATCAGCCGAACGACGTCCACTGCTGGACTTAGGCATCCCCCAAAGAGTGCCAAAATGACCGGTCCTGCGCCACCCGCGACCTTTACCAGGTCATCAGTCCACCTTGTGGGGGCCTACCCACGCCACCCACTTTTGCACTGGAAGCGATAACGAACGGGGTTGACTAGTTGACGTGTAATTGTACTAGTTTATAATGAAAACGTATTTAATGTAATGACATGTAAATCAAAATAAATAAAAACAAAATAGCCTTTTATTCCAACATTTTTACAGTAGGTACAAAGTTCAAAGTTAAGAAAAACTGTATTGACATTAACAGTTTTGATTGAGTATGTTTCTGTAAGCTTGTTTGTTGGTTTGCGTAGCGGCATAGGCCTCCCCTATCATTCTCCATTTCTCTCTCTAGTGTTTAGGGTTGAGATGTAGCTGACATCTCTTCCCCTTCGTTCTAGGGGAAACAACCCCCTAGAACGAAAAAGAAGAGAATTAATTATAAATATCTTTTTAATAAATCGCCGTCTAGTACCCATAACACAAGCCTTATTGAGCTTACTTCGGGGCTAGTTCGATTTGTGTAATATTGCCCCTTAATATTTATTCTTCTTCTTCTTGTTGTGCCATATCCTCACCAGATGTCAGCGACCATCTTCCGGAACTTGCTTCTATCTTGTGCCAAAGACTGGCAGTGTCATTAATGTTAGACCAGCTTTTAATGTTATCTACCCAGGTTAGCTTTCTCCTTCCTCTGCTTCTGTTACCGTCGATTTTCCCTTCCAAGATGTTACGGGTTATATTATATTTTTCGTGTCTATAGATATGACCAAAATATGAAGTTTTTCTTTTCTTGACCGTGTTAATAACTTCAAGGTTTTTATTCATTCTATTCAGAACTTCGATGTTTGTTACTTTATCTTTCCAGGAAATTTTTAACATTATTTTTTAATATTTATTAACCGACTTCAAAAAAGGAAGTTCTCAATTCGTCTGTATGTTTTTTTTTTTCGTTTTTTTTTATGTGTGTATGTTACGCGATAACTCCGTAATTTATGAACCGATTTCGAATCCAGTTCTGATGAGGATCCTGGAGAAATCGATGGAACTCTTCAAATTTTATAGGCAAACTTGAAGTTATTTGGCTACTGATTTGAAGTCGGTTAAAACTTTGTTTTGAAAGTCAATTATTATTTATTTATTATTTGCAGCCACAACACAGTAACCTGTCAAAGTTAATAGTGACAAAAAGTGTAGATGATTACCAGATAATAGTATATGAAGATGATAAACTAGATATAACACCAATTGAAATAGGAGAACCTAGAACGATAAAAGAGGAGACTTGTGACGCCAAGTTAGACATTAAGATTGAGATTGACATTAAAAACGATGATTTCATAATTAAAGAAGAGCTCAATGACGAAAATGATTTTGATGATACTGATGACAAAAATATAACCGAACTAGATGAAGTATTGGTACCATTTGAATTGCTCGAGAAGAAAATTGAGATAAAGGTGGAACAGGGACGCAAGAAGCGCGGTGTGCTCAAGAAGAAATATAGAACTATTATCATGGATGATTTACTGGATAAAAGAAAATATTATGATGTGGTAAGATTTTTTTTTTTTTTTTGCTTTTTAGGCCCCTAGCACAGGGCCGTGGGGACTGCAGCGGCTGTAGCTGCAAACGGTCAACCTTAGCGGCACCATTTTAAAAAGATACCTTTTATATTGTATTTATTCGGGTACCGTTACTATTGGATACCTTTTCAATTGATACCTTTATTTTAGGTTACCGGTCTTTTGCGGTTTTTCACCTTAGCGGTACCGTTTAAAAAGGTACCCATAAAATTTTATTTAATCGGGTACCGTTACTGGGTACCTTTTCAATTGATACCTTTATTTTAGGTTACCGGTCTTTTGCGGTTTTTCAGTCCCTGCTGCAGCCTTTCATCTCGCCCATGAGAGGACCTTTAACTTCATTCATATCAGTTTTGAGTTTTTCTTTTTCCGAATCAAGAACACTCTAGATTCTTATAAAGAAAAGATGTCTCCTTGAAGAAATGTCAATCAATTGCAATTTACCTTAAGTATTTATCCATAATTTGGTTAGGGCGCATAACGTCCCACTCGCAGAATATATGTCCCTTTGTCCCTTTCGCGAAATGTCCCTTACGCAAAACTACCCTTCTGCGAAAGGTCCCGTTCGCAAAACGTCCCTTCACATACATAAAGTCCTGTTAGCAAAACGTCCCTTTCGTAAAATGACCCGTTCGTGTGACAACCGTATAGTTTAACTCAGAAGTAAGGGCGATGAATGCAAAACTTCATGAATTTGATGATCAGATTTATTACCACAGTTACAGCAGTACAATTTAAATTAGCTAACTAACAGCAATACAACAAGTGATTATCACCGATGCCGAGAAACGAATGACCAGCATGGCACTGCAATGCCTGCTGTTAATTCTGATCCCTACTACTATGCTCCCTTGTGATTGGTCGTTGATAACTGTCAATATCTCGACCAATCACAAGAAGTCAATAAAACTACTTTTAATTATGTAACTTTGTATAAATATCTAAATATTTATAAATATAATTTAACTATTTATAACAGCTCGGCCATCCGCTTCCCAACGAGTCCCTCGTTATGTGTAATGAATAAAATAAGATTAAAACACATTCTAGATATTTTATCATATGAGTTATAAATGTCTTATAGCTAGTACCTATACATTTTCTCATTAGTTAAATATAAACAGGACCTACATTTTACCATCTACACAAATTTCAAAATGTATTAATTAATCCATGACCTTGATTAACAAAAGTATTCCTGTCCTTTAAGGGTGTCGGTTACCTGACACTCCTAACTTAATGCACTTCTAGTATATCGCCAGTATATGTATTGGTCCATGACGTTGACCAGTAGATATACTGACGCACCCTTGCCAAAACGCGAGGCATCCGTTACCTGATACCTCACACCAATTCATCAGTCATAAATTGGTATTTACTGGTCCATGACGTTGACCAGTAAATATTTCAGCTACGGGTTCATTTCGATGATACATGACACTAATCATCGATATTTAAAATAACATCATCATTACTGGTTCTTAATTGTACAAATACACAATGTAGGTAATCACTATGATTATGACTTCTTAACTGCCTGCTTCAGTTATTAATTAGACCTATATGCATGTCTAATTACAAATCTCCACATTCGGATTCGCTATCAACTACATTCGCTAGATTTCGCTCGGGTTCACAATCGGCTGATACGGGTTCGTTAAAGCAGATCCATGGAAAGATTTTATCTATGGCTACTATAGCTTCGTACCTCTTTCTAGTTTTTGTGAGGGGAGTGTCCTCAACCACGAACCTATCGTTGGGGAGCACCTTTTTAATCCTATAGGGGCCTTTACATTTAGGTTCTAGTTTTTTTGACTGTCCCTCTATGCATGTCGCAGCTCTTACTACTCTAACTAAGTCACCTTCTTTGAAACGCATCCCTATTTTCTTGTACCTATCATACCGTTCCTTGTCCTTTTCCTGTTGTGTCCTAATAAGCTCACCGGCCCTAGCTCTAACATCTTCCAGACTCTCTCCAACCTCAGACGCGACTTCATTTATTACGTCATTTAGCAAACCCTCAGATGGGTTAGTTAAATTCCGTCCGAAAAGGAGTTCCGCTGGAGACTTTTTCGTAGTAGCATGTACTGTGGAATTTATTCCCAATTGTATGTCTGGCAAGTGTTCATCCCATAAACCATTTGGTCTGTCGTGATTCATTGCCCCGAGCGCCGCCAAAATGGTGCGGTTGTACCGTTCCACCTGGCCATTCGCTCGGGGTGTGGCGACAGCATTGAACACGTGCTTAATGCCACATGATTCAGTATATGTATTAAACTGTCTACTAGTGAAGCTCGTCCCTTGGTCCGTAATCAAACGGGTTGGTACGCCGAAGTAGCTGACATGCTCTCTGAACACCCTAATGCTAGTGGCCGACTTTGTATTTCGCACAGCCGTGATGTCAACAAATTTAGTGAACGCGTCGATGATAACAAGAATGAATGTATTCCCACGCTTGGTGCGTATAAAAGGTCCAAGATGATCCGCATGTATGGTATGGAATGGCATGATAGCTTTAGGAATGGGATGTAGCTCACCGGGCTTGGCACCGCCTGGCAGCTTATGATGTGCACACTGTAGGCACGCTGAGACGTATTTTTTTACAAATCGTCTCATCTTTGGGAACCAATAAGTGGCTTGCAAGCGCGCCAAAGTTTTGTCAAACCCGAAGTGTCCCACGTCATCATGATTGGCCTTCATTAGTTGCCACCTGGTGCCACTTGGGACAACCCAACGTATAGTATTTTCGTCAATTATGCGGTACACTCGCCCATTAACGAGTTTATAATTTTTGAATATGTCAAGGGCATCTTTACATTTGGGATCGCCTAAAGTCTCCGCGATATTTTTAATGTCTTCGTCTGTCTGTTGCACTGTCGCAAGCCAATCGTCAGTACCTACTGAAAGTACATCTAAAACGTGATCTACGTCTGGATTACCGTCTATAGCACCCCTGCTGAGGGCATCTACGTGTGCCATTTTGTCACCAGGGCGGTACTCTATCAAACAGTCGTATTCTAAGAACTGCAGCCACCAGCGAGCAATTCGTGGAATTAAGTCGCGTTTACTTAAAGTGGTACGCAAAGCGTTGCAGTCTGTCACTATTGTGAATCTAATACCCAGTAAGTAGTGTCTAAACCTATTCAATGAGGCAATAATAGCGAGGGTCTCCAACTCGAAAGAGTGCAGTTTTTGTTCATCTGGACTGGTTTGCCTGCTATAGTAAGCAATAGGTTTAAACGCTACAGACTTGTCCTGTTGCAATAAAATACCTGCTACCCCGTACTTGCTCGCGTCGGTGTGGAGTTGGGTTAGTGCGGTAGGATCATAAAGTCCTAGCACGGGTCTTTGTACTAAAATCTGTTTCAATTTCTCAAATGATTCCAGTTCCTCACAACCCCAACTCCAAGAAGAGTCCTTCTTCAACAGACTGGTTAAGGGACGTGCTATCAAGGCAAAACCCGCAACAAATCTCCTAAAAAAACTAGCAAGGCCTAAAAATCTTCTCACTTCGTGAACGTTTGTTGGCGTAGGGAATTTGGATATGGCGTCTGTTTTGAGAGACCCTGGCCTAACACCATCTGAACTGACTTCATACCCCAGATAGTCAATTTTTTCATAGAAGAAATTGCATTTACTCATCTTGAGTGTAAGACCGCTTTTTGCTAGTAACCGCAACACCTCCTCCAGACGTACCATCGCTTCCTCAAATGTCTTGGCAGGAATCAAAATATCGTCCATATATACTAACGCATAAGACGACGCAGGCGAATTATGGATGATTTTATTCATTGTACGTTGGAATACTGATGGTGCGTTTACTAGCCCAAAAGGCATCCTATTGTACTCGTATTGACCCTGAGGGGTCACAAAGGCAGTCTTCTCTCGAGAGTCTTCAGCTATTGGGATCTGATAATACCCTGACGCTAAGTCAAGGGTAACGAACAGTGAACTACCTGATAATAAGTCTAACTGGTCCTCAATACGAGGGAAAGGGTAGTGCTCCTTCTTGGTTTTGCTATTTAGAGCACGGTAGTCCACACATAATCTCTTCTCCCCTGACTTTTTGTTAACTAAAACTATAGGACTCGCGTACGGACTATTCGATTCTCTTATAATACCGCTTTCTAACATTTCTTTAATCATATCTTGAACTAGTTGGCGTTCGGTAAAGGACAACCGGTATGGGCGGTAAACGACGGGATCGGGGTCATCTAGTTGGATCACCATTTCAGTTTCTGTAGTAAACCCCAGGTCTTTTAAACTACTCGAGAAGCAATGTTTATACTTGTCCAACAAGACTTTTAAGGACTCTTTTTGCTCCTTTGTCAGGTTTCCTCCACAACTGATTGGTGATTCAATCTATGAATGACTGGTCACTAAAATGTAAGTTTTGAATTTGTAGGCTCTTGGTCAGTGCGTGGCTCCTAGTTATAAGACTATCCTTCCTTATAACCAGATCATTGTTACTAATATTCTGAATGAGGATCCTACCCACACCTTGTGTTAATTGATATTCACCGGGTAATAAGTAATGTTCATGACCCTCGATATTGCGCACAGTTCCATTAACGTAAATTTTCCCCGAGAAAGAGTTTCGCGAGCTAACGGGGATTGATTTCAATTCACCGCGTCCTATGCAAGTCTCTTCCACGCACAAAAGTGGACAAATCAAAACAGGCTCCTCACTAACCCGTTGAAAAATTACATCCGATTCTGTCTTCACTATTTTAACTGAAGGCCTTTCGGTGAAAGTGTGGCCTAGTAGTACGGGACAATTGATTAAATAGTCATCTACTACCAATATCTCTACTTGGTTTTCTTCTACACCCTGCACCTCGATTGTGACGTTAGCTTTGCCAAGCGGGTTATATGGCACGTTGCCTATTCCTCTTAATAATGGCGCTTCTCCTACCTTCCAGTCTATCCCTAAACGCTGAGTTTCACTTAGACGTAGCAAAGTACCCTCGCTTCCCAGATCAACGAGGCATTCTGATAACATATTATTTATTTTTATGGGCATTTTGTACTTGGCACTTGAATCACCTGTGTTATCTACTTTCAATACTGTTTTTGGTTTATCGTTGGTACTTTGCTACGCCCCAGGGCATTCAGTGTCCTTATGTCCTAATAAATGACATTTAGAGCATTGAATTTTCGGTTTAGTGCATCGAAAGAATGCGTGACCGATTTCCTTACAATTGTAGCAGACCGTGTTGGATCCGGTTGGCTTCTGGGAACTGTGGCCTACTCTATTACCGGTAAATGCGTTATTTTGCAGTCGCCTATCTCTATCCTTAACCCTTTGTTGCTCGTTCGTGGACCTATCTTGACCGACTTTTACCGTCTTTAAAAATTTAAGCAGTAATTCCGGTTCTGCAAATTCTGCTCCTTGTGCTCCTAACCTAACACCACGATCTTCTATACCTGCTATAATACAATCAACTGCACGTTTTCCTGATATTTCACAACGATTTAAAAGATTAATTTTTGCGTAGTAGTATATCTCCAATGACTCCCCATAGCGTACCTTTTTATTTAGCATTTCCGTTAGTAATTCAGCATAATTATCCCTAGTCGGAAAAGATTCCTTTAATTTTAACTTCCACTCTGGCCAAGAAAATAGTAATGAGGGTAGACCTTGATACCAAGTCCTAGCTACACCCGTTAATTTCGGTAAGGCATAGTGGACTACTTGTTTATCACTCCAACCATAGATATGCGCACATTCGTCAACTTTATTCAGCCACGTATCAACCGTTTGTTCCTTACATAATGGGTCAAAATCTGGAACCACGTTATTTAAGACAGGAAACCTATCGCGATCGCTTGAACTATTTAAACCCTTAAGTGCGTTAATAAAATTCTCAACAAATAAATTGTTATTGGACTCACGATCACGATGGGTTTCTTCACGGGATGGTGTACGAAGACGCGAAGCTCTGTGCCTAGGCCTGGATTTCGCGTGGTGCGGCTCTTACCACCCTGGAGTGCGCAACCGTGTCCTGGAGCGCCAAACACGACGATCCCGCGAGCTTGTCCTTCTTGAACGGGGTGACCGGGACCGACTAATTGTCAGTCGCGATCGCCTTCCGTGCGACCGCCTGGACCGTGACCGGCGATGGCGGCTGTCATGATGTTTTTCAGGTGAACGCCTACGCCCTCGACCGCGGCTGCGGCTTCGAGTTGCATCAAGAAGTCTCAATGGCGGCGTCAGCGTCTCGCGAGAGTCTCGTCTAGGTCTATTACGTTCTCTACGAGAACTAGACCTGCGTTCATCCATGTTCTCGCGGCTTCAAAACATAACAGAAAAACAACATCCGAGTTAATAAATTGCGCTTTTTTTATAAAAAAAAAAAGGTTTTCATTGACCTATTTGAACTTCATTTTTTTTTTTTTTTTTTTTTTTTTTTGTTTTACACCATCATACATGTTCATCCCCAGGGAGTACCCTGGCATGATAAACATGCATGACTAACCATATAAACCTCCGGGATGCCCCCGTTACGGTAGATACAGTTTAGCTTCCAACAAATTACTGAACCAAAATATCAAACATGTTCATCTCCAGGGAGTACCCTGGCAAGATTAACATGCATGATTAACCATATAAGCCTCCGGAAAGTTTCCGTTACGGCAAATACAGTTTTTTAGTTTCTAGCTAGTTACGAACCAAACTATCAAACATGTTCATCTCCAGGGAGTACCCTGGCAAGATTAACATGCATGATTAACCATATAAACCTCCGGAATGTCTCCGTTACGGTAGATACAGTTTAGTTTCCAACAATTTACGAACCAAAATATCAAACATGTTTATCTCCAGGGAGTACCCTGGCAAGATTAACATGCATGATTAACCATATAAGCCTCCGGAATGTTTCCGTTACGGCAAATACAGTTTTAGTTCTGAAGTAGGTTCTATCGCATCACTTAATAATCTGGTACATAAAGGCAAACGGCAAGAAAAGAAACAGGAGAAAAAAAAATTGCAAAAGTATGAACTTATTATGTGTCAGCTTTATTTTGATATTGCTAATTGCAATAATATGCATTCATTATGCACGTTTTTTTTTTTTTTTTTACACATTTTTACGAGGGTAGGCCAAATGAAATAAACTGAACAAAGAATACTTACGTTTTCAAGGTACGCCCAATACTTAAGCGTTTCTCCGATCCTTTTGTGGGCACTAAGTTACTAATCCCGCTTTCTGAGATGTGACAACCGTATAGTTTAACTCAGAAGTAAGGGCGATGAATGCAAAACTTCATGAATTTGATGATCAGATTTATTACCACAGTTACAGCAGTACAATTTAAATTAGCTAACTAACAGCAATACAACAAGTGATTATCACCGATGCCGAGAAACGAATGACCAGCATGGCACTGCAATGCCTGCTGTTAATTCTGATCCCTACTACTATGCTCCCTTGTGATTGGTCGTTGATAACTGTCAATATCTCGACCAATCACAAGAAGTCAATAAAACTACTTTTAATTATGTAACTTTGTATAAATATCTAAATATTTATAAATATAATTTAACTATTTATAACATTCGCAACACGTCCCTTTCGCAAAATGACCCGTTCGCAACACGTCCCATTCGCAAAATGACCCGTTATTGGCCATCTCTTTACATAAGGGGCCATTTGCAGAGAAGACGTTTTGCGAATGGGACGTAATTTTGGTGGAGGGACGTTTTGCGAGTGGGATGTTATGCGCCCAAACCCATATTTTTTTTACACAAAGAAGTTGTTGTTTGTTTTGTTTGTTCCATGAAACGTCCGCAAACATGTTGCATTCTTGAAATGAATGCATCCATCTAATTGACATTTGACGTTGTAAGCAACGTAGTAATAATTAGGATATCCTAAGGGATATCCTAATTATGTATACAAGTTTATTGACATTATTATTTTTCTTTTTGAGTTTTACTTGTGACATTTTCTATTGTTTTTATAATGTCAAATTATTATAGGTACATATTGACGATCTCTTAGTGAATCCATCTTATTTTTGATGTAAAATAATATGTTATTTTCTAAAAGAAATAAATGAATCTATCTATCATCCATAGGCTACGGTTTCCGCCTACCATCAAACAGCCACTTGTTTGCCACCATAGGTTAAACCACACCTGGCTATAAAATGCCAATAGGGATGTTAACACCAAATTAATAAGTTACTGTAAAATAAATTTTGCTACAAGCTTTTATTGCGGACTGTACTTTTCTGTATACCGTCATCAACTACTCATTGAGACGATTCTAACGAGCCCAAACTCAACGGCGTTACGTCGGTTAAGTACTGCATTCCCATGGCCACCTTCTGTCTCCATCATCAGATCAGCTCGATGATAACATAATACTGAATTCTCATCCAAACTTTACTATTTGTGCCATAAGTAAGCACAGTTTCATTTGTACCATAAGTAAGCACAGTTCCATTTGTGCCATAAGTAAGCACAGTTCCATTTGTGCCATAAGTAAGCACAGTTCCATTTGTGCCATAAGTAAGCACATTTCCATTTGTGCCATAAGTAAGCACAGTTCCATTTGTGTCATAAGTAAGCACAGTTCCATTTGTGCCATAAGTAAGCACAGTTCCATTTGTGCCATAAGTAAGCACAGTTCCATTTGTGCCATAAGTAAGCACAGTTCCCAACTCCCGTCCTTATCCGATTCAACATGCACCAAACGCGTCGGGGCTCTTCGAAGCTAGCAGGTCGTGCCTTGGGATTAGGCTTGAAGATATCACCAGGAAGAGATCTTGACTCTCCAGGATTCCTGTAGGTTGGAAGTTGGTTCAGGATCTGCTCTAGATGATTGTACGTTTGTGTGTATTATTTTAGATAACAGTTGATGCGGAGGCCATAAAAACGGATACGGAGATTAAGAAGAAGAAGACCAGCAAAAAGAAGTTTCAGTGCCAGCACTGCTACAGCGGCTTCGTGCACCAGGAGCTTTACGAACGACACCTCGCCGCGCTACATAATGAGGTAGGCTCCCTGGAGGTAATTAGTTACCCCCGTGGGGGTAAACAGCTATACTGGGGTAACCGAATCGAATGTCTGTCGGGAAGTCTTAAGGCGACGTACGCTCGTGGTCTTCTCGCCCTCTCACTGAGCATAAGCGTGAGCGTGGAAGTGCGTTTTGATTTTAATTTTTTGTGCGTTTTATCAAATAAAAAGTAATAGCTAAGTTCCCTCAAACATGATATTGCCGATTTTTGGAACCAATTTTAATATGTTTAAGTACCTGTTGTGCAAAATTTGTTACGATTTTTTTTGTATTTTAGACCTATGTTCGTGATTTTTTTCTATCAAGCGAAAGTCAAAAACTCAGGATTTGAATAGCTGTTGTCCCTCGAGAAAGGCCTCAAGATTGCTAATTAAATTTAGGGCAGCCGTATAATATTAGCCGTATAGTCTTTAATTCAAACAAGCGCTACGACTTTTTAAAAATCTGTTTTCTTAGCTCACGTCGTCTTAACATACGATCAATTTGGACTTCGATTGCAGTATTATCCTCTCATAGATCAATATAAGAGCGGTTACATACGGCTATTTTTTGCAGCGAAACAAATAGATCATTTAAAAAAAATGTTTATTCTCTATAAGGCGTATAGCTAACTTTACATACAATTAATCTGCCAAACCACAATGCGGTGACTGTCGCGCGACTAGTCATAATCTCGTGTATCGATACTGTATCGTGTTTGTAAAAAGTCACCGTGTGTAACCGTTCTAAGGCGCGTTTTGGTTAGGGCGCATAACGTCCCACTTGCAGAATGTCTCTTTGTCCCTTACGCAAAACGACCCTTCTGCAAAAAGTCCCGTTCGCAAAACGTCCCTTTCGCAAAATGACCCGTTCGCAACACGTCCCTTTCGCAAAATGACTCGTTATTGGCCATCTCTTATCCCATGAGAAGACTATTAGTCTCTACTTAAACAATCTTTCTCCAGATGGGACATTTTGCGAATGGGTCATTCCTCAGACGGGACGTTTTGCGAAAGGAGCGTTATGCAGTAGAGTCTTTTAACGAAAGGGGCTTCCTCAGAAGGGACGTTTTGCGAAAGGGGTTGGACCTTTTGAGAAAGGGTCGTTTTGCGAATGGGGTATTTTACATAAGGGACCCATTTGAAGATAAGACGTTTTGCGAATGGGACGTAAATTTTGGTGGAGGGACGTTATGCGCCCAAACCCGCGTTTTTTTTCTTCAGAAAAACAAATACGAGTGCGACTTCTGCGGCGCCCGTTTCCCGGTCCTGAGGCAACTGACGCGGCACATCAACGAGCACTACCGCCGCTTCCGGTGCAAGCTGTGCGGCGCGCTGTACGCGGACCGCCGCCTGCTCTACATGCACTTTAAACACGGCCCGCACGGCCGCAGGATGGAGTGCAGGAAGTGCACAGCCAGTTTCGAGTGAGTAGCCAAGAACCTCACCAGATATCACCAGGGGGGTGGGGGGGTCAAAAAGTAGCCGAAAAAACCTCGCGTGATTTGTGCACAAGCCCTATGTTGCTGTGCCCTTGCAGGGATGGATACCTAGCTATTAATTATTCCACCTAATAATTATATTGTAATGTGATTTATGCAATCAACATTTTTGAATTTGATATACACTACCGGTCAAAAGTTTAAGTTCACTCTTTGTTTTAGGTACAAATTAGTACTTTTGGACAATATTTTTTTTGCAGTTCGGAAGCCGAAATTTGTTTCCAACTGATCCGTTATTGTTTCCAGAGATTTTTTTAATTAGTAAGACACAATTCACGTACGTTTCTAAACAACGCATTCCCTAAAATCTTATAGGAATGACGGTAAAGGCTGGGCCATATATGGCCTTGCCACTTAAAACGTACAATGATCAGATGCAATGTTGGTTTTTAGGGAATCAGTTGTTTAGAAATCTACGTAAATTGTGTCTGACTAATCAAACACATCTCCGTAAACAATAACGAATCAGTTGGAAACAATTTTCGACATCTGAACTGCAAAACATTATCGCACAAAAGTACAAATTTGTACCAAAAACAAAGGGTGAACTTAAACTTTTGACCGGTACTGTATATTTTTACGTCATACCTAGCCACAAAGTAGCATTCAACGCGTGCAGAAAATCCGTCTTCCCGGCCAGCGAGCGACGTAAAATGTTGTACTCACCACGGGCGGTGATAAATAAAGCCTCTGATCGCATATTTATCGCCCTTGCCTTCGGCTCGGACGCCAAATACCTGCGATCTGAGACATTTGTTTTAACGCCCTTGGTAACTGGCGAAGCGCAAATACAAGCCGATTCCCAACGGCTTGCCTAACATTTCTTGCTATATATTATTTCTCAAAAATCTGCCCTTTTTTTGCTTCGGGTTGTCCAGTGAAAATTCTCACGTCGGCTGAGTGTGTCGTCGATGGTATACTAAGTTCAGTGTTAGTAAATTAAGTAATCTAGTAAGTAGGTAGGTATAGTATAACACAACAATGTTTAACTTTTAGTAAGGAGCGCACATTTGTCGACAAATTGGCCTCAGTTTGGCGAAACAAGAAAATATGTACTTACCATTAAGTTGTTTTTTTTTTTAATTAAAAGAAAAACAAAAGTTAAGTATAGTCGCCATCATATACATCGGTACACTACTGTTCTAAAATATCGGCACGTGCACCCTAATGCCTTGAAAATAGAGGTGTATTCCGATGTCAAACAAGCACGTCACAAACATCCGAACACAACTCTATTTTCAAGGCATTAGGGTGCATGTTCAGATATTTCGACACCCTGTAGTGTTCAGATGTATGTGATGGCGACTGTACCACAGAATAAGTAATAGTACTTCGTACAGAAGGTTCTCTGTTAACAAATTCCCTGTGTAGGTACGCCAAACGTGCCTAAATGTCGCTATCCCTTTCTATCGCATGCGTTGCGCTGCGACCCGTGCGTGCGTCCCGTACCAGCGCGCGGCAACTACTAAATGGACCGCCAGTTGGCGGCCGGCCGGAATGTACTTGTAGCGGCGCATAGAAATCACAGAGTGAACCGCCTCTAGGGTTGCCATACGTCAGGATTTGTACTGACATGTCAGGATTTTTGACCCTTTGCCGCTTTTTTTAAAACCGGCCAAGTGCGAGTCGGACTCGCGCACGAAGGGTTCCGTACCATTGTCTATAAAGATATTTATTTTATTCTGTTTTTAGTATTTGTTGTTATAGCGGCAACAGAAATGCATCATCTGTGAAAATTTCAACTGGAACTATCACGGTATCAGTGAGATACAGCCTGATGACAGACAAGCAGACAGACAGACGGACAGCGGAGTCTTAGTAATAGGGTCCCGTTTTACTCTTTGAGTACGGAACCCTAAAAATTACCTCATAAAATACAAAATAATAGTAGTTTATGTGACTGTACATAATGAGGGGCATTTTAATGCCTAATTATGTACAGTTACATACACTGTTTTATCTACCCACATGTTATAAATGCTCAATGATGTGTTCGGGAACCATTAGAATAACCTGCATTGCACCGCCATGGCCGACTAGATTTCAAATCATGACCGACAACATCATGCTGCACGACCCCCACACCCGACCTGATTTCCACAATAACATCGATTGTCGATGCTATTATGATCACTGGGCCAGATAAAATGCAGATGTTACGTTACTGGTTGCAATTATGGTGGTCGTTATATATGGTTTCCGAACACATTCTAGAGGATTTATAACATGTGGGTAGATAAAAAATTTAATATATGTTTGTATGATACAATTATTACACAGTTTTAATGAATGAAATGATAAAACTGTGTGATAGGACTTTTATCAGGGTAATATTTTTTCCATATGGCGACCCTAACTGTACTATTATTACAGTTGCACGAAGGCACGCGAGTTCTTCGCGCACTACCGCGGCGCGCACGGCCGGCCGACGTGCGACCACTGCGGCATGCGTCGCAAGACTAAGGGCAAGCTCGCGCACCACATCAGGTCGGTTCATGAATATACTTCGCGCACTACCGCGGCGCGCACGGCCGGCCGACGTGCGACCACTGCGGCATGCGTCGCAAGACTAAGGGCAAGCTCGCGCACCACATCAGGTCGGTTCATGAATATACTTCGCGCACTACCGCGGCGCGCACGACCGGCCGACGTGCGACCACTGCGGCATGCGTCGCAAGACTAAGGGCAAGCTCGCGCACCACATCAGGTCGGTTCATGAGTATACTTCGCGCACTACCGCGGCGCGCACGGCCGGCCGACGTGCGACCACTGCGGCATGCGTCGCAAGACTAAGGGCAAGCTCGCGCACCACATCAGGTCGGTTCATGAATATACTTCGCGCACTACCGCGGCGCGCACGGCCGCCCGACGTGCGCCCACTGCGGCATGCGTCGCAAGACTAAGGGCAAGCTCGCGCACCACATCAGGTCGGTTCATGAATATACTTCGCGCACTACCGCGGCGCGCACGGCCGGCCGACGTGCGACCACTGCGGCATGCGTCGCAAGACTAAGGGCAAGCTCGCGCACCACATCAGGTCGGTTCATGAATATACTTCGCGCACTACCGCGGCGCGCACGACCGGCCGACGTGCGACCACTGCGGCATGCGTCGCAAGACTAAGGGCAAGCTCGCGCACCACATCAGGTCGGTTCATGAGTATACTTCGCGCACTACCGCGGCGCGCACGGCCGGCCGACGTGCGACCACTGCGGCATGCGTCGCAAGACTAAGGGCAAGCTCGCGCACCACATCAGGTCGGTTCATGAATATACTTCGCGCACTACCGCGGCGCGCACGGCCGCCCGACGTGCGCCCACTGCGGCATGCGTCGCAAGACTAAGGGCAAGCTCGCGCACCACATCAGGTCGGTTCATGAATATACTTCGCGCACTACCGCGGCGCGCACGGCCGGCCGACGTGCGACCACTGCGGCATGCGTCGCAAGACTAAGGGCAAGCTCGCGCACCACATCAGGTCGGTTCATGAATATACTTCGCGCACTACCGCGGCGCGCACGGCCGGCCGACGTGCGCCCACTGCGGCATGCGTCGCAAGACTAAGGGCAAGCTCGCGCACCACATCAGGTCGGTTCATGAATATACTTCGCGCACTACCGCGGCGCGCACGGCCGCCCGACGTGCGCCCACTGCGGCATGCGTCGCAAGACTAAGGGCAAGCTCGCGCACCACATCAGGTCGGTTCATGAATATACTTCGCGCACTACCGCGGCGCGCACGGCCGGCCGACGTGCGACCACTGCGGCATGCGTCGCAAGACTAAGGGCAAGCTCGCGCACCACATCAGGTCGGTTCATGAATATACTTCGCGCACTACCGCGGCGCGCACGGCCGGCCGACGTGCGCCCACTGCGGCATGCGTCGCAAGACTAAGGGCAAGCTCGCGCACCACATCAGGTCGGTTCATGAATATACTTCGCGCACTACCGCGGCGCGCACGGCCGCCCGACGTGCGCCCACTGCGGCATGCGTCGCAAGACTAAGGGCAAGCTCGCGCACCACATCAGGTCGGTTCATGAATATACTTCGCGCACTACCGCGGCGCGCACGGCCGGCCGACGTGCGCCCACTGCGGCATGCGTCGCAAGACTAAGGGCAAGCTCGCGCACCACATCAGGTCGGTTCATGAGTATACTTCCTAGAATAAATTTTCTACTAAGCTGCAACGGAGCTAAGTGGGCGGGGCACGTAGAACCGATGGCCGTTGGGGCGGAAAGGTTCTCGAGTGGCGACCACGTACTGGAAGGCGCGGCGTGGGTAGGCCCCCCACAAGGTGGACTGATGACCTGGTAAAGGTCGTGGGACTCCGCTGGATGCGGGTGGCGCAAGCCCGGTCATTGTGGCACTCTTTGGGGGAGGCTTATTACCAGCAGTGGACGTCTTTTGGCTAATGATCATGATGATGATGGAGTAACGCTGGTAACGATAATTTACTTTAAAAACAAAGTTTTAACCGACTTCAAATCTGTAGCCAAATTGCTTCAAGTTTGACTATAAAATTTGAGGAGCTCCCTCGATTTCTCCAGGAACCCATCATCAGAACTGGATGTTGGTGACAACGGGACCAATCTGGAAGTGTATGCATCAAAAAACATTTTTTTTTCAAACCGGTTCATAAATTACCGAGTTATCGCGTAACAAACGCACAAAAAAAAACAAAAAAAAAACAGTCGAATTGAGAACCTCCTCCTTTTATAAAGTCGGTTAAAAATACAATATTAAGCGAAAATTTACTAAATGGTGACTAGAACAATGTTTCTACAGCGTCAAGGACTATTTAAATTACTAAAATGTTTTACATATGAAATTATTACAATATTGAATTAATATCTAATTGACATGTTAGCTTCTTTAAATATAATGTTTGTACGCTTGCTTGCAAGCTGAATACAGGGACTTAAACATTATATCCTAAGACAATGTAGAACTGTATTCTTACAATATATATTTTTTAATTTGAATTTTTTGAACGATATTTATAAATTTCTAATGAAAGGAAAAATTTTATGCTCCGAGCCGGATTCCAACCGGCGACCACAGGCATACATGGCCCGTCGCTACTAACCAACTGAGCTATCGGAACAATCTGTCTCGGGCACTCATCATCAACATCATATCAGCCGAAATACGTCCACTGCTGGACATAGGCCTCCCCCAAAGAGTTCCAAAGTGACCCGTCCTGCGCCACCCGCATCCAGCGGACTCCCGCGACCTTTACCAGGTCATCAGGCCACCTTGTGGGGGGGCCTACCAACGCCGCGCCTTCCGGTACGTGGTCGCTACTCGAGAAAAATTAAAATAAATATGTATCGATTTAATCCTGTCATAAATATGTACCGAAACCTGACATCCGCTGACATAAAAGCGATAGGACATATTTATGAGTTCAGCTGTAAAGTATCTGCCCGCGGCTCCGTCCAGGAACCCGTTTATATCGTAGCGCCATACAAACTTTCACCACTGTGACTCAAACTATATCTTTACCAAATTTCATCTAAATCGGTTCAGCGGTTTAAACGTGAATAGGTAACTGACAGACAGACACTTTCGCATTTATAATATTAGTATGGATTTATTTATTCCATTAACTTTAAGATAATGATGATGATGATGATGACTTGATGACCGCCTCAGCTGCCGAGTGTCCACACAGCGCATCCTCAAATTAATACTGTGACACCATATATGTATACAGTTTTACACGATGAAAGTGCCCTATTACTCGCTAGATGGCGCTGTGCTTACATCAAACTGGGTAACGCTTGTTCATCTCGGAAACACTAAAGTTCTTGAGTATTGTTTAACATCACATATTACAAGTCCTGCTAAACAGTTTTTAGGTTAATTTTTGGGAATGATCCTCATTATCTTACGAGGGTCGTTAATATCAGTGCGTTATACAGTCATAGGAATAATAATGGTACTTACGTTATTAAGTGTCAGAGTGAAAAAAGGTGTCAGATTGGTGGCCACTTCTAGGTAAAAGGAGCGTCGGCCGCCCACCAGCTCGATGGGTGGACGATATTAGGAAGATCGCGGGTCACTTCTGGATAAGATTAGCCCAGGATAGGGACGGGTAGCGTACTCGAAGAGAGGCCTATGCTCAGCAGTGGGCGATTACAGGCTGACAATGATGATGATGACGTTATTAAGTACCTTTTCATCACACTTGCTCATAAATGGTGTTATTCCTTGCCTGTATACAGAAGGACAATGGCCTAAATTGTTGCCGCGGGAAATAATGGCACCATGGGAGTTATGAGCTTGTGTGTGATCTGATTGGTTAAGCAAATCTGGGCGGCAAGAATTCTGCTCTGTGATTGGTTGAAATATTGAAGCTCCGCCCTCCACTCGCACTGATCTAGAAGTGAACTTGTCAATTTCGTCAATATTTGATTGATGCGCTTGTATAAAACATAGGTTTTTCTGTCTTTTGTAGTTATTTATTTCCTCGCAAATGTGATGAAAAACAATGTGTATAACACGGGCGTAAGAATATTGCAAACTCGAGTCATCAAAAGCCCTCCGCCTTACGGCGTCGGGCTCCTGATAGACTCTCGTTTGCAATATTCCTCATACGCCCCTTGTTAAACAATGTACTATTATCTATCCAAATATCATAAACCCTCCATGATGCGTTCAGGAACCGCACATTATGACCATCATAAAAATAGGCTGTTTTTATGGAGGTCATAATGTGGTATAGACTGATTCAACAGGAAGGTTTATATGTATAATGCATGTATTATACATATAAAGTTATAAACCCGTGCGAAGCCGGGGTGGGTCGCTAGTATTTAATAGATATCATCATCATATCAGCCGACTGACGTCCACTGCTGGACATAGGCATCCCTCAAAAAGTGCCAAAGTGACCGGTCATGCGCCACCCGCATCCAGCGGACTCCTGACTAATAGATATACATACTTTAAATACATAGAAAACATGCAAGACTAAGAAAAAAATGTTAATGCTCATCACACAAATATGTGCCCTCACCGGGATTCGAACCCAGGACCTTCAGCTTCGCAGGCAGCGTAGTAGTGGGTACTAGGCTAACTGGTCGTCAAAAATGTATAATAATACATATTAGTATAGAGTACAGGGGCCCATTTCTCAAAGCGTATTAGTCTGATAATATTAGTGTTTTGTCTCGTAAATAAAACCAAAAAATGAGATAAAACATTAATATTATTAGGCTAATACTTTTTCACCTCACTAGCTCGGAAAGGCCTTTTTGTATGTTTGATATCTATTGAGAAAATCGCTTTTTATCCACATGTGAAGAAAGTAGACGTAGAACGTTAAAAGTACTATGACGTAGAACGTTAAATGTTTTTTTTTTGTTTTTTGTAGGTATATTTTATGACATATTTATGTTTATCTTTTATTTTTAACTTTTTTTACTTATTTTTAACCGTTTTTTTTCTTCAAAATTTTTTTTTTTACCTTTTTTTTATTTATTTTTTTAACTTTTTTTACTTTTCTTAAAACTTTATTTTACTTTTTTTTGTTTTTTTTTTACCTTTTTTCTTATTTTCCTTGCTGTAGTGAGGTGAAAAGATTTGTGTTATACACGGGTGAAAAGTTATTTTACGTCTCGTGTGTTGAAACACTCGCTACGCTCAGGATTCTATTTTTGAACCACTCGCTTCGCTCGTGGTCAATCATAGAATCCTTTCGCTAGCTCGTGTTTCAAATGAACACTCGCAGGTAAAATACAACTTTCCCCCCTTGTATAACAAATAACTATTTGAGAAATGGGGCCCAGATAACATCTCCTTGCTCTTATTCACCTTAAGTCTGAGGCCTGAGTGGACGCTCGGAGCGGAGCGTTCGGTGGGGCGGGCGAGCGTGCATTCAATTTGTACAGCGTCTAGCCGTCTACTCAGGACACCATGCAGTATGAGCCCCGCACGCCTCGCCCCGCCGCACGCCCGACTCGAGCGTCCACTCAGGCCTTACACTTAGTCACTCAAAGGGCAATGGAGAGGGCTATGCTGGGAGTTTCTCTGCGTGATCGCATCAGAAATGAGGTTATCCGCAGCAGTACCAAAGTAACCGATATAGCCCTCCGAATCGCTAAACTTAAGTGGCAGTGGGCAGGGCACATTGCACGTAGAACCGATGGCCTTTGGGGCGGAAAGGTTCGCGAGTGGCGACCACGTATCGGAACACGCGGCGTGGGTAGGCCCCCCACAATCCGCTGCTGCCGCTGGATGCGGGTGGCGCAGGACCGGTCACTTTGGCACTCTTTGGGGGAGGCTTATGTCCAGCAGTGGACGTCTTTCGTCTGATATGATGACGATGCTCTTGTACAGTCGCCATCACATAGGTACATCGGAGCAAACAAGCAGGTCACAAACATCGGAACACACCTCTATGTTCAAGGCATTAGGGTGCATGTGCCGCTATTTTTGAACACCTATAGTGTACCTAATATGTATGTGAATGCGACTGTAATAGTTAATTTTACAAGCTTTATATTTTTATATCAAAAAGCTTACAGCGCCCTGCGCGTCCAGTATAACAACGCTTTCAGGATGCTGTTGGGGCTGCCGAAACATTGCAGCGCGTCAGGAATGTTCGCGGAGGCGCGCACGGATGGATTTCACGCAATATTGCGAAAACGTGTTGCATCTCTGCAGAGACGTATCGGCCTTAGCCCCAACAGCCTCCTGGAGACAGTGGCAGAAAGGAACGATGGCCCATTTCTGTATCACTGGAATAAATTGCATGTGATATCCTTGTAGCCAAGCATGCCTTTTAGTTTGTCATATATGTATTAATGTTTAATATAAGTGGATAATTTTGTAAAGTGTACTAACATTACATTTAAGTTATTTATTGTAATTAACCAAATATGGATTTATTCCGAAAAAAAAAAAATTATTGATTGATTAACTTGCACTGTTCGTATGTATGTAAATATGTAAGTATGTAAATATGTAAGTTGTCCGTCAAAATTTGAAATCCATTTTTCAGTCACTTCCTGTTATCCAATTGAGTTGAAATTTTGCAAGCATATGTATATCGCATGACAATGCAATATTATGAAACGACAAACCCCATCGAGTTTGGGCTCGTTTGAATCGTCTCAATGAGTACTTGATGATGGTATGCAGAAAAGTAGAGTCGGCAGTAAAAGCTTGTACCAAAAATGAAATTTTTGACAGAAACTTATTATAGCGCAAAATCAATTTTAATTTGTTGGTTGTTTGACGCACGTATAGATCGCGTACCTGGCCGATACTGACAATAACACACGCGGGTAAGGGGGGGTTATCATTGCTAGATCATGTACGCGTGTTGACCGCACGTCGCCCTATAGGCTCTATCTATAGGAGGTTATCTGTGCCTATAGTGTACCTACGTATGTGATGGCGACTGTAATAGTTAATTATCTCCTCCAGAATCCGTCACTCCGAGGTCCGCTGCAAGATATGCAAGGTAGTCTTCGAGAAGTTTTCCTCACTGAGGGCGCACAACAAGCGCAAACATGTTGTGGAGGCGACCGAGCGCAACTACTGCGTCGAGTGTGATATGCAATTCAGTAACAACGTGTTGTACAAAGACCATGTCAACTATAGCGTGAGGCACCGAGCTAAGCCCAGGCAAGTACCTCATAACTAATAACTAACGAAAATTGAAGACATACAGCGTTGGCCAAATAGTACATTTCGATGCTAGTGCGGAAAGTATGTCATTACTCCACGAGTGCCGAGATATCTTGCCACGAGCCGTAGGCGAGTGGTAAGACTCGGGACGAGTGAAGAATGACATTTCCGCACGTGTATCGAACGACGTTTTTTAATACAGTTGCGCAAAAATAAGAAAAGCAACAAGTAAGAACAGTATTAAAAAAATATTTTTTTGAACATCTTCATTATTTTTCAACTGTATTACAATGATGTTACAGAATTAATAATATAAAAGTTTCAAATGCCTTACTTATTGTTTTTCTTATTTTGTCGCAACTGTATTATAAAACGTCATTCGGATACACGTGGAAAAGTAAAAAGCACTAGTGCGCAAAATACAACTTTGCGCACGATTTGCAGCTACAAAAATTACCACTTTTTGAGCAACTGTATTAAAAAGTATTTTTCATCACACTTGCTCATAAATGGTGTTATTCCTTGCCTGTATACAGGAGGACAATGGCCTAAATTGTTCCCGCGGGAAGTGTGATCTGATTGGTTAAGCAAATCTGCACGGCAAGAATTCTGCTCTGTGATTGGTTGGAAAATAAAATCGAGCAGGCCACGCCCTGCAAGAACCACATGCTCCATGCTTTGTGATTGGTTGAAATATTGAAGCTCCGCCCTCCACTCGCACTGATCTAGAAGTGAAGTTGTCAATTTCGTCAACATTTGATTGATGCGCTTGTATAGAACATAGGTTTTTCTGTCTTTTGTGGTTATTTATTTCCTCGCAAATGTGATGAAAAACATTGTGTATAACACGGGCGTAAGGATATTGCAAACTCGAGTCATCAAAAGCCCTCCGCCTTACGGCGTCGGGCTCCTGATAGACTCACGTTTGCATTATTCCTCATACGCCCCTTGTTAAACAATGTACTATAACGTGATGGCGCCAGTAATGGATACTTTAAGGAGATCGTGTATTTTCATCAACAATAAAATAACAATGTTTGTACTTGAAACAATAATAATTAGTAATAACTATAAAATATATCCGTAAGAAATGAAATATTTGCTTTTTGCTAATTGAAGGGACATAGATTAAGAGAAAAATTGGAATAAGCAAAAATATGTCAAAGCTCCAGTTATGGTCACCCAATCTCCAGTAATGGATACTTCTCGAGACCCAGTAATGGATAGACCCCAATAATGGATACCCCAGTAATGGGCACTAAGATAACGCAATGTTTTCGTATAGGTCGTTTTTATTCTAGCTTATATATTACGGGACAGGACAGGATACGAAGATATCGTGTATTTTTACAATTACAAGCTTTTATTTACTTTCACCTGTCCCGTTGTCTGTCTGTAATCAAATCTTGCAAGTTAAATTTGACCCACTTCCCGGTTTCTGATTGAGCTGAAATTTTGCATGCATATGTATATCGCATGACAATGCAATATTATGATAACATGGACCTGATCTGATGCTGGAGCTGGAAGGTGGCCATAGGAACTCCGCAATAAAACGACACAACCCCATCGAGTTTGTGCTCCCAATCTTCCCAATGAGTAGTTGATGATGGTATGCAGAAAAGTACAGTCGACAATAAAAGCTTGTACCAAAAATATAATCTTTGACAGAAACTTATTATTCTATAAGGTACTGAATTATTTATAAACAAATTTCAGGCACAACTTGATTCAGAAACAGTAGCAAATATGTGAAATGCGTTCAAATTAAAATCTCATTAACATTTTTATTCATTTTCATGTAAGTATGATATAATACTTTTAAGACTGATGTTTTGATTGTTTTTAATGTTTCTTATATTATTTCAGTTGAAAGCGGCATAATGAATCAAGCCGCGTTTAAATACTTAAAAAAATAAGTTTGCGGATATTATAGCCGCGAAATACGATGGCCCATCATACAGGACGCAACTCTTGTACCTTCATCTCATTCCACCGCCTATTGTGTGGAGCTAGCTGATATGCACGTCCTGAAACGCTAGCACAAGACCACGTGCGGGCTTTTTCGCGCCGAGGTAGTCTATCCGTCTCTTTCTAAGTGTTCTAATTAGAAACAGACGGATAGATCTCGCCACGAAATAGCTCGCTGTGCAGACGTCTGAGCGCGGCGTACTGCATACGGAGCATACGATATAAGATATAGCGCGATAGAGAATATAATGTTTCCTGTCTAGCTCTATCTTATAACTTTTGCCCCGTATACAGTCAGCCGCGCTCGGACGAATATATTCGTTTTTTGTTATAATGTACAGTTAAAAATCATAGTTATCGATAAGTATCCATTATTGGAGAAACGTAACTTTAGCGGATCCAATGATGGACACTATCTATTTCAAATTCATTAACCTAAACTCAAATTGTTCAATTACAACATTATTTGAAATATATTTATAGCAATCCATAAAATAAACTGAAATTCAAATAGCTTTCATAGTAATTAAATAATTAGCAACATAATTAAAAAATAATCTACACTCACTTCCTTAAGCATTCGGTTAAAAAAAAAAATTAAAAAAAAAAAAAAAAAAATGAAAGTTTGTTAGATAAATTTATTAAGGTGAAGCATCTCGGGTGAAGCTACATACGCGACACTAAAAACCTACTAGGCGGCGCAACATTATCGTAATTCTCCCCAGGAACACACACCGCTACATTTCACGCACACTATCTCACTTTACTGTGACAGGTCACTGACCTCGGTATTTTTTTGCTTTCGTGATATTATACATTTAAATCAGTCACCAACCTCCATACAGAAAGTGAAATTGTCAAAACATCTTATTGAATAATGTCAGACTTGTTGACATTTTCTTATTCTGCGATGATTCTGCGTATGTTTCTTAGGTACATTTTGGTATATGAAATATGTACTATTGATAAGTCAATAGATTAGTCTTTAGATTGGCAATGTCATAGCAACTCTATTCGGTCTTCGCTAAGGTGCAAAATTTCATGAAAATAAGCAACCGAAAATTTATGAACATTGCTTGACAAAAGGGGTTACATTATGGTAAGGACTCAGATCGAGCTGGCTTTTTGGGGGGCTTGAGCCTGGATGGATAATTAAATTTGATAATTCAATTTAATTCTCAAGTCTCAACTCATCCCAATAGAGGGGCCATTAAGCGATCACGTCAGTCAGAATGATCGAGCCTTGTTGGTACGTACCTATTTGTACGTTACTGGGTAGGTATCTATATTAGGTAATCCTTATTTTGCTCCTTAGTTTTATAGTGTGAGAATGCAAAAAAGTAGGTACTACAAATAATACTAAGTATAAAATACCGTCCTAAAACATAATTATACATTCGGTTTCTGCTGCTGCTGTAAGTGTTATTATGAAAGTGTAACACCAATGTTTAACGGCCTCCGTAGCCCAGTGGGTAGTGACTCTGCCTACGAAGCTGGAGGTCCCGGGTTCGAATCCCGGTCAGGGCATTTATTTGTGTGTTTATCACGAATATTTGTTCCTGAGTTATGGATGTTTATATATGTATATAAGTATCTATATGTATTTATCTATTATATATATCATCGCCTAGTACCCACAACACAAGCCTTACTGAGCTTACCGTGGGCCTAGGTTGATTTGTGTAAGATTGTCCCATAATATTTATTTATTTATTTCTTTATTTATTAGGTATACCCGTAAACCAATATCAGGCCAGAATATAATTATACTAAATAGACCTAATAAACTCGTACCTACATACAACGTGTCCCAAAACTCAACGATAAGCCGGCACCAGAGGATGGAGCTGCTTATGATTAGTCGAGAAAAAATAAGGAAAAAAATATATCTAAATATATAAAATAAAATATATCTACCACGTGTCCCAAAACTCAACGATAAGCCGGCACCAGAGGATGGAGCTACTTATTTAGATATATTTTTTTCCTTATTTTTTCTCGACTAATCATAAGCAGCTCCATCCTCTGGTGCCGGCTTATTGTTGAGTTTTGGGACACGTTGTATATTAATACGTATTTAGTACTCTTTTATCACTGTCACTGACACCCCCTGGTGCCTCTATGATTGTGATGTACGGTAAGTAGTGTCGTCAGCAAACCGAAAGTAAATAATGTAGTCGCAGGTGATGGTGATACCTACATCAAAGGGTAGACACTAATAACATAAATATAGTAATTTGTTAGTGCTATGTGGAAGTCATTTGTATATTCATGAAGATCATAAAAACTCTTCGGTGCTCTCCAGTACCACATCCAATGAACCTGGTTCAAAGCGATGCGTTGTTAGGACTATAGAATTCGACATTAAAATCGCAAAGCACGATGTAGTTCTGGTTTTTACAAGCTTTATATTAACTTCACCTGTTTGTATGTAGGTTAATTTTGTCAGTAACTTATTTGGTTTTGTTTTATGGATCAGTTAGGGTAGTGTAGACACAAATTTGCGACTTCGAAAAGCTTGTGCCAGTTGCGCGACACGCCTTTTACGCCTGAATTTTAAAGTTGATTAAAATGGGGAACTTGCATGGGACTTCAATCTCGAATAAATTGCACTCAATTGATGCGGATATAACGGCCTCCGTAGCCCAGTGGGTAGTGACTCTGCCTACGAAGCTGGAGGTCCCGGGTTCGAATCCCGGTCAGGGCATTTATTTGTGTATTTATCACGAATATTTGTTCCCGAGTTATGTATGTTATGTATATAAGTATCTATATGTATGTATCTATTATATATATCATCGCCTAGTACCCACAACACAAGCCTTACTGAGCTTACCGTGGGCCTAGGTTGATTTGTGTAAGATTGTCCCGTAATATTTATTTATTTATTTATATACGTAGAAATATCATACAGAAGAAAAAAAAACGATTGTATTAGTTTTATCTCACGTTAAAATGACGAAAAAAAATTATTATTGTTTCGATAAAATAACATAACAGTTACACAGAATATTGAATTGGCACAGAAAATGATATTTTGTATGACAAGTATAGACTTAAAACGCAAATGTTGTGGAGATAATTGCAAATTAATGACTTACTCCATAGTAAACGCGCCGAGAATATATGTTGTGACGTCATAGCATAAGCCAGTTTAATATAGAGCGTTTTCGGGGGGTGCCGGCGCGTGCAGATTTCAAATGCATATAAAATCAGAAAAATAAATCATAAGAAAATTTTAGTGCTACAGTTGTTTTAATGCTAAATTATACATTTGATTTTCGCAATAAAATAAAAAGATGCAAGTTCCCTATTCCAAAAATTGTATTTGAATTAAACTGCAAATCTGTAAGCTCTAAGGGCACGAAGCTATTGCCCTTCGAAAATTATATATTTTTTCCGAACTTCGTCGATTTTTAATTGCCCTGTCTGGACAAAAACATAATCATAAATCCCTCGCGCTATGAGAAAAAATATTAGTAATAAAGTTAAACTCAATAACATTTCAACCTAAATCACGTCGAACCGATGGCCGTTGGGGCAGAAAGGTTCTTGAGTGGGGACCGGACTGATGACCTGGTGAAGGTCGCGGGAGTCTGCTGGATGCGGGTGGCGCAGAACCGGTCATTGTGGCAATCTTTGAGGGAGGCCTGTGTACAGCAGTTGACGTCTTTCGGCTGATATGATGATGATTATTTATTGCTTTTTCCATTGATACTTGGCTACTTCCACACAAACTATAGGTCTCTCGAAGGCCTTTTGCACTCAATTCTTCAAAAAAGCCATTTTTACCTTTTTTCGTATTGTCAAGATTGTGCGTGTAGTTTAACAGAATTTATAGAGGGTTTGTATGAAAGAAAATTACATATCAACAAAACTTTATATTTAACAATTTTTCTCATTGGACGAGGGATTTTGCCAATATTTTGATCCGGACGGGACCATGACTTAAAATTGACAATCTTCGGGAAAATATACTATATTTGAAGGGCCATCGCTTGAGTTTATAGACCTGTGGCTTAACTCAAATTGTTTTAAATTTATCTATCTTTTAAAGTGTACTACATCTTGATGGTAAAAGTAGCAGAGTTTATGACTTTTAAACCAAAATTTCGTGTTCACACTATCCTAACTATATATCGGTTCAATATACCGAAAAACCATGCCTTGCGATTTAAGCCTATTTTGTGTCGATTTCTACTGACCTATATCTACAAAGAATAATATAGGTAAGCAATATTATATCGTAAACTCGTGAATATCTGTGAGTTAATTCAAATGAACCCTAAGCATTCTCCAAATCTTCAAATCAATAAAGAGTTGTCAATGCACGGTGGTGAATCCTCTTTAGTAGCTAGCGTCCATAGGCTTCGATATCTCGCATACTGTGTGTTTGTTTGCAAAATACATGGTATAAAAAAATGGTACTAATAATAATTCTTTGGTAATTGTACTGACTGCCGTGCTTCCTGGATGGCCCCTCGATTGCGATTCCTGCTTGTAAGTAATGTATTTTATTTACTCATATTTCTTTTGTACGCATAGGATTACAAATGATATGCCATTTTATACTATTTATTATGTATGTATCACATACATACATATAAACCTGAGCTCTGCTTGGGTGAAAATAGAGAAAAATAATTTCCCAGATATGAGACTTAGCTGGTAAGGCGAAAAAAATATATATTCTATACTACTATATATAGAATGGGTGGTGCAGGACCGGTCATTTTGGCACTCTTTTGGGGAGGCATATGTCCAGCAGTGGACGTCTTTCGGCTGATATGATAATGATGATGATATATAGAATATTTTACTTTTTCGCCTTATCACAAAGGAATAAGGTGCCAAATTGTAAACATAGCTCGGAAGTCGATTTTAGCTACCTAATTGTATTCTCATTGGCAAGATCCGTCACATCATTATATCCTTCCCATAAAGCTTTAAAGCGAGCATACGTTGTTTACTACAGCATACTTAATCTAAATATGTCTGTTCTAGTGAATTCCTTAGCCTCAGAGTAGGTAAAGAAAATGAAACAAATTCTTCATTAGTAGGAATGTTTTATACCACAAGAATAAAAAGTATATCATTCAATGTAAATTACATCATACAATAAAATCATCCTACTTCATTATTTGTAGGTAAAAAAAATATGTTAGGTAACAAAAATATGCAAGTCTATATATGCAATGGAACACTTTACTGTTTAGGCATATTAATTGTTACAATTATTTAATACTTCTTCTTCACTTGACTTTCAAACTCTCACTCAAGACCCGTAGCATGGATGGCCTTATCACGCGATAAGTGATAAGAATGATATATGATAACGCCATCCATGCTACGGTGCCTGGTCTGCCATGAACCCGCTTAGCGGGCGCCTATATACGCCGTAGCCATCGGCAAGGAGCGTAGTGCGTAGAGATTCTGGGCAGTGAATGTGTTAAAAACTTGGAGTTGAAGTGTAGTTAGGAGGTATCTTGAAGAACTGTATCCAATTGGGTGACAATAATCCGTCTTGATTTGACCACAATAAACACAAATTACATCATGCTTGCAGATTCCGAGTAGGTATAAATATTCTGACAATCTCTTTCCACATTCAATTGGTTGGAACTGCAGGGGATTTAACTGGATGGCGTCATTATAACAGCGGATCACAATATACTATCATAATCGTTATAGTTTGTACACTATACGATTTTCATTGTATTTAATATATTATTATTTTATTGAAAACGATATAATATCTAAGTCCTAAGACAGCGTAAATGCCAAATGTCAAATCTTTCTATATGACAGATCGCTGCCCCAATATTAAAGGGTTCTATGTTGCACTTTTATCAACTTGAAATTTGAAGTTTGTCAGAGTGATACTAGGTCTAAATTGAAGTACCCCGACAATGTAACATAGGACCCTATAATATTGGGGCAGCGAGATGTTACGACATACACTGGACTAGACAATGTGACCTGTGTGATAAAAAAATATTCCACATACTAAAGAAACGTATTCGAACTTCTTTCATTAATAACGGGCTCTTAAGATGAGAAATATGAAAAATCGGGTTGTAATGGTAGGGTTTGTGAACGAACTTTTGTGTTTTAAATTAGAACAAATTGTAAAAATGACCGAAAATCTATTTTAAACGTTTATCCACCCACATGACACCCTATTAATTCTCCCTGAAAACGTATTATTTTCTAACAGCTGGTATTAAACTAGCGAATTTTACAGTTGTCAAAATGCAAAAAATCGCGACAGACGTCCGTCCAGCCCGAGGCCGCTTGGCCATCTGCCTACTAAAATTCAACGAATGACTTACGCGCATCCGTTTTGAGCGAGATTTTATATTTATGTGCTTAATGTTACTAATTTACGTTAATTAAAAATAAAATGAGCCTACTACGTTGTCAAATATATAATAAGGAATAAAAGGATACAAAAATAAATACTGAACATTGACTAGCAAAAAAATGGTTCTGGTTTTTAGTCAACTCGACCTACCGAAAAACGCGCAAGCAGAGCTAACTTTGCGAGCCTAATCCATCGAGGCAAATTAATCAAATCGTGTGTTGGGCATTATATAATTGTAGCAAATATCTTCAAATAGCATTTAAATAAGAAACCGTTACATTTTATGTAGTTTTCGCGTAATGAAGTAGGAATTTCCAAGCCCATTTTGGTACTTTTCTGAAGCTGCTTCACCTTAAAATATCACGCCGTTAGCCTGCGAATGTCAAATAACGTTTTGTATGGCATCGAACCACCTTAATGGTAGACACTCACATTTTGTTTCAGGGTTCCGTGCCCAGAATGCGATAAAACCTACAGCAAACGCAGCTACATGAAGAATCACTACAATTTGGAGCATCTCAAGTCGAGCAAATACATATGTCCCATTTGTGAGAAGGTACGTAACGTAATTCAAATTTACTTATTTATACAGGATGACTGGTAATTCGACCTATTCCTTGAAAGGGGTTATACTAGAGCTAATTTGCAACAATTTATGTCCAGTCAACCAGGGGTCAAAACACGATTTTTTTTTAATTTTTCGTGTTTTTAGTTTGTTTGAAAAAAAATCGCCTTGCAGCCTTAAAGTGCTGAATGTGACAAAAATGTTTGTTTACCATCCAAATGGAACTACTTTTGTCACAATCACCAGCTTAAGGCTGCCAGGAGAATTTTTTTCATACAAACTAAAAACTCGAATATCTCGGAAACCAGCGAGTTTCGACCCCTGGTTGACTGGACATAAATTGTTGCAAATTAGCTCTAGCTTGTATGTCGAATTTCTCTCGAGTTTCTCTGCGTGATCGCATCATAAATGAGGCTATCCGCAGCAGAACCAAGGTAACCGATATACTTAGCCCTCCGAATTGTTAAACTTAAGTGGCAGCGGGCGGGGCACATTGCACGTAGAACCGATGGCCGTTGGGTCGGAAAGGTTCTCGAGTGGCGACCACGTACCGGCTTGCGCGGCGTGGGTAGGCCCCCCACAAGGTGGACTGATGACCTGGTAAAGGTCGCGGGAGTCCGCTGGATGCGGGTGGCGCAGGACCGGTCATTTTGGCACTCTTTGGGGGAGGCCTATGTCCAGCAGTGGACGTCTTTCGGCTGATATGATGATGATATATCGAATTTGAAGTAAGTATTCGTCCTTGCACTTACGTACTTGCCAGTAAGGGACGAATGCTTATTATGTCCGATATACATGCGACACCGGACTTGTGATTACTGCCCACTTGGGCTTGTACTTTGACAGAGAGGAAATGGTACGTGTGCCTACTCCCTTTTTAGGGTTCCGTACTCAAAGAGTAAAACGGGACCCTATTACTGAGACTCCGCTGTCCGTCCGTCCGTCTGTCTGTCACCAGGCTGTATCTCACTGATACCGTGATAGTTCCAGCTGAAATTTTCACCGATGATGTATTTCTGTTGCCGCTATAACAACAAATACTAAAAACACAGAATAACCATCGTGCGCGAGTCCGACTCGCAGTTGGCCGGTTTTTTAGTGATGTCAACTACCTACCAACAACAACAAATACTTACACACAGTAGTAAAGAAAACAGCGAATATAATAGCAGATACAAACAACGGGCGGCCTTATCGCTAAAGAGCGATCTGTTCCAGGCAACCTTTGGATAGCGGAGATAAAATAGGCAGTCATAACGTAACTAATTGGTAGTGCAACAAAAACTACTAGGATGCCAAAAACAATAATCATTATATTTGAAATTGTTTCAACTGAGATCTACTTATCTTGAAAACAATGACATTCACGACAAACAATGGTATTATGTGGTCGGCGCGTGCCATTTTTTGCAAGAAAAATGTAACTGTCACAAAATTATACAATAATGAACTCTATCGTACTAGCCAAAGATTCCAAATAAACTGGCAAACGATGGAAAATTTCTGGTTTATATACCTGTGAGATGATAGAGTTCATTATGCACTGAACATTTTATGCGGCGGTAGCGGTAACCTTTTTTTGACGTGATAACTTCTTATAAATCGATGAAAACCGAGAGCATGCACGAAAAAGTACGACTCATTGTCCCGTTCCGCCTGAGCCGAGCGTTCGGCTTTCTGACGTTATCACCTAAAATTATCTTCCGTAAATCGACTTTATAGACAACCAATTTTTTTGGCAAAAAAAGGCACGCGCCGACCACATAATAGTATTGTTTGTTTTGAATGGCATTGTTTTGAAGATACGTAGATCAGCTCATCATCATCATCATATCAGACGAAAGACGTCCACTGCTGGACGTAGGCCTCCCCCAAGGAGTCCCAAAATGCCGGTCCTGCGCCACCCGCATCCAGCGGACTCCCGCGACCTTTACCAGGTCATCAGTCCATCTTGTGGGGGCCTACCCACGCCGCGCCTTCCGTACGTGGTCGCCACTCGAGAACCTTTCCGCCCCAACCACCATCAGTTTTACGTGCAATGTGCCCCGCCCACTGACACTTAAGTTTAGCGATTCAGAGGGCTATATATCACCCAAAGGGCAATGGAGAGGGCTATGCTGGGAGTTTCTCTGCGCGATCGCATCAGAAATGAGGCTATCCGCAGCAGAACCAAGGTAACCGATATAGCCCTCCGAATCGCTAAACTTAAGTGGCAGTGGGCGGGGCACACTGCACGTAGATCTGTGGGGTAATCACGTAACGTTCCGAACGCGCGTCGGTACAATGGGCTTGAGACCTTAAATTTGTTTACAATGCCATTCGAACCAGTTTTTGTAGATGAACAAATGTTTCTATGGAAGCAACTACATTTAAAGGACATTAATACCCAAAAAGTCGAGTTAAAGACGGACCTTGCTGACAGCAGCCGAAACGCTTCATACTGATTGGCTTTAAAGTATGACGTCACGCCGTGCAATTTGTACTAACCGTTGCATGGAAAATGAAGTAAATTGCTGTTTCGGTCGCAAAATACTGCGTTTAGGTCCATAGTTGTCATACAAATTTGTTTCTATAAAAGCGTAAGGATTCTATTGGTACTTTTAAATGTATTCTTGGACAATAAATAAAAAAACTTTTTTTTCTAAACTTTCAAGGTTCATATCTTTTTATGATTTGAATTATATTTTGTAATTTATACTGTATTACAATCATTTGATGGTTAACTATCCATTTAGCAACACGACGTTATCAATTTTAACACCACGCAACAAGCCTATTTAACTGTCATTTTTCCATATAAAAAGTGACGTTTAGACCTACCCGACGTTCGTAGAATGCGTTACGTGATCGACCTACAGCTCAGTTGAAACAATTTCAACTATAACAACTACCATATTGTTCCAGTGTTTTCTGAACGGTCATGGGCTGAGGAATCATGTAAAATACACGCACGAGAAAACCCCCAAGTCGAAGAACTATATCTGCACCTACTGCGACCGAGGATTTAATGTAAGGCCACGTAAGCTTCAGCGTAAATGCGCTGGTTGTCAAGTTGTCCGTCAATCGATTTGAAATGGGGAACTTGCATGGGATTTCAATTTCGAATAAATTGCACTCTATCGATGCGGATAAACGTAGAGATATCATACAAAAGAAAAAAAAACGGTTGTATTAATTTTATCTCACGTTAAAATTAAGAAAATATTTTTTTTTTCGATAAAATAACACAACAGTTACACAGAATATTGAATTAAAAATGATATTTTGTAAAACAAGTATAAACTAAAACGCAAATTTTCAAATTTTTCAAATTCAAATATTTATTCGTGACACACAATTTACACATACAAAAGAAATAATATAATACATATTTTGTCACGAAATGGACCCTGCTCAGCATATTGCTAGCTTTGCAGCCAGCGCTGGTCTTCCGCAGGGTCCATTCGGTGAGAGCACGGTGGGCAACAACAATAGATACACATGCAATATCTTATATATATATATTTAAAATGAAATATTAATAACTAAAACTTAATAAAAATAAAAAAAATACACAAAAAGGAAAGAAGTGTTCACACCCCACAAACCACTACGTGTGTGTGGGCCTTTCTATCTTTTTGTGGAGATAATTGCAAATTAATGACTTACTCCATAGTAAACGCGCCGAGAATATATGCTGTGACGTCATAGCATAAGCCCGTTTAATATAGAGCGTTTTCGGGGGGTGCCGGCGCGTGCAGATTTCAAGTGCATATAACATCAGAAAAATAAATCATAAGAAAGTTTTAATGCTACAGTTGTTTTAATGCTGGATTATACTTTTGGTTTTCGTAATAAAATAAAAAGTTGCAAGTTCCCTATTATGCTCGGGGTAATCCCCGCTACCTTTTGTACAAACTTACTTAAGTTTATAAAATATGGTATTTTTTACATTGCATGCATATGTATATCCAGAGGCGTATTTAAAGATTTGGCGCCCCGGGCCAGTAAGTTTTGCCGGCCCGGGGCCAGTAAGTTTTGCCGGCCCGGGGCCAGTAAGTTTTGGCGGCTCGCGCCGCCCCTTGGAGCGGCTCGGGCCGCCCCTCGGACACTGCCGCCCCGGGCCATGGCCCTCTTGGCCATAGGGTAAATACGCCCCTGTGTATATCGCATGACAATGCAATGTTATGATGACTTGGAGCTTATCTGATGCTGGAGCTGGAAGGTGGCCATAGGAACTCCGCAATAAAACGACACAACCCCATCGAGTTTGGGCTCGTTAGAATCGTCAAAAATCTGCCACTTCTAAAATTTTCATCAATAACCTTTATTAAGTAGCACCAGTAAAAAGTTGCAGACTTTTCAGCTGCGTCAATTAGTTTCTCCACTTACGTTTTGGGTTTAGGACGGCGAATAAAACACTTAGCTTGGCCCGTCTCATATTAATAAAAAATATCTTAAAAATCCGTGGTAAACTGACACTGGCAATGATATTGACAGCTGCAGCAGCTATATTTGTCATTGACAGGGTCAGATATTTAAAATATGTTTTGTAATATGAGACGGATCAAGGAAATTGTCTCATTCGCCGTCCTAAACCCAAAGTGGAGAAACTGTTTATATTTTTCAAAAATAACTGACGCAGCTGAAAAGTCTGCAACATTTTTCTGGTGCTAATAAAGGTTATACGTATCACCAAAAAAAAACAGCCCCTTCTTAAATGTTCATCCATTCCCAATTTCGAGTGTCGAAGGAGGAAACGCCAGTTTCATAGGTGTCAGATTGTCAGGCGAGCCGTATAACAATCACTTCCTGTGAGTCTCATTGTGGCATCCCGCGTACATTTCCATACTATCGTTCCAGACGCGCCGCATCCTGGACAACCACGTGCGCACGCACACGGGCGAGCGGCCGTTCGCGTGCGCGCGCTGCCCCGCTGCGTTCGCGCAGCGCGTCGCCCTAAAAGCGCACGAGCGGTCGGCGCATAAATAAATTATCAAGTGCTTATTGTGGTTTTATTTGTCTTTTACATACATATAATTCTTAAGGACATAATAAATTACAAGAAAATCCCTCATGACATGCATACAATAAGGGTGTAGACACTAAATAAAATAATCAATAATGTTGTATTTTCTCGAAAAATGACTATTCATAAGCTCAGAGTTCAAAGCTAGCGTCAGCATGGGGAAGGAGGCCTCAATCTTTCAGGCTGAACTCTTCGCATTAAATAAATGCGTGGAGATAAATCTTGAAAGAAACCTAAGGAACCAACATATCTACATCAACTCGGACAGCCAAGCTGCTCTGCTGGCACTAGAATCACTAGAGTCCTACTCTAAACTAGTCCAGAATTGTAAAAATAATCTAAACACCCTGGCGAACTCCAACAAAGTCATACTTAGATGGGTACCAGGGCACTCCGACATTGTAGGAAACGAAAGAGCAGATGAACTTGCAAGGCAGGGCGCAGACACGGCCCTAGTCGGCCCGGAACCGTTCTGTGGCATCACAAAACGGAAAGCATATTCTCTGCTAAACAACGCGGAAAAATCAGAGGCAATCAAGCTGTGGAAGTTCACCAGAGGACAAAAACAAGCTAAAGCCCTGATCGAAGGGTTCAATAGTAAGCTGTCTAAAGAGTTATTACAATTCAAAAGGCACAAAACCTGCGCAGTGACAAGAATCCTGACAGGACATTGCAAATTGAACAAACACCTGTTTCAAATGGGTATGAAGCAGGACACAACTTGCAGGTTCTGCCAGGAGACAGAGGAGACTGCAATGCACATTCTCTGCTCCTGCGGACCACTCATGCATAAAAGAAGTACCTACCTAGGGCGGCACATAATGCACCCACAAGAAGTACAACATATCACCGCCCAAAGAATCTGGAATTTCCTGGAGGCAACGGGACTTAACGGTGAACTCTAAAACAAGGGCTGCCACAATAGATCACTTGCTGGTCGAAGCGGCATATTAAGGCCCACAAAATAATAATAATAAATAATAAGCTCAGAAAAGGGATTCGCCTTAGCTATGCATATTACAGTCAAACAATTGTGTCATTTCTTGCGGGGGGGGGCAGCATGCCCACTTGGGCTTGTACTTTGGCAGAGGGGAAATGGTTGAACGCCTACTCCCTTCCGTGTTGCTCGAAGGCTCAGAACAATGGGCATTCATGCGCTCAGTTGAAATCGGTTCAACTATACCTACAGAGTAAGCAGTCGCTTTATTATGGCTGCTGTCTCATACCGTAAAATGATGTATTTAAATAATGACTAATTGAAAAAAATATAGTATCTCTTTTATTACAGATGAGTAATACAAATAGTACATTTTTTTTATAAAATTATACAGTTACAAAGCCTTAGTCGTTCAATCTGATGCCTCATTATTTGTTATCTAGCGATCAAAATTTCTTCTTTGATCTTTTGTCTTTTTAATATACCTTAACAAATCAGAGCATAGAATACTAGAGAGAGGAGAAGTCGCCGGCGGCCGCGTCGCAGCTGTTAGCTCAATGTGCATACTCTGCCATACTGTGCACGGCACGCGTGCTGATCGCAAAGAATATTACGTTTCTTCCCAAACTGCCTGATGTGATGCGCGTGTATTGTCCAATAAGAGCGTAGGTATACAAGTGTGTGTGTTTTAGATGTGTGCGTGCTTTGCCTTGTCAATTACTTGGGCTTTGTGTGGGTTAATGTACTTGCGACAGGCGTGCTCAATACAAATCGGCCGGCATGTCCGATCTCCTTATATTCATACATCCGTGCTTAACAAGCTACATCCATCATTAGATTGTCCTTTTCTTTGCCACCAGTCCCCAAAGTGTCCACTTTGCGCACATGTGGTTTAATGTAAAGCTTTCTAGCTTGCATGTGTTGTCGCGTCATGACGTGCGCTGCTGCCTGCTTCTTGTTCTTAACCTCAAGATTACACGTGCAGTGACTGTACTTATAGTCTATCTGTAATATAAAATTAAACTGAGCTTAATGTGGAAAGCTCTAGAAGAGGCATTGACAAAGGACAAGCTGTGTTGTCAGTGGAGAAAGTGAATAATAGGTAGTCTCTTCATAAAACTTAACATGCTTCCGTTAATTAAAATTTGCTTCATCCCTTTCTCTCAAACACAAATATGAAAGTGAGAGATAAAGACAAACAATTTTTTACGGAATTTTAGCTGAAATAGGTTTAAGGCGACGTGAGCTCCGAAAACGGTTTTTTGAAGTCGTTGCGCTTGTTTGGATTATAATACGGCTCGAGGGACAACAGCTATTCGAATACTGAGTTTTTGACTTTCGCTCGATAGAAAAAAATCACGAACATAGGTCTAAAATACACTTGAAACATTCGTAACAAATTATGCACAAAAGCTAAACATATTAGGTTCTAGAAACCGGCAATATTATGTTTGAGGGAAATCAGCTATTACTTTTTTATTTATTTTAACGCACAAAAAAATCAAATTAAAAAACATGATATCCGCGCTTCCGAACACGCACTTCCATCTCACTCACGCTTATGCTCAGTGAGAGGGAGAGAAGACCACGAGTCTACGTCGCCTTAATGGATTTTTATGAATGCGCCACAGTAAGTTAGGGCCGATTCAGACCGGAATGGTAGCGGCCGGCAGCGGCGCGGTGATCACTTTGAGTGTCAAATCATTTTAAACTTTATCTACACACTTAAAAGACCAGGGGACCGATTTTTGACTTTCGAGCGCTCGAAAATTAAATAAAAGTAAATACCATTTTAGTGTCAAAATTGCAGGCACTTACTTTCTACCGATATATTTAAATACGAGTGGTCAATACCACTCGCTTTTCATTATTCTATCGCTATTTAAAAAGAGCATTTCGTAATTTTTGTCAGTTTTCGAGTGAAAGATTCGAGCGCTCGAAAGTCAAAAATCGGTCCCCTGTATCGCCTGAAAAGCTCGAAAATTCGGGCAGCCGCGGGTAAAACCGCCGACTAGACGCGCGTGCGGCCGGTCAAGCAATACTGGTCTTTAAGTATGTAGAGAAAAGGCGGCCGACTGCGTGTGCAGCACGTACCAACACCTGCTGCATTGTAAAGTATGAACCCCCATACGACATGTCACACCGGATGCGTCTGCGTAGACGTGCACGCACACGCAGTCGGTGTGGCTCGGCCGTTATGGAGCGCGTATTGTAAGTACTACCGAGCCTGCTCTATGAATGTCAAACATGGACTTTTACAGACAAAAGAGAAAGATAAGAACCACCCAAAGAGCCATGGAAAGGAGCATGCTCGACATAAAAAAGATTAAAAAAATAAAGAGTATGTCTATAAGAGAAAAAACAAAGTTACAAGACGCACTAACTCAAGCCCTCAAATTGAAATGGCGATGGGCAGGACACATCGCACGGTACAAAGACAATAGATGGACAATATTTTCAACGAAATGGAGAGGCCCTATTGGCAAAAGAAAGGTGGGAAAGTCATATAAACGATGGCTAGATAATATCAAATAAATAAAGAATATCAAAGAAATTACTTAATATGTAAAAAATAGGTAATTTGGAAATAAAGGCTTTTTTATTTTATTTTTTTATTGTAAGTACCATAGGGTTAAAGTATATATAAAGCATGTTACCTTCCTCATACCGCGGTGATCTATCACTTTGATAACATGATTCATATGACGGACCTCGTACTTATGCGTGTCTACATCTTTTTCTGTTAATATAGTATGGCACAATATACATTGTAAGTCGTTTTTACCGTGTTTGTAACTGTGAAAGTGATCCATTGGGACTAGCAGTATCTCATTTCTTGTTTTCACTTGCATCACACCATCAATTTCTTTGAATAACGTTGAGTTGGTATCAGTTAATTCGTGTAGTGATTCTGCATATGTCTCATGACTATGTTTTTCATGTAAATGTTTAGCAATGGTATTTGTTGGTAAATCTCCTTGGTCTAATATTTCTTGGGCTTTGTTTAGTGTTTTAAACCAACGGCTGGATGCAGGTGGAATTGTTTGTGGCTTAAAATTGTCTATTTCCTTTTTGTTCTGGTTTGTATTATGTTTTTTATCTTTTCTGTCAACTGTGTTATGATTATCCCTGACCATAGCATGCTTAACTTCTTGTGCTTTTTCTTGGATAATATTCTCACTAAAAACAATATGGTTAGATGCAGAATCCATAAGCTCCATAGTTTTTAATGATTTCACTACATCATTGTCATCATTAGTATTAGTAGTTATTGCAATATCGTCCATGTTGCATTCTTGATTGTTTATCTTATGTTCAACATCTTTAGTGTCATCAACATATTGGGTAGATATAGAATCGATCATCATATATGTAGCTTCACACATATCAGTATCACCTTCATCATTGACTTGATTAACATTTTTACTGGTATGTTGTGTTGCCATCCTAAAAGTACAGATTTGTTCTATACTTATATTATATAGAGGAAAATCTGTGAGACTGTAGCTTTGTATATAACTATGTACAGTAATACCCCGGTTTACGCCACCTCGCTTTAGGCGTAAACCAAAGGCGAGGGCGAGGTGCAGGCATGATGCCGCTTCAAACCATTGTAGACCTTAATACAATGGAATAAGGTCCATTGGTGAATTGAACGCGGTGCCTGAGCCGCGCCGCTTCTGTGTAATTTAAAATACGTCTCCTTAGTACATTTTGTATACAAATGTTTTAAAGCGGCATCCAAGCGGCATCGCGCCCGCGCCGCGTCCTCGCCACGCCGTCGGTGTGGTTCACGCCTTACACGGATTCGCTACACGCGCATGTCAAATTTTCGCGCTAGATTGCCCCGCTTTACCGCCCAACAGCATGGCAGGGTGGCGTTAGGTATTTAGGCAAATCACTGCGATTTATTTCGTGTTGAGTTACGCATTTTTTTATTCCGTTATACGCGACGTTCGCTTAACGCGATATTCTACAACACGCATCCTTCATGTAAACCGGGGTATTACATGGGTAATCTCGGGAACTACTAGAACAATTTCAAAAATTCTTTCACTTGTGTATAGATTGGACTTTCTGGAGGGACATAGGCTATATTTTATCCCGCAGGTTTGCCTGCGTTCTTTGCAATACGCGGGCAGAGCCGCGCGGGCGCATAGACGTCGATTTGACCGATATAGGCGGCCAAAACTATTTTATGGTTCAAAATAGGGCAGTTAAATTAAAAAATCATAGTTTTACATAAATGCCATTTTTTTATCAATTAGAAAAATACAATAAAAAAAAACTAAATTTAATGAAACTTGTTAAGAAAAGAATTAATATCTTAGTAAGTAGTGAAATATATTTTCTTACATGTATATTTAACTTAGAAACAATAAAAAGCACTAGGTATGTGTAGCTAAAACAAAGATAAAGTCAGTTTATAAAAAAAATTAAAAAGAAAAAAAAATACTGCTAATCTATGAAAGCCTCTAATTTCGAAATTGGCGTCTTTTGGCAGTTAATTCTTGCATAATAATTTAGGTGAATATGTAAATTTTTTTTTTTTTGAAGTCTATATAGTGTACCACTGCTGGGCAAAGGCCTCCCCTCCTGACTCGTAAAATATTTATGATAAAAAAATTAAGATGATGATATTTGATGATATATAACAAAATAACGATTGGAAATCAATATCTATGAAAAAAAAGTTAATTGTGAAGGGTCATATTTAACAAGCTCCAAATCAGTAATATATGGAATAAATATTAGACTGCGTTAACTTAAAACATTGCTTTTTACCTTGGTTACTGGAATCCATTACAATCACTACTTGAAAAATAAATATTCACTTTCAAAAACTTGTTGTAAACTGTTGAAAAATCTGACTTTTGGCCACCTAAATCGGTCAAATCATCGTCCGTGGGGCGGCTAGTAATATTATAACGAGGAAAACTCGGAGAGGGATACTGGTCTTTGAGTATGTAGATAAAGGCGGCGACCGAAAGCAGCGCGCGGGCGGCGACGCGAGCCTGCGGCTGCCATTGAATCGGCCCTAAATCCTTTGTTTACATTATCTTTACTTATATCCACAACGGTTAAACACACGTTTTCCCGGTTGGTTATATTCTCCTTCTACACTGATACCGATTATAAAAACTTTGTGTTACATTACCTTTTATACTCTTTGCTTTGTGTACAAGAAGACTGAAACAAAATGAACCAAGCCGTGCACGACCGGTTACAAACTTTTTGACAATTTTGACTGAATGACATTGACAGATGAAATTCGTTCTAAACTTTGAGTAGATAAATACATGGAGAGGCCCTATTCTACTATAGATACATTTATGTTATGCAAATATACATGAAATCTACATAGAAGGTCAAAAACACAACTTATCTCTTTCTTTCCAACTTTCGATAGCGTATGGTGAAAGAGATAGCATGATATTACGTTGCTCTTACTTCCGATACTAGAAACAGACATTACAGCCGCGTGCCATGCGCCATTTTATGCGCCAAATGTCTTTGTAGTACATGCGCTGTCAAGTGGTAAACAACTCAGAGTTAAAATCGTAATTTTCCGTATTAAAATAGTTTTTTTGGACTTGGTTTTGTGTAGTGAACACATATAGATGTGAACGCAAAATGCCTGCGTGCTCAATAAAGCAATGTGGTGCACGGAAATCAAGAAATCAACCGAATTTGACCATTCATAGGTTAGTAGCCGTTTTTCTTTGTTAACTGCCAGTAAATCGCACTATCCGCCAAATGATAGTCAGTTTTGAAATGGATTTATCGTTCCCAACAAGAAAATACACGTTTCGCTATATTTACAGCAGTATTATTAGCATTTAAATCATACATCTTATTTTGACTAGTGCTGCGCTCTGATATCGACAACTTGCTATTAAATTAAATGACTATGTGAGTAATTTTATGTTTCAGATTTCCGAAAAGTTAATTTTTGCGTGGGAAATTGCTTGATGTCATCGGCATCGAAAATATAAATCCTCGACATGTACAAAAATACATCTGTTCATTACATTTTGAGGAATCGCAATTCAACAAAACTCAATCCGTTGACAGGAAGAAGGTGAAATTTCAATTACTAAATTTGACCCAAGAAACAAGAATTAATAATAAAAACAATCGTGGTGAGCTAAATAAAAGCTTGTAAAAATACCATTGTTTTATTCAATTCTGCACCATTCATATAGTAATCATAGAATACACAGTGGGCTGGGCCTGAATAACCCGACAGATTTTAATTGTATTTCTGACCATATTGGAAGGGTCCACGAAAAGACCATGTCTACTCAATTTTTTTTTCAAAATGAGTTTCTAATGTCAAAATGCTGAGCTCGTTATGAAAACTTGACATTAAAACCTCAATTTGAAAAAAAAGTGACCACCTGTTCTTACCGTGTCATTCACACTATAGCTGCAGCTGCGACCTTATCGGTTGTACCAATAAAATGCAATGTTGGTAAAACACTTCACAAATAATCTGGTTACGGTAACAGAGTAGTGTACTTGCATATTATTATTCGTCTCGGTCAGTTTCAATTACAGAGAAAACTCAAATATTGATGTCGATATTTTTCAAAGTCCAAGTTGATATCGATAATTGTCTCTAATCGATGACAACCCTACAGCCACGAATTGACAGGCCGCCATATTAAGCGCCAGGATTAGGTATACACGCTCATTTCGTAGGTATTTCGTGTCCATATAGTTTAATTAGTCTGAGGTTCTAAAACCTAAAGCCTGCTCCTTGCTCCACACTATGGGCCATCAAGCCATTATACAGGACGCAACTATGCGAAAGATGGAGAGAGACATGCATCTATCGCATTCCGACGCAAAACTGCGTCCTTCTCCTGCGCCACGATGGCCCATTACGTGTAGGTAGCGTTAAAAGACCTTGAAACTAAGAAGCAATTTCCGAACGTGTAGGTATCTTGAGATGGGGTCTACAGATTATATGATTTCACCACAATTTGTCAGTACAACATGTCGAAGTCATAATTGGGTGTGTCGTTTGCCTGGTTCACATTATGCCGAAATGAGCAGGGAAGTGGGCAGGAAGGGCGTAATACCGAATTTTACCTCCGTCCTGCTTACTTCGGCATAGTGTAAACCAGGCAGTACAGATGTAACAATCCGACCACATGTACATGAATTTCTCAGTACAACTCGTTTGAATGTTGGATCAGCTGCGCATCATGCCTCCAGACTATAGCAATTAGTCAGCTTCTGATATATTGGGGCAGACAAATCATGACGTGTAGAGATCCCATCACAGAGTGGCGTGGCCTGGCCGCGGCGGACAATAGGAGACTTGTCATTAGCTGTCAATTTTACCATAGTCCGTCACTGCCATCAATTTTTACATACATCCTAGCAATGTCCTGGTAGCCCCGTCCGCGCTGGCACGTAATTCCAAAATTTGGCGTGGGCACTAGTCTAAGGGTGGTGTCGCCAAAGCAAAAGAATAATAATGATGATGTTATATGGGGTTATATTTGTCTAGATCCTATCAACATAAGATTTGGCGAGTACAGGGCGGTGATAATAGTACTTTCCAAGTCCTACCTGAACGTCCTAGTTGGTCGTCTGGTGACCAGTCCAATCTGCTTCGCTTGTATGATATTTTGCCTGGAGTTATTTCCACCGCCTGTTGATAGGAAGTTAAATAAGCACCAAGTATAGACTAGCAACAATAATCTAGAATCTATATTCTTTACCCCTACAACGTATAAGTTACATGTAGCATTTGGGATCCCATCTACTAGCATACAAATATGATCAGGTCAATGGCGTTTAGTGATTGTTTTAAGATCTTATTAGCTTAGTCTAATACTTAGCTCCAGTTAATCAGTCTCTCGGAAACCAGGAATCAGGCTCTGCATGCTCCAAGTCTCCAACCGATTTCACAAACTTATTACACGCCTGAACTCTTTCGATTCTCTTTACTTCTCACAATCATTTACCGCCAAAATCTAACGTATGCTCATTTATTTTATAACTCAAAATGTTGCCAGCTATTTAATATAAAGGTACGTTCACACGAACTTACCACAGGTTCGCGATGATCCGCGACACTCCCGACATCAAAGAAAGTGCTTATAGAAGAGCTACCAAGTGGCGTGTCCACTCAGCAATCTTCTCTCGGGCTCGTTGAGCTGCAACCCTCTCTGGTCTCATATTAGCAGGTAAGCCGCTGTGTTCACTTTCTTGTGGAATATTATCCAACTCTGATTGGAAAGATTCCTCTTGAGGAATATCAGTAACTTCAGACTCTTTAGAAGGTAAGTCTGCGCCTTGGACTTCCTCCGCTTCTTCTGGACTATGTACTTCATTAATAACCTCCATCATATCTTGCTTTTCAGGTTGAAAGTTTTCCAGCTCAGGTCTGTCTTCCAGCCTCTTGTCTAGTTCTATATTTGGATCCGGTGGTAACGTAAGTTCCATCTGTTCGACTACAGGAGTTTCTGGTCCTGATGCTTCTTTGCTGCACTCAGTTTCCAGTGGATATAGGTGACCAATGGATCTGGTTAGTTCCACATTACCAACCTTAACCTTTGCTACTCTGCAATGTCCATCTCGACTCTTGATCAAGGTTGTTATTTTTCCCACCTTCCAGTTGATTCTTTTCTTGGAGTCGTCGAAGATCTGAACTATGTCACCTGCTTGTGGACATTTGTCAGAGGTTGTTCTAGGCTGTTTGATGAAATACCTGTGCTTTTCTCTCAAGCTTGGTAGGTATTGTCTTATAAACATATCTTTAAACTCTCCTAGAATCATGGTACCTCTTTTCCAGCTCGCAATGAGGTCTACCTTCGTAGTTGTACTCTTGCCCATGATGTCTGTTTCCGTTGGTTCAGGTACAAGGCAATTGCCCAAACTCAAGAAATCAACTGGTCTCAACACACGATCCAGATCTGCACCCACGTAGGTCAGAGGTCTTGTGTTAATGACTCTTTCGATCTCTTTTATCACTGTGAGTAACTGATTATCGTTCAGTAAGTGTTTTTCCAATGTGCGCTTCATGCAATGCTTTGCCAGAGCTACGAGGCGCTCATAAACGCCCCCGTGCCATGGAGCTAGTTGCGGAATAAATTTCCACATAATGCTGTTCTTCTCACAATACGGGCTCATGAAAAGCTCTGAAGTCAGCTTGAATTGAGGTGCATTGTCCGACAATACCATTTTTGGCTTTCCTCTGGACGCTGTGAATCTTCTGAACGCAAGCAAGCATTCTTCAGCTGTTAAGTCGTTGACAATTTCCATATGAACAGCTCTCACAGCCAGACAGGTATATAAGCATACCCACCGTTTCTCGTTTCCTAGTTTTGTCGCAACCATTACAGGACCGAAATAATCAAGGCCTGTGTATGTATATGGTTCGCTGTAGTTCACTCTCTCAGCAGGTAAGGTTGATGTAGGAGGAAGTCGGTAGGGTCCTCCACCCTGTTTAATGCACTGACTGCAAGTTTTTAGTACCCTCTGTACTTGTGTTCTACCCTGGGGAATCCAGTATTTCTCACGGATGATATTCAAGGTATGTGGTACCCCGACATGGTAATTTTCTTCATGGGTATCTCGGATAACTTTATCTGTAAAATGAGATTTGGGAGGCAACAAGATTGGATGTTTCATATCGTAAGACCAACGAGTATTTGACAGCCGTCCTCGGCTTCTTAGCAATCCATCGACATCTCGGTATAGTCCTAAGTTTCGAGTCAGATGAGTTTCCTTCCCGGTTACTTCTTCAGGGAAATGTTCCTTCTGAAGATTTATAATTTCAGTTAAACATATCTTGTCTACATTTATATCAGTTACTTCCTGATTGGCATATTCTTGTTCATTAGTGGGATGGTATTCTAGCTCAATACCAAGGTGGGTATCAGGTACGTCGTCACAGACTTCCATTAATATACCTGGATCATCGGAGATGTCCGGTACGTCCTTCTCACAGACTTCCTTTGATATAATATCTGGATCATCAGAGATGTCCAAGCCCTCCCCAGCCACAAGAAAAGCTTGCCGTTCTTCAGATTTTGTGCTACTGGGCCAGTGTATTGGTTCCTTAAAAAGAAATTCGGGACCACTGAACCATAATTCCTTTTTGATCTCCCACAGTTCAGGCCTAGTAGCCAAATCCGCAGGGTTTTCTTTTGTGCTGACATAGCGAAACTCGAAGTCTTTGTTCTGCTTAATTTCATTAACACGACGTGTAATAAACGGGGCTAATAGTTTATTCGATTTGATCCAGCTAAGTACAATCAGACTATCTGTCCATAAATACTGTTTTTCTATGGGTAAGTCTAGGTTTGCTTTTACGTACTTCATTAATCTACTGCCAATTAAATATGACAGAAGTTCCAGCCGAGGTATTTTCAAACTTTGTTGATCTTCTAAGGGCGTTATTCTAGCTTTTGACATCAGGAAACCAGTCTTAATTTCTCTCTCTCCAACGATACGTACATATGTCACTGCAGCATATGCCTTCATGGAAGCATCTGTGAATGTGTGAAGTTCATATTTGACATTTCCTTTTGGTAGTACATTTCCTACATATCGTGGTATTTCTATTTCTTTAGTGAGTTTGAGGATGTTCACTATAGATGACCATTTGTGTATGAGTTCTGTCGACAGGGTCATATCCCACTTAATCTTCGACCCACAGAGCTGTTGAAAGAATATTTTTGCAGGTAAGATAAGCGGTGAGGCGAAACCACAAGGATCATAGACTCGTGCTAATGTGCGTAAAACATCCCTTTTAGTGAGTTTATTTCCTTGAACATTCACCTCTGAGGTATTTTCATTCAACTTGAGCTCTAAATTATCCTTTTCCACGTTCCACATAAGGCCAAGAACCTTTATTCGGTCTTTTTGTGGTGCCCTTAGTGGTTCAGGAATAGTGTCCATAAAGGTATTGTCATTTGACATCCACTCTCTTATGTTCATGCCTAATTCTTTGAAAACGCTTCTGGTTTCTTCATACAATGTAGTAGCCGTTTTGTAGTCTTCGGCGCAAGTCACGAGGTTATCAACATAGCACCTGTCCGCTATGTTCTTTAGGAGGGTCTCATTTCTTTGTGCTAAATGATGTCGTATCGTAGCCGTTAAGAGGAATGGACTTGAGATAATGCCAAAGGCCATTCGGCAGAATCTGTAGTGGAGAAGATTGTCTTCAGTAGGTTCCTTTGAGAGATCCTTCACCCAGAGGAATCTGGTGACGTCCTTATCATCATCTTGGAGACCTACTTGAAGAAAAGCCTTCTCAATATCTGCCGTAATTCCAATTTTACCACATCTGAATTTCAAAAGTAAAGCAGTTAAGTCTTCCAACATGGACGGCCCTCGATACATGCATTCGTTTAGGCTCTTGTGATCTTTTACCTTAGCACTGGCATCATATACAATTCTCCCTCTCTTTCCTTCTTGTTTTACCATATGATTAGGTAGGTAATGAATGGGAGGGTCTACCTGGTATATGGGTATTGTTTGGGGTTCGATGACTTCAATGATGTTAGCATTAAGTTGCTCAGATAGGATTTCATCAAACTCCTTTAGCGTTGCAGTATCAGATCTTTTCAATAGACTCTTCAATCTTCCATAAGCCAGGCTGTAGTTGGTTGGTATATCTGGAGGGTATTCTATCCATGGCCACTTCACTGTATACCGTCCTTCTTCATACTTGACAGTATCATTAAAGAAATTTACCGCTTCTTCCTCTCTAGTAGTCTTAGGTGAGTCCGTTATGCCAATACTTTCAAGTGCCCATAAGAATTTCATATCGACATTTCTCAATGGTAAATCCGGTTCCGTAAAGTAAGGGCAACTAGGTCCGTGACATTGGCAATAGGTTATTACAGAAAGAGTATTGTCATATATGTTACTGTCTGTACTACCTGATAACATCCAACCAAAGTCTGTATCAATTAAATGTAAATCTTGTCCAATTTGGCGATGATTATCTCTGATAAAAGAAAAATAATAATCGTTCCCAATCAGAAGATCTATTCCCTCTCCTAATGAACCATCATCAGCTATGATATCCACAGAGATCTTGTCTGGGAAGTTTACTATTGGTATGGTATTTGTAATATGTGGGACTACATTTACTCTCATCCTCTTCTGTAGGCCACGTTTCGTTTCTACAATGATTTCTGAGGCAGCACTAAGAATTTCCTTAGGCTTATCTGAACCGAATGTGTAAACCATCAGCAAATCTTGATTTTCCTCTAATAAATTGATTGATTGGGCTAACTTAGTAGTTATGTAGCTCCGTTGGCTTCCACAGTCTAATAAAATGCGGCATGACTGTGGTGTATCATGGCCTGTCTTATTCCTTGCTGAGGCGGTTGCTGTCTGCAAACAGGAAATAGAACATACTGAAGTTAAATTTGTTGTATTGGTCTTTACATTTTCCAGATTCAACTGAGTACTCTCACCTGAAACACCTACAGGTCCAGCAGCAGATTTCAATTCCTTTGGGCACAGCGCCCGATTATGTTTGCCCTTGCAGTAATAGCATCTGAAAGACATTCTGCAATCTTTTACCATGTGCCCTTCTCTTAAACACAAATAACACTGATTAACCAGCTTGTCTTTACGGTCCTTGAGTGTCAAGTATTTGCGACACTTGTCGCTGTAGTGCGTTTGAGTTTTACAGAAGCAGCATTCTGTCCTTGGTTTCTTCTTATACTGTTGATTTGGTTTACTTTCTGTGAATGCTCGTTTTTGACGAGGGGTTTTCTTGAATTCATGCCGCTCATTAAATATGTTGTGGGGACGTACTCTACCTTTCTTATCATTGCCATCCACCACATGTAAGGTATCAGTTGTGCATTCTTCTTTATTGATGGAATTGGGTCTTGTCTTACAGACATCCTCCTTATCAGTAATCAGTTTTGCAAGTTGTGCCCTAATTTCATTTATAGAGTCATCCTTTATGACTCGCTTTAATTCGTACACAATATTTTCAGGAAATTTTTCAAAAATGAGTGTCCTGAAAAAACTATGTGACGCATCTTCGCCTAGAGCTTGCAGAACTCGCAAATGTCGTTCTATCTCATTGAAGGTTCTTCGACAGTCAGCAATGGACTCATTAGCCGGTATCACTTTATTAAGAGCCGTGTAATGTGCATCTTTTATATACCCTGCTCTCCCATAACGCTCCTTGAGTGTTGTTATGGCTATACCATAACTCTCATTTGTCGCCTGTAAGCCTTCCACAAGGCTCCTTGCTTCACCCTTCAAAGCTGCGCATAGATACAAAAATTTATCTACATCAGATAAATCTCTTTGGTCGATCTGAGACCTAAATTGGTCCCAAAAGGAGTGCCAGTTTAAGATATCCCCGTTGAATATGGGCAAACTTAAAACAGGAAGCTTCCCAGTGACACACTTAGTAGCTGTCGTTACAGCCTTGGCATGTTTGATCTTCACCTTAAGTTCACTTAGTACTTCTTCGGCATCTAACTGATTCGTGGACAACACCGACACTTCGTCAGCCGATGGAGTGTTTACAAACTTAAAATAGTTATTTAAGTCGTTAGCCACCTTCAGTAACACACTCTCTAATTTGGATGCTACTATTTCCGCATTCAATATAGCTTCTTGCTGCGACTCCCTACCAGTAGTTTCATTCATTTGCTTGGCTGAGACAGTCAACTGCACAAGCCTAGTGGAAGTTGTTTGCAAGATGGTTTTCCAAATATCATCCATATTTGCGTGATTTCCTTTCGTCTGATCTGTAATATACCATAACTATTGACTGCGTATTCTATTTACAACAATCTGATACAATTTTTAAACGAAATCAATACGATAAAGCATTATGAAAACGAATATTGTCTGCTCTTACCATATGCAATTTCTAAGACTGGGTATTCCTTTAATAAGATCAGGAGACAACAAAAACAAGCGTATCCTGTCGGTAAACCCAACTTTGTTCCACCACACACAACATTCAACAACTAAAACGATACTTTTAGATGGTTTTTTCACTTTAACTTCGAGAAACAAACAAACAAACTACGACAATACTGGTATTGACGGCAATCCTTCTCTTTGACGTCTAAAAAATTTGACAGATTATGAAATAATCGAGTCGAGTCGTATTTTTCTAAGTGGAATGCAAATATATTTTATCGGTTAAAATCGATAGTCATCGAATACAATTATCATTGTAATGTATATCGAGACACATTTTAGTTAATAAACCAATAATTAATTTTATAAGAACGCATGTAATAATCTACGCTCCAAGCCATAAGTACCTACATAGCGTAAAAAATCATGTCTATATTCAACGATAAACTGCTTCAATTACAAATATGTTTTGTGAACCGTCACCACTGAATATCGATATAAGTACTCAATATTCAACATAAATAATACTTGGTGCCCTGGAAACGTCAGATTCATCCCCGTCACAAATAGTCTAGTCGAGTGAATGTTGCAGCGCTCACACTCCTACCCAGTAATTCGGGCTGCTAGACTCTTGCCTGTTCTTAGCCAGCGTCAAAATGAGTGACCGCCGAGGCGTTCACACCCAGCACGTCGGGTCGCAAGCCGATACAATTCTTGATCCGCGTCAACAAGTGAGTGAACGACAAACGCTCACACCCAGCACGTCGGGTCGACGGACCACATTATACATCCGCGTCAACAAGTGAGTGACCGCCGAAACGCTCACACCCAGCACCTCGGGTCGCGGGACTGTCACCTGTTCTTAGTCTGAGCACCAGATTGCCAGACCGATTTCTATATCATTCTCAATCCGCGTCAAAATATGAGTGAACATCAACCCGTTCACACCCAGCACGTCGGGTCGACGGATTGTAAGCTGCCCTTATTAGGTAAAAATGCAGCCAAATATAACAGGATTTACACAGAATTATAACAGACGTAAACAACAAATATTGGTAGGACGGAGGTACTGTTGGAATACACATCCAATACATGACTTTGACACTTGCGTGTCCATAGACATCAGGAGATCCAAGATTCATGGTTCTAATTAAATTATAACATTCATATTAACACATTGAGCTGCAAGCTCCTCATAACGCATACAAAATGCATATACAATTATATTACTCTCGGTGACGATCCACGCCACACAAAAAAAAACCGATTGATTATTTTATTAATCCCACGCGTTTACACAGAGAAGTTGATACCGCCGCCACATTCGGTATCCAAGTAATTATTTCATAATCTGACTCTCGAAACCAACATCACAACATGTCTTACCTTAAGTCACGAGATACGATCATCCCTGTAATAAAATACCTTATCTGTTCAAAAAAAAGCAAACCAACTATCGATAAAAATCGATAAATTGGTCTCCACATAATCGATACGATCATGCTTGGCACAGATTACGAATTCAACCAGAAAAATACACCTACTTTTTTTTTTTTTTTTTTTTTTTTTTTTTTTAATGATGTAGAATCGACAAAAATTATCGTATCCGTAATCCGCAAATTAAATCTAACACAAGGATTAAGGTTAAAGTTATCTAATATCGTTTTCTATTTATAATTCGTTCAAGTCGGACCCGGAAATATCACCAGCAATCTCCACCATGTCGCCAAAGCAAAAGAATAATAATGATGATGTTATATGGGGTTATATTTGTCTAGATCCTATCAACATAAGATTTGGCGAGTACAGGGCGGTGATAATAGTACTTTCCAAGTCCTACCTGAACGTCCTAGTTGGTCGTCTGGTGACCAGTCCAATCTGCTTCGCTTGTATGATATTTTGCCTGGAGTTATTTCCACCGCCTGTTGATAGGAAGTTAAATAAGCACCAAGTATAGACTAGCAACAATAATCTAGAATCTATATTCTTTACCCCTACAACGTATAAGTTACATGTAGCATTTGGGATCCCATCTACTAGCATACAAATATGATCAGGTCAATGGCGTTTAGTGATTGTTTTAAGATCTTATTAGCTTAGTCTAATACTTAGCTCCAGTTAATCAGTCTCTCGGAAACCAGGAATCAGGCTCTGCATGCTCCAAGTCTCCAACCGATTTCACAAACTTATTACACGCCTGAACTCTTTCGATTCTCTTTACTTCTCACAATCATTTACCGCCAAAATCTAACGTATGCTCATTTATTTTATAACTCAAAATGTTGCCAGCTATTTAATATAAAGGTACGTTCACACGAACTTACCACAGGTTCGCGATGATCCGCGACAGGTGGTATTCCACTTTCCACTGGTCAAATTGGACAAGTAGGATACCAACTTAAGGCCTCTCACAGACTGGCGCAGCCTGGCCACGGCGGTCAGTAGTAAACTTGTCAAATTTACTGGCGCGGCCCAGAGGGCCTACCGCGAACGGCATTCGACGTTTTCCCTCTCTGTTGCACTTACGTACGAACTCGTAAGTATGACAGAGAGGGACAACTTCGAATGCCTTTCGCGGTAGGCCCTCAGGGTGGCGGACCATAGTAAATTTGACAGCTTATGACAAGTTTTGTATTGTCCGTCGCGGCCAGGCAGCGCCAGTCTGTGAGAGGCCTAACCCTTCAACCTAGACCTAGACGGAAAACTAGCACTTGTTCAAACTCAGACACAAACCATGTCAGTAGTAGAGTAGCTGAGCGGCTACCGCGAACGAAACGCCAACTTCAATCGTTCGTACTACTATCTCTATCGCACTTGGTTATTTGACCGACAGAGAGGACATACACCAACGAACGACGTTTGCGACTTCTTTGAGACACTTTAATTTGCTCGCACGTTAGAAATATATAAAATATATTATATATAAATATAAAAGATTTTTTCTTATATAAATTACAGTTGATTTTAAAATCTACTAAAACCTAAAACGCATTGCGCATGTTAATGGCTCTACAGATAATATGATTTCTTCAGAATTTGTCAGTACAACATGTCGAAGTCATAATTGGGTGTGTCGTTCAGATGTAACAATCCGACCACATGTGCATGCAGTTTCTCAGCACAGCTTGTTTGAGAGTTGAATCAGCAGCGCAACAAGCCTCCAGACGATAGCAATTAGCTTCTGACAAACCATGACATGTATAGACCGTAGATAGATGATAGAGGATTCTACCTCTATGGTATATACCTTTATGAAAACGTTGAAAAAAATCATGTTTTTATTGAGGTCCGAAATTTGGTATTTTAATTTTAAGACCCTTTTTAAGGGCGAACGTCTTGCCAAAATAATAAAATTATCATGTGAAAAATGTAATAAATTTTGTCTAAAAATGTTGAAATAAGTTACCAAAAGAAAAGGTTTTTTTTGCTACATAACAAAAAACTTTAACGTGATTTTATTGAGAGAGGAAACATATGTACACATTGGACCCACTTTAAAAAATTAAATGGACCATTGGCGGGAATCACAAATTTTCACCAAAAGGCGTCGTTTCCCGCGCCTTTTGGTGAAAGTGAAAGGTCACTTCAGTCAGTTATTTGAGGACATAATTATATATACTGAAAATATCTGAAGGAGCTATTAAACAAAGGTCAGCTATTACTAAAATTCGTTATTTTGTAAGAATATACACTGTTTGTGAGAATTTTGTTCATTGAATAGGTACTGATTTTGAAATGAAAAACGCATTCATAACCTATCAAACATTGCACTTAAGGAGTTTGCCTTTGATTTCTTTGGTATTTACTCTCAAAATCGAACGCTTTTAGATTATTTGGCACAACGGCGTGGTTTTATCAACTCAACATCGAATATCTAGTGTGTGACGGTGGCTGCATTGCATGCACTAGTACTTCGACAAGCAGAAGTAGTAAAGTAGGCTTCCATGTTGTTCTAGAAGATGAGCGGCTTCAACTTGCGGAAGCGCGCCCGCGTGAGCTACTACGAGCCGGAGGAGCCCCCCTTCGACGAGTTTGTCTGTGAGTACATAGAGCTGTAAGATATATAATACAGGTCATCATCATCATCATTGGCCTTGTACATCTATGATAAGATGATTTAAACAGCGTCTATGTCAAGGTGGTGCGGCATTTACGCACATGACTCGTAAGGCCGATACGGGAGCTACAGGCCCGACTGCATAATTGACAAGTAAAAGTTGTGCACGATGATATAGGGAGGACAGCAGCAAGCTGGTGTCTCTGTTCTTGTCGGAACGAATAGAATATAATACAGGTACAAAATATAAAACCATGTAAATATAATAAGTATGTGTATTGAGCACTGAAATCATGATAAGATGCGGTGAGATGGCAGTACCTGCCTATTCATCAGTGCCCCTGTAGTATATTGGGGCTTCTAAACGGGCCATATTTTCACTGCAATATGTGGCTGGCAACTATTGGTGTCTTTCTAACATGTGAGTAAGAGGGAGACACCAATAGTTGCTGGCGACATATTGCAGTGAAAATGGGCCCATTTAAAAGCCCCATAATAGAATGACATGGAATTAATTGCTTAGTGTTAAATATAACTAAAAATATTACTTGTAATGTTGGATTAATACTAAATAAATGAATATGAATATTACTAAAACTACTAGGGGAGGATTTAGTCCTGATTTTAGATATAAAAATAATTGTTTATACCATAAGTACAGACTAGGTAAGTACTGTGTAGTCAGTATAGTAGTTAGCAGTGTTATGTACCGCTGCATACAAGTTTCGATACATGGGTGCACAGCAAACTGTACTTCTAATTCACCCCAAGGTATGGAACTACGCTACAACCTGTGCCATATTGTTACAGTCTGCTCCGAGTGCCGGGACTATGTGTATGAGTACTGCTCCATACATGGCCCCCTACTTGTTATACCGGATGACAAGGTAAGCAATATTTCTGTATGAGTACACAGTGGTAACTAAAAATGTTTCCAGTGTTGGAGCCATGAATACAATTTGTAAAGTAAATCTTGAGGCCGCTAAATGCTTGTTTCTACAACATATTCTTATCATTTGACTTGTGGATGAATGAAAACTGGCATACTTCAGACACTTCCAGCATGTGATGTATTTTCAGAATAACGATACATCTACTGTTTAGATCTTGGGTAAATTGGTGTGTTTACATACAAGGTCAACGGCCGAAATGCTAAATGTGCTGGATTGGTAAACATGTGACAATATCTCAATTTACTAAATTCTGAATTGTTGTTTTTAATGCTTGAATCAATAATATAAATCAAATGCATTTTGGATCACTTATGTAATATTACCGACCAATTTATATTTATTTTCACAAAGCTACAAGTTACAATTCTACAATTCCACTGTGGCTCTTGACCAAGACTGAGAACTGTTGTTCAATGTTCAGTGTTGCCAGTTCGGCCTTGTATATACAGGGTGTCCACTTTCTGGAAAGTCAGGGAAAAGTCAGGGAAGCTCATGGTGGTCAGGGAAGCTGTAGACAGGTCAGGGAAAAAATCTAACTAGAAGGAAAAAATATTAATAAAAAAAGCGGCCAAGTGCGAGTCGGACTCGCACATGAAGGGTTCCGTGAAATAAATTGCGGTTTACGATTTATGACGTATTAAAAAAAAACTACTTATTAGATCTCGTTCAAGCCAATTTTCGGTGGAAGTTTACATGGTAATGTACATCATATATTTTTTTTAGTTTTATCATTCTCTTATTTTAGAAGTTACAGGGGTGGGGGGGGACACACATTTTACCACTTTGGAAGTGTCTCTCGCGCAAATTATTCAGTTTAGAAAAAAATGATGTTAGAAACCTCAATATCATTTTTGGAAGACCTATCCATAGATACCCCACACGTATGGGTTTGATGAAAAAAAAATTTTTGAGTTTCAGTTATGAGTATGGGGACCCCTAAAACTTAATGTTTTTTTTCGATTTTTGTGTGAAAATCTTAATGCGGTTTACAGTATACATCTACTTACCAAGTTTCAACAGTATAGCTCTTATAGTTTCGGAAAAAAGTGGCTGTGACATACGGACGGACAGACAGACGGACATGACGAATCTATAAGGGTTCCGTTTTTTGCCATTTGTAAAATGTATCTTGAACTATAAATATGTTGATTCATCATAGTTATGTTTTCCATTAAGATAGTTCGATTGCCATACAAAACGTTGTTTGACATTCGCAGGCTAGCGGCGTGATATTTTAAGAAACCTATGTAACAAACTTTCATCAATTGGCCTCTCATTTGCGCCAAATTCCCCCTTTCCTAGAATAAACTTGTATTAACTAGATTAATTTGAGAAATTGGTTTGGGACGTGATATTTTGGGAAAACAATTTTTCTCAAATTAATCTAGTTTATATAAGTTTATTCTAGGAAAAGGGGAATTTGGCGCAAATGGGAAGCCAATTGATGAAAGTTTGTTACATAAGGTTCTTAAAATATCACGCCGTTAGCCTGCGAATGTCAAATAACGTTTTGTATGGCAATCGAACCACCTTAAATTTAGAAAGGTAAATATAGATATTGAAGAATATCTGCTGAGAGGCCAGGGGAATCCAGGATACGAGGAGATCACAGAAAACACGTCCGTTCCATATTGCGTTTAATGAAGCGACGGGAGTATAAACAAACTACCCTCCATCATCGAATCCTAAGTTTACCCACATACGTTACACCTCCACCCTTAATTAGTTCTACAGTTGGCATCTTAATACTAGTTACATCATCTACGGTAAAGATAATCAAATTCGAAACCATATCTCCGCACGGGTTTCCGAATGCGCTGAGGCCGGTCTGCAGGGGACGCAATCGTTTCCGTATGACCAGCAGTTGCATCATGAGGCACCGCATCCTCGTCCTTCCTTGGTTCCAGGACCTTTGGTCCATCGGGTTCCACCAAGTGTTCCGGCGCACGCACAACCTGCGTAGTCTCATTTTCCAACGTCGCCTCGCCTGACGCCACCTCCGAAACATCCGACGCAGACACGGTATAACTACTACGCCTTTTCTTGATTTGATCAACGTGTCTTTTTATGCGTGAACCACTATCCCGGCCAATAATAAAATTACGAGTCCCTACTTTATCCTCTATCTGACCACTTAGCCAGCTTCCCCCAGCGTGATCTCGCGCCCACACGGGATCCCCCACCTTAAGGTCCCTAGTTGTACCACCTGCGTTTAAAACTTGTTTATCTTGAGCATCCTGTACTTTACTTTCTAACTGTCTATCTCCCCTTAATAAATCCAACCTAGACCGCAGCCGTCGGCGCTGTAACAACACAGCCGGAGCTGTTCCAGTAGTACTGTGCTCTACGTTTCTATACATCATGAGGTACGCCTGCAGGGCTTCGTCTACATCACAACCGTCGCGAAGTGCCTTTTTGATAGCTCGCTTGCATAGCTTAACCGCGTTTTCTGCTGCGCCATTTGAAGCTGGATGGTACGCTGCCGTAAATGTCAACTTTATGCCGTTTATCGTCATAAAATGTGCGTATTCCTTACTCGTAAACGGAGGACCGTTGTCCGATACCACTTCTAATGGCAAACCAAAACGAGCAAACGTTTCACGTAAAGGTTTCAAAACTGCAGTGGCTGTTGTCTTACGCATTCTAAATATCTCTAACCACTTCGTGGTAGAATCTATTATAACTAGAAAAGTTTCGCCGTGAAATGGCCCCAGAAAGTCTAAATGCAATCGTGACCAAGGTTCCGGGTTATATGGCCACGGTTGCGGCGGCGCGCGCGGCGGTGCGGCGCCCTCTAACGCACAGGTGGTGCATTGTTTACACAACTCCTCAATATCACTGTCTATTCCTGGCCACCACATCACGCTTCTGGCGAGACTCTTCATTTTCACAATACCTAAGTGACCTACATGTAATTCTTTTAGCAAATTATCCCTTAACGCTTTCGGTACCACTAACCTATAACCCCAAATTATACATCCTCGATCTATGTACAATTCATTACGCCGCAAGTAATACGGTTTGAGAGCTTCTTCCTTACAACCTGCAGGCCATCCGGATAGCAAGAACAAAAATATTTTTTTTAACTCTTCATCTTTACTAATATGACCTTGTACCATTTTCCTAGTAATTGGCAGGAAATTTTGTATGAAATTTAAATAAGTGATTTCTTTTCGCTGGCTTTTTTCCTTACCCACCGGCAAGCGAGACAAAGCGTCCGCCGCGTTTTTTTCACTTCGAACATATTCAATATTGTAATCATAACCTGCTAGGATAACTGCCCATCTCTGCATTCGACTCGCAGCCATGACAGGTATTCCCATCTTGCTCCCAAAAATTGATACCAATGGTTTGTGATCTGTTCTAAGAATAAACTTCCTACCATATAAATATTGGTGGAATTTTCTGACCCCGTAAATAATCGCCAGCGCCTCTCGGTCTATTTGCGAGTACGATTTCTCAGCTGCATTAAGCACCCGCGACGCATAGGCTATGGGGCGTTCTCCATCGCTCGCGCCGCCGGGCATCAGGTGCGAAATCAGGGCACCCACCCCTACACTACTTGCGTCCACTGTCAGTACCAGCGGAAGGTCCGGCGAGTAGTGCGCTAGTATATCGCTGGAAATCAACATGCGCTTAGTTTCGTCAAACGCACGCAAACATGCTTCACTCCACTCATATCGCACATTTTTCCGCAATAACGCATACAGTGGTGCTAATATAGTGCTTATGTTAGGCACGAATTTTGCATAGTACATCACTAACCCCAAGAATGATCGCAATTCCGATACATTCTTCGGTGCTGGTACTCGCTTGATCGCTTCAATTTTGTCGGGACATGTGTGTACGCCTTCTTTACTTATCACAAATCCTAGATACGTAACCGAGTCCGCAAAAAATGTACATTTTTCTTTTTTTACTCTCAGACCGTATTTTTTTAACCTATCAAATACTTCATGTAACGTGTCTATATGTGACTGGTCATCGACTCCCGTAATAATCAAGTCGTCCAAAAATACTCCTACTCGCGGCATATCCGCAAACAATTGCTCTAACTTTCTCTGAAAAATACCGGGCGACGATGCACAACCATAGATTAATCTATTATACATAAAGAGCCCCCTATGTGTGTTAATCACCGCGTATTTTTTTGAGTCGTCCAATTCAAATTGAGCGTACGCTTGCGACAGATCCAACTTAGTAAATTTATTCCCCCCGTGTAATTTAGTGAACAAATCTTCTACTTTCGGCAAAGGATAGTGGTCCACTTCTAGGCATTTATTCAACGTTAACTTAAAATCCGCACATACCCTTATGGTGCCATCTTTTTTTACTACCGGCACTATCGGCGTGGCCCAGTCTGAGGTGGCGACAGGCGTGATGATGTTGTCGCGCACCATCTGGTCGAGCGCGCGCTCCACCGGCTCGCGCAGCGCGTACGCCAGGGGGCGCGCGCGCAGGTACACCGGCCGCGCCTCGGGCCGCAAGTGGAACCCCACCGTTCCCCCGTTGAACCGGCCCAAGCCATCCGCAAACACCTCACAGTATCTGGAACTGAATTCCTTTTCACTAAATAACATGTTTACATTAGTCACTGGTCGTGAGGCCAACATTGATAAATCTAACTTCAATTCACTTATCCAACATCTACCCATGAGGCTAGTTTTGCCACTCGCAATAACGAACAAGTCAAGTTTTTTACAAGTTTTGTTATACTGCACCTGAGGTGTTATTTTGCCTATGGGTTTGATATGTTCGCCTGTATAATATCGCAACACTAAATTACTCTCCTGTAACTCGCAATGGGTAAACAACTTTTTATAGCATTCCAAACTAATACATGAAATACAACTACCCGTGTCGATCTCCATAGTTAACAATGTTCCCTCAATATGAACATCTATAGTGTATGGTGCAACCGAAATGGAATCGCTACTATTTAAAGAAAAATTGTTTACCTCGTCGCTTTCAGTACTTCCGGAATTGTCGCTAAATACAACTTCTTCTTCCTTAACATTGTACAACGATGACTTGCCACGCAGCTTGGTGCACATCCTCTTTAAGTGTCCCTCTTGATTACATATTCTACATACATAATTTTTAAATTTACATCTTTCCGCATCATGATTTGCCCCACATACTTTACATTCTGCATTAGAATATGCTGTATTATTTCGTCCGAAACCGCGAAACTTTCCGCTTTCCGCTCCGCTTATGGCGCTTGGGCCACCGCCTGCTGCTACTTTGCCGCGGCCCGCTCTGCCTGCCGTCGCCGCTGGCCAGCCGCCGTCCGCCGCCGCCGTCGCTCGGCCCCGGCTCGCCCGGCCCATCTGATGCACGCCTGTCGACGCGCCCGCCGGTACACTGTCGCCGGTTCGGTTCCGAGCACAGTCATCTACCAGCGCCGCGTTTGCCTCGGCCGCCTCCATGGACACTGCGAGCGTATACGCCCGCTCTAACGTGATCGAATCGGCCTCCGTGAACAACTTTTGCCTGATATCGTCATTCAACAGGCCGCAAACAAATTGATCTCTCAAGTTTTCCTTTAAGCTGTCCCCTGTAAAACCGCAGTTTTTACTCAACTTTTTAAGATCTGTCACAAAGTTTGCAATGTTTTCGTTACGGTTTTGCACTCGTTGCCGGAATTTAAAACGTTCTGCAAGTACACTCGGCTTGGGATTTAAATGACCTTTCATCAGCGCCACCAACTGATCGTACGATTTTGTTGCCGGTTTGTCGGGTGTGCATAGACTCACCATCAGTTCATAAGCCTCACTACCTATAACTGTTATTAACGTAGCCACTTTCACTTCACTTTTCACCTGGTTCGCAACGAAATATTGTTCCAAACGATCTACATACATTTCCCAATTGTCCTTGGCAAGGTCAAACGGTCCAATCTTCCCCACCGACATTTCTTACACTACACGGTATTTTTTCCGAATTTACAATGTCACAAATGCACCAGCGTCCAATTGTTCTCGTCGCCACTGAAGAATATCTGCTGAGAGGCCAGGGGAATCCAGGATACGAGGAGATCACAGAAAACACGTCCGTTCCATATTGCGTTTAATGAAGCGACGGGAGTATAAACAAACTACCCTCCATCATCGAATCCTAAGTTTACCCACATACGTTACAGATATCTTAGTTAGTTTGATTTTTGTTTTTATTCAGTGTTAAATATTTTATGACCCTGGCCCCGTAGCATGGATGGCGCGGAGAGCTCCCATCCCTGGCTGACACCGTTCGATAGAACGAGACGACGCGCTTATCCTGTCACTTGTCGCGTGATAACGCCATCCATGCTACGGGGCCAGGTGATATTATAAGGCCATTTTGTAGGGATATACCTCGATACATTGCCTTGCAAAAGGTGGAGAGGAAGATGTTTTGATTGATATTGGTTGAGTATGAGGTCATAAGTTTCCGACCTCGGGCATGTGTGGGTTAGCCACCATCTTCATTTGATGCTGGCACTTCACTTGGCGTTGCGTGTTCGCGTTGCGTGGTTGCCTCTCTCAAAGGGGCAATCTTTTTGGTGTTTTAGAAATAGCACTTAATTTGTTATTTCTATGACAAAAGTAGCTATGCCAAGTTTAAGGATGATAAAAATTAATATATCACAACAACATATACAATTTAAGTCTTACAGAAAAAAGTTGTGAAAGGCGGAATAAGTAGTATTTAAAAAAAATCTCTCATTCTTGTGTTTTTTGTGCCAAATTTGTACGCATCGGATTAAAAGCATTCTATAATGATTAATTATTTTTAAATGTTGGAACCACTCGGATTCATTCCATGAGCGCGGGAAAATAGGTGTAGGTAAATGTGGAAAAAGTAGGCTTTGCCTGCGATACGGCCTTCTCTATAAACTATTATTGCTAGGGCTTATGGGGTATAGCCACTAAAACATTAATACAGACACGGGGAATTCATTTTTGGTGAAAAAAGGTATAGTTTTATAGGAAAAAAAAGGGCTGAAAAAATTAAAAATAAAACTGGATGTCGAAGGTAGGATGAGGTATATTTAATACATATTTTTGAAAACAATATCTAAAAGGTCGTTTAGTTTTCAGAGGTATGTGTACTTTTTGAGCGACGTCCATACAAAAACTATAAAAAATCCAATATTGTTTGCATCAAGGTAAAGTAGCGTTATGCCTTTGTGTTCAGAATTATTGCTTTGAATATCTAAATTATGAATTTTTATAATCATCATCATAATCATGTCAGCTGAAAGAAGTTCACTGCTGGGATAAACCTCCGCCAAAGAGTGCTACAATGACCGGTCCTGCGCGACCCACATCTAGTGGACTCGCGCGTTTATGGGGGCCTTCCGGTACGTGGCCGCCACTCGAGAACCTTTCCACCCCAAAGGCCATCGGTTCTACTTGCAATGTGCTCCGCCCAGTGCCCAGTGCCACTAAAGTTTAGCGATTCGGAGGGCTACAACAGTTAGCATATCCCTCTCAATTTTTGGGTGACTCTGAGCCTTTTCTAAACGACCACTATTCAGTGCCATAAAATAATACTCATTCGATTCAGATAACAAATGTTCATCACTGGACTGGCACATGTCATCACTGGCAATACACACTGGTCAAAGAATCTTGTCTTGAAACTCTGTGGAATATTTGACGAAAAGATGTGCCGGTACTTAGCTTCCCGAACGCTGTTTAGCCGAGTCGGATTCGACGATTGACCTCTTTCTCGAAGTTGGACCTAGAAACCTCTCGAAGTAGGTCTTAATTCAAGCCATTTTATTAATACCTATCAAAATGCAAGTTGTAAAATAAAAATTACCCAAGTTTTTTTTGTAAAGTACCACGTCAAAAGATAATACAGTTACCCATACTGTATTATTCAAACGGGGCAATGAGATACGGAAATTTGATCTTAAGAACACGAAAAAAAAATTGCATGGTTTTTATTATTTAAAGTAAGCCATGCACGCAATATTTTATTTTACATTTTCGTCATATTATGTTTGTTGCTTTGTTCGTCACATTAGATTTTTTTTCTATAGAAGAATACTTTGTTTCGTGGAAAACTAATTCCTCGTGCCTGTTTTAGTCGATAACTATAATATTTACCGCACAAGCCCCAGTAATAAAAGTTTATAAAGGAGGTCATATCGCAGGCGACGCCTGCTTTTTAACCGACTTAAAAAAGGAGGAGGTTCTCAATTCGGATGTTTTTTTTTTTTTTTTTTTTTTAATGTTTGTTACCTCAGAACTCCGTCATTTATGAACCGATTCGTACAATTCTTTTTTTAACTGAAAGTATATGCTTCCAGATTGGTACAATTGTTTCCAAAACCCCAGTTAGATGATGGGAACCATGAGGAATTGAGGGAACTCTTCAAATATATTAGGCACGCGTGTAGTAATTTCGGTATTTTCTATTATAACTCGTGTATTTACACCCGAAAATCATAAATTTAGTGAAGTGGAAGTGATGATGAAGACCACAGATGGCTTGTAGAACTTCTCAATGATGTACTTCAAACTATATAAGTACGTCACAGATTCTGATATTATTCCGTTGAAATAGCAAACAATGAAGTGCCAAAGGTAATTCTGAGATCCTTGAGGAATCGACGGAAGTCCTCAAATATTATCGGCCCACATACAGCGATTTGGTTTATTGGTCTAAATATCAACGCTTTTGTTCTCGGAAATCAGTTCATGTGGTAAATTGTAAAAAAATGTGGAAATGTTAATGTGGCTTGGCGGAGTACTGAATTAAAGTTGGTTAAAACTTTGTTTTGAAAGTAAATTATTCCACATTCACACCCGTCTTCGCGCGTTGATGGGGTGAATCCGAATTGTTACAACATGTAACAATCTCTCCATCAATTTGATGCTTTTAATCCGAAGCTTTCAAATTTTGACGAAAAAACACTAGAGACTTTGAAAAAATTATTTTTTTTCTGCCCCTCAACTATTTTTCTTCAAGATTTTCAAATAAATTATTTATGACAAAAAGTTGAATATTTTTTTCACCTTTAGACATGAAACTATGCTTGGTCATATAATAGAAATAACAAATTAGTTAAGTGCTAACAATGTCAAAGCACGAGTAGGTGTACTAGGTTTAGACGAATTATGCGTCCGACGGCCTTGCAAACGTCTTAAAGGCTGCGGTGACACAGCATCAGGCAGGCCGTGCGCTTGTTTGTCACCATCCTAGTGAAGTTTATAAATAAAAAGTATTCCTTGCGCTTCATAGCCATAAAGAGTTTGGAGTTTGACATGCGTACTTTGAAATGGCGTTAAAGATTAATCAATCGAGATATCTTGTTACATTTCTGGTCAGGGAAATTCGAAAGAATGGTCAGGGAAAGTCAGGGAAAAGTCAGGGAAATATTTTCCGGGTTTGCAGTGGACACGCTGATATAGAAAAATGTAGATTGTAGGTTTGTGAAATGGGCCCCTATTACAGGACGGATAGACGAGATAGACTATCCGTCTCTTTCTGATTAGAACGCTTAGAAAGAGGTGGGTAGTTTATGTCGCCGCGACACAGCTGGCTGGTCGTCCTGTGATAGCCGAGCTGATAAGTGTTGTATCCACCCGGGCTTTGTAACTCCTATGCAGGTGGGAATACTTTCCGCTGCAGGCAACTGCTATCTAAGACACACTTATCAGCTATGAAGTTTATTGTAATAGAATAAGGTTTACTTTTGGCCTGTTAACGGTACCTATTGTTTTCTGACGAACAATAATTAAGTGTAAAGATAGAAAGTTAAACATGTAATTTCAATGGCAATTCAAATAAACAAATAAATAAATTAGCATCGACGGGTTGTGGCATGCCCAGGCGTTACTGTATTAGCAAAAGTAACTTAATACTTTGTTGTTAAAGTAACTTAATACTTTGTGGTTCTGTAGAAGAGATCGCTGTTCAGCTATAAGATCTACATGTTATTGTTTTGTTTCTTTTTGTAACTGTTTATTTTGTGTGAGATGTGCAATAAAGAGTAGGTACTTGTATTGTATTACAACTGTTGTAATAAGATTCATAATTGTTTTATCAGACAAAAATGCTTGCCGTCAATAGGATGTCAAGGGACTAAATAGGGGATGAGTCAATATCGTAAAAACATTATACATAATAACATACCTACACAAGGACGTAGCCAGGATTCTGTTTAGGGGGAGGCAGAAAAACAAGAATATACCTAAGGTATAGATTGAGCAATGGGACAGGTACACCCCGCGGTTGCACATAGAACCGATGGCCGTTGGGGCGGAAAGGTTCTCGAGTGGCGACCACGTACTGGAAGGTGCGGCGTGGGTAGGCCCCCGCGGTCGTTCAAAGGTCGCGGGAGTCCGCTGGATGCGTGTGGCGCAGGACCGGTCATTGTGGCACTCTTTGGGGGAGGCCTATGTCCAGCAGTGGACGTATTTCGGCTGATATGATGATGAATGGGACAGGTTACGTTAATTAAAAAAATAACCGGACAAGTGCTAGTCGGACTCGCCCACCGAGGGTTCCGCACAAAATTACAAATGTATCGTTTTCAGGTTTTTTCCTGTACTTGTAGTATACGATGATATTAATTGCTAAATTTCATAGTTATAGGTCAACGGAAAGTACCATATAAATGTTGTTTCCCTTGAGAGTGTCTAAATATGCGTTTTTTTCGTTTGAGGTACAAAACCCTAAAAACAAACATACATTGAAAAGAAAAAAAAATTAATGAAAAAAAGTTTATTTTACAATAAAAGTAGTTGAAGAGGTTCTTCATAAAACCGATTCAACGATCTCAGCCACGTTTTAACACGACACAGTGTAGAAAAGTACCTTTCTATGTTACTTGAAGTGCAAGCATTGTATGTTTTTGTTGCCGGAAAGAAAATGTTCGCCACCTTTAACACTTCAGAGAAATCTAGTTTTCCGAGATCTTCTGTGGTATGCCCTTGTCCAGCTTGTCCCCAGTCCTGCCACTTTTTTTTTACCGTAGTTCGGTTTCCTGATTAAAATTAAGCAAATCGAAGTAAGTATAGATATAAACTTTATGTTTTTAGGGTTCCGTGCTCAAAAAGTAAAACGGGACCCTATTACAAAGACTTTGCTGTCCGTCCGTCCGTCTGTCTGTCACCAGGCTGTATCTCAAGAACCGTGATAGCTAGAGAGTTGAAATTTTCACAGATTATGTATTTCTGTTGCCGCTATAACAACAAATACTAAAAACAAAATAAAATATTTTTTTAAGGGGGGTTTCCCATACAACAAACGTGTTTTTTTTTTGCCGTTTTTATAGATAATGGTACGGAACCCTTCGTGCGCGAGTCCAACTCGCACTCGGCCGGTTTTTTCTTTGAAATCAACTAACGATATATTCAACATTGCAACATTTTTTTATGTAGCGACATTAATCCGAATGCAGGCAGATTTTGATCACCAAAACGCTGTTCCAGTGCGGATATTGGGGAATCTAAATAAGGAATGACAATCGATCGATTTAATTTTCATTTTAAAATGGATACAATTGCCATACTTACGTATATTTGCTTATTAAAGGTTTATTAGCATTCTTCTTCCTCTAGCCCCCTGCCCGTACCTCGCTACGCCCTTGCCTACAGCTTATTACTCCAGGCAAAATACGGTTTTGAAAAACATTAATTTATAATAGCGTTTTTTGGGTTCCGTAGCCAAATGGCAAAAATCAGAACCCTTATAGATTCGTCATGTCTGTCTGTCTGTCTGTCTGTCTGTCCGTCCGTATGTCACAGCCACTTTTTTCCGAAACTATAAGAGCTATACGGTTGAAACTTGGTAAGTAGATGTATTCTGTGAACCGCATTAAGATTTTCACACAAAAATCTAAAAAAAACATTAAATTTTAGGGGTTCCCCATACTGAGAACTGAAACTTAAAAAAAAAATCATCAAACCCATACGTGTCATATCTATGGATAGGTCTGAAAAATTATATTGAGGTTTCTAAGATCATTTTTTTCTAAACTAAATAGTTTGCGCGAGAGACACTTCCAAAGTGGTAAAATGTGTGTGTGAGATGCTTTATTCAAGAATCAAACAAACTTTCCATATGGAAGTACTTATATAAATTTAAATAAAGCAATATAATTAACAATTTCAAAAAATAAAAACAACTAATACTACTACTACTAGTTTTTAATTTTTTATTTCTTGTTTAGTATTAGTTGTTTTTATTTTTTGAAATCGTTAATTATAATACAATATGTATTATATTTAAAAAAAAGTAATAAAGCATGAATTGTTTTTAGGGTTCTGTACTCAAATAGTAAAACGGGACCCTATTACTAAGAGTTCGCTGTCCGTCCGTCCGTCCGTCCGTCCGTCTGTCTGTCACCAGGCTGTATCTCAAGAACCGTGATAGCTAGAGAGTTGAAATTTTCACAGATTATGTATTTCTGTTGCCGCTATAACAAAAAAGACTAAAACCAAAATAAAATAAATATTTTTATTGATAATGGTACGGAACCCTTCGTGCGCGAGTCCGACTCGCACTTGGCCGGTTTTTTTTTAATTATTTATCTTGAATATTATAGAGCAAATGTAAATGAACCAAAATAAAGATAAAACCATTTATACTTTTTCTGACTTTTCAGAAGCTAGTTAAGTTATCAAATTTTTGATGTCTGAAATTTTGTTGGATTTTATCGCTAGGTAACTATTTAATAGGGGTGTAGAGACTAAATAAAATAACCAATAATGTTGTATTCTCTCGAAAAAGGGTTAAAAATTTAGTCAAATGGAGAAAAAAGCAACGCAAGAGGTTAAATAATCGCAAAGTTCTAAGTGTCCAAAGTTTTAAGAAGGGGTATGTTCTGTCCTTTAGGATGGTGACCTAATGATTAAATAATATGCACTTCTAATGTCAATTACACATTTATTGAGATGCAGATAAATTACACAATTACAAATATAGGCAAACACCTTGCTTGAACGCGGTTGTAATGGGACTGGCGTCCTGTGGGCCCCGCTGCCTCGTGTAAGCTTTTTCTGATCAGTCAGCTCATACTTAGGTACGCTTGCACTTGGATATGAGCTGACGGCACGAAACTGTCCCTATAGTCCCTTTTCCGCAAAACGCACCTTCATATGAAACGATTGTCATTTACTATGACGCTAGCTAGAGGATCGTGATGTCACGATCCCCTAGCGTTTTCTCTCTCTAGCAAGCAACATTAAAACGGTTGTAGCTTCGTAATTTTTTGAGATATTTCAATGGGATTTTCGTCATTAGGCATATTTTTTGCCTTCTTTCTTTTGAAGAAATAATAAATTTTGAGTCCCCTATTGATAATATTTCCGTTACATAGAAAAACTCAGGTATTATAAATTATTTCCAAATTTGACATTTTTTCCATACAAGTTGTCAGTTCATTACCTGGACTAGGTATATACTAAACTAAGAAAGTTTTTACAAAAAAATATTGGGCATGATCTTAGATTTATGTCTAGAAGCTTTGCGAATGATATATATTGTCTGTGCTTGATTCGAAGGCGTTCCTGCACTACCTCAAAATGCCCCGCTTTCTCGTTATATTATTTTTAAATGACCTGCACTCGTTAGTGTTTTTAGGCAATGATTTACCATGTCTAACGACCAGCCATTGTATCTCTACTCTCGTATCGGAGTTGTCTCCTGTCATGTGTTGATGGCTGGTCGCATGCGGGTATAGGTAGTGCAGGAGCGCTAGGGCTGTGCCCTGTGCCCCTCGTGACCGTGGCGTGCGCCAGGTGCCCGCCGAGACCGGGCTCCCCGCGTTCGTGCCGCGCGCCGCGCTCTCCATCCCAAGAGAGTTCCTGCACATCGCCTACTCCTACATCCCAGGTGTCTACATGCGGGGGGAAGGCTTCGATGCATTCTAATCTGAAAGACAGTTTGACTAAAAGTACTTTTAAAGTTCGGTATCCGAAAAAGGAACCCTTACGTCGCAGCTGTCTCTCTGTCTGTCACAGCGGCCTGTCTAAACACACATACTTTCTTTATGACTAAATCCGTCTTAAATGTCCCGATGCTCAACATTAACTCTTAGTAGAGATTATTTAATTTTTTTATCAGATTTGTTAGATTAACCAAAGTGACAAAAAAGTTGATTTCGATGCATTGAAAACTTAATTAACGTATGTCCCACGTATGTCTCAGCTGTAGAGTAGAGTTCTGTCAGTTCAGATGAACCTATACTATGATCAAACACTCGCTGACACGGGACACTTCTGATGCACTTGATTGATGATGAGAGCGCAACAGAGGAGGGACGGTCTCCCATTTTATGTCCAGGGGCGTGCAGCGAGCGTTTGATAATAGTAGACCTTAGAATAATAGGCGTTATAATTCTATGTAGTAGACACATATAGTAAAGTAGGCTAGATGAGTTTTAGACTGTTTGCATGGGGAGCTAGTATGGTTGGAGTATTGTCTCAAGAGACGCCATTTAAGCTATAAAATATTCCAGCTGTCAGGTACATTACATTTTATCCTGTAGAAGTAGTTTAGGGATAGGTAGCTTAAGCAGCAATGTTTTAAAGCTAAGTAATCGAAGTAGGTAGTTTGCTTTGTAGTCGGTATTCGCTTTGAATGACGATTGTTCCTAATTATTAAGACAGGAATATAGATCTTAGTACTTTATTGCATGCTCATTAATACATGAATACTGTAAGACAAGGTTATCACTAGTCGTAGGCGGAATCTTCCACGTCAAAATCAATATTTGTCTTCATATATGTAACACAGATAACTTCATAAAGTAAATAATTGAGTATTTAGACAACTAAATAAATTGTATATTAAGTGAAAGAAATGGAGTATAATCGTACCTCCCTTAACATCCCAGAGGCGGGCCTGGGAGTGTTCAGCACGCTGACGCTGCCCCGTGGCGTGCGCTTCGGGCCCTACCGCGGCCAGCGCACCAAGAGCGCCTCCGACTCCAACTACGGCTGGCAGGTCAGTGCACACAGCGCTCATCCGTGAACAAAGCCCATTGTCCATCGATATAGTTGCCGTTTTGATTGCAGTTTGTTTCCCAGATCTACGACCGCAACCACAAGCCGCTGCACATCGTGGACGCGAGCGACGCCAACAACTCCAACTGGATGCGCTACGTCAACTGCGCGCGCCACCACTCCGAGCAGAACCTGCTCGCCTTCCAGTACCAGGGCGAGCTGTACTACAGGCGAGTTGTGTTATGTACACAGTGCACATCGTGGACGCGAGCGACGCCAACAACTCCAACTGGATGCGCTACGTCAACTGCGCGCGCCACCACTCCGAGCAGAACCTGCTCGCCTTCCAGTACCAGGGCGAGCTGTACTACAGGCGAGTTGTGTTATGTACACAGTGCACATCGTGGACGCGAGCGACGCCAACAACTCCAACTGGATGCGCTACGTCAACTGCGCGCGCCACCACTCCGAGCAGAACCTGCTCGCCTTCCAGTACCAGGGCGAGCTGTACTACAGGCGAGTTGTGTTATGTACACAGTGCACATCGTGGACGCGAGCGACGCCAACAACTCCAACTGGATGCGCTACGTCAACTGCGCGCGCCACCACTCCGAGCAGAACCTGCTCGCCTTCCAGTACCAGGGCGAGCTGTACTACAGGCGAGTTGTGTTATGTACACAGTGCACATCGTGGACGCGAGCGACGCCAACAACTCCAACTGGATGCGCTACGTCAACTGCGCGCGCCACCACTCCGAGCAGAACCTGCTCGCCTTCCAGTACCAGGGCGCGCTGTACTACAGGCGAGTTGTGTTATGTACACAGTGCACATCGTGGACGCGAGCGACGCCAACAACTCCAACTGGATGCGCTACGTCAACTGCGCGCGCCACCACTCCGAGCAGAACCTGCTCGCCTTCCAGTACCAGGGCGAGCTGTACTACAGGCGAGTTGTGTTATGTACACAGTGCACATCGTGGACGCGAGCGACGCCAACAACTCCAACTGGATGCGCTACGTCAACTGCGCGCGCCACCACTCCGAGCAGAACCTGCTCGCCTTCCAGTACCAGGGCGAGCTGTACTACAGGCGAGTTGTGTTATGTACACAGTGCACATCGTGGACGCGAGCGACGCCAACAACTCCAACTGGATGCGCTACGTCAACTGCGCGCGCCACCACTCCGAGCAGAACCTGCTCGCCTTCCAGTACCAGGGCGAGCTGTACTACAGGCGAGTTGTGTTATGTACACAGTGCACATCGTGGACGCGAGCGACGCCAACAACTCCAACTGGATGCGCTACGTCAACTGCGCGCGCCACCACTCCGAGCAGAACCTGCTCGCCTTCCAGTACCAGGGCGAGCTGTACTACAGGCGCGTTGTGTTATGTACACAGTGCACATCGTGGACGCGAGCGACGCCAACAACTCCAACTGGATGCGCTACGTCAACTGCGCGCGCCACCACTCCGAGCAGAACCTGCTCGCCTTCCAGTACCAGGGCGAGCTGTACTACAGGCGAGTTGTGTTATGTACACAGTGCACATCGTGGACGCGAGCGACGCCAACAACTCCAACTGGATGCGCTACGTCAACTGCGCGCGCCACCACTCCGAGCAGAACCTGCTCGCCTTCCAGTACCAGGGCGAGCTGTACTACAGGCGAGTTGTGTTATGTACACAGTGCACATCGTGGACGCGAGCGACGCCAACAACTCCAACTGGATGCGCTACGTCAACTGCGCGCGCCACCACTCCGAGCAGAACCTGCTCGCCTTCCAGTACCAGGGCGAGCTGTACTACAGGCGAGTTGTGTTATGTACACAGTGCACATCGTGGACGCGAGCGACGCCAACAACTCCAACTGGATGCGCTACGTCAACTGCGCGCGCCACCACTCCGAGCAGAACCTGCTCGCCTTCCAGTACCAGGGCGAGCTGTACTACAGGCGAGTTGTGTTATGTACACAGTGCACATCGTGGACGCGAGCGACGCCAACAACTCCAACTGGATGCGCTACGTCAACTGCGCGCGCCACCACTCCGAGCAGAACCTGCTCGCCTTCCAGTACCAGGGCGAGCTGTACTACAGGCGAGTTGTGTTATGTACACAGTGCACATCGTGGACGCGAGCGACGCCAACAACTCCAACTGGATGCGCTACGTCAACTGCGCGCGCCACCACTCCGAGCAGAACCTGCTCGCCTTCCAGTACCAGGGCGAGCTGTACTACAGGCGAGTTGTGTTATGTACACAGTGCACATCGTGGACGCGAGCGACGCCAACAACTCCAACTGGATGCGCTACGTCAACTGCGCGCGCCACCACTCCGAGCAGAACCTGCTCGCCTTCCAGTACCAGGGCGAGCTGTACTACAGGCGCGTTGTGTTATGTACACAGTGCACATCGTGGACGCGAGCGACGCCAACAACTCCAACTGGATGCGCTACGTCAACTGCGCGCGCCACCACTCCGAGCAGAACCTGCTCGCCTTCCAGTACCAGGGCGAGCTGTACTACAGGCGAGTTGTGTTATGTACACAGTGCACATCGTGGACGCGAGCGACGCCAACAACTCCAACTGGATGCGCTACGTCAACTGCGCGCGCCACCACTCCGAGCAGAACCTGCTCGCCTTCCAGTACCAGGGCGAGCTGTACTACAGGCGAGTTGTGTTATGTACACAGTGCACATCGTGGACGCGAGCGACGCCAACAACTCCAACTGGATGCGCTACGTCAACTGCGCGCGCCACCACTCCGAGCAGAACCTGCTCGCCTTCCAGTACCAGGGCGAGCTGTACTACAGGCGAGTTGTGTTATGTACACAGTGCACATCGTGGACGCGAGCGACGCCAACAACTCCAACTGGATGCGCTACGTCAACTGCGCGCGCCACCACTCCGAGCAGAACCTGCTCGCCTTCCAGTACCAGGGCGAGCTGTACTACAGGCGAGTTGTGTTATGTACACAGTGCACATCGTGGACGCGAGCGACGCCAACAACTCCAACTGGATGCGCTACGTCAACTGCGCGCGCCACCACTCCGAGCAGAACCTGCTCGCCTTCCAGTACCAGGGCGAGCTGTACTACAGGCGCGTTGTGTTATGTACACAGTGCACATCGTGGACGCGAGCGACGCCAACAACTCCAACTGGATGCGCTACGTCAACTGCGCGCGCCACCACTCCGAGCAGAACCTGCTCGCCTTCCAGTACCAGGGCGAGCTGTACTACAGGCGAGTTGTGTTATGTACACAGTGCACATCGTGGACGCGAGCGACGCCAACAACTCCAACTGGATGCGCTACGTCAACTGCGCGCGCCACCACTCCGAGCAGAACCTGCTCGCCTTCCAGTACCAGGGCGAGCTGTACTACAGGCGAGTTGTGTTATGTACACAGTGCACATCGTGGACGCGAGCGACGCCAACAACTCCAACTGGATGCGCTACGTCAACTGCGCGCGCCACCACTCCGAGCAGAACCTGCTCGCCTTCCAGTACCAGGGCGAGCTGTACTACAGGCGAGTTGTGTTATGTACACAGTGCACATCGTGGACGCGAGCGACGCCAACAACTCCAACTGGATGCGCTACGTCAACTGCGCGCGCCACCACTCCGAGCAGAACCTGCTCGCCTTCCAGTACCAGGGCGAGCTGTACTACAGGCGAGTTGTGTTATGTACACAGTGCACAGCCGACACAAAAGAAGCTAACTTGAATGAAACAAGATGCAATCAAGGGAACAATATTAGCCCTTCTGGATTTCTCCCGTGCGTTTGACTGCATTAATACATCTACATCTACTCTATTATGTAAATTAGCATATTTTGGCTTCAGCGACATCTCTATAAATTGGTTCGCAAGCTATATACAATAAGACTAACCGATCACAATTTGTCCAAGTGCAAGGCGCAGACGGCTTAACCACAGCATCGGGATTACTTCCAGTATCGAGAGGTGTGCCACAAGGCTCTATTTTGGGCCCCGTATTGTACAGTCTACAGTGCAGATATTGTACATAATATGAAGCATTGCAAATTTCATATTTATGCCGATGACATACAGCTCTTCATATCATTCAACCCCGATGACACACAGTAGGCTGTCGATAAGTTGAATGAAGACCTGCATTGTATTGACAGCTGGTCTGAAAAAAACAGTATAGGTAGTACCTACTCAATCTCTCGAAATCTAAGTTTTTCGTCTTGGGATCAAAAAAACAAGTCAGCCGTATTACGGCTGCAAATCCCCATGTTAATATATCAGGTAAATATGTGGAGATGGTCTCAGAAGCCCGCAACCTGGGCTTACTTATGGATAGCTCCCTCCACTTTGAAAAGCATATCTTAGAAACTGTCGGAAACTGCTTCTATAGACTATCTGTTGTTTACAGAGTGCGTAATTTTCTCAGTGTAGATATGCGAGTAAAATTTTGCGATACACATCCTGTCTTATATATATCGAGCCCGTTATGTCCCACTGCTGAGCAAAGGCCTCCCCTTTCCCCTTCCATTCATCGCGGTCTTGAGCAATAACTGGCCAGTCTTTTAAAAAGGAGTCCAAGTTATCCCGCCATCGCCGACGAGGTCTACCGCGTCTCCGTTTGGACACTCATGTTGGGGCTTCCACTCCGTGGTCCCTTTGGCCCACAGCTCATTCGGCATGCGGTAGACGTGACCAGCCCAGTCCCAGTTTAACTTGGCTGCCTTCCGAGCTACATCTTCTATTTGGGTTTTGGAGCGCAGCGTGGTGTTCCAGATGTGGTCCATTAGCTTTACACCTAATATGCTGCGCTCCATAGCTCGCTGGCAAACCCCGAGTTTGGACTTCTGCGCTTCCGTCAAAGACCAAGTCTGTGCACCGTAGGTGAGAACTGGAAGTATGCACATGTCCATGAGCCTACGTTTAAGTGACAGAGGTAGGTCGCCCTTCATTAGGTGTTTCATGGACCAATAGCTCCTCCAGGCGTTTTCGGTCCGTCTATCGACCTCTTTCTCTTGTCGCGCCTGGAAAGAGACTAATTGGCCCAAATAAAGATACTCATGGACATATGCTATATGTTCTCCGTTTATCTCTACCCTACGTTCTGTGCTATGCATGACTTTGGTCTTTGACATGTTCATCTTTAGGCCAACCTCGAGGCTTGCGGTGCTGAGATCGTCAAGCATATGACAAAGCTCGGAAGCGGTTGAAGAAAACAAGACGATGTCGTCGGCGAAACGAAGATTGGTCAACCTTCTTTCCCCGACGACTAACCCCTTCTCTTCCCAACGTGGCGTAAGTTTGTGGAACACGTATTCTAAAGTGCTAGTGAATAGCTTCGGCGAGAGCGGATCTCCTTGTTTGACTCCTCGTTGTACTTCGAAAGACTGACCAGAAGATTGAAGTTTTATGGCGGCTGTACTGTTTTTGTAAATAGTTTTCCTAACTTAATCCATCATCAATCTTAATCATCCTGTCTTAACTTAATTAATATTACTTAACCCGTATCTCAATACTAACAAACTCGACGTACACTTCACTTAGCCACGTTAATATTTAGTATCTAAGAAACCCGCGTATTTGCATAGTAAGTTGATATTCTACCCGTGGCGAGCCAGGCGTATTCCAGGACTGGATTGCCCATGGCACAATACCGCTGCATTTCGTGGCAGCTTTCGTTATGCTGCCACGAAATGCTGGAATAACATTCCACCACCAATCATGGAGCGCATTACTGTTAGAGGGTTCAAGTCCAAACTGAAAAAACACCCAATGGCCCAACAAGGTATTGTTGCCTGAGGGTAGGATATACAAAACACCATTAATAGCTCCAATTCCTTAAAATATTTAGCCCCAATTTAGTTAACCGCTAAATAATAAAATTATATGTATAAAATAGGTACTTTTATCGTTGTAACATGTATATATATTTACGTCATACCTGGCCATAAAGTAGGAATTACCGCACGCTATGCGTGCGGTAAACCCCACTTCCTGGCCAGATAGAGACGTAAAATTTTGTACTCACCACGGGCGGTAATAAAGAAAGCCATAGAGCGCATATTTATCGCCCTTGCCTTCGGCTCGGGCGTCAAATACCTGCGATCTGAGACATTCTTTGTTTAACCGCCCTAGGTAAGTAATGTACTATTATAATTATATTTTATATTAATAACATTATTGTATCATCTGACACTAGTCGCACAGTACGCTGTCCCGCACACTCGCTGGCTCCACAGAAAACCAGCGCCGTTGATCACGCTAGCCGTGCCAACTGCATTGCTGAGTGGAGGCCATTTCAGGTTCACGTCCCGATCTACGTCTTCGATGTGTTTGTTAATGTGTTTTGTTTTTTGTTACTTGTCATGTGTTACCTGAATAATAGTACATTATGATACAAGTGTGCTAAGTTGGTAATTACACTTGAGTCGGTTTTTAAGCCTGAGCCGAAGGCGAAGGCTTAATGGAGACGAGAAATGTAATGACCAATGCTCACGTGTTTCATACGACGTTTTTCAACACATTTGCGAGGAAAAAATAAAAAAAAAATGGAAATGTTAAAAGATATGTAATGAAAAGGCACTAGTGCGATAATGTAATGTAAAAGTCACGGCATGGGTAATATTCTGCATTATTTTGCTAATATTTAAAAAGATATGTAATGAAAAGGCACTAGTGCGATAATGTAATGTAAAAGGCACGGCATGGGTAATATTCTGCATTATCAGTGTAAATACGCTGTAATAAGACCTACTTTACGAGCAGGTGTGTTGAAAATATCATTATATTATATTGTAAAAGTAGTTGTGTTGTGGCAGGACGGTGAAGGTGGTGCCTCGCTTCACGGAGCTGCTGGTGTTCTACGGCAGCGAGTTCGCCGCCTGGCTCGGCATCGACACAAGCGGTTACAACAAGCCAAGCTCGTGCCAAGCCTGTGAGACTCTTTACTTATACGTACTGTTCAAAAATACTACAGCTCATTAATGGCCATTATTTGTGGTCGGCGCGTGCCATATTTTGCTAATAGTACATTACTTACCTAGGGCGGTTAAACAAAGAATGTCTCAGATCGCAGGTATTTGACGCCCGAGCCGAAGGCAAGGGCGATAAATATGCGCTCTGAGGCTTTCTTTATTACCGCCCGTGGTGAGTACAACATTTTACGTCTCTATCTGGCCAGGAAGTGGGGTTTTCCGCACGCATAGCGTGCGGTAATTCCTACTTTATGGCCAGGTATGACGTAAAAACTATTATCGCCATGTAAGGTCTGTATCACGTGTATAATGAACTCTATCGTCGTATACAATAGATTAAATATAATTTACTTTAAAAACAAAGTACAACAAACCGACTTCAATTCAGTACAGTACTTCGCCAAGCCCCATGGGTACATGTAAATTTCCATTTTTTTTCCAATTTACCACATGAACTGCTCTCCGAGAGCAAATGCTCTTTGATTATTACAGGAAAAACCCAATTCGCTATCTGTGGGCTGATAATATTTGAGGAGTTCTGTCGATTCCGCAATGATATCAGAATGAACACTTCATTTTCTCTTTTTGTTTTTCTGTTTTTTGGTACTATTCACTTGCAACCTAACATGCTTGTTTTTCAGCGATATTTTTAGTGTTCCGTACCCAAAGGGTAACGGGATCCTATTACTAAGACTCCGCTGTCCGTCCGTCTGTCTGTATGTCTGTTGTCTGTCACCAGGCAGTATCTCATGAACCGTGATAGTTAGACAGTAAAATTTTCACAAATCATGTATTTCTGTTGCCGCTATAACAACAAATACTAAAAACAGAATAAAATAAATATTTTTATAGATAATGGTACGGAACCCATCGTGCGCGAGTCCGACTCGCACTTGGCCGTTTTTTTTTTATAGATAATGGTACAGAACCCTTCGTGTCGCATATTTTTTTACTTTTTGTCGAAAAATGGCACTCGTCGTCCCCAAACAAATATCAATAATTCATGAGCTGAGTTGCAAATAAATGAACTATACCTTCACTTATTGAAAGTTACTAAAATATCATAATGTTTGGAAAACACTTATTTTCATTTTGGTAGTCCTATAATTTAAACATAAACTAGAGTTGTAAGAAATCAATATCTTTGTAACGACTTCTTGAAATCGCTGTGTTGATGATGATTGGTTTATCGTTTGTCGCAAGCAATTCAATTCGATCTAAGCCTCGCCTCGCAGGTGGAATAGTACCTACCTTACTCGCAGTAGTGACTCCAATAGTTAGGGTTTAATGGTAAATCATTACAAATAGCATTTATTTACATTTCAGGCCAAGCTAAACTAGCTTATAAACATGAACTACCGAAAACTAACACACGCCAAACGCCAGTTCAACGGAAGAAAGAAAATACTGCAAAACGTATTTCTGTCGAAAATGTTCAAGAGCCATCTACTTCACAAGCGGAGTCACCGATGAACACGGACATACAAGAGGTTCCTCCTGAAGAACCCGCCGTCAATACATCCACTGGCAAAACGGACTCGAATGCCTGTTGTTTCAAATGCAACTTCTGTAGCAAAGCTTTCGATATCAAGTCAGACCTACATAAACACATACAAACACACGAGCTGATGAGTAAGAGTCTAAAAGCGAGCAAGGATTTCACGTGCAAGAAATGCAGTTGTATATTTGAGACTAAACTGCTTCTAGTGGAGCATGCGAAGAGCCGGCATGCCGAGGTATATCTCACTTGCTCGGAATGTGAGTATATGACTTGTTATAAAGGACATTTACAGCGACATTTAAGGGGGTTCGATTGCCATACAAAACGTTATTTGACATTCGTAGGCTAACGGCGTGATATTTTAAGAAACTTATGTAACAAACTTTCATAAATTGGCTTCCCATTTGCGCCAAATTCTCCCTTTCCTAGAATAAACTTACATAAACTAGATTAATTTGAGAAATTGGTTTGTCACGTGATATTTTGGGAAAACTATTTTTCTCAAATTAATCTAGTTTATACAAGTTTATTCTAGGAAAGGGGGAATTTGGCGCAAATGGGAAGTCAATTGATGAAAGTTTGTTACATAAGTTTCTTAAAATATCACGTCGTTAGCCTGCGAATGTCAAATAACGCTTTGTATGGCAATCGAACCACCTTAAGGACTCACACTGGAGACCGTCCATTCAAATGCAGTCAGTGTAGCTCCGCGTTTACCCGGAGCTGTAGTTTACAATGTCACCTGAGGACACACACTGGAGATAAACCATACAAATGTACCCAGTGTAGCGCCGCGTTTGCTGATGGTGGTAATTTACAAAAACACCTGAGAACACACACTGGAGACAAACCATATAAATGTACCCAGTGTAGCTCTGCGTTTGCCCAGAGATATAATTTAAAAGACCACCTGAGAACACACACTGGAGATAAACCATATAAATGTACCCAGTGTAGCTCTGCGTTTGCCCAGAACAGTAGTTTAAAAACCCACCTGAGAACACACACTGGAGATAAACCATTTGAGTGCAACATATGCGAGTACAAGACTACTCGGGCAAGTGCTCTAAATAACCATCTAATGTGCAGGCACTCGGGCCAAAAGCCGTACGGTTGCGACACTTGCAGTTACAGGGGTGCCACTAGAGGACATTTATCACAACATATGAAAATACACCAAAGGCAAGCTTAGTAGTTGGAATAGGTCATAATGTATTATTTAAAGTATGTTGTGTGTTAGTTTAGTAGGTGTTCCTGGCTGTTATTATTGTATTATTCATTTTTCCGAAGATTTCATGGGAGCATGTAAATGAAACGAGTGATTTTAGAACGGGCTTATGCATATCACCAGTATTTTTCTTAATACCACTTCGGTGGCAAACAAACCTAATGGTGCTTGTGATCTTTGTCTTTCATTTTATCTCATATCTAGACATTACGCATTTTTAATTCATATGTATGCTTGTTTTATACTGTATATTAATAGTTGAACTTATTTGAGATGAACAAGCTTTTGTTAGCGTTTAAATTCTGAGTCAGCGGATATGATAGATGATATCAGCGGGGGACGGTGAGCAATGAATATAGAACTCCCATCCAAACTGTATAGTTTCATTGCTCTTAAGTATATATGGCTAACCAAGGCGCTCAAAAATATCTGAACCCACTAAGGGTGAATATCGACCAAAGCTGTGCGAGTAAATCGACCACTAGAAGAGACGCGTGTGCGAGGCTAGTAATGTTACAGTGGTGGGTACTCAGCCTATTGCCGGAGCTGTTATGGCGTATCAGATATTATTGCGAGCTCGTGCGAGAAATACTACCCCCGTCACTATCTAATTGTTTTAGTTAGAAAGAGACGGATAGTCTATGGACGATACTATGCTGCTGTTTAGTAATTTTAATATTAGTAGTCGAGCACCATCACTTACAATATAAATGTTGTTAGGTACTCCATTTCCTATATGAACAGGATGTCAAGTTTTTTTACGTGTTATATCATATCCTAAGTACACAGGGCGTCCCAAGGCTATGCGACATGTAGGGAAAGTACCTTAATTATAGTAAATAGCCTAGTTTGCTGAATTTTAGACATTATTACATTTTTTAAATTTATTAATGTGGCAGGAAGTAATTTTGGTTATTTTTCACATTTGGGCGGTTCGATTCCCGGACAGAACAATCTTTCTATGCAGTATTATTTACTTTTAATAATAAAATAATGTCTCGCTTCAGCAAAATTGGCTATCTACAATATATAAGGTTATTTCCCTACATGTTGCATAGCCTTGGGATGCCCTGTATACTTTAAGGCGCCGTAGGTTCATGATCTTCTCTCCCTCTCACTGAGCATAAGCGTGAGCGAGATGGAATTACGTGTTCGGAAGGGCGAATATCATGTTTTTCCCTCAAACATGATATTGCCGATTTTTAGAACCAATTTTAATATGTTTAGCTTTTGTGCATAATTTGTTACGAATGTTGTAAGTTTATTTTAGAACTATATGTTCGTGATTTTTTTTCTATCGAGGGAAATAAATTTCGAATCACTGATCTCGCTGCAGAAAAGCCTCATCCGTATTTTTTTTAACTATGTTAAATGCTTTTTTATGTTATTATAAACACAATGCGTGTTGTTATTGTTTCAAAAACTCTGTTCGTTTAAAGCCTGCATCACACTGGCGCGGCCTGCGGTGGCGGACCATAGTAAATTTGACAAGTTTTCTATTGTCCGCCGCGGCCAGGCCGCGCCAGTTTGTGAGAGGCCTAACTTCGCTAAACCTTCGGCGCCTTAACACAAGTATGTAAGGCGCGGAACACACGGACCGGTGCTAGTTACCTACATCGTGATACTAAATGTGACCGCACCGCTCCGTGTGTTCCTCGCCTAACACCCACCTCAGCCCGGCTAGCACACTAGCAAAATGACGACTTTTATGCACATGTTTTATGTCCACAACCGACGTATAAAATGTTACCGTCATGAGCTAACATGCTATACCATCATTTACGTAAAATGTGACCATTTATATGTATTGCACATAAAACTATTTGTTTTACGTCAAATGCTAACATGCTCTTGATTTTGGCACATAAAACTTAACGATATGAGCCGTTGACGGACGAAATTTTATGTAGGTCACTCGAGACCCCGGATAAATTTTAACACTATGAAAACAATATAATTTTCGCAGGATTTCTCCGATTTCTGTCACGACACATACGGTTTCAGTTTCAAAACTCCTATCGTCTCCTGAAACAATAATCTAGCATTTTCAATTTTAGCTAGATCATGATTACTAACTATAAATTAGTATAAATAACGCAATGATTATGATTTTTTGCTTGTGTTGTAATAAAGTATATTACATAAATTTACAAATATTATTGATTCAATTATAAACTAACATGTGTTTTGGTACTCGCTAAATTACTTAAAACCACTACGTTAAACTTTTAGTGGGGTGGGAGTAACGTAAATAAAAACAAAAAACTATTATAACACAACTTAATACAGGAGAACAACTGTTTAGTAAACTGTGCAGTGCTTATCATTACTATTTAATTAGGTAGTATTATAATAGGCTTCTAACCATAGACTACTATTGAACGAATGAAATGAATGTAATAATTTTGCTACTTATATTTTACGCTATGGCATAAATATATGCTGCGTGATTACCATGTTAGCTAAGTAACGTAAAAATGGGCACAATCGTAAAGTTATACGTCAGAACGTAAATATATGTCCGATTAGTGTGCTAGCTGGGCAGATAGGTGTGTTTATTTATGGGCAAGCGTGGCGATCAGCGGCGCGGGGCGCGCCTCGGAACACGCACAAACACAAACATGGCATTATCTAGGAGTGTTTATGTACACTTGTACAGGCGTCAGCGATAACATGCTTACCTAGCACGCGTCTAGCCGTCGGCAGGCCCAGCATATGTCAGAAACGTTGTTTTTTAATTTGTTGCGACAACAGCCCAGCTAGCACACTAATCGGACATATATTTACGTTCGGACGTATAACTTTACGATCGTGACCATTTTTACGTTACTTAGCTAACATGGTAATCACGCAACATATATTTATGCCATAGCGTAAAATATACGTAGCAAAATTATTACATTCATTTCATTCGTTCAATAGTAGTCTATGGTTAGAAGCCTATTATAATACTACCTAATTAAAGAGTAATGATAAGCACTGCACAGTTTACTAAACAGTTGTTCTCCTGTATTAAGTTGTGTTATAATAGTTTTTTGTTTTTATTTACGTTACTCCCACCCCACTAAAAGTTTTACGTAGTGGTTTTAAGTAATTTAGCGAGTACCAAAACACATGTTAGTTTATAATTGAATCAATAATATTTGTAAATTTGTGTAATATACTTTATTACAACACAAGCAAAAAATCATAATCATTGCGTTATTTATACTAATTTATAGTTAGTAATCATGATCTAGCTAAAATTAAAAATGCTAGATCATTGTTTCAGGAGACGATAGAGTTTTGAAACAGAAACCGTATGTGTCGTGACAGAAATCGGAGAAATCCTGCGAAAATTATATTGTTTTCATAGTGTTAAAATTTATCCGGGGTCTCGAGTGACCTACATAAAATTTCGTCCGTCAACGGCTCATATCGTCAAGTTTTATGTGCCAAAATCAAGAGCATGTTAGCATTTGACGTAAAACAAATAGTTTTATGTGCAAGACATATAAATGGTCACATTTTACGTAAATGATAGTATAGCATGTTAGCTCATGACGGTAAAATTTTATACGTCGGTTGTGGACATAAAACATGTGCATAAAAGTCGTCATTTTGCTAGTGTGCTAGCTGGGCAGTTGTCTTAGTATAAATCTTTTCATGAATTTTTAAGTATCACGAATGTCAGGACCGGTCAGTCACTCTTTGGGGGAAGCCTATGTCCAGCCGTGTACGTCTTTCGGCTGATATGATGATGTTGACACGAATGTCACCAGCCCAGCTAGCACACTAATCGGACATATATTTACGTTCGGACGTATAACTTTATGATTGTGCCCATTTTTACGTTACTTAGCTAACATGGTAACCTCGCAGCATATATTTATGCCATAGCGTAAAATATACGTAGCAAAATTATTACATTCATTTCATTCGTTCAATAGTAGTCTATGGTTAGAAGCCCATTATAATACTACCTAATTAAAGAGTAATGATAGGCACTGCACAGTTTACTAAACAGTTGTTCTCCTGTATTAAGTTGTGTTAAAATTGTTTTTATTTACTTTACTCCCACCCCGCAAAAAGTTTGACGTAGTGGTTTTAAGTGATGAAGCGAGTACCAAAACACATGTAAGTTTATAATTGAATCAATAATATTTGTAAGTTTGTGTAATATATTTTATTACAACACAAGCAAAAAATCTTAATCATTGCGTTATGTATAGGTAGTAATCATGATCTAGCTAAATTTCAAAATGCTAGATTAGATCATTGTTTCAGGAGATGATAGGAGTTTTGAAACTGAAACCGTATGTGTTGTGACTGAAATCGGAGAAATCCTGCGAAAATTATATTGTTTTCATAGTGTTAAAATTTATCCGGGGTCTCGAGTGACCTACATAAAATTTCGTCCGTCAACGGTTCATATCGTCAAGTTTTATGTGCAAAATCAAGAGCATGTTAGCATTAGACGTAAAAAAATAGTTTTATGTGCAAGACATATAACAAACGGTCACATTTTACGCAGACGACGGTATACCATGTTAGCTCATTACGGTAAAATTGTATACGTCGGTTGTGGACATAAAACATGTGCATAAAAGTCGTCATTTTGCTAGTGTGCTAGCCGGGCTGGAATAACATTTCAGTGCTTTATATTTGAACTAGGGACTTAATTATACCGGTATTCATAAAAAAATACTTTTCGGTATATGTACTACTAGATGAGGCGGCTAGAATACAATTTTTTTAAATAATAAGCGGGATACCGAAATTGAATACCTGCAGGTATTTTTGTATGAAAATAATACCGGTATACCTATGGTTGTCACTGGCCAAGAAATTTGGTTTCTTGTAAAGGCTATTTACAAACCTATGAATTTCTCACAACAACTTGCTATATAAATAAATAAATAAAATATTACGGGACAATCTTACACAAATCAACCTAGGCCCACGGTAAGCTCTGTAAGGCTTGTGTTGTGGGTACTAGGCGACGATATATACATGGCGCTATAGTTAGAATGAAAGGTATGTATTGCAGTCTGCGGCGCTATCACGAACTTCGAATCTCGAACTTCGTATATCTCCGTCTCTGTCGCTCAAGCACCATAAACCATAAGTGCGATAGAGACGGAGATCGTGGTAGCGCCGCTGTTTCCAACGTGCTATGTTGATGTGATAAATTGCATGGCTTGTAGTGTGCTTAAACTTAACTTTTAGGCAAGTTATCCACCACAGCTCGAGGTAGCGGAGCAGTGTGCGAGGAAATTTCTACCAATATTATAGCATTGCTGCTAGCCTCGCTCGTGTAGCGTCTCCTCAACATGCCTCCAGACAATAGCAATTAGTCAGCTTCTGACATGGACGTATAATACACAGGACAAGCTATGGTAATAATAATACCACGTGCGACCGAGATGGTAGCATACAAATCACTATTAGTGTGACAGAAAGAGAAACATCATTCGTCGTCGTCGTCATAGTTCCAATTTTTTTTTGTTTGGCCCGACTGATTTACGAGGTAGTATGAAGTTGTGCCAAACAAACCATTACCCATATTTAAATACTGTTTTTTCCGGGTCTAACGCGATATTTATTTACATTTATTTCTGACGTTTCGACACGGGTTGCACCGGTCATGGTCGCAGATAATTAGGTGAGTTATGTGTACAAAGCGCGAGAGTTTAAAACCATTACCCATCCAAACGAAAACCAACCATTACCTGTCCAAACTAAGTAGGTTGTTTATGGTAAGCCATTTTAAGACCAGTTTTTAATTTAGTTGCATAGGAACCTTTCCGTCCCTCGTTGTGGCATCACGAATAGCCTGTCCAGAGTATTATACGTCCATGGCTTCTGATAAATTGGGGCTGGCCTTGGGCTGGCCAATCATGACAAGTATAGACAGACTGAAGCAGGAGGGATTACAGATTATGTGATTTCACCACAATTTGTCAGTACAAAATGTCGAAGTCATAATTGGGTGTGTCGCACAGATCTCCGACAATCCGACCACGGGGGCTAGCATGCTAATTTTTACGTCGGATTATGTGGTCACACAACTGTCAGTTCCCATACGTTTTTGACGTTTGTGTTACTATAAAACCGTGTATAAAATTAGCATGCTAGCTACACAGATGTGCATGTAATTTCTCATTACAACTCATTTGACAGTTGGATCAGCAGCGCAACATGCCTCAAGACAATAGCAATTATCAGATTCTGATAAATTGGGGCTGACAAATCATTACATGTATAGATCCCATGAGATTGACAGTTGAAATTCGTTCGAAAACCTAAAGCCTGCTCCTTGCCATCATGGACCAGCATAAGCCTATAATACAGGACGCAACTATGCGACGGAGAGAGACATACTGTTGTTATCTATGACTGATACCCAAGGTTGGTATTATATTATCTGTGGTCTGTCACCGAAAAACAAAATGCCTTAATGCATGTGTCTTACATATTAATAAAGCTTTCGTATATAAAATGGTGTTTATGTGGACCTCAAGCGATGCCTAAAATCTAATACAACAACAGCAGAGCGTGGTTGATCAGTTCAACTAAAAATATGGCAAGCAATACGTGTATGTTTCCAAAATTGTCTGACGGAGTCGGTTTCTCGAATTGGAAGTTTAGAGTGAAGATTTTGCTTGAAGAAAGAGGTTTGGACGATACATTAGCACCAGGAAAGACGTGCAAAAAGGAGGATGACGCAAAAGCGCGGTCAGTAATAGTTCAGTGTTTGTCAGACAGATTTTTAGAATACGTAAAGAAATGCTCGACTGCGGCCGAGATGATCGAACAACTCGATAAAATATTTGAAAGAAAAAGCGTGTTCAACAAGCTATATCTTAGAAAAAGATTACTAGCATTAAAATGTTTGACAACTGACAAATTGCAGGATCATTTCCTAAAATTTGACACAATGATCGCTGAACTAGAAGCTTCAGGAACAAAAATCGACGAAAGTGACAAGATATGTCATCTGTTGCTAACTCTACCCTGTGAATACGAAACAGTAATAACAACATTGGAAACTATGAGTGACAACAAGGAATTGGACATAGAGTTCATTAAGTCACGATTATTGGACGCGGAATTGAAATTAAAGGGAGAAGAAAATAAACAGATTGTACACAAAATGGAATCTAGTTTTATATCCTGCTACAAATGTGGACAACAGGGACATATATCTTATGAGTGTAAAAACAATGAGAGACAGAATAACATGCAAAGCCGAGGTAGAAGTCGTGGCAGAGGCAGGTCCAGAGGCCGGTATTTTAGAGGCAGAAGTATTAGAGGAACGTCAGTGAGCTATGCAGAACAAGTTCATGATCAAGAGTCTACATTTATTGCATTATCTGCGCAAAATGATACACAGCAAGGAGATAGTTCAATTATATTTGTTGTAGACTCGGGTGCAACTCATAATTTTATAAAATCTGAGTATGAGGAAATAATGGAGGATGTTAAAAGCTTAAAGGTGCCCATATACATCAAAGTTGCAAATGGAGAAAAATTAATAGCCCAAAAGGAAGGAATTTTGAGGTTAGAATGTCAAAATAACCCAGTTAAGATTGAAGGTTTAATTGTTGAACGACTCACACACAATTTGCTTTCTGTGAGTAAACTGCAGGAGAGAGGACACACTGTGGTATTTAAAAATGGTCAATTAAAAATACACACATCAACGAAGACCTACTTTGGAGAATGGTGTGGAAAACTACATGTTCTTAAATTGTCGAGAAAACAGAAAATGGAGAATTGTGAGTACACAAATAATGATGACAGAGCATGGCACATCAGATTAGGTCATCTCAACAGAAAAGGTTTAGCTATAATGAAGTTACCATATAACAATGATATGTGTGATACATGTATGAAAAATAAAAGTAATAGATTACCTTTTCAACCTGTACAACAGGCACAAGCTCACAAAATAGGAGACTTGATACATTCTGACGTGTCAGGACCTACAAGAACACAGACAAAAGAAGGCTACAGGTATTTCCAGACAATAATAGATGATTTCTCACATTTTACCCAGACTTATTTAATGAAAAATAAATCTGAGGCAGCTGATAACCTGGTGAAGTATATAAAAGAAGTCGAGCTGGAAAAGGAAGTCAAAATTAAGAGAATACGCTGCGACAATGGCGGGGAATACTCATCAAACTCTTTTAAATACTATTGTCAAGATAAAGGCATACAAATTGAGTACACTTTACCATACAGCCCAGCTATGAACGGAAAAAGCGAGCGCATGAATCGCTCAATATATGACAAGGCCAGAACTATACTTGACGAGTCAAACTTACCAAGACACTTATGGGGCCATGCAGTGCTGACAGCAACATATTTACTTAATCGGTGCCCATCAAAAGCAATTCATTTTAAGATCCCTGCTATATTATTTGGAAGAGAATTTAAGCTAAATAAGCTGAAAACTTTTGGATGTCAAGCCCGGATGATGGTAATACCTAAAGGAGACAAATTTGATTCAAGAGCAAAAGAAGTAAGAATGATAGGATATGGGAGAACTGGTTATAAAGTATGGGACCCTGAGACAGATGATGTTATTTTTACAAGAGATGTAAGATTCAATGAGAATAATATAAAATATAAGAATAAAATAAATGAACCAGAAGAAGTGGAAATCCAGATTGAACAAAAGGAGGAACCTAGAGAGAAAAAAAATGGAAGGATTGGAAAAGATGATAAGGAAGATGATAAAGCAAGAGAAGAAAATGATAATGCGAGAGAAGAAACTGAAAACATAGAAGAAAGGAGAACAACAAGAGGAAGAATTATAAAGACACCACAACATCTACACGAATATGAATTAAATGAAGCATACTGTCTATTGAATGATGAAGAGGAACCACAGAGCTATGAAGAAGCTATCAGTGACGGATGGATAGATGCCGTCAACACAGAACTAGAAGCATTAAAGAAAATGAATACCTGGACTGTGACAAATTTACCAAATGATAAAAAAGCTATTGATACAAAATGGATATTTAAGACAAAAGATAATGGCTTGAAAAAGGCTCGATTAGTAGCAAGAGGTTTCCAAATACGAGAACCAGAAGACTTTGGTAAAAACTATGCTCCAGTTGCAAGGACTTCAACTGTACGAACACTATTAGCGTACGCAGTTCAAAATAATTATAATATGAGACAGCTGGATGTTCCCACAGCTTTCCTTAATGGGATGTTGGACTCGGAAGTGTACATAAAAGCACCTCAAGGAGTACAAATAGAAGAAGGAAAAGTGTTGAAACTAATTAGAGCATTATATGGCTTAAAAGAAAGTCCAAAGTGTTGGAATCAAAGATTCAATGATTATATTGAAACGCAAGGATTTAAAAGATCACTACATGATTTTTGTTTATACACCAGTGAAGAAAACAAAGTGTGGATGGTAATATATGTAGATGACATTATTCTAACAGGAGATGATGGAAATATGAACAAAGTGATACTGGATTTAAAAGAAGAATTTCGAGTAAAAGACTTTGGCTCTCCAAAGACATTCTTAGGAATGGAAATAGATAGAAACAGAGATCATTTGAAAATTACACAGAAGAACCAGATACATAAAATGCTTGAAAAATTCAAAATGACTGACTGTAAGAGTACAACTACACCAATGCAGAAAGACTATCAGCATGATGTCAAAGAAGATGTAGTTCAAGATGTCCCATATAGACAACTGATTGGTGGACTCATGTTCATGGCGACTGTTACCCGACCAGATATCGCATATGCAGTCTCATATCTCAGCCAATATTTAGATAAACCAACCAGAAGTCTATGGACTCAAGCCAAGCGAGTATTAAGATATTTAAAAGGCACAGATAATACAGGACTGATATATGAACGGACGGAGAACAACTCTTTAGAAACTTATTCAGATGCAGACTGGGCCGGAAATCACACAGATAGAAAAAGTGTATCCGGGTCTGTTACCCTGTACAATGGATGTCTTGTATCATGGTTTTCCAGAAAACAGACATGCGTGGCGCTTTCGACTGTCGAAGCGGAATATGTTGCAGCGGCTGCTAGTGCGTGTGACTTGCTATATATAAAAGGACTATTCAGTGATTTGAGTGAACTCAGCAGTGACATGCATTGTGTACTTTACATGGACAATAAAGGTGCTATACAATTATCTAAATCTTTCGAGAATAGTAAGCGTGCTAAGCACATTGATATAAAGAACCATTTCATAAAAGATCTAATCGTTAAGAAAGAGATAATTGTCGAGTACATTTCTACTAATGAAAATGTATCTGATTTGTTAACTAAAAGCTTATCTTGTGAAAAGCTTCGTTTGATGAAAAACAATTTAAATATTAATTAATGGTTAATGTCTGTATTCGTTTTGTCTTTTGTCAATTAATTTGCAAAGTAGGCAATAATCGATTGATTCACTTTATTTTGTTTAGTTAAAAGTTTTCAATCGAGGCGGGGTGTTGTTATCTATGACTGATACCCAAGGTTGGTATTATATTATCTGTGGTCTGTCACCGAAAAACAAAATGCCTTAATGCATGTGTCTTACATATTAATAAAGCTTTCGTATATAAAATGGTGTTTATGTGGACCTCAAGCGATGCCTAAAATCTAATACAACAACACATACATCCATCGCATTCCAACGCATAACTGCGTCCCTCTCCTGCGCCATGATGGCCCATTATGTGTAGGGCGCTTGCTCTAGAGGTCTAGAGCTCTAGACGCTCGAGCATTAAAAGACCTTATGCTGGCACTCCACTTGGTGGTGTTTGCCCAAATATTCGTGTTGCATCTTTTTCCTTCTAATGGTCGCGCCACACTTAAGGGTCGTGTTCGCGTTGCGTCGTTGCCTCTCTTTCATTTACCGTAGGAAGGAAAAAGATACAACACGAATATTTGGGCAAACACCGCCAAGTGTGGTGCGAGCATTACGGCAAATGAAAGCGAGGCAACGACGCAACGCGAGCACGTACGTCACGTAACCCCAAGTGTAATCCAACCATTAAAACCAAGAAGCAATTTCCGAACGTGTAGGACTTTTGTGACGGCCATTGGCGGCCTCTACACGTTGATTAAATACTGACAATCCACCCATATCACAATATGGATCACATGCATATTGACGTGTATCACAGGACTGTCAATATACTGCAGAATTACCCGGAAATTTGAAATAAAGAATTAAAAGACATGTCTTAATAATATTGTTCAACCAAACTCGATGTCTTTTACCAAAGATTTGAATTCAAATAACAACTTCAGATTGTAGAAGACACCTTCGACGTTTATTTTATTTATGTCGACGCGACAGGCAGTGTCACTGTCAGCGACTAAAATAAAAGGCTCACCCCACGTTCCGCTTGGTGGATGGTATGAGCGGTACGCAGCTATAAGATAGAGCGAGATGAGAATATGAAAGAACCGGAATTACTGTCTGGCCACCCTTAATACTGACGCGTTAAATATTTAGCGTTTAAAGAGCCATTCAATACTGCTTCCATACTGAATATTGCTGCAAATACTGACAAACCAGGATCACAGGAATTTTCACCGTGTAGAGGCCGCCATAGAGGTAGAATAGATATCTTTGCTTTGAGGTAGAATAGATATCCTCTATCGGCTGAGATCGGCTCTATCTACGGTGACGGCTGTCAGTTGGCAAAGTAGCGTTCAGAGATTAAAATAGGATGGTTGATGATTGCGTAGAATCTTACAATATTTGGCATTACTCATTATGTTCAAAATATTTAAAAATGTAATATATAACAAAAAAAATTACAATGTGTGATGGTAACTTAAAGCAAAAAGTATATTCTAAGATAATATACATACGATTTGAAATTATTTCCACTAATAATGATGCAGGCAGAAGAAATTAAGCTGGAATATAAACTAGACAAATCTCAGTGTCACACTTGCCTAACTTTTGGTCGAAAACTTACAACTTTAGGCAAAAATGAGGATATATTTAGAAGAATTGCACCTCGAACTGAATACTGGGTAAGATTTTATATATTCATATTCATTTATTCATGCAACCATGGTTTTACAAGATCTTATAAAATAAATACATATATATATATATATATATATATATATATATGTACAGCATTGACCCTGTTATGGTGTAGCAATCTTATTCTAAATACTGTACTAACTACTCCTTATTTTATATTATTAATAATTTCAAGGTACATGTTATTGCAAGGGCAATGTGTGGGTAATACATTCACGTTCACAAGTTACAATTATTGGATACAAAATAAGTATGAATGAAAAGTACCCTAAACCGACGAGCATGTATGAGAAATGTTATGAAAGTGAGTGAAGCGAAAGTGGTTTGTCAGGATCGTAGCAAATGGAGATCCGTGATCTCTGCCTACCCCTCTGGGAAAGAGGCGTGATTATATGTATGTAAATTAACATAATTATTTAGAGATAAAGAATAATTCGTATAATGTCATAGATTTCAGATTTATAATAGTAATAATATAAATTATTTGATTTGTTACATATGTTTCTACAGCTACATTTAATTAAATTTGTCACCTTTAAAAAAATTGTCAATAGAGTAATAACATTTCCGGATTCATATTTATTTGATTGACCTTATCAGTTTGATGTAGTTTTGTTCTTGCAGGATGTTTGGCGGTATTTTGTTATATATTCGCGCACATCTGCTGTAGGGGCCGTTTTTGAAAATATTTAATTTAAAATGTTATCAAGGCAATATTAAGAAGAAGAAAAATTAAGATAATTCAGAGTCCTCAGCAGACATTCTCTCTCTGAATTTTCCCATAGAAGTTATAAAAGTTCCTTGAAATTAATTGCTATTTATCTTATCTAGGTGAGGGCCCTTTCGGATGCACTTCGACCCAGTGGGATTGTTTGTGCATTTGCCCTCTCCTTTATACCTGCTCCCAGGTTTGCTCCATCATTTCCACAAAACGGATGATGCGAACTGCACTGGGAGCACCTTGAATTCCTTTGGTTGCGGGTAACCATTACCAATTCTTTGTCTGGCAAGGGCATGACATTCACACAATTAGTGTTCCATAGTCTCATCCTCCTCGCCACACTTTTCTACAGTCTAAACTATCTGATAGTCCCATCTTGGCCAAGAGATCCTTGACCCCGAAGTGACCTGCGAACACCCCAGATATAATTCTGAGTTGCTTCCTGCTGAATTTCCAGAGTTTTCTGGTCCAGCCCGAGTCCACTCCTTCTATGAAGAGCTTAAGAGTCCGTAGCGGCCCGGAAAAAGTTCGATTGTAGGTATTATTACCCGTCTCGGAGCGCGCCAGCGCAGGTGTTGTAGTGGGGGTCGAGCGAGGCGGCTAGGTCGGCGTAGAGTAGTATTGATACTTTAACCGTTTAATCTGACTTTTTCGTTTCTTAATATTTGTATGTATTTGAATAAAATATCAGGTAACTTAGAACTGCATCGTTCATTGTAATGTATTTTTATGTAATTACTACAAATTCAGAATTCATTTAAGTACTTACTTGTTTGGGGGAGGCCTATGTCCAGCAGTGGACGCCTTTCGGCTGATATGATGATGATGACTTACTTGTTTGACGACCGCTTTAGCCTAGTTGGTAATGACCTTGCCTACGAAGCTGGTGGTTCTGGGTTCAAATCCCGCTATGTAATATTATAGTAATGGATATTGGTTTTCTATGTATTTAAGTATTTATTTATCTATCGTCGTTTAGTACCCATAGTACAAGCTTTGGGTACTAATCTAATCCGGACAGACGTACGAAAGCATTTTTGTCCAAGCTGAAACGGAGACCTTAGTCGCTTCCGCTCACTCGGCCGATAATTAATTACTGTTACAGTTTTCAGTTTCCAGGTTATCAAATTCTATGTGAATAGTTTTTACTTACCTGACTTATTCGTTTCTTGGTTTTAGTGTAGGTGTTGAAATAAAATACCAGGTAATTTAGAAATGTAGTTGTAGGTACCTATAGTTTATTTTTAATTGAGTAAAGTTAATAGCTGTTGGTTCTTAATTCCATAGACCTACATTTACGCGGGTGAACAATCTCGGGCAAAAAGCATTTGTGATAAAAGTTTACTAATCTATTTTTCATTTTTGTTTCCCAAAAATTGTCGTCCCGTTTGATGAGAACAGTTTTTATAGGAAACTCCGTTCCTGTCCAAACACCAAACAGGCAAAAATCTTTTTTGGTTATATGTAACTGACCTTGGGCCTGGTAGTACCAGTTATGTGTCTTGTTCAGTACTATTTCACCTTTAACAACTTTCCAAAAAGGGACTTTTTCGCACGAATGGCATCATCCGCGCTCAAGCCGAATGCTGTCTTCGGGCATTTAATTTCAACAATGCCATTTTCATACACACTGTCTGGCGAAGCGCCCAAAAGGAAGAATTCTTCGTCTATGTATAAGCCGCACTTTTTTAGCGTAATATGTTCTTGTTTGGAAAGTTGTGAAAGGGCAACCGGTTCATTCGTTTTTCCATGTGCTACAGAAGGCACATGGTCTATTGCATAAGAGTACAGCATTGATTTTACGAGTGGAGCTGAACTGATGTTTCCTCTTTTGCAAACTTTGCCAAAATTTGATGTTGTAATGAGGTTTCGCCTCAACTCATGCCATAATGCACAATCCGCTTGTAGTTGTGTCTCCTTTTCTATTTTATCTTTATCAGCCAATTGGTGACTCATGTGAGCCATGTACTCCTCCTGTAAAATATATAAGAGTTAGTTAAACAGTCCAGTCGAATGTCCTTAATTTAATATAAAGGAAACGGGAACCCTACCTAAACCATTTAGACCTACTAGCAACTAATATTCTAAAAAGGTATGCGTTTCCGTTTTCTTAGCTGCATTCGTTAAACAATCACTACCTACTATCTACTATCAAACCCACCTATCCTCATCATTCTTATGAATTAATTGATTATTTCTTCTTGGATATGATATAAAAACGTTTCATTTAGTAAATCTATTTACTTTTGATAACATTTTACATGAATTTCTATTAAATACGATTTTTTAGGGTTCCGTAGCCAAATGGTAAAAAACGGAACCCTTATAGATTCGTCATGTCCGTCTGTCTGTCTGTCCGTCCGTATGTCACAGCCACTTTTTTCCGAAACTATAAGAGCTATACTGTTGAAACTTGGTAAGTAGATGTATTGTGTGAACCGCATTAAAATTTTCACACAAAAATCGAAAAACATTAAGTTTTAGGGGTCCCCATACAAAGAACTGTAACTCAAAAAGTTTTCATCAAACCCATACGTGTGGGGTATTTATGGATAGGTCTTCAAAAATGATATTGAGGTTTCTAATATAATTTTTTTCTTAACTGAATAGTTTGCGCGAGAGACACTTCCAAAGTGGTAAAATGTGTGTCCCCCCTCCCTGTAACTTCTAAAATAAGAGAATGTTAAAACTAAAAAAAATATATGATGTACATTACCATGTAAACTTCCACCGTTAGTTTGAACGAGATCTAGTAAGTAGTTTTTTTTTAATACGTCATAAATCGTAAACCGCAATTTATTTCACGGAACCCTTCATGTGCGAGTCCGACTCGCACTTGGCCGCTTTTTTTTATTTTGTATTGGCTGTTTAGAAATTTCATCTAAGACTGGCTTTAAAAAGAAAGCTGATACCCATAAAATCAGACTCCCGTTGGAGTAATTTATCAAATATGACCAATTATGTGTGTTTGGATTGGGATCTGTCATCAAAGCAGATGTTAGGTATAATGGGGAACTTGCATGGGACTTCAATTTCGAATAAATTGCATTCAATGGATGCGGATATACGTAGAAATATCATACAGAAGAAAAAAAACGAAAAAAAAACGTTTGTATTAGTTTTAGCTTACGTTAATATGACGAAAAAAAATTTATATTTTTTCGATAAACTATCATAACAGTTACACAGAATATTGAATTAGAAATTATATTTTGTATTACAAGTATAGACTTAAAACGCAAATATTGTGGAGATAATTGGAAATTAATGACTTACTCCATAGTAAACGCGCCGAGAATATATGCTGTGACGTCATAGCATAAGCCAGTTTAATATAGAGCGTTTTCGGGAGGTGCCGGCGCGTGCAGATTTCAAATGTATATAACATCAGAAAAAGAAATCATAAGAAAGTTTTAGTGCTACAGTTGTTTTAATGCTGGATTATACTTTTAATTTTCGTAATAAAATAAACAGATGCAAGTTCCCTATTGCATAAATATGGTTAAAACCAGAAATGATTAAAAAGGCCACAAAAGTAGCTAATTCATGAGAGGACGTCTGTGCCCAGAGGGCCTACCGCGAAAGGCATTCGAAGTTTCCCCTCTCTGTCATACTTACGAGTTCGTACGTAAGTGCGACGGAGAGGGAAAACTTCGAATGCCGTTCGCGGTAGGCCCTCAGCAGTGGCTACGTCCCACTGCTGGGCACAGGCTGATGATGAAAGTTCGATGACGTACTTTTAGAATTAACGCTTGATGTATATACTTATAGATAAAACATGAAGACTAATTAAGAACCTTCTTCTATGGAACATACCTAGGTAAAAAATGTTAATAGTACAATGACATACATTAGTTAGTACAAATGCAATAAAGTCAAAAGTAAGAAAAAGCATTACTTACCGAACGATCAAGACTGCCTAGTCGCGCTATAATTCCCGCTAGTCCAAGCGCCCGAAGCCACGTGACCTTGGGGGTAATCACGTAACGTTCCGAACGCGCGTCGGTACAATTTAACTGTCAATTTCCAATATTATAAGTGACATTTAGACCTACCCGACGTTCGTACAATGCATTACGTGATCGACCAACTTGAACGCGACGAGCGACGTGACCGTTCCCTGGAACCGCTTGGCGGCGACTGCCGAATCGAGCGCCGTGCACGGTATTTTATTACGAATTTTAGGGTGATTTGAAATATTTTTTATGCCAAAATTTACTTCTACACATAAATATATTTTTACATTTACGAATAGCCCTTAAACTGCAGTTTCTTATTATGAATTCATATTTTTGAAATAATGAGCTAAATGGCCTAAAATACTGGCGATTCTTCGTGTGTTTTTACTAAAAAGTTGTTGGATAGAAATACGGTTTTACTCAACAATTTAATATGTAACTTATAAAATATTTTCCACTTATTCCTAAGAAGACTATCAACCCGATATAGATTTATTTGTTTCATGTCGATTTGAAATCAAATAGTTCTTCAAATCTAAGTCCTTTTACACGTCTCCGAGCGAAAATGGAGAAAACAGCTGTTGGGCTGAGCCAAAATATGATAAATTGAGACCTAAATGTAAACAACTTTTTCCGTTATTCAACTTAAATTGAAATGATCTTTCATATTACGCAATAAAATCTGTAGGAAAACGAATATTTATTAAGATATGAACTCATAAAGTTTAGCGAATTCAACAAACGGCTGTGTACGGACTCTTAAGTAAGAGTGCCTTAAGCCAGCCTCATTCCTCCACTTGTGTTGGTGTTTGGTTTTGGCATGGGCTTTAAAGGCTGAAATGCTATTTGTCTACTAAACTTATTCTTTTCATAACATCATTTTCCTCATAAAGAATGTGACAGATTCAACTTGTACTTATAAAAAAAATAATACTACTCATATTATTTGTAGATGAATTGCAAAATGGAATCAGTGCAGATTTGCTGGGAGTGTAACAGGGGACTAAAAAAAATGTCCGACTTCCAGAATCAAGTGCTCCGAGCCACTGAACTTCTAGAAATGGGACTGGTTAGTACTCGGCCTCAGCATCATACAAAGAGTTTGATTCTTGTCAGTGTAGCTTTCTAAGGGGCTGTCCATATCGTAGTCATCTTAATACGCCGAGGATGGGGGAGGCAGTCCATTCAAGGAATTAAGGGGGGGTTACCTTGACATTTGTTTTTTGTGAGAAACTGGCAAAACACATTGTAGTTAATAGAGCTTTGCTAAGTTTTATGAATAAAGGAGTAAGCATGTAAGTATTAAAACATTATTCTTTTTTCAGGCATATGGAACCTTGTCAAATCTAACCACAGTCATATTTTGTGACACAAGTCCTAACACCATCTACATCACGCAAACAAATGAAGCAACACACACAGATACAAAATCCGAGGCAGATGACATCATAGACAATGATACTGGCCACATTTCAGACAACATAGACAATACAAATGAGGGATTGGTAAAAGCTGAATTGGAATTAAAGAATAAGAAAAATGTGAAAGTAAAAAATAACAAATGGGCATTGAAAAAAGCTTTGTTGAATAAAAAGCCGAAATTTAAAATGATTAATGATTACAAAATATTTAGAAAGGTCAGAATAGGTGCTGAAGAACTAAGCGGCTGTATGGAGAAGGAGAGACATAGTGAACAGTATAATTCTTGTAATTTTAAATGTGATAGCTGTGTGATTGGGTTTAAGGATGAAAATTCTCTGGCTAAGCATGTTGAAAAACGCCATAGTGAGGTGAGTAAAAAAAAATCGTGTTCTATTGTATTGTAGTCTTTCGCTTCACTCAGGGATTCAATATACCGCCACAGACACTTAGTCGGTTTTATGACTGCATTGCATTCGTTCATGAGAGCAAATTATTCACAGACTTCAGTCCCATTCACCTGCGATATATGCAAGAGTCGAATGGCCAAAAATACTTCACTAGCGGCACACATTATCTAATCACTTCTGCACGTTCGTCAGCCGCCTAAAAATTTGTAATTACACTACTGAGGTGAGAATCAACTTCTTTCTGTCACTAGTTGCAATGGTTACGTCTCCTGAATCACTTTTCAGAACTGCAATTGTATGGGTTTAAATCCACCAAAGGTGAGGTTTTCTTGTCATTGTCCACCCATTTTTATGGGCTATCTTCTAACCATGTCAGAAGTCTATATTGCTACAATTCTTCGAAGAATTTCTGTCATATTTTCTTCTGCCTAACAGGACTGAAAGACATCAAGTAATGTTGATTGTAATTTTACAATACTGACATTAAGATTTATCGTTCTCAGGATAAAAGTGCCTATGGCGGAAGGCTATATAGTCGATCTTGCGTTGCATTCGTTGATGCGAACTAATTATACACAGGCTCATTCACCTGCGATATATGCAACAGTCGAATGATTAAAAAGACTTCATTAGAACCACACATACCTAACCACTACTAGAAGCCGCGTAAAAATTAGCAACTGCACTAATTTTACAATTCAACTAGACAATAAATTACTTTGTCGGAAGGCAATAAAGTCGATTTTGCATTGCAGACAACAGTCCCATATACCTGCGATATATGCAGCAGTCGAATAACCAAAAAGACTTCGCTAGCGGCACACATATCTAACCACTACTACATGTACGAGTGCACGCTCTGCGCGTTCGTCAGCCGCCACAGGAGGCACCGGCGCGTTCATGCGCGGACGCATAAGACAGTGCTGCAGTGCGTCAAGTGTGAATTGAAGTTTGGGTACGTATTTTATTTGAAAAATAATTATTATCTGGCTGTGTCAGTTAATTTTCACTCCTCTACGATAAATTTCCTATTTATTTCATCGTATGGCATACATTATGACGACCGCTTTAGCCTAGTTGGTAGTGACCCTGCCTACGAAGCAAGAGGTCCTGGGTTCGAATCCCGGTAAGGGCATTTATTTGTGTGATGAGCACGAATATTTGTTCCTGAATCATGGATGTTTTCTATGTATTTAAGTATTTATTTCTCCATATAAGTATGTATATCGTCGTCTAGTACCCATAGTACAAGCTTTGCTTAGTTTGGGGCTAGGTCGATTTGTGTAAGATTGTCCGCAAATATTTATTATTATTATTATTTATTATTTGGCCTTTGAGTTTGTCACTTTTTAGTACCACCCAGGGGACACGTGCAGGGTTGTGGTAGGTAGCTCCTGCGGACGCAAGTGACAGTTGTCCCCCCTTTGTCAAGTGAGTGGGCAACTCGACTGTTAGAGGTTCTTAAGCCGCCCGAAGGCCTCTAACTCGGCTTAACGACTACTGTCATATTACAGCATCCGGGATCAACTGCTTAGCGTGCCTTCCAAAGCACGGAAGCGCTCATTTATAGTAACCACTCAAACAGGCGGTCACCCATCCAAAGACTGACCGCTGCCATCTTTGCTTGACCTGCGTTATCGTTTCCGATTCGCAGGCGCCGCTGGGCTATGAACGCTTCAAATTTCCTATAAGGTACCGCTACACGTACGAAAAGCTCCCAATAGATGGCGCCTATGAAATAAATGTGTGTATGTATTTTAATCTCTGCACCACCTACTGTATAATCTAGTTTTATCTCTTTCTCCGATACCCAAAGGTTGTCTGGAAGAGATCGCTGTTCAGCGATAAGACCGCCAGTTGTCTACCTCTACCTACTTTTTTTTATATTGTCCCTCTTTGTAACTGCATTGTTTTTTTTTATACCACGTCGGTGTTTACGGCCCACCTGATGATAAGCGGTTACCGTAGCCTATGGACGCTTGCAACTCCAGGGGTGTTACATGCGCGTTGCCGACCCTTTAAGAATTTATACACTCCTTTTTTGAAGAACCCCATACTGTAGTCCCTTGGGAAAACCTCGGCAGGGAGCTCATGTTGGAACATATTATGGACCAATCTAACCTCTTTAATCTGTTTAGGTTTGTTTTTATAGTCAGACAGATGTCACTTACTTTTGTCCGTTTGCTTTTGCTGTGTTCAGGCGTACTATCAATAAATTCATGGAACAGAGAAGGTGTTTACAACAGCTCATTCCACAACCAGAGTTCCGAGAGAGGAAATTTATCTGAAACCGTACGGTAGGCGACCATTTAGGTTAGGGTGTGAGGATGAATACCCTGCCGATGGCGAGCGGTGCGGTGGTGAAAAGCAGCCGTAGGCATCATGTCGAACAGAACACGCACAAGGAGGCGAAGTCTCTCCTTAGACTCAACGGTTCGATACCGCTTGTAAGTTTATCTATCCAAATATCATAAACCCTCCATGATGCGTTCAAGAACCGCACATTATGGCCACCATAAAAATAGACTGTTTTGTTAGAATAAATATCTTATCTGTGAAAATGTTATTATTGCTAAATAATAACATCGATTTCGATAATATTATTTCATTCAAATTTCGAACATCTCTGAAATCAAAGAAATTTGATTTGACCTCTATTCTTATATCAGTCGAGATGACGTTTAGTTCGGAATGAATTGTCAATTTGCATACAAAGTTGACAGATGTCGCACGTAAGTAAGAGATCTTCAGCTAACAAAAAATTCCTAGCCTCGGTTGGTGAAAGGTGGCAAAATTGGGACCGTCTCTATACAGATGCCTCTAAGTTCAATGATGGGCCCATAGGATGTGCTTTCATTCACGATAACCTTAACTCAGTACACAAATTCCAATTGCCCAATATCTGCTCTATATATACTGGGGAATGCTTTGCTATTCTGAAGGCGGTTAAATATGTTAAAGAACACAAACTGCCAAACGCAGTAATTTTTTCAGACAGCCTTAGCTCTATCCAAGCCATTACAAACAACTCAATTAAAAACTGGGCCAAAACACCGTTGGTTTGCCTCATCAAGGAGGGTCTCCTATCCTGTCGACTTCTGAACTTGGAAGTAATCTTATCTTGGATCCCCAGCCACAAGGGTATACATGGAAATGAATTAGCGGATAAAGCTGCAAAGGAAGCAGCAGAAAACGGTGATAGAACTTTCTTTCAAAGCTTTAGCAAAGACTTGGACGCGATCTCATCGTTAAAACTATTTTCATCATGGTCGGCTTTATGGGCTACCGATAACAAGTTGCAGTTTTACGAACTGCAAAAAAATATTCCGGCTTCTCCCTGGTTTTTTAAATTCAAATTTAAAAAAAGAGTAACTAGTTGCATCATACGCCTCAGGCTGGGACATTTGTGCTCCCCTGAATTTTTATTTAAAATCAAAGTCATAAATAGTGCGGAATGTCTGTGCGGGCATGATGTAGGTTCAATTGATCACATTTTTCTCGAGTGTCCTTCAACTCTTTTCTCTCTTTATGACCTACTAACAAAACTTAAAGTCCAACTCCCTACTAATGTTAAAACTCTCTTGGCTAGTTTTGAGCCCAAAGTCGCTAAGGCTTTGGCTTATTTTATAGATAAAAATAATATCAAATTATAACTATTTATGAATATATATAAGCACTCTTTTATCCACTTATTACCAATATTCAAATATGGTCGTTACGTACAATTAGTCCCTGGGGCAAAATTATTAGGTGCACTCCACGGAACCGTAAAGCCAAAACTTCCCCCACTTGACATTGGCAAAGTGCCTAAGCAGCAAAAAGCCACAACACGGAAAAAAAAAAAAAAAGATATCGAACGATATGACAGTTGGATCTGACTCTAGTTTGTCTCTGAATTAAGGAAAAACTATGACAGCTGCCAGAAAACAACGCCGCGATGCCGGTCATAATATGCGGCTACTGAATGCATCGTGGAGGCTTATGATATGTGAATAGATAAAGTAGTGTATGTAACTGTACATAATTAGGCATTAAGACACTCGTGTGATGTTATTATGAAACTCGCCTTCGGTTCGTTTTATAAACCCACACTCGTGTTTAATGCCCTTCATTATGTACAGTCACATAAACTACTATTGTTTGTGTGAGGTGTGCAATAAATAATATGTGGTGGTGTGTTATTTTATTTGTATTGTATTGTTGTAAATGCCACCTGAAATAAACCTCTCTATTGTAAATCTAGCTACATTGGCACATTGGCAGTCTTTATAATGTACTAGTTAGGGTTCCGTAGCCAAATGGCAAAAAACCGGCCATGTGCGACTCGGACTCGCGCACGAAGGGTTCCGTACCATTATCTATAAATATTTATTTAATTCTGTTTTTAGGGTTCCGTAGCCAAATGGCAAAAAACGGAACCCTTATAGATTCGTCATGTCTGTCCGTCTGTCTGTCTGTCTGTCCGTCCGTATGTCACAGCCACTTTTTTCCGAAACTATAAGAGCTATACCGTTGAAACTTGGTAAGTAGATGTATTCTGTGAACCGCATTAAGATTTTCACACAAAAATTGAAAAAAAACATTAAGTTTTAGGGGTCCCCATACTCAGAACTGAAACTCAAAAAAAAATAATCATCAAACCCATACATCTATGGATAGGTCTTCAAAAATGATATTGAGGTTTCTAATATAATTTTTCTCTAAACTGAATAGTTTGCGCGAGAGACACTTCCAAAGTGGTAAAATGTGTCCCCCCTCCCTGTAACTTCTAAAATAAGACATTGATAAAACTAAAAAAAATATATGATGTACATTACCATGCAAACTTCCACCGAAAATTGGTTTGAACGAGATCTAGTAAGTAGTTTTTTTTAATACGTCATAAATCGTAAACCGCAATTTATTTCACGGAACCCTTCGTGCGCGAGTCCGACTCGCACTTGGCCGCTTTTTTAGTATTTGTTGTTATAGCGGCAACCGAAATAAATCATCTGTGAAAATTTCAGCTGTCAAACTATCACTGTTGTTGAGATACAGACTGGTGACAGACGGACAGACAGACAGACAGCGGAGTCTTAGTAATAAGGTCCCGTTTTACTCCTTGAGTACGGAACCCTAAAAACGGTTTTTTCATCAAACCCATACGTGTGTGGTATGGATAGGTCTTCGAAAAAAATATTGAGGCTTCTAATATAATTTATTTCTAAACTGAATAGTTTGAGTCACTTCCAAAGTGGTAAAATGTGTGTGTGTGTGTGTGTCCCCCCCCCCCCCCCGCTCCCCCCCTGTAACTTCTAAAATAAGAGAATGATTTAACTAAAAAAAATATATGATGTACATTACCATGCAAACTTCCACCGAAAATTGGTTTGAACGAGATCTAGTAAGTAGTTTTTTTTTTAATACGTCATAAATTGGAAACTGCAATTTATTTTACGGAACCCTTCATGGGCGAGTCCGACTCGCACTTGGCCGCTTTTCTCTGATTTCATGCAACTGTGATGATGAATAAATAATTCGTGACAGTGGTCTTCTCACAAGGTGGACTCCCAATCCAGATGACCTGGTAAAGGTCGCGGGAGTCTGCTGGATGCGGGTGTCGGTCATTGTGACACTCTTTGGGGGAGGCCTATGTCCAGCAGTGGACGTCTTTCCGCTGATGGGATGATGGTGTTGCAGGTCGCGTCGGGAATTCTTTAAACACTATAAAGAGTGGCACGAGAGGTTTATCTGCGAGCACTGCGGCGTCAGTTTCAAGATGCGGTACTGCATCAAGGACCACATCAGGTAACTGAGGATCGCGTCAACTATACTCAACCCTGTCAGTGCCAGGGTTCACTAATGTTTCCCAACCTAACGTTTGGCAACCTGATTAATTTCGCATCGTTTCATTTCCCAACCTCTTAATATTTCTGAAACGGTTAAATATTTCAGGATTTTTATAAACTAACCTAACCTAATAGGGTTCTACACGATGGCCCTGAAATAAATCCTGAATTATTTACAGTTTCAGAGTTTGGGAAATGAAAAGGTTGCGAAATGAATCGGTTTGCCAAACTTTAGTTGCGAAAAGAAGGTGTTCCCAGTGCCAGGAACCAGCTCTGCTCGAAGGCGCTTTTCTCTACAAACGGTTTTCCGTATGCCTGTTTTTTTAACCCCCAACGCAAAAAGAGGGGTTATAAGTTTGACGTGTGTCTGTGTGTGTGTCTGTCTGTGGCACCGTAGCTCCTAAACGAATGCACCGATTTAAATGCGGTTTCTTATTCGAAAGCTGATGTGATCGAGATGGTTCTTAGCTACGTTTCAACAAAATCGGTTCAGCCGTTTTAGAAATATTGAACTTTGAAATGAAAATGCCGGGGGTTTTTAACGTTTCTAAGTTATAGTTATTTTGGCTGTGAATGTGTTAATATTATAGAGGAAAAGTCTGTGAGGTTGTAGCTTTGTTAGATGAAGTGTAGGGAGTATCTCCGGAACCAATAATTCGATAAAAAAAAAACATCTGGCCATATATTTATCCGTCGGCTCCGACTGGTTTCTCCGTAATACACGAATATTTGTTCCTGAGTCATGGATGTTTTTCTATCTATTTAAGTATTTATTTCTCTATATAAGTATATATATCGTCGCCTAGTACCCATAATACAAGCTTTGCTTAGTTTGGGACTAGGTTGATGTGTGTAAGATTGTCAAAAAAAAAAAAAAAAAAAATACGCGGACGGGGCCGCGCGGGCAACTAGTCTATATTTACATTATTTACACTAATAATATTATAAAGAGGAACATACATACGACAATTGACGACCGCTTTAGCCTAGTTGGTAGTGACCCTGCCTACGAAGCAAGAGGTCCTGGGTTCGATTCCCGGTAAGGGCATTTATGTGTGTGATGAGCACGAATATTTGTTCCTGAGTCATGGATGTTTTCTATGTATTTAAGTATTTATTTTTCTTTATAAGTATGTTTATCTTCGTCTAGTACCCATATTACAAGCTTTGCTTAGTATGGGAATGGGTCGAATTGTGTAAGATTGTCCGCAAATATTTATTAATTATTTATTTTAGAACAAATCGGGCATTAGATTACATGCATGTTTCTAGAAGTAGTTATTATGTCTAACCTACTTAAGTGCTTCTAGAAACATGACATTAACATTGAAATTAATAAAAAAAAATGTTTAAATTATATAATATAGATGTTAACATAGCTATAAGCACACACTAACCATATATGAGTCTAAGTTACTTGAAATAAATGATAAATAAAATAAAAATTAATCCATCTGAAAGAAGTAACATCACTTCATGGCATGGCATGCTTATTATTATCCTACGACATATTGTTACTAATTGTATTTTTAGACATTTTGTTTGCATTTGATAAGCATGAATCAAACGTAATGCTAATTTCACATGCCTGTTTGGGCTAAACATATTAAGGAACCAGAAAATGACTGTAACACCTGTCCTTATATTACCATATGTTTAATGTGAATAAACGACATTTCAGTTCATTTCATTTCATTTCACTTAAGCGGCAGTAAAACTATTTCGGTTTAGCCTAGTAGGTAGCGACCCTGCCTGGGCAGCTGACGGTCCGGGGCTCAAATCCCGGTACAGTACGCGCACAAAAGTTTGCGTGTCTGAAGTTAGCCTCGAGTCGCCTCCCGCATACACCGTCCGACCCCTCTGACACCTATGCGGCGCTACTAGTAGCTAACATCAGAATCGTTAACTGATTTTAATCGTATTGTAACGGCTATGCATTAATACTTGTTGCTGGGTCTTTGATGTTTCCTTTGTATATAATGTATTGCTATGTATGTTAACCATTTATGTACTAATTGGTTAAAATCTGCAATTTTAAAATGATTATTGTGTAAGATTATTAATATTATATTGTAGAATACCATTTGACATGTAAAAGTGCCCTTGTGGCCTATTTGCAGAATAAATAATTGATTTTGATTTTGATTTATATCGATATTTACATTTATTAACTAGCCGTAATACAGGCCTTATTGAGTCACACATACAAATGACTTTATTTACCAAAGGTGAGTTTTACAAATTAGTGTGACAAGTTATGATTGGTATCTAGGTCGAGCCTGTGTCGTGAGAACCGACAGGGTCGTTGCAGAAGCATTTGCGTCAGGTTAGGACTTAACTTATGTTATATCTACGTTAACATATGTTTACAATAGCAGTACCTACAGCTGTGTGGCAAGGAGAAAAATGTACAGAATTTATAAATGAATGAATTAATGATCTAATATACTTAAAGAAAACAAATTAAAATTGTTATATGTTAGTTTAGTTTGTGCGTGTGTGAATCGGTGAGGGTGATTGTGCGTGTGTGTGTCCGGCTATTGTACAGTTCTTAGAATGTCTTCTGTATCCCTAGTAACTAAGCTAGTTCGATTTGTGTAACATTGTCCCCTAATATTTATCTCCTATTTCTGGACAGGAAACAACACTCCCCTTTTGAATGTAAGCGCTGTGACAAGCGCTTTTCTCGATACAACGGACTGTGGTTACACAATAAGGTGGGTCTGTAAATTATTTTACGTATTCTTAACACTACATTCTTGCGACCACTAATACCGCTAGTTGCACAGTCATACGCACACGCACGTGTTAGATTATTATGTAATATAGCACATAAGCTTACCAGTAATTTAAGTTAAGACGCGAATTAACCTTCTTTATTGATTAGTTTGTCACTTTTCTGTGTCACCAGACTATTGGATACTGATTTGACACTTCAATGAAAATATTTCGGGTAAGTGTATAATCGTTGACTTACTAATAATATTGCCAATGCTAAAATTAAAATTAATATCAGTATGTAATTTTCATGGTGCCTATTTATAATGGTTTTAATATGTTTGTGTATATTTTAAATGAATACTAGTAAGAATTTATTGATCAAGTGATTGAAATGACTGACTAAACTATCCATGACGTCACGTGTTTATCGAGCAGAGGTGGCGTGGTCGAACACCTAGAATCAGGTATAAAAGGGTTCGACCGGCCGATTCTAATTCATTATTGTCACTGCTGTTCCATGGTGAACATCTCCTGGGAAGTCCAGTCAGTTAAGTAACCCTTGGTATTAATTATGTACTTTTGTGATATTGCTGTGTATTTCAACTGCATTATATGCTTGAATTATTATTGATGCTTTGATTATTAGTCACGTTATCAGTGAATTAATTAACTTATGGATAATTTAATGATAAATAAATGAATACTTACGGTTTGAAGGTTTTTACTGGTATTTTGGCCAATAAAAGAGTTGTTACAATAATTCTATGATTTTTATTATAACAAATACTTTATATTTCCCTTGCCTTATCAACATAGTAGTAACGAATTGTCTAAATCGGGTACAGGGTACACGAATAAAGGGGTTAGTAAGTAAATACTACAATGTTTCAGCTTTTTATTCTCAATCCATACACGTGGTAATAAATATTACAAATAATATGTTGATATCATAATTACTATAATTCGCTTTTATTTACATTTCTGTCATCAGAAGTGGGATACGACCTACTTTTTTGTTGTTGTATTTTTTTTACATACCTGATACCTGCCTGTGAATTTTAGGATGGCCGATACAGCAGTTCAAGATTCACTGAAAGCGATTCGTGACGCTCTCACAACTGCCTACACAACGCAGTCTAAAGGATGATGACATCGCGCTGCCATTATTCGACCCCGAGCGAAACGACTGTGGAGCTGCCAGCTGGTGCAACATCATTGAAGTTCTGGCCAAGGAGTTCGACTGGAGCAGCATGAAGACTGCAGCGAAGGCCAGTAAAGCTGTTAAAGGTTATAAATTTATGATTGCAACGAAATATATTTTGTCAACTTAACGCCATTATATAGGTATGGTAAATATACCCTCTTCATTAATATTATGGCTTAATATGCATCTCACCATAATAAAACATTTGCGTCGTTAAATTGACAAAATAGGTATCAATTAAATTACTTGAGTGATGAAATAATTCTACCGAGCCTCACTTGATGTTAGAAGTGAAACAGTAGAAGTAAATTTATTTGCTACCGAGCCTCACTTGATGTAAGAAGTGAAACAGTAGCAATAGATTTAAGTTGCTACCGAGCCTCACTTGATGTTAGAAGTGAAACAGTAGCAATAGATTTTAGTTGCTACCGAGCCTCACTTGATGTTAGAAGTGAAACAGTAGCAATAGATTTAAGTTGCTACCGAGCCTCACTTGATGTTAGAAGTGAAACAGTAGCAATAGATTTAAGAATACAGCGACCAATACAGATATAACAATGATGATGAATTGAGGTTAATGTGACAGTGATGGTAACCAGTAGCAATAGTAATTAGCAATATTGATAAGCCTATTAGTATTAAAAAAAAAAAAAAATTATGCTACTTCGGGAGCGAAGTACAAGTCAGTATGGCCGTGTTAGATTATTATGTAATATAGCACATAAGCTTACCAGTAATTTAAGTTAAGACGCGAATTAACCTTCTTTATTGATTAGTTTGTCACTTTTCTGTGTCACCAGACTATTGGATACTGATTTGACACTTCAATGAAAATATTTCGGGTAAGTGTATAATCGTTGACTTACTAATAATATTGCCAATGCTAAAATTAAAATTAATATCAGTATGTAATTTTCATGGTGCCTATTTATAATGGTTTTAATATGTTTGTGTATATTTTAAATGAATACTAGTAAGAATTTATTGATCAAGTGATTGAAATGACTGACTAAACTATCCATGACGTCACGTGTTTATCGAGCAGAGGTGGCGTGGTCGAACACCTAGAATCAGGTATAAAAGGGTTCGACCGGCCGATTCTAATTCATTATTGTCACTGCTGTTCCATGGTGAACATCTCCTGGGAAGTCCAGTCAGTTAAGTAACCCTTGGTATTAATTATGTACTTTTGTGATATTGCTGTGTATTTCAACTGCATTATATGCTTGAATTATTATTGATGCTTTGATTATTAGTCACGTTATCAGTGAATTAATTAACTTATGGATAATTTAATGATAAATAAATGAATACTTACGGTTTGAAGGTTTTTACTGGTATTTTGGCCAATAAAAGAGTTGTTACAATAATTCTATGATTTTTATTATAACAAATACTTTATATTTCCCTTGCCTTATCAACATAGTAGTAACGAATTGTCTAAATCGGGTACAGGGTACACGAATAAAGGGGTTAGTAAGTAAATACTACAATGTTTCAGCTTTTTATTCTCAATCCATACACGTGGTAATAAATATTACAAATAATATGTTGATATTATAATTACTATAATTCGCTTTTATTTACATTTCTGTCACACGCATACACGCATACACCCACTCATATTTAGGTTTACTTCTTCTAAAGTAGATTTAGTATACACCGTGTTTTTTTTTTATTTCCGTTAACTTTTAGGGAAGAATCCTCAGGTTAAATAGAACTAATTTCTCTAATAAACTAGTGTCTTAACTCTTACTATTTTTCAGATATTCAATAAATCAATTTAATGACCGAATCAGTGTGAAGGGTCATTTATTTTATTTACGTTTTAATTTTCGTCAGTATAGTACATCATAGCTATTTGCTACAATGAGGTTTTTGAGGTAAGTTTATTCCATTATTTATTTATTAATGGATCAGTCTTCGATAACAGAAATAAAAAAAAAAAAAAACGAAAAAGGGAATTATTGGGATTTGAACCTGGGACCCCTCACTCCATAAGCAAACTATTTACCACTAAGCCATGTGTTGACAAGTGCTGTCGTAGGTGAAAATTAACTTTGTGTTAATTGAGATTAAGTGTTAGAGCCCTCCCACACTGTAATATTGATTTAGTTTGTATGAAAAATGAAAAAAAAATTTTTTTTCGAATTTAACAAAAAGCAACATACCAGGTAGCTTCTGTTAATGAACCGAACATCGTGTCGAAATTAACGGAAATCAAAAAATATACGGTGTATAACACTTTAAACTCTCGCGTTTTGTACACATATTTAAAATACTGTTTTAATGTTAATTGTCTAGGGCACGAGACACAAATTTAAATACTGTTTTTACCTGTTCGAACGCGATATTTATGTACGGCACACAACACTTACAGTATCCGCGCACAGATCCGAAGATATATACGAGATTTGAGTTTCTGAATCACTGATAAATTGAAACCATCATCCCTATTGAAAGAAGAAATCTCCAATAGGTAGATTAAAATGGACGGGTAGTGGACTTATTTCGGGTGTACCCTCCATGTTTTTATCGACTTTTGGAGGGTAGTGAAATATTGTAAACCCGTATCTCTGTTGACAACTTGCTGGGCCGACAGTTATCTGCGACCATGACCGGTGCAACCCGTGTCGAAACGTCAGAAATAAAGGTAGATAAATATCGCGTTTGACGCGGATGAAACAGTATTTTTCTCAACCATGCAATGAAATTTCGTCCGCTTCAAAGTATCACGTTTCAGGCGGAAGAAGAAGAGAGAGAACTGTAAAGGAATTTCATAGGAAATTGAAGGCCTAGGCCGGGAAGTAATTTTTTTTAAATTTGTGGCAGTGGTCACGGAGTTCAGCTATGAAAATTTGTTTGATTTCTTGAAGTTTTTTTTTATTTATTTCATTGCATGTTTGAGAAAAGCACTATACATGCCTAGCCGTGAAAAGGGCTTGCCGGGTGAGTAGGTATAGATATAGGTATAGTGATACGAAGTTCTTTCCCGGCGTCTGCAGTAAGTACACTAAGTACTATTAAATATAAGTTTAGTATGTTGGCAAAAAAATATTGATTTTCCATTTTGTTTCGGATTTTCTTGTTTACATATATACCTTTTCAGAAACGCTGGAAAATGTTGACTTATAGAAATGCCAGTGCGACCTACTTGGATAGTAAAATTCATCTTGGTACTCGTTTATATCGTACCGTATAATCTTCCGACCCCCCATTTCACCCCCTTAGGGGATGACTTCCAGGATATAAAGTATTCTATGTCTTTCCCCGAGATTAAAACTATCTCCGTACCAAATTTCATCGCAATCGGTTCATCGGTTACGAAAAGGAAACAGACGGACAGGCAGAGTTACTTTCGCATTATGTCCGTTCGACGACCAATATCCGTTGGTTTGAAAGGGCGCCACTGCGCACGATTGAACGTCTGTCTACGAACGTAGCCGTTTGCGTTAAACCAGGCGCTCCTCGCCATCGCTGTGACGTCACATCCGCCTCCCCTCCTGTCAAACCCAGAGCCAGCGCCCGCGCGCCCGCCGCCATCTTGCCTTTCTCACTGTTGTAAAATTTCATATTAGTATAGATTGATTTATATTTAACACTTTTAATATAGGTATGCCACAGCGAGTCCTCGCAAGCAGCGTACTGCGTGGAGTGCGACCGGCGGTACGCGGACGTGTACCGGTATCGGTGGCACCTCAGCAACAGCGCGCGCCATCGGCCCCGCGCCAAGCTGCGGTCAGTATACTGTCGGTACGGTGTGTACCGGTATGCTTTCCGGTACGGGTCCCGGTACCGGTAGCACCTTAACAACAGCGCGCGCCACCGGCCCCGCGCCAAGCTGCGTCCAGTATACTGTCAGTAACGTGTGTACCGGTACGCGCACCAGTACCGTATGTACCGGTACGCGGTCAGTTAGTACCGTGTTTGTCGGCGATACATGTACCTCTGTCAAATCAGAACTTTAGGGATATTATAATTCTTTAGTCTACTCGTATGTGTAGTATAAAATAATATTTCTCAAATATTTGATAAGAAATAATAAGCCTAGAAATTAATCGAAGGGGTATTTCACTTATTACGTCTTATTTTTAAATTGGCACTGGGTGCATTATTGGACCTTAACGCAGTGGTCCTTACTGTAACGATATTTTAATTTAAAAGAAAGTACAATCAACAACAAAATCTTGTACCAAAAATTAAAAAAAAAACGGCCAAGTGCGATTCGGACTCGTGCATGAAAGGTTCCGTACCGTTATCTATAAAAACGGCAAAACTATCAGTTTTTTAGTAGGTATTTGTTGTTATAGCGGCAAGAGAAATACATCCATCTGAGAAAATTTCAACTGTCTAACTATCACGGTTCATGAGATACAGCCTGGTGACAGACGGACAGGCGGACAGACAGACAGACAGACGGACAGCGGAGTCACAGTAATAGGGTCCCGTTTTACTCTTTGAGTACGGAACCCTAAAAATTGACAGAATGTTATGTCTTTTTGATACAGGATTCCGTGCCCCGGCTGCGACAAAGTGTTCACGAAGAAGATCTACATGAAGGACCACTATGATCTCGTCCATCTCAAGAAATACAAGTACCGTTGCGAGCGGTGCGAAAAGGTATATAATATGAACATATGTACACCGTGCATATGTCACCGTTAGATTGTGAACAACGTCAGTTTATAATCTTATTCGCGATATTATAGACTGTCGAAAAATTTTGAACTGTCAAAACCGTTCACAATAGGGAACATTACGCAAAACTCTTCGTAGGTGGCGACACTAACACAACCCGTGAACAAACCGCAATGACGTACAATGTCATATTTATTTACCTAACAAATAATTGATGAAAACGCGTTAAACTACAACAGTTTTAATATCATTCGTGTGTAAAATACCTGTACTGTGATATTAAAATGGCATCCTATAGCCATTTACAGTTGGATGAAGGCTTTCTTTTGCTTTACGACGTATTGCCGCTTCCCATAGTTTTCGTATCATCGTTTCCTTCGGAAATTAATGATGCCCTTCATTCTTGCATCCAATTACGCAGCACTGATGCATTTTATTTATTGAAATATTCTCTCCCCTATTTGATCCAGAGCTTTGAAGGACTTGTCAAAGTTGTCAAAAAAAACTGTTTACTAATTGTGATAGTGCTGCACTCTGGCGGCTGAACATTGCAGTAATGTTCCCTATTTAACGCAATATGTTTCGTTAGTTTATAAACTATCAATGTCGAATCGTCAAATTGTGAACTGAGATCAAATCGGCTTGCTACGGAACGTACACAAATACTAGGTAGGTTAGGTTAGTTCATCATCATCATCATATCAGCCGAAAGACGTCCACTGCTGGACATAGGCCTCCCCCAAAGAGTTCCAAAACGACCGGTCCTGCGTCTCCCGCATCCAGCGGACTCCCGGCCGCCTAATATACCAACGCCGCGCCTTCCGGTACGTGGTAGCAACTCGAGAACCTTTCCGCCCCAACGGACGGCCATCAGTTCTACGTGCAATGTGCCCCGCCCACTGCCACCTAAGTTTAGCGATTCGGCGGGCTATATCGGTTACCTTGGTTCAGCTGCGGATAGCCTCATTTCTGATGCGATCACGCAGAGAAACTCCCAACATAGCCCTCTCCATTGCCCTTTGGGTGACTTTGAGCCTTCTTTTGAGGCCCATTGTAAGCGACCACGTTTCAGTGTCATATGTCATCAGTTAGGTTAGTTAGGTCTAAATTGAAGTACTCAGACAATGTAACATAGAACTCTATAATATTGGGGCAGTGATTTGGTGACATGAAACCTTATTTATAGTGGCATGTGCACTGTTTCAGAATTTTCTCCGCAACGCCGATTTGGTGCAGCATCGTAAGAGAGTGCACGAGGGGATACTGCCGCCAAAAAACAAGATCTGCTACATTTGCGGCCGAGGATTCACCGTAAGCACATATAAGCTTAAATTTCAAAGGTCCTGGCAGAATATGTAGTAGATGATTGTTTACCAAAAAAAATGTAAAAAAAAAAGAAATAAGTTTCTGTAAAATATTTCATTTTTGGTACAAGCTTTTACTGCCGACTGTACTTTTCTGCATACCATCATCAACTACTCATTGAGACGATTCTAACGAGCCCAAACTCGATGGGGTTGTGTCGTTTTATTGCGGAGTTCCTGTGGCCACCTTCCAGCTCCAGCATCAGATCAACTCCAAGTCATCACAATATTGCATCGTCATGCGATATACACATGCTTGCAAAATTTCAGCTCAATTGGATAACGGGAAGTGACTGAAAAATGGATTGCAAATTTTGACGGACAACTTACATATTTACATACATACGAACAGTGTAAGTTAATATAAAGCTTGTAAAGAGAATATCAGCGATGTGGCTTGCGCACGACATGGCTATTTTCATTTAGTATTTAGTCCAATATAAATAGTTTTTTTTTTTAATTTTTAGTATCAAGCTGCATGCATGAGCTGCAGCTGAGCTGTTGCTATATTTAAAAAAAAATGCTTGTGAAATGTGTCACCAGCCAGACACAAATCGCCTTCCATAGTCACTTGCTACGATATTGTATCGCGATTGTATTATTGCAATAAGTTTATCAAAAAAACACTATCAAGCTTTTATTGCCGTCTGTACTTCTCTGTATACCGTCATCAACTACTAAATTGAGACGATTCTAACGAGCCCAAAATCAACGGGGTTACGTTGGTTAAGTACAGAACCTTCTGTCTCCATCATCAGATCAGCTCGATGGTACCATAATATTGAATTGTCATTCAAACTACCTTTACCCAAAATTTCAGCTCAATCGGTTGAAGATATCTGCTTCAAAATTGAGTTGCAAGATTCCACCCGAACAAACATAGTTACATACCTGATACTTACATAGTGAAGTAGGTTGCAAGCTAACAGAAAGCTTGTAAAACTGATTCTTCTGGAGTCACAAGTGTCCAAAGGCTACGGTACCAGCTTAACATCAGACAGGTCGTGAGCTTGTTTGCCACCGTCGTTGTATAAAAAAAAGGCCAAGTGCGAGTCGGACTCGCGCACGAAGGGTTCCGTACCATTATCTAGAAAAATATTTATTTTATTTTGTTTTTAGTATTTGTTGTTATAGCGGCAACAGAAATACATAATTTGTGAAAATTTCAACTCTCTAGCTATCACGGTTCTTGAGATACAGCCTGGTGACAGACAGACGGACGGACGGACGGACAGCGAAGTCTTAGTAATAGGGTCCCGTTTTACTCTTTGAGTACGTAACCCTAAAAAGGCGCCGTGTCAGCCGTGTGTCACCGCTCTTAGAACATTCTTCGAGTTTGGGTGAAATTATTGATTTTGGCATAACTGAACTTTTGGTGAACTAAAGATAAAGTTATACTTAACAATTTGTTTTAGACGAACAAGATCCTGAACAACCACGTGCGCACGCACACCGGCGAGCGGCCGTTCGCGTGCGCACGCTGCCCCGCCGCCTTCGCGCAGCGCGTCGCGCTGCAGCAGCACGCGCGCGCCAGGCATGCGTCACTAGTGACAGGTGACACGTGTGTCACGTGACACGCGACAGGTGATACGTGTGTCACGTGACAGATGACAATTGACGTCACGTGACTTGTGTGTCACGTGACACGCGACAGGTGATACGTGTGTCACGTGACACGCGACAGGTGATACGTGTGTCACGTGACAGGTGACAATTGACGTCACGTGACTTGTGTGTCACGTGACAGGTGACAATTGACGTCACGTGACTTGTGTGTCACGTGACAGGTGACAATTGACGTCACGTGACATGGGACGCGTGTGGCATATTTACGCGGGGATTCAGACTGTCCCCAGCTGGTCTCTCAACTGGTACGCCTTTTCGTGCCCTCTCTGTCTCAGTTAAAGTACAATTTTAGACCACGAAATCGCGACTTACTGGCATTCCCAAAGCGCGCACTGTGGCATACAGGAAATCACCACTAGTTCGCGCTTTGGATAATCCAAACGCGCTTCTCAAATCAACCTGACTGCCAAGTAGTTGGAAGGTAAATATGTAGTATATGTAATGAATGTAAGAGGTTATGTGAGACAATGGATGACCGTCCGTCTTCAGTTAATTGTTAAGATTTTTGTTATTATAAGTTCATGTTACTTAAATAACATTGTGTGCGTGCATTTCACAGTGCCTTGGTGTCTCACTGTAATACTATGTAACAAATACTACAATATACATACTGAGATAGACAGGCAACTCGACCAAATTGAGAAGGCATTTAATGCTTGCGTATACAGGCGCCATCTCTTCTGCGATAGTTACAACTTTTCTTTGAATTTACAAAACATATAAAAAGTGCGTCGGTCCTAGGGATCGAACCCCGGATCATCGACTCCAAATACGGCGAATTTTGAAATACCTTGACAGCCTAGCCTAGCAATCGCTAGAGCTTCAGAGAGTTCGCCAGCTATCAAGAAGGTGGCACTGTTTTCAATAAGAAACTGGATTTGCATTAAGTTCTAAGTTCGCATAGCATGCTATGTAATCTGTTTTGAAATAAAAATAAAATTGACGGATGGAACGTGTGTCACGTGACGGGTGACACTTGTAGCATGTAATAGATGACAGTTGTTGCTCGTGACACACAGCCGTGGCCAGATAATTAAGAACACGATTTTTTTTCCCATAAAGTGGCATACAAATATGTTTTTTTTTTAATCTTTTTTATATTTTCAAGATTATTCATTTCCTATCATCAAATGTAGCTATGAAAGTAGTAACATGTTAAATATAAAAAAAATCTTACTATGGAGATATATGCAAACCTTAAGAATTTCAAAATTCAGTAGTGACCCCTAAATCTCACCCAAAAATAAAAATCAGACGTTCTTTTTTTACGTATTAGAAGTATTAGAACAATATAAGAGGGTGAGACTAGGGTTTGCAAGATCCGCCAATATTTTGGATCCGGATATTTCGGATATTTAAATTCAACAGATCCGGATATCCGGATCTTTCGAGATCCGGATATCCGGATCTTTCGGATAATACGGATCCACAAGGTTTTTTAGGTATAATGTAGGAATTGTAAGGTTAAACTAAGAAAAAACGGCTATACCACCTGAAAGATTTTAAATAGGTACGCATTCCCGAGCTCATAAAGGGTTAATAACTTTTTTTTTCAACTTTTTACTTACATCTACAAAGTACAAACTAACTGGCAAAGTGAGAGTTTCGTCACTGAAATCTTTCACTTTTTTAGAGTTCGCTACCGGGTATACTTTAATACCTACAACAGGGGTTATCAACGTAACGTTCCGAACGCGCGCTAGGACAATCCAACTGTCATTTTTCCATATAAAATTTGACATTTAGATATACCCTACGTGCGCACAATGCGTTACGTGATCAATCAGCAGGTCGAGTTAACTCCGTACCTGGTGGTCGTACATACATTTCAATGTTAATTCAATAGGGTTGTAATGTAACTAGGTATCAAGCCTAGGAGAAATTGACAATGTGAGCCGGATGAGGGAAAAGGTGTTTGTATAGCAGGGGACATTCATTTAGGCAAGACTGTGTATAATATGGCAAAAGCGGTGAACGGGCCATGAATATAGCGTACCGGGCTTATTATATTACATGATCGTATTATAAGTCAAGAACATCATACAAAAAATTTAAAAAATATTACTATTATAAAACGTAGGTATTGTTGCTGCATTTACTTTTTACTTCCTGTGTCAAATACACTTCTTAATTATTTCTTTACGTTTATTTAAACTTATCCCCTTATTCATAAAACTTAAAACGCCTTACTAAATAAAATGTGCTTTGTCCCTTTCTTATGAACACAAACGTCAAAGTGACAGATAAGGACAAACGAATTTTAACGCCATTTTAGTTAAAACAGGCTTGTAGAACATTTATGAATACGGGCGTAAGTCTTTAGTAGGTAACTATAATAGTACCTGTAGGTAATATTTGATTTATATAATTACTTTGTGTCTCTGCCTACGGTGAATTCGTGCATTTAAACCAACACCAACTTTCGCCATCAAATTGCGGCAATTTTACTAGTTTGTAGTATGTAGGTTTAATTAGTTTTTGTGACTAATGAATTAAAAACAAAAATAATCTGCTCTGGGATGATGAAGTGGCGAATAAAGACAGAGATCGAGTTATCTCCCATTCGGTTTTCAGCGTGGACTCGGTAAAAACATAATTTTGTAGCCGTATTTTCGGTTTTCATGGTTGTATTTTAAGGATCCGTAATATCCGAAAAATCCGGATCCAAGAGCCTGTCAGATCCGGATCCAAAATTTGGCGGATATCCGGATTGCAAACCATAGGTGAGACATTGAAATTTCAAATTTTCGGTTTTTATGCATCACCCTACTCCATATACTCGGAAATAAAATTGGCCAAACATATTTGAAATCATCATTAAATTTGAAAAGTCATATTTGTATGCAGTTGTATGGAGAAAAAAACCTTGTTCTTAATCATCTAGCCACGACTGTATGATAAGTGTGGCACGTGACAGGCTGTAGCATATACGGATCATGACATATCTGTACAGCTTATAACTCTCCTGAGCAGAGTTTGTTCGTTTTATACATTGTACAATGATCTTTGTAGAATAACTAAGAACAGTAAGAATCAATCCTATATTTTGCATGCCTACTCTAATAAGGTATGAATATTACTGATTCAAAAAATTGTCTTCCACCTTCAAAATAGTACGTAATGTTCAGCAAATAAATGAATTTCAATTTCACTTCATCATGACAGTCATGCAGTCGGGCAGTTTTCACTAATAAAGGTCGTACTGTACTAAAAATGCTTTTTATTTAATCATTTTAGATACACTTGTATTTTTCTTGGCCGTAAAGGTAGAGGGCGTTCTTTTGTGGTTGGACCATAACACTTTCTATGCAACAGTTAGCTTAACCTTTTCGACGCCAACGACGCACATATCCGCACCACAGGTTCAACGCCAACCACTGATATATGCGTCAAGGAGCCCAGCGCTATAGCAACCTCCTTGCATTGGACATAAGAAAACTGTAAGAATAAATAAATAAGGTTTAACTCTGCAGTAAATGTATTGTTGACTTGGCGTGTGATTGACAACTTTTGTCTTTGACAAAGCATCGAAAAGGTTAAACAATGTTGCCATCTTATTTCCCCCTGTATACTTTTCATTAAACTGGTGAAGTCATGCCTATATTCGTATCTCCTATATAGGATTTTTCCTAGCTTGATTAGAATGATAGATGTCACTTCATAATAGAATGTCACTTTGTATTGGTAAGCGAAATTCATATTTTTTCCAATGGACAAATATTGCTTGTAAAAATTAAATCACTTCCAATATGCGGATTTTATAATATAGACTTGAATATATACAATATACATATAATCACGCCTCTTTCCCAGAGGGGTAGGCAGATATCACGGATCTCCATTTGCTACGATCCTGACAAACCACTTTCGCTTCACTCACTTTCATAGCATTTCTCATACATGCTCGTCGGTTTAGGGTACTTTTGACCTGGCCTTTTTGTAAGATTTCTCCAATTTGTTCGGAGAAAGTTCGCCTAGGTCTTCCCCTTCCAGCTTGCCCCACTCTTTTTATATACACTCTCTTCGTTAATCTTCTTTCATCCATCCTCTCTACATGCCCAAACCACCTTAACATACCCTTCTCAATGTTCGTGACTATATCTTCATCCATTCCACACTTGGGTAGATTGCAAAAAAATTGTACTACATAGTTAAGAATGAATGAATGAATGAATATATGTTTATTTCGGATTAAAGGGTACATCCATATATTATGTTAACAAATAACAATTTTTACTTAGGCCTAATTTATTTCTCATAGCTCACTTGTGAGCCTTAATCTAATCTACGCTTTAACTTTATTCCATTGTGTAACGCCAATTACCCATACATTTTATATGGGTAACTTTCGTTACACAATGGAAAAAAGTTAAAGCATAGATTAGATTAAGGCCCTTAATTATGTAATTTTTTTTTGCAATCCACCCACTTATCTCTCTAACAGTACGTAGTATACGTGATTTTGGCATATGTCATTCTAATCAAGCTAGAAAAAATCCTATATAGGTACTATTAAGTTTCCATTTGGTCAGTCCCGCTGTCATCTTTGTCACTGTCATCACTTGCACTGTCTCTAACAGTATTCTCGGCAACTGTCCCCGGTTTAGTTTTGTTCTGTATGTAGTGCTTGTACCGGGCGTGCAGGTAGAGAGCGCTCTTGTGCCCGAAGTCCGCCCCGCACAGCGAGCACACGAACGGACGCGCGCCTGTGTGCGTGTTTATGTGGGACGCCAGTTGCGCCTTACTCTGCAAAGGGAAAATCTATATTAGGGTAGGCAGCTGGAAGGTATAGCATTTTTACTGACGCGTATCTTTGTTTGGGGGCTGTCCATAATATATTACGTCATTTCAAAATAGGGGAAGGGGGGGGGGTGACCATTGGATGACGGTAGTCATTTTATTACGCAGGTTGGGTCCATCCATTCAGGGAATCAAAAATCGATGACGTAATATGGAAGCCCTTGGGAGCGAAACTCGCGGTTTTTCGTTTGGCACAGAGTCCATTTTCGAAAGCACACTGCTCCGTACTACACTACTTTATAAATGCGAATGTATGTCTGTGTGTCTGAAAAGGTAACATTTCACGCAAACCGCTGAACCGATTGAGATGAAATTTGGTATGGAGATAGTTTTAAACCCTGGAAAGGACATAGGATACTTTTTATGCCGGAAATTATCCCCTGAGGGGGAGAAATAGACGGCGGAAGTTTGTATGGAGGCGCGATATAAAATAATTCCACGCGGACGAAGTCGCGGGAAAAAGCTAGTTCTGTATAACTCACTTATGCCTTTCAAAGGGTGGGACGTCGCGAACCACCCACAATATATGCGCGCCCTACGTGCATTAATTAGTTGTGACTTATAGTCAAACGGGCAGCATCCAAAAATGATCCATAACTTAGGTTAGAAAAAGCTTGCTTTTGAGTTAACCATGAGGATTGGGATGTAAAGTTACCTCCTCATCCTTCCCTGGTATTGAAAGCTAGGTTTAACCCTAAACCTGCCTCCCTGAAATCAATTTTTTCCACATGTTAGCTAGCTATTTGGAATTTTATATTTCAGTATTATTTAAAAAGGCTTTTATAATGAGCGTGTAATAAGTAATTAAAATTTAACGGGTTGATGGAAACCAAGGAAGAAATCTTAAACATAAGGTACTATTGTACTAGAGACTACTACTTAAAAAAATAAATGTGTGATTAAACATGTTATGTGATTTTTATTTCATGATGTCATTCGTTTGACGAAGAAACCACCTGGCGCCCTTTACTAATAAATACTGGTGATTTCTTCGCTCCACTCTGGCCTATACCTACCTCTGAGACTTGTGTTTGTTTTCTGAGTAGCCGTTTGCATTTTTAATTTCGAGACCCTCGTCTAAAAAATTTTCTTACTGACTATGGGTCTCATTCAAAAAGGACGCATCTGACTGTAATAACTCATAGACAGATGCGTTCTTTTAAATGAGACTCATAGTCAGATGCGACCTTTCTGTTTACGGCGGCAGTATATTTATCTACTGGTAGACCGTAAAGGTCGCGGACGCAGGACCGGTCATAGTGGCACTCTTTGGGGGAGGCCTACATAGGCCTCCCCCAAAGCGTGCCACTATGACCGGTCCTGGACATCCAGCAGTACACGTATTTCGGCTGATAAAAAAACCGGCCAAGTGCGAGTCGGACTCGCGCACGAAGGGTTCCGTACCATTATATATAAAAACGGCAAAAAAATCACGTTTGTTGTTTGGGAGCCCCCTTAAATATTTATTTTATTCTGTTTTTTAGTATTTGATGTTATAGCGGCAATAGAAATACATCATCTGTGAAAATTTCAACTGTTTATCACGGTGCATGAGATGCAGCCTGGTGACAGACGGACAAACAGACGGACGGACAGCGGAGTCTTAGTAATAACACAGTGTAAAGAGTAACAGTGGACCGACGCCTTTGATGTTTGCGTAAACGCCGACACCGCACAAGGCCAAGTAGGTACGTCATGGTAACGAAACAAATAAACAAAAGAAAGAAAATAAACAGCACGTAGATAGAGGATATATAGATGGCGTCCTAGCGTATACCCAAAAGAGACGATAATAAATTAACCATACTAAATTAAGAAGTATCAGAAGCTAATACACTCTTGACGTCTAATGTCATTTATAATTTAGTCGTATTATATCGGTGACGTCACGGTGGTGTCAGTTTCAGTACAAATTTTGACAGGTGTGGTGGCAAACAAGCTGGTGGCAAACAAAAAATCCGTATACGCGATGAGGGACAGAAAATATGACACTGTATCTCGTTCCCACTTGCGGTATTGCCTATGCATACATCTTTGTCACTCATGTGTGTATGTGTGGGTGACTCCCTCTATCTATTCTACCTCTATGAAACAGCATGTCCCGAGCTACTAACAATGGCGACGTATGCAGCTCGGGCTCGCCCTACCCGCCCCTACCTCCCTCACCCCTCACACCCCGCACGATTGCCCTGCGACGACGGCTTCGTTGAATGACTGTATTGGTTTTAAAGACTTTTGTAATAGGGTCACGTTTTACGCTTTGGATACGGAACCCTAATGATGAATGTTAACTTACTTTCTTTTGTTTTTTTACAAGCTTTTATTTAGTTTCACCTGTCCCGTTGTCTGTCTGTCTGTAAGTTAAATTTGACCCACTTTCCGGTTTCCGATTGAGCTGAAATTTTGCATGCATATGTATATCGCATGACAATGCAATATGTCGGATGTCATGTCGATGGCGTTTGTTTTAACAATATAAGTTACGCGGATGGTGCTGTTGGGTCCCACAATTGGTGGTTTGCGTAAACTAGTAGCGATTTGTGAGGCCTATGCAGGCAAGCATGGATTGAAATACAACTCGAAAAAGAGTGAGCTCCTTGTATTTAAAGGCAAAAACAGACCGCCTGCGTCTGTCCCTCCAGTTTACCTCAATGGTTCACCATTGCAGAGAGTCTCGCAATTTAGATACCTCGGGCACATTGTCGATGAGGAGTTGAAAGATGATGCCGACATAGAAAGAGAGCGAAGGGCATTGGCTGTAAGAGGGAACATGCTCGTTCGTAGATTTGCTGGTTGCACACTTGACGTCAAAGTCACACTTTTCAAGGCGTTTTGCCAAACATTTTACACCAGCAGTCTATGGACCAGCTACACCCAAAAAGCGTATCATGCCCTTCGTATATTATACAACAACCTGTTCCGGGCGATGGTGGGGCTTCCTCGACACTGCAGTGCGTCAGGCATGTTTGCAGATGCGCACACAGACGATTTTTTTTGCGTTGATGCGTAACAAAGTCGCCTCGTTATTACGCCGAGTGAGGGGAAGCCCCAACAGTCTCCTGCAGGTCGTGGCGGGAAGGCAGGACAGCGCCTTGCTCGGCAGGTTCAATGGGCTGCACGCTCCTAGTACGTGTGCACCTCGTTGAGGCTGCCAAGTCTGGCTTTTAAATTGTAAACAAAATAATGTTTTGCTCTACTAACATAGGTCATTAAGTATTTTTTTTTCCTTTTGCTTACTAACAATCTATGGACCATGTTGTCTGAAAATAAATATATTTTATTTATTTTATTTTAATATTAAGATGACATGGAGCTGATCTGATGCTGGAAGGTGTCCATAGGAACTCCGCAATAAAACGACACAACCCCATCGAGTTTGGGCTCGTTAGAATCGTCTCAATGAGTAGTTGATGATGGTATGCAGAAAAGTACAGTCGGCAATAAAAGCTTGTACCAAAAATGAATTTTTTGATAGAAACTTTTTTGTTCCGTTACCACGATGAATGAGGTCGCAAGTTTGTTTGTTGATGTGATCGTGAGTGCTCACCGAGAAGCCCCGGCCGCAGTAGTCGCAGAGCTTGTCGCGCAGCACTCCTCGCCCCTCGTGTTTCTTCTTCACGTGCGAGGTACGAGATCTCCGCGAGTTGAACGACTAAACAAAACATAAGAGAGTTCTTTTAATGAGTACACTCACGAGCAAAATAATTGCATCACTTTGCAATTTTTCATCTGCACCCTATAAATGGGTCATTGTCAGTCACAAAAACAAAAATCATCTTTCCGGTGGTCAATAGTTAAGGGCTTACGCTCACATATAATATGTTTTTATCGCATATAATTATAGAAGGGGCAACGCCGTTTATGCGGATTCAGAGTTCAACCAAAAATTAGGCTTTATAGCCCTTAACTTTGGCAATGTCCACCGAAAAGACGCGAACCTAAATCTGACAATGACCCAACTATAAACTAACAAGTGAGGTACCAAATGAAAGCTGGCAATATAACGCAGTAGAAAATGTAAAAGTTTTCAAGGAAATTCCAGTTCAGACTGAAAAAGAAGCGGGTTGTGTTGGAGATACAACCGTTAATTAAGTTTAAGCAAGTGGATACTTCTTTAACCCGTAAAATACATATCTGAATTGATTCACTAAAATCTGTATAAGAGTACAGATAAATCTGTATATATGGCAACATTGACTGACGTAGCTCATTTGACTCGCGACACATTGAAAATGGCGGTCATTTCAGCATTATTTTCATGTCCGCCGCATAAACTTAATAACATTTTGTGATTAACAACTAATGGCAAATAAAGAAGGATTAAAACATGTAACAAACAATTATTTGAAATCAGATTAGGCTTCTCTACAAAAAGTTATTCCGGAAGTCACGTGATACATTTTGAACTGTACCCCTATACAAGAACGCGAGCAAAGAAGTATCCACTTCAAAACGTCGGAAAACTGAAAGCAGTCGGAAATGTATGAAAAATTGATCTATGAAAACAGAGAATAAAATGACAATTTAACAATCATAGAATTTATTACTACAAATTAATACCTGGTGTTGCCACCCCTAGCTCTTATTACACAAGTTAGGCGCCTTTGCATGGATCTTATTGCTGTATGTTTTGCCCTTTAAACATATAAAAAAAAAGGCTCAAAGTCACCCAAAGGGCAATCAGAAATGAGGCTATCCGCAGCAGAACCAAGGTAACCGAATAGCCCTCCGAATCGCTTAGCTTAAGTGGCAGTGGGCGAGGCACATTGCACGTAGAACCGATGGCCGCTGGGGCGGAAAGGTTCTCGAATGGCGACCACGTACCGGAAGGCGCGGCATATTACCAGTCTGTGCGTCTATTCAACAGGTTGCCTATGGAGTTGAAAACAACAATAAATAGTAGAATTTTCAATGTACGACTCAAGCGGCACCTCTTAAATAAATGCTTTTATTGCATCGAAGACTACATGAATAATGAATAATATCAGTCACCTAATGTTGACATTCTAATTTAATTTAAATAATTTATTATATTTGACATCATTACATTAGCCACTATTAGATAAATTTTGCTTTTGGTTTGAATTGCAGACATCGTTTTTGTTTTAGTTTTTTTAGTGTTCCTTATGGACATAGATATTATTTATTATGACATGACGTTTTTGATTATTATTAATATTATTATTTTATTATGATTGTTTTTTTTATTATGTATAACATGACGTTCTCCATTAGGTATTATTAATAATAATGTTTTATGTGTAAAGTCTTCTGTACTGGTTGTTATTATTTAATTTTATCATTTTACTCTGTATTTAACTGTTTTAATTTTCATGTACATATTTCACACACAATGCAAATTGTTTTTGAATAAATGAAGTGAAATATATGGTTTTGATTTCAACTTGATACCTCCACGCGTTCCCGAGATAAAGGGTCTTGAGAGACTGACGGACGAACAATAAAGTGATCCTAGGGTTCCGTTTTTTTTCCTTTTGAGGTACGGAACCCTAAAATGATCTGCAGCTATTTTGATTTAGCGGAGAAAATACGGGCTAAATCGGCTCAAAATTCGAGTTTTTAATAATCATAATTTATTTCAGATAAAAATCCATAGTAACATTAATATTAAATATCATTACAATTAAATTAAGTTCATTGAAATTAAATTACAATACAGTATATCATTAAATTAAATTATTAAAACAAATTAAATTACCTACTTATATACTATTTAACATTATAAATTTCGGGCCTGTCGCGCATGTGCACGTCGTTCCAGTGCCTCAACACAGGGCAGTCGTACTTATTCAGCACAGCACTCAGGAGGCTGTTGGTACTGTCTCGGACTCTACGCAACACGGAGGCAACACGTTTTCGCAATATAGTTTTAAAGCCATCCGTGTTCGCCTCTAGAAACATGCCAGAGGCACTGCACCAGCGAGGCAGTCCCAACAGCATCCTAAAAGCGTTATTGTACTGAACGCGTAGACTGTTGTACGTTTTTACATCCTCTTAACGGCACCAACGCCCTTCTACCCTTTTTCCTTGAAATGTATAAGTTCCTCTGCTGTGCATTATTATAGTAGTTTTGACTGTACATAATGAAGGGCATTAAACAGGGCATAACATCACACGAGTGTTTTATTGCCTAATTATGTACATATTTTAAGAGAAGTATTAGGGCACAGCGGAATGTCATCTCGCTCGTATGTGGAGCAGCCCAACTGGGGAAGTACCTCCACCTTACAGAAGACCGCAGCCATAATAGCACCACTGCTTTGTAGTGTTGCTATATTATTGCATGCTATGACGCATGTGGTGTTGTGTTCCTGGTGGTGAGTAAGGTCGCAAGAGCTCCCTAGGGTGCGCTGTGTGAGTGAGGGACCTGCATGTATCTATCTGCCAACACAGCGAATCCTCAAGTGAATAAAGGATCGGCAACGCGCTTGTGATTCCTTTGGAGTCACAAGTGTCCATAGGCTACGGTACCAGCTTAACATCAGGCAGGCCGTAAGCTTGTTTGCCACCGTCGTAGTATAAAAAAAAATACACTACTTTATCTACTCACATAACATAACATAAGCATGCATGATGCATTCAGGTGCCGCACATTGGTAATGGCGGTAATGAAAAGTTTTCTGGCAGCTGTCATAGTTCTTTTTATTCAGTGACAAACTAGAATCGGCCCCAACTATCATATCGTTTGATATCTTACTTACGTGCGACATTTGTCAAATTTGTATGCAAATTTCGAACTAAACGTCATCTCGACTGATATTAGAATAATTAGAGGTCAAATTTAAAACGACATTATTTAAGTATCATAACACATAAGGCATAAATAACTGTATGCAATTGTATGTAACATGTGTTTAACCTAAACCTATTTATAAATTAGTACCTAATTATTTATTAACTCTGTACTATGATGTTTATAATCACACAGGCAAACTGTTCCGACAATTTTGTGAGACCCAGTTAATGCAAATACTTAAATAAAAGACGACCGCTTTAGCCTAGTTGGTAGTGACCCTGCCTACGAAGCAAGAGGTCCTGGGTTCGAATCCCGGTAAGGGCATTTATTTGTGTGATGAGCTCGAATATTTGTTCCTGAGTCATGGATGTTTTCTATGTATTTAAGTATTTATTTCTCTATATAAGTATCCATATCGTCGTCTAGTACCCATAGTACAAGCTTTGCTTAGTTTGGGACTAGGTTGATTTGTGTAAGATTGTCCGCAAATATTATAAAAAAAATATTATTATATTATTTAAAAAAAATGTCTTTGTTTTTCATAGATGTTCGCAATTTGAATGAAATAATATTATCGAAATCTTTGTTATTATTTAGCAATAATGACATTTTTACAGATTAAAAGTTTGTTCTAACATGGAGGGTTTATGATATTTGGATATGGATAGATGATAATGAGATGATATAATGAAATTACCTGTAGACACTGGTCGCAGGGATACGTGACGTCAGTGTGCATCTCCATATGCGAGCGCAGGCCGGCGCGCCTTATAAACTTCATGCCGCACTCTTTACATTTGAACCTGAAAACGGAATGATTTGTTCACTTATCTATTTAGGGTGCCCCAAGCCGTCTGTAGTCTTAAGCGGTCAAAATCAAAATCAAACGTTTATTCTGCAAATAGGCCACAAGGGCATTTATAAGTCTTGTTTTTGCTGTATTTCGTTTGTTTTATAAACTAATTACAGACCTAGATATACATCATGTCATTGTATATGAAAAGTTTCGTTACAATCCAACACGTAGTTTTAAAATAAGAACGAAACTCCGTTTGTATGGGAAGGTGAAATTCGACCGAGCTTGCCGGGGACTCTTAAAATGTAGAGATAATAATTATTATACAGTACCGGTCAAAAGTTTAAGTTCACTCTTTGTTTTAGGTACAAATTAGTACTTTTGGACAATAATTTTTTGCAGTTCGGAAGCCGAAATTTGTTTCCAACTGATCCGTTATTGTTTCCAGAGATTTGATTAATTAGTCAGACACAATTCACGTACCTACATTTCTAAACAACGCATTCCCTAAAATCTTATAGGAATGACGGCAAAGGCTGGGCCATATATGGCCTTGCCACTTAAAACGTACAATGATCAGATACAATGTTGGTTTTTAGGGAATCAGTTGTTTAGAAATCTACGTAAATTGTGTCTGACTAATCAAACACATCTCCGTAAACAATAACGAATCAGTTGGAAGCCATTTTCGACATCTGAACTGCAAAACATTATCGCACAAAAGTACAAATTTGTACCAAAAACAAAGGGTGAACTTAAACTTTTGACCGGTACTGTATGACACCTTGATCTTGACAGTAACATCGATGTTTTTTAATCGCAAAAATATTTCGCTACGTCACTTTAGTATTCGTGCCCCGAGTTCAATTCAATTCAATTTATTTATTGCAAGAATCATGTTCATTGTACAATGGATGTCAAAAGGTAGTAGTAATAAGTAGGTACATGATACCCTGTAAGGGCACTGCAATTTTCTTACATTCTAAAATTAGGTTCATTACAGGTATAGCGACATGCCTGCTCGGCTCATATCGCGAGGCTTAAGTGCCGCATATGGACCGACACGGTAACGCGCGGACCCCGCCGTAGCAGTCGCTGCTCGAGTGTTACAGTGTACGCACATGACCTGTTAACCTGTTTTCATAATATATTGTATAACTAAACACCCCAGTAGCGAACTCTAAACAGGTATATATTATAATATTACATTTAATTAGTGTTTTTTAAAAGCATTTATTTACCTCACCCCGTTTGCTTTATTCTTGGGTCGAATTTAGTAATTGAAATTTGACCCACTTCCCGGTTTCCGATTGAGCTGAAATTTTGCATGCATATGTATATCGCATGACAATGCAATATTATGATGACATGGAGCTGATCTGATGCTGGAGCCATAAGAACTCCGCAATAAAACGACACAACCCCATCGAGTTTGGGCTCGTTAGAATCGTCTCAATGAGTAGTTGATGATGGTATGCAGAAAAGTACAGTCGGCAATCAAAGCTTGTACCAAAAATGATTTTTTTGACAAACTTGTTAACATACAGGTACTTGTGGAGTCTTATATTGCAAATAAAATTAAAATTAGCACACGTATGCATATGACGTACCGGAACTCCGCCTCGTCTGTGTGTCTGTTGGACTTCATGTGACGGCGGTACAGGTTCATGTTCCGGAACTGTATCATGCAATCTGTGCAGAACGCGGCCGCATCCACCTGCCAACATAAATAATATTATATAATATTTAAAAATATATATATATATATATATATATATATATATATATATCATATTTAAAAAATATATATATATATTAGTATGTCTTGGGGGACGCAAGTGAAACGCACGGTGGTTAGTTGCACACTGATTTATTATCTAACCCTTCGGTATACAGAGGCGCGCGGCGCAGCCGCTGACATACGTACTATTCCCTCCACTTTTATTTTACTATACAACTCAAAAGTATTTCTTAAAATCTATATTAAGTCTAGCTTGCCGTAACGGTCTCGGATTATCAGGGTTTTGCGGCGTTAAGTTGCCGGGTGGCAGAGTGCCTTGCCATGGAGATATCATCATTGTGATTATCGTCTTGCTGTGGACACTGTCTCTCTGGGGAGGTACTACCACCTTCTTCCCCCTCTGCCGGGTGAAATGAAGTTTCCGATTCCTCCGGAGCCGTTGGCAAAGCTGGCCCAAAAGTTGACTGGCCGACGCTCGTGGATTGGTCCGGCCCAGAGGTAGGTACGGGCAGGAACACGGTGGCCGCCGGTGTAGCTGACGCAGCTTTAGCAGAAGGCACCGCCGGCTCTGGAGCAGATGACGTACACGTTTCTGGCCCTCTGTCAGCAATTATTTGATTGATGTGTTTCTTTATGAAGCTGCCTGTTAGTTCATCTTCTATTAAATATAGGCGCTTTCCTAATGAATGTATTATTTTTCCTCTTAACCAATGAAACTTATTTTTGTTGGTATACTTTTTATATAGGACTCGATCACTTATTTTGAAGTCGGATCTTGCTGAACCGCCGTGGTAACTAACCTGCAAGGACTGTTTATCTTTCACTAACGAGCCGCCTTCAGTGAGCGAGGATGGCGGTGAGTTGGTCTCTGTTAGTAAATCTAACCTTGACCTTAACTTTTTGCCAAATACTAACTGTGCTGGTGAAGCACCAGTGGTCGAATGGATGGAATTCCTGTAGTCAAATAAATATTTAAATAATTTGCAGTTTATTTTAATATTACTGGTATTTGACATAAGTACCGTTTTTATACCTTTCTTAATGACTTTAACGTAAGATTCTGCTTGGCCATTACTGGCCGGATGATAAGGCGCGCTAGTCAAGTGTTTTATTTTGTTAAGCAAACAAAATTGTTTAAATTCATCCGACGTAAAAGACGTGCCATTGTCACTCACTATACATTGTGGGGTACCGAATCGGGACATGATTTCGCAAAGCTTCTCAATTACGTTAAACGTGGCAGTATTTGTCTTCATATCGAAGCACTCAACCCATTTACTAAAAGCGTCTACTACCACTAAATAAGAGTGATTGTTTATTGGACCAAGAAAGTCGATATGTAGCCTTTGAAATGCGTATTCCGGATAGGGCCATGGCACTATAGTCACCCGCGGGGGCGAAGGCCGTAGTTGAACGCAAATATTACAAGTGGCCACGATCCTCTCAATGGCTTGGTCCACCCCAGGAAACCAAAATTTAGACCGAACTTCCGCCTTGCATTTGACTATTCCTAGGTGAGTACTATGAACTTCTTGCAATACCTGTTCTCTAAGTGCCCGCGGTATAATTATTTTGTGCCCCCTCATTAAACAACCATTTTCTAAGGATAATTCATTTCGGCACAGATGAAACGGTTTAAGCCTAATATCACTAATTTTTTTGGGCCAACCGCTCTTAACGAAATCACATACTTTTCGAAGTTCAGAGTCGTTTAACGTTTCGCGGCGCAAATCATCAATAGTTAACGGTAAACATCCGTCTATTACAAAGTAAATGTAAGCAGCGCGGTCATTGAATGCACCGGGTTCGGTGACGTCACGAATTGCCGTCCGCGCTCTGTTGCTACATGCAAGTGGCGCGCGAGATAGATAGTCTGCGCTGTTATTTCCGCTCCGAACATATTCAATTACATAATTGTACGCCGATAAGAATATCGCGTACCTTTGCAGCCGATTTGCCGTAACCTCTGGAATGCCTTTTTCTGGACTAAAGATAGAAAGTAACGGTTTATGGTCGGTACGGAGTACAAACGGCTGTGATCTTCCGTATAGGTATTGATGAAACCGCCTGATTCCAAATACAATGGCCGTGGCTTCCTTTTGAATTTGCGCGTAGTTTTTTTCCGCGTCCCGTAGAACTCGCGATGCGTAGGAAACCGGTCTTTCTAATCCATCAGGACCTACTAACGATAAGATAGCTCCCAGGCCGTCTGGTGACGCATCTACGGTAACTATTAAAAATTCGCATTTGTCCCGATGCAGTGTTAAACCGGCGTCCTTGAACCGTCCTAGTACGGCATTCAATCTTTGCATATGTTCAGTTTTATCGCGTCCGGTTATAAGCACATCGTCCAAAAAACATAACACCCCGTCTAACCCTGCTAGCAACGTATTTAAAGCACGCTGAAAGCAAGCTGGCGAACTTTTTAAGCCAAAAATTAGCCGATTGTACTTAAATAAGCCGCGGCTAGTGTTGATACACGTGATGCCATTAGGATCGTTGATCGGGAACTGGTTGTAAGCCATAGACATGTCTAACTTCGAAAATTGAACACCGCCGTGCAGTTTAGAAAATAACTCATCAACGGTCGGAAGCGGGTATGTCTCGTCGATCAGCTGTTTGTTGATAGTGCGCGAGTAGTCTGCGCAGATTCGCACCGAGCCATCCCGTTTCAACACGGGTACAATAGGTGAAGCAAACTCCGAGTACTCGATTGGGTCCAAAATACCTAATTCTACCAACCTATCGATTTCATTCTCGACTTTTTCTTTGAGCGCAAATGCGACTGGGCGCGCTTTGATAAATACGGGTTTTGCGTCGTCTTTTAGACTTAAAGTTATTTTGTATTTATTAAAACAGCCCAGAGACTCAACGAAAATATCTTTATAGTCGGAGAGTATTTTTTCTACCGTATTCAAGTCTGTACAAAAATTTATCGGTGTCAACTCGAGACCGAATTTTGAGATGAAATCTCGACCTAGAAGCGGAGGCCCACCATTTCGAATAACGTAAACATCCATTGTGTTTACGCGGTCTTCATAGCATAACGGTAAATTAACTACGCCCAAGCTATTTATTATCGTTCCGGTGTAACCGATTAACTTTTTCTTTGAGGGTAGCAATGGCACGTTACTAAAAAAAGTTAGATATGTTTCTTCCGAGATGGCCGTTACCGACGAGCCACTGTCTATTTGGAACTTTATAGAAACGTTATTTACCTTTATAGTTTCGACCATTGGTGCCCCATCTTTTGAGCGAATGTTAAAAAACTCACCGTCATCGTCCTCGCTCACTTCTGCCGCGTCGATGTACTTAACTACTTTGCACATATTACTTAAATGCCCTTTCGTATGGCACTTGTTGCACTTATAATTTCTAAAACGACACTTGGTAGCACTATGCTTGTATCTACCGCATACCGAACACTATACATTAGACGAAGATACGGATACGCGCCCAGAGGCTTTTTCAATCTGGAACAGCCCGCTGGCTTCTCCAGCCATCGGAACCGGCGTTCCAGCAGGGCCGGCGGCGGCACCGCCAGCGCGAGCTACTCTGATGCTCTCCGCCAAGTCTATCGCCTTAGACAACGTGAGCTCGCCGACACTTTGCGCGAACAGCTTTTCACGCTCTGGACCGGGAAGCATTCCCATCAAAAACCTGTCCAGAATAGTGTCGTCCATATTTTTAAATTGACAATGCGCGGCGAGGCCCTTCAATCGCGCAGCCCACTGTGCGTTTCCTTCGCCCGCATGCTGGGTGGCCGAATAAAAATGGAACCGCTCCACGTAGCCACAGCGTTTTGGTGTAAAATGGTCGTCCAAAATCTTCACGACATCTGAAAAACCTTTAGTTTCCAGCGTATCCGCTAAATTACTTGCTAGCCGGTAGGTAGACTCGGCGAGTGCGCTTAGCAAGATGGCTCGACGTTTCACTCCAGCTTTGTCCGACTCATCATTAATATCATTGGCTATGAACCACTGTGATAGCCTGTTCCTGTAGGTATTCCAGTCCTGTATTTCGTGATTAAAACCCGAAATTAAACCGAAAGTCCCAGCCATCGCCGTCAATTAGTATGTCTTGGGGGACGCAAGTGAAACGCACGGTGGTTAGTTGCACACTGATTTATTATCTAACCCTTCGGTATACAGAGGCGCGCGGCGCAGCCGCTGACATACGTACTATATATATATAATATTTTTGCGGACAATCTTAAACAAATTAACCTAGTCCCAAACTAAGCAAAGCTTGTACTATGGGTACTAGACGACGATAAACATACTTATATAGATGAATAAATACTTAAATACATAGAAAACATCCATGACTCAGGCACAAATATTCGTGCTCATCACACAAATAAATGCCCTTACCGGGATTCGACCCCAGGACCTCTGTTTCGTAGGCAGGGTCACTACCAACTAGGCTGAAGCGGTCGTCAATAAACCGTATTATTTTCAAATTAAAGGTATATTCCTTTTTAGGGTTCCGTACCCAAAGGGTAAAACGGGACACTATTACTAAGACTCCGCTGTCCGTCTGTCACCAGGCTGTATCTCGTGAACCGTGATAGTCAGTGGAAATTTTCACAGATGATGTATTTCTGTTGCCGCTATAACAATACTAAAAAACAGAATAAAATTAATATTTAAACTGTTTATTTAAACTTGTAAGTGGAAGGGACACCGAAGATAACGTCAGTCTTTTCGGACCCCGTTTTTAAGTTAATCTATGGTCATTAACACGAGTCTTAGTTAATCTAATCTATTAAGTTAATCTATGGTCATTAACACCAGTATTAGTTAATCTAATATATTAAGTTAATCTATGGTCATTAACACCAGTCTTAGTTAATCTAATCTATTAAGTTAATCTATGGTCATTAACACCAGTATTAGTTAATCTAATATATTAAGTTAATCTATGGTCATTAACACCAGTCTTAGTTAATCTAATCTATTAAGTTAATTTATGGTCATTAACACCAGTCTTAGTTAATCTAATCTATTAAGTTAATCTATGGTCATTAACACCAGTCTTAGTTAATCTAATCTATTAAGTTAATATATGGTCATTAACACCAGTCTTAGTTAATCTAATCTATTAAGTTAATCTATGGTCATTAACATCAGTGCGTCTTAGACAGAGTTCTATTTCATCTATGGAGGTTTATGAAGACAGTCTAGATGTATTTATTTAAATTGTATTTTATTTATTTATTTAAATCAGGCATCAAGGCCCATATTACAAATACCTTAAAGACTAACCTACATATCAATATTTAAACTTATAACGACTACAAAAACACACTATTACTGCAATGTGTTGCGCAATTTCGCGAAATCACCGCAACTTGACTCCCTTCGGCCAAAACTCTTCTTTAAATTTTTTTAACCGACTTCAAAAAAGGAGGAGGTTCCCATTTTTTTTTATGTGTGTTTGTTACGCGATAACTCGGCAATTTATGAACCGATTTGATTTTTTTTTCTTTGTTTGGAAGCATATACTTCCAGATTGGTCCCGTAGTCACCAAAATCCAGTTCTGATGATGGGATCCTTGAGAAATCGAGGGAACTCTTTAAATTTTATAGGCAAACTTGAAGCAATTTGGTTACTGATTTGTTTGAGTTTTTAGTTTGTTTGAAAAAAAATCGCCTTGCAGCCTTAAAGTGCTGATTGTGACAAATGTTTTCTTACCATCCAAATGGAAGTACTTTTGTCACAATCACCAGCTTAAGGCAGCAAGGAGAATTTTTTTCATACAAACTAAAAACTCGAATATCTCGGAAACCAGCGAGTTTTGACCCCTGGTTGACTGGATATAAATTGTTGCAAATTAGCTCTAGTATAACCCCTTTCAAGGAATAGGTCGAATTACCAGTCACCCTGTATAAGTAACACCTTGTATCATCATCATCACAGGCCTTTGCGTCTATTCCAGACGATTTAAACATTGCCATGGAGACATCGGTGACTGTTAACGGAACGAAGTTGCACCAAGTCCGTAAGAATTACCCACCGCTACCCTACACGTGACCCCTGGGCGGTGCTATAAGTGCAACAACCTGGCAACCGTATCGTCTTTTCGAAGATCTCGCGGTTATGTTCAACGGCCTCCGTAGCCCAGTGGGTAGTGACTCTGCCTACGAAGCTGGAGGTCCCGGGTTCGAATCCCGGTCATGGCATTTATTTGTGTGTTTATCACGAATGTTTGTTCCTGAGTTATGGATGTTATATATGTATATAAGTATCTATATGTATGTATCTATTATATATATCATCGCCTAGTACCCACAACACAAGCCTTACTGAGCTTACCGTGGGCCTAGGTTGATTTGTGTAAGATTGTCCCATAATATATTATTTTTTTTTTTTTTTTTTTTATAAACCCATGATTCGCCATACGATAAATAACGGAACGAATAAAAAATTAGCTGGAGAGAGAGAGTAACCAATGGAGAAGTGCTGAATAGAGTGGGGCAAACCAGGCAGTTAGTGAGGAACTTAGAAAATAGAAGAGGGCAGATGATACGACATGACAACTTCGTACAATCGCCATCACATACATAGGTACACTATAGGTGTTCAAAAATATCGGCACATGCACCCTAATGCCTTGAAAATAGAAGTGTGTTCCGATGTTTGGGACGTGCTTGTTTGCTCCGATGTATGTGATGGCGACTGTACATAACATAATTGAAGGAAAGATAGAGGGGAAGCGAGGAAGAGGAAGACCTAGAATAGACTACATGGAGCAACTCAAAAAGAGAGTTGATGTTGGGTCATATCGTGAGGTCAAAGAGATTGCGTGGGATCGGAGTAGATGGAGGGCCTACTTTGAGCTACACCGACAAGAGCCTAGCTCTTAAGTAAGAGAAGAAGAAGAGAAAATAATGATATGTATATACCTCAGTGCTGTGTGTCTTCATGTGTATTTTGAGCCCCGCCTCCCCGCGGAACTTCCCCCCGCACTCCCCGCACGTGTGAAAAGGTTTCCCACCTCGATGCTGGCTGTCAACAAGTAAAGGCTCCAGTTGATGTACAGTCAGCATCAAAAGTAGCTACGCAATTGAAGACGTCAAAAGTTCTTATTCCCTTACAATAAAGACTTTTGCCACTCGAGAACCTTTCCGCCCCAACGGCCATCGGTTCTACGTGCAATATGCCCCGTCCACTGCCACTTAAGTTTAGCGATTTGGCGGGAGCCCGCTGGATGCGGGTGGCGCAGGACCGGTCATTTTGGCACTCTTTGGGGGAGGCCTATGTCCAGCAGTGGACGTCTTTCGGCTGATATGATGATGATGATGAAAGACTTTTGACGTCTTCGTTTGCGTAGCTACTTTTGATGCTGACTGTACCGCCCAATAGGATTGTTGACTCAAATGTTAATTACTCCAAAAGACAGAAGGCAACAACTACAACAAGCATATTATTAAGTTTAAAAAACTATATCCCGACTACGGAAAAGTAACTACGATTAATATCTCATCATCATCATATCAGCCGAAAGACGTCCACTGCTGGACATAGGCCTCCCCCAAAGTGACCGGTCCTGCGCCACCCGCATCCAGCGGACTCCCGCGACCTTTACCAGGTCATCAGTCCACCTTGTGGGAGGCCTATCAACGCCGCGCCTTCCGGTACGTGGTCGCCACTCGAGAACCTTTCCGCCCCAACGGCCATCAGTTCTACGTGCAATGTGCCCCGCCCACTGCCACTTAAGTTTAGCGATTCGGAGGGCTATATCGGTAACCTTGGTTCTGCTGCGGATAGCTGATTACTGATGCGATCACGCGGAGAAACTCCCAACATAGCCCTCTTCATTGCCCTTTGGGTGACTTTGAGCCTTCTTATGAGGCCCATTGTAAGCGACCACGTTTCAGTGCCATATGTCATCACTGGCAACACACACTGGTCAAAGACTCTCGTCTTGAGACACTGCGGAATATTCGACGATTGATCTCTTTCTCGAAATTGGACCTACCTAACTGGGCAGTCTGTCCTAGGTATACAACCTTAATCGTCTACAACTTCGAGCGTAAAGTGTCTGATTGTAATGGGAGTTGGTACTACATGGACATTTGACATGATCTTCGTCTTATCCATGTTCATTCTTAGACCAACTCGCTCGGAAGCTTTACTGAGGTCATCGAGCATAGTACTTAAGTCCTCCATGGTCTCAGCCAAGACTACTATATCGTCAGCAAACCGAAGGTGAGTGATGTACTCGCCGTTGATTTTGATGCCTAGCCTTCTCCAGTCCAGAGTCTTGAAAACATCCTCCAGTGCAGCGGTGAACAGTTTTGGATTCCCTAAACGAGCCCGGGGTCCGCTTCGACACCTAATCCCAAGATTTGGCATAGGCACTAGTTTTACGAAAGCGACTGCCACCTGACCTTCCAACCCAGAGGGAAAACTAGACCTTATTGAGATTAGACCGGTTTCCTCACGATGTTTTCCTTCACCGCAAAGCTAACGGTAAATATTCCGTACAAAAGTTCCGAAAAACTCATTCGTTTGAGCCGGGATTCGAACCCAAGACCGCAACTTGACAGCCGCATGCCTGAACCACTATTATAAAAAAAAAAAAAATAGGCTACCGTAGCTTCTTAACCAAAACTCACTAAGGGCAGAAAAAATATTTAAGAAATATCAACTGTGTTGTACGACCAGGACCGGTCACTTTGGCACTCTTTGGGGGAGGCCTATGTCCAGCTGTGGACGTCTTTCGGCTGATATGATGATGATATATTCAGATGTGATGATGATGATGATGATGTCCTCCCAGACGTATCATGCAAGGAACAAAAAAATATACATAAAACATTAAATTTTAATTATCACGAAATCTCATTCTCGCACAGTGTGTGGGAATTTTGGCCTGAAATCCATTCCCGCACAGGCTGTGCCCGCCCGGCGCCCCCATAGACGATTTCCTGTGTTTATGTTCAACCATATAAAGGGGCACTTTGAGAGCAAGTGCATTGTAAATATACTTACATCATATGAGCTTTGAGAGTAGCCTCTACGAAACACTTCCCACACTGCGGACACTGTGCGCGGCGGTGGTTGCGGAGGTGGGAACTAAACCTTTTTGCCGAACTGCAACAATTAATATTTTTTTAGGGTTACGTACATCAAAAGGAAAACATTGAACCCTTATAGGATAACTTTGTTGTCCGTCTGTCTGTCTGTCTAGACCCTTTATCTCGGGAACACGTGGAGGTATCAAGTTGAAATTAAAACCACGTAAGTCTACAGTCCGTTAAAGCTGTGAAAAAAATCAAACTTCTAAGTTAACGTAAAAAAGATGGAGGTGGAGGTAGTTGTTGTTCTACGTCCGTAGGAATAACCCTAGAAACCCTACACGTGACCTCCGGGTGGTGCTAAAAGAACAACAAACTCGGCAGCTGCACTGTTCCTTCTGAACGTCGCAGCGCACACTGGAACCCTATCAGCGATATCGATACGAATACCTTACCTTATTACTACGGAAGTACGGTTGATGTATACATATTTTTGCAACTTTGGGTATATACATATTGGTGACCTTGACTGTACCACAGACAGCCCCATGTGTAGAGCGTGCATGGATGCAGAAGAAACAACTAAACATATAATAATGGACTGCAAGCAGGTAGAAGTATACGGAATAAAGCACCTAGGCTCTCCAAACACACTACGGGACGCAGTCAGCAACACCAAGGCACTCACCAACTTTCTAGACGAGCTGGGGTGGTTAGAGTAGCGCCACACCGCCGTTTCACGCAAAATAGGCACAATGGATGTCGACTTGCGGAAAACGCCCAGTATAACTAAGGTATACAATAAGGTACAGCATAAGGTATACAGTAAGGTACAGTATAAGGTACACTTACAGGAACTGTTTCTTGCACTGTTCGCATTCCCACACCGCCTGTACCACGCCATGCACGTCGCTGCAGTGCTGCCGCATACTGTTCGCGTCGTCCCACGTGAAGTCACAGTATCGACACTTCAGTATTCTGTTACAGGTATCGAAATTTGTTTTTGGTCAAAATAAATATAAATATAACAATAATTTCGGGTCGACTAGGTATATTTCACTCTTTGAGTTACAAGGCTTTGGGGCACATTGTACGTAGAACCGATGGCCGCTGGGGCGGAAAGGTTCTCGAGTGGCGACCACGTACCCGAAGGCGCGGCGTGTGTAGGCCCCCCACAAGGTGGACTGATGACCTGGTAAAGGTCGCGGGAGTCCGCTGGATACGGGTGGCGCAGGACCGATCACTTTGGCACTTGGGGGAGGCCTATGTCCAGCAGTGGACGTCTTTCGGCTGACATGATGATGATGATCATCAATCCCTACCTGTAGTGCAGTTTCTTGTGGAACTCCAGCTCTCTCTCGTCGGTCAGTCGCAGCGTGCAGATGTCGCACTCCAGGTCACCGTAAACCTGTGTACAGATTATTACGTCCAGATTTTTTTTTATACAACGACGGTGGCAAACAAGCTTACGGCCTACCTGATGTTAAGCAGGTACCGTAGCCTATGGACACTTGTGACTCCATAAGAATCACAAGCGCGTTGCCGACCCTTTATTCACTTGAGGATTCGCTGTGATGGCAGATAGAGACATGCAGGTCCCTCACTCCCAACACAACGCATCCTAGGGAGCTCTGGCGACCTTACTCACCACCAGGAACACAACATCACATGCAATAATATAGCAACACTACAAAGCAGTGGTGCTATTATGGCTGCGGTATTATGTAAGGAGGAGGTACTTCCCCAGTTGGGCTGCTCCATATACGAGCGAGATGACATTCCGCTGTGCCCTACCTCTCTACATTAAACAGATAGCGATATAAAATAAACAAAGTCAGTTGAATAGGGTACGTAGTGTTGCTAAATGAATAGTAGACTATCAAATTATTGTAATAAAGTATAAATTACAAAATATAATTAAATTCATGAAAGTTTTGAAAAATATGCAATTTTTTATTGCCCTAGAGTCAATTCTAAGCTATCAATAGAATCCTTACACTATTATAGAAACAAAATCGTATGACAACTATGGAACTAAACGCATTATATCGCGACCGAAACAGCAATTTACTTGATTTTCCATACAACGATAAGTTGAATTGCAACGTGTGACGTCATACTTTAACGTCAATTAGTATGAAGCGTTTCGCCTGCCGCCAGCGATGTCCGTCTTTAACACATTTTATTGGGTATTTACGTTCTTTAATTCTAGTCGCTCTCATACAAACATTTGTGCCTCTCCAAAAACTGGTTCAAATGGCATCGTAAATAAATTTTAGATCACAAGCCTATTATGTGGATAAAAGGGGGCATTTACATTTTGGTGCCGCGACCAGGATATCGAATAAAATAGAAAATTGATTGGTAACTTGTGTCCCGCTCTTACTCCATTAGTTACGCGTGATTTGGAACGAACAAGATGTATAAAGTGCCACCTCCTGGCTATTATTTTATACGAAGCAGCAATGGTCCACCAACTGAATTGATTGACGATATTAGGTAGATAAAGCTACGGCAGCCTAGTGTTCGTGTCGTGGGTTCGAATCCCGGCTCGTACCAATGAGTTTTTCGGAACTTATGTACGGAATATTTACCGTTAGCTTTTCGGTGAAGGAAAACATCGTGAGGAAATCGGTCTAATCCCAAGAAGGTCTAGTTTTCCCTCTGGGTTGGAAGGTCAGATGGCAGACGCTTTCGTAAAACTAGTGCCTATGCCAAATCTTGGGTTTAGGTGTCAAAGCGGACCCCGGGCTCCTTTAGGGGCACAACCGGGAATAACGCTAGGACGATGATGATTAGGTAGATAAGTCTAGTTCAGGACCGGGACAAGTGACATCCGTTTGCTCAGGTGTGTGTATGTGCTCAGCGATAAGATGATTCAACAAAGCTACCTTCTGCTTTGATGGCCTTCTATTTAAACGTTTTTTTAGGAGAACTATTTGATATATATTTGGATAAAGAATAAAAGTGTCCCTGTTATATGGGTCAATAATCCTTGTTGTGATATGACAGTTTCTTAGATATTTATTTATAACATGGAAATCGACTACACTTGGAAGATGGCCCATAAAAGAGGGCTTAAAATGTCAACAAAACCCACACATTACATTACATACATTACACATACAAACATTACATTTGGTGGATTTAAACTCATAAAATCACAGTTAAACGTCACTTTTTACAACTGTCATTTTTCATTGCATACAGGGCTGTTATTCGCTAAGCGTTAATGCGGCTCACCCCGCCGGTCACCCGTTACGAAACTAGACCTCTACCTTCGCTTAATTACTACTCATCGCGGTGTCAAGGTATAATTGTGGGTGAGCGTTGAGGTGAGCTTAAAACCAGTTACAGAATAGGGGGGCAGGAGACGAGGATGGACAGAGAAAAGTGGCGGTTACTCCACCGACAAGAGCAAGGCCGGAGCGTTCGCCCTGAAAGGGTTAAGTAATGATGATAACAGGAGACGTAATCTAAGTCCCCTCACCCGTTTTACTTAGTGCCGTTTTTAATGTCTTTTTTAGGGTTCCGTAGCCAAATGGCAAAAAACGGACCCCTAATAGATTCGTCATGTCTGTCTGTCTGTCCGTCCGTATGTAACAGCCACTTTTTTCCGAAACTATAAGTGCTATACTGTTGAAACTTGGTAAGTAGATGTATTCTGTGAACCGCATTAAGATTTTTACACAAAAATCGGAAAAAAACATTAAGTTTTAGGGGTCCCCATACACAGAACTGAAACTCAAAAAATTTTTTTTCATCAAACCCATACGTGTGGGGTATCTATGAATAGGTCTTCAAAAATGATATTAAGGTTTCTAATATCATTTTTTTCTAAACTGAATAGTTTGCGCGAGAGACACTTCCAAAGTGGTAAAATGTGTCCCCCCCCCCTGTAACTTCTAAAATAAGACAATGATAAAACTAAAAAAAATATATGATGTACATTACCATGTAAACTTCCACCGAAAATTGGTTTGAACGAGATCTAGTAAGTAGTTTTTTTTTAATACGTCATAAATCATAAACCGCAATTTATTTTACGGAACCCTTCATGTGCGAGTCCGACTCGCACTTGGCCGCTTTTTTAAATTAATGAATAGACCTTTGAATTACCTCAGTGTGCTTCGTGGCATGAGTTTTTATGACCAGTGCACCTTCTAAAGGCTGCACGCACTTGTCACACCGCTCTAGAGGGATGCAATGTGTGTAATATTTCATTGTCTTCTTCTTTTGCCACCATTCTAACAATCCGTTTTCACTCAAATTCTCTTCTGTGTATAAATCATGTTGATCTACTATTGGGACCTCTAATGGTGAGGGTGCTTTACAATTAGTCGGTTTAGCTGAAAATAAATAGTTATTCTTAAAATGGATTGTACTAACAATGCAATACAAATACTCTATTCTCAAACATGCAATGAAATATTCTCTTTACGTTCCTTATAATAGACTCGGAAGTATAGTTTTTCGGGCGCAGTATCTCGAGGCGGCCTGAAATGGGATTTCATACAACTTTTCAGGCCTAGGCCTGCAAAGTAACTTTTTAATTTTCATTCCACTATGTGTGGCTTCTGGGCTGATACACGAGTGCCACAAAATCCTATCAGAGGTATGTAATAACAGCGACATAACCCTGCAATGGATCAAAGGACACAGTAATTCACGCGGTAACGATGCAGCGGATGCACTGGCTAGAGAGGGTTCAGAGTCAAGAGCTGTAGGACCGGAACCCACAATTCCTCTACCCTCTGCATGGCTGCGGAGCACACTGCGACTAAACACCAAGGTAGAACACCAAAAACATTGGAACACCCTAGGAACCTGCAGGCAAACCAGGGAGGCCCTCCCGACAATCAACCCCGGATTGTCAAGGAAGCTAAAGCAGCTAAAGAGGCCGGCACTCCGTCTTCTGACAGGAGCTATAACTGGTCATGCACTACTAAACAAACACCTTTTTACTTTAGGTGTTACAGACAGTCCTCTCTGCAGAGCCTGCATGGAAGAGGACGAGACAGCCGCCCACGTCATCCTGACATGTCCTGGAGTGGCGGACTACAGGGCAAAGTACCGAGCAACACCGGGGTCACTACCGGAGGCCGTCAGCAACGTAAAGGGTCTGCTAGGCTTCCTGATGGAACTGGGTTGGCACGAATAACAGTAGTGCCAAAACCCCTACGCAAAATAGGCGCATTTATGACGTCGAGTTGCGGAAACCCAGCCCGCGTACAACCTATAACCTATATGTGTGGCACAGCATCACGGCATTCAGCCATGAAAATTAGTTTGATTTGAGGATTTTTATTTATTTATGTAGCGTGAAAACGGATTTCCGACCAAGTAGGCATAGACGGCCGAGCGTAGCGTAGCGAGCATAGAGATACGAGATACGTGTTTTCCCGGCCTGTAATGTAGCATGTAATGTAGTATTATTGCATACCTAATACAGATAGAGCAGATACGAAAGATAACACAAATATACAGGGAGACAGTAGAGGTAAAACAACAGGCGGTCTTATCGCTAAAGAGCGATCTCTTACAGACAACCTTTGGTTAGTTGAGAAAATAATAGTAAAACTAAGTAAGGTGGTGCTACCAACTAATATAATATATCTTCAACTGATTGAGCTGACATTTTGGGTAAAGGTATAGTTTGGATGACAATTCGATATTATGGTACCATCGAGCTGATCTGATGATGGAGACAGAAGGTGGCCATGGGAATTCAGCACTTAACCGACGTAACCCCGTTGAGTTTGGGCTCGTTAGAATCGTCTCAATTAGTAGTTGATGATGGTATACAGAAAAGTACAGCCGACGATAAAAGCTTGTAACAAAAATGTAATTTTTGACAGAAACTTATTTTTGGAGAAACCCTGTGAAACAGGTACCCAACCATTGGGGGCAATAGGTACCTATGTGTTGTATTCCTGATGGCAAGGTCGCCAGAGTCCGCGAGGGTGCGACGTGTTGTGAGTGAGGGGCCTGCTGTGTCAAGATGTCCATTGGTGCGGGTGCTTTTGGTTGGGTCGGTTTAGCTGAAAATAAATAGTTATTCTTAGTTTTTTATTTTTATTTATTTATTTAGGTAAACAAACAGACACTAGAAGGGGTACTTATGCATACTTATATGATAAATGATTACATTATGTGTGACCCACACCGTTTACCACATATCAACAACAGGCTGTTAAGAGGGTATCCTAGCAGCATTTTTCCATACAAACGTATTCCCCTATTTCCTTCCTGGTTTATCCCTCTAGAGAACTCGTTTTTTTTATAAAATCTAGGTGTACTGTATGTATGCCCCTGTCATTTACTTTTTCCCAAAAAATAATAACCAAAACAGATACGAATTTTCGAAAACCTAAAAAATGCCCCATTTTTACTGTCATATTCAGATGACTACCAGACAAATATGACAAGTTTTTACGTTAAAACAAAATAATAGAAACATAGATCTACCCTTCCTCTAAATTTCAACACCAAACATAATTGAATCGGCGCAGGTTTGGCGGAGAAAACAGGGGAATACAAAGCATCGATCTTGTCAAGATTTTGTAGTGAAAATCGGTCTGAGCTGCGGTTGTCCCTATCGCGCATCGCACGCGGTCGCTTGGGCGCAACGCGACGGCAATAGTTTGTACAAATACCTATTTCTCAATTTTGTCGCAGACCGACTACGCTCTTAAGCCCTTTGAGTCCGCAGGTATCGATAAATCGATATAAGAAAACATGTGTTTGCTATTCAGGGTCATTAGTTGGATTGTGTCTTGAATGTATGTTTTAGAGATGCGCTGAATTTGGATTTCACCATATACTAGCTTCTGCCCGCGACTCCGTCCAAGTGGATCTCGTTTATATCCTAGCACCATAGAAATTCTCACCCCCCATTTCACCCCCTTAGGGGTTGATTTCCGGGATTAAAACTATCCTATGACCTTCCCCGGGACTCAAAGTATCTCTATACTAAATTTCATCTAAATCGGTTCAGCGGTTTAAACGTTAAAAGGAAACAGACAGACAGATACACTTTCCCATTTATAATATTAGTATGGATTCGTCTGAATATCATCATCATCATATCAGCCGAAAGACGTCCACTGCTGGACATAGGCCTCCCCCAAAGAGTTCCAATGTGACCGGTCCTGCGCCACCCGCATCCAGCGGACTCCCGCGACCTTTACCAGGTCATCAGTACACCTGAATATGCGTCCCAGCAATAGGGAACATTACTGCAATGTTCTGCCGCCAGAGTGCAGCACTAACACAATTAGTAAACAGTTTTTTTGACAACTTTGACAAGTCCTTCAAAGCTCTGGATCAAATAGTGAAGAAAATATTTCAATGAATAAAATGCATCAGTGCCGCGTAATTGGATGCAAGAATGAAGGGCATCATTCATTTCCGAAGGAAACGATGATATGAAAACTATGGGAAGCGGCAATACGTCGTAAAGCAAATAAAAGCCCTCATCCACCTTTAAATGGCTATAGGATGCCATTTTAATATCACAGTACAGGTATTTTACACACGAATGATAATAAAACGATTGTAGTTTAACGCGTTTTCATCAATTATTCGTTATTGTTTGTTAGGTAAATAAATATGACATTGTACGTCATGGCGGTTTTTTACGGGTTGTGTTAGTGTCGCTCCCTACGCAGAGCTTTGCGTAATGTTCCCTATTGTAGAAACTGAACATTCGGCCGAATTATTCAGTTCAACATAATGTCGATCAGCCGTTCTAAGAGCGACTGAAACAGTTGCAAAATATTTTTACAAAGTAACTTAAATATGTGGTAAACGGTGTGGCTGTGGGTCACACATGTTGTAATCATTACTCATATAAGTATGCATAAGTACCCCTTGTAGTGGCTGACAAACACTTAAAAAATATTCGGCAGTTCGACCGAATAACTACCGAATATTCGGCGCATCTCTAGTATGTATTTAACCTTATGGACGCCATGCTTCACAAACGAAAGTGACACGGACACACCATTTTTTCCGAAAGGGTGTCAATACGAATATGAACCTTATTTTAAAGCATGAAGATAACTTCAACAACGTACGCCATAGCATCTACAGGATGGAAGAAACATCGCACCCACAGAGCATAGAATACTAGAGAGATACGCGGCCGCGTCGCAGTTGTTAGCTCAATGGGCATACTCTGCCATACTGTGCACGCGTGCTGATCGCAGAGAATATTACGTTTCTTCCCAAAATACCTGATATGTGCACGTGTATTGTCCAATAAGAGCGTAGGTATACAAGTGTGTGTGTTTTAGATGTGTGCGTGCTTTGTCTTGTCAATTACTTGGGCTTTGTGTGAGTTAATGTACTTGCGACAGGCGTACTCAATACAAATCGGCCGGCGTGTCCGATCTCCTTATATCCATACATCTGTGATCGCACCGAAAACTGAAACCATGTATTCCGCGGCCCTCATTATGAATTGGAAACAAGTAAAAACATGCCTAGAAAAATCCTAATATTTTGTACTTGATTTCAATTCACGATAACGGTCTAAAGCTATGGTTTCAGTTTTCGTTACGATGTCTCTTACCCCCTATATAGTCATTCTTGGCGCCGCGGGCACGACAGCATGCAACGCCACTTGGTAGTTTTGGTTTCGACGCCACAGGTTAAGTATTTATTTTTCACACCTTTCATTCAGAAAGGCCAATATGGACCAATTTTCTGTGTTTAAAAGTGCTCGCAGATGTCATAAACTGTATGTGAAATCACAAAACACAGCTCTTCTTGCTAAAAGTATTTTCGGGATGGCACCTACATTGTACAATAAATTGCCAAGAAATATAACTAAGTTAGAAGGATTGGTAGTGTTCAAAAAAAGCTTGTTTGCACTTCTAGTTAAAAAAGCCTACTATTCACTAAGGGAATACTTGACAAATGAAGACTTGTAACTGTTTATGCATGCTCCATCTCTACTTAAAACATTTGTATGCCTTATGGCAAAACATAGAGATACACTATAAGACCTTTGTAAGACCTTTCAACCTATGTTTACAAATAAATATTTTGTCTTTGTCTTTGAAAAGTAAGTTTTGGTTCACGACGAGAGGGAGCAAAATGCTAATTTTCTGTTCAAGCTACTTTTTTAATTTATTCATTGGCATGTAGCATTTACGCAATGTGCCAATTGAACACAGATCTTAATAAAATAATCGATTGTAATTTCGTGTGAAAAGTTGCATGTGTCACTCAGGAGCAAAATTATCTTCGTCTTGGGCGTTAACACTTGAATCCCTCACTACGCTCAGGATCCTACGTTAGAATTCCTCGCTACGCTCAGGATTGTATTTTAGGCTCCCTCGCTACGTTCAGCATACTATTTTGCTCCCTTGTGATTTGGGTAAGTTTAAAAAATCTTACGTATTTTAAAGACAGGTACGTCTATCTCCTCTTCCTTAACTTCCACTCTATCACTGTCTTTAGCCACAATGCTGTCACAGCTGCCAACACTGTAAATACTCTCATCACCATCCACTTCCTGTTTAATGGAAACAAAGACAGGTGCTGGTGTGGACTCGCAGCTGGAGCTGGTGATGCCAGGGTCAGTCACATTGAGCGATATGCCCCTTGATATGTCAAGTGAGGATAGACACAGAATCTCAGAATGCTGAAACAGACAGTCCAGTTAAGATTTTAACCCGTTTTCAGGGTTTCCGCGCCCGAACGGTAAAACGGGACCTATTACCAAGACTCCGCTGTCTGTCCGTCTTTCACCAGGCTGTATCTCATGAACCGTGATAGTTAGACAGTTGAAATTTTCACAGATGCCGCTATACAATAAACACTAAGAACCAGCCAAGTGCGAGTCGGACTCGCGCACGATGGGTCCGTACCGTCATTATCTATAAAAACGGCAAAAAAATCACGTTTGTTTTATGGGAGCCTCCTGCCTACGAAGCCGGAGGTCCCGGGTTCGAATCCCGGTAAGGGCATTTATTTGTGTGATGAGCACAAATATTTGTTCCTGAGTCACGGATTTTTCTATGTATTTAAGTATTTATTTATCTATATAAGTATGTTTATCGTCGTCTAGTACCCATAGTACAAGCTTTGCTTAGTTTAGGACTAAGCCGATTTGTGTAAGATTAAAAAAAAAAAACATATACTATATGTACATATAAAAAAAAACAATTTTTTTTTTAGTATTTGTTGTTATAGCGGCAACAGAAATACATCATCTGTGAAAATTTCAACTGCCTAACTATCACTGTTGTTGAGATACAGCCTGGTGACAGACGGACAGACAGACAGACAGAAAGACAGACAGACAGACGGACAGCGGAGTCTTAGTAATAGGGTACCGTTTTACTCTTTGAGTACGGAACCCTAAAAACAGAATATAATAAATATTTAAGGGGGCACCCATATGACAAACGTGATTTTTTTGCCGTTTTTAAAGATAATGGTACGGAACCCTTCGTGCGTGAGTCCGAATCGCACTTGTCCGCTTTTTTTCTTGTTTAGCAAATTAACCTCGTACCGCCCAAAGTGCAACAATGTACATTCCATTTCAATGGAAATTAAAACTTTAGCACTTCACTTTTGTTTCGTTAAAGAAATCAAGCGAAATTCAGTAACTAGATTCATGTTTCAGTAGCAAATGATTTGTATAGCGGGTGAGTTGCTATCGTTAGCTAAACGAGTTGAATGTTGTATTGAATAAAAAACATCAATTCAAACAACTACTTAAATAAATTAAAGGATATGAAATACAATGCATGCAATTTTTGCTGTCACTAAAAACAAAGACATGATGCCTAAGAACAGATATTTGTCTGTCTCAAGCTGGGTACGAATTAGAGCCTCGGGTTGAGGCACGCACGGCACCTATTTTGCTCAAATTCGTACGCGCTCACGCGCCGAGCGCGAGTGGCGCGCGGCGAGCCGCCGAGAGTCGTTCTTTTGACCGCACGTGCTCAAAGGCGCCTCGGTGTGCGTGCCTCGCCTACTTGGACGTGTATCCGAGCGTGCCGCGGGCAGAATGACAAGTTTATACTTGACTGTGGGCGAGACGCGTACAAATGTGTCCAAGTTGCTGAGCCGTGCGTGTTTTTATTAGTAAATTTATTAAAATAAAACCGTGTCAATTCAAAATTGTTAATAATTCGGTAAATGGGCTTGTGACCTTAAATTTGTTTACGATGCCATTCGAACCAGTTTTTGTAGATGAACAAATGTTTGTATAGAAGCAACTACATTTAAAGGGCATTAATACCCAAAAAATCGAGTTAAAGACGGAGCTCGCTGACAGCAGCCGAAACGCTTCATACTGATTGGCTTTGAAGTATGACGTCACACCGTGCAATTTGTACTATAACCTGCATGGAAAATGAAGTAAATTGCTGTTTCGGTCGCGAAATACTCCGTTTAGGTCCATAGTTGTCATACAAATTTGTTTATATAAAAGCGTAAGGATTTTATTGGTACCTTTAAATTTACTCTTGGACAATAAATAAAAAAACTTTTTTTTCTAAACTTTCAAGGTTCATATTTTTTTATGATTTGAATTATATTTTGTAATTTATACTTTATAACAATCATTTGATGGTTTACTATCCATTTAGCAACACGACGTTACCAATTTTAACACCACGCAACAAGCCTATTGTGATAAACGCAGCCGCGGCTGTCACCGTGTCCGACGCCATTTTGAATGACGCACAATGTCCGCTCGCACGCTGCCTCACCCGCGCAATGTTTATGTGCAACAAATTACGACAAATTGGTCGCGCGCAGCTCGCCGCGCGGGGCGAGCATGCCTCAGGCTGAGCCGCTCTAATTCGTACCCACCTTTATAGTTTCAGATTTGCCCATAGCCAGGGAGAAAACTAGGGTCAGAGATGTTGTCAGAGACATTAAGAAAAGAAAGTGGAAACGGTCCGGCCACTTGGTTAGAAATAAAATAGAAAAAGCGGCCAAGTGCGAGTAAAACTCGCACATGAAGGGTTCCGTAAAATAAATTGCGGTTTACGATTTATGACGTATTAAAAAAAACTACTAACTAGATCTCGTTCAAACCAATTTTCGGTGGAAGTTTGCATGGTAATGTACATCATATATTTTTTTTAGTTTTATCATTCTCTTATTTTAGAAGTTACAGGGGGGGGACACACATTTTACCACTTTGGAAGTGTCTCTCGCGCAAACTATTCAGTTTAACAAAAAAAACGATATTAAAAACCTTAATATCATTTTTGAAGACCTATCCATTGATACCCCACACGACCCACACGTATGGGTTTGATGAAAAAAAATTTTTTGAGTTTCAGTTCTGAGTATGGGGACCCCTAAAACTTAATGTTTATTTTCGATTTTTGTGTAAAAACTTAATGCGGTTCACAGAATACATCTACATACCAAGTTTCAACAGTATAGCTCTTATGGTTTCGGAAAAAAATGGCTGTGACATACGGACGGACAGACAGACAGACGGACAGACATGACGAATCTATAAGGGTTCCGTTTTTTGCCATTTGGCTACGAAACCCTAAAAATGGACCCGACATATTACAAACTGGTTTCCAATATACAGGAAAAAAGGAAGGAGAAGACAACACAGAAGATGGCAGGATGACTTCCCGCCCAAGTGGACAATATTGGCACAAGACGGAGATACTGGGAAAACTTTAGAGGTGGCCTATGTCAGTTAAAAGTTAAAACTGACAACCTGACGCAATAGAATAAATAAACAAATAAAATAAAATCATATTAAGTTGTAGAAAGTCAGCAAAAACAAAGGCTATTAGTATTTATTAAGTGATTTACCATTTTCTTGCTCACATTATCAAACACTCTGGCATTAAGACCGCCATTTGCACCTTTTTTGTGCAATAAAGTATAAATAAATAAAAAAAGCGAGTAAAAAATGTTTTCTACTTACTTGCTTTTTTCCTGCAGCCTGTAACAAGGCTTGTGCCTTCCATGCCTTTTTCTTGAAGGCAATGATCTTCCGCACTGTATGATGACACTCCCAGCAAACCCTATCTGTCTGTTTTAGCTGAAAACATTTACAAATAGAATAGTTATTTACGATACAAGTGCGGAAAATAGGAAATAAGCAACAAGTGGTGCTAAATTAAAACACGACTGAAGGGAGTGTTTTAAATCGACATGAGTTGCGAATTACCTATTCGCACCTGTATCATCCAACGTTTTACAGTACATATGGTTCTTTAAAATTTCGACACTTTCCGTGCAAGTGCTCTTTTCCGCACACGTGCTGAAAAGTAGCACCATGTGTACTGTAAATAATCTTTTCACTTCTCATGCTCGGAAAGTTCGCCTTTGTGCTGCATTATATGCTGCACAAAATGCCACTTTTATGCTCTAGTGCACAAAGTAAAATTGTTTTAAAGACTAAGATGATCAGGTCTAACAGCCACACACACAATAAAACTTCGTAGAATAAACTTGTCATTCGATTTGATTTGCTTTAATAAATTTCACATTTGTGTTTTCCATTACTAAATTAATGAAACCAGATAAAATAGGGAGTCAATTATTATTTTAAAGTGTATTGAACCATTCAATGACTTGGCAGTATGAAGTACCTAAGTCTAATATCAAGTGTCGAAAATTAAACAAAAACTTTAAAAAGTTAAGTGTCAGGAATGAGCTATTATTTAATTTATTTTGCGTTTATTTGTTATTTTCTCGCAATCCAAGTGAAAAGCAGTGTGTATAACTCGGGCCTAAATTAGCCATTTAACCCCGAGACATTTATATCTACCCACGCCAGTGGCTCGGGTGGATATAAACGTCTCGGGTTAAATGGCTCGTTTTATGTGCTTGTTGTACAATCCACTATTATAGCACACCTCACACAGATAAAGCAGTTACAAAAGAAAACACAGACATTTGATACCGGATTAGACTTATTTGAAAGAAATCAAGCTTGTATTTCCAAAAGAGGTAGACAGATCTCGAAATTTAATATTCAATGCCACTATATTATATTATATATTTTAATCCTAGGTTCTACCCGAAACTTCATCCCCTTTGAGCTTGTTTATAAATTGTACCACTATTCAAACTTTCATCCCCCATTTCACCCCTTCAGGATATAAATAAATATTGGGGGACAATCTGATTTCTGGGATAAAAACTATCCTATGACCTTCCCATTTAAAAGTTTCTCTAAACCAAATTTCATCTTACCTAATTGGTTCAGCAAGTTAAGCGTCAGGCAGAGTTACTTTCGCATCTATAATATGGATATGGAAAAAATTTGATAGTGATAGGTTGCACATCATCCACAGCACAATTGAACCCCTTTTCCACTGTCAACGATTACATCATCAATGGGAAGATATCCCTATCCAACACCGTATTGCGGGTTAAAACGACGACTAAACTTTCGGAGATAATATTATTTGCGATCCAAGATCGGAACCTAAGAACACATTTATTTGTGTGATGAGTACACATATTGTACATAAGATAGACCTCTATTTATTTACTTAACGTGGTTTTACTCTTTATTAAAACGATACTTTGTTTGAAGCATGCACCGATATCGGACTGGGCGGTGTGAACAATAAGCATGTTTTCCATATATTTACTTGCCCTCCGAGATCGATACTGGATCCGACACCGAATGTTACGGATTAGTATGAACCGGCTCACACGTATTCAACCAATAACAAATAAAAAGTCACGTAAACTTACGAATAATTCGGAATAAAATTTCGCACACGCTCCCACGTCGATCACGGAGAATAGCTTACGGTCCTGGCTTAAGCAAGTCGCACAAATGGACTGTCTGTCGAATTTACGAAAAGTCGCACTCATTTTATAAGTCTTAGCTAAATATTGTGTTTATTTTCGAGGCATCTTATGCATCAACTCAACATAAAAACTGACTACCACAACTCAGAACTCAAGCGCTCAGACTAATTTATCTACTCAAAGCTCGAGCGTGACGAGACGAGAACTGTCAAACTCCTGTCACTGTCAGTCCGAAAAGATGACAAGGCGACCGAGGTGCATTCGGATTCTGCAACATATTAAGCTCATAACCATATCATCATTTTCTTTCCTTGCCCTTATCCCATTTACTCTAAAACCATATAAGTTTTTTTTATTTTTTATTCTGGTATTTTAAAGAGGCTTTTGTACACTCGTGGTGACAATGCCAGCCTCATAGGAGATCACTCTTTTCCGCTTTTTCCTTTCGAGGTGCGGAACCCTAATTACAGTTATAATTATAGATTTTATTTATAATGTGCCACTTATCTCTCGCTTAACTAATTAATTACATATTTCCTACACCGAATTTCAATAGCTTTTTAACCATCAGTAGCCTAGGGGTACAGACGGCGGTATTTGGAGTCGATGAGCCGGGGTTCAAACCCTGCGACCGACGCACTTTTTGTACATTCAAAGAAAAGTTTTAAGTATCGCAGAAGAGATGGCGCCCAAGCCTTCTCAATTTGGTCGAGTTGCCTGTCTATCTCAGTATGTATATTGTAGTCTTTGAAAATTACATATTCAAGCCTAGAGGCATGACTCAGGATTGACTTCATAGCCGCGGGGGACTATAGCTTCGTAATTTTTTGAGAAATTTCAATGGGATTGTCGTTATTAAGCATATTTTTTTTTGCCTTCTTTCTATTGGAGTAATAATTAATTTTGAGTCTACACCCCTATTGAGATTATTGAAATGTGAACCAAAAGGCGGCCAATACACGGTGATTAAATACTGATGATCCACTATAGCTGTCTCTTTCTATTGCATGTTATAGAAAGAGACAGCGATGTTGGATCATCAGTATTTAATCACCGTGTATGGGCCGCCAAAGATGAACGCCACCCAATAGTTGAACGTTTAGTCGTAAAATTTAAATAAAGGTAGGTAGTAGCAAGGTACTCAAATACAAAATACAGTGTGTAGCGGCCTACTTCTTTAAATATCTATCGTTAAATCATAGAGAATACTTTTTTTTTATACTACGATGGTCGCAAACAAGCTTACGGCCTGCCTGATGTTAAGCTGGTAACGTAGCCTATGGACACTTGTGACTCAAGAAGAATCACAAGCGCGTTGCCGACCCTTTATTCACTTGAGGATTCGCTGTGTTGGCAGATAGAGACATGCAGGTCCCTCACTCCCAGCCCAGCGCATCCTAGGGAGCTCTGGCGATCTCACCACCAGGAACACAACACCACATGCTTCATAGTTCATAGCATTCAATAATATAGCAACACTACAAAGCAGTGGTGCTATAATGGCTTCGGTCTTCTGTAAGGTGGACTTCCCCAGTTGGGCTGCTCCACATACGAGTGAGATGACATTCCGCTGTGCCCTACCTCTCAACTTCTCTCTTACTTTATTTATGGTTAAATTTAAATAATCTCAATTATTTAGCAGTGACGCCAGTGAGCACGTGAACGGGCTCACAATAACACCACTAAGTACCTACTTGCTGTGTGGGTATGTGGTGTTGTGTTCCTGGTGTCAAAGATTACTGAGATAGAGAGATTGTCCCACGGTTGCGCTGTGTTGAAACTGTTGAGAGTCGGGACCTGCAGCTCTCAACACAGCAAATCCTCAAATCCATATAGCGTCGGCAATGCGCTTGTGATTCTTCTGGAGTAGCAAGCGTCCAAAGGCTACGGTAACTGATGACCTTAAGGACGATTTAGATATGGAGAGGGAGCGCAGGGCCTTGTCAGTCCGGGCGAACATGTTGGCCCGCAGATTTGCTCGATGTACAGATACCTACCGTGAAAATAACGCTGTTCAAAGCGTATTGCACATCACTGTACTCGGCAAGTCTGTGGTTCAAGTATACCCAAAAGGCATACAATGCTCTGCGCATCCAATTTAATAATGCCTTCAGGGCGCTGTTGCGGCTGCCGCGCTTCTGCAGTGCGTCTTTTATGTTTGCCGAGGCGCGTACAGACGGTTTTGACGCCGTTTGGCGCAAAAAGTCTGCCTCTCTCCTGAATAGAGTGCGCGGGAGCAGCAACAGCATCCTGAAAATGATAGCTGGTAAGTTTGATTGTCCCTTGACAAAAATACTTACTGACCGTACCAAATCCCTTTTTACCATTAAGTACTAACCTAGACTAAGAATAAATAACACCAGTGGACCTCATAGTTGTCTTGTAATTAATAAATAAATAAAAAATAAAAAAATACGGTATGTCACGGCAAGCCGTATGTTTGTTTGCTACCGTCGTAGTATAAAAAACGAGCCGAGGATTAAGTCCAAACGCATAAACACGGGAAAACCATACGGTTGTAATATATGCAAGGAGCAGTTCAGCCAACGGAACATTTTGATAAAACGGCGAGGCCCGTGGACATCTTTGTAAAGATAACGGGTAAGTTGCACCACACTGTCTGTAATCGTAGCCGGTGTTCGTTAAAATTCGAATGTATGGAAAGTTTCTATGAAAAAGACAGCTGTCGGCGCCATATTTAACGTGGATCGGTAGCTATAAACCACGAACGTGGAATCTCGAACTTCGTATATCTCCGTCTCTATCGCACTTATGGTTTATGGTACTCGAGCGACCGAAGCAGAGATATACGAAGTTCGAGATTCGAAGTTCGTGGTAGCGCCGCAGTTGTCTTTGGCATAAAATATGTAGGGGCTTATGTACCCCAAGTACAGGTTCGTTTTACATATTTTTGACCACTCGCCGCTTTCCCACCACCCCATGCGAAGCGTTCATAGCCCAGCGGCGCCTGCGAATCGGAAACGAAAGCGCAGGTTAAGCAAGCGGAGTGGTCAGTCTTTGGGTGGGTGACCGCCTCCGCCTGTTTGAGTGGTTACTATAAATGAGCGCTTCCGTGCTTTGGAAAGCACGCTAAGCAGTTGATCCCGGCTGTTGTCTATGACAGAAGTAGTTAAGCCGAGTTAGTAGCCTTCGGGCGGCTTAAGAACCTCTAACAGTCGAGTTGCCCACTCACTTGACAAAGGGCGGACAACTGTCACTCGCGTCCGCAGGAGCTACCTACCACAACCCTGCACGTGTCCCCTGGGTGGTACTAAAGAGTGACAAACTCAAAGGCCAAATAATGTATGCCATACGATTCAATAAATCAACCACCCCATGCGCCCCGTTCCCCCCCTCGACCAATCACGGTGCATGGTTTGGCGACCTTTTGACATTGTCACAAAAAAAGGCCGGGGATCTCCGGGCCCGGTAAACGACGAGTTAATGATGTGTCACGGCGCGGCGCCTAGGTAGATGATCAGTTTTAGGAGTTTTTTTTAATTTAGTAGTTTAAGTGCTGGCTTCACTCTTAAGCCCGCTATGCACGAGCCTGGCGTGTGTATAGCGCGGGCCGCTGTTTAAAGTCGCGCAGTCTTTGCTTTGATATAATTGTACTTTCAAAACAAAGTTTTAACCGATCAGTAGCCAACTTTAAGAGTTCCCTCGATTTCTCCAGGATCCCATCATCAGAACTGGATTTTGATGACCAATCTGGAAGTATATGCTTTCAAACAAAGAAAAAAAATTTCAAATCGGTTTATAAATTACCGAGATATCGCGTAACACACATAAAAAAAAAATACAGACGAATTGAGAACCTCCTCCTTTTTTGAAGTCGGTTAAAAAATGATCAATGTCGACAACTGCAACTCGACCACTCTAAGAATGCACGTCGCGTCGTATAAGTTACACTGAGCGAGGTGCATTCTTAGCTTGGTCGGGATATATGATTGGATTTTACGAATCTCGTTCAGACAGTTGGCCTTTGGAAAATATCTTGTGTATATGCAATAAAGAGTCAATTTGAGGAAGAGTGACGAGGAGTAAAACCGCGGATAATGGAATGGTGATTTATTCTATCTGGTCAATCGTACACTGATTTATTGCTACACTTATAATTAATAATTACACATTAATGACATTATTTTGGGCTAGTGCAAAGTGCACGCGCATCGTTGCAGAAAATAATATACATCTTGTAAGTAGTATAGGTATAGTTATGACGATTTGAACTGAGCTCATTAATGGCCATTGTTCTGAGCTTATAAAGTGGTGTTAATTAACAAAAAATATAAGCGACAAAAAAATAGTACAGCCGAGAATGAAAAATTATTATGGCGAAAGATGTTCAAAATACTTAGTCCCAAAACTATTCAACAATATTAGCTTATTAAGGTGGTTCGATTGCCATACAAAACGTTATTTGACATTCGCAGGCTAACGGCGTGATATTTTAAAAAACTTATGTAACAAACTTTCATCAATTGGCTTCCCATTTGCGCCAAATTCCCCCTTTCCTAGAAAATAAACTTGTATAAACTAGATTAATTTGAGAAATTGATTTGGGACGTGATATTTTGGGAAAACCATTTCACAGCTCATATTTATTTAATTTTACATATTTTACGTGGCATTAAATGTCCAAATTTGCTCGTTTTCTTCTTGTTCGAGGCCTAATTGCTGTGCAAAAGTGTAGGCAGTTCCCAATTTTGAACAAATAATAACATATCTTTTTGTTTCAGACGTTGCGGTCTTCCTTGGCAACGTTGTGTCGCGTCGTCCTGACGTCCGACGTCAACGCCTTTGAAAGACTGTATAATATTTATATTTTAGTGATAGTTCTGTGTTCTTCTCTTTTCAAGTGTTGTTTTCTGGTAAGTGGATGCATGCCGCAACCCAATCCGGCGATGGCACGCCAAATCATATTTGTTTACAGTGCGATAGACCTTTTCAATCCAAAAGGGGCCTTAATATTCATATTTCTAAAAAACATCGTCTTTGTGTTAGTCAAAACGCCCCTGCTCTAAATTTAGACCCAGTTTGTTTACCGGCACCTGTTTCCGAAAGTCAAAATTCGACCCCATTCCATTTGCACCTCAGTGATATAAAAAATAACGTGCCGGTTATCAAACGAGTCCCGCGAGGCGCCAGGATCTCCGTCGCAAACCATCTTTCAGGCCTGATTAAAAAATGTGTGGAGAACAACCAAATTGTAGACTGGCATAATCTGTTCCTCTTTTCTTACACTACTTTGCACGCCAAAAAAGATGAGGCTGTTTCTTTAACACAAAAAATAAAAAATAACTGTTTGACAAATACATCTCCACCCTTTGCATCTCCTCAGAGGGGAGCATTTTCGAGAACCAAATTAATTGAAGGTAAAATTTGCGACGGGGATCTTAAAGGAGCCGCACGCCTCCTTTTTACTAATGACGTTGGGGCGTACAGAATTGAATTTAGATCACGCCCTGCAAGGGTGTTTTAATTTGCGGTGCGCTTTCTAGTTTCCCTTTTCAGAGATTAGCGCGTTAGTGGACTGTATGTAGGTATCCAACCGTGTGGTCTATTGTCGTAGCTACTTGATGCGAAATTGTGCGGGAAAGTCAGCTGCCTTTGGAATTCGGAACAGGTGGATGAATCAGCTAACAGAAGGTTGGAAATAGGAGTCATGCGCACTTACTTGTGACTTGGGTGAACTCCTCCTTCACGCTAGCGTCTCGTGGCACACCATGTGCTCGTGTGGGGCGCGCAGCGCAATCCCAAATTGTCCAAAAACACCTTCACTTCACGAACACGTTTAATGCAAAGCTGATAGAATAGCACATATAGTTTCCAAACGATGTACAGAGATTGCGACGGATTTAAATAAGATTTAATGTATTTTATCAGCGGAGGATGTTACACGCACGCGGGGTAAGAATTCAACAACACTTAACTCTCGCCAGGTGGGGCAAGCGTAGCGCACACGTCGTGTATATGACAAAGACGGCGCGATATATCAGTGCGCATGTTGGAAAGGGATGATGTAGGTATAGGAATCGCGAGTATAGACACGACAACAGATTAAAGTCGGAAAGACCAACATACGAAATCCAACATCTCCCCCGGCTTGAAGGGTTCCCTTCAAAGAGAAAAATAATAATTATGTACATATGGATGTACATACAAAAAGATAATATCGCACCATATAACTAAAGATAAGCGAAGTGTACAATTTACCTATAATTAGGTAATTATACTAAAATAATAACTATTTATGATAACTTAAAAAATATATATACATAGATATGTATGTGGTGGCAACCCTACTGCGTAGGCAGCGGGCACAGCCGAACGATCGGTCGCTCGAGCGTACCGTTGCGGGTCCGCACTTCAGCAACGCGGACAACACCGTCTCGCCCAGGGAATACCCGAGTTATTATTCCGAGCGGCCACTGCAAGGGTGGCGCGTTAGCAACGTTTATTAAAACTATTGTTCCCACCGCTATCGGCTTGTCTGGAGTATTCCATTTCTCTCTGCTTTGTAAGTTGTGAAGATACTCAACTCGGAACCGTTTCCAGAATGATTGGACAAGCGAGTCTAGCATTGAAAAACGAGTTAATAGATTCGGTCGCTCCTGGCTTAAGTCGGCGGCGGGCAAACGCGGCAACGGCGAGGTTGACATGAAATGTGCTGGCGTTAGCGCGGTGGGTTCTGACGGGTCAGAACTTAGTATATAAAGAGGGCGGCTATTAAGAATCGCTTCGATCTGAGTAAGCACGGTAAGTAATTCTTCGTATGTCAAGATTTGATTGCCTATAACACGATGAAGATGGGTTTTAAAGCATTTAATGTTACCTTCCCAAATGCCTCCAAAATGAGGCGCGTTTGGGGGGCTCATACGCCAAGTAATTCGACTTTTTGCAAGTTCGTCCTTGAAATGCGTATAATACGGATCAGACTGAAGAAACGTGTGAAGCTCATTTAGGTAAGATTTAGAAGTTGCAAAATTATTTTGATATTGAGCAATATTTGCTATAAAAGTTGTGAATCTGTGAGGTGAAGAGTGCACCCAACAGATAAGACAACTTCAGAGTCAGAAAATGCAAATGTATCCGCAATTGGATGACGCTGAGACAAAACATCGTCAAACTCGACACCGAAATGAAGCGGAAATTTACGAGCTGAAATCAGTGGAATTCCACTGACGAACTGCTCCCATAAATGCGATATGTGCGGCGGTGGCAAATCATCGCAATCCATCCCTAAGAGCCATAGTTCCTTTATAATAAGCTTGGAATAAAGTATGGCAGGGCCGACGAGTCCTAGCACGTCATACAAACGAGCAGTAGCTGAAAGAATAGCACGCTTCGTGCCACTGAGTTGCGGAGGAGAAACGTCAAAGACAAATTCATCCGAAGCGGGAAGCCATCGAAGACCAGAAATCTTCAAAGTGTCGCCGTCACCGAAGGAGACGTCTTCCGACTGGCGGTGAGATATGGGAATGTGCTCTAGCAACTGCGGAGAGTTGCTAGTCCATTTGACCAGATCAAACCCGCCAGCCTCGAAGAGACTGATTAGTTGATTCGCTATCGCAACTGCTTCCTCGGATGAAGAAGCAGAGGAAGCTAGATCATCCATGTAAACGTCCCCCTCGAGAACGGCGGCAGCGTGCGGGAATCTCTCGCGTTCGTCACTAGCGAGCTGGCGGAGCGTGCGAAGCGCGAGGAATGGCGAAGACCGGAGTCCAATGCAGACCCGGTTGAAATGATACATCTCCAAAGGTACTTCAGGCGAAAAGCGATACAAAAATCGTTGAAAAGAGCGGTGGTGCGGATGTACTTCTATGCATAAGTACATTTGGCGGACGTCAGCGAAAAAGGCAACGCGGAATATGCGAACATTCAAAAGAATGTGAAAAATGTCTGCTTGCAAATTACAGCCAGTATGTAGGATGTCGTTTAATGACAGTCCACTGTCTGATTTGCAGCTACCGTCCAGAACTTGGCGGATTTTTGTCGCGGATTTGTCGTTCCGGATGACCGGGTGGTGAGGTATACAAAACCCTGGCCTAGAGGACTCTTCGGGCGGAACCAAAGAAATAATCCCCTTATCCAGGTAATTCCGAATGACGTCATCATATTTGTCGCGGAGTTGCGGGTATTTTAAGAAATTATTTTCGAGCATCGAAAATCTTCTTTTAGCGGTTACAAAAGAATTGCCCAGATTATCTGGCGTTTGCTTGAACGGAAGATCGACTGCGTAAGAACCATTATCGTTACGCGTCGTCGTTGCGGTAAATATTTGTTCACATTCCTTGTCATCGGGACTTAGAAATTTCTTTGAGGGTACTTCCTCCAAGTTCCAAAACTTTTCCAAAGTTTGGTTAAGCGGTTCGTGCGTAAACGCACAGAGAGCACGAGTCGCGCGCGGAGGTGTCGTCACAGTGACGTCCCCCATTATGACGTAACCCAGGGTGGTTTCCAAAGCCGAAGGCAAGCCGGCACTTCGGACTTTGTCAGAAAGTAAGATGTCACAGAATAAATTTGCTCCTATAAGCATATCAATGGGCCCGGGCTCATTAAAACAATCATCGGCCAGAGGTATATTCTTAAAACAATCAAACAAAGATATGTCGATAGGCGAGTCAGGCAAGTGTGACGTAATGGATTCCACCACCAGAGGCTGAATAGTGTAAGAGTTATCGCCATTACTGTCGAATCGGGAACTAAATTGCACTATTGACATCCCAAGTATTTTTTGGGACGAACCCCCAATACCTTGAACCCTGGCAAAACGATTCTGTTTCGAAATCGGCAGCGCTAATCGATTACAACACTCGAGTGTTATATAATCAGATTGGCTTCCAGGATCGACCAGAATCCTTGCATAATGAACCTTACCGCTTGCGTCATAAAGTCGAATTTTTGCGGTCCCTAATAAGGTTGTTTTATGCATAAGCGTTCTCAAGTTATCATCATCATTTGCACTCCGAGCCGACAAATGATTCAACGTTGAGTCATGCCTCAAACCATTATCAACCCTATCGGCCGGGTGATAAGATTGCAAATTGCTTGCCACCCCGTTACTACTGCTAGGCCGCGGTGTGGAATTCGCCTTGTCAACAAAAGTGTTGGTACTGGTTTGATGCGAGTTAGGTAAATAAGTTTGTTTATGCGGCGGATTAAAATGTAATAACGTGTGGTGCTGTGCATTACATATACTACACGTTCTGTGTGACATACAAGCGGAAAATTTGTGTTTATAACTAAGGCAATTGTTACACACGGAATTAGTTTTTACAAAATTAAATCTTTCGTACGGGGACATTTTTGTAAAAGCGGCACACTGATATAAGTGTTCGTGTTTATTAGTTTTACACAACAAACAAGAATCAATCGCGGGCGTTTGCGTATTAACGAATGTTTTCGTCGAATTGTTTTTTGGTAGCGGTATATTTTTATTGTTATTAGATCTCGGTTGTGATTGTGAAAATGTTTGTTTTGTTGTCGAATGCGATGCAACCCTGGATTGTTCTTTGACGAAATCAATAAGATTTTTGTACGAAGGACACGTTTCCTTGCGATAAAACATCTCAAATAATTTTATCGATTCGGGATCTAGTTTTTGTAATGCGATATGCAAGAACAAAAAATCCGCTAAATCTTGTAATTTAAGCGCTTTAAACGCCTTAACGGAGGCGTCGAAATTACATAGAAAATACTCCAAATTAGAAGCGGACCCATTCGCTATGGGTTTAAAGTCTAACAGCTGATTGATATAGCCGGCTGCCATGGCGCGTTTGTCTTCATATTTATCAACAAGCGCTTGCCAAATTATGGGATAGTTTTCCCCTGTGGCTGGCAGCCCCGCGCATACCGACCTAGCCTTATCAGTCAGTTTACCTACTAGGAACTGAATGCGTTCGCTATCTGTTAAGCGTGAGTTGTTATGAATCACACTTTTAAATTGTTCATAGAATAATGGCCAATTACGAAGGTCGCCATTAAATTCCATTAGCTGCATAGGCGGGAGATTTTGCTTTAGAGCGGATTGCAAAGGCCGCTGAGACTCTGGCGAACTTTCGATTTCAGACTGAATGCGTTTGATTTGACAATACATATCCTCAAACGCGATCCAGGACTGATAATTAGCGGTTGCATCAGGCGTTAATCGTAAAACGCATTCATTGTACGAGTCTAAAACACGCTCAAAATCTGATCGCAATTGGTCTAGATTTGATACGCTATTTAAGAACGTTTTACGTTGAATTTCGTCTTCGTACGCCTTAACCGACAATTTGTATATGGTTTGTAAGCGGGCGAAGAAGGCACTGCGCTTAGCTTCTAAAATAACTAGTTCATTCTGGACGGGGTCCCTAGCCGCCTCGTCTTTAGGGTCTTTTTTCGGTGGCATGGTGTTGCGCGTTGAGTGTGACTATAAAACTTAGCCCACACAAATAAAATATAAGTAAACACGATTTGCGGGAATTAAAATGCGGTTCAAATATATGTCCGTAAACACGATTTACGGGAATTAAAAATGCGGTTCAAATAAATGTCCGTAAACACGATTTACGGGAATAACGGTGCGGTTAAATAACTGTGAGTACCTACTCGTAAACACAAGTCGCGGGAAAAAGCGGTTATAATAAATGTTTGACAAAAGTCGCGGAAATAAAAGTGCGGTTAAATAAATGTGAGTACCTACTCGTAAACACAAGTCGCGGGAAAAAGCGGTTATAATACCTAAATGTTTGACAAAAGTCGCGGAAATAAAAGTGCGGTTAAAATAGATGTAGGTATGTAACACAAATCGCGGGAAATAAAAGTATACAAAGGAAATGTGTTACAAAAAAGAAACAGTTTGTGAGAATAAGGCGGTTTAACTCTCCGTCTACAAAGTAGGTTAAGCGATGACCGTATAGGTACCTATTGACGGCACAGATCGGAGCGCGCGGCACGCGGTAGTTCGAGAAAAGATTAGAACGAAATAAAAGCGGGTAGATATGAACGAAACTCGTCAGCGCTCCCGTTCCAGTGTGAACAATAGCATGTATTTGTGACGTGTACATCAATTGAAAACTAAGAATCGTTAATTGCGTTGCTGAAATGTTAGTATCTTTAGAATAATGATACGAAGATATGATGCGAAGTACGTAGATTTTACGTATCTATGGGTAAATTATATAATATAATGTCAAGAAGCTACTTTAAATAGATATAAATATTATAAATCCTAGGTTGGGAATGAAATATAATTATCCGGATCGTTAGTGACCAAAACTTGGGGCGTACAGAATTGAATTTAGATCACGCCCTGCAAGGGTGTTTTAATTTGCGGTGCGCTTTCTAGTTTCCCTTTTCAGAGATTAGCGCGTTAGTGGACTGTATGTAGGTATCCAACCGTGTGGTCTATTGTCGTAGCTACTTGATGCGAAATTGTGCGGGAAAGTCAGCTGCCTTTGGAATTCGGAACAGGTGGATGAATCAGCTAACAGAAGGTTGGAAATAGGAGTCATGCGCACTTACTTGTGACTTGGGTGAACTCCTCCTTCACGCTAGCGTCTCGTGGCACACCATGTGCTCGTGTGGGGCGCGCAGCGCAATCCCAAATTGTCCAAAAACACCTTCACTTCACGAACACGTTTAATGCAAAGCTGATAGAATAGCACATATAGTTTCCAAACGATGTACAGAGATTGCGACGGATTTAAATAAGATTTAATGTATTTTATCAGCGGAGGATGTTACACGCACGCGGGGTAAGAATTCAACAACACTTAACTCTCGCCAGGTGGGGCAAGCGTAGCGCACACGTCGTGTATATGACAAAGACGGCGCGATATATCAGTGCGCATGTTGGAAAGGGATGATGTAGGTATAGGAATCGCGAGTATAGACACGACAACAGATTAAAGTCGGAAAGACCAACATACGAAATCCAACAGACGTGTTGTCGCCTGATACTCCTGATACCCTTTCGGCTTTGCATTCGAAACATCCCCCGGCTCCTGCGATCCCATACTTTTATGACCCTCCCACAGCAGACCAGGCCTGCCTCGAAATTGAAGGCAAAGACGTCATTGACGCAATAATTTCATTCAAAACCGGTTCAGCGGCTGGCCTGGACGGAATCTCACCCCAACATTTAAAGGATTTAACTTCTTTTTCTGTGGGTGATGCAGGTGAGCAGCTTATTTGCTCTATTACTAAATTTTATGTTTTCAGGCAAAATCAACGCTGATATTGCCCCACTTTTATTTGGTGCTAATTTGATCGCCCTATCTAAAAAGGACGGAGGGGTGAGACCCATTGCTGTGGGGTCAACTTTAAGACGTTTGGCGTCCAAAATTGCGGTGAGACATATCAAATCAAAATTACAGTCTGTTTTCGAACCGGTACAATTAGGTTTTGGCACGAAAGGTGGGTGTGAGGCAGCCGTCCATGCCTTAAGAACCTACCTTCCCATGATGATTGCGAAATTGTAGTCAAAATAGACGTCAAAAATGCTTTCAATTCAGTAAACAGGGATGCCATGCTGACAGAAGTTAAAAACAAAATTCCGGAACTATATCAATACCTTCTCCTCTGCTACGCAGACACTTCCAAATTAATATACCGTTCCCATGAACTATCTTCGGAGGTCGGCTGTCAGCAGGGCGATCCCCTCGGGCCTGCAATTTTTAGCTTGGCTATAAATCCCATTATTCAAAATTTAAAATCGAAATTTAACGTTTGGTATTTGGATGACGGAACCCTGGGAGGTGATGTCGACACTGTGTTATCTGACTTAACAGAAATTAAAACACATTTCGAAAACATTGGTTTAGAATGAAATTTTAGCAAATGTGAACTCTTTATTCAAAAAACTTCTTACGGTTTGGATGATTTAAAATTCAAATTCAATTATCTGACACCCAGCATAAAAATAGTAGACAGAAAGTCGCATTGCCTTCTGGGTTCTCCCATCTTTGAAGAATCTTTTCCTGATTATATTACTAAGACTATTTCAAAATTCCAAAGTCACACAAATTGTTTACTCGAAATCAGTCCTCATTATGCTCTTGTAGTTCTAAAATTTTGCCTTTTCGTCCCTAAATTTACTTATGTGCTCCGTTGTTGCCCTTTTTGGAAACATCAAAATTTGCTTTCACCATTAGACGACTTAGTCAAAATTAGTTTAGAAATGATTTTAAATATTCAGCTCAATGAATCATCTTGGTTACAAGCATCCCTCCCTATCCGGTTTGGCGGCTTAGGAATACGCAAAATTTCGAGTGTTGCGTCGCCAGCCTTCTTGTCGTCCACCCACAGCACGTCATGTCTCATAGGAAATATCCTAAGGGCTTTGCCCACAAACTATGAGACTGCGGGCTTGGAGGATGCCAAGAATGCTTTTAAAATTGCTTGCCAGGGTAAAGATTTTCCAGATAACCCAAAATCTCAAAGGAGCTGGGACGATATTTATTGCGATTTAACCTACAAATCGATTCTGAGCCGTAGTTCAGGTCCAGATCGCGCAAGGCTTTTGGCGGTTGGAGCCAGAGAGGCCGGTCACTGGCTACATGCCCATCCCTCTCCAAATACCGGTACCTTCCTGGATCCGACCTCCCTTCGCCTGGCGACTGGTCTGCGGCTTGGGGTGACGGTATGCACTCCACACGTATCCCCTTGTGGCACGGACGTGGACCGACTGGGGCACCACGGACTTTGTTGTCAAAAAAGTGCAGGCCGCTTTTCAAGACATGCGACACTTAATGACATAATCCGCCGGTCTCTTACCACCATCAATGTGCCTGCTCTTCTTGAGCCGCCTGGCATTGTCAGAGATGATGGCAAGAGACCTGATGGTGTGTCTCTGATTCCTTGGAGTTTGGGACGGATGCTAGTATGGGACGCTACCTGTGTAGACACGCTAGCACCGTCCCACCTCCAACGGACTTCTTCTAAAGCGGGTGCAGCGGCGAAAAACGCCGAACTTCTAAAATGTAATAAATATAGTGGCCTCGGCAGAGAGTACAACTTTGTACCCTTTGGCGTCGAGACCCTCGGTCCGTGGGGTCCCAGTGCACATAAGTTATTTGCGGAAATCGCGAAACGTCTGGTTGATGTAACTGGTGACCGAAGAGCTGGCGGCTTTCTTGCGCAACGCATCAGCATTGAAATTCAACGAGGAAATGCCGCCAGCATCCTCGGTACAATGCCTCGAGGGCCTTTTTTAGATTTAACGTAGTTTTAATTTAATTTAGCTTATGTTAATTATCATGTATTTACTATAGAAAATAAAGTTTATCTAGTTTAAACAAGTTTATTTTAGGCAAGGGGGAATTTGGCGCAAATGGGAAGCCAATTGATGAAAGTTTGTTACGTAAGTTTCTTAAAATATCACGCCGTTAGCCTGCGAATGTCAAATAACGTTTTGTATGGCAATCGAACCACCTTAACAAAAAATATAATACTAGGAGTGTAAGCGACAAAAAAATAGTACAGCCGAGAATGAAAAATTATTATGGCGAAAGATGTTCAAAATACTTAGTCCCAAAACTATTCAACAATATTAGCTTATTAAGGTGGTTCGATTGCCATACAAAACGTTATTTGACATTGGCAGGCTAACGGCGTGATATTTTAAGAAACTTATGTAACAAACTTTCATCAATTGGCTTCCCATTTGCGCCAAATTCCCCCTTTCCTAGATTAAACTTGTATAAACTAGATTAATTTGAGAAATTGGTTTGGGACGTGATATTTTGGGAAAACAATTTTTCTCAAATTAATCTAGTTAATACAAGTTTATTCTAGGAAAGGGGAAATTTGGCGCAAATGGGAAGCCAATTGATGAAAGTTTGTTACTACTAAGTAAATCTAGGATAAAAACTAGTCTAAAGAATTGTCTTCTCGACTTGTCATGATTAAGTGTGTGTGTAGTGTGTATGTATGTATGTATATGCGCGTGCATGTGTGATGGGACGAGAACACACTCTCGACTTATCACATATGGATGTATATGTATACTTGCAGATATAGGTATATTTCTTTTCTTTACTTTAGGCATGAAACTTTATTTTAATATAAGATGAGTTTAATAGGTTAAGTTGTATGAAAACTGAGCGCGTTTCGCCATCAAACGTAACAGTTTGGCGAGAATATAAATGTTTATTAAGATGTAATTTGAATATATAAATAAAAAAATAAATAAAAAAATAGACATTGTTTGCGAACACGTGCCAAATTTAGCAAAAAAAAATTATCGCCACGTAAAATGTTCATTAAATAATGAACTCTATCGTGCTCGCCAAAGATTCAAAATAAAGTAACAAATAATGAAGTAACATTTATCTGGTTTATACCTGGCACGCTGTGTGGTATTTTATCTCGTAGCTTATTTGGAATCTATTATATAAGAAGATAGAGTTCATTATTCAATGAACATTTTATGTGGCGGTAACATTTTTTTTGCAAATTTACGGACAATGAAATAAAGCAAGCTTCTAGCGATGCAATATTCGTCCGCAATCTAAAAGCTATTCTACTGGGAATGGCTTGCTATACCATTGAAGAGTTTTTCGATGGCAACAGGACATTGGCTCAGTCGCGCACCTAATTTAATACAGCCCTTTATTAAAATACATAATTTTTATTACTGTCACACATTTTATTACTTATAGGATTATAAATAAATATTTACAACAAATATAAATATAAAAAAAAGAATGGATGGTTGTATGTAGAGAGTAGAGAGGGGTTATTAAAATGTTAGTATGTATATACATTTATATTTATTAATACATGAATTTGTTAAATATATACTCAAAATAATGATATGACATTGACATGTAATGTGAAACTTCTTCCTGGGGCCCAGACTACGATTTTGTGTCATTGAATTAGGAACTTTTTGACATTCAGTAAAAGTTCAAAGTTGACTTTGAAATTTGTACAAAATTTTGTACGCGGGGCCTTAGAAGGTTAAATTATAAATGACTTGTAAATGACAATATTTACCAATAAATAATACAACAATATTACGCGGCGATACAACTTTTTTTGCAAAATTTGGCACGTGCTCGCAAACAATGCCTAGTCATAAGCTCAGAGCAATGGCCAATGAGCTCAGTTCAAATCGAGTTAACTATACAAGGTTCTCTCATGGCGACCACGAACCGGCTCGCGCGGCGTGGGTAGGCCCCCCCACGAGGTGGACTGATGACCTGGTAAAGGTCGCGGGCGTCCGCTGGATGCGGGTGGCGCAGGACCGGCCATTGTGGCACTCTTTGGGGGAGGCCTATGTCCAGCAGTGGACGGGAATTTCCGTTAACTTTGGCATAGTGCAGAGTACATTCAATGATTCACAGAAAAAAATTAGCATGATTATATTAAAAAAAAAAAAAAAAATTTTTTTTTTTTCGATTTTTGTACAAAATAATTTAATGTAGAATTAACGGATATTGCCCCATTGTACAAGGGCCTTGAAACACACGAAATAAAAAATATGTATGTAAACAAATATGTAATATCGACCGAACTCACTTTGTGAACCTTCTTGTAGTGTAAGTATAGGAGCCTTACAAAATTTAAAGGCTGAAAACTGTGACGTCATAAGTCACAGTTAAGAGCCATTTACACTGGTTAAATCTGCAAAACTGATTAAATTAAACATTGAATATCTTGATAACAGTAGGAGATAAGATACTGCTGTCTTGGAGAAATTAACTTTATTTGATCTAAACTATGCCCCCTTGCAACTATCGAAAATTCCCGGGAACACGTTGTATATCCCGCATTAGTTTAAGTGGTGGCTTGTCTCTTAAGGCCCCTATGTACGAGTTTGGTGTGCGTGTACAACGCTGGCCGCTGCTTGAAGGTGTCCCCACAGTCGGAGCACATGAAGGAGCGGTGCGAGGAGTGCGTGAGCTGGTGCGCCCTGAGCGTTGATCCCGTCTGGAACGTATAATACGGTATTTACACATGACATCTTCTTTTTCTCATCTTTTTACGTAGGTAGGCGATAATTGACGACCGCTTTAGCCTAGTTGGTAGTGACGCTGCCTACGAAGCAAGAGGTCCTGGGTTCGAATCCCGGTAAGGGCATTTATTTGTGTGATGAGCACGAATATTTGTTCCTGAGTCATGGATGTTTTCTATGTATTTAAGTATTTATTTATCTATATAAGTATGTTTATCTTCGTCTAGTACCCATAGTACAAGCTTTGCTTAGTTTGGGACTAGGTCGATTTGTGTAAGATTGTCCGCAAATATTTATTTATTTATTTATAATTATAATATAGGCCTTGACTATGATTGTGTGGCGAGGTATGAATATGTAGGTACTATAGTTGTAGGAGCGATATAATGTAACGTGTTAGTCCCAATGATGTAATATAAAATGTACGTAGATATGTTACAAGCGGTCCAAAAGTGGCACACTAAAACTTGGTCAAGTCGCACAGCTTACCATAGTTTTGCGTCGTCAATGGAAACGAATGCTGTCAGAATTTGGTGGCCATTTTTAAACACGGAATTTCGTATAAACAACTTATCTACCTATTAATTAATGTAAGGTCGTATCAAGAGCTCAAAACAGTTGCAGAGAAAAGAACAGAATGGCGATTACTCCACCGACAAGAGCCCGGCTCTTAAGTTTATGATGATGACAACTATAGTACATATTCATACCTCGCCACACCACCGGGGTTGCGAAACAAAAATAAGTATGATACAATATTTTTTTTTGTATATAAACAATGTAACGCTAATGTATATCTTATTCAATAAACTTAGTTTTAGGTTGTAAGTCTAGGTTTTTTTGCATGCCAGATGCTGGTGAAATATGTGTTATTTATAATATTTTCTGACCACGTCCTTTTGTACCTTATGTCATGCAAAATAAAGTTATTTGTATTTGGCAACAGTAAGAGGGGGTAACTTAAGTAGCAGTGGGCGGGGCACATTGCACGTAGCACCGGTGGCCGTTGGCGCGGAAAGGTTCTCGAGTGGCGACCACAAGGTGGACTAATGACCTGGTAAAGGTCGCAGGAGTCCGCTGGATGCTGGTGGCGCAGGACCGGTCATTTTGGCACTCTTTGGGGGAGGCCTATGTCCAGCAGAGGACGACTTCGTTCGGCTGATATGATGAACATTTATTTTCCCTAAGTCACTTACAATTAAATGATTTATTCATTAACTTAAAGTATTGCATACATACACTCGGCGTCAAAGAAATAGCACATCTCGAAAATTTCATTTTGAGCGAATATAGTAGTAGTATAAAAAAAAAAAAACATTTATTTCAGACTAAAGTCCATATATGGTTAGTAAACAATGAAATCTTATTGCTAGTGTAAGTATGACATAAAAAGAGGGACATAACTAAACAATGACTACATGCAGTCTCTGCCAGCGGGTGAGCATGGGGCCATTTTTAACCGACGAAAAAAACGGAGGAGGTATGACCACGCATAACTTTTTACAGAGTATTCGATTTTGATAATTCTTTTTTTATTGGAAAGGGTATAACCCGAAGTTGGTCCCATATAAATTTGGAAAAAAAAACCAACCCTAAGGGTACGAAAATAGGGGATGATTGATTTTTCGTCGGTTAAAACTTTTGTTTTCAAAGTAAATTATCACGCTCTGTAAACACGCTCAGAATGGTGTTGGGGCTGCCGCGCAGGCGACGCATCATGGAGGCGCACCTGTTGCGCATTATCGCCGCAAAGCCGTCAGTGTGTGCCTCCGCAAACATACCAGAGGCACTACAAAATCGCGGCAACCCCATCAACACCCGGAATGCGTTATTGTATTGAACACGTAGGCCGTTGCATGCCTAGTATATGTATCTGCGGTGGTACCTCTTTACATGATACTGTGCTAAAAGGCACCGCTCTTCCATCACGTTGCTTACTTTTTAGGGTTCCGTAGCCAAATGGCAAAAAACGGAACCCTTATAGATTCGTCATGTCTGTCTGTCTGTCTGTCCGTCCGTATGTCACAGCCACTTTTTTCCGAAACTATAAGAGCTATACTGTTGAAACTAGGTAAGTAGATGTATTCTGTGAACCGCATTAAGATTTTTACACAAAACTCGAAAAAAAACATTAAGTTTTAGGGGTCCCCATACTCAGAACTCAGAACATAAGTTTTACTCAGAACTGAAACACAAAAAAAATTGTTTTCGTCAAACCTATACGTGTGGGGTATCAATGGATATGTCTTCAAAAATGATATTGAGGTTTCTACTATCATTTTTTTCTAAACTGAATAGTTTGCGCGAGAGACACTTCCAAAGTGGTAAAATGTGTGCCCCCCCCCCTCTGTAACTTCTAAAATAAGTGAATAATAAAACTAAAAAAAATATATGATGTACATTACCATGCAAACTTCCACCGAAAATTGCTTTGAACGAGATCTAGTAAGTAGTTTTTTTTTATACGTCATAAATCTTAAACCGCAATTTATTTTACGGAACCCTTCATAAGTGCGAGTCGGTTTTTTAAACTTAACAGTTAAGTAAATATTAATTAAGAATATGAAAGAAACAAAAAACTGTGTGTGTGCGTGCGTGCGTGTGTGTGTGTATATATATGCGTGTCTGTGTTATTGGAATTCTAATTCAAACTACCAATTATTTAAACAGCCTTGCTAGTGTCGTGCTTCATGTATTTAACAGTCTATAAAGTAGCAAAAATATGATGAATTTTGACGTTATCTGAGTGCTGACGTAAGTTTCGTTTAATTGGTAATCCAATAAACTAATAAATAGGTACTTAGGGTAAATCGCCAGTAACTGGCCACCGGTAAAGCGGACTCCCGCGACCTTAACCAGGTGATCAGTCCACCTTGTGGGGGGCCTACCCACGTCGCTCCTTCCTTTACGTGGTCGCCACTCGAGAACCTTTCCGCCCCAACGGCCCTCGGTTCTACGCGCAATGTGCCCCGCTTTTTTTTCAGTGGCTAACTGAAAATAAATGTTACTAACGTAGAATTTCTTCCCACACTGGTCGCACGCGTGGTTCCTAGCGCGCGCGGCGCCGTGCCGCATCTGTCGGTGGTGCCGCAACCGCCAGTCCGATATGAACAGCTGCAACAAACACGTCAACGAACAATCTAACACGCATACGTAGATAGAGGATATAATACACTCAAGAGCAAAAGTTTCGGGTCGATGAAATACCGTCATATTTCCTAAAATAGTCCAAATGTGGTACAGTTTTTTAATCCTTTCATGATCTTTATTAAATTTTACATCTAAACTGCAGAAATAACAGTAAAAAGAAACACGTTACCAGGTTTAAATCGGACTCGTAAAAACCCATGAAAAAAACAACGTTAACGGAGCGAGATATCGCAAAAATCGTCATTTTTGGATGTTGATATCTTTATGATAGGATCCCGGAAATTGCTAATACATTTGGGTATCACGAAGACTAGTATGTTATGTAAATAAGACTAGTGAAAAATATTTAAAAAAACCTATTGCGGTTATTTAATTTAGGGTGACCCGAAACTTTTGCTCTTGAGTGTAGATGTTGTCCTAGCGTACCTATACGCGAAAGGGACGATGGCAAATTAACCTTACTAAATTAAGAAGTATCAGAATACATTCTAGACGTCTAATGTCATTTATAATTTAGTCGTGTTATATCGGTAAAGTCTTGGTGGTGTCAGTTTCAGTACAATGTTTTTACAGCTGGTGGCAAACAAAAATGCCGTATACGCGATGAGATGAGGGACAGAAAATATGACATTGTAATCTCGTTCCCATTTGTGTCGCTTAAATTCAAAATCGGATAAATCCATTCGACCCTATCAGCAGATATCTACCTTATCACCTTTTCTTAATAGCAAAATCGCATGATTTGACAGATGGATTTACCCGGGTTTGAAATTAAGCGACTCATTTGCGGTATTGTCTATGGGCATTTTCAATAATTCGTGCACCCAATTAGCATAATTTGTTAAACAAAAATTAACTCAGTGTCAGTTTTGTAACGACAATTAAGTATTTAGTTTGTATAAAAATTTACTTTTTCTTTTCAATATATAAATCATATATGCATAAGTATAGATTTTATTTAATTGCGAAAAAAGTTCAGTTTGACATCATTTGTATGCTTAACTTTCGTTACAAAACTGACACTGAGTTAATTTTTATTTAACAACTCACGCTAATTGGGTGCACGAATTTTTAAAAATGCCCCTATGCATACATCCTTGTCCCTCGTGTGTGTATGTGTGGGTGAGTCCCTCTACTCTATTCTACCTCTATGTGTGGGTGAGTCCCTCTACTCTATTCTACCTCTATGTGTGGGTGAGTCCCTCTACTCTATTATACCTCTATGTGTGGGTGAGTCCCTCTACTCTATTCTACCTCTATGTGTGGGTGAGTCCCTCTACTCTATTCTACCTCTATGTGTGGGTGAGTCCCTCTACTCTATTCTACCTCTATGTGTGGGTGAGTCCCTCTACTCTATTATACCTCTATGTGTGGGTGAGTCCCTCTACTCTATTCTACCTCTATGTGTGGGTGAGTCCCTCTACTCTATTATACCTCTATGTGTGGGTGAGTCCCTCTACTCTATTCTACCTCTATGTGTGGGTGAGTCCCTCTACTCTATTCTACCTCTATGTGTGGGTGAGTCCCTCTACTCTATTCTACCTCTATGTGTGGGTGAGTCCCTCTACTCTATTCTACCTCTATGTGTGGGTGAGTCCCTCTACTCTATTCTACCTCTATGTGTGGGTGAGTCCCTCTACTCTATTCTACCTCTATGTGTGGGTGAGTCCCTCTACTCTATTCTACCTCTATGTGTGGGTGAGTCCCTCTACTCTATTCTACCTCTATGCACGCATACTATCTATCTGGGGTACAATTTAAGGCGACGTAGGCTCGTGGTCATCTCTCCCTCTCTATGCGTGAGCATATCATATCATGTTTTTTAATTTAAATTTATTGTGCGTATTAATAAATGAAAAAGTTATAGCTAAGCTTAAGGCACTATCGGATAGTTTAGACTGTAGAATCTGTGGCGAGGAGGATGCGACTATGGAACACTTATTGTGTGAATGTCATGCCCTTGCCAGACAAAGAATGAACTACTTTGGTAACGGTTACCCGCAACCCAAGGAATTCAAGGTGCTCCCGGTGAACTGCATCATCCGCTTTGTGGAAATGATGGAGCAAGCCTGGGAGCAGGTATAAAGGAGAGGGCAAATGCACAAAAGATCCCACTGAGTCGAAGTGCATTCGAAAGGGCCCTCACCTAGATAAGATAAGTTACGATAATAGCTAAAGTTCCCTCAAACATGATATTGCCGATTTTCAGAACTTATTTTAATATGTTTAGCTGTTTTGCATAAATTGTTACGAATTTTTTAAGTGTTTTTTAGACGTGTGTTCGTGATTTTTTTCTATCGAGCGAAAGTCAAAAACTCAGGATTCGAATAGCTGATTTCCCTCGAGAAAGGCCTCAAGATTGCTAATTAAATTTAGGGCAGCCGTATTATAATCCAAACAAGAGCTACGACTTTTTAAAAGTCCGTTTTCTGAGCTCACGTTGTCTTAAGAGCGGTTACACACGGAGACTTTTGTGCGAGACGCACCTATGACTGGCTCTGGGCTGAGTAGAATTTGAAGGGAAATCCTGCACCTTCGGCGTTGGTCGTTACGGCTTAGCAGGAACTTGGTCGGGTCGGGGTTCTGAATTGAAAGGCTTGTTTACTTTTTCAAGTAATGTCACTTCGCTGCTACTGTAGGTACTGAATTTCATGGGGCCTGGCCGCCCAATTTATACTATTAAGTTACCTCGGCCGGACGCCCCTTCGCCCCGTATATTTGGCGGGAAAGCGATTTGCGCGGGAAATTTTGGCGCGAAATGACATGTTCATTTATTATAGTTCAATCTTACTCTAATACATTATTTACAGTGCTTATACCTATTTCTATGCTATTTATAATACATTATTGCACGAGATCCCGCTCGTTCGGCGTAAAAATGCATCTGAAACGCGGGGATTCCGTGTCCGCCCGTATATACGTACCTCGTTCCCCACCTGAGGTATAAATACCGGGTTTCCCCCCTCGCTCGCCCATCAGTCGTTGCCTGACTGGCGCGCGAGTAGGATCTCTAGGTTTCCTTTAGTCTGTCTATATTTCTTAGTGGAAACTTAGTGTTATTCACTCGTTATTTAGGAAACCAGCGGTATATTACCCTTTTTTACTATGTAGGAATGAAATGAGGCCTATTACTCTTTATTTCAGGTGCCAATTACATAAGGCAATAGTAGCGCAATGCCTATGTTATAAGAAGGTTTATAAGCTAGATTATTACAAGTTAGGTCGCGACTGACAATTTATGTTTATAACGGGTTTATTCTATGCCGTCCTGCACATCTCTCCCGCCGACCATCGTTCGGGTGAACGTTGGATCTTCTTTTGCGTGCAGGTTCTCAGGCTCCGTCGGCAGGATCACCAGCTTCTTGGTCGGTCTTCTGAAGACTCCGCCCTTGGTGGTCACGTCCACTGCTCGTGTCACGCCGTCGGGGCCCGGGTATATAGCTGTAACCCGGCCTCGTGGCCATGTGTTGCGAGGCAGATTCCCGTCGGCCACTAGCACGATGTCGCCGACGTTGATAGGCCGCCCATGACCGTAGGGCTCCCGCCGGTACTGGAGTGAGGGCAGGTACTCCCGGAGCCAGCGGGCCCAGAAGTGCTCGGCCAGGCGTTGGCTCGTCCGCCAAGTCGCGCGGCCGATGAGTGCGGTGTCGTCGAATGTCCCGGGGTTGGGGGCCCGGGCTGAGCCACCGAGGAGGAAGTGGTTCGGCGTGATGGCTTCTGGCTCGTCAGGATCAACCGCCACGTGAGTGAGGGGGCGGCTGTTCACTGTATATTCGGCCTCGGCGAGCAGAGTAGTCAAGGTCTCCTCGCTGGGGCGGCGCTCGTTGAGCACGGCGTGTAGGGCTCTCTTGACGGCTCGTACCATCCTCTCCCATGCCCCGCCCATAAATGGGGCTCCCGCCGGTATGAAGCGCCAGCTGATACCGCGTTGCGCGGCGTCGGATTCGAGGGCGTCGCCGTAGGCCACGCGGAGCTCTTTGTCGGCAGCGTGGAAGTTACTTCCGTTGTCGGTCCAGATCTCGGTCGGGCAGCCGCGGCGCGCGATCATGCGTCGGAGCGCCATGACCGCGGAGTCCCCGCCGAGACTTGGTATTACTTCCAGATGTACTGCGCGCACGGTGAGGCACGTGAAGAGTGCCACGTACCTCTTCTGAGTCCCTCTACCGACGGTTACTGTTATCGGGCCAAACAGATCGAGGCCCGTGTAGGTAAACGCTCGCTGGTGGTGGGCGAGCCGGCACCGCGGGTGGTCGCCGGTGGGCGGCACTGACGGCATTGCTTTCTTTATCCGGCACGGCAGGCATCGATGCACTATCATTTTCGTCACGGGTCGCAGGCGTAGAATACTATAATATTGTTTACACTCGTTTATAGTAGCCTCGGCGCCGTTGTGTTGCATTTGCCTGTGTATAAAGTCTATATATAGCTTCACTGCCGGATGATTTCCATCGAGCACGGGTGGCCGTTTTTGTAGTTCGGTGATGTCCACTGCTGCGTTGATACGCGTCTTGATAACAATAACGTCGTTCACTAGTTCGACCGCCATGTGTCGTAGGCGGCTATGTGAGCCCGGTGGCTTATTATTTCTGAGGTCACTGAAGTCGTCATAGAATGACTCCAGCTGACTGGCGCGTATCACTAAGCGTTCCGCTTCACGTAGGTATGTGGCATCGAGTATTTTATACTTTCTATTATTTTGTAGCCTTTTAGACGGCGGCTGCGGCGGGGCGGGCTTGCTTCGTTTATTCCAGTCTGGATCGGCCTGTTTGTTACGCATGGTGCGCTTGTAATGTGCGCGCGCCTTGCGGGTTCGGCATAGGTCGATGAACTGTAATACTCTGCCTATAGTTCGCAGCAAGCGTTCCCACCTCGAGAATCGGGCCGGGTCTGGTAGCCAGGCGAGCGGGCCGGGTTTTCCCTTTACGACTGATATTGTGTGCACCTTTTCTTCACTATATTTGCTTTTAAGCTCTTTATTTTTGTCGAGTTTCTTTTCTATGTTATGAAGTCTTCTCAGTGTATTTTCGTAGTTGTCAGGCAAGCGGCTGTCGGGTTGTTTCCATAATAGCGGTGCTTCATAATGGCCGTCGGCTGTAGTCGTTATTGACTGGGCTAGCATGATACGCGCCCGCTCTTCCGGGCTTGACTGGGGTAACTTCGGCTCGATAAGTAGGTTTTCGAGCGCGAAATATTCACTGAGTTGTAAATTCAAATCTTCATTTTTCTCGGCTTCTTCAATAGTGGTCAAGCGATGCGTCGCATGTACTTGTTTGCCTGTGATGCGTGTGTGTGCACCGTGTAGCACCCAGCCTAGCGGCGTTAGGGATGCCGCTGGCTGATGCCGCTGGCCGCGGCGTGTTTCATTACTGACGAGTAAATGCCAGTTATCTTGTCCGATTAACACTCTAGGTCTCGCTGACTCGTACCGCAGGCTATCTTCTATGTCGCATAAGTGTGCACACTCGCGGAGATCCTCCTTCTTAACGGACTGTGGTGATAGGCTCAGATCGTCTATGGTATGCGCACCGACCCTATAAGGTTGGTCGGTGCCGCGGATGCTGAGCGTAACACGGCGTGATCTCGATGCGTCGATTTTTTCTTTCGTTATAGCTTCTATTTGTAGCGGCACTGTCGGGCCGTCCAGGCCTAAGTCGTTCGCGAGCCCTTCTTGTACAAGTGTTATCGTGGAGCCGTCGTCGAGGAGGGCGTAGGTCTCGACGGCTCCCGCCGGTCCAGAGACTGTGACCGGGATAATTTTCAGATAGGCTCTCGCTTCTCGGGAGGCGCGCGTCGATGTGACGGCCTCGTTTCTTTCTTCGATTCGTTGATAATGTAGCAAGTTGTGGTGGAAGTATTCGCAGCCGTCTCGCTCGCACTTCGTGCGCTTGCATGAGTGCATCCTGTTCTTGTAGCGCAGGCATCGGAAACATAGCCGTTGATCTTTGGCTAGTTTCCACCGGTCTTCAACGGCTTTTTCGATAAACTTAGTGCATTTATCTATTGGGTGACCGGTGTTGTTGCAGGCGGCGCACTTAGGTGAAGGCTTGTCTGTGGTCGCGAAGGCTCGGTGTGTCCTCTTTGCAGGATGAGGATTTGCACCGTCGACGTTCTCGGGCTGCGCGTAGAGCGCGCAGTAGTCCGCCTCGCGTTGCAGGAAGGCTGATATCTTTATTAGCTCAGGCTCGTCGTTTTTCTGCGTATTCGCGTAGTCGAACCATCTGTAGCGTAGGGCGGGCGTAAATTTCTCCATCATTGCCCTTGTCGTCTCCGGGCTGTGTAGATAGTGAGCGCGGTCAAGAGCCTTGAGTGTGGCTATGACGTTGGCTACACGGCTGGCGAAGACACAGATGTCGAGCGGCCCGTCGTTAAGGCGCGGTAGGGCGCGTAAACGCTCGAGCTCGGCGAGGGCAATGGCGTCTGGGCGGCCGAAGCGGGCTTCTAGGCTTCTCATTACTTCGTCTGCGCGAGCGTTGTAAATGAGGAGGCTCTCGACGGCTTCTTTGGCCCTCCCTTTGAGGCATCTTCTTAATCTTGCTATATTATCCACTTCACTATAATTTGCGGTGGTTCCGTTGTAGGCGGCTTTAAATGATAGCCATTCTTGATGCGAGCCGCTGAATGGCGGCAACTCGGCGTGATAGCGTGATGACTCTCTCGGGCCGGCACGCGCGGCGATGGCGATGGCAGAGGCGAGCTCACTCAGGTTCACACTTTGTTGATTCTTCATTACTATGGCGCTATCTTCTTGCGTATTCGCTTGTGAATACATTAACGGCGGCGGATATGCGTCTGTTTCGCGTGGGCGCGGCGGCGTTGGCGCGAAAACGGGAGCGTGGGTTCCCCCGGCGGGGGGAGGGGCGGGGACGGCGGGGCGCACGGCAGCGGCGCCCTGTCCCGCGCCCTCGGCGGGGCTCCTCTCCCGAGCCTGCTCGGCGTACTGTGGGGTTGCAGGCTCGGGTTCTTCGATGTAAGGTGCATTGGAGATGGCGAGGACATGTCTCTGGCTGGTCTCGAGCCATTCATCTATGCGGCGTTCTTGTTGGACTGTAGATATTGTGCCGGTGTCATCGTCGCTGTCTTCGGCTTCTATGGCGGCTATGCGCGCTTGCGCGAGCTCCAATTTGATTCGGAGGGCTTCTTCTCGCGCTTGTGCGAGACGGCGGACGCGATGACTCGACGTTGTTTTCACCGATTTTGACGGCGGCCGTGCGGCAGGATGCTGGCTTGACTGTGGGGTTTCCTGCCGCAGTGTTGCTGCAGGGTGTAGGCTCTCCTGCAGCAGCGGGACTATGGGTGGCAGCGTTGACTGTGGGGTTTCATGAGGCAGTGTTTGTGACTGCGCGGCATCATGATGCTGCCCTATGGGTGACCTCGGCTGTGGGTCTGGACGAGGCGCCGGCGTCGCAGGAGTGCTTGTCTGTGGGGTTTCCTGCGAGGGCCTCGAGCCGTCTTGACACGTAGTTCTTGACGGCACTATGGGTGGCAGCGTTGACTGTGGGGTTTCATGAGGCAGTGTTCTCCACTGCGCGGCATCATGAGGTTGCTGCCTTATGGGTGACCTTGGCTGCAGGTCTGGCCGAGGCGCCGGCGTCGCAGGAGTGCTTGTTCGCGAAGTCTCCTGCGAGGGCCTCGAACCTTCTTGAGTAGTAGCAGTTCCCGACGTGGATGTGGTTGCTTGTTCCAGCATGGCTTCTCTGATGTTCGCTGCGATAAGTTGACCGAACGTGCGTTTTCCTGCTTTCGATCTTGTAAGGGGCATCCTCTATGTAGAATCCGGTTTTCGATGGACCAGCATGTGCGAGACGCACCTATGACTGGCTCTGGGCTGAGTAGAATTTGAAGGGAAATCCTGCACCTTCGGCGTTGGTCGTTACGGCTTAGCAGGAACTTGGTCGGGTCGGGGTTCTGAATTGAAAGGCTTGTTTACTTTTTCAAGTAATGTCACTTCGCTGCTACTGTAGGTACTGAATTTCATGGGGCCTGGCCGCCCAATTTATACTATTAAGTTACCTCGGCCGGACGCCCCTTCGCCCCGTATATTTGGCGGGAAAGCGATTTGCGCGGGAAATTTTGGCGCGAAATGACATGTTCATTTATTATAGTTCAATCTTACTCTAATACATTATTTACAGTGCTTATACCTATTTCTATGCTATTTATAATACATTATTGCACGAGATCCCGCTCGTTCGGCGTAAAAATGCATCTGAAACGCGGGGATTCCGTGTCCGCCCGTATATACGTACCTCGTTCCCCACCTGAGGTATAAATACCGGGTTTCCCCCCTCGCTCGCCCATCAGTCGTTGCCTGACTGGCGCGCGAGTAGGATCTCTAGGTTTCCTTTAGTCTGTCTATATTTCTTAGTGGAAACTTAGTGTTATTCACTCGTTATTTAGGAAACCAGCGGTATATTACCCTTTTTTACTATGTAGGAATGAAATGAGGCCTATTACTCTTTATTTCAGGTGCCAATTACATAAGGCAATAGTAGCGCAATGCCTATGTTATAAGAAGGTTTATAAGCTAGATTATTACAAGTTAGGTCGCGACTGACAATTTATGTTTATAACGGGTTTATTCTATGCCGTCCTGCACAACTTTGCAGATTATAGTCCGTAAGCCCACTCCCAACACGCCTACGTCTCATGACAACACGATAAAATGCATGGCAGCAGGTCAAGAAAGTTGTGCTGAGCAAGAATCAGAAGATTGTCGCACCTAAAAATGCCCGAATGTTTAAAGAATCCTTTACTTCCGGTCAAATTGTAAGGGCATGTATATTTACGTCATGTGATAACAGTACGAGACATAGATAGATAAACCCTTTATTCAAATTCACAACATACATGGTATTTACATGACAAAATTAACAGTAAAAGATGTAAAGTGACAAAAAAATACACAAAAGAAAAAAAAATGCGACCTAAGACAAGATAGTTCTTTTATATTGGACTAAATGAAAATAACCATTGTGTTATGGCAGGGAATAGGCGCTGGCTCAGCATCAATAAGCCCTTTAATCGTAGAGAGATTTAACCTAAGTCTGTCAGTCCTAAAATAGCCGGAAGTATTGGCAGACGGTGTTAAAAGTGGCCAACTTTGTTAAAAGTGGCCAACTTTGTTAAAAGTGGCCAACTTTATCTAACGCCTTATATATTGTAAATCACTCCAAAAGGTTAATGGGCCAATCAACTTTTGGACCCACAGTATTTTGTCCGGTAACGCAAGATACAGAACTGTCATGTTTGTTAGAGAAACTGCTATAAAATAAACCAGGTACCCAATTGTGTATAACGATGGTTTACAACAGCAGTTACGATATGCCGCAGATTTTAATTGGATTGATAGACACAGGTTTGAAATAGATTGATTTGAAAGTTTGTATAAAGTAACACAGGAGACAGAAAAAGTGTGGGTGAAAAAGTTGATTGACCCTACGACGGTTTCACGACCGCTTTAGCCTCATTGGTAGTGACACTGCCTACTAAGCAAGAGGTCCTGGGTTCGAATCGCGGTAAGGGCATTTATTTGTGTGATGAGCACAAATATTTGTTCCTGAGTCATAGATGTTTTCTATGTATTTAAGTATTTATTTATCTATATAAGTATGTTTATCTTCGTCTAGTACCCATAGTACAAGCTTTGCTTAGTTTGGGACTAGGTCGATTTGTGTAAGATTGTCCACAAATATTATTATTAGGTATTAATACTCACCCGGTCGCAGAGTTCACATTTAAACTTGGACTCCTTCTGATGGTAGAACGCGTAATGCCTCTTGTAGTATACTTTGGACGCGAACTTTTTTCCGCACTCCTCGCAGTGGTGCCTGGGAAAGACAAGATTATATATCAAAATAAGTTTCTGTCAAAATTTTCATTTTTGGTACAAGCTTTTATTGCCGACTGTACTTGTGTGCCGTGTGCCGTTGTACTGTGTGCCGACACACACGCACTCTCAGACTCTCACACACACTCACGCTCACACATTACACTGACAGAACTAAAATTATTGTAGCTTTGTCAAAGTCAAAATATTTTTTTTATTCAAAATAGATTCATACAGAACACTTTTTGAAGGTCGAAGTATATTTTCATTTCTTTAGTACTTCAATGTATTTTTACACTTTTACAGTATTATCAATTATCACAGATTAAGTAATGAATAGTACTAGTATTATATAATAAACTTAAAGTTTGAAAGGGTAATTATAGTTGTTAATATATAACTATAATAATGTCAAATATCACTAGTTTACATGTTTACATGTCAATATGTTATAAGTAGGTCAAAGTTCATTTACATTTACAATTAGGCACATGTTAACTTACAAACATGAATTCTGTTTTCACAATGTCAAAAATAGAATAAAAAATATTATTAGAACTAGGGAAAAATATATGTCAGGATTATATAAAACAAATTAAAAATTAGAGTATGTCAGTTTTTCAGTACACAGAGAGAAAATAATAATAATAAAAATCATTTAAAGGCGTCTTTGTCATTTATAAAGTCGCTTATCGTGTAATAGGCCTTACTAACTAAATGGCTTTTTATAAACAACTTAAACTTATTTAATGACAAACCTTGTACATTTTTGGGAATTTTGTTATAAAAACGCACACAATTTCCCATAAAAGACGAACTCACCTTTTGTAAACGATAACGGGGCACGGAAAGTTTATCCTTATTTCTAGTATTGAGCGAGTGATAGTCACTATTTAGTTTAAATAAATGTAGATTTCGTTTAACATACAAAACAATTTCAAAAATATATTGAGAAGCAAATTAGTAATAAAAGTAATTTGTAAAACATCTATTCTATACTTGTCTCTTATTTAATATCGTATGCTTGCTGTTCTACTGGGTCCCGTAACACAGGGAATCCTAGCTCGGGACCCAATGACTTTCTATCCTAGTGCATCATGTTTTTGTCGAATAAATATTTCTATTTCTATAATATTTCTACTTTTCTGCTTACCATCATCAACTACTCATTGAGACGATTCGGATTCTAACGAGCCCAAACTCGATGGGGTTGTGTCGTTTTATTGCGGAGTTCCTATGGACACCTTCCAGTCGCTGCATCAGATCAACTCCAAGTCATCGTAATATTGAATGAATGAATGAATGAAAACATTTATTTCAATTAACACAGGACTCATACAGGAAATTATATATCAACTTAAGCATACTTATAGCATAAAAATAAATTAAATTTCTACACAAAATAGGCACTGTTGGAAACATGCATTTCGCAACAGTGCCTCATGTATGGAGAATCTAGCCTGTCCGCTATCGACCGCAGGATGGGGCTGGGGCTGGCCCGCGCCCGGCGCACCAGGGATGTGCAGCGCTTGCGCATACAAGCATAAAAACAGTCTACACGCGCTTCTGCGAACATCCCTGATCTGATGCGCTACAGAAGCGGGGCAGCCCCACCAGCACCCGGAACGCGTTATTATATTGGACCCGGAGGGCTCCGTGGGCCCGTTGCGTGTAATACCTCCATAATCCGCACGTGTACAGGGGTGGGTATTGCATTGCATCGTCATATATGCTTGCAAAATTTCAGCTCAATTGGATAACAGGAAGTGATTGAAAAATGGATTGCAAATTTTGTCGGACAACTTACATATTTACATACATACGAACAGTGCAAGTTAATGCAATGCAAGTTAAGTTCCTGTCCGTTCCTGAGTACCTGGTAAAGGACGCGGGAGACCGCTGCGGGTGGCGCAGGACCGGTCACGTTGGCACTCTTTGGGGGAGGCCTATGTCCAGCAGTGGACGTCTTTCCGCTGATATGATGATGAAATTCCTGTCCGGCCAACAGCCTTCGTTTCTGCTGTTGGTTGGGCACGAGATAGACGGGCCGATCATGTCGACGAGTACATTTTGGCTTGAGCCAGTAATTTATTTTCAGCAACAGGCAGGCCAAAGATAAACCGATGAAGGGTAACTTTCCATTGTAACTCAAGCGCAAACTTGTCGACATAATTATGTATTTTGCCTTTCCTAACCAATGGCGCCCAGATATGGTCACTCACGGATAGTCTAAACTCCAAATTGAAGGTTTGTCATGGCATTTTAGTTCTTATGCGATGTTGTGATGGTGCTTATGACTAATTGAATGGTTCCTAAACCGTAAATTCCGCAGTGTCTCAAGACGAGAGTCTTTGACCAGTGTGTGTTGCCAGTGATGACATATGGCACGGAAACGTGGTCGCTTACTATGGGCCTCATAAGAAGGCTCAAAGTCACTCAAAGGGCGATGGAGAGGGCTATGTTGGGAGTTTCTCTGCGCGATCGCATCAGAAATGAGGCTATCCGCAGCAGAACCAAGGTAACAGATATATTGAGAATTGCTAAACTTAAGTGGCAGTGGACGGGGCACATTGCACGTAGAACCGATGGCCGTTGGGGCGGAAAGGTTCTCGAGTGGCGACCACGTACCGGAAGGTGCGGCGTGGGTAGGCCCCCCGCAAGGTGGACTCATGACCTGGTAAAGGTCGCGGGAGTCCGCTGGATGCGGGTGGCGCAGGACCGGCCATTGTGGCACTCTTTGGGGGAGGCCTATGTCCAGCAGTGGACGTCTTTCGGCTGATATGATGAAACAGTAAATAGGCGAATGTCATATATCAACTATTAACTAAACCCTCTTGCTGTGATTCGTGATAGTAGCCAGATGGTTTATTGCACGAGCAGTAGGCGAGTGCCACAACTATTCTCACCGTCTCACGCTGTGGTTCGCGATAGTAGCCAGATGGTTTATTGCACGAGCAGTAGGCGAGTGCCACAACTATTCTCACCGTCTCTCGCTGAGGTTCGCGATAGTAGCCAGATGGTTTTTTGCACGAGCAGTAGGCGAGTGTCACAACTATTCTCACCGTCTCTCGCTGTGGTTCGCGCTGGTAGCCAGATGGTTCCTATACACGTACAGGTTCTTGTACTGCACCCTGCAGAGCACACAGTAGGCCAGTCGCGCCGCGGCGGCCGCGCCGTGTGTCGCTATGTGCGCTTCCAGTCGCCCGCGAGAGCGGAACGCGCGCGGGCAAGCGTCGCATTTGTGCTCGCGTACTGTGCTATGGATGCGGCTAAAAAAAAAAAGAAACGTTTTGCTACATTTATCATCCTTCTAGCGTTTTTTAAAGTTTTAGCTTAAAGTATCCCAAAATTTGGTGTAGGCACTAGTTTTACGAAAGCGACTGCCATCTGACCTTTAACCCAACGAGACATTATTGGTATTAGACCCAGTGGCGTAGCGTGGGAGGGGGGACCATGGCCCCGGGCGGCATACGAAAGGTATCGGCGAATAAGGAACATAACGAAAATATTTCATTGCATGGGGGCAGCGAATTTCCGGTCGGCCCCGGGCGGCGAAAACCCACCGTACGCGGCGTACGCCACTGATTAGACCAGTTCCCTTAGATGTTTTCCTTCGCCGAAAAGTAACTGTTAAATATCAAATGACATTTATTAGAACATAAGTTTATTAAAAAAAACCCAGTCGCACGAGCCGGGGTTCCCACCTCTTTCAGTTTAAAAGTCGCGTGCGTTACCACTCGTCTACAGTAGCTTTAGTAGTTGGTATTTGGTGATGTGTTCCCAGGAACAGATCACCAAACATGACCATGCATTTTATCGTGTTGTCATGAGACGTAGGCGTATTGGGACTTGGGAGTGGGCTTACGGACTATTAATCTACAGGGGCGGGCGTGTGTCAAGTGGAAACACTTGATTTTATACTACGCACTACTGGTAGTGCTGTCGAGTAATAGTCCGTAAGCCCACTCCCAATACGCCTACGTCTCATGACAACACGATAAAATGCATGGCAGCAGGTCGAGAAAGTTGTGATGAGCGAGAATCAGAAAGGTGGCCAACTTCCGCACCGTCTGCCAAGTACTACCGACCATTTCAAGACTGACATATTTAGGTTTACTCTCGCTACGAGTAAAGGGCTAAATGATGCCACATGTCTCGTACTGTTGTCACATGACGTAAATAAATAATACCTACGTACCCTTGCAATTTTGACCGGAAGTTAAGGATTTTTCAAATTTTAGGCCAATTTTAGGTGCGATAATTAATGGATGACTGTTATTGGCCTTGTACTATGTAATTACCAATATGTGTTAGTTATATCTATACGGTTGTTGTTATCCCTAATACCAATAAATAAAATAATCATCTGATTCTTGCTCAGCACAACTTTCTCGACTTGCTGTCATGCATTTTATCGTGTTGTCATGAGACGTAGGCGTATTGGGAGTGGGCTTACGGACTATAACTATTGAAGGGAAATGAACAGTGTATTTTAGCCACTGGTGGTCGCGTGTAGAGCTGTTAAGTGGCAGCGGCCGGTGGCCATAATAAAAAAAAATCTGTCAAAAATTTCATTTTTGGTACAAGCTTTTATTGCCGACTGTACTTTTCTGCATACCATCATCAACTAATCATTGAGACGATTCTAACGAGCCCAATCTCGATGGGGTTGTGTCGTTTTACTGTGGAGTTCATATGGCCAACTTCCTGCTCTGGCATCAGATCAGCTTCAAGTTATCATAATATTGCATTGTCATGCGATATATATATATGCTTGCAAAATTTCAGCTCAATTGGATAACGGGAAGTGACTGAAAAATGGATTGCAAATTTTGACGGACAACTAACTTAGGTACCTACATACATACATACGAACAGTGCAAGTTAATATAAAGCTTGTAATAATTGTACTTTCAAAACAAAGTTTTAACCGACTTCAAATCAGTAGCCAAATTGCTTCAAGTTTGCCTATAAAATTTGGTTCCCTCGATTTCTCCAGGATCCCATCATCAGAACTGGATTTTGGTGACAACGGGACCAATCTGGAAGTATATGCTTTCAAACAAAGAAAACATTTTTCAAATCGGTTCATAAATTACCGAGATATCGATATAAAAATATACAGACGAATTGAGAACCTCCTCCTTTTTTGAAGTCGGTTAAAAAGCATTTAATTCAGACAAAGTAATCCATAGATGGGTCATTGTCAGATTTAGGTTCGCGTCTCTTCGGTGGACATTGCCAAAGTTAAGGGCTATAAAGCCTAATTTTTGGTTGATCTCTGAATCCGCATAAACGGCGTTGCCCCTTCTATAATTCTATGTGATAAAAACATATTATATGTGAGCGTAAGCCCTTAACTATTGACCACCGGAAAGATGATTTTTGTTTTTGTGACTGACAATGACCCAAATGTTAGTGTGTAATGTTAGTGTTCGGGCATTGTAATCTTTTAATATAAGGTAGACTGCTAAACGGCGACACGGAGGGTAGACACACATTACCTCCGTGACAGATATCCCGGCTTGCTCGGACTGATCGCACTCCCGTCTTGCCATTATAATTCGGAAATTGATTCGGTGCTACAGATCGGACATAATAGGGGTATAGACTCAAAATTTATTATTACTTCAAAAGAAAGAAGGCAAAAAAATGTGCCTTATGAGGAAAATCCCATTCGAGTATCTTTAATGTTGCTTATTAGAGAGAGAAAACGCTCCGGGATCGTGACGTCACGATAGTCTAGCGTCATAGTAAATAACAATTTGCGGAAAAGGGACAGAACATACCCCCTCTTTAAACTTTGGACGTTTATAACTTTGTGATTATTTAACCCCTTGTGTTGTTTTTTTCTCCATTTGACTACATTGTTAATCCTTTTTCGAGAGAATGCAACATTATTTTATTTAGTATACCTACCTCTATTGTTGGTTATCGGTGGTTAAACGACTCTCCAAGGTGTGGTGCTGTGGTGTAGCTGGCCAGCAGAACACCTACTCAGGACGAAGGACAAGGTCAGTGGTTTGCTGTATATTTGAAGATGTCAATGCCCGTTCAGTATAATGCCAGGGGACGGTCCTAGGGTAGGGACTGCATAACCGAAAAATACCGGTAGGTTTTTTTTTAACCGACTTCAAATTCGGATGAATTTTGACCTCAGAACTCCGTCATTAAATAAATAAATATAAATAAATAAATAAATATTTGCGGACAATCTTACACAAATCAACCTAGTCCCAAACTAAGCAAAGCTTGTACTATGGGTACTAGACGACGATATAGATACTTATATAGAGAAATAAATACTTAAATACATAGAAAACATCCATGACTCAGGAACAAATATTATATATAATATTTATGAAACGATTCGTACAATTCTTTTTTTTATTGAAAGTATATGCTTCCAGATTGGTCCCATTGTTTTCAAAACCCCAGTTGGATGATGGGAACCATGAGGAATTGAGGGAACTCCTCAAATATATTAGGCACGCGTGTAGTAATTTCGGTATTTTCTATTATAACTCGTGTATTTACACCCGGAAATCATAAATTTGGTGATGGTGGAAGTGATGATGAAGACCACAGATGGCTTGTGGAACTTCTCAATGATGTACTTCAAACTATATAGGGCGTTGTAAGAAGGAACTGATTGAAAGATTTAGGGGCTGAGACAGATTGTTCCGATAGCTCAGTTGGTTAGTAGCGACAGGCCATGTATGCCTGTGGTCGCCGGTTCGAATCCGGCTCGGAGCCTAAATTTTTCAATTTTTCCTTTAATTTGAAGTATATAAGTACGTCACAGATTCTGATATGATTCCGTTGAAATAGCAAACAATGAAGTGCCAAAGGTAATTTTGAGATCCTTGAGGAATTGACGGAAGTCCTCAAATATAATCGGCCCACATACAGCGATTTGGTTTATTGGTCTAAAAATTAACGCATTTGCTCTCGGAAATCAGTTCATGTGGTAAATTGGAAAAAAAATGTGGAAATGTTCATGTGGCTTGGCGGAGTACTGAATTGAAGTCGGTTAAAACTTTGTTTTGAAAGTAAATTATATCGGTATGATGTCATATCGGTTGTCAAACAGCGGGTACGGTAGCGGAACCTTTATATTTCGCTATCGAAATATAAACCTTTATTTTTTCCGATACCGTAACTGCTTTGTAAAGGTACCGATACATCGACTTTGGCCTGGCGTTGTTGCCAAACCGCCGGCAAAGACACTGCCGTTTTGTCTTTCTATCTTAATATTGTTTAGTAGCCAATGCTTCATCTGTAGAGTGTCAGCTCGCTTACTTTTCTCGATAACCTTTATAATACCGGTATTATAAAGGTTGATATCATTTAAAACTGATACCGCTAACCGTTATTTCAAAACGGTTACGGTACCGTTATGTTCGCGCGGCACGCATAACCTTTACTACATAACGGTACCGTAATGGAATATCTTTTGTAAATGTACCTACATTTAACAAGTTTGTTACCATTTAAACGGCCTCCGTAGCCCAGTAGGTAGTGACTCTGCCTACGAAGCTGGAGGTCCCGGGTTCGAATCCCGGTCAGGGCATTTATTTGTGAGTTTATCACGAATATTTGTTTCTGAGTTATGGATGTTATATATGTATATAAGTATCTATATGTATTTATCTATTATATATATCATCGCCTAGTACCCACAACACAAGCCTTACTGAGCTTACCGTGGGCCTAGGTTGATTTGTGTAAGATTGTCCCGTAATATTTATTTATTTATTTAAATAGATATGTTTTTATGGGTACTAATAGTTAAGGACAGTGAATCCTGATCCACCGTGATACAGTTCACACTAGTTGAAACTTACTTGGCTCATACTTAGTTACCTTCTTATATTACTACTAAAATGTAAGCATAACTATGTACACGTATTACTATAGTAAGCGTTTTTTGTTGTTGTTGTAATGGAATACCGGTTTCATAACGGTATTAATGTAACCGAAATCAGTCCCTGGTATGAGCTATCGAAGGGTTCTACGCGAGCAGTTTGTGTGTGTGTGTGTGTGTGTGTGTGTGTGTGTGTATGTGTTATGTAATGTTACAATGAACAGCTACTCTAAAGCAAACTTACCGCATGTGTGATTTGAGTGAGTCGCGACCTTTGAACTTTTCCCCACACTCATCGCAGAAGAGCAAATGCGCGCTCTTCGTGTGACCGGCCAGCTCCTCGCTATCCCTGTATCACAGTTAAGGCCATTATACGGAATGATGTTGAAGCTACCGAAGCACTGCAGTGCATCGGGCATGTTTGCCGAAGCCAAAGCGGACGACTTTTTTGCCATTCGGCGGAAAAGAATAGCGTCACTGCTGCAGCGGATGCCAGGCAGCAGCAACAGTATGCTGAGGGTGTTGGCAGAGCGCCTCGACTGCCCGCTCACCAAGTATTGGGTTGAAGTGGTCATCGGTAGGGCCAAGTAGGGAATAAAATATTTACTACTTTCGGCCATAGGTAACCAAAAATGTAATTAAACTTAAATTTCTAAACTTAACTTGACGTGTAATCAATACATAGTATAAAACAAAGTCGCTTCCCGCTGTCTGTCTGTCTGTCCCTATGTATGCTTAGATCTTTAAAACTACGCAACGGATTTTGTTGCGGTTTTTTTAATAGATAGAGTGATTCAAGAGGAAGGTTTATATGTATAATACATGCATGTATTATACATATAAACCCGTGCGAAGCCGGGGCGGGTCGCTAGTACTATATATGTAATATACTCTTGTACTTCCAATCCAGTCCCAATTATTACTAACACTATTATGGATCTTGGTCTGAAATAAACCATTTTTATTTTAATTTATTACCTACACCTAGTTTGTGGGCGCACATTGCACGTAGAACCGATGGCCGTTGGGGCCGAAAGGTTCTCCAGTGGCGAACACGTAACGGAAGACGCAGCGTGGGACCCCGACAAGGACAGTTGACCTGGTAAAGGTCGCGGGATTCCGCTGGATGCGGGTGGCGCAGGACCGGTCACTTTAGCACTCTTTGGGGGAGGCCTATGTCCAGCAGAGGACGTCTTTCGACTGATATGATGATGATACACCTAGCAATTTGTCACAAGCTAGAGACGCAGCTATACAATGGATAGAGAGAAAGCATTCAATTCATTAACTTTAGAGGCTGGGATAAATTGATTCACCTATTAGACCGCTTTGGTATTTAATTTCTTGTGCAATTATTGCCTGTCAACAGTACCGACAGACGTCCTATAGCCTGCAAGTAAGAGTGAGACAACCGTACTGACGATGGGCAGTCATTGCTCAAAAAATTGTCCCAGTAATTGCACCTTTATGTCAGGAAAGTTGGCAATCCATACTAAGTAATATTATAAATGCGAAAGTGTGTCTGTCTGTTACCTCTTCACGCTGAACCGATTTAGATGAAATTTGGTATAGAGATAGTTTGAGTCCCGGGGAAGGGCATAGGATAGTTTTTATCCCGGAAATCATCCCTTAAGGGAGTGGATTGGGGGGGTTAACGTATTCGTATTCGTTCATTCATGCCATCACATACAAGTTACTTATATACAACAGTATATTATATATAACATGATACCCCGATGGGGCGCAGCAGAAACTTAAAACGATTACAAGCTAAAAACTATGAATTTATTACATACAAAAAGGAAACTATACAAGTTAAACTGAGAAAAAATCATCCAAGGTGTAGTAACATTTTTCGAGTAGGATTATTTTTAATCGGTTGGTAAACATTCTTTCGCTTTTTTCCTCTTTTATACTTTCGTCGATTTTATTATAAAGCAAGCAATGATAAAAACCGGCCAAGTGCGAGTTGGGACTCGCGCACGAAGGGTTCCGTACTATTATCTATAAAAACGGCAAAAAAAAAATCACATTTGTTGTATGGGAGGCCCCCTTAAAAAAATATTTTATTTTTTTTTAGTATTTGTTGTTATAGCGGCAACAGAAATACATAATCTGTGAAAATTTCAACTCTCTAGCTATCACGGTTTTTGAGATACAGCTTGGTGACAGACAGACGGACGGACAGCGAAGTCTTAGTAATAGGGTCCCGTTTTACTCTTTGAGTACGGAACCCTAAAAACTAGTTCCACGCGGAGGGAGTCGCGGGCAGAAGCTAGTCTATAATAAAGTAACTTACTTGGCGACATAATTACACTGCCTGCAATGTATGCAGCCCTCCGTATCGCCCTTATGCTTGCTCCGACCATGGCTCAAGGCCGACCATAGCTCCGAAGTCTCATACGAACAGAGTTTACATCGGTAGCAGTGGTAGTGCTTTCTAACATGTTTGGTTAGGGCAGCAGGGCTGGTGAAGCGAACTTGGCATACTGGGCAAATGAAGCTTCCAATATCCTGAAAGAGAAACATATTTAAACTAGTAAATTTATACTAAGCAGAAACGTCCGCTAACGAAATTCTAAGTTTCGATCAAAGAGGAAAATTGAAAAATTATTCGCCACGAGCGGTATTTGAACCCGCGACCTCTGGAAACCGTCCATTGCTCTTATCCAACTGAGCTACCGTGGGTCCCGCCAGTGGCAACGAATCTTTCATTCCCTTCACTCTTTTAATTAACCTTAAGGAGGCTCGTAGCGACATCTACCGTGAAGTTGTTACAAACTTCTGATACGGCACCAACGTCCCAAGTTACATTGAGAATCGTTAGTAACAATGTGCTACTCCATTTTAACAGTAAATTTATACTAAGCAGAAACGTCCGCTATCAAAATTCTAAGTTTCGATCAAAGAGGAAAATTGAAAAATTATTCGCCACGAGCGGGATTTGAACCCGCGAACTCTGGAATCCGTCCATAGCTCTTACTATATTGAAACGAGCTATAAAAAGGAAATTAGGAATCCCATAAAAAACCTTCCATATAAAAATTTGGCCAAGTTTCGAAACTCTTCCACCGTAAAAAGTGGTGAGATATTTCGTGGAGCCAAGCCAGGCATTCTTATTAATCTTTATTTGCTTGCTAAATAAAATTCTGCAACTTGGGAATCACACAACTTTACTGCATTTATACATTTTTGCATAACTAAAACTATGTAGTATTGTGTGATCTATGATTTAGATTAGATTAAGATTTATTTATTTCGAGATAAAAATTACAATATAGGTTTGCATACAATGTCAAAATTATAAGAATCCTTATCACGATCGTCAATAATCAGAAATAAAATTTAAAAATATTCAAAATGTAAATGTAAATACACAAAGTGGAAATTGTAGCTCCAATTACGGATTGTCATTTAACAACTAATATATAGACACATACTATTAAACAGAAATAAACAATGTCAATTTATGCATTAGGTACGATTTAAAAGTTGAATATAGAATATAAATGTTACACAAGAAATCATATCAAATTATAGCTGTCAATAAATGAAATAAACTCTTAAAAAACCATTTCCATGAACTCATGAACAGAGTACAGAGGGTTATCCAACAATATGAAACGTGACTATTGCAATATTTTTTGGTTTTTTATGAATTGATAAGCTAAAACCTAATAATGTTTAAAATTTGGAGCTTGTGGCTTTGCTAGAAGGACCTTAGAATGTTGATCAGTCAGTCCGTCAGTGTGTCAGTAACAAAACTAAGTAAGTTTGACGGGCAATAGTTCTTAAACTAGAAGTTCAAATTGAATTTTATCGTAATATAATTATCTACTTAAAATTCAGGGAATAATTCGAGAAAATGATGGAATAGTGGGTTCAATATTATCTGGCGTGATTCCACTTGAGACCGTCATTAGCAATAACAATAGGCGTAAGGCCGTCCCCCATGCCACAACGACCTTGAGCGATCGGCTCGCCCCGCTCCCCGCTTCCCCTGCACAATACATCGCACATTCATTTGCGAAGGCGACTTGCCACTTGAGATAACAGAAAAAATCTGGCAAGACCCTTTTGCGGCGTGGTGTTTGCATCCATTCATCATAAACGCATGTGAAACTTCAAGTTCGGAAGAAAATATTTCAGAAAGTGATTGTTCCCATATATGTGTTATCTGATTTTTGTTCAACGTAATTAATTATAATTAAAATATCTGTGTTAATCATTATCTATTTATATTACCTATAAGGCACTAAACGATTGATGTTATTAGATATATTGTTAAATTAATACAATTGTAGGTACTAAAACATGAACATTAAACAATACTGTACGCAACGAATAGGTATTATCTGGGGGCACCGCAGTGCCCCCGCCAAGTCAACCAAAACAAAGAGGCACGGCCGTACCATCCTTTTCTCGAATCCATTCAGGCCATTTTCAACATCCTGTAATTGTGTGCTCGCTAAAGCCAGAACCCTGAATTTTCAGTAACATATAGGGCATAATATGATTTACATATATTCGAAATAACATTCAATTTGAACTTTTAGTATAAGCAATAGTGCCCGTCAAAGTTCCTTAGTTTTGTCACTGACATATACACTGACTCACTTATGATCATCGTAATTCTAAGGTTCTTCTAGCAGACCCACAAGCTCCAAATTTGGAACATAAGTAGTCTTTAGCCTATTCATTCATATAAAAATCTAAAAATATTGCAGTTGCCGTCACGATTCTGAGATATACAAACTGCATAAGTAAGTTTGTAATCCTATACAAATACATGCAATTACAAAGTTACTTTTGCAGTTCCTTCTCGCAAAACTATACAAACACGTTATTTGCGGTTGGTAAAATAACATTTCCATTCAAAGTTGATAACACAATAACCTACAAAAAGAAATGAGATCCCATAAAAACATTCCATGTAAAAAATAGGCCAAGTCTCGAAACTCTTTCACAAAAAAGTGGTGAGATATTTCGTAGAGCCAAGTCATTTATGGGATCTTTATTTTCAAGAACCAAGATGTATCAGGTGTTGGTGCAAGCTGCATTTACAACTAAAGTGTGACAAAGGGTGGTATTCCACTCGTCCAAGATCTTTGTCCGATGTGTATTTGCGTCTCACATTTTGCTTGAAGAGCGAGTGAGACGCTATGCACATTGGACAAAGATCTTGGACGAGTGGAATACCACCCTTAGTCACGGTTTAGCCAACACGAGGAAATTTGACGTTCTCAATAAGTGCGTAATAAAACAATTAGACAACAAAAGACAAACATTATGAGACATTCCATTTTGCGGGTTTACTTCTACTACCTGCACTATGGGTCGGGCGTGAAAACAAAGAATCGTAGAATCTATTCTAAAAGAGAATAATTGCGCGCGCGACGCGTCGAATGGCACGGGTATCTCGTCTGACGGCCAAGCAGCGACTGCCCCGCGTCGCCCGCGCAGACACCCGCGAGCCGGGGCTACACACAAAGTTGAATAGTATTGCATATTTAAATACTGTTTAATCCGGGTCTAACGCGATATTTATTTACCTTTATTTCTGACGTTTCGACACGGGTTGCACCGGTCATGGTCGCAGATAACTGTCGTCCCAGCAAGTTGTCAAGAGATACGGGTTTACAATATTTCACTACCCTCCAAAAGTCGATAAAAACATGGAGGGTACACCCGAAATAAGTCCACTACCCATCCATTTTAATGTTAATTGTCTAGGGCACGGCACACAACACTTACAGTATCCGCGCACAGATCCGAAGATATACGAGATTTCAGTTTCTGAATCACTGGTCCCCATGTCGTCGATAAATTGAAACCATCATCCCTATTGAAGTTCTTCGGGTGTTTCCTGATTTCAATTGCCTCTCGTACCATCCGCGGGTAGTAGTGGCGTTCAGTAGAGAGGATTTCGGGCTTGTGCAACTCAATCCAATGATTCGATCCACTGGTTAGTAGGTGGTCCGCTATTGCGGATTTGTTTATTTGTCGATTTTTGACTGCCGCTATATGTTCCTTCACTCTCTCTTGAACGCTTCGCTTAGTCTGGCCAATATAAACACTCCCACAACTGCATTCCACCTTGTAGACCCCGGGATTTTGGTACGGGATGACATCCTTTGGACTGCGTAACTGATTCGCTACTTTGGATAACGGCGTATATACAGTCTTAATGGAGAATTTCTTGAGTACTGTTCCAACTTTGTCCGTTACCCCTTTCACGTATGGCAGAAATGCTGGTTGTCTACTAACCTCCGGGTGCCTCTCCCCCCTTTTTGGTTGTACGCTGCATTCTCCCATTATACCCGTTTCGTCTGAGTACCTCTTGCACATGGGTTAGTTCCTCATCTAGGTGCTCAGGGTCACATAAGGCGTGTGCTCTGTTAACCAGCGACGCTACCACGGTCTGCAGGTGTCTCGGGTGATGATGAGAAGATGCCTGCAAGTACCTATCAGTGTGTGTGGGCTTTCTATATACAGAGTGTGCTAAGGTACCATCCGATCTGACGCTTAATTTGATATCTAGAAAATACAGCGATCTCTCACACTCCATCTCGTATGTGAACTTAATCTTAGGGTGGATGGAGTTTAGATGCTCGATGAAAAGATTCACTGTGTCACCGTTACCCTTCAAGATGCTGAATACATCGTCCACGTACCTCTTCCATAATGTAATTACGGAAGGTCCTGTCTTTAATGCCAACTCCTCAAAATGCTCCATCCAGATGTTGGCAATTACCGGGGCAACCGGACTGCCCATCGCTACTCCATCTATCTGAAGGTAAAACTGGCCATTAAAGAGGAAATAGTTTCCCTCCAAACAGTGCTCCAGTAAAGTGACATAATTTCCAGCTATCCCATTTTCCTCTAATTTCATCTTGACAATGCCCAGACACTCTGCTAATGGAACATTGGTGAATAACGATTCCACGTCGAAACTCACCATGATCTCGTCCGGTTCCACCCGTACACTCCGAACAATGTCAACGAAATGACGCGAGTCCTTCACGTAGGACGAAGTTTTCCCCACCATCGTTTGTAACATACCTGTTACATGTTTCGCTATTAGATCATACGATGGCGAGCCAATCTGACTCACGATCGGTCGTAAGGGTATATTGGGCTTGTGTACTTTTGGCAGCCCATATAACTTAGGTGGCTGGACAGGTTTTGGTCGGTATAGGCCAGTAAACTCGCGCGTTAGACCCGGATTAAACAGTATTTAAATATGTGTACAAAGCGTGAGAGTTTAAAGTGTTATATTGAATAGTATTGATTTCTCAAAAACTATTTATATAATTGAAAAATCCGTACACCAGATTGAAGTGTACATCATTATTCACTATTGGTTAAAGTTTCATGTAAAAGCGTGGCATATTAAGGGAGTTTAAACGGATTTTAGGTTAAGATAAGGGTTCACGGAAAATTCATTTCCTTGTGATAGGGTATCTTTTTTAAATATCAGTACACCAAATTAGAGAACAATTACCAAGCTAAAATATTGTCTGCGGAACTTTATTGTTTGTACAACGTTCAAGCATACTATAAGCGACGTGAAAACAGCAAATTCGGCCGGTAGCCCCTTAAGTCGCGGCGAGCCCATTTTTTGCAAACACTTGCTAAACACGTGCGGCCGGCGGTGCTTCAATAGTAGTTTATCTATCCAAATATCATAAACCCTCCATGATGCGTTCAAGAACCGCACATTATGGCCACCATAAAAATAGACTGTTTTGTTAGAACAAATTTCTTATCTGTGAAAATGTTATTATTGCTAAATGTGTCGCTTAAATTCAAAATCGGATAAATCCATTCGACCCTATCAGCAAATATCTACCTCATCACCTTTTCTTAATAGCAAAATCGCATGATTTGACAGATGGATTAACCCGGGTTTGTAATTAAGCGACTCAAATAATAACATCGATTTCGATAATATTATTTCATTCAAATTTCGAACGTCTCTGAAAAACAAAGAATTTGATTTAACCTCTATTCTAATATCTGTCGAGATGACGTTTAGTTCGAAATAAATTGTCAATTTGCATACAAATTTGACAAATGTCGCACGTAAGTAAGATATTGAACGATATGAGAGTTGGATTAGTTAGTTGGATCCGACTCTAGTTTGTCTCTGAATAAAAAAAATAAACTATGACAGCAGCCAGAAAACAACGCCGAGATGCCGGTCATAATTAGCGGCTCCTGAATGCATCATGGAGGCTTATGATATGTGGATAGATAAAGTAGTGTATGTGACTGTACATAATGAAGGGCATTAAACACGAGTGTGGGTTTATGAAACGAGCGTAAGCGAGTTTCATAATAGGATCACACGTGTGTTTTAATGCCTAATTATGTACAGTTACATACACTACTTTATCTACCCACATATTATAAATCCTCAATGATGTGTTCGGGTACCATTGGAATAAACGCCATGCACCGCCATGGCCGACTAGATTTCAAATCATGAGTCATGACTAAATCGATGATATTATGATTTTTCATACATTATAATAACACTGGCACAGATAAATCGCTTAATTATATAATGGTGGTCATTAAGTAAGGTTTCCGAACACATTATAGAGGATTTATGATATGGGTGTAGATAAAACATCTTAATACTTTTCCTGTTACCTTTCCGTTTAGCAAAATTAACACAGCTCAGCAAAACGACCATTTGAGAGATATGGTCATACTATAGTGTTATAACTAAAATACGTGACATTATTAATACTTCCGATCCGATTCTGTGGAAGAATTCTTGCAACCACTGTAAGAAAATTGAAGAAGGATTTTTAAAAACACCATGTTCCAACTTTAGAATAAATCTTGGAAGTGACGCTGACACTGAAAGTACCGAAGATAATTCAGAAACATAATAAATAAACAAAATTACATACCTGAACGTAGCTGTTTTTAAATTATTCTATTAATAATATTTAAAAGTATCAAGACTTGTTGGTCTGCACCAAAACAGGGAAAGCCGAACCATCTCCTTTAAAATGTTTATGGCTTCTAGGTGTATTTGGTTTATTGAGTGTATTGTTTGCGTTCAAGTGGAATCACGTCAGATAATATTGAACCCACTATACGGCCGTGCCTCTTTGCTTTATCCACTTAACAGGCCACTGGAGGACGTGGGTTTGAGAGAGCTTGCAAGTGTGCGTGTAATTTTCTTATGAACGGTGTGCTATTTAGAGTCTATATACAGGGTGACATTTTATTCACCGTTCAAAATTTGTGTACGCTATGTTCTCATTCACATGAACAACTTTTTGTATGAGAACAACCCTGAAATCACGAAAAAAAACAGCTGTTTCATACATTTTGAACGTACGTAGTGAACTTTAGTATGAAAATGTCACCCTGTTTATACATTTTGACTTGTAAAAGGGCCTAAGTAAGTAATAAAGGATTAGGACGGCCCGTGTAGTGTTCTAGTTAGAAAGTGATAGATAGTCTATCGGATCGACCTGTGATAGCCGTGTTGATGTTAAACCTACCGCATTGTGTTTCTTTTCCATATGCAGATCATAATTCTCCTTCTTAGTGAACCCGAGCACACAGCTGTCGCAGTTATACGGCAACTTCTTAAAGTTCGGGTGGCTTCTCTTCTCTTCTCTGCTCTTCATCAGCTCTTCTTCTGTAAACTCCACTTGTAGGAATTTATCTTTAACTTTATCACAATCTAGGGTTTCATTTTTTTTTCTATCTACTGCTTTTACTTTACTTCTACTATGGTTAGCTAGTTTTTTTACTTTACTCTTATGATTAACTAGTTTTTTAATTTTCATTTTTACAACTTCTTTTTTAATTTCGCTCTCTTGTTTATCAACATCCAGTTCGCATGCTGGTTTTTCATCGTAATCATGGTCAGAATTGTCTATTATATCCTCTGTTTCTTGTTTAATTGGTTTTGGGTGGTCAATGGATTCGGCGTTGAGTGGATCAGGTGTGGCCGGGTAGCTGTAGGTGCTAGATAAGGTGCATGACAGGGTGCTGAGGCTTTTTAGACTCTGTAACTGTAAATTTATACATTTCATTTTATTGCAGATGTGCATAAAGGCACTCTGTAAGTAAACCGGGTCCATACTGGGTGCATGCCTTGGAGGCTGGGCATTCGTGCTCAGTTTAGATGTGCCTAGTTGGAGCAATCCAGTTCGGCAAACGGTTTGTATGCGTATCTGAGGTGTGCACCATGTATGGACCCGGCTAACCATTGGTGACAGAAACAATAAGTTAGATCCAAGATTATAAGACAACAACAGTTGTAACCAGTGAAGCAATAATTGGTTAGGGTGTAGCAAAGATAAAGATGATAAAGATAAAGATAAAGATCATTTATTCTTATATAATATTCAATATAAATTTGCCCTAGATCAAACTTATACGAATTTATATATGATCGTCAAGAATACAGATTTCATATTATAATAAATAAAATAACTATATTAACTATTGTAAACCTATGTATCTATTAACTTCAATTTCTTATTTATATCGGATTATTATTATTACAATGGTCTTGTCATCTACTGTCTGATACAGTACCAGACCTAATAATGTACCTACCAGAATTAAATTAGAATTGTATATATATTTTTTTATATTTTCATTTCATTTATATCAATGTCAAACTTAAAATAATCATTAGAGAGGTATTCTTTAATGCTGTATAGTGTGCGATCCAATAGGAGTGTTTTCAGGCGTAACCGAAAAGTGCTTTCACTCTTTATGTTCTTAACGTTATATGGTAAATTATTATACAACATGGAGCCCATAGCATTAGGAGTGCAGTTTGCTAGCTTCAGCCTATATGGAGTTAGTATTATATCGAGTGATCTTTTGGTATGATGGGGATTACATTGAGATCTTACCCTGAACTCGTTGATGCTCTTTTTCACATACATAACAACCTCCATGATTTAGACAGATATGATATAGAAAGACAAAATGTACATGTTTTATTGGAAATAAAAAACTAAAATCAAGAATGGCCGAGATATTGTACCCATCGCATCACATTATGTTAGGTTCGTTAGGTAGCTTCCGATGCCCTAAGGGCAAATCGCCTAGAAATAGGAAACCCATCAGCAGGGCTCCATCTATAAACTCTTAAGATACGAAAAAAATATATATATTTGCAATTTTGATCAAAAAAACGAAGTCCTTTTTTGCGTACCCTTTGGTACACCCAGTCCCAATAAATATTTACTAATATTCCGTTCTAAATTCATGTTGATGTAAAAATATTCTCCCCAATATGATACCCAAATGTACGAAAATTAAGTTTTTATTAGGGTAGCAATATAGCACTTTACTGAAATATTGTAACCTAACGGGCAGCACAAAAAATGATGCCAAAACACTTATTTTTAAATTTCTTCATTCGTTAAATTATGTGGAGACTGAAGCTATTTTTAATATCTAAGTTAGTCTGTAAGTATAAACTTCTCAATGTCTAATATTTTTTCTTACTCCTCCGAATGTAATAAATATCTGTGGTAACTTATTTCTGATGTTTAAAATTTAACTGGTTCTCCATGATACATGCGTAGCTTAGTGCGGGGACCCCTGGTAACTATGTAAAACTAATTCTGTTTAAATAAATGACCTTTTTACTTTACTTTACTTTTACTATTTAAATGACAAACCTTTTCTATTTGATGCAATGAAATTTGAGCTAACTCAGCTTGCTTTCTGAACCTCGAGAATTTTAAGATGATTCTTTTACATTCCCAGCAAAGACCCCCTTCATAATTCAGCTGAAATCAAGTAAATGCTTACTAAAATAAAACAAAAAAAAACTTTTTATATCCCGCAAGAGTTAACTTGAGACTCGAGCGCGTACTAACGTGATACGAACGAGGTCTCAAGTTAACTCTTGCCGGTTATATGTTAAAAATCGTAATGCAGTTTGTGTACAAACATTTAAGTCGCCCAATTTCACATTCATTATAAGATCCTGTAATTTTTGAATGGGATAAAACTCCCGGTTGTTGCTTAGACATGCCTGACAAACAATTAGTTTGCTGTCCATGTTTTCAATCATAAAAGTGAAATGGCAATTTACGATATTCTATTCATAACATTTCATATTTTTCTAATTTCCATTGATTGAATTTATTTACAATCACACAAAACGAATTTTGACATTTCTAAGGTATGTTCATGGCACGTTCATGGTATGTTCAGAGCCAAAAATATATTATAATTTTTACATCAGTCAGGCAAAACTAGGCGAAAAAAAAACACTCATTTAAATATAATAAAACTCATAAAATTACTTTATTTGTTTGAATGATTTAAATAAAAAAAGAGTGTCGGATTCGATAATTAGTAAAAAATTACAAATTGCATTTCAGACAAAGATGGAAACTAACTATAGTTGATTAATTGACTTCAGAATGCTTTCTGAGCTGTCATCACGCTGTCATGCCCGTCATGCCTCTTTCTTTTTTTTTACGTTTTTTTTAAATGGCATCGCGCTGTTGGCGCATTCAGCCAAAAAACGAGGACACGGGCTTTTAGGGTATCATTCTAAAACTAGTAATTTTCTAGTAGGCTGACCGAATTGTACAAAAAATTAAGTTAACGAATTTAATTTCTATTAGATGTGATAGGATAGGATACCTCTCCAATCAACAGAGGGTGAAACAAAACTGGGATATATTGAAGTATGGCTTATTTACACCATCTTATCCAATAACTTGTGCACAACATAAGGGTTACATAATAAAATAAATAAATAAATAAATATTATTATGGGACACAATCTTACACAAATCAACCTAGGCCCACGGTAAGCTCAGTAAGGCTTGTGTTGTGGGTACTAGGCGATGATATATATAATAGATAAATACATATAGATACTTATATACATATATAACATCCATAACTCAGGAACAAATATTCGTGATAAACACACAAATAAATGCCCTGACCGGGATTCGAACCCGGGACCTCCAGCTTCGTAGGCAGAGTCACTACCCACTGGGCTACGGAGGCCGTTAATGAAATTAAACAACATTTTACTCTCAAAGTTTTTATTATGGTTCAATGAAACCGTGACCACCAAGTATCATTGAAATTTTTACACGCCTTTGTAAGAGTCATTAGAGTCTGGAAAAAAGATGAGACTAAAAAAGAGCGGCAATTATTTAAAAAAAATGTGTGGTAACACTGTGTATAACGCGATAAAATAATAATGATACTTGAACAATTATTATTTTTCTTCCATTCACGCAAAGCAACTGATCAAGCAGAAGAAAGTAAAGTTATATGAATTAAAACTCTTTAACTTGATTCAACTTTTTATTAGGTAAGAAGAATAATCAAAACCACTCTCTATAATCTAAGTTTTCACGAGACATAATAATTGAACTTTTTATGATATTAACTTTTTGTGAATAATATTAGCATTAAGGGCGGTGTCGCGAACGCCCTCTCTTTATATAGGAATGTAACCGGTACAAATACAGTTAGACTGCGCAATATTAGAGGGCGCCGCGAAAGGGTTTATATGTGGACATAGGAAGGATAATCTGAATCCTACCTTGAATCATCTCTGCAGTCCACGGATATCTGCTTCGCTTTTCTAGACGATGACGCTCGCGGCACTCGCACGGTGACGCTCGCGTCTACCATCTGTGGTTATAAAGATAACCATGACACACCTGTCACGTAGGCCTTAGAAACTTAGCACATATAAGTTCTACCTACTGAACAACTGGAGTTGTACCACGTCTTCTCCTAAATATACGAATAGTCGTTCCTTCACTAGGGTTAGCCACATAAGGTGTGTACACTATATTACTGTATCTAGTTCTCGCCCTTCGACCGAGAAACTATGGAGGTACCTCCCCTATATACTGTCATCATGACTAGGGCATATTATCTATCAGAAGTAACTATGTTCTCAGGCTACTGTAGCATGTTATCGCGATGGTTAATTGTCATTAAGTAACACAGGATTCAGGAAATGGTTCTAGTATAAAACCTTTAGAATATGTAGATTATAGCACACAATTATATCAGAGCAAATAAATCTTCATAGAACAAATAAAGTACTAAGAAACTAAGACACTTAGCTTTCAGAGACCACCTGCGTAGCCCCCGGCTCCTTGGCGAGAACTCCGTAGACTTCTTCGAACTTCGCTGCCGCTCCATGATAAAATGAGGCTTTTTCCACGGAACAAACGATTAAATGCTCCAAAACTCCCACTTTAGTCTACCCACAGTCACAACTATATCATAACCTTGCCAGTGCAAATAATCTTAAGGCGTCACTACACGTTCCGACCACGAGTTAAAGTCTTCGCGATATCAACTGCCAGATGTCGCGACACTCCCCACTCCAAAAGAAGTGAAGTCATCTCGAAGTGGTTGGCCGCAACACTGGAAAGCCAAAAGAAGCTACGTCACAGGACGTCATCCTTTAAGACCCTCCTGACGACCATTAGAGATAAGACTAGGCAAACAACTTCCCAAGTTGGCACAGTTGTGCTTAGATCTAGATCACTCATTTCCCATTCCTTGACCTTATTTTTCCCACTCACTACAAGGTTTTCTTTCAATTCATTTACTAAGTTACGGATAAAAAACTTCAAACTTGCACGCTATTAGCTTATGTGGCAAATAAACTTATTCCGATACTAGCTTATTAGCGTGGGTCTCGCTTATTACGGTAGGTACTGAAACTGAGCCTCTCTTAGGTCTGTACAAGAAAGCTTCTCAAAAGCACGGGGAGCGCATCAAGTAAACACAGAGATCCAACGTCAAGCACTTAGTAGGACTTTGTTGACAATCTCACGGCACTGTTCTCCCACTACATGTAAATATATTCATCTGTATCTCTTCGGGTTTCTTATTCAGTTCACAGGCCTTGGAATATATTCTGAACCCCCTTTTCCACTTCTCTCAGGATTCACACAAATCACCCAACGTCATATTCGTCACATTTTCAAAACGGAGGTGTAAGCACGGACTCCATTATTTTTTAACTCCAATTATATTCTTATTTTTTCTTATCTTATTATATCTATATCCAAATATATTCAATTGTCTTAAATTTTGTTTGTTCATGTTTTAATCACCTTACCGACTGCGCCATTTTCGTAACACGCTCTACAAGTATGGCATTCATATTCATATATTCATTCAATTTATTCATAAATCCTGTTTACATGTCATTTAGTTAAGTAAATATTTCCCCGACAATCAACTCTTCCATCTACTTACTTTCTCTACTATCAAGAGTTCTCTGCTATCGAGAGTTCTTTACTATCAAGAGTTCTGTACTATCGAGAGTTCTTTACTATCAAGAGTTCTCTACTATCGAGAGGAGCATCACCTAGGTCTGTGCTAGAAAGCTCTATAAGCATGGTACTCTCCCGACAATCTCATTATTTCTCTACTATCGAGAGGAGCATCACCTAGGTCTGTGCTAGCAATCTTCATAAGTATAGTACTCTCCAAACAATCTCATTATTTCTCTACTATCGAGAGGAGCATCACCTAGGTCTGTGCTAGCAATCTTCATAAGTATAGTACTCTCCAAACAATCTCATTATTTCTCTACTATCGAGAGGAGCATCACCTAGGTCTGTGCTAGCAATCTTCATAAGTATAGTACTCTCCAAACAATCTCATTATTTCTCTACTATCGAGAGGAGCATCATCTTACTCGGCCGGACAAAGGTAAACATCACTATGCGGGCAGAGTCCCGAAAAGAGAGAGGTGAAGTACCCGGAGGCCAAAAGCCATCCGCACTTCGCTAAGCTGCACTATGCGGGCAGGGTCCCGAAAAGATGGTGAAGTACACGGAGGCCGAAACCAACCGCACTTCGATAAGCGAGCAGGGTCTCGCAACAGAACGTGAGATCACCACAGCCAAAGCTGCAGCACCTCGGTAAGCTTTACTATGCGGGCAGGGTCCCGAAAAGATGGTGAAGTACACGGAGGTCGAAACCAGCCGCAATTCGATAAGCGAGCAGGGTCTCGCAACTGAACGGGAGATCACGGCAGCCGAAGCCGCCGCACCTCGACAAGATGTACCTTGTCAGCCTTATCCAAGATGAGCCCAGACATACCCGGCCTCATCCCACCTAAGGTAGACACAAGTAAACATCGCTATGCGGGCAGGGTCCCGAAAAGATGGTGAAGTACACGGAGGCCGAAGCCAGCCGCACTTCGATAAGCGAGCAGGGTCTCGCAACTGAACGGGAGATCACAGCGGCCAACGCCGCTGCACCTCGATAAGCTTATACTATGCGGGCAGGGTCCCGAAAAGATGGTGAAGTACACGGAGGCCGAAGCCAGCCGCACTTCGATAAGCGAGCAGGGTCTCGCAACTGAACGGGAGATCACGGCAGCCGCAGCCGCCGCACCTCGATAAGATGTACCATTTCCGCCTTACCTAAGATGAGCTCAGATTTTACATTCACAACATGGATCTCATCACGTATATCACGTGGCAATCCCTATATGTATATACATTAATTGTCTAGAGAAATCCATAAACCCATTGTAAGCTTTACTAAGATCTATAAATATACTTAGCTTTCGATGTTTCTGTATAATTGCAGGCCATCATGGCAAATTCTCTCTTAACTCATTGTTACAGTCATTCATTGTCAATGACGTCATCCATATCATTACGAAGCTTCATCTCAAATTATATCCCTTCGCAACATCAATAATTATTCTCACTTCTCGAAGTCCAAATCAACAAATCAAATCTCGTTCATTTTATTTCATTCGCTGTTAAGTCATGTACATACATTATAATTAAGGTGTTCAAATTCAGTACCTCCGAACAAACAGACCAAAAGAAATTAATTTATTACTTAAAGGGAACCAAGGCTATTTCTGTGCCTTTCTAGTATTCCCAAAATCAATGCTAAGTATGTAGTTTACTTTCACAATCTTAACACCCTCACTGTCGGATCTCTGGTAATGAAATGACAGGCTCAACATATTCGATAGACCCTCCCCAACCAAAAGAAAAACTGCCTTTTCCGACGATAACTACAACAGGTTAGGATGGTTATACCAGCTATCGATCTCTCATTTCTGTCCAAACTGATACGGTCTTATAGACATCAACAATTTTGAGCGGTAGGTATCTATCGAACTTTCATCCTTCTGTTTCTATCTATTGTTACCAAATACTTAAGACACTTTGATCAGTTGAGTTACATCCCCTGAAAAAAAATTCGTGTAATATAAGACACGACACGTGTAATGTAACAATTTCAAGAAACTATTAAACTATGTACCTTCAGCATCGCTTATTCTTTTACGACGGAGGTTGACTTGTCTACCCTGAAACAATAATCTCCTTCCATCACTCCGTCTAGTACAACTGACGACCAGTATTCCCACGTATCTCTCTTTAGATTAGATCAGAGGTTATTCGAACGCTGAGGACGACTCTCCGATTCTTTCTAAGCTTTTGCAAATGTTAAACAACCTTAACTTCCACATACCCCGACATACCAAAACTTCAACTCTTACTAGGTACGTTACGATATACTGATACGTCAACTTTTATTCGAATTCGAAACCACCTAATTACTCGTTAGTTATCGAACAAGTCACCGACTCCACCTTCTCGCTACTTATACCCGGTACCACATTATCAACAATTCAATACATATCTCATAAAACAGCATGTCACCAGATGCTGTTCATTAGTAGCATAAGCGTAACCAGGATGTAGACTTATCTCCTACACTCCAAATGTCGAATGATTAACTATATCGGCTATGTTTCTCTAACGTTCTAAATCAGAATCCATGAGTATTGACTTCGAATGTGTAGCTGAAATTAACAAGCAATGATGCTATCGAGCACCTAATTCATACAATATCATTAGCGACAGAAATTGGTAGAAAGATCATCGGGCCTCCTACAAGGATAAATAGTGTTACTAATCTTCTACTTAGAAACAACTATCTATGGAACCATTTCTCCGATCGTGAGTGAATTCTACTGCAAAAGCCGACTTCCGACTAAGTTCCTATGTCTGAACATCATTCGAAGTATAATACCTAAGTATTGGATAAGACTCACATAAATAATTACATAACTACACTAATAGCTTCACCATAGCTACTGGCTAAACAACCAAGGGTCAAATCAAGATTTCGATATATAATACTAGATACCATGTAGGTATCTACTTACTACTACTTATTTCAGCGACCAAAATATTTTTCTCAATAAGGTAACTGTATCTTTCTTTGTATTGTTAGTTACCAGACGTTTCAAATTTCAATACAATGTCTCTCAGAGAAAATTCTAGATTAATGTAAGCTTTACATCTAAATCTTGCAAACAATTAATACTTAACTGTCAATTCATTCAAATATTCATATTAAGTCATATTATAATCTTTAGACTTTATCAATGCTGGCTCAAATCCTTGACTGTATAGTAAACTTCAACAAGAAAAAATATTTAATAAATACTCGTATTAACCAAAGTAGGAAAATGTATGTAAGTGATGGTACCGTCTACATCTACAAGTATTACTTAAGTAATGAGCCGTCATTACCTATATGTTAAATTGAAACTATTTAGTCATTCATGTCCATACTTTGGATACTTATGTATTGAGCACGATCTGAGGCCTATGGCCATGTCCAGTACTGGACGTCTTTCGGCTGGTATGATGATGATGAGCACGATTTAAGATAATCTGTGATATTATGCATTAAACGTCATTGACAAGTTAAACGAACTCGTAGTACCTAAGTACTTGAATGTATATACAAATCTCTATTGATATATACTACCTATGTCTAATATTCAGGGGTTATAGAATTATTTCCATTTCGCGTGTAACATCTAAATTGATTCGAACAATTCTTTCATCCTTTCCCACATTTCTTTTTATTCCTTTTCGTTGGATGCGGGTGGCGCAGGACCGGCCACTCCGGCACTCTTTGGGGGAGGCCCATGTTCAGCAGTGTACGCCCCTCGGCTGATATGATGATGATGACGAATCCTTTCATTTTCAGTACTGAACCTATTCATATAGAATATCAATTACTCATTTAGGTACTTCAACTGGTTGTGATCAAACGTAGCTAACGACACACTAGCTTTCTCTTATTATTCAAATAATTGCCATAATCAATAAATTTAGACTATTCCATTAAGTAAGAAGATGAAAACATTTAATAACTTTTTACTGTACCTACAGTTCGCGTAGATATTACGATCAATACAGGAGGATGGCCTGCCCGGGAGTAGACTTGCCAGCCAATAGGAGTATTCAGAAAAACTGGGACCAACCTATTTGTAAGCAAGTCCATTCCCATTTGTTGGACTCTTGCTCCACCAGCCAGGAAAAAGCAAGACTACTGGCTGTGTCGGAAAGGGAGTCCGGCTCATGGCTTCATGCTCTTCCCTCAATAAATTACGGGACACTTCTTGATTGCAACACACTCAGATTGGCTGTCGGTCTTCGTCTGGGGGCAGACATTGTTGCTCCACATCGTTGCCCCTGCGGAATCCTGGTGAGTAGCCTGGGACACCATGGTCTATCTTGCACGAAGAGTGCTGGTCGCCTGTCTCGCCACGCCTGCCTCAATGATATCATCCGTCGGGCCTTCGTCAGTGCCAATGTGCCAGCCGTTCTGGAACCGCCGGGTTTGGCAAGGGACGACGGTAAGAGGCCAGACGGTATGACCTTAGTGCCTTGGAAATTGGGACGGCCCCTCATTTGGGACGCTACATGCGTTGACACCCTGGCGCCGTCCCACCTTGGCACTACATCTTTGAGAGCAGGCGGGGCAGCTGCAGCGGCGGAGGCAGCAAAGTGCCGCAAATACATCGGCCTGACAGACCGGCATGTTGTTGCGGCTTTTGCTGTCGAAACCCTCGGACCCTGGAGCCCAGGCGCTCACCAATTATTTGGCCAATTGTCAAAAAAATTGGTCAAAGTATCCGGAGACCATAGGGCTGGCTCGTTCCTTGCCCAACGGATCGGCATAGCTATACAAAGAGGGAATGCAGCCAGTCTTATGGGAACCCTTCCGCAGGGATCCGACCTTGGGGATCTCTTTTGATTAAATTTATGTTTTTCCTAATTTTAGGTTAATTTAGTTTATTTAAGTTTTTTCTAAAGTTATGTATAGATGATATTATTGTTATTATACAGTACATGATGATGATGTCTTCCCAGTCGTATCCGGTATAGTATACATAACTATTACAATAACAGTGGTAAGGCTTATTATTTGAAATAACTAGTCGAGTAGGTATTGAGCTTAAGACTCACAAAACTTCACACAACTACACACGGTTATGCACACAATACCTACCAATTCATACTTGAAATGCTCAAATCTATCCCGATGATATAACTAGGTACACATATGTGAAAACCACATTAACTTCACGTGACTACATCATGAGTTGGTTAGGTACGTCCTAGACTGACAAACGTAACCAAAGACTATTAATTAATTTTAACGCCTACATATTGAAGTATGTTCAATGAATAACTCAGTAACTTTTACACCATTATTCACCTGCCTATATATTACATGTAGGTTAGTAACTACATACCCTACGTATTCCCATCTGTCTATGAAAATAATCGAGTACCATAGTACGTAACTATGCCATAAACAATTAATCAACAGTTGTATCAACACCACTACAATCACGCTGCAACGAGAAATGAGATTATAGACGAAGAACTCTGTTAAAAAGAAAAACATTTGATTGATCTCGTACGTAGACATATTATACTACCCAATCATTATCTCATTCGTCTATAAATCACTACATTGAAAACTGTTTCGCTAGTGTATCAGAAAACTTTTAACCCGATTATTATTAAGTACCTACTTAGAAGAAACTATCACGTCATGTTGGAAAATCACATTATTTTCACTCAGAAGGCAGCAGTCGTTCTCAGAAATCTGAAACAAATTTTTGAGCCGTCTTCGGTTGCTCACTATCAGAATTATTATATACAATAGGTATCATGAAATTTATTTTTCGGCATTTCATCTCCTTATACACTTACACTGAAATAAATTATTTTCTTCTTCTTATATGTACGCACACGACGAACCAAAGAGACGGCACTAAGTAATAGAAACTTTAACAACAAGAGTGGAATCCAACGGCGTGAAATAAACTGCTCGATTAGAACGTAAATCATTACTAGAATCGTTCACGAAGGCACGAGTGATAGGTACGTACACTGTTCCAAGTAGTTCCAACAACACGCCCATCCTGCAATGGAATTTGTAGACCGAAACATTTCTATGATCTGTATATAGGCTGGACACATACTCATAAAACGCGGTCTTATATTTCGAAGTTGTATGAAACCTTCCCTTAACAATACTGTTACTCGCATGTACCTATGCTTCTGAAGTAAAACATGAAACTGGATAAATATCTCGAACGTATACGCACTGAAAAATAATTAATACTAGATAGGCATACTATGCATCATAGCTTGTTCAAGCTTAATATGTACGACCGTTATTAATCTGCGTCAAAATGTATGTACTATTGGGTACCGGAATAATATATATCTATTCCTAATTAATCTATGTAATCATTACTACTATGCTAGTCTGTGCACTAGGTACATTGATTCTAAGTTCTTCCTTTAACCAAGTTTACTTACTTTAATATTTTAATCCACATAATTTGGCACTATAAATAGCAATAGTCAATTATCACATTAGTAGGTATTTAAATAATATGACTCTAAAATAAGATGAAAGCAATAAGTCAAAGTCGCATTGAATTTAATTGTAAAGACAAAAATGATTTTTCCGTTTTAAATCCATACTCATCCGCTCTCCGTCTGATTATTTCCATGATTAAACGTACCCTATATGCATAACTATAGTGATTCTTTCAATTTTCACACGTATTTTTACTTTCTATTGCTATTTGATGATGATCTGATGATGATGTATAAAAAATACTAGGCCGACATTGGAAACGAAATCCATAATTGTAAATGATCCATGAGAATCCCGCTATAATTGCGCATGAAATAAAATATCGACTGATATGATTTTCACAAAAGCTATTGCTTTACCACAAAATATGACTGACCACTCTGACTCAAAAGTCTGGCAAGTTCTTTTGCTTTTACTTATACCCAACATACATACATAAATACTCCTACTATACACCTATGTATAGTCGTTCGTACGCATGATTATTAGAATAGAATACTGGTTAATCCTACGAGATCTCATACTCATTACCAAGTTAATATAGTCCAAGAAAAATACTGGTAAATTAATTTGTTCCATAACATGTTACGTTTTATGTAAATATGCTAGTGCTACCTCTAACCTTCTCAAAAATACTTCTTCTGACTCATTAAGTTCATTGAAATCTCTTTATTGCACTGAAATGCTGGACACGAGTATACAATGCACTGAGTAACTGCAAATATTACCGTTGAATGTAAATATGTTATGGATACTTGCCATAAACGTTAACTGTAAGGACTCGTACATAACTGAAACGACATTACAACATAATTACGCAATAGGCAGCAAGTCAATCACTCCTGGAATAATAATAATGTACGTATGAAACTGAAGTTGTGTGACCTAGTTAAATTCACTTCCCTTGCGTTTTGTTGTTTTTACCCGACTGCCGAAGGAGAGAGGGTTATGTTTTTATGTCTGTAAATAAATGCTGCGTCTAACCTCACGCCTTTAATATTTTACACGGCTATATAGTTGCAATAAGTACCTACAACAAATAAAATTTGACGGCACTAGGAACTACCTAGACACGATAAATAGGTAATAATTTCTCTTTTAACACCACAACTACTGGAAGTCAATTTGTCGATTTACAATCAAAGAGCTATTTTCGTGTATTAGCTAAAATTACGTACTCACAAGTAGCACCTTTCTTTATACTCAAATACCCTAAAATCGATTCACATATGCAGGTTTGTAATCGCTCGGGGACAATAAATACTGCTGTACCTTAACATCACCACGGCTAACAATAATTGGAGCTCACAAGCTAGATCAAAACATTAGCATCAAATTGAAATGTAAAATAATTTAGGAACAATTATGACGACACTCATATATGCGTTGGCAGCAAAAACTAACGAACTTCACCTCGTATAGAAATCAAGCTGCAACGCGCTACGACGTAGTGCTACTGGTTACTTTCGCAGGTCCTGTAGGAATCACATCCTGGAAAGAAATGTTCATGCATTTCACAAAAACAGTATGTAGGTACATATGCGGTCATATCTCGTACCACTGCTGTTACAAACATTGTTGAAGGAAACAATCGATTCCAAACTTCAAGATAATCCTCTCAAACTGAATCTAACCCCGAGATCCTCGTATTTATTTAAGCTAACTTTCTTACCGTTAACTATCCAAAGGTAATGCGCTGTATCTCTCTCAAATTAACGGTTCTTTCCAAATCACGATTATCTAAATCCTTTCCAACACTTAAGAGCGTAGTCGGTCTGCGACAAAATTGAGAAATAGGTATTTGTACAAACTATTGCCGTCGCGTTGCCCCAAGCGACCGCGTGCGATGCGCGATAGGGACAACCGCAGCTTAGACCGATTTTCACAACAAATTCTTGACAAGATCGATGCTTTGTATGGAAAAATGCTGCTAGGCTACCCTCTTAACTCGACTCACTTTGTAGAAATATTTCGTCTCATCGCCACGACTCTTCTCAACTAACCTCTTTTTTTTTTTTTTTATTATTATATAATTAGAAGTAGAAGTACTTCCACCAATATCTGAATGCAATGCAAGCACAAATCCTTGATACTCATTAAAATATGGTATCCGACATAATATAGAACAGCTTTTCAATCTTTCGCTTTTATATCATATTAGACTGAAAAAATCTGTGATGCAATATGATACGCAAATTTATGATGAAAACAGTTAATCCGTTGCTTTTCCGTCTTATTTTATACGGTAACTGTTTCTTAGCTTCTGTAAACTGTACGTGTTCTCAAAATGTTCAAAATAGCATCGTACCAACATTAATTTTATTGAAAACATGGAAGAACTATAAAAGGAATCTTCATTACAATATTGAAGCACTGATCGAGAAGCAACTAGCCGGGGCCCTCGGCTGAATTGACATCACCATTAGTGTTCCATAGAAGCTCTAATTTATTGTATCATTATTCAACTGGTATTGTATGTAATACATTCTATACCATGTATAATTTAGCTAAAATTTACATTATTCTCAAACAAATGTAAAATTGGGACAAATAAAATCATACCGCTGTTAGCGTGTTTCAATCAATCAAGGAATTGTATGTGCATCGAGAAATAATTGAAGTATGCTTCACCATACTCCACCACAACACTAAATCGCCAAACCAAGGGTTAAGATAAAACTGCCTGAAACAAACTGGCTAATCCGACTGCCTACCAGCTCAATATAACCGATATAGGCACGGATTCAAATATCCCAGCACCATTCACCATGTCGCGAACGCCCTCTCTTTATATAGGAATGTAACCGGTACAAATACAGTTAGACTGCGCAATATTAGAGGGCGCCGCGAAAGGGTTTATATGTGGACATAGGAAGGATAATCTGAATCCTACCTTGAATCATCTCTGCAGTCCACGGATATCTGCTTCGCTTTTCTAGACGATGACGCTCGCGGCACTCGCACGGTGACGCTCGCGTCTACCATCTGTGGTTATAAAGATAACCATGACACACCTGTCACGTAGGCCTTAGAAACTTAGCACATATAAGTTCTACCTACTGAACAACTGGAGTTGTACCACGTCTTCTCCTAAATATACGAATAGTCGTTCCTTCACTAGGGTTAGCCACATAAGGTGTGTACACTATATTACTGTATCTAGTTCTCGCCCTTCGACCGAGAAACTATGGAGGTACCTCCCCTATATACTGTCATCATGACTAGGGCATATTATCTATCAGAAGTAACTATGTTCTCAGGCTACTGTAGCATGTTATCGCGATGGTTAATTGTCATTAAGTAACACAGGATTCAGGAAATGGTTCTAGTATAAAACCTTTAGAATATGTAGATTATAGCACACAATTATATCAGAGCAAATAAATCTTCATAGAACAAATAAAGTACTAAGAAACTAAGACACTTAGCTTTCAGAGACCACCTGCGTAGCCCCCGGCTCCTTGGCGAGAACTCCGTAGACTTCTTCGACCTTCGCTGCCGCTCCATGATAAAATGAGGCTTTTTCCACGGAACAAACGATTAAATGCTCCAAAACTCCCACTTTAGTCTACCCACAGTCACAACTATATCATAACCTTGCCAGTGCAAATAATCTTAAGGCGTCACTACACGTTCCGACCACGAGTTAAAGTCTTCGCGATATCAACTGCCAGATGTCGCGACAGGCGGTGGCACTTTAATACTCTTAAAAAGCAAAAACAGTTCAAATTATTATGGAACAGTTACTTTCGTAGTTACGAGTACCATATCAAGTATCAAGATTAGGACCTCATACCCACTAATATAAGACGTTTGACACATTTGACAACGATATTAATGTTGCCGTGTAAAAAGTTGGGGCGGAAAGGTTCTCAAGTGGTTACCATGTACAAGGAAGCACAGCGTGGGTAAGTAGGCGCCCCCCACAATAATGGACTGATGAGCTTGTAAAGGTCACGCAGGACCGGTCATTGTGGCACTCTTTGGGGGAGGCCTATGTCCAGTAGTGGACGTCTTTCGGCTGATATGATGATGATGATGATAATGATGACGACGATGATGATAAAAAGTTGCCATATACTCATAATTTATTGATAATAATAAAACCAGCCAAGTGCGAGTTGGACTCGCGCACGAAGGGTTCCGTACCATTATCTATAAAAACGGCAAAAAAATCACGTTTGTTGTATGGGAGCCCCCCTTAAAAAAATGTTTTATTTTGTTTTTAGTATTTGTTGTTATAGCGGCAACAGAAATACATAATCTGTGAAAATTTCAACTCTCTAGCTATCACGGTTCTTGAGATACAGCCTGGTGACAGATTATCTATAAAAACGGAAAAAAAAACACGTTTTTTGTATAGGAGCCCACCTTAATTTTTTTTTTGTTTTTAGTATTTGTTGTTATAGGGGCAACAGAAAATACATAATCTGTGAAAATTTCAACTGTCTAGCTATCACGGTTCTTGAGATACAGCCTGGTGACAGACAGACGGACGGACAGCGAAGTCTCAGTAATAGGGTCCCGTTTTACTCTTTGAGTACAGAACCCTAAAAATTACATGAATAAAAAATCTCAGCCTCATCTTTCCTTGGCCAGACTCTTCCTAGCAGAAAAAATGTACCGGTCATTGGCACACGGTTTCTGGAGGATCTTTACGGTTTTTGCCTCGAAAAAAGGATGATCGTACCAATGATTAGCGGATGGACAACAATAGGTAAGCTTACCTTATTTAAATTCTTCCTACCCTACACTTTTTGATTGATGCTCCGGAAATTCAGAACGTACCCTCGACAACTGTCATTAGTGTCACTTCACTTCGCGAAGCGGTTTCGGTTTGTCGTTAAACAAACCAGAGAACATTAATGGTTAAATTAATCTTTGCGATGCAAGATGTTCGACGTTTGCGTGGTTTGTATGGTCAGTGTAAAAGGAAATAAGAGTATTAAGTTGACCGGCGCCCGCTGTCAGCTATGGGAATTAATAATTTCTCCTCGTATAAACATAGTAAGTTACTTTGTTATGTATGTTAAATGCGTTACTTATTTACAGTTATTTATTTAATCGTATGGCGATCTGTAGAATAGTCGAATATCCGTGTGATATTTTTATAGTATTTCGCCGAAAGTGATGTCGCTCATTTAGCACCACCTAGGGGACACGTGCAGGGTTGTGGTAGGTAAATCCTGCGGACGCGAGCATCAGATTGCTCCCCTTACTGTACTTATTGACAGTATAAAATATAATTCGCCTCATATTATTATTTATTAATCAATCAATTTATTATTTATTAAATTAGGATAACCAACAGACAATTACATCCTACAATTCAATATGTAGCTTAGGTAACCTTCCCGGTTGATGTACTTATAATTATAGGTAACCACAGTCTATTCAATATTTTAGAACAGTAAAAAAAAACATGTCACAAAAGAATAAGTAATCCGAATTGGCAATTTTTCGAGAATACTGCAGCTGATATATCGAAAGCTATCTGTAAAGTCAATAAAAAGCCGTTTTCACTCGGTAGCCAAACCTAAAAAACACATGCACAGTCTAAAACAACATGAAGCCGAGCATACGCATGTTTAAAACGAGATGTTTAATTATTTGTTTATCTGGAAAGAATACGGCCCATTGTCATTTTATGCAACATTTTAATCACGTTTATAAAAGGTAATCATAACCAAACCTTCGGTATCGATAATCAAAACCGAACCTTTGGTTTCGATAATCAAAACCAAACCTTCGGTTTCGATAATCAAAACCAAACCTTCGGTTTCGATAATCAAAACCAAACCTTCGGTTTTGGCAAAAAATGTGTTTTGGTCGACACTACTTGCTGTTTACTATACAACACAAATGCTCTTTATTGCAAACCTCAATAAAAGAACACTGTACTTACAGAACATAAACAATACAAGAAGAGACAAACAATAATGATCTTATCACTAGAGAGCAACCCAAACAACCTTAGGGTAGCGGAAATTAGATCTAACCAGTAGATACAATTCATATTAATTTATTCATTATTTATTATATTGGTGTTTGGTTACATTTCGAGAAAGTCTGTACATGACTGCCTGTCAGGGCACACAATAACACTTATATACTGACTTAAAAAGGTACAAAATTCATTAATAATTTTATTTAGTCATCTTTGTCATCAAGGAATTCATTTAAAGAGTAGTAGCTCTTCTTTATCAAGGTTGTTGAAGATGTTTCTAGAACTTAGGCATTTTATCTTGTCGCAAGTTTGATTAAATATCTTGCATGTAGAGATAATTTATGAAACCAAGTAATAATTATATCACCGATATTAAAGTAAGAGTAATATCATCATCAAATGCCTTGCATGCAAGGCATTTGATAGCATCAGTCACAGCGCAATCTGGAATGCATTGAAAAAACTCAGGGTGGATCAAAAATACATAAATATTATAAAGAATATATACGCGAAAAGCACTAGCCGAGTCAAGCTGGAAGCAAGAGGGAAACAAATAAGGATAGAGAGAGGGGTCCGACAAGGAGATCCACTATCACCCAAGATCTTTATTGCTGTCCTGGAAATCATATTTCGAAATCTCAAATGGGAATCAAAAGGCATTTACCTGGAGGGTCAACACATAAACCACTTGAGATTTGCAGACGACATAGTCATAGTAGCCGAAACTGCAACAGAACTAAGAGAGCTTATAAAACAACTAGACGATGAAAGCAACAAAGCAGGCTTACAAATGAACACAAATAAAACCAAAATAATGACAAACAGCAAACAGATACAAATAAATATCAACGGCACCAACATAGACTACGTAGACCAATATATATATCTGGGAAAGCAACTGTCCTTCATAAAAACAAACAACGAAGAAGAGGTAGAAAGGAGAGCCAACATAACCTGGAGGAAATTCTGGTCACTACAAGAAATCATGAAAGGCAAATACAGCTTAAACCTAAAAAAGATAGTGGCAGATACATGCCTTCTACCGAGCCTGCTATATGGATGTCAAACATGGACCTTTACAGACAAAATAAAGAGAAAGATAAGAACCACCCAAAGAGCCATGGAACGGAGCATGCTCAACATAAAAAAGATTCAAAAAATAAAGAGTATGTCTATAAGAGAAAAAACAAAGTTACAAGACGCACTAACTCAAGCACTCAAATTGAAATGGCGATGGGCAGGACATATCGCACGGTACAAAGACAATAGATGGACAATATTGGCAACGAAATGGAGAGGCCGTATTGGCAAAAGGAAGGTGGGAAAGCCATATAAACGATGGCTAGACGATATCAAAGAAATCACAGGGAAAGACTGGCTAAACAAAGCGGAAGACCGGCAAAAATGGAGTGAGTTGGAGGAGGCCTACACCCAAAGAGGGGTCCAAATTAAATAAAATAAAAATTAGTAAGCAATATAACACTAACACAACATAGCTATAAGAAACTTACTAACAAACACAGAAGATAACTTATGTAAAAAAAAATAGGTAATTTGGAAATAAAGGCTTTTTTATTTATTTATTTTAATATCATCATCAGTTGTTTCCTCAATGTTGAGGAGCATGACATCATGTCCTATTTAAGAGTAATATACAGTTGTGGCTAGATAATTAAGAACAAGATTGACAACTGCATACAGATATGATTTCAAATTTAATGATGATTTAAAATATGTTTGGCCAATTTTGTAAAAGTTGTGCTTAAAAAATATGGATGGTCAAATGGACAGTTTTTACGAGTTCATACTGTAATTACGGAACAATGTATGAACTTATAATAATGGTTGATTTGATCGCCTGTATTTTTGAAAGTCTAAAATTTACAGAAGCTTTTTGTGCACTATATTACTACTATTACTGTTTAAACACGGTTACATCCGTATAATCAGAAACAAAATTAATCAAACACATTATAAATTATCATCAAAATGTCATATTTGTATGCAGTTGTATGAGGGAAAAAATCTTGTTCTTAATTATCTAGCCATGACTATGTACTGAAATATAATATAATATAATATGAAAATAAATATATATACCCATATTGGCGCACATAGTTACTCTTGTTAAATCTAATTTAGTTTTTAAGTTCTAACATAGTTTTTAAGTTTTATTGTTTCCAGTGCATACTAACAAAAATGAGATCATTGTTATCTTGAATAAATTAAATTGAATTGAATTGATATACAACATACACATACTAACATAAAATAACATACTTACAGAAAAAAATAATTATAGCGTCAGTCACAAAATCTAAGGAAACTTAATAAAATAATGCAAAAGTGTCATGCATGAGAGCGACAAATTGTACTTTTTGTATAGTTTTTTGAAACACGGCAAGAGATTTATATTTATTATTAAGTATAGATTTTCTTTGATTTGAATCATAACAGGGTTGTAATGGCTGTTCCATACTTTGTTTCAGGAAAAAATTAAAAAATGTCTATTGCTGGTATGTCCGGAGTGCAACCAGCTGCTCTCCACAATGCTGGAGTTCCGGAAGACAATGCACATTGGAGCGAAGAACCTGCTTTTCCTATATAAAAACTTAAGGGTTAAAAACCAAGTCAGTCCCTTGGTAAGTTAACATGTCGGTAGGTGGTTCACACTATTTATATGGGTTATTCTGTACCATTAGCCTCGTGGCCGAAGGCTGATGCTGAATAAATTAACTTTATTATGCAAGAAGACCTTATTACAATGATAATACTTAACACATTAGTTGCCGTTGACGCGATATCGCGTCCTAACTATATAACAAATATTTGCGCCGCGTAAAGTAAGTAAACCTGAATATGGATACAAAAAAAAGCAGAGTTCTACAAGAAAACATACTGTCGAAACGAAATTACTTACAAAATAATAAAATGATAATAATATTAGGTATATAATAGTATATAAACCCTGACAAAAACTCGAAATGCAATGTTAATAAGGACCTAATACCGAGTTTCAATGAAAATGAAATAGAACAATCAATAAAAAAATCTGAAAGCTGGAAAAAGCCCTGGCACAGATGGTGTAACCAACGAGATGATTATTGCCGGAAAAAATGCCCTCACCACCCCTCTCACACAAATATTTAATGACATAATTAAGACCAAAACAATACCTCAACAGTGGACTCACTCGGAGATCACGTTACTGACAGTAACCATTCTTGAACAGTACTAATACTGTTCAAGACGGGGAATGCCAGATCAATATACAACTACATACCTATTAGCCTCATGCCATGTCTATACAAAGTTTTTTCAGCAACATTACTGAGGCGACTAACAAAAATAATTGATGAAAACCAGCCAGTCGAACAAGCTGGATTCATACGTGGCTTCTCTACGGTGGACCACATCTACACACTAAAGATCATTATAGACAAATACAATTAATACAATAAAACACTCTACATCAGCTTTATTGACTACAGCAAAGCATTTGACTCTATATTTCATGAATCTTTATTTATGGGAAGCGCTATCAGTGCAAGGTGTAAACAAGTACTACTTGGATATAATAAAACAGATGTACAGAAAAAGCACACCTAGTATAAAAATGGAAGGCCTTGGACCAGTATTCAATATAGAAAAAGGGGTAAGGCAAGGGGACCCACTGTCACCGAAACTGTTCATAGCGGTCTTAGAACATGTATTTCGAACCCTGCACTGGGAACACAAAGGACTAAAAATAAATGGTACGTACCTGAGCAATTTAAGATTTGCAGATGATATAGTGCTGCTGTCTGAAGACCCCAAAGAACTAGAAATAATGCCACAGTCACTAGCAACTCAAAGCAAAAAAGTGGGACTACATGTAAATGAAGACAAAACCAAAGTAATGACAAACAGACAGCCTATACAGATCATGCTAGACTCTTAACCGCTAGAATATGTCGAAGACTACGTTAATGTAAGTCATCTAATTTCCTTCAAATCAAGCACTGAAAAAGAAGTTGAAAGAAGAGTAAAACTCACATGGAGTAAGTATTGGTCCCTGAAGGAAATTTTCAAAAGTAAAATGCCTACTAAATTGAAAACTAAAGCCATGAACATCTGTCTACTCCCATGTCTCACTTATGCGTGCCAAACCTGGCCCCTAACCAAAAAAACGCTGAACAAACTGAAAGTATCTCAGAGAGGAATGGAGATAAGGTATCTGGGACTGAAACTTAGAGACAGAGTAAAAAACAAGTCAATCAGAAAAGTAACCAAAGCCACAGATGCAGTCAAACAAGCGCTACGACTCAAATGGAAATGGGCAGGGCATACACAAAGAACTAAAGACGAAAGGTGGACAAAGATCGCAACGGAATGGTACCCGATGGACAGCACACGAAGAAAAGGAAGACCACTCTCAAGATGGAGTGATGATATCAAACAGACAGCGGGATGTTTTTGGGGTAGAAAAGCTAAAGACAGGGAAACCTGGAAAGCTTTGGAGGAGGCTTCCACCGCTTTAGGCGGTCCTTATACAGAAGAAGAAGAAGAATAATACGTTTTAAAATAGTGAATTAGAATAGTGAAATATTAGTGAAATATTAACTTAAACTTAAAACACTTTTTTTGTATTTAAATAAGCAATCTTTCTACAAACTTTCAAGTCTCTAACTCAAAAAGAAAGTTTCCCTCATACAAAAATTGCACCCCTTTTTAACCCCCTTAGGAATGGTCTTTTCCAAAATGCTGAAAGTACTTAAACTTATATTGCGAATTTCATCGAAATCGTTAGAACCGTTCTCAAGAACGTGTTTACAAATACTCGTATAAATATATATATATATATATATACAAATATTGCTCATTTAATAGTATAGGAAAGGATAGAATAGGATACTAGTAACTAAAAAAACAAAATATTGATATATTCTATATATTAGGGGACAATCTTACACAAATCGAACTAGTCCTATGTGTTATGGGTACTAGACGACGATATATTTAATAGGTATATTTACATACTTAAATACATAGAAAACATCCAAGACTCAGAACGAAATATTCATGCTCTTCACACAAATATTCATAAATAGTTATTTTATTTGGCGACTTCGGGCTCAAAACTGGCCAAGAGAGTATTAACATTAGTAGGGAGTCGAACTTTAAGTTTTATTAGTAGATCATAGAGGGTGGACTGTTTCCACACTACTTCAAATTAAAGGAAAAATTGAAAAATTTAGGCTCCGAGCCGGATTCGAACCGGCGACCACAGGCATACATGGCCCGTCGCTACTAACCAACTGAGCTATCGGAACAATCTGTCTCAGCCCCTAAATCCTTCAATCAGTTCCTTCTTACAACGCCTTAGGGAGGCGTGTGGCGACATCTACCTAGAAGACATATGCTTCTTTAACGGCACCAACGTCTCAAATAGTATTGAGAAATCGTCAGTAACGATGCGCCACCCCATACTAAATTCATTTTTTTTATATAATGCATATATAAATCAATTTTTCCTTTAATTTGAAGTTTATAAATATCGTTAGCAGGCGTAACTGCATTATATAAAAAAAATGAATTCCACACTACTATTCGCAAGCGATGTACATCCCTGGTGCCAAAGATACTGGTGCGTAGGGTACGGGCCAGTGCCAACAGCATCCTGAAAATAATCGCTGAACGGATGGACTGTGGGTATCTAAACCACTGCTGTATGATGCACACAAACACACATGTTAACTACGAGGTCGCATAACATTTGACATTTTGAGATTTAAATTAGTAATTAATTATTTAACTTGACATCTTGTACAGTTTTAATTTGAATTTTTCATATACATATTATTATAATGGACTGTACTTAGCTACTAACCTTTAATGTAAATTTAATTCTGGCCTTAATTGTATCATTATCATTATTTCTTTAAATTGACTATGTGTGCTATTCTATTATTTTTATAGTTACTAATATTAAGCTAAGTATTATTTTATTACTAACAATAATGATCCATGTTGGTCCCTGAATAAATGAATTGAATAGAGACAGAATAGAGTTGTAGGACACTCGAGGAAAATGTGATCAATTGAAATCTATGTAGTCGATGTCTATCTAGATCTAGACTATAAATGTAGTAGTAAATGTGGGGTCCTGTCACTTGACGTATTAACTTTTAAGTACCCTAATGTTTCACTAGATCTAATGCATTTTTCTTCGAAACAGTGAAGTTTTCAGGTTTTCTTTGAATATCATCAAATAGAAGTCATTAAGTTAGATTAGATTTGTTCTGCAATAATTCTATAAGGTTTACTAATTAAGATAAACAAGAATTAGTATTAATGAAATATAAACATTAGGTCAAATGAGGCATTTAGGGCTAAAGAAAGAAAGGCCTAACTATCTAACACGGGAGAATCAATAAATGTATATGAGTGATTAAGCTATTTCATAATATTTATTACACAAATATAGGTACCTACATTAGTTCCACTTCATACATATTTTACACTTAACATACATGGGGCTTAGGGCTTAATGAATATTGTGTATAAGATGAAGATTCAGAAGAGAAATACACTGACCCCCTACACTAGGCACAGCCTGTCCTGTAGGTAGCCAATTCGAATATTTTGGTATTTGGTTGTTTAAAATGTTATAAATAAAAATACAGGTACCGCAGCCCGAACCATGTCACGACTTGCCAGTGGTGATAGGAGCCCAGTCTGATGAGTTGTTACCCGTGGCCAACGAAGAGGTTGTACAGTGTGATGAGTGGTTGCCCGTGGCCAACGAAGAGGTTGTACAGTCTGATGAGTGTTTGCCCGTGGCCAACGAAGAGGTTGTTCAGTCTGATGAGTGTTTGCCCGTGGCCAACGAAGAGGTTGTACAGTCTGACGAGTGTTTCGTGGCCAACGAAGAGGTTGTACAGTCTGACGAGTTTTTCGAGGCCAACGAAGAGGTTGTACAGTGTGAAACCTGGACTTATGTGAGTATTACATTAAGTAACCACTATATGTACCTACAGTCGGAACCATGTGACGAGTTGCTGGCAGTGATAGGAGCCCAGTCTGATGAGTGGTTGCCCGTAGCCAACGAAGAGGTTGTACAGTCTGAAAGCTGGAATGATGTGAGTATTACATTAAGTAACCACTATATGTACCTACAGTCGGAACCATGTCACGAGTTGCCGACGGTGATAGGAGCCCAGTCTGATGAGTGGTTGCCCGTGGCCAGCGAAGAGGTTGTACAGTCTGAAACCTGGACTTATGTGAGTATTACATTGAGTAACCACTATATGTACAGTCGGAACCATGTGACGAGTTGCTGGCAGTGATAGGAGCCCAGTCTGATGAGTGGTTGCCCGTAGCCAACGAAGAGGTTGTACAGTCTGAAACTTGGAATGATGTGAGTATTACATTAAGTAACCACTATATGTACCTACAGTCAGAACCATGTCACGAGTTGCCGACGATGATAGGAGCCCAGTCTGATGAGTGGTTGCCCGTGGCCAGCGAAGAGGTTGTACAGTCTGAAACCTGGAATGATGTGAGTATTACAATAAGTAACCACTATATGTACCTACCGTCGGAACCATGTCACGAGTTGCCGACGGTGATAGGAGCCCAGTCTGATGAGTGGTTGCCCGTGGCCAACGAAGAGGTTGTACAGTCTGAAACCTGGACTTATGTGAGTATTACATTAAGTAACCACTATATGTACAGTCGGAACCATGTGACGAGTTGCTGGCAGTGATAGGAGCCCAGTCTGATGAGTGGTTGCCCGTAGCCAACGAAGAAGTTGTACAGTCTGAAACTTGGAATGATGTGAGTATTACATTAAGTAACCACTATATGTACCTACAGTCAGAACCATGTCACGAGTTGCCGACGATGATAGGAGCCCAGTCTGATGAGTGGTTGCCCGTGGCCAGCGAAGAGGTTGTACAGTCTGAAACCTGGAATGATGTGAGTATTACATTAAGTAACCACTATATGTACCTACAGTCGGAACCATGTCACGAGTTGCCGACGGTGATAGGAGCCCAGTCTGATGAGTGGTTGCCCGTGGCCAACGAAGAGGTTGTACAGTCTGAAACCTGGAATGATGTGAGTATTACATTAAGTAACCACTATATGTACCTACCGTCGGAACCATGTCTCGAGTTGCCGACGGTGATAGGAGCCCAGTCTGATGAGTGGTTGCCCGTGGCCAACGAAGAGGTTGTACAGTCTGAAACCTGTACTTATGTGAGTATTACATTAAGTAACCACTATATGTACAGTCGGAACCATGTGACGAGTTGCTGGCAGTGATAAGAGCCCAGTCTGATGAGTGGTTGCCCGTAGCCAACGAAGAGGTTGTACAGTCTGAAACTTGGAATGATGTGAGTATTACATTAAGTAACCACTATATGTACCTACAGTCAGAACCATGTCACGAGTTGCCGACGATGATAGGAGCCCAGTCTGATGAGTGGTTGCCCGTGGCCAGCGAAGAGGTTGTACAGTCTGAAACCTGGAATGATATGAGTATTACAATAAGTAACCACTATATGTACCTACCGTCGGAACCATGTCACGAGTTGCCGACGGTGATAGGAGCCCAGTCTGATGAGTGGTTGCCCGTGGCCAACGAAGAGGTTGTACAGTCTGAAACCTGGACTTATGTGAGTATTACATTAAGTAACCACTATATGTACAGTCGGAACCATGTGACGAGTTGCTGGCAGTGATAGGAGCCCAGTCTGATGAGTGGTTGCCCGTAGCCAACGAAGAAGTTGTACAGTCTGAAACTTGGAATGATGTGAGTATTACATTAAGTAACCACTATATGTACCTACAGTCAGAACCATGTCACGAGTTGCCGACGATGATAGGAGCCCAGTCTGATGAGTGGTTGCCCGTGGCCAGCGAAGAGGTTGTACAGTCTGAAACCTGGAATGATGTGAGTATTACATTAAGTAACCACTATATGTACCTACAGTCGGAACCATGTCACGAGTTGCCGACGGTGATAGGAGCCCAGTCTGATGAGTGGTTGCCCGTGGCCAACGAAGAGGTTGTACAGTCTGAAACCTGGAATGATGTGAGTATTACATTAAGTAACCACTATATGTACCTACCGTCGGAACCATGTCTCGAGTTGCCGACGGTGATAGGAGCCCAGTCTGATGAGTGGTTGCCCGTGGCCAACGAAGAGGTTGTACAGTCTGAAACCTGGACTTATGTGAGTATTACATTAAGTTAAGACATTACTCTTTTTATATTTGTTATCCTTCAAAAGCTTAGCCATTCGGAGGGTTATGTCGGTAACCGTGGTTTTGCTGATAGCCACATTTATGCGATAATATTCAAATGGATTGAAATGGATTTTAGGTTGAAACTGCTCCAGTGGCCTCCAAAACGAATCCTGTCAAGCTGCCACCTGCGTGGCCCTGTCGTATTGTCAATCACAAAGCAGTACATGTTTCGGAATATAATGTAGGTTATATTATATTTACAAACTAAACTAGCTTTAGCCCGCAACTTCCACGCCGAACTCGTTTATATTATAATAATTAGCAACTTGAAAAAGTTGAAAAAACATTTTCATTTCAAAGTTCATTATCTCAAAAAAATCTTCAAAAAAAAAACGACTGATCCGATTTTGTTGAAATTTAGCTGAGAACCATTTCGATCACGTCAGCTTTCGGACATTAAAATCGGTTCATTCGTTTAGTGGCTACGATGCCACAAACAGACAGACAGACAGACATACACGTCAAACTTATAACACCCCTCTTTTTGCATCGGGGGGTTAAAACAGAAAGAAAACTTGTAATACATATCGCGGCGAATCTTGATCCCTATGACAGTTGTCATTTCCGTACAATTTATAACCTTAAAACGTAAAATTGTACTGAGATGACAGCTGTCATAACAATCATTTTTTTTTTTTTTTTTTTTATTCTTGTATTTTAAAGAGGCTTTTGTACACTCACGGTGACAATGCCAGCCTCATAGGAGAACACTTTTTACCACCTTTCAGTTAAGACTTAATTCTAGGTATTTATGATAGAACATATAGATTTTCATGGCATCATCAGACATAGGTTCAGCAAGTATCAAATTTATAGATGTAGTATTATCCAGTAAATTTCCTAAAATTCTTTGTCTTTCACTACTAAACCGGGTGCATTCTATTAAAATATGGACTAGATCTTCTACTTTGCCATATAACAATCATGATTCGCTGCGATACGCATAACTAACTAAACCTAAGAGCGGTTACTCACTGCGACTTTTGGCAGCGATACTTGCCATACATCATCTGTCAAAATCACGTGTGTCACTGTAGCGATTCAAAAACTCGGCACGTGTAACCGCTGTCTCCTATTGGAACCTAATAGTCCGGTGGCCGACTGCAAGGAACCCTACGTGATAAAAAAATAGAAAATGCCTATTCTGTAGGGGTAGCTGACTTTTAGTCACTTCAACTGCTCTTGGTCGGCCGCGGCTTAACTTAGCAAATTTTGCGCAAATGGCAAAAAAGTAGTACAAAAATTCATCGAAAAAAACGTCATCGAAAAATAGAATGAAACTTGTATGGTAGGATAGCTGCCTTTGAGGACAGTAAAAAAAAAGTGGTCTGCCAAATCCAGTGTTGGCAGGTTCCTGTGTCCGACCGAATTTGTGGTACCACGTGACTGCTGCATTTTACGTCATCGAAAAATGGAATGAAAAAAACGGATTATAATAGCTAAATTAAACCTGTTGACGTATGTCTTGGTCGGCCTCACCTTAGCCTGGCAGTTTTTGCAGTCCGACCACATTTATAAAAAAAATTTGCTAGTTTCAATTATTGAAAATATGGTTTCTTCATTGCTTAAACTGAACTAATAATGTTTAATTGAATAAGACTGTTGTATTAAGTTTTATCAGCTGCAGTGTTCCTTCTGAACCTCGCAGCGCACACTGGAACTCTATCAGCGACATCGATACCAATACATATATGTACCAGTGTGTAACCGCCATACGATAAATAAATAAATAAATCTCGCGTTAAAATCACGATTTTTTTTTCGATAATGTTGCATAACAGTTAGACATAATATTGAATTAGAAATTATATTTTGTATGGCAAGTATAGACTTTAACGCAAATTTTAAGGAGTTAATTGCAAGTTACGCATTCACTCCATAGTAAACGTGCCGAGAATATGGATAATGGATTGTGATTTGTGACGCCATAATCTATGCTCGTTTAATTAGAGTGTTTTCGGTGGGTGCCGGCGCGTCCAGATTTCAAATGCCTATATGTATCAGAAAAAAACATAAGAAAGTTTTAATGCTACAGTTGATAAAGACTGTATCGAAAAGTAATAAGGACAAGTGAAATATGTAATGACTTTTTAAATATTTATTATTTTACTTACGTATGTTCTTGGCTTATGTTTGAAATACATTTTAAAACGTTTTACTGTTAACTAATGTACCTATTATGTTTGCTTTCGGGCGACTTTTCGCACTTGACTTCGGACATTCTCATCAGATTCCGGACAACGATTACGGTGACCGTTTCGATGCTTTTAGCCAGTCTTTTTTAAATCTGTCTACGGAATCCGCTGCCGAGAAGCGTTGCCGAAGTGTACTTCTTCATGATTATTTTAAGTAGTTCGTGTTAATCGCACTCGCAGGCGGCCAAGATACAGGCTCAGCCTAGTTTGGCGTCTGACGGATATAACGTTTATAATTTAAGTGTGTTTTTTGTTAAATATTTTTTTTTTTTTTTTTTTTTATATTTCTCGATGGGACGTACCTCTGGGTAATTTAGCGGATTTATGTTCTTATCAACATATTGCACGCCGTGGGCTTCCATCCACTCTCTGGTGCGGGCAGCATAGTGGAACCTAGACAAATCGGGCCAAAATAAAGTAGAGCCCCTGTGGCGTCGAATCAGCGGCAAAACCATTTTTTGCAAACACTCCTTGATGTAAAGATCGGTAGTTATCGTGGAAGTAGTGATGAACGCCGTCGATTTCATGCCGCATTCGCATATGGCTGCATAATACCATTGCTTTAGACCCAAAATTTTCGGAATTAATTGACGTTTGGTTCTCACTCAGGAGTTCTCCTTTGCGAACAGTATAGTACTGGGGACCGGGTAGAACTCGAATAATCCAGTTTGACGTAGGTTTCGTCGTCTTGAATTATGCAATGTTCATTTTTGGTTGAAACCGTGTCGTTTAACTTTCGAAGACGAAGTTCAACATTTGCAGCCTGTTTTGGAGTTCGTTTAGGCTTCCTTTGCTTTCGATAAGTTACCAAGTCGTTACGCTTCTTGGCTCTCTGAACCATTCCTACAGAAATTCTGCACTTTTTAGCCACATCTCTTATCGAAGCACTGGGCGAGACTGGATTGTTCGCAATATTTTAGAGTCGATATTGCAATTATGTGAGCCAGTTCTTCGACCACTTTTCAGCTTGTCATTAAAAGAGTAGTCTTCCCCGTACTTTTTAATGACATTGTAAACCGCTGAACGACTCACCTTATCGAGTTCTGCGATCTTTCTCATGGACATACCCTTTTATCGTATGTATTTGTCCACAATTCGTTTTCGTTGATCGGGTGTTAGGCCTCTCATTTTTGAAATTAAAAGTAATCCGAAAAAAATAATTAAGTAATTGAGTTCAATACCATAGCATCTATGAAATAAAGCGAAGTTCATATTTTTAAAACAAATAAAACAAGAATGGCGGCCAGCTAAAGTTGTCCTTATACTTTTCGATACAGTCTTTAAATATTCCTCTGGATTATACTTTTGATTTTCGTAATAAAAAATAGATGCATATGCCCTATTGGCTGTGCGAGGAAAGACCCAGTCTTACGCTCACCTGAGAACCGGATAAGCAAGCAACTTAACTTCAATTAACTCCTATGATTTGCCAAAATCAGACGTAGTCATTGTAATTTTAGGTGGACTATGCTGTGCTGATTCCGATAAATAAGGATACTAATTTGCAGTACAACAAAGATCTTGTGGATAGCTCAGAACTCTCAGAGACCAGCAAAGTGAGTTATTATATATTTTGTATGTTCTTTTCCCAACGAAATTGTTTAAATACGGCGACAAGCCTTGACTTTACATGTTCCTGAATAATAAATAAATTACCAAATAGATAATAATTAATAACTGGAAAACTAATCACAATTTTATTTAACTGGTCCAATTGCTTTCAAGGTCTCCATGTTTTTATTATATTTTAGATTGAAAATGCAACGCCCATACCAAGTTATGCCATAAAAAAAATCAAGATGAATCGTCAATTATTTGAAGCGATTCGAGTTACTCTAAAGGTAAGACAAGATAATATTAAGGTCTATCAACTTTTTTTTGTGACAGAGTTTCTTAGAAAAATAGTATAAATTGGACTCCTATCATGTTAAGGAGATTCCCACCATGTAATGGGTTTACCAATATAAGAAAGAAAGAAATATACATTTATTCACTAACACACAGGACACACATATTAAACTAAAAGAAAACAACTAAAAAAAACAAAACAAATACACGTGTTTAGTGGATTTAAGTAAACCCCATAAAATCATAGTTTTAAAGAGTGACCCAGTAGACGTAAAAATGGAAACACGCAACAAAAACTAGTTGATTTAAACTTTGTATTGTATTTTTTTCAGTCGCCCTCTTTAATAGAGGAGTTTAACTTCAAATACGAGCCTGAGCCGTATTCCGAATCAGGGTGCAAATCGGGACCAGAGCTGGCACGCGAGTGGGAACTCGATTTGGCACGCGAGTCGGCGCTCGAGTCGGAACGCAAGTTGGTACTTGAGTCGGAATGCAAGTCGAGACTCGAGTCTGAACGCGAGTCGGTACTCAAGTCGGTACTCGAGTGGGCCCGCGAGCTGGCACCCGAGTCGGCACTCGAGTCGGGACTCGAATCAGAACGCAAGTCGGGGCTTGAGTCGGAACACAAGTCGGGACTCGAGTCTGCACGCAAGTTGGTACGCAAGTCGGGACTCGAGTTGGAACGCAATTCGGGACTCGAGGAGGAACGCAAGTCGGGACTCGAGTCAAAACGTACGTTGGAACGCAAGTCGGGGCTCGATTCGGAACGCAAGTCGGAACTCGAGTCGGAACGCAAGTCGGGACTCGGGTCGGAACGCAAGTCGGGAATCGAGTCAGACCCAGACTCTGAATCAACGCGGTCTTGTCAGTCAAACTATGAGGACCCGGAACATTTCCCTAACATTATCTTTGCAAATGCGTTTAATTGGCTCGCAGACAAAGAGGAACAGCAGCAGGAAACAATTTTAGAACAAGGAGATGAATCGGCGGAGCATATTCACTGTCACTTAGTAAGTAGGCCAGTAATACAGGTTTTTCAAGTTATTAAACAAGCAAAGATAGTTTTGATTCCAAAGAGGTTTTAAATTAAAAAGTAGGATGACCATTATTTCATGTACAAACATTTGCCGACCAGCAGAAGGCAAGGGCGGTAAATAAACGATCCGAGGCATTCTTCGCCCGTGGTCGGTACTACAACAATTTACCAAACCAGGAAATCGGATTTTCCGCACGCGTAGCGGGCAGTTATGACTTTATCGCCAGCTGTGAGTAAAGTAATAATAGATTAGTGACAAAAAAAATTTTTGGTACCATTTTTTATTGCCAACTGTACTTTTCTGTATCCCGTCATCAACTACTCATTGAGACGATTCTAACGAGCCCAAACTCAACGGGGTTACGTCGGTTAAGTACTGAATTTCCATGGCCACCTTCTGTCTCCATCATCAGATCAGCTCGATGGTACCATAATAATGAATTGTCATCCAAACTATACTTAAACCCAAAATTTCTCAAAAGCATAACTCGTAATACAGGCAGACGCCTCTTTTCAACTCTCTTTATTAGAAAGATACTTCAGCTTGTAGGGGTCTATTTCTCAAGCTTTCACAATTGACAACATTTCATAACTTTTAGCCCTTAGTTCGATTAGCTCAATGTATTCTACTCGAAAAGAGGAACACGCTGGTAGTTTTATATTTCCAGTATTATTTATGTTCAATTTTTTACCTTTTTTTTTGAAATGCATTCATAGCAAATCCAATTCTATTGCAGAATAGGCACCTTGCTTTAGTCCCGTTCCGACGAAAACGTTTAAAAAGTTTAAATTTCATTTTCGGGTGGGTTACATTGACGCCATCTTGACAATGTTTGTTTTTAATTTGGTATATGTAAACAAGACTAAAGCAAGGTGCCCATTCTGCAGTAGAATTGGATTTGCTATGAGTGATTTTTTTTAAATTCGTAAAAAATTGAACATAAATAATACTGGAAATATAAAACTACCAGCGTGTTCCTCTTTTCGAGTAGAATACAAGGAGCTAGTCAAATCATGGACTTAGAATTATGAAATGTTGTTAATTCGTTTATTCGTTCGGGAAGACACACACAATATGTGTCAATTGTATTGTATGTCTACTCCCTTTGTCTGTGTGTCTTTTGAGTAGTGAATAAATGCCTTTCTTTCTTTTTCTTTCTTTCATAGGTAACAAATCCACCAAGCGAGTGGCCTTGCACGGGCGAGCATTGTCGGCTGCAGGGCTTGTACGATGATGAGGACTCGAGGATCCTAAGCGACAGCCCTCCGGGCACGTCCATTGTCAGGTCAGTCCAAGTTAATTACATTCTACTAATCAGTATAAGGCGGCCTATACACCTGTAAGTTACTTACGTAAGTTCAGTACAAATATTGCTTACAGACGACTTACGTGAGCAGTATTTGTACTTAACTTACGTGAGAACTTACAAGTGTACAACAGGACTAAGGAGCACCTAATAATCACTAGTTAGATTCTCATTCATGGATTAGGTTTTTTACAATATGAATATTATATCAAATATATAATTAGAATTAAATATTACAATTAAGTTTAACAATTCAAATATACACAAAGACTTACAGCTAAAATATGTACATATTTACAAATTTCCTATAAAGTAGTCCCCCAGGTCGGCGCTCTGCGGTAGGGTGCCCATAAGGCTGGCTACGTTTCCTCGCTAAATGGCGATGCCAATTCTTTGACCGAGAAACAAGCCAGCCCTATGGTCAGCAGTGTGCTCGAAGAGACGTTTTTTTAGAACCCGGCATAGATCTTGGGCGTCTGGACCCCACGGCCCAAGGGTATCTACTCCGAAAGATTCGATTCTTGTAAGTTTTTATCAATTTCATTTTACATAGGCGGGTTACCAAAAAAAAATCTACAACCGTTTTAATGTTACTTGTTAGAGAGAGAAAACGCTCGGGGATCGTGATGTCACGATCCCCGAGTGTCATAGTACATGACAATCGTTTCATATGAAGGTGCGTATTGCGGAAAAGGGACGGAACATAAACCCCTCTTAAAACTTTGGACACTTATAACTTTGTGATTATTTAAGCTCTTGCTTTAGTTTTTTCTCCATTTGACTACATTTTTGATCCTTTTTCGACAAAATACAACATTATTGATTATTTTATTTTGTGTCTACACCCCTATTCTATTGACATACATTTCACCGAAGACACCCGAGATAAACGTCAAACAAGAAGATGTTTTGTTTGACGTTTATCTCGGTGTCTTTGGTGAAATGTAGGTTAACAAACTTGCTGATAGATAGTTTGATGCTCTGCTACTTTCGTGCTTGAGGTTGATGAGGAATAGCCGTCAAAGACGAAGAAGGTAGTTTTTGTTTTCCAAAATTACAGACTTTCAAGAGCAGACATCTCGAAAACTATACAAGATATCGAAAAACTTGATCGAATAAAACTTGTAGCAAATTTAATCAGCTTTCATTTTGTAAATGTAGTCATGTCGCTAGGACGCATAGTTTCCGAGATATAAGCGTAAAACCGAAAAATGGGAAATACCAACCCCATCTCTGGCTCAAGTGCTACGGGAAAGGACTTTTGATATGTTCAGCTCATAACTAGTCCAAACAAAGTTACGAAGTCAAAAATTGTGTTCTAAGCATTTTCCTCTATGCCTCTTTTTGAGCATTAATTTCCTGAACTATTGTCAAACTAGCGTACGGCATGCTTGATGGTAACTACACACCACATTGACACTTGTGACTCCAAAAGACTCTCCAGCGCGCCCGACTCTTAACACGTTCCCTGTCCGGGTGCCCCCAATGTGGGGCCACGAACCTTTTTTTCAGGAGTCCGTGTCCCCACTATGGGTCCAGGGGTTGTTCACGGCTCCGAACTACAACTGTCACTTGGACTTGTGACATTGACGGACAATTTTGTATGGGGACAGGGAACGTGTTAAGAGGATCCAATGCCCCAATGACCTTCGATCTGAATCCCTTAGTTTTTTATGTTTCTTGTAGCTTATCGTATTAACAACAACAGCTTTAAGCAATATAGTATCCCATATTTATTTCAAACATCACTGTCTTCGAGACATTTGGCATCAAAGTTGAACAATTTTAGACCAAAAAACTGGTTTTCTGGTCATAACTTTTGTGTTAATTAATTAGTTTAAAACAAAACCCTACACAGATTTAATAGAGACATCACTGACATCAGAGACGAACCCAAATATGTAGATTTAGTATATGTTAGATTTTTCACAGCAATCTAGATACGAAAAAGGTGTTTTTATAGACAATGTTTAAAAAAGATACTATTCATTTCTTTCAAAATATGGTCTCCAAAAATGGAGATTAAAGATTGAAGAATCGATAGCCGTTTGCCTTATAATTCTATCTGTAGTGCAAAAGTAGGAGATGCGATTCAAAACTAGTCAAAAATCGATGGAAAACCTCTTGTTGATTTGTGGATTCGTTGCTAACTGCAATAATACTTGGTTGCCTACTGTAGTCTAAGTAACTTTGGTGTCATATTTTTCTGTTGTGTGGTTGTGTTTTCCACTATTGTTTTTTTTTAGGTCTAAGAAGAATGTTGAACCCGGCCGGCCGAAGTGCAAGCTCTGTGGGCGGAGCTTCGTTAAAATCTCTATGCTTTGGCATCATTTTGAAAGGTACTTTTACATACATTGAAAGAAAGAAAGAAAGATACATTTATTCACTAACACACAGGACACACATATTAAACAAAAAAAAAATTACAGTAAAAAACATGTAACAAGTGTGTCTCTGCGGCAGTGAACCGGACACTGGCACATACATATACATTAATGACGCCCATTTTCCGGAGGGGGAAATAAATACAATCTTAAATAGATAGAAAACATCCACGCTATCTATTTGGTTGTTGACGATCATAATAATGACTTCATGTAAATTGACAAATACAAATACAAATACAAAATATTTTATTTGTTAAACATAGGTATGTACATCGGTGTTACAGTTTATGGTTTGTTTCACTATGTCTTGCCTGTTAAGGCATACAAATAGCCACAAAATAGCATGCAGCATGCACTTACACACTAGATATAAGTCGTTAATTATGCTATCATTTGCTTACGTTATGCTATCATCGCGTGTTGGGTATCAATATGAAAGAAGAGAAAATTTACAGTTCAAATATATAAAAATATTATTCATAGTTACTTTTCCGTAGTCGGAATATAGTTTTTTAATAATTTTCTTATTTCTTTATGTATTTATGTGATATTATTTCAGGTCTCATATGGATGCAAAACTCAAATGCAGCGAGTGTCGTAAAGAGTTTCGCAACGAGACTGAACTCACGTTTCACAAAATGAAGCATCAATTTCAGGTAATACAATATCTATATAATTTTTTTTTTCAGTGGTGAGAGCACTGTACTGTACGCGGCACAAAAGTTTGCGTGTCTGAAGTTAGCCTCGAGTCGCCTCCCGCATACACCGTCCGACCCCTCTGACACCTTTGCGGCGCTACTAGTAGCTAACATCAGAATCGCGTTAACTGATCTAAATCGTATTGTACCGGCAATACAGGGTCGCAGGTTCGAGTCATGTATAGGGCTATAGCCGATGGTTTCTTTTTCCATTATATTCATTCTCTGTATCATCGCGTTTAAAAAAATATATCGTGGTAACTTCCACGTTAAATTAACACAGGCAGGGGAGTTCTGTTTGAACAGCCGGTGCGAGCGGACGCTGTTTTGGGAGCCTTCCCCGATGTCTCGTTACGCCATAAAACTACACAATGCGGTCCTTCAAAGCAATATCAAACAGATAGCCCAGATGTGCGAGCGCCGCGCCCCGTAGTCCCAGCGATCGATTTACCCCACTCATCTTCTTGAGATCGCGAATAAGTGCCGGATTATAGAAACGTGTAGGGTCATGTGTTAGACAGTGGTGCAGTCAGGAACAGTGGCGCATAAACGGATTACCAGAAAGGGATAGCTCTATTTTATCCGTTCCGTCTCGTTAAGAAAGCCCTCGACGCAGGAGCACGAACGAACTAGTCGGGTGGTGTCTGCGCCGCAAGGTTGTTGTGTGAGGAGGATTTTTTTGTGTGAGTGGTGCAAATTACTAGTTTGAGGTAAGTTTTATTTATGTAACCGTAGCTGTAGTGTTCATCATTCATGCTGATCGTATTTTTTATCGCACTATATGCTTATCTGGGGAGGCAGGGGCGTAAAATTTAATCGGAAATAGACATTACATTTTTCATAGCATGTGATTATTTTCAAAATGGCGGTGTTAGTCTACAGTGGAGCAACTCGTAAAGGTACACAGTGGATAATTAACCACTGTGCACTGTACTAAGTCGACTGTATGATCCAGTGTGTACTACACCTTAATGCATTGGGAATTTCAAATTTTACTGTTAAGGTGGTTCGATTGCCATACAAAACGTTATTTAACATTCGCAGGCTAACGGCGTGATATTTTAAGAAACTTATGTAATAAACTTTCATAAATTGCCTTCCCATTTGCGCCAAATTCCCCCTTTCCTAGAATAAACTTGTATAAACTAGATTAATTTGAGAAATTGGTTTGGGACGTGATATTTTGGGAAAACTATTTTTCTCAAATTAATCTAGTTGATACAAGTTTATTCTAGGAAAGGGGGAATTTGGCGCAAATGGGAAGTCAATTGATGAAAGTTTGTTACATAAGTTTCTTAAAATATCACGCCGTTAGCCTGCGAATGCCAAATAACGCTTTGTATGGCAATCGAACCACCTTAAGATATGAGGTTGATGACTGTAGAAAAAAAGATCCTGCTTACAATAAAAGTTTTTTAACAAAAAAATTTTTTTTTGACAGAAACTCGTTTTTTTTAGGATGCCTTGTCCGCCAAAGCCGCGTTCTATCGGTGGCCACACCAAAGAAAACATGAAAAAGGCCCTTCAGCAAATCCACCGAGGAGTTAGCGTGTGACAAGCTTCGAAATTATTGGGAATTCCCTTTACAACCCCATTCAGGTAAGATTCTGGAAGGAAGAAACAAGAACTTAGAATATTAAATTAGTTTCCTGAGGAAGAAAAATGGTAATAAGTATTACATACCTGCCGTACCAGATCTCTCATATGTGAATGAAGATGATATTAAGTTGATTTTGCCTATACCTGCAGTTGGTGGCAGTACAACAAGACAGCAATGGTATTATTGCTTTTCCATCGACTTATCTCAATTGAACATGTGCTGAATAATTTTTAATCTCTTAATAACCCATTAAGAATGTCATTTTTTTCCATAAAAGATGTGATTTTTATTTTTTTTGTAAGTAAAACCAAAAAGAAATGGTTTTATTTTCGTTTACCTAGTTATGTTATAAGAATTTATAAAGATGTAAATATTTTATTTTTGCAATGTGTGATATCATGTTCTGCTTTACGTAATGTAAGTGACTGATTAAAATAAGTCGTTGAGTTTTTTCTTGTTACTATAATTAAAATGATTAATAAACAGTAAGACTGTTTGATTTCTGAACAAAACTGTATTATTTCCCCAACTTAATCCAAAATGATCCAATGTGTACCACCCCGAACCACTGTATAAATGAGGCCGAGCCACTGTTTCGACCCTATCGTACACAGTGGCTCAAATCTGTTTTTTTTTTAAAACACAATTATTGTTATACATATGGTTAACTTAAAAAAACGAATAATACATATGTAAAATATAATAAATTCACTATACACACCCATAATATCACCTTCCTATGACCATTTATTTCGGAGTTATGACCGTTGGAAAAAAAGTGACCCACTGTATACCACATGACCCTAGTGTGTTAAGTGAATATTACGAGGGTTCAGTCCATCTAGGTATTAGGCGCGTAAAATCAGTGCGTGTGCCTCTAACGGGAAGCGGCTATGCGCAGCAACACGGCAGAATCAACATCAACGGCAATCACAGCCATCACAGGCCCGGGTGAGAGCATTCCATATTACTTTTTAGGTAGAAGGTATACTTCTTTAATGAAGCAGTTCGGGTTACATGGTCGCAATTAGAGTCCAAACTACTGGCTAGGCTAGACGCACGAATAGGACCTACAGGCCCATTACATAATACGTAGGGGTAATATTGTATATATGTACTCAATATTTAATTTTTGTATTGTATTCAATGTTGCCTTCAGTGCCTTTGTTAACTTAGTAAGATTTTACGTTAGATTACAGTGTGTCAATTACCAAACACTTAATTTATTTTACGCACTTTAATGAACCCCGTAATAAGCTCCTGTCTAGAACGCTTCGGCAGTGTCATACATATATGTGGTGGATCATAATATGTGTTAGTAATATTTGGCACTTATAAGTAATAGTATTTAACAACTGAGACCTACAAAACAGATTCATTGAGAAATGAAATCTAGATCAGTTATACAAGTAATTCGCTAGGCGTCCCTACTAACACAATGAGTAGTGGATAAGGGCTACGGGGCTAGACGAGACTGAAACTGGACTGAACTGTGGTAGTGAGTGAAACACCGCGAACCTATATCTATTAAAACTACGAAAATTAGCCCATAATGTAATAAGCAAAGTTTGACAGTAAGATGACTTGAAAAGAAACTACGCGGGAGACGAACATTGAATAGTGATACATCTGCCTGAACCTTAACAAAAGAACCCAAAAAATTATTCGTTTCTAGGTAGCAGCGCCTGAGTGCACTTCCTTGAAATGTCCAGATTTTATGGATTCACGCCACGCTAGATGGATTTAAATAGGCGAACGATATTAACAAAATAGAGGATAAAAATGCTACATAAACTTGTAATAAATAAAACACTAGAACGAAAAGAAAACCAAACTCTCAATTAAACTGGATGCAAAAAAACCTAGAGCTTAAGTCTGGAGAAAAAAAGCGTTGAATATGCAAGCCTCAGAAGACTGCAGAACCTTACAACTACAAATAAATACGAGTTATTCCACATGACGAGAACTTCTCCCCAGGAAGACCGCCAAACTACGGTAACAGGCAAATTAAATACTGGCTATCGATGCCGGTCAACTCTCCTAGTGACAGTGTTTGTGGCACTCTGTTTTGTAGTGCAGTGAGCAGTGTTAATATATTGGTTATGTTTATGTAAATAATGAATGTTGTGTCTGTGTCTACAGTAAAAAAATATGGTGGTGGTGTAGTGACAAAGATTAAAGTAATATTGTAAATCTTTGAAGTAGAGAAATAAAAATAAGCCATACGATAAATGAAGTAATAGTGCCCGCATCACGTATATTCTTGTCAAGCAGCAAGTCATTCACCTACATGAATACGTATACTGGAAAATAGTAGTTGTCGTCGTTGCGAGTCATATTATGACCTCATGACATACAACATACAACCCCAGAGGCAAACAATTAAAGAGAATTTCTACAACAACGCACAAGAAATCGACGCAATGGAAGAAACTGATTGCGAATCAGAGGAACAGGTAGAATGATCTCGAAATAGCGAGCTGGAACTGATCTCCGAGAACACCTTCAACATGAGAAGACTTTATAAAAAAGCAACGTGCATCATTTCACCAACGCTCATCCCCCGACGAAGTATCCTTTCTCTCCTCTTTTCCAATATTGGCTAAAGGCTGCATAGCCGGTCGATTGTGGCCGACTGGTTGCGGCTGGTCGGTCTTCCCTTCCCATCCCAGAGCGTGTCACTCCCCACAAAATTGCGCCCCCTGGTATATCCGGCTCGTCCGGGTCAGGCTTCCTGGCTGGGTGTGGTGCATATGTTCATGTTCAACTTCCACGTTAAATTAACACATAAACAAAAATATTTCATAAAATAATTTGTTTCGTTAAGAAGTGTAATATTATAATATATGTCATGTATTTAGTCTGATATGCAATTTTTAGGGTTCGTACTAATGGAATTGACTATTAGAAGCCCCATAAATAAGTCTATATCGTTTATTTTAATACTAAACACTCCTAAGCACATCAACCGCCATAACAGGTTCGGAAAGTAAGGTTTGGGATACAGAGTCAACTTGACAGCTAGGTTAAACGCAGGGACTGATTTCGGTTACGGTTATACCGGTATTCCATTACGGTACCGTTATGTCGTAAAGGTTATGCGCGCCGCGCTAACATAACGGTACCGTAACCGTTTTGAAATATCGGTTACCGGTATTAATTTCAAATGTTACCGAAACCTTAATAATACAGGTGTTTTTTCCGGGTCTAACGCGATATTTATTTCCTTTTATTTCTGACGTTTCGACACGGGTTGCACCGGTCATGGTCGCAGATAACTGTCGTCCAAGCAAGTTGTCAACAGAGATATGGGTTTACAATATTTCACTACCCCTCCAAAAGTCGATAAAAACATGGATGGTACACCCGAAATAAGTCCACTACCCGTCCATTTTTAATGTTTATTGTCTAGGGCACGGCACACAACACTTACAGTATCCGCTCACAGATCCGAAGATATACGAGATTTCAGTTTCTGAATCACTGGTCCCCAAGTCGCCGATAAATTGAAACCTTCATCCCTATTGAAGTTCTTCGGGTGTTTCCTGATTTCAATTGCCTCTCGTACCATCTGCGGGTAGTAGTGGCGTTCAGTAGTGAGGATTTCGGGCTTGTGCAACTCAATCCAATGATTCGATCCACTGGTTAGTAGGTGGTCCGCTATTGCGGATTTGTTTATTTGTCGATTTTTGACTGCCGCTATATGTTCCTTCACTCTCTCTTGAACGCTTCGCTTAGTCTGGCCAATATAAACACTCCCACAACTGCATTCCACCTTGTAGACCCCGGGATTTTGGTACGGGATGACATCCTTTGGACTGCGTAACTGATTCGCTACTTTGTATAACGGCGTATATACAGTCTTAATGGAGAATTTCTTGAGTACTGTTCCAACTTTGTCCGTTACCCCTTTCACATATGGCAAAAATGCTGGTTGTCTGCTAACCTCCGGTTGCCTCTCCCCCCTCTTGGTTGTACGCTGCATTCTCCCATTATACCCGTTTCGTCTGAGTACCTCTTGCACATGGGTTAGTTCCTCATCTAGGTGCTCAGGGTCATATAAGGCGTGTGCTCTGTTAACCAGCGACGCTACCACGGACTGCAGGTGCCTCGGGTGATGATGAGAAGACCCATCCATATACATACATACATATATCTTATCTACTCTTTGATTTATGCTAAGTCTTCGGACAGAATCGGGCCTTCAAGTAACATCTGAGTAACTTTTCGACCCGTTGTATCGACGTTAGAACTGGCTTGAAAACTATCCATTACGTAACGACATTTTAACAAAAGCTATTTGGCAACTTGAATCTACTCTTAGACGTTTATCTCGAATCTAATTAACGTATAATCGAACGCTAATTTAATAGTTTTCTTTTGTACGAAAACTACCTACGCGTGGGCGCCCGCTGACCCGCCACCAGGAGATAATAGACAGATCTCAAGTCAACGGATGTTGTTCGTCGAACCAAGTCGAACGGAACACATAATATGAAATTTTACCTTCCAATAAAATTAATATTATGTTTCCTGAGACGAACAACATCCGAATAATGGCATTTCCTCCGCAACAATGGGAAAGCCAAGATGGCGGCGGGCGCGCGGGCGCTGGCTGTGGGTTTGACAGGAGGGGAGGCTGTGACTTCACAGTCACAGCGATGGCATAGAGCGACAGGTTTGACGCAAACGGCTACGATCGATCGTGCGCAGTGGCGCCCTTTCAAGTCAAGTCAACGGATGTTGTTCGTCTCAGGAAACATAATATTAATTTTATTGGAATGTAAAATTTAATATTAAAGAGGAAAAGTGCCCTATTACGCGTACAAGCATTGTCCGCTCGTCTCGTGCGCGCCACGCTCAGTTCTGTGTATAATTTCAATATCACATAGTCCATTAGTTCATTTCAATACTTACTCCGGCAAATAATCTGGCACCCTCCGTCGGCGCCTCCTCCCGGGCTTCAGTGTAGCCTTGATTTTTCTGTTATCCAGTAATCTAGATTTTAATACTGCCGGATTAGCGAGACTACTGTACTGAAATCGACACATGTTGCTTGTGCAGAAAACAGTAGAGTTCCAGTTCGAAGCGCCTTCCCGGCACGCGTGCCTGGAGTGCGCGGTGCGGTGTAAGGGCCAGCGGCACCTGCGCATGCACCTGAGCACGCGCACACATCTCGCCAAGATGCTGTGGAGGTGAGTATCAGCCGTTACACACGGCGATAGATTTATAGGTTTTTTTTTTTAATTGAGTAACAAACAGTCTTAAAAAACACATAAGTAACTTAGCTATGTCTATGTGAGTAATGCTATAACAGACCTATAGTTTCATACTTTTTTACAAAGTTACAAGTTAAATAAACTAAATTTCTGTCAAAATTTTCATTTTTGGTACAAGCTTTTAATGCCGACTGTACTTTTCTGCATATCATCATTGAGAAGATTCTAACGAGCCCAAACTCGATGTGTCGTTGTCGTTTTATTGCGAAGTTCCTATGGCCACCTTCCAGCTCTAGCATCACATCAGCTCCAAGTCATCATAATATTGCATTGTCATGCGATATACATATGCTTGCAAAATTTCAGCTCAATTGGATAACGGGAAGTGACTGAAAAATGGATTGCAAATTTTGACGGACAACTTACATATTTACATACATACGAACAGTGCAAGTTAATATAAAGCTTGTAAAAATGTAAAATATGTTTAAATTAAGACCAAATGTCATAAATATGTAAATACACTTATGACAGTTAAGTACATTTACAACTTACACCATTATACAATGCAAAAAAAGAAAGAAAAAGTTTTGAAGGGAAACCAGAGCCTTGAAGCGGAGAAGACGTTTACACACACTCAAACCGATTGCCCTTGCCTTATACGCAGCCTGGGGGCAAACACATCATGTGCTCAGAAGAGATCATATTTCTTATTGAGTTCAGCGAAATCCTGCAATTCTGTGAGGTAGCAGGACTTGACCTTAGAATAATAACGCATAGAAGGATAGTTTCATACGGCCGACGCGCCAAGCGTGAGGCATAAAATGGATTCATGTAGTTGTGATCAACTCGTATTCACACGCGCCAATACGCACACAAACGCACCAATTTTGTTCCACCGATCGGCGTACCGGGCCATTTATGGCCGAGTTTAGGTGGCCTCTCACCGTTGCGCGTGAACTGCGTTTCTATGCGTTATTATTCTAAGGACTTGACCAAGAATTATAGTGAGTTGGGATCACAATAGATCAGCAATGATATGGTTTAGTTTTTTAGCTATTTGACATTTAATTTTAAAATGTATAATTTTGATCGTACTGAAGTCGTCATTTTAAGTTTTATTGAATTTTGTATGCCTTGTGGCAAAACACTGTCAGACATGTTTTTTTGATACCTTACCATACCTTTCTATACCTACCTACCTGTGTTTTACAAATAAATGATTTCAATTGAATTGAATGGTCGCAGTGATATAGTCAGCATCAAAAGTAGCTACGGAATGGAAGACGTCAAAAGTTTTCATTCCCTTTTAATAAAGACTTTTGACGTCTTCGTTTGCGTAGCTACTTTTGATGCTGACTGTTCAAGAGCTTTGTAGCCCGGAACAGCCACTTAATACACGCTGGAATAATAATAATTATACACACGGTGACTTTTGACAAGCTTTCTATTAACTTGTTATGTATGTACATCTACATACCTAACTAATAGTTAGTTAGTATCTGTTTGTTTGGGTGGAATCTTGCAACTCAATTTTGAAGCAGATATCTTCAACCGATTGAACTGTAATTTTGGGTAAAGGTATAGTTTGGGTGACAATTCAATATTATGGTACCATCGAGCTGATGGAGACAGAAGGTGGCCATTGGAATTCAGTACTTAACCGACGTAACCCCGTTGAGTTTGGGCTCGTTAGAATCGTCTCAATTAGTAGTTGATAACGGTATACAGAAACAGTCGGCAATAAAAGCTTGTACCAAATATGAAATCTTTGACGGAAACTTATTTTTCTCCAAAGCGCCGGCAAAATTCTTATATATAACACTTTAAACTCTCGCGCTTTGTACACATATTTAAATACTGTTTAATCCGGGTCTAACGCGATATACGCAGATAACTCATCAGTTATCTGCGACCATGACCGGTGCAACCCGTGTCGAAACGTCAGAAATAAAGGTAAATAAATATCGCGTTAGACCCGGATTAAACAGTATTAAAAATTCTTATGTGGCAGAAAACTGAAATGATGTTTTTTTCAGGTTTCAATGTGATATCTGCAAAAGAAAATGTCTGGACAAGAAGCAGATGGCTGAGCATATTCAGAGAGAACATTTAGCGAAGGTATATTTCGCTTATTAATCCACATAATATCATTGGGTGACAAGCAAAAGTCACTACCAAAACTGTCACTGCTCTTCAAAACCTCGTATCTCGGTACGTAGTCGATATCGAGATACGACCTTTGATTTAAGTAGGTATTTGTTACTTAGTGAGTTTTGCTTGTCACCCGACGATATACTAATATTATAAATAGGGAAAGTATGTGAGATTGTATGTTTGTATGCAAAGGGTAATCTCCGGAACCGCTTATCTGATTTCAAAAATTATTTTACCTGCATGTAAAATGGACTTTATGGATGGTTATAGGCTATGTTTTATCCTGCGGTCTTTCTCTACAATACGCAGCTACCCAAACGTTGTCTGCAAGAGATCGCTAAAGCGATAAGACCGCCTGTTGCTACCTAATTTTGTGTTGAGTAATTGTTTTGTAATGATTTACTATTTTTAAACCCCCGACGGAAAAAGAGGGGTGTTATAAGTTTGACGTGTCTGTGTGTGTGTATCCTGTCTGTGGCATCGTAGCTCCTAAACGAATGGACCGATTTGAATGAGTTTTTATCCGAAAGCTGACGTGATCGAGATGGTTCTTAGCTACGTTTCAAGAAAATATGTTCAGCAGTTTTTGAGATATTGGACTATGAAATGAAAATGTCGGGGGCTTTTCAACTTTTCTAAGTTTTAGTACATCATCATCGTCATATATTTAAAAGTAAAACAAATACTAGATAATCAATTAAAACAATTGTGTAATGTGCTGCCGTTTTTATTTTTTAGGGTTCCGTACTCAAAGATTAAAACGGGACCCTATTACTAAGACTCCGCTGTCCGTCCGTCTGTCTGTCACCAGGCTGTATCTCACTGATACCGTGATAGTTCCAGCTGAAATATTCACAGATGATGTATTTCTGTAGCCGCTTTAACAACAAATACTAAAACACAGAATAAAATGGTTTTTTATAGATAATGGTACGGAACCCTTCGTGCGCGAGTCCGACTTGGCCTGTTTTGGCCTGTTTTTTTAAACATACCATTTGAACAAGTTGTTCGAGCACCAAGTTTAACCGCACATAAGTATAGTAAATAGCATAGATTTTGTTTTTTTTACGTCGCAAGTATGCTTACAGAGTCTAGTATGCTTACAGAGTAGGTGGTTGGCAGTATGTAATTTTTCCTTTGTCAGTTTAATATTAAAAAGTTGGAGTAGCGGATAATAATGGTTTTCATACATCACTTCTTGGCGTAAGGCCAAGAAGAAATGTAGGGAGCCTTAAACAAGAAACTTCATGACTTTATTTCGTGATATTAACGCATACATTTCCGAGCATGTTTGAGAAATAGTAGATTGTACAACAAGCGCATAAAACGAGCAAATAACAAATACTTAATTGCAAAATAAAATAGAATAATTGCTTATTCCCGTTACTTAACTTTTTAAAGTTTTTATGTTTAATTTTTGACACGTGATATTAGACTTAGGTACTTCATACTGCCAAGTCATTTAATGGTTCAATACGTTTTAAAATAATAATTGACTCCTATTTTATCTGGTTTTATTAATTTAGTAATGGCAAACACAAATGTGAAATTTATTAAAGCAAATCAAATCAAATGGCAAGGTTATTCTACGAAGTTTTATTGTGTGTGTGGCTGTTAGGCCCGATTACCTTAGTCTTTAAAACAATTTTACTTTGTGCACTAGAGCATAAAAGTGGCATTTTGTGCAGCATACATCCAGCACAAAGAACCGAATATTTGTTCCTGAGTCATGGATGTTTTCTATGTATTATTTATTTATCTATATAAGTATGTTTATCTTCGTCTAGTACCCATAGAACAAGCTTTGCTAAGTTTGGGACTAGATCGATTTGTGTAAGATTGTCCGCAAAAAAAAAAAAAAGGCGAACTTTGCGAGCATGAGAAGTGAAAAGAGTATTTGTATTGTATTGTATAATTGTATATTATTTTCAGGAGGCAGTACAGTGTACCATGTGTTCAGCCAGCTTTAGAAGCGCACGCTCGCTGCGGGCGCACGTCGCCAAACACATACTCGACTTGCAAACACAGACAAACATACAAACAGAGAAGCAAACAAACGCAAAGGCGCGCAAGCGGGCACGGGACACGCACGCAAAGAGAAATGAGAATACAGAGGTTCTTAGGAATGGAGAAGAAACGCATATAGAGATACAGACGAACGGACAGACGCGCAAGAGACCACATGATGTAACCAAGACGGACACTGCTGGACATAGGCCTCCCCCAAAGAGTGCCACAAATGACATTTTACCAGCTCATCAGTCCACCTTGACAGCCAAGAGATCGCGCAAGACCACATTCAACGAATTGTATGCTTATACTAATAGGCGAAGAAACACACATGCAGATACAAGTATAAAAGAGCAAGATGACATGGAGATACTGACAAACGGACAGAAAAGCAAGAAACCACGCAAGGTTACACACAAGAAAGTGAACGCGTATGCAAACAGACAAACAAACGAATATACATACAGATACATAAATGCGCAAGATGAGACGGAGATGAAGACAAACGGACAGGCAAGCAAGAAACCTCGCAAGGTTACACACAAGAAAGTGAACGCGTATGCAAACAGACAAACAAACGAATATACATACAGATACATAAATGAGCAAGATGAGACGGATATGAAGACAAACGGACAGGCAAGCAAGAAACCTCGCAAGGTAACACACAAGAAAGAGAGCACGTCTAATAATCAAGGAAACAGACTTGCACACACTTACATAAATGAACAAGATGGCTTGGAGACAAACAAGCACACACGCAAGATAACAAACACCTATACTAACAGACAAGGAAGCACACATGCAGAGACACACATTAATATGCAAGGTGACTTAGAGATACAAACAAACGGACAGACACGCCAGAAACCTGTCAAGGCCAAAAACAGTCAAGCGAACACGTTCACTAACAAACAAGAAAATATACGTACATATACATACGCATACGGACAAGAAAGCAAACATACGGAGACACAAAAGGACACACATAAAATCATACCTACACACGGAAGGAACACGCACACAGACATACAAGCCAACGATCAAGAACCCACAGCTCACACTAACGCACGCGCCGACACACAGGACACTCACACAAACGGGCGCGTGCGAAAGAGACGCAAGAGGCGCGCGTACATCACGAGTAAGCGAGCGCGCATGCTTGCTAGGGCTGCGGCCGAGCGGGCGCGGGCGCGGGAAGCCGTCGCGAAGACTAGTCTGTTCGATATGCTGTCGTCGTTCATACTATAAACGTCGACCAGATAACTGTTATAGGACTTAAGTCAAAATACTGATGTGCCGACGGAATCTTTCCTATTGTTCCTATTTTCCATGGGAACTTTCCATTTGCAACATGGAAATTTACGTACTTAGAAGCATAAAACTATAACTCTTATACGTAGTGTATAAGAGTTACATTTGTATGCTTCTCAGTAAGTAAATCTCCTTAATTCCTTGTGAAACTTTCTAGAAAATTCCGGGAACTTTTCCAAATTTTTGGAGACTTTCCGCAATTTGCACATCACTAAGTCTAAACATATAAGTATAGTCAGAGTGGGTTGCACCAAACTGTCTGTAATTGTAAGCAGGTTACACTTACTTACGATTAAATACCGAACGTTATTCGGTATTTGACAAAAGTCAAATCAGCTGCTTTTTATGAAACGTCAAAAACGCTCCGTTAGTATGGAATTTGTAGGGATTACTATGTGGTGACGTCACAACTAAACAACGTCCTTATTGTTAGTTTTTATGAATTTAAAAATCTTAAAATAGCAAACATAAATGAAAGCTTGATACTTTCCGAGTATTTTCGTAATGTTGCTAATGAAGAAACAATTTATTTTCACTGTTGTCAAATACCTAATTACGGGCGAGCGCGAATGTGTAAGTCCGTAAGCCCACTCCCAATACGCCTACGTCTCATGACAACACGATAAAATGCATGGCAACAGGTCGAGAAAGTTGTGCTGAGCAAGAATCAGAAAGAGTCATCATCATCATCATCATATCAGCCGAAAGACGTCCACTGCTGGACATAGGCCTCCTCCAAAGTGTGCCACAATGGCCGGTCCTGCGCCGCCCGCATCCAGCGGACTCCCGCGACCTTTACCAGGTCATCAGTCCACCTTGTGGGGGGCCTACCCACGCCGCGAAAGCCGGTACCAACGGCCATCGGTTCTACGTGCAGTGTGCCCCGCCCACTGCCACTTAAGTTTAGCGATTCGGAGGGCTATATCGGTTACCTTGGTTCTGCTGCGGATAGCCTCATTTCTGATGCGATCACGCAGAGAAACTCCCAACATAAGCCTCTCCATCGCCCTTTGGGTGACTTTGAGCCTTCTTATGAGGCCCATTGAGCCCAGAAAGATAGTCGCACCTAAAATTGGCCGAACGTATGCTGGCCAACTTTGGCACCGTCTGCCAAGTACTTCCGCCCATTTCAGGACTGACATACTTAGGTTTACTCTCTCTACGATTAAAGGGCTAAATGATGCCGCATGACTCGTACTGTTGTCACATGACGTACATATACCAACCCAATTTTCACCGGAAGTGAAGGATTTTTCAAACTTTCGGCCAACACAACTTTCTTGACCGGCTGTCATGCATTTTATCGCGTTGTCATGAGACGTAGGCGTATTGGGAGTGGGCTTACGGACTACGTAGATGGCATACTCTACTCTACTAATTACAGACGATCGTGTGGATGCTTGCACGATGATCGTGCCGATTATAGACGATCATACGATCATCGCCGATAGTGTAGAAGGGCCATTAAATATGGCGCCGGCGGCTATTCCATAGAAATTTGACAAACTTTCCATACATTCAGATTTAAACGATTTTACTATTTATTTTCAAATATTATTTAATTACAATTACACGTTTAGTGGTAATCCTTATTATTCAAGATTATTGACTAAACTAACTACTTAATAACAATTATATTATATTTATCTACGAGTATATTACTGTGGGCCTCAATGAACATTTTTTTTATTATACTTTTAGTTTGTGTACCTACTCTCAATGTTATTTAAAATAATTTTGGGAAAATAATTACAGCCGGTTTGGTGCTTTCTTTTTTCTTATTTAAGAGCTAGGATCTTGTCGGTGGAGTAATTTCCAACTTATTCTTCATTCGGTTTGGTACAACCCACCTAAAATATGAAATGTTATTGTGGAATACATTATTGTTACGGTGTAGATAATATTTGTGATAAGTATTGTGAATTTTGAAGTGTATTAAGTAAACTATTAATTGTGAGTTGAATTCCATGTAATTCGCAAGGACGCTTGACTTTCCATACAAACATATTTGGTCCTCATTTTATAACGGCGTACTGGAATAACATGACATTTTGTATACACAATGGGCCTGTATTGCTGACCTGTCTAGGTCGGAAAATAGTTTCTGTTGCTAGAAATTAAAATTAAAATAATTTACTTTTCAAAAAAAAGTTTTAACCGAAGTTTGCCTATACAATTTGAAGAGTTCCCTCGATTTCTCCAGGATCCCGTCATCAGAACTAGATTTTGGTGACAACGGGACCAATCTGGAAGTACGAGTATATATATATTTTTAATCGGTTCATAAATTACCGAGTTATCGCGTAACAAACACACATAAAAAATAAAAATAAAATAGACGAAATTGAGAACCTCCTCCTTTTTTTTAATCCGGTTAAAAATAGAGCGAGTAGTACGTTTTTCATACAAAGTCTCTGGGTGATTGGTCCATCATTTGCCAAATTAAAACGGCAGGTATTTTGGGTCATTTGCTATCTTTTCCGGCCTCCAAACTTTGTGCACACGTTTTTTTTTTAGTTTGATGATTTTGACTTTGATAGAGCCGTACAACATTACACATCATAATCTTAAAAAAAAATGTTGTAGCACTATCTTTTATAAAAAGTTCAAGTTATAACTCGTAAGCCTTTAGAATTAGAAATAACTAATTCAAAATACAGTAGGCATAAAGTTTTATTGGAAGCCGGAATAGATAGCCATTGGCCCCTGTACATTTAACGTACACTTAACACCCTGTATTGATGTCTGATCCCATTCTACATACATACATACATATAATCACGCCTCTTTCCCAGAGGGGTAGGCAGATCACGGATCTCCATTTGCTACGATCCTGACAAACCACTTTCGCTTCACTCACTTTCATAACATTTCTCATACATGCTCGTCGGTTTAGGGTACTTTTGACCTGGCCTTTTTGTAAGATTTCTCCAATTTGATCGGAATCTGATAACGGTTAGTTACCACGAAAGTCGGGGTCAAGATATATTCGTGTTTGATGGGTGAGGAGGTTAAAAAAAGTTGCAGAATAGCGGAGCTGCCTAGCCCTCATGCAGGAATTCCGCCATATTCAGGCTGAAAGAAAGAAATAAAGAAGAAAGAAAAAGTATTTATTGTCACACGAAAAATGACTAAGAAAAAATTAAATTAAATAAGAAATTATATATATATATATATAGGTATAATATAAGACTCAGATTTTGATTGTAACAAATTCTACTTAAAAACAAGAAAAAAATAATAAATAAAACTACTTATTACTAAACTAAGGGGTCTCCCCGCGGCATGGTGCCGAAGATGCTGGCAGCATTTCCCCGCTGTATCGCAATACTAATGCGTTGAGCGAGGAAGCTGCCAGCTCTTCGGTCCCCGGTGGTGTCGGCTAATTTTTTGGCGAGCTCTTTGATTAGGTTGAGTGCGCTGGGACCCCATGGACCAAGGGTCTCGACGCCGAATGGAACAAAGCAGTATTCAGCGCCGAGACCCCTATATTTATTAACTTTGGCCTTTTCCGCAGCCTCTGCAGCCGCACCGGCTCTGGAGGATGTTCCGTGGAGATGGGATGGGGCCAATGTGTCGACACAGGTGGCGTCCCACACGAGCACCCGACCCATCTTCCACGGCATTAATGACATTCCATCCGGTCTCTTGCCATCGTTCCTGAAAATGCCGGGCGGCTCTAACAAGGCCGGCACATTGACGCTGGCAAGAGAGCGGCGTGCCTGGAAAACCGGCCAGCGCTTTTCTGGCAAGAAAGCCCGTGATGTCCCAGTGAGTCTACAGAACTGCCGCAGGGACATCTGTGTGGAGTGCATATAGGAATCCCGAGTCGCAGACATGTTGAGATACGGAGCGTTTCAGGCTCCAAGAAAGTGCCAGTGTTTGGCGACGGGTAAGCGTGGAGCCATTCACCGGATTCCTTGGTACCTGACGCCAAAAGTCTGGCCCGCTCCGCACCTGTACTGCGGCTCAGGAGAGAATCAAAATAAATTTTACGTCATAACTGGCCATAAAGTAGGAATTACCGCACGCTATGCGTGCGGAAAACCCCACTTCCTGGCCAGATAGAGACGTAAAATTTTGTACTTACTACGGGCGGTAATAAAGAAAGCCTCAGAGCGCATATTTATCGCCCTTGCCTTCGGACATTCTTTGTTTAACCGCCCTAGGTAAGTAATGTACTATTACAGCATACATCGTCCCAGCTCCTTTGGCAACGAGGATGGATATATAGTTAAGGAACGAAATTATATCATTTTCATTATAAATAAGAAATAAATTAAAACTAACATGTGACAATAGGCCCCGGTCTCAGCATGTGCTGCTGGGCTAGGCCCAGCGCTGGTTTTCAGACTGGTCCCGGGAGATCGGTCGATCGCAGGCTAACAAATTACCGTGCTCATAAATATTTACAATAATAATATGCTTAAAATTTAAATCTAATAACTACACAGCGGATGAAATAATAAATAATTTAAAAAGAAACTAAAAAAAGGTTAAATATCAGTAAAAAAAAAAGTGGTATATAGTGCCATTTTGATGTTTTTGTGTACCTATGTATTGTGTGAGATTGAGAGTGTACTGTGCATGAGTTTTGCGTAAGTGTGTGCCTGTGTGCTGTATGTGTGTGTGTACGTGTGTATCGTAAGGAGGGAGGGTATTCAAAGCTCTTTTTTCTACTCGTCGACTTTAATCTTTGAATTAAGATTTCGTACACGAAACTAAGATCACATACTTTTAATTTAATCCTGGAGCTCCACGAGCTCGTCACGAACTCGTATGGTTTCATAAGATAACCGCCAGCAGTCATCTTATGAATCCAGGAGCTGTATAAGATAACTGTGAAGACATCAACGCGCAAAATTACTAAGCTGCTGCGCTTCATTTCAGCGGGGCGATTTTCAATAGATACCAAGTTTGTTTAATACATTATTATTTCCGTTGACTCGTAGAAAAAGTATTGTATACAATAGTTATATAATTAGCTTTTTAAGTCTCGTACCTTTATTAGGCCACTCAGCAAGCTTCGTCGCCTAAACGTGGTACTCGACTTAAAAAGCATTCATTATATAACGATTGCATAAACTACTATTTGAATTGCTGACATGTAAGCTTGGACTGACCGCTTGAATGCAAAAAGCCCTATAGGTTCTCGAAGGGGTGGTGGCAGGTCGTTCCAAATCTTTGACGCAGCAAACTGAAAGCGAACTGAAAAGGGAACATTACGCAAAACTCCGCGTAGTTGGCGACACTAGCAGAAAGGGCATTGTATCTCGTTCCCACTTGCGGTATTGTCTATGCATGCATCCTTGTCACTCATTCGACAATCAATTGTGCACGTGTGTGTGAGTCCCTATCTTCCTATACTGGTTTACGGTTTGTGCTAGTGCTGCCCTCTGGCGGCAGAACATTGCAGTAATGTTCCCTATTCCACTGGGATTCAGACAGTTTCCTCCATACAAAATTTACGGCACTACCAAAGACAGGCCGATACATTCCTCCCAATTTATTCGTCCCGATATCGTTGCCAGATCTTACGCCGATATCGTACTGGCCACTGTACTGTACCTACATGTTGTTCATCTATATGGATCTTCATTAGTTAAACGAAATAAATAATAATTATTATTAAATACTGATTACTCTCTGTCCTCTCGTCAAACGCAAGCGTGGACAAATGACGTGACCCACCGAGTGAATTCAGCATGGCTAAAGTGGAGATCCCTGTCTGGCGTTATGTGCGACCCATCAAAAATGCCTATTAAAACAAAAGGGAAAATATACAAAGCTGTTGTCCGACCCACTATGATGTACGGAGCAGAATGCTGGACCGCTAAAAAAGGGCACGAACAAAAGCTGCACGTGGCAGAAATGAAAATGCTTAGGTGGGCTGGCGGTGTCACACGCCTCGACAAGATCCGGAACGAATATGTCCGCGGCTCGTTCAAAGTTGCACCGGTCACGGAAAAACTCCAAGAAAGCAGGATGAGATGGTACGGACATATTATGCGACGGGATGAGAACTACTCCGTGAGGAAAACCCTGAGCATCCCAAATCACCCCCGAGGAAGAGGAAGACCACCTGCAACGTGGTGGTCCAATGTCGAAAAAGAGATGAGGACACTTAACCTGACTACATCGACAACCCAGGATAGAATATCCTGGCGCCAACGTACGAGGAGGCCCGACCCCATCTAATATGGGAAATGGGCTGGGCAAAGAAGAAGATTAAATACTGATTACAAATACATCAGGTCTAGAGAAAGAAGAGACCTAGGCCTTAAGTGTCGAAAAAAAAGTTGTACAGTCGGCCTCATAAGTTGCTGAACACCTAAGTACCTTGTCGTTTTCACTCGTTTGACAACTTCATATGGCAGTTTAACATGACGTTTAATGCGACTCGGTACAAAGGTGTTAAGCGCCTTGTGTGGCTGACTGTACCTCTGAAATAAGATAAGTAATAGCTGAATCCACCTGGGTGTTAATTCCACTTGTCCAATTTCTATGACGTAGTAGTTGCTATTATCAAATCATCCAATATTTTTGATCGAATGCACATTGCACAAAAATCGAGGACAAAGTGGAATACTTACCACCCTAAAAAAACTAAATCGTGGATGTAAATTGTTTAATGTTGTAAATGTTAACCGAAACTTACTTAATCTAAATAGAAATTAATCAATGTTTCCAATATTGCGTGACAGTCGTTATGCCCTCATTTAAATTCTTGATGTTTCTGAAACTCTTGACCGCTGCATCGGAATCAGATTCCATGTCCAGACGGCTCGCACCTTCCTCATAATCATAACCAAGGACTTCTAAGGAATGGCTTGAATCTTTGTCATTATCCGTGATATCGCTTCTGTACTTCTCTCTTGTAGCATTCATGGAGTATTCTTTTCTCGGCAGGTTCTTTTTAGGCAATCTTGTGCTCGGTGAGATGACTTTTCTTCTTCTAAATCTGCAGACTCCGTCGGGCTCGCTAGGTTCTTTCGATGAGGTGTCTATGTAAATTTGTCGGCGCGTTCTATTTTGCTGGGCTATCGTGAGGAGTGCTTCGTACATGTTGTCTGTTTGCTCCTGATGATAGTCCATAGACAACTGTTCCTTCAGGATGGTGAGAAGATTAGGCTTTTTTCGTCTCTTTCGTTCATCCTTGGAGTACGGAGGCAAATAAGGAAAGCCCTTGTTAATAGTTTTCTTTCTCCGCCGCCTCTTTGGTGGTAAACGTTTTTCATCATTATAGTAATCTGCCAACTGTTTATTTTGGTTGGAAGGCTCATACATCTCGTCTTTAACAATGTACCGGTTAGAGTTCTGTTGGAGCATGTAAAGTTTCTCCGCGACGTTGTCATCGATCTCAAATTTGTCATTGGACGTTTTGGGGCTCGTTTCAATCGTGCCTTCGTTGGCGTTGAGTAGTTCTTCGTCATAAACAGATTCGAGGAGATCTATGAAGAAGTCATACACAGGCTCCTGCTTCTTGCCCTGTGTCGGCTTTTTATCTGTATTTGGTTTAACGTCATTTAAGGTATTGCCTCCCTGTTCGTAATTGCAAATATACTGTTGCAGCAAATTCTTGCCTACATTATTTTGCCGGTCGTTCGGGAAGATGCTGGACCAGTGGGCATGGTCAGATAGGTCTCGCGTCACGTTAGAGCAATTTGATGGCGTTTGCACGATGTCTCTGCGATACTTATACGATATGGTCTTTTCCGACATATTCGAATAAACTTGTCTTAAAGCATTTGATCTGAACTTTGTATTGTTCACGTTTTTCTTATTCTCGTCTATGATATTTCTCAGAGGTTTGATTTCTTTCGGCTGGCTCTTGGCAATAAAGGCTGACATTTTGGAGTTTTGTTTGGATATTTTTGGCGTTGATGGGGTAATTTTGTGCGTTTTACGTTTCTTGAATCGGACAGCGGGGTCTGCTGTCCCCAAGAGTTTAGTGAAAGTGGCGATTTTTGATTCTGCCGGTGTTGAGGTTAATAGTAATTGCTGCGTTACTGCCGGCCGAAATTTTGCTGGTTTTGCCTTCATTCTGGGTTGTCTCTTATTATCTGAAAATTATTACAAGTAACTATTATAATTACTTAGGTATACCTAATTTAAACTAGAAACATATTAAGTAGTAGGTAAAAGTTTTTTGAGTTTTACATTGAAGGGTAGGTAGTTAGGTACTCGTATCGGCGGTATTTTCAAGAAAAAACTATATAAGTAAGAAATAACTAAAAATATATTGAGATGAGATACCTAGGTACCTAGTAAGGGTTCAATAGTAAGCTGTCTAAGGAGCTATTACAACTCAAAAGGCACAAGACCTGCGCAGTGACAAGAATCCAGACAGGACATTGCAAATTGAACAAACACCTGTTTCAAATGGGTATGAAGCAGGATGCAACCTGCAGGTTCTGCCAGGAAACAGATGAAACTGCAATGCACATTATCTGCTCCTGCGGACCCTCATGCATAAAAGAAGTACCTGTCTAGGGAGGCACATCGTGCACCCAGAAGAGGTACAACATATCACCGCCCAAAGAATCTGGAGGCAACGGGTCTTAGCGGTGACCTCTAAAGAAAGGGCTGCCACAATAGATCGCTTACTGGTCGAAGCGGCATATTAAGGCCCACATACCAAATAATAATAAATAGGTACCTAGCAGTGGCGGCGCATAAGATGTTTCACTAGAAAAGCCAGAACAAAAAAAATACTGTTTTTTTATGAATTAAGCGAGACATTTTAGACAAGCCGATGGGAATCGGCTTGTATGGGCGCTCCGCCACTGGTACCAAGGCTGATGATCTAGAGAACTAAGTAGAATATCCTTAGCAGCCTATGTCAGACATAGAGCATGTGTCCCTCACGCACTTACATACTTGCTAGAAAGGGACGAATGCTTTATTTATTTCAATATGAAGATCATCAGCATAAATATTACACAGTAGGTAACTTTAAACAGATAGTGACTGTGAGCTAGTGACAGATCCTCACCGATAGCGTCATCATCATCATCATCATATCAGCCGAAAGACGTCCACTGCTGGACATAGGCCTCCCCCAAAGAGTGCTACAATGGCCGGTCCTGCGCCACCCGCATCCAGCGGACTCCCGCGACCTTTATCAGGTCATCAGCAACGGCCTCCGTAGCCCAGTGGGTACCTAGTGACTCTGCCTACGAAGCTGGAGGTCCCGGGTTCGAATCCCGGTCAGGGCATTTATTTGTGTGTTTATCACGAATATTTGTTCCTGAGTTATGGATGTTATATATGTATATAAGTATCTATATGTATGTATCTATTATATATATCATCGCCTAGTACCCACAACACAAGCCTTACTGAGCTTACCGTGGGCCTAGGTTGATTTGTGTAAGATTGTCCCATAATATTTATTTATTTATTTATTGGTCCACCTTGTGGGGGGGCTACCCACGCCGCGCCTTCCGGTACGTACCGTTACCGATAGCGTATTATATTTTAAATAAAAAGTGAGCAAGAAGCCAAACAAAAACACAGCGCTTTCACGTTTTATACCCGACATAAAGGCGGCCATGATAGTTAAGCAGTTCTCTCCTAGTAGGTATACAGTACAGCAGCTGACAACAAGTCATCTCGCTCATATTTGGAGCAGCCCATCTGGGTAGCAACTCCACCCAGGGACGTATATATGGGGGGGGCAACGCGCTTGTGATTCTTTTGGAATCGGTGTCTGCTTGCCATCAGGCAGTGTATCCTTGTTAACCACCGGCCGTTAAAAAACCGGCCAAGTGCGAGTCGGACTAGCGCACGAAGGGTTCCGTACCATTGTCTGTAAATATTTATTTAATTCTGTTTTTTAGTAATTGTTGTTATAGCGGCAACAGAAATACATCCTCTGTGAAAATATCAACCGTCTAACTATCACGGATCATGAGATACAGCCTGGTGACAGACCGTCAGCGGAGTCTTAGTAATAGGGTCTCTTTGTGTATGGAACCCTAAAAATAAGTTGTTGTAAGTAAGTTATTACCTTCTACGCGTATCTGTTGTGGACTTGCCCACTTCTCCACGTAAACCCCGCGCTTTTTAGATTCCATCTTGAATTGTACGTCGCTCGGGCCAATTATATCTTCAGACTCATCGAAGTCACGGTTTAACTTAGTTTCATGAATGTGTGCCCCAAATATTACCTCCATATTCCTTTCTATAAATCATAATGGCGATCTGAATTTTTTATTTTATTTTGTTGCTTGCATTTTTTTCGTCTGTGACAACTTGGGTGTCATTTCGACGGTGTGTCGATGAAAAGTAAAGATATAAAGAAAGAAGGTTATTAGTTTTACATATTTTAAACAAAACTGCCCATGGAATTGAAAATTGGTACCTACATAGTTATCCAAAGAATTTGTACTAAAGCACTAAGTTATCAGAGTATAGTAAGAATTAGGTAGGTATATTTATGTAATACTTATCTAAAATTACTTAGTTAAGTATACATTTCTCAGATAACTATTTCCCTCACAGCAAGCCAGATAGGACCTCCGCATCTTCATTGCCATATAAAAGAGTTGGTACTTACGTTCATTTTCGAAATAAAACCATAATCTAGATGGACCAGTCAATTAAAAACATTTAACGTCAAACACATAGTAAATAATATTTGGCACTAATCAAAATTAACAGTACACATTCGCTTTAAAATATGAATATCCAAAAAAAGGATAAGAAATACCAACCGGACACAGTGCATAAGGATCGGGGAGACATGTTACGGAAGAATAGAAAGACCCACCAAACAATTGTCCCCCGTGATCGCGGGGATGTCAAAATCAAGGGAAACAAAAAGAACACCAAAGAATTATTCAAATCAACCAAACCAGAGAAGGCTGAGAGCCTCAAAACTTCAGAACTCGTATCCCGATCCACTAATACGTTTGCTGGATCTGCGCCGGTGAGCTTGGCAATACGAGCAAAACGTATGAACGACACCGAAAAATTTTTGGATTATCGGAAGAGAATTAAAGACAGATATACGTTTAAGAAACGGAAAGTGGAGAAGGATGGGGATATTAATAAATTTAATTATGTCATGCAGTATGATGTGAAAAATGGTAAGTCTATAATTTCGTATTTAAGAGTCCGCAGTAAGCTCGGCCGAATTTCACCTTCTCATACAAACGGAGTTTCGTTATCATTTTAAAACTACATGTTGGATTGTATAAAAACCCAAAAGAAATAAACCAAAAACAAGTTTTGTAAGTATGAATAACTTAAATCTGCTGTATTTTTTTTTACTATGGTAGGTATTATCTGAAGCTACATAAACTAATTACTGTCTGACATATATATATAGAACGAGACGACGCTCTTATCTTGTCACTTATCGCGTGATAAGGCCAACCATGCTACGGGGCCTGGATGGTACTTAACTTATTCTAAGTAGGTACAAAGTTACAGAGCAAACTAGCTAGTCGTTTTAGAATGAGAGCGTAACTACGTTTGTATGGAGAATCGAGCTTACTGCGGACTCTTAATGTCATCTCGTTTTAGTTGGAGCAGCCCAAGTAATTACCTAGTTTACCTACCTCCAACTTACACAAGACCACAGCCTTCAAACGCCACTACTTGCTTGCTCTGTAGGTATGTGGTGTTGTTTTCCTGGTGGTGAGTAAGGGCGCCAGAGCTGCCGAGGATGTGTCACAGTGTAACAGTGGACCAACGCCTTTGACGTTTGCGGGTATGACAACGTCATGTCCCAAGTTACATGTGTGCAGCTGGGGCTCGCCCTACCCTACACGCCCCTCACACCCCGCACGATTACCTTGTCTAGACGGCTTCGTCGACTGACTATATTGGTTTATAGACTGTGGATGTGGTTGTGTTGAGAGTGAGGGACCCGCGTTCGTTTCTAGCTATCAACACGTGACTTCAAATCAATAAGTTTCAGTCAAAAAATTAATTTTTGCTACAATCTTTTATTGCCGACTGTACTTTTCTGCATACCATCATCAACTAATAGAATTAAGTTACTTATAAGACCATTTGTGTGCCCTAACAGGGTGTCATGGAAGCCTTTCTGTATATAATCTTAAGATCTCATGTACCTACATGACTTTACAAATAAACATCTATCTATCTAACTACTCATTGAGACGATTCTAACAAGCCCTAACTCGATGGTGTTGTGTTTTATTGCGGAGTTCCTATGGCTACTTTCCAGCTCCAGCATCAGATCAGCTCCAAGTCATCATAATATTGCATTGGCAGCGTCCGTAGGCGGCGGTGTCATGCTTACCATCGGGCAGACCGTATGCTTGTTTGCCACCGACGTAGTATTTTTTTTCAGAATCAGAATCAGAAATCATTTATTGTCAAATTGTGCGAGTACAGTAGTTGTTATAGGACTAAGTTATGCGTGTGTCACAATCAACCGCTTAACGGTATACAATAATTTTAAAACTATGTATCAAATGAATTATAATATTTATAGTAATAGTGGAACATGTCACTACAAATATAAAACCATCATAAAAAAAAAAAAGTAATTACATTATATACAGAGAATATTCAATTATGTCAATAAAATTTAAATTAAGTACAGTACCTTATCCTAGTTAATAATTTTTATTTCCAATTATCTATTATGTTTAATTACTTTCATTTTATTGAAAAAATCATTTATTGTATAAAAACATTCGTCAACCAATAAAGTTCTCAGCTTAGAGAGAAATTTGTTCTTGGGGAGTTCTGTCCATGAGATAGGCAACGTGTTGTACACTTTAATAGCCATGTGATAACAGTTTTTTTCCTTGACTTGTAATCGGCATTCAGGAGCTATTAACGCCTTATGCGTAGCTGAACGCTTTCCGTCATTACATTTCTTAGTAAATAACTCTGGATTGTTAATTACAAATTTACAGATTTCTAAAATGTACAAACTCGGAACTGTCAGGATCCCATACTTCTTAAACAACGGCTTGCATGACTCAGACCATTTTTTACCGCCTATGGCCCTGATACACTTTTTTTGTGCTATGAACACTCGCTGAATATCTGTTGAATTACCCCACAATACCAAACCATAGCGCAGTACAGAACAAATGTAGCTGTGATAAACTAGAAGTGCGGTTTTTTCGGAAGTAATGAACCTTAGTTTTTTGAGAGCGTAAATAAATTTGTTAATTTTAACTAGAATCATGTTTACTTGTTGTTTCCAATTCATATATTCGTCAATCACAATGCCCAGAAAATTTGTATGTGATACTTGTTCAATGCGTTCCTTACCTATGATCACATCCAGCGTCAATGTCTTACTATTATTAGTAGCAAATCGAATTCATTTCGTTTTTGACGTATTCATAGATAAATGATTATTATTGAGCCAAGCTGATATGTCCGTCAGAGTGGCATGTATATTCTCCTTTAACTCGGTAAAATTTTTCCCTCTAATAATTACGGTAGTATCGTCTGCAAAAAGAAGACAGCGATGTTTGATGCAGGTAGGAAGATCGTTTACATACAACAAAAATAAAAGTGGACCCAATATACTACCTTGGGGTACACCATTAGAATTTATTCTGGGTATAGAATCAGCACACTGCGTGGCAATATTTACTGTGGACGTATAAGAGATTCGTGTTACTTGTTTACGGGCCGATAAATAGCTGCTTAGCCATCTGTATGCCGGTCCCCTTATACCATATTTTTCTAGTTTAGACAAAAGAATTGTGTGATTTACAAAATCAAATGCCTTGCTCAAATCCAAAAATAGGCCAACCACCATGTCCTTTGCATCTAATGCATCAAGTACACTACGAACTAGATCAAACGCTGCATTTGTAGTAGACCTTCCTTTACGGAATCCATTTTGTTCCGGACAAATGATACTATTTTTATCTAGAAACTTTAAAATTCTCGAGTACATAGCCTTTTCAAACACCTTGGATATAACAGGCAAAAGTGCCACAGGTCTGTAGTTGCTCTTGTCCGTCTTTTTGCCTTTTTTGAATAAAGGTTTAATAATTGTATTTTTTAAGGTGTTTGGAAAATGACCCTGTTCCATTGATAAATTGATAACATGAGCTAAAGGCGCGGCTATATTTTTCGTAATCGCTTTGAGGACTTTAGTGTTTATATTATCGAACCCAGCTGATCTAGTATTTCTAAGGCACTTAATTATCCCCTCAATGTCATAAGGGTCCGTAGGTTCTAGAAAAATTGTCTTGTCCAGACTACCAAAATTACAAATATATTGCTGATCTTTAATATCTTTTTGGGTTATGTCAATAAAAAAAATCATTAAATGCATTAGAAATTTTTTGCGGATCATATAACAGCCCAGTATTATGTTCTATTCTGTCAATTTCTAATTTATTTCTGCTATGCCCGGTGTGAGTTTTAATAATGTCCCAAGTTATTTTCCCCTTATTGTCCGCATTGTGTATAATATTGTTATAATGTATTTTTTTAGCGGTATTAAAACAGTTTCTTAATTGCCTAGTATATTTCCGAAATTGTATTTTATACTGTTCAGATTTTTTATTCTTGTAATACTGAAACCGTAGCGTACACTTGGTTTTACAGCTTTTCCTTCCTCCTCCTCAAGTCAGGACGTCTGCTGGATGAGCTTCCCGAAAGGATTGGCCACAATCGGTTCCTTGCTGCACTGTTTTTTTTCTCATTAGCTGCCAGTCAGTTCATACATAATTTAATCTAGAGCACCAGTGGTTTTTTTTTTCCATTTTCCCATATTTTTTGGAGATGAACTCTACTCTATATGCATGGACGCCGATGCGTCCCGAAGGGACGCGCCGGGGGAGAGCGCCAGGGGTTTGAGCATAAAAAACTACATGATGAGTGTGAATTTGTATTGTAGTAAAGTAACAGGCACCAATGCGCTAACCTTTAGGATTTTGTTAGACAAAAGACTGCCTTAACACATATACATATTAACATATAATCTGATTTACAGAACTGCCAAAGGCATCTTATTTGGAGTCTTCAGAAAAGCAAAAAACCAAGGAGTCACGTGATGTTAAAATGTCTGAAAGAGTGAACGACCAAACTGCAGTGCATAGAGCCGTTAGCGCCATGAAACTGAAACCAGCCAAACCCACCGTCGATACGGCAGAGCACAAAAAAGACGTGGACAAGGAGAAAAATATAAATTCTACGAGAAAAGACAGACATCGGAACCCTGTAATCAAGACTATCACGTCTAAAATAGATACGGCGCGCGTCTTCAAAGCGGTAACGTTTGTCGACAGCGTACAACGAAAGCCATTGCAGATAAAAATACCCAACAAAGACCCAAACCCTAAAGCATATTCCAGGATGCCAGTTAGCATTTCTAAACAGTTTCCAACGAAACGAGCTGGGCTGTCAAAGAGGTTTGTGAAAGCGGAGCGCGTGCATTCACCATCGTCTAAAAGCGCAGACTCCTTGCCGACGGAAATAGCTCAGTGGGTACCTGAATCCATCAACCAGCACACGAAGCCGTATTACGAGGCTTGGGTGAACAAGACCGCTACTGCGTCTACGAAATACTCGAAAGAACAGATAGAGAGTGTTAAGTCGAGCGTGCTTCGGTTGATGGAGATGAGGAAGTCGCCAGAAATAGTGCATCGGCTCAGCGAAGAGTACGCGGGCAGGATTCGAGTGCGGCGGAGGGGAAAGTGAATTGTTTCGTCATGTGCCGTTTGTAAATAAGAAGCGCTTTATTATTGCGTGTGTTTATTTGTCAAAAAATACAATCCTTGAACTAAAATATCTTAAGGTACCTAACAAGGCTTTACACACGTTCTATCTTAGGGCTTGTGCACAAATCACGCGAGGTTAGATAGGCGGGGGTGGGTCAGGAAAAAATCACGAAAGATCACGTTGGGAGAGGGGGGGTATAAGGGGACCTCAGACAGTGAACGAAACAAAGAAAAAATATCTACCACACGAGAAGATACTTTTTCTCGGGTTCGTTAAACATTAATCTTTACTTAGCACTTCAAAATAGCAAGTCTATGTTACTAAGATAGAAAAATAAACAAGATTTACTATTTATCTTACAATTAGGTCGAATGAAAAAAATATACGTGAGGTTATGTGGGGGAGGGGGGGGTAGCCAATAACCTCACCAAATATCACCAGGGGGGGGGGGGGGGGGTCAAAAAGTAGCCGAAAAAAACCTCGCGTGATTTGTATAAGTGGTACAGTCGGGGTATGAAAAGGTTGACCACCTTAAGATCTGTTTTTGCTTGCTCAGTATCAGTTATCAGTATCTGCTTTGTCTACCGAGTGTCAGACACATTCCGTCATAATGAATGTCATTTCACTACATGGCCTACAGATACGTCCACTGTGAGAATTGACCTTTTTGAATTTTGGAAAACGAGTTAAAAAGAGATTAATACGTAGACCGGATACAAGAAATAGCAATGATGACATTGACAGGACCTGCTACTCACATTTCTAGTTTTAATAATTTTAAGCGCAGAGGATTTAACCCATATTATAATATATAAGAAGATAAGGCCCCAGTTATACAGATATGCTACGTGAAAGTTTAATAGACTACCATGTTTGTAATGCACTGGGGAACACATCTACGGCAAAAAGAAAACGAAATCCTTAAGAAAAACATGTGGTCAATATATGCACTCAGTTTTATAGTGCACTTGAGTTTTCAGATGATCTGTTTCCATTACACCTATTCATTGACATTGACATAACAAACATAAGGTGCTCCGTACAGACTGGCGTTAAATTGACTACATACGGTATATCGAACATTATTGTGTATCTTGTAGTGGGTAGGATTAATATACGAATATCACTGAAAAAATTATAACCTCTAGCCCGTTTCACGTTACAACTTACAAGCGGAAGTCTCTTTCTATCAAGGAGTTAATAAATTAAACTTGGTTCTCATTAGATATAGCTTATATGTTTAATAGTATAATGGAAACAATGGCGATAGCTTGCTTCCATTGACAGGCATAGTGCATAAATTGACCACATACTATAGATTAATTATTTACACTAAAATTAAATACAGACCGATAAAGGATGAATAAGGAAAGAAAGCCTAATATATTCGCTATATAATACCATTATAGTTAAACAAAAAACAGGATGTTCTTCTCCGTAAATGTTTATTAACTAAGTGGTTTCCAAATCGTCTCTGCCTTATAAAGGGTTAATCATTAGATTTATCAAACTTGACACAACATAATGGCAAGATCAAACTAATAAAAAGATTTTAGTTCAACTATTAATAGTCAAGGAAAATTCGTCTAAGTAAATTTGAACTTTGTTGTCAAACAGTTGAACACAATTTTCAATACATCACTCTCGTCTGATACGAAGTCCAAAAACAATACACTAAGACTTGCGTGACGTGGGGGCGCCACCACGCATTTTTTTCTGTGGCGGCGAATGGTTAACTTTAAGGCTCAAAGCAGCGGCGCTACCACGAAAATCGAAACTCGAAGTTCGTATGTAATACCTGCATCCCTGTCACTCGAGTAATGTAAGTGAGACAGAGATGAAGATACCCGAATTTCGAAGTTCGTGGTTATAGCTCGGGTATCGCATCCAGAGTTGAGGTACAGCAAACACATTTGTAACATAAATTCGTTTATTAACTTAGTCAATTGTACAACGTTATAATTTCTAAACATACTTTTACACAAAAATGTTAAGTCGTACGTTGTCAAAATCAACATAGACTAATAGTACATTATGATACAAGTGTGCTAAGTTGGTCATTACACTCGAGTCGGTTTTTAAGCCTGAGCCAAAGGCGAAGGCTTAATGGAGACGAGAAGTGTAATGACCAATGCTCACGTGTTTCATACGACGTTTTTCAACACATTTGCGAGGAAAAAAATAAAAAATGAAAATGTTAAAAGATATGTAATGAAAAGGCACAAGTGCGATAATGTAATGTAAAAGTCACGGCATGGGTAATATTCTGCATTATTTTGCTAATATTTTAAAAGATATGTAATGAAAAGGCACTAGTGCGATAATGTAATGTAAAAGGCACGGCATGGGTAATATTCTGCATTATCAGTGTAAATACGCTGTAATAAGACCTACTTTACGAGCAGGTGTGTTGAAAATAATATTATAAAAGAAGTGGCAGCCTCGCAGGGCATTGCCAGAATCAGAGAACGAAGTAACTTAGTACAAAATTACGAATTAAACCTTATAGAAATATTGTAGGGTTGGCAACGCACACGTGACGCACCTGGAGTTGCAAGCGTCCATAGGCTACGATAACCACCTACCATCAGACGGACCGTAATATTGTTTGCCACCGAAGCCGTTATAAAAAAAAAAGAAGCAAGACTCGAAAATACATATTTTCATGTAGCAATAACGTTAGCGTCCCGGGTGGAGCCGATTTTTCGTTGTCCCACCGATTTGTCTCACCAGTGGTATCACGAGGGAGACTTGATTCTCGTGGTTCCACTGCTATTTCTCTACTCACTTCATTAACATAGAAAGCAGTGGACCACGAGAAAAGGGCGACATTTTTGCATTCACAATCCACATATATGACTGTCAAGAGGACCTTTTCAACGCCAAAGACGGATATATCCGCACCACTGGGTCAACGCCAATGACGGACTAATCAGTCAATGAGTGCATTAGCAACCTACAGTCAGGGGTCATGCATTGACATAAGGTTTAACTGCACACTATACGTATCGCGGCGAATCTTGATCCGTATGGCAGCTGTCATGTCCGTACAATTTATAACCTAAAAACGTAAAATTGTACTGAGATGAGATTCGCCGCGATGCGTATAAATGACATGTTGACGTGGCGTGTGCATGACAACTTCTCTTTGACAGAGCGTTGAAAAGTTTAAAGGACATTTATGTAATAATTATGTATCTTCTGGAAAAACGCATTACACCTTAGATTTTGCCTACACTAAACTTGGCACCAGCCATGTTAACTTAAACCTCATTCTGACCATGCATGAGAGAAATTGAAAAGAAATGCTCCCCTACGTATATTTTATTCTTCTCATTCAAATCCTCTCCGTGGAGAGCAGAAATATGAGGGATGACCCACGCTTCATGAGCCATCATGAATGATCATAGGAAGCATTAAAAAAGACCTAGAAAAAGATTAAGAAAAGCTATATTTTCTCGTAAAAGTGCTTCCAGTATATCCGGGCACGAAAGGTCTGCGTCAAAACGACAATTCTTGTCATTGAAATCCTCTCCGTGGAGAGCAGAAATAGGAGGGATAACCCACGTGACTTCATGAGCCATCATGGATGATCATAGGAAGCATTAAAATAGACCTAGAAAACGATTAAGAAAAGCAATGTTTTCTCGTAAAAGTGCAATCAGGATATCCGGGCACGAAAGGTGTGCGTCAAAAAGACAATTGAAATACTCTCCGTGGAGAGCAGAAATAAGAGGAATGACCCGCGTGGCTTCATGAACACAACTAAAGATCATAGAAAGCATTGAACTGTACCTAGAAAATTAAAACCGCAGTGCGAGTTATCGTAAGTGATTTCAGTGAGCGTAGCATGGTTGCCATTTAATCACATATCGCTGTCGATAAGACATCCGTCATTCTCGCATTCTTGTTGGAACGTGACAGACGTCTTATCCACAGCGACAAGTGATAAAATGACACCATGCTACGCCCGCAGGATATCATGGCACGAACACGAAAGACCTTTCGTCTTCTCATTGAAATCATCTCCGTTCGAATAGGGGAAACATGCGTGAGTGCGTGATGATTGGGAATCATAAAAATGTAGCCAGTCGCAAAACGCAGTCGCTAACGAATCGGATTGCTCGCTAGTCCTTTGCTTTTTGTTAAATCATAGGTTTATTTGGAATAGTTTCTTCAAAGATACTGCCCAGAGGAATTTGAACTATACTAACCTAGTAAATAAGCCTTTACTAACAAGCTATGAATTTACTTATGTCCGAAATAAAGAATTTTATTATTAATTGTATGCCTCCTTGCGTTAGGGCACGGAAATGCGGAAAAGATCATGAATTACCATGGGAATCGTTCAAATGAAAAGAACACCACTGGAAAGACTTGTGTACAGTCGCCACATAAGAACACAAAGCAAAAGATCATGAATTAACATGGGACTCGTTCGAATGTAAAGAGAACACGACTGGAAAAGGCTCGTGTAGTCGCTAGATAAGAAAACAATGCAAAATATCATGAATTACCATGGGAATTGTTCAAATGTAAAGAGAACACGACTGGAAAGACTTTACAGTCGCTAGATAAGAATACAAAGTTTAGGCCTTTCCTTAGAGCTCGTACAACAGTGAAAGTTGTGACGGCTGGGTAACGCTTCTCTCCGTTCAGGGGGAATAAGTGTGTGGAATGTGGCTAATAAATGAATACCATGAACCATGAGAATCATTCAAATGTAACGAGACACGGAAAATCATTAACTCACGCATCTCTACACACTACAGTGAATTGCATTCTCTACGTAACAGGCACCTCTGTTACCAGAAATTACTTTCTATAACTGAGAAATTGCTTTTTAACCAGAAACTCGTCTGGTCACCAGACTCTGGTGACGGAAAAGCAGATATTAAGACATATGGGTCAAAACCTGAAATATATAATTTGAATTAGCTCGATACTACTCGTATAATTGAAAAATTGCTTTCCAACCAGAAAGCCGACTGAAAAGCAGGGTCTAAAACCTGAAATTAATAAATTTAATAAAACTATAATTGAAAATAGGCGCATTCAATTAGGTATGACGTCGAGTTGCGGAAACCCAGACCGCGTACAACCTATAACCTAATTGTAAATTTGCTTTTTAACCAGAACGACATCTGGTATCGGAAAATCAGATATTAAGACATATGGGTCTAAAACCTGAAATATATAATTTGAATTAATTTGAAATTATAATTGAAAAATTGCTTTCCAACCAGAAAGCCGTCTGGTGACGGAAAAGCAGATATACGACATGGAATCTAAAATCTGAAATAAATAAATTGAATTGAATTAACTTGTAACTATATTTGAAAAATAGCTTTCAAACCAGAAAGCCGCTGGTGACGGAAAAGCAGATATACGACATGGAGTCTAAAATCTGAAATAAATAAATTGAATTGAATTAACTTGAAACTATATTTGAAAAATAGCTTTCAAATCAGGAAGTCATCTGGTGACGGAAAACCAGATTTTAAGATATAGCCTAAAACCTGAAATAAATAATTAGAATTGAATTAACTTGAAACTTCAAACCGTTTCATATAAGAATTCGAACTATCTTACGCACCCAGAAACGGGATTAAATGCGTTAGTCAAAAACATTTCTTCTCACTGAAAAATTATTAGCTTTAGGAAATAGGACTTCTGTGGAAAAATCTGTCAGCCGCGAAACAAAAACGAAATTCGTTCGTGTGTCTCCCTCTTTATCGCACTTGCTAGTTAAGCGACAGAGACGGGGATACATCAGCCAGATAGCCCTTTAATTTTAAGATCTATACGTGTACCTATGTTTTACAAATAAATACATTCATTCATTCATTTGACCGCCTGCATCAATCAGATCGTGTTGTAAACACTTGAACCGTGAATGCTAACGCAGTAATGCATAACGCTAGTCTTAGCTTTAATGGCTCGAGTCTCAATGCTCGGCCGAGCGCTAAATCACGACATGGTCAGATAATTCTTCTCATTCGAAGTAACCATTCAAATGGGAAATAGGCTGGACAGCCCACATGAAACAAAGTAATAAATATCACGGGAATCGTTGGAATGTAACGAGAGACACGGAAACGGCCCTTTAACGTCTAAAGGGCCATTTACATAGTGCAGCAACTCATATTTTCCAATCTAGAGACTAGAGAATACGACACGCAAACCCTCGTACTTACTCTCAACGAGGATGAGCCAAGGGAACTGTCTGACTCGTCTATTTCAGTAAACGTCAAAAGGACCTTCCTTGGTGTAGTTCATAGAAATAAAGTATAGGGTCACTACGGGATGCCCAGTCCAAATTATTGAAACAGGGGGCAAAGAGGGGACGCCAGGCGCAATAGATCGTCCAGTCGGAGATTTAAAAACTACAAGGGTTCCTTGTTGACTACGGAACCCTCAAAAAGATTGAATCTTCATTAGGATCATATAGACGTGAAAAGTCTAGGATAAAAGTCGAATCACTGGTTCAATATCACAAACCGCGAGCAAATAACGAGAGAGAAACAATTTCTCTGGAGATACCTACTCGTCGTGAATGTGGAAATATAACAACAATTGATAGACGTCGAGACGTAAGTATTTCCAGACAAACCAAGGATCGCATATCACTCAACATCAGCCATACAGGGAGGTTATATCCAATCACATCGGTTGCTGGACTTGCTGGTCACTCAGCAAACGAAGACAGGGCAAAAAAGATCTCTGCCGTATTGAGAAACGACATTTCTTAATGGAAACTCTTCGTGGAATAATTTTGAAAACTATAATAGAAAAATTGCCTTCTCATGACGTTTCCGTGAGTCACCAATGGTGCTGGCTGAAAATCAGCGCTAAATGTGTCTGACACCTCAGAAAATGCTGAGCCAGGCCCCAGTGTGCGGTTCACTGTCGCAGAGACACACTTGTTTGTTTAATATGCATGTCCTGTGTGTTTGTGAATAAATGTATCTTTTTTTCTCATTGCATTACGAGAATCGGAGTAGGTAAAGAAACCTTTGTCTTTACGTACTGACAAACGACATTTCTGAATGGAAACTTCATAGGCTAAGTAGCTAGCTATGATTTTAAAACTTTAACCAAGGACGCGGTAGCGTACTTGAAAACTGTAAATCTTTGAAGTACTTAGAGCAATAAAAAATAAGCCATACGATAAATAATAGGCTAAGTTGGACAACTATAATAGAAAAATTGCTTTCCGCTTGAAGACGAGAATTGTAAGGAAACCTGTGTATACTCGTCTGTGAAACAGCGTGCCGATGTCGTCATGGAAAAAAATAAATCGGATATTAACACTTTCACTGCCAGGAAACCTAAAATATTAGTACGCAAACCGGCAAAACATAGCTTTCGTTTTAAGAACTTCACATCTATTCTTCACTATGTTATAGGTTTCGGGCTCTCCATGCAGTTAAACCAACCGTTCACTTTGAATATTAAATCTTGATCTATGTCATTTATGTTGGTTCCACTGCTCGAAGGCTCTTTCTGCGTTAGTAACAAACTTATAATGAATATTTTCCTCTTTAGAAGAAGGAGTCTCAAAAAAGTCCGGTTTGATCAGTTTCACAGGTTTAAAGTACTGTTTTACTCGTGTCTAACGCGATATTTATTTACCTTATTTATTTGGTAGTGAAATATTCAATCAATCTTTGTGTTATGGCCCCATCAGTATTGCCGATGTATCCGCCAACGTCAAGGTTAAAAAAGGCACGTATTTATTATTAAAAAAAAAACCCGGTAGCTTCCAATTGGCAGGTTCACTGAGATTAGAATCTAGAACGAAGGACAAAACAACTACTATAAAAACAAGTTGTTAATTTTAATAAATTTACAAAGGACATACACAAAGGGTAAGGTGAGGAGAAATTTAATATTAACAGGACGGGGGATATCTGGGGGAAGGATATCATACAAAGGAGTGACAATACGGTTAAAGTAAAAAAAAGGTGTTCGAGAGTACCCTCTGCCAGACCACATTCGCACAGAGAGTGATCTCGAACACGTATCTTTGCCAAAAACACAGGGGTACAAATATGGCCGAGTCGTAAGCAAATAATGACAGACGTAATATTTTTCGGAATGGATTTACGAGGAAAAAACCACGACCTTAGAGGGCAGATTTGGTTGTATGTTGCCATGATTTTTGCCCACATTTAGGCGGTAACTTTGCCAACGGGTGTTCCAGGCATCACGCATGTGAGGGAGAGCAAGTGCTTTGAGGTCACGAGCAAAACATCGGTCATACACATTGCTGCCAAGCGTGGTTAACCCATATATCTGTTGACAACTTGCTTGGACGACAGTTATCTGCTACCATGACCGGTGCAACCCGTGTCGAAACGTCAGAAATAAAGGTAAATAAAGATCGCGTTAGACCCGTGTAAAACAGTAGTTTAAATATGTGTACAAAGCGCGAGTCTATAGTTTCACAGGTTGTTCAACTTTGGAGATCATGCCCATTTTGAGAAGAGTAGCATAGCAACATTCTTTTGCCTCTTAGATTTAAGTGAATTTTCAGTCGATGCGGCTATGATGGTTGATTTAATTTTTTTCTATAAGTATCTCCTTTATTTCTTCAGATTTTCTTTTTTCCGTTTTGGCAGCCCATTGATAAGTATTTGTGCACGGTAACCTTTAAGATCACCCAGGTGATCCTATTGTACGCTATATCCAGCACGATCCCCTGGGCGATTTTAGTGGACAGAATTATATCCAGAAAGGTACCCCAGACAGTAACCTATTACTCTTTCTAGGGTATCCTACTGGATATAATGATGTTCACTAAAATCACCCAGGGGATCGTGCTGGATATGACGTACAATAGGATCACCTGGGTGATCTCATAAGACATATTCGTCCAATACGATCACCTGGGTGATCTTAAAGAATACCGCGGTCGAATTTGTGGGAAAGTGTACCGGTTCCGTCTTACTGGCTTCTGGCTCGGTTCGTCCGTTATTTTCATTTGAGTTTGAAGTTTTGTTTACTAAAACTGCGCTTCTCTGCCGCTTTCTCACTTTTACTCTTTAACTAAATATATTATGTTCCTTTGGTAAATTATGACTATGAGGAATGTTTCGCGGTTTATATCTATTAGTAGGGGAAGCAATGGGAATCACCCACACATCTACAAAACCAGAAACACTAGTGATGCGTACGCGGCCGCCCCACCCCGCTCTTGACCCCTTGCTATCGGTGTGAGTCGCTCGCGCCGCTATGGCTGCCTCAGCAGTAATGAAAGGAGTTTTTCGTTTTCGTGCTGCGTCGATGTAATTTTTCAACCACGCAAAATAAACGATAAGTGCCACATTTGTTAATCTATTTGCTTGTAATTTTTATACACGTTTAGCCGGACATTCAAAAGTATGATGTGAAACCTAAATCACGTGTGTAACTAAGGCGTATTTTTATATATATAAACCAAGGAAAAAAGACAAAAGTCCAGAAGTAGGGAGCAAAGAGACAAGTTCTTCAGGAATCAAATGATACCTCTATATCAGACGTGGGAACTGACGATTTATGCCAAGACAATGCGGATGATGATGTCGACGATACAGAAAACAAATGCTTACCTAATCTGTGACAAATTCGGACGAATTGGTGAAGTTTGGTACAGATGTACCTCATGTGGCTTATGGGATCACGCAGACTGCACTGCGTTCGAGTCGGCCGCAGGTTATGTCTGCGATTTGGGTTAGAAATTCGATGGCTCCGATTGCCCTCAGGGTGACTCCAATTACCCTCACGTACCGACGCACCGACAATGGGAGTCAATTCTGTATTTTTTTAAACTCGTGTATTTTCAAAAGTTGATTATTAAGATGATTAGTGCTTACTATTGATCTCAAATGATAGCTAATTAAGTAGATTTTGATATGAGGTGGTTGCAATGAAGATATTATTTCGTAATATTTTTTATTTAGAATTTTCGCTTAAGTGACTCCCATTACCCCAATTTACCCTACCCGGGACATATTCTCCTGCACAAGGATTAAGTTTGCTTATCCTAAATTCGTCAAAGCGTCATTGGTTCATAATTGTCATCCATGTCATTTACCATTTTGAGCATGACGGAGGTGCTGTCCTGGGGACCGATTTTTGACTTTCGAGCGTTCGACTCTTTCACTCTCTCAAATAGCGATAGAAAATTGAAAACGAGTGGGCTTGAGCATTGTATTCAATAGGCTACTTTCCTAAAAAATGTTATTTACTCCGTCACTTAGATGTCCTTATATGTTTATAGCATTTAGGTAGTTACCTACCTACCTACTAAACTTTATTTCATACTGTCGTCGGGATACACAGGATACACCTACTTAAATGAAGTTACCTAAACAACAAGTTTCGTTTTGTTATGTGTTAGTTCGTAGATTAATAGGTACCTACACGTTGACTGTCGTAACCATGGACAGGTTGAGAGATACTTGACATTAAAAATTATTTAACATGCTGCATTGATATGCCTGTAGGTAATTAGGTATGCGGGTATGTATGTAAGTAACTATGCAGTTCAGATACTGGCAGAATCTCGGGAAATGCAAGCAGTCTTTTGAAAATTTTAAACTGAAAAACGATAACAATGGGGAACTTGCATGGGACTTCAATTTCAAATAAATTAATCACTCAATCCATGCGGATATACGTAGAGATATCATACAAAAGAAAAAAAAAACGATTTTATTAGTTTTACCTAACGTAAAAATGACGAAAATTTATTTTTTATTTTTTCGATAAAATAACGTAACAGTTACATAGAATATTAAATGAGAAATGATATTTTGTACAAGTATAGACTTAAACGTAAATTTTGTGGAGATAATCGCAAATTAATGACTTACTCCATAGTAAAGGCTATGCTGTGACGTCATAGCATAAGCCCGTTTAGTATAGAGCGTTTTCGGGGGGTGCCGGTGCGCGCAGATTTCAAATGCATATAACATCAGAAAAATAAATCATAACAAAGTTTAATGCTACAGTTGTTTTAATGCTGGATTATACTTTTGTTTTTCGTAATAAAATATTAAGATGCAAGTTCCCTATTGAATTAGGTAACCAAATCAGTGTAGTGCATGGAATGTGTGGGTGTTTTTACAAGTGTAGGTACAAAAAGAAATTCTACGAACAGGGTATCCCAGAACTACCAGGTCACTGTGACACCGGAGGTAGGTCAGCTCAAGAGGAACCTAACCAGCCTAACATGAGCCCAGTAAAAGATGCACGGTTTTCGAGTTATTACCAAAATAAAGATTTTTGAGAATTTTCCTCTTTGTTTTTACATTTTTAGTACCAGCATCGACTTGGAAAGCTCTTACCAACAGTTTTTTGTATATATCAAATCATAAGGAACTAATTCAGAAGTGCGAAGTGTTATTTTGTCAGTAACTATTGTAAAATGCTGAAAAAACTTGATTAATTTTGATTTAAGTTGTCACAAAAACACGAAGTTCAACTTTGATCATCTGCCATGTTTTTTTTTATTAGAAAAGAAACAAACAAATACGAGGGCTGCCTTTTAAGTTCTGTCGTTTGCAAACCTCCCGTGATTGCATAAAAAAGACCTAGTGTCATCTTAAAATATTTGAATTTAGAATTCGAAAACAAAAGAATGACTCGAAATCGACCCAACCGTTTTAGTACAGCGTTCGTTCAAAGTTGACAAGTCAGTTGTGATAATGGAAATTTCGAAGGAAAATTTACGTGCGATAATTTTTTACAACTTCAAAAGGGGCTTAACGCGACTTCAGTGCTTCGAAGAGTTGACTACGGTTTTCAATGATAAAGCACCATGCCTCCGGACTGTGGAACGCTGGTATTTAGAATTTCAACGTGGTTGCTCTAGTCTTGGTGATAGACATCGTGAAGGTCGACCAAAAACAGCCGTAACCCAGGAGAAGCTTTGCTTTTCTAGAGCATTCTTGTCTACGCTTTCTGTACTTCCAGATGGTTTATTAACACAACTCAATGATTTAACAGATATTGTAGTCGTAGTATCTTGAGAACTTTCGATCAGATCTTCTGAAAGGTCTTGTGTAGCATCAGGACTAATATCTTGTGTTTCGCTAACTGTAATGGACTATTTGTCCATGTCCTTGCTATTTTTTCTAGTTTTTTTCTTTTGGGAGATCTGAATCGCTTGTTACTTTGTTAGGTTTTGATGCACTTTTTGGTTCTGTTTTAGATTTATTTAATTCGTCTTTGCGAGTGCTTGTTGGGGTGTTTGTTAAGCATTTTCTGGTCATATGCTTATCAGACTGTAATTTTAAAAATGTATGACTTGCGACCATATCTTTTGCCAACTGTTTTTCGATTCTTGATGTCTTTTTTGTAGTAGACTTTATTCCATTAGAATTTAATCTTTTAGTGATCTCATTCGGTGTCGATGTATTACCACCTGAAGCCTCTTTTCTGTGTTCTGATTGCTGTATTTCTTCTAGAGACTTGTCTACAGATGTGCCGTTTAATGGATGACCTTCGACTATATTTATTGGCAGCTCTTTTTCGATTCTTGATTTATTTTTTGTAGTAGACTTTATTTCATCAGAATCTTTTCTATTAGTGATCTGATTCGGTGTCGATGTATAACCACCTGAAGCCTCTTTACGCACAGAATCAAGTTTAAAAAGACTTTCAAGGCTCTTTGGAGATTTCATTGGAGACTGGTGGCGTAACTGACGTTCCAAGCGTTTAGATGCCGAATTTTGCGATGCCCGTACTCCACATGTTTCTATATAATTTTGAACAGACACAGAAGTTGAGACAGGGTCATGGGAACTTACTCGTTTTCTCTGTAAAATAAAAGAACAATGTAATTATGCATATTACCGGTTTTACCAGTACAATCGAGAGTTTCTAACAAAGCAAAGACGTATGCTGATAATTGAATTCTGTAAATACTTTCTGTAAATAATAACGCCGCGCAACGGTGCGGCCACCAAAACTTGGCCATAAATAGCTAAGTACGCCGATCGGCTTGTCAGTTGCAAGGACGCGTGTCAAGTGTAAATAGCTCCCACATTTTTTATTAATATGACGGCTTGTGCAGTGATGGGGTATTTATTATCACTATCTATTGCTGTTTGGTACAACATTCGCAAATTTCTACGGACTGGAGTATTCACTGGACTACTTTTCTTGGGTTCTTCAGTGTTGTTTATTTCTTGGGTTGATTTATCAACTAAATCTTGAGTTTCTAGAGCATTCTTGTCTACGCTTTCTGTACTTCCAGATGGTTTATTAACACAACTCAATGATTTAACAGATATTGTAGTCGTAGTATCTTGAGAACTTTCGATCAGATCTTCTGAAAGGTCTTGTGTAGCATCAGGACTAATATCTTGTGTTTCGCTAACTGTAATGGACGATTTGTCCATGTCCTTGCTATTTTTTCTAGTTTTTTCTTTTGGGAGATCTGAATCGCTTGTTACTTTGTTAGGTTTTGATGCACTCTTTGGTTCTGTTTTAGATTTATTTAATTCGTCTTTGCGAGGGCTTGTTGGGGTGTTTGTTAAGCATTTTCTGGTCATACGCTTATCAGACTGTAATTTTAAAAATGTATGACTTGCGACCATATCTATTGCCAACTGTTTTTCGATTCTTGATGTCTTTTTTGTAGTAGACTTTATCTTTGTGCGAATTGTGGAACGCCGCACTGGCGTCCCCAAATCCTCAGCACACCAAATTTTGAAGCGTAATCAATACCATCCCTACCACATCCAAAGCGTCCAATCACTTCTTCCAGCCGACTACGCACATCGTGTTCAATTTTGCCAAAAGATGATACAGATGTGGAGACAAAACCCGAATATCTTCAATGAAGCATTGTGGACTTGCAAAAGGGATGGATATCTCAATTTACATAACCTCCATAGCTGGCAGACAGAAAACCCACATGAAGAACGAGAAGATCGGTCCCAATACCAGTTCAAAATTAATTTGTGGAGTGGAATTTTTAATGAACTAATTGTGGGACCGGTCGAGTTGCCTCCTATCTTTAATGGTAGAAATTATTATCAATTTTTGCAAAACGACCTGCCTGGTTTATTAGAAGATGTGCCGCTGGCACTGACACGAAGGATGTGGTACCAGCAAGATGGTTGCCCAGCACACTTCACTCGGCTAGTCCGTGAGCACTTCAGCGAAACATTCCCCGAAAGATGGATTGGTCGATTGGGCCCAATTTTATGGGCACCGCGTTCCCCGGATCTAAACCCACTGGATTATTTTTATTGGGGATGACAAAGTTTACGCGAAACCAATACGCTCTGAAGAAGAATTGCGACAACGAGTATTCGACGCAACCCGTACCATATCGGAAGTCAGCTTAAGAAAATTGAGCCGAAATTTTATTAAACGAAGGTTTTTGTGCATTAGAGTCCACGGGAGACAATTCGAACATTTATTTAATTGTGAGCTAAATTTATTCCATAAATGAATCATAAATAAACCTGTTTTTTATTGTCATTGACATTTTATCCGTTCCTTTAGAATAAGCTAGCCTCCAAAAGGGAGACAAACATTAGTATTTAGCTCTCGTGCATTTGGCAAAATAATTGGATCAGATAACAGATGAGTCATCGCTGAACACAGCATTTTTGTACCACACAGCAGTGACTGCTATCGGAGTTCCAGTTTTAAGTTGGTTCGATAGGGCAACGCTAAAGTGATAAGAATACCTAATGTTATCGCAGTAAGATACAAGTGCTATACCATTTCTGAATCTGCATAACATGAATAATTTATTGACGTTATTTGTTTGTTTCGTTTCAAATAAAATAAAAAACATAGCAGATGATCAAAGTAGAACTTCGCATTTTTGTGACAACTTAAATCAAAATTAATCAAGTTTTTTTTCAGCATTTTACAATAGTTACTGACAAAATAACACTTCGCACTTCTGAATTAGTTACTTATGATTTGATACATACAAAAAACTGTTGTTAAGAGCTTTGCAAGTCGATGCTGGTACTAAAAATGTAAAAACAAAGAGGAAAATTCTCAAAAATCTTTATTTCGGTCTTAACTTAATCTTTACCCGAAAACGAATCTTTTACTGGGGTCATGTTAGGCTGGTTAGGTTCCTCTTGAGCTGACCTACCTTCGGTGTCACTGTGACCTGGTAGTTCTGGGACACCCTGTATATCCGCAATCCGCATCGAATGAGGTTTATAAAGAACTTATGATGATTAATAAATATGTACCTAGATAGTTACATGCTTATATCGTTCTTGCCTTCGACTCGGGGGTCAAATAATTGCGATCTGAGACATTCTTTGTTTTACCGCCCTAGGTAAGTAATGTACGTCATACCTGGCCATAGCAATTACCGCACGCTAGGAAAATCCGACTTTCAGGCCAGAGAGAGACGTAAAATTGTAGTAGTATTGGTAGTAAGGAAAGCCTCAGATCGCATATTTATCGTCAAATACCGGCGATCTGAGACATTCTTTGTTTTACCGCCCTAGGTAAGTAATGTATTACGTCATACCTGGCCATAAAGTAGCAATTACCTAACGCTAGGAAAATCCACACCCTCTTTTTACGTCGGGGGTTAAAATATAGTATCAAAATAGGTTATTGGCACAGTCATAATATTACTCAATATTGTTTTAGAAATCCAAAAAGAAAAACAAAAAAGAATCATGGTCGGTTGGGTTCGAACCCTGTTTTAATAGCATCTCATACAGATTTCCGGGTAAGAGGTAGACATTGCGCCACTGTGTAATGTTAGGTGACAAGCGAAAAAATCAGCATACAGTTAGTCCCACTGTTTCCTAATAGAGTTCGCTACTGTAGATAAGTGTAGATTAATTTTTGCGCCCTCTAGTTTGAAATAAGCAAAATGTTTGACAATGACACTCCCGAAGTGACATTTAGCTTACGTTAGTGTGCGTAAATCCGCCTCACAGTACCGTTTTGCATATTTTCGGACTACGTTTTAAAAAGAAGCACTGTTCAGTGCAGGTTGATTGCGATTCATAGGTAGTAAGCCTTTAGCCTTCCGCAGTTAGAAACACATGTGGGTCCTGGTCACGGTTTTGCGACAAATGATGTGCAAACACGGAAATTACTTTAGTGCGCCATCTGTTGGCAACTCTTTGGCAGGAATCCTCGGCGTTCATCCTTAAGTGGTCGCTAACGGACGAAATGACCCTACCGATTCTTGGCAGTGAATATGTTAATACCGACCAGCACGGCTATCGCAAGACGGCGCGCGAGCTCTCTCGATTTTTCTCGCACTATACGTCTCTTTCTAAGTGTCCTAATAAGAGTGAGACTGACAGTGCGAGAAGAATCGAGAGAGCGCGCGCGCCGTCTTGTGCTAGCCGTACAGTAATCGAACTAGTTGAAGTATCATGCCTCAATAACATGATTACTAAGCAGATTTTAAATGCTGTTTTTGACGAGTAAAATCAGCATCAAAAGTAGCTACGCAAACGAAGACGTCAAAAGTCTTTTTTAAAAGGGAATAAGAACTTTTGACGTCTTCGATTGCATAGCTACTTTTGAAGCCGACTTGTACACCATATCTGTGGAGCGACCACGAAAACAATGAACGAAAATTGTTACGCATGTTATAATACAACATACGTAAGTGTGTCACAATGGAACTAACTATGGAGGTCGTTGTTGTTCTTCGTCCGTAGGAATAACCCTAGAAACCCTACACGTGACCTCCGGGTGGTGCTAAAGAACAACAAACTCGGCAGCTGCACTGTTCCTTCTGAACCTCGCAGCGCACACTGGAACCCTATCAGCGACATCGATACCAATACATATATGTAACCAGTGTGTAACCGCCATACGATAAATAAATAAATAATGGTACTAACAAGTTGTAAAACCGCGAAGGGATTCCAAAAAGTGAAAAGACGAGGCTCAATAAATTGACAGATATGTCAATAAATTGATAATACGTTTATCCAGAAGACACATATACTTTGGTCCAAATTTCAAAATTTTGTGCATTCAACATTGTATCAATGGTTCAATACGCTATCAGAGTTCTAACTACAAATCAAAGTTTTGGTGTGGAGTTAAACCTTATGTCAATGCACGAAGGTTGCTATCGCACTGTACTCCTTGACGGATTAATCCGTCATTGGCTTTGAACCAGTGGAGCGGATATATCCGTCTTTGGCGATGAAAAGGTTAAGTGAATTGTATTATTTCGTAGTATTCAAACGTATAAAATTACATCAACTTCGTGGTTAACTAAATTCTAATGATTATGCTTATTACAGGTTAAGTATTAAAGTTAAAGAAACAATTACCTACAATAATGAAACTTAAACACCCTGTTATATGTTGAGACATTTTATCGCTTATCGCTGTGGATAAGACTTTTGTCACTGTCGCACTCACATACTTGTGAGAACGTGACGGGTGTCTTAATCCAAGTGGGCGTTTTTCAAAAAAAGTGTACTAAACTTCTTTTTTTCAGATATCGTTTTTTTTTGTTTTTCTTACTCAGAATCGTTGATACTATCAATCCTCATAGAAGAAAAAAAGTATCCCAGATTTTACTATGTAAGTTTTTTTTCAGTGCGTCACGACCATATATAAAAAAGATTGCATACAAAAATGTGACGATCTGGAATGGAATATTTAGGACACTTTTTTTCTTATGTATGAGGATCGATAGTATCAAAGATTCTGAGTAAGAAAAACAAAAAAAACCTAATTCTGAAAAAATTAAGTTTCCTACAATTTTTTGAAGAATGCTCAAGTGGTAAAATGGAACCATGCTTACGCCCGCAGGAAACAAAACGAGGCATTCCTTATCTCATTAAATGTTCTCCACTCTCTATACTAGGTACACAACTGAGAAAGGTGTTATTGTTTATATAACAGAGAAATATTACACCTAACTTAATAATTATAACACACACATATAACTATGTCATTTTTAACAGTCCCATTGTTAGGGTGAGTGTCCACAACAGATGTGACCTCTAGCTGTCAGGCATGCAAGGTGTCAAATCATAGAGGATTTAATGGAGTCCTAGTGAATGCCCAAAAGGGATACAGGTAAATTAACCCTCCGATACATACAGCACAGAATAAGTAATAGTACAAGTACAGAAATTGCACTCCCTAGCAAAAACGGTGTTAAGGAATAAGAAACGTGCCTACTCCCTGCTTCTCTGTCTATCGTATAACTTGTATTCATTCACGCACGGCACCTGTAGCGCTAGGGCTGTCACGCCAAGAAAACAGCAATGAGGGCCAAAGTTTGTGATTGAGAAAGAAGTTTATTAACATTTGGTTTGTACCTACACATTACAAGCCCCATATACACCGTGGCCGTGAATAACCCGAAATATTTAAACCACGTATTTTTGACGACAGTACGAGTAAATAATGTTGTATCAACATGGGTCTAATTATGTGTCTTAATTAAATTACTATTTCAGTACAAATTAAATCTTATTAATTGCCCGCTTCTTTGTGAACAACTCTTTAGTTAAGAAACTCAAGTTGAAGAACAGAGAGCGAGCATAACACTTCACGAATCGCTCCGAAATCATACGACGAACGGCGAATGCCGTGGATTGTGTTCCATGACAAGAAGTGTCAAGTTATGCTCAAGCCTTTTTAGGGTGTGTTAGACTGGAGATTTTTTAACTTTTGATTTGTTTCAAATAATTAATATCTCCTTAATTATGAGTTTTTGGACTATATGTTACATAACTTTATATACTCTAATTAGGCTCTAGTATCGTTAGCTTAAATCTTTCGGGTTATTCACGGCCACGGTGTATACGAGCATTTTTCGACGACGTAAGCATTTTTCCTGTCACACTTGCCTGCTGGCAAAAAAGTGATGAAACCCTGCAACGACTTACCTATATATGTATGTATTGTTGTAGTTTATTATAAGCACGTTCTCATTTAATTATAATTTACTTTGAAAACAAAGTTTTAACCGACGAAAAATCAATCATCCCCTATTTTCGTACCCTTAGGGTTGGTTTTTTTTTCCAAATTTATATGGGACCCTCTCCAATAAAAAAAGAATTATCAAAATCGAACTACTCTGTAAAAAGTTATGCGTAGTCATACATAAAAAAAATATATACTTTAGTCGTATTATGTATATCGGTAACGTCAGTTTTAGTACTATTTTTGACAGGTGGTGACAAACAAAAAAAAATCTATGCGCGATGAGGGACACGAAATATGACATTGTATATCGTTCCAACTTGTGTTATTGCCTATGCTTATATCTGTCACTCATGTATGCGTGAGTCGTGGGACTCACGCATACAAGGTGTAAGTTTTAACCGACTTCAAATCAGTAGCCAATTTGCCTATAAAATTTGAAGAGTTCCCTCGATTTCTCCAGGGTCCCATCATCAGAACTGGATTTTGGTGACAACGGGACCAATCTGGAAGTATATGCTATCAAACAAAGAAAAAAGTTTTCAAATCGGTGCATAACTTACCGAGATATCGCGTAACACGACTAAATAAAAAATACAGACGAATTGAGAACCTCCTCCTTTTTGTAAGTCGGTTAATTTTTGGCGCGTATTTTTTTTTTACATTTGTGTGGAGCGTTGGCGTACTAGGGCGACCTGTTTCATACAAATGTAAAAAAATGCGTCAATACTTTTTTTTTCTTATCAGAACACGATACCTGTTATGCCCTTGAACGGATCATCACAATTTATGTTACACCTTGTATATCCTTTTCTCTGTGTTAAATATACGAAAACAGCATTGCACACATGTGGTATACTCACCCTAACAATACGTAAATTGCCACGTAAAACCAATTTATTACATTCAAGCTAACCTATGTCTTAAAACTAAGATTTTTCTAAGTATAAGTATAAAGGTGTTTTTTTGATTTTTTTTTAAATATTTTTTCCTTCTTTAGTGGAGTAAAACCAGCGCGGCTATTACAGCACGGCCCGCGAGCCGTGTCGCGGCGACATAGACTATCTGTCTCTTATTAAGCGTTCTAATTAGAAAGAGACACATAGTCTTAGTCGTGCTACGAGTCGATACGTACACGTTACGTACAGTCACCGGCATAAATATATGATGGAACAAAGGCCGCAAAAATATCTGATGGTGATGACACCTCTATTCCTAGAGCCGTCTTATCTTATTCTGGTAGTGGCTTTCGGGCTGTCAAAGCCCTTATATCACTGCGACCATCGCTGATCTATTGTGATCGCCACTTACTACAATTCTTGGTCAAGTCCTGCAAACTCGAAGAATTGCAGGATTTTGTTGAACTCAAGAAATTTGATCTCCTCCGGGCACATGATGTGTTTGCCCAGGAAGGAGTTACGACTGCGCATGAGGCAAGGGCAATCGGTTAGGATGTGTGTAGGCGTTTCCTCTGCTTCAAAGCAGAATCTGCACTGCCTTGTGTCACACAGTCCTATCGTTTGCATGTGCTTATTTAGGCGGCAGTGCCCAGTAAGCACCCTGACCTAGAGCCGTAAGAGCGTGTCAGATATTTTACACTATAGGTGTTCAAAAATATCGGCACACGCATCCTAATGCCTTTAAAAAAGAGGTGTGTTCCGATGTTTGTGAGACTTACGGATAGTTACTGACATTTATAGAATAGTACGCGAACTTTATGAAACATTGGAGGTTTTCTACCGGCAACGAGGCGAGTGGGCGACGATTAGATTGTGTTCAAAGGGAGCAAAATGATATATTTGCGAAGGCGGTGTTGAATCTTGAGCGTGACGCCGATTTATAAATAATTTTACACACCTGCTAAGGTACACGTCCGAGTGCTCGACGCTGTACTAGGGCACTCTATGTCAATGCAATATGGGTTAAATTCGGACTAAGAGTATTTTTCTTCATTGGAGTTTAAGCCATGTCACTGTGACATAGAGTGCCCATGCCATATTGTACGAGTACAGCGTCACTCGGACGTTTACCTTATTTAGAAAAGAGTCAGTGTTGCCCTCGAATTAGGGATTTCAATTTTAGTCATCATCATATCAGCCGAAAGACCACTGCTGGACATAGGCCTCGTTTGTTATTATTGATTCATCTGGATTGGTTGAATGTTCTTCGACAACAGGTCTTTCTTTTTCAATACCATTCCCCCCCCATCCTAAGTTTACTAAGTGAAAATTCTGAAATAATTACATATGTACAGTACCATAAATAATACAGGAAAAATAAAACGATACCTCTATGATACTCCAGTTTTAAATACACACAGTTAAGATTGTTTCGAAAAAATCGTTTGTTATTATTGATTTAACTGGATCGTAGATAGAGGATATATAGATGACGTCCTAGCGTATACCCAAAAGGGACGATAATAAATTAACCTTACTAAATTAAGAAGTATCAGAAGTTAATACACTATTGACGTCTAATGTAATTTATAATTTAGTCTTATTATATCGGTGACGTCATGGTGGTGTCAGTTTTAGTACACATTTTGACAGGTGTGGTGGCAAACAAAAAATCCGTATACGTGATGAGGGACAGAAAATATGACACTGTATCTTGTTCCCACTTGCGGTATTGGCTATGCATACATCTTTAACACTCATGTGTGTATGTGTGTGTGAGTCCCTCTATGATCTGGATTGGTTGAATGTTCTTCAACAACAGGCCGTAATTGATTGAAATATATGTCACTCGGTAGCAAAATTATTTCCGTCTTGGGCGTAAACACTTGAATCACTCGTTACGCTTAAAATTCTACTTCACTCAAGAATCAATGTACCGCCCTCGCCGTTAATACTTGAGACACAATCTACTGTTTCTTAATAGCAGACGTGAATAAAATTATTGTCGGCGATGTTGCAGTCACTTGTTTTATCGCAGACTATATAAAATTTCTCGCATAGCTTAGCCGGTGGATAATCAACTTATCTAGTACCGGTATTTTTATTCGCTTGGGTCATGAATATATTGCTTATTAGATTTTGCTCCGTTATTTAAAATAAAAATGTCAACATACAATCTAAATAACGTACTCAAGGTTTTATAAAGATACGTTAGACCTGCAATCGCTAAGCTAATGTCATAAAATTTAACTTCATTCATCCTATATCCCTAATGAGGGCTAACAGGAATACGTCATCAACATCATCGTCTTCATCATCATTTGGTCTAACACATCTTTATAAAACCGGAACTAAGGCAGGTATTTAACATATCCACTGCCAAGAATCCATAGAAAGATCACGTGTTTTCCCCATATGTAGCGGAAAACGCCTACGGCGTAGGTGGCAGTGAAGGTGTTAAAGTGCCTAATTAGCGCTAGACGATTAGGTCACAAGTACTGAGTACGTGGCACAATATTTGCCACGTGGCATTAACTTATTCGTAAGGCACTATTTTAACCCTTTTTCAGGTTTAGAGTTTAGAGTTTCGACCACGTCTCAGATGATTCTTAACCTCTGGTATGTCAACGAGGCAACTGGCATGGCGATTGCGAGTATTAACCCTTCGTATGTCTAAGCACTGATCAGTGCTACTGAAAATTGACTCTATGTCAGATACGAAAAATTCGAAATCCTTCAGCAATGACAGCGTCAAAGCATCCGAAAGGTTAAGGTTACTTGGTCACAGATCTGTGACAGGACATATATAGAGGGTATCACAGATATGTGACAAGACATACCAGAGGTTAATGTCAAACTAAACAACTGCCGGCTCGAAGAAGGGTTAACCAACAGAAGTATATAAGATTTTAGTGAGAAAGTTTTATGATTATCGTCTTATATATATATAATTCAACCAAACAATTTGTTCCAAGATTTCTCACAATTTAACTTTTAAGGGCACTTTCACTTTAATGTATGCATAAAATCATGATGGTTACGAGGTTTGTAACAAAACTGACGGTCAATGTAAAACGCATTACGTTTCATCACAAAATTATTGAGACGTGAATTAAATACAACTTAAGTTAGGCTTAACCATACATTTTCATATTGAAATAAATATTAACACAATATATATACACATAAAACATGCGGAAGGTGGCGGGATTTCCGGTATAAATCCAAGCTTAAAACTGTCCGCCTTAAACATTTCTAAATCCTCAGCATATAAGTCATTCATGTTATTGTTGAAACACATTAACTGCCTGACCGATTTTACGAATATGGGCATAGATTGAATGATTCTACATTTATACACATACGAGTAAAGCATGCAGTGGAGGCATTTCCGGTATAAATCAAAGCTTAAAACTGTCCGCCTTAAACATTTCTAAATCCTCAGCATATAAGTCATTCATGTTATTGTTGAAACACATTAACTGCCTGACCGATTTTACGAATATGGGCATAGATTGAATGATTCTACATTTATACACATACGAGTAAAGCATGCAGTGGAGGCATTTCCGGTATAAATCAAAGCTTAAAACTGTCCGCCTTAAACATTTCTAAATCCTCAGCATATAAGTCATTCATGTTATTGTTGAAACACATTAACTGCCTGACCGATTTTACGAATATGGGCATAGATTGAATGATTCTACATTTATACACATACGAGTAAAGCATGCAGTGGAGGCATTTCCGGTATAAATCAAAGCTTAAAACTGTCCGCCTTAAACATTTCTAAATCCTGAGCAGATAAGTCATTCATGTGACTGTACACAGAAGGATCATCTGCCGGTGTCTGTTGAAACTCATTTGCTGCCTGACCGAATACACTACCAGAATTACTTGTTTGGGCAAACGGAGATAGCTGTTCAAAGAGGCTTCTGAATGGTGTTGCGGTCTGAGACTCAAATGGAGCTGCTTGTGCGAATAGGTCTGCAGTATTGGCATGACCGAAAATGGACTGAGCCGTGTTTTGGGCAAAGACGTTCAGTTGTGCTGGCTGCCTGAATACACTCTGATTGTGTGCAGGCTGAGCACCAAATACATTCTGACTTTCAGGAGACTGTGCTCCAAATACATTCTGACTTCGAGCAGACGGTGACCCGAATACATCCTGACTTTTAGCAGGTGACGATCCGAATACACTCTGGTTTTGAGCAGCCAGTGCACCAAATACATTCTGTGATGTTTGGGAAAATAAACACTTAGCTGTGTCTTGATGGGCGAATACATTTTGTTGGCCAAATACAGAATTACTGTGACCACATCACATGATGACATAGTTTCACTATATGCTGGACCCATTTATGTATCTGATGAGGTATTTTCTTGCAGCGTTACCTAATCTGAAAAGCTATGCAGCAGATTTCATACCTTTTCGCTGTAAAAAAATTAATAAAAACTAACAATAAGAGCCTGTGAAGACAGAGGGAGTTCACCGTTCCTTGTTCCATTTAATCCAATGGAACGCGGACGCAGAACTCCGGATGTACGCCTTCTGTCTGCGCGGGCTCTAAGGACGTTGTTAAATTGTGACTATTAGTCAAATACCGTAGTGCCGGTGCATTGCTGTTTCCTTAATTTTTAACCTTCCATACATGTTAAAAGTGAGAATGCCCTTAACCTGAGTCTTCATTACTGTCCATTCTAGTTCTGTCACCGTCTTACCTTCCATACATGGGTCATTTGTCAGTCACAAAAAACAAAAATCATCTATCCGGTGGTCAATAGTAAAGGGCTTACGTTTACATATAGTATGTTTTTTATCACATGCAACTATATAGGGGCAACGCCGTTTATGCGGATTCAGATTTCAACCAAAAATTGTGTCGCTCAACTTCAAACTTAGATAAATCCACTACGTTAATTCGGTGATTCGAAAGGCCGTATTTTTTTATTATGGCTAAAGCATTAAATAAAGCCATCTTGTTTGGCAAATTAAGCATTAAAACCATCCATTCTTTACAAAAATCTAATTTAGATTGGATTCACCTTCATTTGATATAATCGATTGTAATTTATCTATCTTTGAAAAAACTCAGTTTGGATTTGTATAATTTTGAATAAACAGACCTGGATTTATCTAGATTTAAAAAAAAATTCGATTAGAAATTGTCAGCCATGTTGAACAAACTTCTTTCGCTGATTGGCTTGGATGGACTTATCTACGTTTGAAAAAAAACTGTCATATGGATATATCTGATTTTGATAACATATTATGAATTTAACTGTATTTTTCTCAAAAACCAGACAAAATTATACTAAACCGATTAAATTATAACAAAACTAGTTTTTTACCATTTTATCTCATACCTAAATCTTAAAAAAAATTCAGATTTGGATTTACCTGAGTGACTCAATTAAGCTTTACAGCCCTTAACTTTGGCAATGTCCACCGAAGAGACGGGAACCTAAATCTGACAATGACCCACATGCTATAGTAGTTTTTGTGACTGTACATAATGAGGGGCATGCCTAATTATGTACAGTTACATAGACTATGTGTATCTGCCCACATGTTATAAATCCTCAATGATGTGTTTGGGAACCATTAGAATAACCTGTATTGCACCGCCATGGTCGACTAGATTTCAAATCATGACCAACTACATCATGCTGCACGACCCCAACACCGAACCTGATTTCCATAATAACATCGATTGTCGATGCTATTATGATAACACAAACATTATAATAACACTGGGCCAGATAAAACGCAGATGTTACGTTACTGGTTGTAATTATGGTGGTCGTTATAATATATGGTTTCCGAACACATTATAGAGGATTTATGATGGGTGTAGATATGTAAACGGCCTTAACCTAAGTCCTCTATTGTCGGTGCAGTGTCGTGCCGGGTAGACACGGTTCAGACGAGCGCTCGCAGCAGCTCGGGCGCCTCCACGAGGTACTCGCCGACGTCCTGCTTCACGACGCGCGCGACCCGCAGGCTGCCGACGCCGAGCGCGTTGAGCTGCAGGTGGCGGCGCGCCAGCGCCTGCTGCGCCTCCGTCAGGCGACCCGGGAAGTCTGCGGCGGTAAAAACAGTTGAGGCGGCGTGGCCGAGGAAGACGGTTTTTTAAAGTCGTTGCGCTTGTTTGGATCTTAATACGGCTGTCCCAAATCTTGACAACATTCTCGAAGGACAATAGCTATTCGAATCCTGAGTTTGAGATTTTAGCTTTCGCCTTGGCGCCGTAGGTTCATGGTCTTCACTCCCTCTCACTGAGCATAAGCGTGAGCGAGATGGCAGTGCGTGTTTGGAAGCGCGGATATCAAGTTTTTATTTTATTTTTTTACGTTTAAATTAATCGCTAAGTTCCCTCAAACATGATATTGACGATTTTTAGAAGCAATTTTAATTTAGTTTTAGGTAGGTCATCATCATCATCATATCAGCCGATAGATGTCCGCTGCTGGACATAGGCCTCCCCCAAATAGTGCCACAATGGCCGGTCCTGCGCAAGGTAAGTAATGTAGTATAACAGCGCGATTCAGGATCACCGCCGGACGGTACAGCGCCACCTAGCGCGCCATCGGCACAACAAACCTTTGATCACCAACGTGACGGCGGCAGCGGGGATGCCGCGCACGAACTCCGGCATCATCTTGCGCAGCGAAGCGATCGGCAGCTTGACCATGTGGCCGTAGTCGTAGAACAGTACATGTCCTTCGGCGCCGCCCGGCCCGCCTATCTGATCTAACAGCACCGCCCGGAGCCATTGGTTCAGGATCACCGCCGGACGGTACAGCGCCACCTAGCGCGCCATCGGCACAACAAACCTTTGATCACCAACGTGACGGCGGCAGCGGGGATGCCGCGCACGAACTCCGGCATCATCTTGCGCAGCGAAGCGATCGGCAGCTTGACCATGTGGCCGTAGTCGTAGAACAGTACATGTCCTTCGGCACCGCCCGGCCCGCCTATCTGATCTAACAGCACCGCCCGGAGCCATTGGTTCAGGATCACCGCCGGACGGTACAGCGCCACCTAGCGCGCCATCGGCACAACAAACCTTTGATCACCAACGTGACGGCGGCAGCGGGGATGCCGCGCACGAACTCCGGCATCATCTTGCGCAGCGAAGCGATCGGCAGCTTGACCATGTGGCCGTAGTCGTAGAACAGTACATGTCCTTCGGCACCGCCCGGCCCGCCTATCTGATCTAACAGCACCGCCCGGAGCCATTGGTTCAGGATCACCGCCGGACGGTACAGCGCCACCTAGCGCGCCATCGGCACAACAAACCTTTGATCACCAACGTGACGGCGGCAGCGGGGATGCCGCGCACGAACTCCGGCATCATCTTGCGCAGCGAAGCGATCGGCAGCTTGACCATGTGGCCGTAGTCGTAGAACAGTACATGTCCTTCGGCACCGCCCGGCCCGCCTATCTGATCTAACAGCACCGCCCGGAGCCATTGGTTCAGGATCACCGCCGGACGGTACAGCGCCACCTAGCGCGCCATCGGCACAACAAACCTTTGATCACCAACGTGACGGCGGCAGCGGGGATGCCGCGCACGAACTCCGGCATCATCTTGCGCAGCGAAGCGATCGGCAGCTTGACCATGTGGCCGTAGTCGTAGAACAGTACATGTCCTTCGGCACCGCCCGGCCCGCCTATCTGATCTAACAGCACCGCCCGGAGCCATTGGTTCAGGATCACCGCCGGACGGTACAGCGCCACCTAGCGCGCCATCGGCACAACAAACCTTTGATCACCAACGTGACGGCGGCAGCGGGGATGCCGCGCACGAACTCCGGCATCATCTTGCGCAGCGAAGCGATCGGCAGCTTGACCATGTGGCCGTAGTCGTAGAACAGTACATGTCCTTCGGCGCCGCCCGGCCCGCCTATCTGATCTAACAGCACCGCCCGGAGCCATTGGTTCAGGATCACCGCCGGACGGTACAGCGCCACCTAGCGCGCCATCGGCACAACAAACCTTTGATCACCAACGTGACGGCGGCAGCGGGGATGCCGCGCACGAACTCCGGCATCATCTTGCGCAGCGAAGCGATCGGCAGCTTGACCATGTGGCCGTAGTCGTAGAACAGTACATGTCCTTCGGCGCCGCCCGGCCCGCCTATCTGATCTAACAGCACCGCCCGGAGCCATTGGTTCAGGATCACCGCCGGACGGTACAGCGCCACCTAGCGCGCCATCGGCACAACAAACCTTTGATCACCAACGTGACGGCGGCAGCGGGGATGCCGCGCACGAACTCCGGCATCATCTTGCGCAGCGAAGCGATCGGCAGCTTGACCATGTGGCCGTAGTCGTAGAACAGTACATGTCCTTCGGCGCCGCCCGGCCCGCCTATCTGATCTAACAGCACCGCCCGGAGCCATTGGTTCAGGATCACCGCCGGACGGTACAGCGCCACCTAGCGCGCCATCGGCACAACAAACCTTTGATCACCAACGTGACGGCGGCAGCGGGGATGCCGCGCACGAACTCCGGCATCATCTTGCGCAGCGAAGCGATCGGCAGCTTGACCATGTGGCCGTAGTCGTAGAACAGTACATGTCCTTCGGCGCCGCCCGGCCCGCCTATCTGATCTAACAGCACCGCCCGGAGCCATTGGTTCAGGATCACCGCCGGACGGTACAGCGCCACCTAGCGCGCCATCGGCACAACAAACCTTTGATCACCAACGTGACGGCGGCAGCGGGGATGCCGCGCACGAACTCCGGCATCATCTTGCGCAGCGAAGCGATCGGCAGCTTGACCATGTGGCCGTAGTCGTAGAACAGTACATGTCCTTCGGCGCCGCCCGGCCCGCCTATCTGATCTAACAGCGCCGCCCGGAGCCATTGATTCCCTGTAATTTGAGATGAGCATTTTTTAAGAATTCCCCTAGTGGTGTGTGTGTCGTAAAATATCAGGTATTGGACGATAGGATATTTTACAATATAAAACAATTTTTGTCACCTTCAAATCAATTATATTCTAATTTGGCTTTAGAAAAGGAACACATTAAAAGTTGATTAACCCCATGGGTCGTTAGACGTTACAGAGGCGCATTTCGGCTGCTTTCTGGCTGAATGCATTTGGCATAACTACGTCAAAACTGCCCACTGACTGCAGACTAGCCGCACGATTCTAGTGCAGTTGGTACAACTGCAATATAACTGCATTAAAACTGTAATAGACGACAGGTTGCAGTCGTCAGAATGGCACGCCGACTACAAGCGGACTGAGCCGTCTGTTTGCAGTTATGTCAACTGCATTCAAACTGCATTCTTGCAGTCAGAAAGCAGCTGAAATGCAGCCCGTCTGTAACGGTCCCATGTGGTGATGCTGCTGTGTTTGTGTGAGGTGTACAGTCGCCATCACATACATCTGAGCAAACAAAAACGTCACAAACATCGGAACACACCTCAATTTTCAAGGCATGAATTAGGGTGCATGTGCCGATATTTTTGAACACCTATAGTGTACCTATGTATGTGATGGCGACTGTACAATAATAGTAGTTTATGGTACTGATACTACTCTATCTAAACACATATCATTAGTACTCTTAAATAGAGACCCACTTGAGTTTTGACAGCTGTTCCAAATTTAAACTCATAACGATACCAAAATCTGTACTGTAATAACATTACAGTACAGATTTACCTACTACCACAGACAAGAAAGTTGTCATAGTAAAATTGGTTGTAATAATGCTGGCCATTACCGACGGTTTCTGAACGCATTTTAGAGCACTAATGATATGTGCGTAGATAAAGAGTATTTGTATTGTGATGCGAGCAAGCTTACTTTCGGGGCACATGGCGACGCACTGTTCCTCGAGTTTCGGCGTGTACGGGTCTCTGGCCAGGGCGCTGTTGCAATATTCATCCAGCTGAAAAGGGAAATTATTTGTTAGATATGTCATCATCATCAAGTGCAAGTGTAAAATCTGTAACAGGCGGCGAGTTTTCACAGCGATAAAAACAAGCGTTTCACACTAGCTGTGCCGACAAGGCACATTCTGTAGTAGCGATTAGATATGGCTATGCGAACTATGTGTCTACTCTGTTAATGAATTTCTAAGTATAAAAACTAGTAATAAGTAATCCCTCTATTTTGCCTGCTCTTAACCGACAGCAAAATAAAGGCTATTATTTTGCATGCTTATTTAAGTAGAGTACGGCGGACTGTACCGTTTTTCGGCTGATATGATGATATTTGAACTCGAAATTTTCTTCTCTTTCATTTGATACCCAGCACGCTATGATAGCAAAATATTTTTTTCAAAGTCATCGATGGACACCCCATTTATCAAAATCGGTTCAGTATTTTAAGCGCTACGGCGGAACATACACAAATACAAACATAGACTGCTAAAAACATCTCCCTTCCTTTCGGCTCTGCCGTCGTCGGGCAAAAGCTAACGTGAAACGAATATGTGTGTCGTATACGTGTACGCCATTGGGGCGGAAAGGTTCTCTTATGCGCCGCGCGGCGTGGGTAGGCCCCCCCACGAGGTGGACTGATGACCTGGTAAAGGTCGCGGGCGTCCGCTGGATGCGGGTGGCGCAGGACCGGCCATTGTGGCACTCTTTTGGGGAGGCCTATGTCCAGCAGTGGACGTCTTTCGGCTGATATTATGATGATGATGATACCTGTACGGCGAGCGCGTGCGCGCGTTTCGCGTGCTCGGCGGCGCGCGCGTGCCCGCCGAGCATGCCGTGCTCTATCAGGCTGCAGTCGAAGATGTCCAGCTCGGTGGCCGCGGCCGGCAGGCCCGCGTATGTGTGTCGTATACCTGTACGGCGAGCGCGTGCGCGCGTTTCGCGTGCTCGGCGGCGCGCGCGTGCCCGCCGAGCATGCCGTGCTCTATCAGGCTGCAGTCGAAGATGTCCAGCTCGGTGGCCGCGGCCGGCAGGCCCGCGTATGTGTGTCGTATACCTGTACGGCGAGCGCGTGCGCGCGTTTCGCGTGCTCGGCGGCGCGCGCGTGCCCGCCGAGCATGCCGTGCTCTATCAGGCTGCAGTCGAAGATGTCCAGCTCGGTGGCCGCGGCCGGCAGGCCCGCGTATGTGTGTCGTATACCTGTACGGCGAGCGCGTGCGCGCGTTTCGCGTGCTCGGCGGCGCGCGCGTGCCCGCCGAGCATGCCGTGCTCTATCAGGCTGCAGTCGAAGATGTCCAGCTCGGTGGCCGCGGCCGGCAGGCCCGCGTATGTGTGTCGTATACCTGTACGGCGAGCGCGTGCGCGCGTTTCGCGTGCTCGGCGGCGCGCGCGTGCCCGCCGAGCATGCCGTGCTCTATCAGGCTGCAGTCGAAGATGTCCAGCTCGGTGGCCGCGGCCGGCAGGCCCGCGTATGTGTGTCGTATACCTGTACGGCGAGCGCGTGCGCGCGTTTCGCGTGCTCGGCGGCGCGCGCGTGCCCGCCGAGCATGCCGTGCTCTATCAGGCTGCAGTCGAAGATGTCCAGCTCGGTGGCCGCGGCCGGCAGGCCCGCGTATGTGTGTCGTATACCTGTACGGCGAGCGCGTGCGCGCGTTTCGCGTGCTCGGCGGCGCGCGCGTGCCCGCCGAGCATGCCGTGCTCTATCAGGCTGCAGTCGAAGATGTCCAGCTCGGTGGCCGCGGCCGGCAGGCCCGCGTATGTGTGTCGTATACCTGTACGGCGAGCGCGTGCGCGCGTTTCGCGTGCTCGGCGGCGCGCGCGTGCCCGCCGAGCATGCCGTGCTCTATCAGGCTGCAGTCGAAGATGTCCAGCTCGGTGGCCGCGGCCGGCAGGCCCGCGTATGTGTGTCGTATACCTGTACGGCGAGCGCGTGCGCGCGTTTCGCGTGCTCGGCGGCGCGCGCGTGCCCGCCGAGCATGCCGTGCTCTATCAGGCTGCAGTCGAAGATGTCCAGCTCGGTGGTCGCGGCCGGCAGGTCCTCGTATGTGATCTGCTGGAAGGTCACCGTGTCCATTTCTGAAAAAAAAAAACAATGATACTAATATACACGGTGTGGCCTGTAATAGGAGCAAAAAATTAAACTCTAGATTTTTAAGCTATAAATATATATATTTTTTTCTTCAAAATAAGTTTACTTGTATTCTTTTACTCTTCTGAAGTGCTATAAGTAACGTTTTATTTTAAAAACAAAAAAAGTAATAAAAATTAAAAAATCACAAAATATCTTTTTGAAACAAAAATACAAAAACTATTATGACTCATTACATGATGTTACCTCAAAATCTGCATTGACTGCTGTGCTATGATGTCCCGGTGCCAAGATACATTACTCGGAGGTCATAAACTTTAGAACAAAATTTCTCCGAATACAAAAATAAAAAAAATTAAGGGGACACGAGGGGTTACTGGAAATGGTCTAAGCGTCCTTTTGAATATTTGCTCCTATTACAGGCCACACCCTGTATATCTATGTCTATTAAGGTTACCTATCTGAATGAGGGACTGATTTCGGTTACGGTTATACCGGTATGAAACCGGTATTCCATTACGGTACCGTTATGTCGTAAAGGTTATGCGCGCCGTGCGAACATAACGGTACCGTAACCGTTTTGAAATAACGGTTAGCGGTACCAGTTTAAAATGATACCGTAACCTTTATAATACCGGTATTATAAAGGTTATCGAGAAAAGTAAGCAAGCTGGCAACTCGCAAGCAACTCTACAGAGGAAGCATTGGCTACTAAACATTTAAAGACTAAAAGACAAAGCAGCAGAGCCTTTGCCGGCGGTTTGGCAACAACTCCAGGCGAAAATCAATATATCGCTACCTTTAAATAGCGGTTACGGTACCGGAAAAAATAAAGGTACCTTTATATTTCGGTAGCGAATCGAAATATAAAATTTCCGCTACCGAAACCGCTATTTGACAACCGATATGACGTCATACCGTTAAAATAGAATACCGGTATTTTTCGGTTATGCAGTCCCTGATCTGAATCACTGAAAATGGTTTTCTAACTGTATCGTTTGTGCGAATGTACAGTCGCCATCACATACATCGGAGCAAACAAGCACGTCACAAATATCGGAACACACCTCTATTTTCAAGGCATTAGGGTGCATATGCCGATATTTTTGAACACCTAGAGTGTACCGATGTAAGTGATGGCGACTGTACACAAAGAGTACCAACAGACATAATTTATGTCACATAAAGCTAAAGACCTGGAGGTTCATTACTATATGGAAACTATGTTAACATAATATGTCTTGCGGTAAACAGTGTAGGAGACTGTGAGAGGTTGCAGGATGATATAGACAGGGCAGTAAACTGGAGTAAAATTAACCATTTACAGTTTAACTCCTCAAAGTGTATGGTAATTACATTCTCGCGAGCTCGCACTCCTATACAACATAATTATATGGTAGATGAGAATAAAATGGTTAGGGTAACAGAAGTGAGAGATCTGGGAGTTAAATTTACCAAGGAGCTATCTTTTCGCAACCATATAACTAATATTTGTAAAAAAGCTTACAGAAATCTTGGGTTTGTGCTAAGGACGGTAAAAGGATTCACAAATATGAAGGCCATAGCTACATTGTATAATGCCTTAGTGCGGAGTCAGCTAGAATGCAATGCGGAAATATGGGCTCCTAACGAAGCTAAGTACACTCTCATGTTGGAGCGAATACAAAATAAATATATTAGGTATATGTATATGAGGCAATACGGTGTGTACCCTTTTTATCCCTTAAAGTACCCTACATTGTTTATTTTAGGTATGGTTGGATATACAGAACTTAAAGTGAGAAGGGACCTCGCCCTCGCTACCTATATCTTTAAAATAATTCGAGGAAAGGTATACAATGCGGAGATATTGGAAAGGGTAGGTATATGCGTTCCTCGTAGTGTGGGGCGCCGGCGGCGGCCGCCGCTGCTGTCGGTACCGCATGCGCGCACGCAGCTGCTGCGTGAGGCGCCAATGACGCGCGCGCTGCGCACTCTGAACCTCATAGGGACGGATCTAGATCTGTTTTTCTGTACACTGAGTGAATTTACAAGGATGGCTTTGTTTAAAATTTGTTATTATAAATAATTCGTTATAAGGTGTTGTGCAAAATTATCGCATTGGGTCTATCCTGTAATGATAATTGTATGTATGGAAATAAATAAAAAAAAATAAAAAAAAAATAACACGAATACATAGTCATCATGTCATGACATACCCAGCACATCTCCGCCCCGCTCCAAGAGTTTCTGCCACTCGGGCGTGGAGAGCGTATCCACAGTGCGGTTCACTTCTTCGCCGGATTTCACCACGGTCAGGCGGACCGGGGTCTTGCTGGGACCGGATGTTTCACCGGATGGGATAGTCTGGAAAATATATTATATATTACACGTAGGAAAGGCCAGAAAGTTGACAAAAGGAGACATCGAAAGGGCTAACTGGCGAAATGCTCTCCAGGGTCAGTTTTTTGGTCAAATAAACAGTGGCTACAGAGAATGCCTCCTGCCTTATCTTATCTTATCTTATCTAGGTGAGGGCCCTTTCGGATGCACTTCGACCCAGTGGGATCTTTTGTGCATTTGCCCTCTCCTTTATACCTGCTCCCAGGCTTGCTCCATCATTTCCACAAAGCGGATGATGCAGTTCGTCGGGAGCACCTTGAATTCCTTTGGTTGCGGGTAACCGTTACCAAAGTAGTTCATTCTTTGTCTGGCAAGGGCCTGCCTCCAGCCTGCTTTTATGTATTCACTTAAGTTACTTTTCTCAAAAATGGCCCGCAAAGTGAACATAACTCGCTACACATTGGAAGGTAAAGTGTATAGTTTAAGGCGAGATCAAAATAAAAAAATTAAAACATTGCAGGCCGCCTGGAATGTTACATATAAATTCCTTTATTTGTCGAGTACCACACTTTAAAAAAAGTAGAAACTGGCATATAAAAGACGGCACAGGTCGTATTCAGCCAAATCAACTCGTAATCAGGGGCGCTGTTCGCGTTGCCATACAAATTGGAACAAAACGCAAACGCGTTCGAAAACGTATTGTGTCAATAAAACATATACTAGAGCTACAGGTATGTGTACATAGAGGTAGAATAGAATAGAGGGACTCACGCACACATACACACTAGAGTGACAAAGATGTATGCATAGACAATACCGCGAGTGGGAACGAAATACAGTGTCATATTTTCTGACCCTCATCGCGTATACGGTTTTATTGTTTGCCACCACACCTGTAAAAATTTGTACAGTCGCCATCACATACATCGGAACAAACAAGCACGTCACAAACATCGGAACACACCTCTATTTTCAAGGCATTAGGGCACAGAATAAGTAATAGTACAAGTACAGAAGTTGCACTCCCTAGCAAAAACGGTGTTTAGGCATAAGAAACGTGCCTACTCTCTCCTTCTCTGTCTATCGTATAACTTGTATTCATTCACGCACGGCACCTGTAGCGCTAGGGCTGTCACGCCAAGAAAACAGCAATGAGGGCCAAAAATGTTGTAGCTCACCAGATGTCGCTTTAGTAAAGTGAACCGATATTAATTAAGTCAATGCTACTTAGCATGTGTTTCAGTGTCATTATGAATAAGCTTAGAATAATAACGCATAGAAGGATAATTTCATACGGCCGACGCGCCAAGCGTGAGGCATAAAATGGATTCATTCGTGTAGGCGACAAATATTAATATCACGCAAACCGAAATCAAAAATAGGTTTTAGGAAACTCCCAATATTTTAGACAGAGCTATACAACGATATCCCACACTGAGGGTTTTATGACAAATAACTTGGTAAATAACCTAAATTCAAAAAACAAGGTTTTATTTTACCGCTTCGTTGGCATGATTGTTTTGTATACACATGCCAAATTACAGCTTTGTAGTAGAGGGTCACAGAGCAATTCCACACACACACACTGACAGACAGACAACCAGTCTATCAACTGACCTTAATTCGCCGCGCGCGAGTCGATATAACTACTTGTACTATTACTTATTCTGTGATATAACTAATACGGAACCCTACATTGGGCGTGGCCCGACGCACACTTGGCAGGTTTTGGTATAGTCATATTCATAATTATTATAGAATTTGTACTGTTTTATGAGATCTAATTGAAAAGTCTTATTTCTGCTTGGATACAAAATGTGTCGTCCTTTTTTTTTCGGTATTGTGATTGAGAAAGAAGTTTACTCGTTTGTACCTACAGATTACAGGCCCCATAGTACATAGGGACATATATTTATAAACGAGCGTTTTTCGACGACGTAAGCATTTTTCCCTGTCACACTTGCCTGGTGGCAAAAAAGTGATGTACTTCGCTATATATGTATGTATTGTTGTATTTTGTTATAAGCACGTTCTTATTTAATTAAAATAGGACAGGATAACCATTATACCTAGCTAAGTAAAATACATTTTCAAACCCGTGCTTCATTTTGAAGAAAATTACTGTAGGTATCCCGTTAAAAGTAATAAGTAAGTAGGTAAGTACCTAACCAGGCGGTTCGCGTCGTAACATGTATAATTACGTATTGTTGTTGTACATTGTAGGTATCTTATAACTTCATAACATTAAGTACCTAGGTTATACTAAATAAGTAGGTACTTACTTATAACTAATTAAAAAAAAGAAAATTACCGTTCACAATTTGTCGGCAGGTTAAAAAAAGATAAACCATCGTTCCTTTGGGTATTTAAGGTGGTTCGATTGCCATACAAAGCGTTATTTGACATTCGCAGGCTAACGGCGTGATATTTTAAGAAACTTATGTAACAAACTTTCATCAATTGGCTTCCCATTTGCGCCAAATTCCCCCTTTCCTAGAATAAACTTGTATAAACTAGATTAAATTGAGAAAAATAATTTTCCCAAAATATCACGTGACAAACCAATTTCTCAAATTAATCTAGTTTATACAAGTTTATTCTAGGAAAGGGGGAATTTGTCGCAAATTGGAAGCCAATTTATGAAAGTTTGTTACATAAGTTTCTTAAAATATGACGCCGTTAGCCTACGAATGTCAAATAACGTTTTGTATGGCAATCGAATCACCTTAAACAGAGCACCAGTGGCCGTTTTTAGTTTTCATCGAAATTAACACTCCGTAAAAACTAACACCAAAATTGATAATAACTAAGTACTCGTACGCGCGGTTCGTCGCGTTCAAGTAGCGGCGGCGGCGGCGGGTCACGGCACGACACGCATGTGCTCACTCGCACGGGGCCAGCCCACGACTGACGGGCAGCCTGGGGCTTCGCGAGCGGTAGGTATTTAACTCGACGCGCTCTACCTACTGCAAGCCCCTTGATTAGGGTGCATGTGCCGATATTTGTGATAGCGACTGTACTGAAACTGACACCACCATGACGTCACCGATATAACAAGACTAAATTATAAATGTCATTAGACGTCAAGAATGTAGCTTTTGATACTTATTAATTTAGTAAGGTTAATTTATTATCGTCCCTTTTGGGTATACGCTAGAACGTCATCTATATATCCTCTATCTACGATCCAGTTAAATCAATAAAAACAAACGATTTTTTCGAAACAATCTTAACTGTGTGTATTTAAAACTGGAGTATCATAGAGGTATCGTTTTATTTTTCCTGTATTATTTATGTTACTCTTAATCATATGTAATTATTTCAGAATTTTCGCTTAGTAAACTTAAAGGGGGGGGGGGGGGGGGGGGGGTGGTATTGAAAAGACCTGTTGTTGAAGTACATTCAACCAATCCTGATGAATCAATAATAACAATTTAACTATCATTCTTATAGATATTATTATCATTAAGTGGAAACGCAGCCCAATGGGTGAAGAACTTAGATATTAATTTGTAAACGTGTAGACTCGCTGACTCGGTACTAATGCCATACGAAAAATAATAATAATTATTATTAATGTCGCTATTAAAGGGGCCCATCGAGCAGTTGGCGAGTCACCGCCTGCCAGAGATAAAAAATGATACAGTTTATTAGGCAGGCGTCCGATGTTTCACCCAATAGTCCAGCCACTAGTCCATCATTTTCACCCAATAACCCGTTTTCTTTAGATTCCATCAACCAGCAATAGCCCCTATACACCCCAGCGGGTGCTGTCTCTGTGTGCGTCCCATGACACGGGCAGGGACAGCATTCGCCCGGTGTACTCCTTGCATTTCATTAAATTGTCAAAAGGGCCTCTACGTGTTGGCTCAGTTGGTACTTTGTAGGTACCTAGCCCCACGCACGCCTCCCAAAGGTCCGTGACATCATTGTCCCGTGAGCGGGAAAGACATACATAATAATAATAATAACAAGTGGTCTTTCGGCTGATATGATGATGACTAAAATTGAAATCCCTAATTCGAGGGCAACACTGACTCTTTTCTAAATAAGGTAAACGTCCGAGTGCTCGACGCTGTACTCGTACAATATGGCATGGGCACTCTATGTCACAGTGACATGGCTTAAATTCCAATGAAGAAAAATCCTATCTTCTATTATAATCCTATATCTACGGCTTCTCCGAACACAGGTATTGTCATACTTACCTGGAGGGGCCAGCCACGTACAATAGGCTTGTTGCGTGGTGTTAAAATTGATAACGTCGTGTTGCTAAATGGATAGTAAACCATCAAATGATTGTAATAAAGTATAAATTACAAAATTTAATTCAAATCATAAAAAGATATGAACCTTGAAAGTTTAGAAAAAAAAGTTTATTTATTTATTGTCCAAGAGTAAATTTAAAGATACCAATAGAATCCTTACGCTTTTATAGAAACAAATTTGTATGACAACTATGGACCTAAACGCAGTATTTCGCGATCGAAACAGCAATTTACTTCATTTTCCATGCAACGGTTAGTACAAATTGCACGGTGTGACGTCATACTTTAAAGCCAATCAGTATGAAGCGTTTCGGCTGCTGTCAGCGAGGTTCGTCTTTAACTCGATTTTTTGGGCAGTAATGTTCTTTTAATTTAGTTGCTTCCATACAAACATTTGTTCATCTACAAAAACTGGTTCGAATGGCATCGTAAACAAATTTAAGGTCACAAGCCCATTGTAAAAACCAAATTTTTGATACCAAATAAATATTTTTGATTAACGTCTATGTATGACTCACCAGTGTAAGCTTCTCCTCATCATCCTTCAGTTTGTCCAGATACGCGGTGGCCGCGGGGGAGAAGGTCTTCTGCTTCATGTGCAGAGTGACCGCCGAGGTGAGCGTGGGCCTCGCGTGGGCCTCCAAGTCCGGCGGGCACGGGCAGAGGGTCTTCAGGTCCTCTACTACGGCGGCGTTGCCTGCTCATTGAGATAAAGTTTCTGTCAATATTTTCATTTCTGTATACCGTCATCAACTTCTAACGAGCCCAAACTCAACGGGGTTTCGTCTGTTAATGGGCTCCAATCGCTAATTGACTAGTTTTGATGAGTTTTGAGTTGATATTCCTCCATCATAACAATAGATATATTTATGGCACAAACGTTAATCGCTTCTTTAATCCTTTATCTACTTTTGCACGAGAGTTTTTTAAAAATAAATGTACATATATTTTTTTATGATTTATTCAAACATGGTCCAAAAAGCTCTGTTTTCGATATTAGTATGTTGTTTATGCACTTTTCTATATGAAATTTACATGTAACTGTTCCTTATTGACGTCTCTAACAACCCACGAGAGATTTTTGGGCCAATCAACTTTTGGACCCACAGTATTTTGTCCGGTAACGCAAGATACAGAACTGTCATGTTTGTTACTGCTATAAACTAGGTACCCAATTGTGTATAACGATGGTTTACACCAGCAGTTACGATATGCCACAGATTTTAATTGGATTGATAGACACAGGTTTGAAATAGATTGACTTGAAAGTTTGTAAAAAGTAACACAGGAGACAGAAGAAGTGTGGGTGTAAAAGTTGATTGACCCTTTTATTTTAAATCATTTTCACAAAAGTTACGGCCAAAAAACTGGTTTTTTGGCCTAAAACTGCTAAAGTTTGGTGCCATATATCTTGAAAACGGTGAGTTTTGAAGTAAATATGGGACACTATTTCGGTAAACCTCGTTGTTGTTAATACGGTAAGCCACAAAAAACAAGAAAAAACGGACAGTAACAGATCGAAGGTCATTGGGAGCTGTAAGCCCCCTTAAGTCCTGCATTCCAATGGCCACCTTGTCTCTATCATCAGATCAGCTTGATGGTACCATAATATTGAATTGTCATCCAAACTATACTTAAACCCAAAATTTCAGCTCAATCGGTTGAAGATATCTGCTTCAAAATTGAATTGCAAGATTCCACCCAAACAAAGATAGTCACGTACAGTCACCGGCATAAATATATGCTGGAACAAAGGCCACAAAAATATCTGATGACAACTCTAGTCCTAGAGCGTGTCAGATATTTTTGCGGCCTTTGATTCATCATACATTGATGCCGGTGACTGAACATTGCAAGTTAGCTAGTAAAAAGTTTCTGGTAAAAAGTATTTTTTAGTTATTTGGTGTGTTACCGTATTCGATGTACTCGAGCAAGCACCGTTTATTCTTGGAGCTGACGCGCTGCACGAGCGCGCGGTAGTGGTTCCCGTCCGTGAACTGCGCCACGACCGTCTGTCCCGCCGCCGGCAGCTCCGTCAGCCGCGGTGTAGCTTCTGCAGACAAATTATAATAATAGCGTAGGGATGTCACGCAATATTCCGCATTGTTGAGAGACGAGTGATGACATATGGCACGGAAACGTGGTCGCTTACTATGGGCCTCATAAGAAGGCTTAAAGTCACTCAAAGGGCAATGGAGGGGGCTATGCTGGGAGTTTCTCTGCGCGATTGCTTCAGAAATGAGGCTATCCGCAGCAGAACCAAGGTAACCGATATAGCCCTCCGAACTGCTAAACTTAAGTGGTAGGGCACATTGCACGTAGAACCGATGGCCGCTGGGGCGGAAAGGTTCTCGAGTGGCGACCACGTACTGGGAGGCGCGGCGTGGACTGATGACTGTTGGGAAACATTAGGCACATCTCTATATGTTACATGGCACGTCACTAACGTAGGCGATATTATGTTATCTGTGGCTCTCTTGCTTCAAGACCTCCGTCAATGGCGTATGTAGATTAAGCTACAAATATGTAAAGTGTTTACTAAAATAAACAGTGTTTAGATAAAAACAATATTTTCAATCAATCACCTACCAAAACCTCAACATGGTAGCTGAGCGTGGTTAATTTGATAGTGAAGGTAAAATTGGGTTGCGATCCACGAAATAAAGTAAGAAAAATGGCGGGCGCTGCGGTGTCTAATTTGCCGTGTTTGGATGAAAAATCGAATTTCAGCACATGGAAATTCCGATTAAAACTAATTTTACAAGAAAAGCAAGTGGAATACGTATTATGCGAAAGTGAAATATCTGCGGAAAAGTCTAAAAAAGACGACGCTAAAGCTAAGTCGCTAATAGCACAAAGCGTGTCTGACAAATATATTGAAATCATAAAGAATGGCAAAACTGCTAGAGAAATGATGGGCCTACTTGAAAATATCTTTGAACGAAAGAGTGTTTTTAACAGATTTCACCTGAAACGGAAACTTATCTCTTTAAAATGCAATGAGCCGCTGCAACAATATCTAATAAAGTTTAGTTCGATTATCAGCGACCTGGAGGCCATCGACGTCAAAGTAGATGAAGAAGATCAAATTTGCTACCTGCTCTCATCACTGCCGAAAGAATATGACCCTGTAATTACATCGATAGAAACAATGGCGTCAGAAAAGAAGTTGATTTTGTCAAGGCCAGGCTGTTAGATGCCGAAACTAAGATCAGCACCGATACAGTGAACGAGGAGAACGCATTTATGATGTCCTGCTACACATGCGGGAAACCAGGGCACAAGTCTTATGAGTGTAGTACTGGTAATAAGGAACAAGGAAAATACAGAGGAGGACGGAGCCGAGGTCAAGGTCAAGGTTATGGTCAAAATCGCAGAGGTAGAGGCAGATTTCAAGGAAGACTATCCCGAGGCAGAGGCTTCCCGGGACAAGGTGCTACATCATTAATGAGTGAATCGGAGATCGGTTTTATAGCTAGTGAAAGTGTTTTAAGTGCTAAAAATGAAGATAAAGACTGTGATATCACCTTCATTGTGGACTCGGGATGCACACAACATCTTGTAAGTGAACAATTTGAAAAATACATGACAGACATTGAAATATTAGATAAAAGTGTAAAAATATTAGTTGCAAATGGCCAGTACATACATACTAATAAAAAAGGTAATTTAAAAATAAAATACCAAAATGTAAAAATCAATGTTGATGCCTTAATTGTAGAAAACATAACCTACAACTTACTTTCAGTCAAAAAGATAACCGAGGCGGGATTTGATGTAAAGTTTGATAAAGATAAAGTTGCTATTATAAGAAACAAGTCAGTTATTACTTGTAATTGTGAAGGAAAATTATACAAATTAAATGCTAATGTATGTCATGAAGTGTGTAATGTCAGTAAAAGTGAAAACCAATGTGATGATGCTCTTTGGCACAGACGTCTGGGCCATTTAAACAGAAAATGTTTAGGTATTATGCACTTACCAACAAGTAACAAAGCATGCGGCCCATGTATGGAGGGAAAGGCAACCAGAGGACCATTTAAGCAGACGTCAAAACCGAGATCAAGGAGAGTGGCAGAAATGCTACACACTGACATAGCGGGACCCGTGAAGGAGTGTGGACTTAATGGTGAGAAGTATTTCATGACGGTATTGGATGATTATTCTCATTTCAGTGTGGTGTTCCCTTTAGTGCAAAAATCTCAAGCAACAGAAAAATTGATTGAATATATAAGAAGGCTAGAGAACGAAACAGGAAATACAGTCCAACGAATAAGGTGCGACCATGGCGGGGAATATACGGCCAACAAGTTAAAAGATTTCTGTAAGATTAAAGGTATAAGTTTGGAGTATACTTTACCATATACGAAACAGTCTAATGGGGTCGCAGAACGCTTAAATCGCAGTTTATGTGATAAGGTAAGAACTTTATTTGCAGAGACAAATTTGCCCAAAACTTTATGGTGTGAAGCTATACAATGTGCTACATATCAGCTGAACAGGTCACCTTCTTCAGCAATAAATTATAAAACACCCTGTTTCATGAAATATGGAACATGTGACCTATCAAGACTGAGAGCTTTTGGAGCAAAGGCGTGGGCCACAATTATACCTAAACTAGACAAACTGAGTAAAAGAGGAAAGGAGACAAGAATGGTTGGCTACAATACAGTAGGATACAGGTTGTGGAATCCAGAAGAAAATTCTATAATAATATCCAGAGATGTGAGATTCGATGAAAGTGATACACTATATAAAAAGGAAGAGAACAAGGAAAGAAAATATATCCAAGAAGAAGAAAACCAAGAAAATAAAATAGAGACAAGACAAGAAGAGAAACAAGAAACTGACATTATGCAAGGAAAAGGAAATGAACAAGTAACTAATGAGGAAATTTTAAATGAAGATTCAACTAAAGAGATAACTACAAGATCAGGAAGAATAGTAAAACCACCTGCGCATCTTGATGAGTATGAGACAAATATAGTTATTTGCCTAAGCGCAAATACACCTAGCTCCTATGAAGAGGCAATAAATCATACAGAATGGAAAGAAGCTATCAATAAAGAGTTACAAGCACTTGAGAAGCTAGAGACCTGGGAAGAAAAAGAATTACCTAAAGGAATGAAAGCAATCGATACCAAATGGATTTTTAAAGAAAAAGATGAAGGAACCAAAAAGGCTAGACTAGTAGTGAGAGGATTTCAACAGCAGAAAGGAGATGTTTTTGATAACAATTACGCACCTGTTGCAAGACACTCTACAGTGAGAATGTTCCTATCAAAAGCAGTCCAAGAAGACTTAATGATTACTCAACTGGATATACCTACAGCATTTTTAAACGGGAAACTAAAGACAGATGTATACATAAAAGTTCCTCAGGGATTGGAATTAAAGAATACAAATACAGTATTAAAACTGAGAAGAGCATTGTATGGATTGACTGAATCACCGAAGTGCTGGAATGAGACAATTGACAATTTTGCTAAGAAAAATGGTTTTCAGCGATCAGAATACGACTACTGTATGTACTTCAAAGCTGACACCTGGATGTTAATATATGTAGACGATATTTTAATTATCGGAAATGGACAAGATACGATAAATGCACTGAAAACTGAATTTAATGCTAAATGTTTAGGCGAAGTAAGAAAATTTCTTGGCATGGAAATTGAACGAAGTGTCAACACCTTGATAGTAAAACAAGAAACCATGATAGAGAAGATACTAAAAAGGTTTAATATGACTGACTGCAAAGGAATAAAGACACCAATGGAAATACAATATAATATACAAGTTAATGAAAATGATGAAATACTGGATGTGCCTTATCGCGAATTAATTGGATGTTTAATATACCTGACAGTGACATCACGACCGGATTTGACATTTGTTGTATCTTATCTCAGTAGATATCTGGATAAGCCGAATGAGAGTCTATGGAAGGCTGGCAAAAGAGTCCTGCGCTATCTTAAGGAGACTAAGGACAAAGGGCTTGTTTTTAGAAAAATAGAAGATACAAACTTATATGGATATTCAGATTCTGATTGGGCTGGAGATAGAAGTGACAGAAAGAGTGTGAGTGGAGGCATAATCTTACATGGAGTGAATCCCATAGCCTGGTTCTCGAAGAAACAGTCATGTGTTGCTTTGTCGACTGCAGAATCTGAGTATATCGCTGCTGCTGCCACCGCACAAGAGTTAGTTAACCTTAAGGGCCTGAGCAAACATCTTAACAACAACTGTGATGCTTTGTTACTTGTTGATAATATAGGTGCTATCTCTATGTCTAAAAGTTATGAAAATTCTAAGCGGACCAAACATATTGATATTAGAGCCCATTTCCTTAAAGACATTGTTGAAAGGAGCGTCATCTCAATAGAGTATGTAAACTCTAATGTCAATTTAGCTGATTTAATGACTAAAAGTTTGTGTAAAGAAAAGTTTGAAAATTTTGTTAACCAATTTATGAGTTAATTTTTTTTTGGAGGAGTATTTACCTTGAGCTGACTAACTAATTGTTAACACATCTAAGATATACATTTTTGTAACATGTTGTGTCTATAAAGTATAGTTGAAAAATTAAAATAAAAAAAAACTACATAGTAGTTTGTTGTAACTTAAGTTAAATTTTTCTGAATGTGCTTAAGTTTCATAGACAAATTTAATTTGTTGTATTGAGTTAAATTTAAGGAGGAGTGTTGGGAAACATTAGGCACATCTCTATATGTTACATGGCACGTCACTAACGTAGGCGATATTATGTTATCTGTGGCTCTCTTGCTTCAAGACCTCCGTCAATGGCGTATGTAGATTAAGCTACAAATATGTAAAGTGTTTACTAAAATAAACAGTGTTTATAATAGATAAAAACAATATTTTCAATCAATCACCTACCAAAACCTCAACAATGACCAGGTAAAAGTCGCGGGAGTCCGCTGGATGCGGGTGGCGCAAGACCGGCCATTGTGGCACTCTTTGGGGGAGGCTTATGTCCAGCAGTGGACGTCTTTCGGCTGATATGATGATGATGATGATAATGAGGGATGTGACGGCCCCATCGCTCACCAGATTTCTGGTGCAATCAGTCAACGTGGCGGCAGCTTGTGGCGGGCTGTTAAGACAGTAGCGACCCTGCGTAACCCTCCTACTCCTGGGTGTGTCCTGTGGTCAGGCTGAGCCGACCAGGTGGATGGTTGGACAGGCCCTCCAACTCTGGCTTGCCGCTATTGGCTGTCCAGAGTGGAGTTGAAAGAGCTGTTGCTCGAGGGTATATGTGGACACCTAAGTGGCAAGTTGGCTACATGTTTAAATTCCAGTGCCACCTCTCTACCCCCCCAGCCTCTCTGAACGATCTTTTAATGTCGCTATTAATAGGGGCCCATCTAGCAGTTGGCGAGTATAATTTGGTGCAAGTAAAGTTGGTGCAGCAGATACTCGGACTCACCATCAGCTCCATGCATCGCGACCTCGCACACCACCTCGTTGAAGTCGGCCTGCAGCGCGAGCTCGGCCGGGCGCACGAACAGGCGGCAGGGGTCCGTGGCGTCCACCAGCAGGTACACGGTGCCGGCCGTCACGGCGGGCCGCGGGACCTGCGGTACCTCGCTGGGGGCTGCAACAATAACCAGTGCTATTCATTGTCAATCAAAGTGGCCGCACATTAACGTGGCCACTAGTAGCGAGCTCCGACGTGGCCGCTCAAACACTCGTTGAGCGCCGACGGTACAAAATGCATGACGGAACTCGTCCGCAATTTGTGGCTCAATGTACTGTGGTGTATACTAGATATAGAAATGTACGTAGCTAATAGGACACTTATATAATTACAGTATTCATCATCATCATCATCATATCAGCCGAAAGACGTCCACTGCTGGACATAGGCCTCCCCCAAAGAGTTCCAAAGTGACCGGTCCTGCGCCACCCGCATCCAGCGGACTCCCGCGACCTTTACCAGGTCATCAGTCCACCTTGTGGGAGGCCTACCAACGCCGCGCCTACCGGTACGTGGTGATTATAGTATTACACACGTATAATGGCAGTAATAAAGCATCATTTGTCTTGAACACTCGTTTCAACTCATCTCCGAACCCCGCACCTTACATGGCGACCGTGCCTTCGGTCAATGAGTGGAATTGAAGGACAAGACAATTAATTGAATAATAAACATGGTGAAAGTGAACAGTGGTCGAGTAATACAGCAGTTAGAGAAATCTCTTTTTATATTTGCGGTAATTTATATAGATGTGTTAGCCGTGGCTGGTTCACATAATTATCATGGGCGCTACAAAATCGAAGGAGGTCATCATAAAACATACTGCGGCCGGAGGTGACAATAAGGCTACAGCGGGCACCGACGAACTTAAATTCCATACCAGTATCACCAACATCATTCTGGGGGTAATGCTCAGAGAGCATGACGTCTGAGGCAGTTACGCGGTGTACAGAAAGTGCAAGAAAACTCAGAAAAAATGGATGCATCAAGAGATCACCTAGCGTGACCTGCGGCGTGCGGCTCGAGAGGCTGGAATGAGTGTTTAAGTGTCGACGGAGTAAGTAAAATATTGCGTATCTGTTTCGTGTGATAGTGTATTTACGAATTTGCAAGTGAACTGACTAATACAAAAGGCAAAACCTCAAGCAAGCTGCAATGGCCGCTCTTAATCTATTACAGACTATACAATCAGTGTCAAGACTGCCAGACCGCTACCAGACTCACACACTGGAGTATTGAGATTAATCTTGAGAGACTCACCAGTAGCCCTGGCAGCTGGTCCACTGGAAGGGGCAGGCTCCGTCCTCGGGGCCTCAGGCCGCGCACAGCTGGCAGTAAGAAGAGCAGCCGCCTCCTGCGGCCACTCTACAGCTGGAAGACAGCGCCGGACGGTACCACAGCCCAGGGCGACGCAAGTCTCCAAGTTGGTGATGGACACGAAGAGATCGCTGCCAGACTCACACACTGGAGTATTGAAGTTGATCTTAGTGCACTCACCAGTAGCCCTGGCAGCTGGTGCACTGGAAGGGGCAGGCTCAGTCATCGGGGCCTCAGGCCGCGCACAGCACAGCTGGCAGTAAGAGCAGCCGCCTCCTGCGGCCACTCTACAGCTGGAAGACAGCGCCGGACGGTACCACAGCCCAGGGCGACGCCAGTCTCCAAGTTGGTGATGGACACGGAGAGATCGCTGCCAGACTCACACACTGGAGTATTGAAGTTGATCTTATTGCACTCACCGGTAGCCCTGGCAGCTGGTGCACTGGAAGGGGCAGGCTCAGCCCTCGGGGCCTCAGGCCGCGCACAGCTGGCAGCAGCAGCACAAGCCACCTCCTGCGGCCACTCCACCGCCGGCAGCCAGCGGCGGACGGTACCAAAGCCCAGGGCGACGCCAGTCTCCAAGTTGGTTATGGACACGGAGAGGTCGCTGCCAGATTTCGACACTAGAGTGCATTGCACTTGGTCTTTTAACTGTAAAGAGAGCAAAAACATATTTAAACTGGTGTATAAGATGGGTTGTGGGGGGCCTACCCACGCCTCGCCTTCCAGTACGTGCTCGCCACTCGAGAACTTTCCGCCCCAACGGCCATAGGTTCTACGTGCAATGTGCCCCGCCCACTGCCACTTAAGTTTAGCGATTCGGAGAACTATATCGGTTACCTTGGTTCTGCTGCGGATAGCCTCATTTCTGATGCGATCACGCAGAGAGACTCCCAACATAACCCTCTCCATTGCCCTTTGCGTGACTTTGAGCCTTCTTATGAGGCCCATTGTAAGCGACCACGTTTCAGTGCCATATGTCATCACCTGACCTGATGACCTGGTAAAGGTCGCGGGAGTCCGCTGGATGCGGGTGGCGCAGGGCCGGTCATTTTGGCACTCTTTGGGGGAGGTCTATGTCCGTATAGGGCGGCGCGCGTCGCCACCAGGCAGCGCGCGCGGTACCAGCCGCCGTCGGCCGGGTCCAGGTACGCGAAGGTTTCGCTGACACCATCTGTCACCTACATACCTGCACTTGATCACTCTCCAGCTGGCAGCAGAACTCGGGTATAACAGCGTAGTCAGCATGCAGCCTGCGGCACTGGTCCTTGGGCGTGAGCGTGGCGACGCGCGCGGCGTCGAGCAGGGCGGCGCGCGTCGGCGCCAGGCAGCGCGCGCGGTACCAGCCGCCATCGGCCGGGTCCAGGTACGCGAAGGTTTCGCTGACACTAGACTGTAAAGGTCACCTACATACCTGCACTTGATCACTCTCCAGCTGGCAGCAGAACTCGGGTATAACAGCGTAGTCAGCATGCAGCCTGCGGCACTGGTCCTTGGGCGTGAGCGTGGCGACGCGCGCGGCGTCGAGCAGGGCGGCGCGCGTCGGCGCCAGGCAGCGCGCGCGGTACCAGCCGCCATCGGCCGGGTCCAGGTACGCGAAGGTTTCGCTGACACTAGACTGTAAAGGTCACCTACATACCTGCACTTGATCACTCTCCAGCTGGCAGCAGAACTCGGGTATAACAGCGTAGTCAGCATGCAGCCTGCGGCACTGGTCCTTGGGCGTGAGCGTGGCGACGCGCGCGGCGTCGAGCAGGGCGGCGCGCGTCGGCGCCAGGCAGCGCGCGCGGTACCAGCCGCCATCGGCCGGGTCCAGGTACGCGAAGGTTTCGCTGACACCATCTGTCACCTACATACCTGCACTTGATCACTCTCCAGCTGGCAGCAGAACTCGGGTATAACAGCGTAGTCAGCATGCAGCCTGCGGCACTGGTCCTTGGGCGTGAGCGTGGCGACGCGCGCGGCGTCGAGCAGGGCGGCGCGCGTCGGCGCCAGGCAGCGCGCGCGGTACCAGCCGCCATCGGCCGGGTCCAGGTACGCGAAGGTGTCGCCCGGGCGAGGTCTGCGGGGTGGAAAATGTTGGTGGAATTCGAATGCAAATCTTAAAAAAGTTTGTTCAGGACGAAATTAACAAGAAGGCTAGAAAGTAAGCAATAGATGGACGAGCTATAACAATTTCGGCCGAGGCTGCTTTTCACGTCTACTGCGAGGAAATTGCAAATAATTATAATTAAAAAATTAAATCTTAAGTTATAATACCAGGGACCTGTCCACCCCTTCCCAGAAAAAAGCCTTTGAACGGGTTAGTCGTTCGTTCAATAGCCCATTCATTTTACTTAGCCGTATGAAGGGGTTTCCCTTACGAGGCTACCACTAAATGATAAAAAACCCTTTCGAAAGGCTTTTTTTAAGCGCTAGGAAAGGGTAGCGCTTTAAAAGCCAAATGAATGGGTATTGAGGGGCATCGGCTTTGGTAAGCAAAGCCTTACGAAAAACCCCTTCAAAAACCCTCAAAGGGGGTTCTGGCACTGCTGGGTAGGTATTTGCGACTCGCTTAAAGCGGCATAGATTAATAGTTTCACTTCAATTCTATGGAAGCCAACGCCGTATTTTTTATATAGTTTTGTTTGAATAACTTCTACTCGTTATTTTGACTAGAAAATAATTAATAGCCCAGGAGTGTTAGATTAAAATTGACCAAATACATAGAATCCCTCATAATTAGCTGTATTTGATAATTAATATTATTACCTCACAAAAAATAAAAAATTATACTTAATGTAAATATTTTCGAAATTGCTTTCTCGGGGTTAGATATGAGGAATTGAGGATATAAGGTACCATTTGAGGTATATTTTACAATAAAAAAAAGAACAATTGTATCGTATTTGGAGGAGCCCAAACTTAATATGTTTTGAAAATTATTTTAATTAAAAACAAATGACTGAAATGTTATGCTACAGCATTAAACAAACACAACAGCTAAAACATTCAAAAAAACGTTAAAAAACACTGAAAAAAGAAAAAAAAACAAAAAAAGAATTATTAAAAACAAAAAAACGACAAAAAAACAAAAGTTAAACATACAAAAAAGAAAAAAAAATTAAAAAACATAAAAATAACATAAAAGACCCTAAATAAATGTAAACATTAAAAAATAGGCATAAACATCAAGAAAAGAAAGTTTTTAAAATCATTAAAAGACTCAGTAAGTTGGTTCATTCGTATCATGCTTAAAATAATTATATATACTTAAAAAATTAAAAGAAATCAAAAAAAGGACATACATATTCTATATAAACATAGTTTAGACAAAAAGGGGAAATAGGTCAAAAAAACCCGTCGTGATTTGTATCGCATGTCGAAATATCTATTAAAGTTAATGATTACCATCAAACATCCCAAAATCATATGGCGATATAAACATGGCTAAATAATAGTACAAGCTCTTATTGTCATTAGCAAAAGGATAAAAATTGCATGAGCGTTGAAAAAAAAACCTCTTCAAGAGCGTTGATAGAAAACCCTTTCGAAAGGGTATTTTTAAGCTCTTGGAAAGGGTATCTGATATTCGTTTAGGGAACCGCTTACCCGTATTTATAGCAGTTAAAAAGCCAAATGAATGGGTATTGCGGAGCTACGGCTTTGGTAAGCAAAGCCTTACGGAAAACCCCTTCAAAAACCCTCGAAGGGGATACCGGGCGGGTCCCTGGATAATACTAAACAAAAAAAAGCGGCCAAGTGCGAGTCGGAGTCGCACATGAAGGGTTCCGTGAAATAAATTGCGGTTTACGATTTATGACGTTTTAAAAAAAAACTACTTACTAGATCTCGTTCAAACCAATTTTCGGTGGAAGTTTGCATGGTAATGTACATCATATATTTTTTTTAGTTTTATCATTCTCTTATTTTAGAAGTTACAGGGGGGGACACACATTTTACCATTTTGGAAGTGTCTCTCGCTCAAACTATTCAGTTTAGAAAAAAATTATATTAAAAACCTCAATATCATTTTTGAAGACCTATCCATAGATAGATACCCCACACTGGGTTTGATGAAAAAAAATTTTTTGGGATTCAGTTCTGAGTATGGGGACCCCTAAAACTTAATGTTTTTTTTCGATTTTTGTGTGAAAATCCTAATGCGGTTCACAGAATACATCTACTTACCAAGTTTCAACAGTATAGCTCTTATAGTTTCGGAAAAAAGTGGCTGTGACATACGGACGGACAGACAGACAGACAGACAGACGGACAGACATGACGAATCTATAAGGGTAGACAGACAGACAGACAGACAGACAGACAGACAGACAGACAGACAGACGGACAGACATGACGAATCTATAAGGGTTCCGTTTTTTGCCATTTGGCTACGGAACCCTAACAAGCTCGCGCGGCCCCGCTCGCCGGCGCGGTGGAGAGGAGCGGAGCGGAGCCGGCGCCGCTCCTCCCGCTCGACGCCCTGTGATTGGTCGAAGCGCTGTTCAAACTGACCAACCACTACTACAATGAAACATTGTAGTAGTGGTGGTTCAGGTGCTACAGGTATTGCCTACTTTCCAGCTTGGTTTTAGACCATCTATTGCCACATTTCCGAACAGTGGAGTGAAATAGTTATTTACAATGCACTTGCTCTGAATGGTGACCAGCCCGGCAGGGAATGGATTTCAGTACAATATTCCCGCATACTGTGCGATAATGAGATTTCGTGACAATTCAAATTTCAATGTTCAAAATTCAAAGTATTTATTTGTCAAAACACAGGTCATCAAATTTCACCTTTTATGCATATTTTTTTATTTCCTCGCATGATGCATTGTAAAATGTTGTATGATACACGTGCGGATAGGTAATTCCCAACTCGTGTCGATCAAAAACACTCCCTGACGGTCGTGTTTTTGGTCATCGCCACTCGTTGGGAATTATCTACTTTCCGCACTTGTATCATAATAGTACATTACTTACCTAGGGCGGTTAAACAAAGAATGTCTCGCAGGTATTTGACGCCCGAGCCGAAGGCAAGGGCGATAAATATGCGCTCTGAGGCTTTCTTTATTACCGCCCGTGGTGAGTACAAAATTTTACGTCTCTATCTGGCCAGGAAGTGGGGTTTTCCGCACGCATAGCGTGCGGTAATTCCTACTTTATGGCCAGGTATGACGTAAAAATAATTTATCTACACACATATCATTAGTGCTCTAAAATGCGTTCGGAAACCGTCGGTAATGACCAGCATTATTACAACCAATTTTACTATGACAACTTTCTTGTCTGTGGTAGTAGGTAAAATCTGTACTGTAATGTTATTACAGTACAGATTATCGGTATCGTTATGAGTTTAAATTTGGAACAGCTGTCAAAACTCAAGTGGGTCTCTAGTCTAGTATATATAAATATTAAAACAGTTATCGATACGAAACATCAATTTATTATGTTTTTTCATTTTACTTATTTAAAATTTTTTCTTTTTAACTTTTTTTTTATTTTTTTCACTTTTTTTTATCTTTTTCACTTTTTTTTTACTTTTCGAACTTTTTTTATCCGCTTTTTTAACTTTTTTTTAACTTTTTTTATAATTTTTTTTATTTTTTGCACTTTTTTTTACTTTTTGTCACTTTATTTTTTACCTTTTTTTCACTTTTTTAAACTTTTTTTCGCTTTTTTTTCACGTTTTTTCATTTTTTTTGCTGTTTTTTACTTTTTTCACTTCTTTTTTACTTTTTCTAACTTTTTTTTCAATTTTTTTTTCAAAGATAACTTACAGGTAGCACTCGTAGCAATGCAGGTCATTTTCGTACGGCTTCTGAACCCATCTTAGAGTACTTATGATATGTGTTTAGATAAAGTAGTGTATGCAACTGTACATAATTAGGCCTTAAAACACTCGTGCCACACTCGTATTTTAAGGCCTCTCATTATGTATCAGTAGTATAAACTACTATTCCAGCAGTTGTTTTTCAGCTGGTATGACGTGGACTTACTCGCAAGCTTCACTCGCATCGCAGGCCTTCGAGAGGGCATCCAGCAGCCTATCGTAGTTGTCCGAGTGGTCTTCGTGCAGACTCACGCAGACGAACCCGCTGCCCTCAGCCGGGATATCAGCGGTCAGAATGAAGGTGTCTTTCGGGGCCAGGGTGTCGATGACGCAGCTGAAACGAAAGGATGGATGCTCAGACAATAGAATACTAGAGAGAGGACAAGCCGCCGGCGGCCGTGTCGCAGCTGTTAGCTCAATTCGTTTTTTCCCAAAATGTTTTAGATGTATGCGTGCGTTGTCTTGTCAACTACTTGTGCTTTGTGTGGGTTAATGAACTTGCGACAGGCTTACTCAATACAAAGCGGCCGGCATGTACGATCTCCTTATATTCATACATCTGTGGATGGATGTTAAACTTTCGTGAGAATTGTCTAAAATACTAATAATAAATTCACGGTTAAACTCACGTATCGAATGTTGCAGGCGACATGTTTCGAACTCTTCGAGAGTTCTTCTTCAATAAATATTTGGGGACAATCTTACACAAATCGACCTAGTCCCAAATTAAGCAAAGCTTGTACAGTCGCCATCACATACATAGGTACACTATAGGTGTTCAAAAATATCGGCACATGCACCCTAATGCCTTGAAAATAGAGGTGTGTTCCGATGTTTGTGACGTGCTTGTTTGCTCCGATGTATGTGATGGCGACTGTACTATGGGTACTAGACGATGATATACATACTTATATATAGGTAAATAAATACTTAATACATAGAAAACATCCATGACGAAGTATTATTTATTACCTTTTAATTCTTATAAGACTCAGATTTTAATTGTAACAAATTCTACTTAAGTAAAAACCAGAAAAAAATAATAAATAAAACTAAATAAAACTACTTATTACTAAACTAAGGGGTCTCTCCATGACGTATATTCGTAACAAACAAATATTATTTACCACGCTAGTTTTACCGTGGATTTATTAGAAGTACGAAAGAACGATTTTAAATTGTGTTAAATTTACCAACAGAGCTAGGAAACTAAAGCAGTAGTAGGTATTTAAATATAAGAAATAAGTTTCAAACAAAAATATTTTTTGTTACAAGCTTTTATTGCCGACTGTATACTTTTCTGTATAACATCATCAACTACTCATTGAGACGATTCTAACGAGCCCAAACTCAACGGGGTTACGTCGGTTAAGTACTGAATTTCCATGGCCACCTTCTGTCTCCATCATCAGATCAGCTCGATAATATTGAATTGTCACCCAAACCATACGATTACCCAAAATTTTGTGTACGTCAGGATGGCGGATGGACCTAGTTTTGAAGGTAGCTCTTTTTCAAGAGAGGTATACAAAATTTTACTCAAGGTACACAGAGGTACACAAAAGGTACCAAATACCTGTATGTAACCATTTCATTGATATTCCCGAAGTCCACCCGCCACACAAAACTTTAGGTCAATCCATTGAAGATATCTGCTTCAAAATTGAGTTGCAAGATTCTACCCGAACAAACATAGTTACATAGTTTGTTAGGTAGATACATACATTTCAAATTAATAGAAAGGTTGTAAAATAAGCAGCTAAGCTGATCTAGACGGCTTGGTCTGGGCAGTTACCGGCACGGCTACATTAGGGAAGCTATGGGCGGCGTCGGCTATTGAGATCGGCCTTGGGCAGGTTTCTGTAATGCTGTGTACTCACTTCTTAGGCACCAACGCTGGTGTAGACGGCTTGGTCTGGGCAGTTACCGGCACGGCTACATTAGGGAAGCTATGGGCGGCGTCGGCTATTGAGATCGGCCTTGGGCAGGTTTCTGTAATGCTGTGTACTCACTTCTTAGGCACCAACGCTGGTGTAGACGGCTTGGTCTGGGCAGTTACCGGCACGGCTACATTAGGGAAGCTATGGGCGGCGTCGGCTATTGAGATCGGCCTTGCGCAGGTTTCTGTAATGCTGTGTACTCACTTCTTAGGCACCAACGCCGGTGTAGACGGCTTGGTCTGGACAGTTACCGGCACGGCTACATTAGGGAAGCTATGGGCGGCGTCGGCTATTGAGATCGGCCTTGGGCAGGTTTCTGTAATGCTGTGTACTCACTTCTTAGGCACCAACGCCGGTGTAGACGGCTTGGTCTGGACAGTTACCGGCACGGCTACATTAGGGAAGCTATGGGCGGCGTCGGCTATTGAGATCGGCCTTGGGCAGGTTTCTGTAATGCTGTGTACTCACTTCTTAGGCACCAACGCTGGTGTAGACGGCTTGGTCTGGGCAGTTACCGGCACGGCTACATTAGGGAAGCTATGGGCGGCGTCGGCTATTGAGATCGGCCTTGCGCAGGTTTCTGTAATGCTGTGTACTCACTTCTTAGGCACCAACGCCGGTGTAGACGGCTTGGTCTGGACAGTTACCGGCACGGCTACATTAGGGAAGCTATGGGCGGCGTCGGCTATTGAGATCGGCCTTGGGCAGGTTTCTGTAATGCTGTGTACTCACTTCTTAGGCACCAACGCCGGTGTAGACGGCTTGGTCTGGACAGTTACCGGCACGGCTACATTAGGGAAGCTATGGGCGGCGTCGGCTATTGAGATCGGCCTTGGGCAGGTTTCTGTAATGCTGTGTACTCACTTCTTAGGCACCAACGCCGGTGTAGACGGCTTGGTCTGGACAGTTACCGGCACGGCTACATTAGGGAAGCTATGGGCGGCGTCGGCTATTGAGATCGGCCTTGGGCAGGTTTCTGTAATGCTGTGTACTCACTTCTTAGGCACCAACGCCGGTGTAGACGGCTTGGTCTGGACAGTTACCGGCACGGCTACATTAGGGAAGCTATGGGCGGCGTCGGCTATTGAGATCGGCCTTGGGCAGGTTTCTGTAATGCTGTGTACTCACTTCTTAGGCACCAACGCCGGTGTAGACGGCTTGGTCTGGACAGTTACCGGCATGGCTACATTAGGGAAGCTATGGGCGGCGTCGGCTATTGAGATCGGCCTTGGGCAGGTTTCTGTAATGCTGTGTACTCACTTCTTAGGCACCAACGCCGGTGTAGACGGCTTGGTCTGGACAGTTACCGGCACGGCTACATTAGGGAAGCTATGGGCGGCGTCGGCTATTGAGATCGGCCTTGGGCAGGTTTCTGTAATGCTGTGTACTCACTTCTTAGGCACCAACGCCGGTGTAGACGGCTTGGTCTGGACAGTTACCGGCACGGCTACATTAGGGAAGCTATGGGCGGCGTCGGCTATTGAGATCGGCCTTGGGCAGGTTTCTGTAATGCTGTGTACTCACTTCTTAGGCACCAACGCCGGTGTAGACGGCTTGGTCTGGACAGTTACCGGCATGGCTACATTAGGGAAGCTATGGGCGGCGTCGGCTATTGAGATCGGCCTTGGGCAGGTTTCTGTAATGCTGTGTACTCACTTCTTAGGCACCAACGCCGGTGTAGACGGCTTGGTCTGGACAGTTACCGGCACGGCTACATTAGGGAAGCTATGGGCGGCGTCGGCTATTGAGATCGGCCTTGGGCAGGTTTCTGTAATGCTGTGTACTCACTTCTTAGGCACCAACGCCGGTGTAGACGGCTTGGTCTGGACAGTTACCGGCACGGCTACATTAGGGAAGCTATGGGCGGCGTCGGCTATTGAGATCGGCCTTGGGCAGGTTTCTGTAATGCTGTGTACTCACTTCTTAGGCACCAACGCCGGTGTAGACGGCTTGGTCTGGACAGTTACCGGCACGGCTACATTAGGGAAGCTATGGGCGGCGTCGGCTATTGAGATCGGCCTTGGGCAGGTTTCTGTAATGCTGTGTACTCACTTCTTAGGCACCAACGCCGGTGTAGACGGCTTGGTCTGGACAGTTACCGGCATGGCTACATTAGGGAAGCTATGGGCGGCGTCGGCTATTGAGATCGGCCTTGGGCAGGTTTCTGTAATGCTGTGTACTCACTTCTTAGGCACCAACGCCGGTGTAGACGGCTTGGTCTGGACAGTTACCGGCACGGCTACATTAGGGAAGCTATGGGCGGCGTCGGCTATTGAGATCGGCCTTGGGCAGGTTTCTGTAATGCTGTGTACTCACTTCTTAGGCACCAACGCTGGTGTAGACGGCTTGGTCTGGGCAGTTACCGGCACGGCTACATTAGGGAAGCTATGGGCGGCGTCGGCTATTGAGATCGGCCTTGGGCAGGTTTCTGTAATGCTGTGTACTCACTTCTTAGGCACCAACGCCGGTGTAGACGGCTTGGTCTGGACAGTTACCGGCACGGCTACATTAGGGAAGCTATGGGCGGCGTCGGCTATTGAGATCGGCCTTGGGCAGGTTTCTGTAATGCTGTGTACTCACTTCTTAGGCACCAACGCCGGTGTAGACGGCTTGGTCTGGACAGTTACCGGCATGGCTACATTAGGGAAGCTATGGGCGGCGTCGGCTATTGAGATCGGCCTTGGGCAGGTTTCTGTAATGCTGTGTACTCACTTCTTAGGCACCAACGCCGGTGTAGACGGCTTGGTCTGGACAGTTACCGGCACGGCTACATTAGGGAAGCTATGGGCGGCGTCGGCTATTGAGATCGGCCTTGGGCAGGTTTCTGTAATGCTGTGTACTCACTTCTTAGGCACCAACGCTGGTGTAGACGGCTTGGTCTGGGCAGTTACCGGCACGGCTACATTAGGGAAGCTATGGGCGGCGTCGGCTATTGAGATCGGCCTTGGGCAGGTTTCTGTAATGCTGTGTACTCACTTCTTAGGCACCAACGCTGGTGTAGACGGCTTGGCCTGGGCAGTTACCGGCACGGCTACATTAGGGAGGCTATGGGCGGGGTCGGCTATTGAGATAGGGCTTGGGCAGGTGAGCAGGTGTCTGTAATGCTGTATACTCACTTCTTAGGCACCAACGCTGGTGTAGACGGCTTGGCCTGGGCAGTTACCGGCACGGCTACAGTAGGGAGGCTATGGGCGGGGTCGGCTATTGAGATCGGCCTTGGGCAGGTTTCTGTAATGCTGTGTACTCACTTCTTAGGCACCAACGCCGGTGTAGACGGCTTGGTCTGGGCAGTTACCGGCACGGCTACATTAGGGAAGCTATGGGCGGCGTCGGCTATTGAGATCGGCCTTGGGCAGGTTTCTGTAATGCTGTGTACTCACTTCTTAGGCACCAACGCCGGTGTAGACGGCTTGTTCTGGACAGTTACCGGCATGGCTACATTAGGGAAGCTATGGGCGGCGTCGGCTATTGAGATCGGCCTTGGGCAGGTTTCTGTAATGCTGTGTACTCACTTCTTAGGCACCAACGCTGGTGTAGACGGCTTGGTCTGGACAGTTACCGGCACGGCTACATTAGGGAAGCTATGGGCGGCGTCGGCTATTGAGATCGGCCTTGGGCAGGTTTCTGTAATGCTGTGTACTCACTTCTTAGGCACCAACGCCGGTGTAGACGGCTTGGTCTGGACAGTTACCGGCACGGCTACATTAGGGAAGCTATGGGCGGCGTCGGCTATTGAGATCGGCCTTGGGCAGGTTTCTGTAATGCTGTGTACTCACTTCTTAGGCACCAACGCCGGTGTAGACGGCTTGGTCTGGACAGTTACCGGCATGGCTACATTAGGGAAGCTATGGGCGGCGTCGGCTATTGAGATCGGCCTTGGGCAGGTTTCTGTAATGCTGTGTACTCACTTCTTAGGCACCAACGCTGGTGTAGACGGCTTGGCCTGGGCAGTTACCGGCACGGCTACATTAGGAAGGCTATGGGCGGGGTCGGCTATTGAGATAGGGCTTGGGCAGGTGTCTGTAATGCTGTATACTCACTTCTTAGGCACCAACGCCGGTGTAGACGGCTTGGTCTGGACAGTTACCGGCATGGCTACATTAGGGAAGCTATGGGCGGCGTCGGCTATTGAGATCGGCCTTGGGCAGGTTTCTGTAATGCTGTGTACTCACTTCTTAGGCACCAACGCTGGTGTAGACGGCTTGGCCTGGGCAGTTACCGGCACGGCTACATTAGGGAGGCTATGGGCGGGGTCGGCTATTGAGATAGGGCTTGGGCAGGTGAGCAGGTGTCTGTAATGCTGTATACTCACTTCTTAGGCACCAACGCTGGTGTAGACGGCTTGGCCTGGGCAGTTACCGGCACGGCTACAGTAGGGAGGCTATGGGCGGGGTCGGCTATTGAGATCGGCCTTGGGCAGGTTTCTGTAATGCTGTGTACTCACTTCTTAGGCACCAACGCTGGTGTAGACGGCTTGGCCTGGGCAGTTACCGGCACGGCTACATTAGGGAGGCTATGGGCGGGGTCGGCTATTGAGATAGGGCTTGGGCAGGTGAGCAGGTGTCTGTAATGCTGTATACTCACTTCTTAGGCACCAACGCTGGTGTAGACGGCTTGGCCTGGGCAGTTACCGGCACGGCTACAGTAGGGAGGCTATGGGCGGGGTCGGCTATTGAGATAGGGCTTGAGCAGGTGTCTGTAATGCTGTGTACTCACTTCTTAGGAACCAAAGCTGGTGTAGACGGCTTGGTCTGGGCAGGAGACGGCTTGGCCTGGGCAGGAGCAGGCTTGCTCTGGACTGGCGCAGATGGCTTGCGAACCGACACGGGCGCCACATCGGCCAAGGAGACTATGGGTTGGGCTGGGCTGGCGGCCTTCGCTGTAGGCGCCACTTTAGGGGAGGGCTGTTCCTTCGGCACTGGAGACGGCTTTGGAGCGGGTTTGGGCTCAGCCGGCTTCTCAGAGGGTTTCGCTGAGAAAACATATTCATCATCATCATTATCCTATATAAGGACCACTACTGAGTAAAGGCATAAGGACCACTACTGAGTAAAGGCGTCCTATCATGGATGAGAGGGAACAAAAGTAAAAGGAAGAGAAAGAGTTACATAACAGAGCAGGCGACAATCAGTTATCGGATCGCGGATCGAAGAGTAGAATATTATAAGTGTAGTATGAGTAGGCCAGAAAAGTGCAAGTTTTCGACGGTCGTGAAAAGTGATATCATATCAGACCTAACGTGCAAAGTTATAACAAGTGAATAGTATTTATTTAAGTATCTATGGTATATTTGCGATATATATTATGTTTATATAGGTACATGTTTGTATGTTTTTATTTGTCAAGAATTAATACCTTTTAAGTTCTGTTTTTATATTCTGTGTTTTGTACAAGGTATAAGTTTGCCTATCTCGTTTTACCTATTTTCCTCTGAATTGATCAAAGTTTAGCTGGAAGAGATCCCTTATAGGGATAAGTTCGCCTTTGTGCTTTAATCTATTGTGTGCCATGTATTCAAAATTCAAATGTTTATTCTGTAAGTTGGCCACATGGGCTCTTTCACAAGTCAACACAACAATAAGCATGAATACAATATAACATTTATTTTATGAGCAACAGCCTTACAAACCTGGGCACGTGTGCACCGGGAGATGTACAGTTCCCAAATGGTCCCCAATCTTCGATTAATACAAATATAAATATAATTGTTACAGAGATGTAAAGAGTCTCTGTCAGAACTAAATTAAAATAAAAAACATTAATGTACAGAGATGTATAGTCTCTAATATCAGAATTAAAATTAAAAAGAAAAATAATTAAGTATACAGAGATGTATAGAGTCTCTAATGTCAGATTATAAATAAAATTAAACCAATAGCCTGAAAGCGAAGACTATCGAGACTGAACGGTTGGCCATGTTTCATTATCTTCCAAGTAGTCGTTGATCTTATAAAATCCTTTTTTCAGAAGAGCATTCTTAATGTATCGCTTGAATGAACCATAAGACAGCTCCCACGCGTCTAAAAGGGTACTTTATTATAAAAGCTTATACAGTTACCCATGAACGATTTTTTTACTTTCTGCAGTCGAAATTTGGGCATGACTAGTTTGTGTTTATTTCTTGTATTATAATTATGGACTTCAGAATGCTTAATAAAATTTTTGATATTTTTATGTGTGTACATTATCATGTCTAGTATGTATTGTGATGCTACTGTAAGGATACCTATATCTTTGAATCGTTCTCTCAAGGAATCTCGAGAGCCTAGGTTGTAGATAGATTGAATTGCTCTCTTTTGCAGGACGAAGATAGTATCTATGTCAGCAGCTTTCCCCCAGATTATTATGCCGTAAGACATAATGCTGTGAAAGTAACTAAAGTACACCAGACGGGCTGTTTCCACGTCTGTGTATTGTCTTATTCGTCTTAATGCATATGCGGCAGAGCTGCATATGTTGCAGAGCTGTATATTTTTTTACGTCATACCTGGCCATAAAGTAGGAATTACCGCACGCTATGCGTGCGGAAAACCCCACTTCCTGGCCAGATAGAGACGTAAAATGTTGTACTTACCACGGGCGGTAATAAAGAAAGCCTCAGAGCGCATATTTATCGCCCTTGCCTTCGGCTCGGGCGTCAAATACCTGCGATCTGAGACATTCTTTGTTTAACCGCCCTAGGTAAGTAATGTACTATAACCTGTTATCGTGTACAATAAAGTGCTTAACATCATCATATCAGCCGAAAGACATCCACTGCTGGACATAGGCCTCACCCAAAGAGTGCCAAAGTGACCGGTCCAGCGCCACCCGCATCCAGCGGACTCCCGCTCCATACCATAAGTGCTTACATACATACATACAAAGCGCAAATGTATAATTTAAAATTACAGGGATATTGCGAGGTTGGTCCACCACCGTCGTACTATACAAACTTCGTTCCAACCAAGTGTCCCACGACGAAAAGAGAGTATAATGGGTTTGGCTGCGTGCTTCGCAATTTTATTTATTCGTATGGCAAGTCAAAAGTCGGTTACAAAATCATAAATTAATTTCCAGAGCATTAATCCACTTATGGGCTTCGTCATTCAAATTGATCAGGTCTTCTGGGGGTCATCGGGTGTACCGAGTTACAGGGCACTCTGTGATAATGTGTTGAATGCTCTGCTCTACGGCACCACACTGACAAAAGGGGAGTCAGCCACAACGAAATAGTAGATTGTACAACAAGCGCATAAAACGAGCCATTTAACCTGAGACGTTTATATCCACCCGAGCCACGGGCGAGAGTTATACACACTGATTTTCACTTCGATTGCGAGAAATTAACAAATAATTGCAAAATAAAATAATAGTTCATTCCAGTCACTTAACTTTTTAAAGTTTTTATGTTTAATTTTCGATACGTGACTTAGGTACTTCATACTGCCAAGTCATTTAATGGTTCAATACGGTTTAAAAGAATAATTGACTCCTATTTCATCTGGTTTTATTAATTTAAAACACGGATGTGAATTTTATTAAAGCAAATCAAAATATAATTAATTTAAGTTCGAAATTAACTTTCAAGTTGCATACAAATTTGACAAATGTCACACGTAAGTAAGATATCGAACGATATGATAGTTAGAGCTGGCTCCTGAATGCATCATGGAGGCTTATGATATGTGGATAGCGGTATGATATGTGGATAAAGCAGTGGATGTAACTGTACATAATTAGGCATTAAAACACTCGTGTGATGTTATTCAAAATTCAAAAAAAAAATTCAAAAAATTTTATTTCAGATTATGTCCATAGTGATTAGTACATATACAATTGCTTATCCTAAGTTAGTCAGGTACCTAAATCTAATATTACCTACAATATATTATACACAGAGCCTCTCATGTGCACCGAGTCCCAGTGCTTCCACACAGCGCAGGCAGGAGACTCCAGCACCAGACGCACGAGGCTGTTGGAGCTGTCACGCACACGGCGCATCAGGGAGGCGGTTCTCTTACGTAGTATTGCACTGAAGCCATCAGTACGTGACTCCGCAAACATACCTGATGCGCTACAAAAGCGGGGCAGCCCCAACAGCATCCTGAACCCGTTATTATATTGGATGCGCAGGGCATTGAACGCCTTCTTAGTATAATTTGTCCACAGGCTGCACGTGTAAAAGGTCTGACAAAATGCCTTAAACAGCGTTATTTTGACATTCCAATCACAACGCGCAAACCTGCGGGACAACATATTACACCGTACGGCCAATGCCCTACGCTCCCTTTCTATGTCCGCGTCATCTTGGAGATTGTCGGTCACCCAATGTCCAAGGTACTTAAAGCGTGTCACTCTTCGGACAGGAGCTCCACACAAGAAAATGGGAGGAAGTGACTCAAAGGCCTTGTTACCTGCTTTAAATACAAGCAGCTCGCTCTTACTGGTGTTGTACCTCAGACCATGGACGACCGCGTACTCTTCACACACCCTCAATAGCTTTACGAGCGCACTGGTCGACGGGCACAGCAGCACCATGTCGTCCGCATAGCTGATATTGTTGACCATGGTGCCACCAATCGAGCACCCGATACCTGTGCTGCTGAGCCTGTCAATCAACTCGTCCATGTACAAGTTGAACAAGCGGGGTGAGGTGAGACCACCTTGTCTCACTCCGCACTCCAACCTGTACACATCCGAGAGCGCTCCTGCCCATCTCACCTGATTGGTTTGCTTTCCATACCAATAACGGAGCAGGTTGATCACCCCCCTCGGTGTATTCGTTCCCTTTTCCATTTTATCCCATAGAACCTCATATGACACCGTATCGAACGCCTTCGATAGATCCAAAAAGCAGGCAATAACAGGTGTTTTTCCCTCAACATAGTAATTGACGGTATGCTTGAGACAAAGAATGGCGCTCTCTGTTGACAGACCCGGTTTGAAACCAAACTGCGCGTCTTGCGTCTTGATGTGTTTCGCCAGTAGGTTGTCAAGCAGCCCGTCAAGCACTTTAGCCACTATTGTTGCCAAGGATATTGGCCTGTAATTGGACCCATCGGAGGCGTTCCCGGTTCTATTTTTGGATATCGGGACAACTATAGTTTTCATAAGATTCTCTGGAAGATGACCATGACTGATGCACAGATTAAAAAACATTTTTAATACTCGAGGTAAGTGAACACCCGCATGTACCAAGTGCTCTATACTGAGACCGTCGTGCCCTGGTGATTTCCCTCTAGTCATGGACTTAATAGTGTGGTCGACTTCCTTAAGAGAGAAGCTGACTCGTCCATGGGTCCCGCAGTCCTCAGTAGAAAGCACCTGGTCCGGCCGGTCTGAAACTCCATTAACAACTTTAAAGGACTCCTTGAACATATTAGCTATTTTAGACGGTTCACACAATCCATTAACAGACGCCGGGACACCAGTTTTCGGATTCAATTTATTAGTATACTTCCAGAACTTGCCAAAGTCTTTAGCCTTGTGGTGAGTAGCTAATATGTCCATTTTAATTTGTGTCTGATTGTCCTGACACACTTCAGCCTATCCTTAAAAATTTTACGGGAAGAACACATATCCTCGTATATAGGTCCGGCCACTGGCTTCCCAAAAAGAAGCCACTGCTGGAAATACATCCTCGCCCTAGCATGAGCTTCTCTTACATGTTTATTCCAACCGACAACCTGCCCGCGCTTACACTTTTTAGTTCTACGGCTCATTTTCGAGGCTAGTTGCAAACTATTTATAATATCACAATACAACTTATCTAAAACAATTTTATGGGAAATGTCATTACAAAATTTATCACAGCATATTACAAAATCATTCGGAAAATTAATTTCTCTCAATTGCTCATTACTAATTTTATTATACAAATTTATCTGATCTCGGTCCCTGTCGCCCCACATAATATTACTATAATTATCATCATCATTACAATCCGCATTCTTATGATTCTTATTTAAATTATCAGAACAAATTTTACTTTTAATTATGATGGTAAAATGATCTGACCAATAAATATCATAATTTACAGCCACATCCGTAACAGACAGCCAGGCTGCTTCTGTGACTAGGCAGTGATCCAGCCACCTTCTGCAACCGTGAGCTTCACTCACATAGGTATATGTACCTGAACCACTGCCCAGCCACTCCATATCAGCAAATCGCCACTTCTGTTCTATACAAAAATCACAAAGCTCTGTGTAAAATGGTGCTCCCGGATGTGCGTTAAAATCGCCAAGAACAAAAACACTGTCCGCATTTAGACACTCAATAATTGCACTTATTTCACTAATGCACTCCGTAAATTCGGGTAGGTTGGATGTATCGTCCGTAGGCATGTACACCGAGAATATTAGCAGCAAACGATCGCCGATGCTACCACTGATAGCTGCCACACGCACACTCTTACACTCGATGACACGGACAGACGTAAACACTCCTTTCCTATACATCAAAGCCACACCTCCAAAAGGTCTCCCTCTTAAAATACCTATTGAGGTATCCACGGCTGATTTGCTCGTATATTCGAAATTATCATCAATGCTCCCGATATAATTCACATCATGTGGCAGAAGCCAGGTCTCCTGCAGGGCAATAATATCAGCAGATTTACATATTTCTCTTATCCCCTCCACCGACCTTGACGCGGACTTACAATTAAAGGTAACTAATGTCATCTCTGTTAATCTTCGGTCAGCCATTAATGTATAGTTTATTATTATTTCAAGTCGCTACTCCTTCGATCCTTATTTCCACTTAAATTCACAAATTTACGAAATATTACTCCCTCCGGCCATAAGTTTCTATTCATAAAGGTTGAAAACTTATACCTCGGTACCAGAACTTTATATGAGTCATACGGTTTCACTCTTCGCGCAACTATTTTCTGTAGGTCAACTCGTACTTGGGTGTTTTCAAAAATGTACTGACAAATATCCGCTACTGACACGTTCTTATCCACATTATCTATGAAAAGCGGGACTTTAATATCTGCCGCTTTAAATTTCATTTGCGAGTTCGGTACTGCCTTGCCTGTCAGTCCAATAAATCTGTTTTTCAACCTTTTTCTTTGCACATCCATCCAATCGCTATCAGGCGCCGGCGACTTCCATTTACCTCCTGCGGCTGCTATTCCCGCATACGTTTGTTTACATTCCGTCTCGCCCTTATTACCATTACACGTTTTATCCAAGTCGGCCACCGGTGCAGATCGCTGCACATGCGCGGGCGCTGCCGCTGTGACAATGTCCGAGGTCGTATTATGAGTCTGTACACTCCCGCGTTTCGCGTGCATGCTCTCTCCCTCGCACTCAGGCGCGCCCGATTTCACAACACGTTGCTCATTCGATACGGCAGCTACGTTCGATCCCGCGGTAGCGGTATCGAATCTATCACCCTCTCCGCTGCATTGGCGCTCGGAAGCACTCGGGGATTGTACCGAGTTAACTCTCGGACTCGAGAGAGCGATTGATGCAGTACTAACGGGAGAGGGAGATGGCAATTTTCTTGTTTCAACGTTTGATTTTAACGACCTCGAGGTTATTGACTCATCATTGTCAGCTGTCTCTTTGTTTGACAAATTTAAGATTCCATATGGGCCACTGTCCTGTGTATCCAAAACAAAACTCAATCGATTTGTATAGTTACCCCCTCCTCTGATCTTGTTCACAAACTGGGTTCGATCACACAAATCGAAGTTATTTACCAACGAAGCTTCCTTCAAGTTCCGAAATTCTTTTTTCAATGAGTCACACTCCATCTTGGTCGCATACTCCTTCTTAATAATGTCAACCTCTTTCTGAAGAATAATAACATCTTTTAACAATCTAGTGCAGTCGATATGGTCAAAGGTCACGGGTGGAAGTTTCTGCAGGTCCCGTGCGACAAAAATGGGCATCTCCTCTGGGTGTATACGTCTAATAAGACTAACCATATCTTGGATATTACCTCTCAATTTATCCTTCCTTCGCACTATATTCCGATCAGATGTTTTAATGGAATCGAACAATAGATCTTTAGCTCGCACGACATCCTCCTCCGAGAAAGCAGTAGCACACAAATTGACAATACTGTCATCCTTCATCACTTCCACTTTATTCTGGATAAAAGCCAGAAGCTCGTTTATCACAACATTGCAGTTACTGCACTTCAATACGTTAGAGGTCATTGTCCTCTCTTAACCCGACTCAGGCGGCGCGTCTATGCACGTACGTACTCAGTGGCGCGCTGCGCGAGATTCGATTGAACTAGTGTTGTGGATAACGCTCATTTCGAGGCTTATAGACTCGAGCCTTAAAGACTCCCGAGGCTTAAAGACTCGATGCTGTTTAAGAACCGTGTTGGTTTATTTTACGCATATGAATGGAAAATATTGACTTTTCGTCACTTGAGTCTTTAAGCCTCGGGAGTCTTTAGGGTTCGAGTTTTTAAGCCTCAAAATGAGCGTTATCCACAACACTATATTGAACCCACACTGAACTCGTGTTTAATGCCCTTCATTATGTACAGTCACATAAACTACTATTGTGCACTAGAACATAAAAGTGGCATTTTGTGACAACCGCTTTAGCCTAGTTGGTAGTGACACTGCCTACGAAGCAAGAGGTCCTGGGTTCGAATCCCGGTAAGGGCATTTATTTGTGTGATGAGCACGAATATTTGTTCCTGAGTCCTGGATGTTTTCTATGTATTTATTTCTTTACATAAGTATGATTATCGTCGTCTAGTACAGCTTTGCTTAGTTTGGGACTAGGTAGATTTGTGACTTAAAAAAAGGAGGAGGTTCTCATTCGTCTATATATTTTTTTTTATGTGTGTATGTTACGCGATAACTCTGTAATTTGTAAACCGAATTGAAAAATTATTTCTTTGTGTGAAAGCATATACTTCCAGATTGGTCCCGTTGTCACCAAAATCCAGTTCTGATGATGGGATCCTGGAGAAATCGAGGGAACTCTTCAAATTTTATAAGCAAACTTGGAGCTATTTGGCTACTGATTTGAAGTCGGTTAAAACTTTGTTTTGAAAGTCAATTATTTATTTATTATTTATACATATCCAGCACTAAGGCGAGCATGAGAAGTGAAAACGGTACAGGCTGCAGCGACCATGACCGGTGCTTCGCAATCATCATCATCATATCAGCCGAAAGACGTCCACTGCTGGACATAGACCTCCCCCAAAGAGTACCAAAATCGCTATAAGCCGAAGCATCTAGTAATATACTACTAACGTCCCCAGTCTTCATCCTCTCTCGGGTTAGACTGTCCATACGTCCTGTTCCCACCATCCGGATTCCTGGAACGTCCCGGTCGGTCCTCGTTCCTACGACCGTAGCTGTTGTCTCTGTTCCGGTCGTTGGGCCGCGCGTTTGGCCGGTTGTCATCTGAAAGAGGCAAGTGAGCATTCAATTTGCTTCTTTTAATAGAGGTGTAGACAAAGTTCAAAGTATTTATTTGTCAAAACACAGGTTATAAAGATGTTACAAATGCAGCTTGGTATCGCTATGTCTTACCCGAAGGTGTAACAAAATATATGCTTCAATTAATAGTCAATATAAACATAAATTTAAATATAAATTTTCATGCAGCGTGCTTTTTTTAGGGTTCCGTACTCTAAGAGTAAAACGGGACTCTATTACTAAGACTCCGCTGTCCGTCCGTCCGTCTGTCTGTCACCAGGCTGTATCTCACTGATACCGTGATAGTTCCAGCTGAAATTTTCACAGATGATGTATTTCTGTTGCCGCTTTAACAACAAATACTAAAAACAGAATAAAATAAATATTTTTATTGATAATGGTACGGAACCTTTCGTGCGCGAGTCTAACTCGCACTTGGCCGGTTTTTTTATAAATAATGCGAGTTCAAAATGTATCTTTTCTATATTCGTCAACACCAAATAAAATAATCAATTTTCTCGAAAAACTAGTAAAAATATTGTCAAATGGAGAAAAAAGTAAAGCAGGGGATTCAATAATCACTTAATTATAAGTGTCCAAAGTTTTAAGAGTGGGTATATTTAACCCTTTTCCGCACCTTCATATGAAACGATTGTCATTTACTATGACAAGCGTTAGCTTCGTAATTTTTTGAGATATCTGAATGTGATTTTCGTCACCAGGCATATTTTTTGCCTACTAGTAAATAATTATTTTCACGTAACTAGCTACTAGAATAGAACAACAAAAGTGGAGATGGACAGGCCACATGATCCGAGACCCTGGTGATAAATGGAGCAAAATAGTCTTTGATTGGTACCCCAGAGATGGAAAGCGAAGCAGAGGACGCCAGCTAATAAGATGGGAAGTCGACCTTAAACTCACAGCTGGTAACCTCTGGAGAAGAGTAGCACAAGACAGAACTCAATGGTAGATGTTGGAGGAGGCCTATGCCAAGAGGCACACTGAACTACGGGACATTATATAACTACACAAAATCAAAGTCTAGACATACCTTAGTAGTTCAGGACAAAAGGGCTTATAACTTGCTTTGGTTTCGTAGGCGGCCGAAGGGGATTGATGACATACTCGTTTGAAACGAAATTGAAAGACCAAAATCGAGTCGTGTTTCACAGAGTTACATTACACTTGCAGGATAAAAGTAGTCAAACAGTAGCTCTAGTACAAGTTTTATCGATACATATAAGTTTTCGAACGCGTTTGCGTTTAGTTTCGCGTAGTTCCTAATAGTAACCACCAGAGGCGCTGTTCGCGTTGCCATACAAATTGAAGCTAAACGCGTTCGAAAACTTATATGTATCGATAAAACTTATACTAGAGCCTCAGCTCGGTTTTTTTGACACTACTTACAGACAGCGGCTGTTCGAGGTAGTTTCAAAGTTGCTCCAATACCAGAAAAGCTTTCTGAAAGCCGTCTTAGGTGGTATGGCCACGTCATGAGACGACCTGATAACTACGTTGTCAAAAAAGCCTTAAACATCCCGGAACGTAAAAGAGGCAGAGGCCGCCCCCCTTCTACATGGTGGACCAGCATGACCCGGCTTTTGAAAAAGGAACAATTACCAGACCCGACAACCCAAGACCGAGCGACTTGGCGCCGATTAATTAGGAGAGCCGACCCCACCTAACGTGGGAACAGGCACAGAAGAAGAAGAAGAAGAGACTTACAGACAGCGGCTATGGAAGCCTGTTACTCCAGAAGAATCACAAACGCGTAGCCGACCCTTTACGCGTTGATAGCGAGAGAACAACAGATGATTACAGAGCAAGTGATGATAGTTCTATTGTGATAAATAGCGTATCGTTTGCTTACCGTCATTAGATCGGTTGAACCTGCCCCTGTCCGCCTGGGCTCGGTCCGACGGGCCCTTGTCAGCGTCCGCGCCCTGAGCGGCCCTGTTGTATCCTCCGGCGTTGCGCGAGTTGTTGTAGCTCTTAGCGGCAGGGGTCGGGGTAGCCGCGATACCAGGAGGACCGAATTTCTGAAGACATACGTGACTTTACTTGAAAAGAACGTCTATCATTCGTTTAGTTAACACATATGAAGATTATTTTAGGAATTCAACCGGAAGCAGTGACCCACGAACTACTATAAATTCTACATCACTTAAATTCTTTGAGTTTGCAGGACTTGACCAAGAATTGTAGTAAGTGGCGATCACAATAGATCAGCGATGGTCGCAGTGATATAAGGGCTTTGACAGCCCGAAAGCCACTACCAGAATAATAATAATGACATCACTAAATAGTATAAAACAAAGTCGCTTCCCGCTGTCTATCCATCCCTATGTATGCTTAGATCTTTAAGGCGTCGTAGGTTCAGCGAAGTAAAGTGAACTGAGTTTTGGAAACAATATAATGTGTCTGTTTATAATATGGTTTAAAAAAAACACTTATAGTAATCTCGAGGCTTTTCTGCAGGGAGATCCGTGATTCCAAACATAATTAAGCAATTATCGCTCGATAGAAAAAAATCATGAACATAGGTCTAAAAGCTGAACATATTAAAATTGGTTCTAAAAATCAATATCATGTTTGAGGGAACTTAGTGATTATGTATTTAAAATAAAAAAACAAGATATCCTCGCTTCCGGACACGCACATCCATCTCGCTCTCGCTTATGCTCAGCGAGAGACAGAGAAGACCATATAAACCCGTGCGAAGCCGGGGCGCGTCTCTAGTTTACAAATAAAATCACAAACAGCGAATCTCACCCTCGGAGGGAACCTTTCGTTGCCAGCGTCCCTCGGGCTCGGGCTCGGTTCCGGCGAGCGCGGTCGGCGCAGCGGCGCCGCCGCCGGCGTCCTGCGCACACACAACATAGTTAGTTGGTCAGTTATACTGGGCGTTTTCCGCAAGTCGACATCCATTGTGGCTATTTTGCGTGAAACGGCAGTGTGGCGCTACTCTAACCATGCTATGCGAACTTAGAACTTAATGCAAATCCAGTTTCTTATTGAAAACAGTGCCACCTTCTTGATAGCTGGCGAACTCTCTGAAGCTCTAGCGATAGCTAGGCTAGGCTGTCAAGGTATTTCAAAATTCGCCGTATTGTCACAGCAAGGCATCAGTAGCCTAGGGGTACAGACGGTGGTATTTGGAGTCGATGATCCGGGGTTCAAACCCTACGACCGACGCACTTTTTGTATGTTTTGTACATTCAAAGAAAAGTTGTAACTATCGCAGAAGAGATGGCGCCTGTATACGCAAGCATTAAATGCCTTCTTAATTTGGTCGAGTTGCCTGTCTATCTCAGTATGTATATTGTAGTCTTTGACTCTAACCACCCCAGCTCGTCTAGAAAGTTGGTGAGTGCCTTGGAGTTGCTGACTGCGTCCCGTAGTGTGTCTGGAGAGCCTTGGTGCTTTATTATGTATACTTCTAACTGATTGTAGTCCAGTAGTATATCGATACCTGCACACTCAAAGGGCGTAACAGCCTGTTGTTTTAATGGCTGTAACGCCCTTTGAGCCTGCAGGTATCGAATGTTTAGTCGTTTCTTCTGCCTCCATCATGCACGCTCTGCACATGGGGCTGTCTGTTATAAAGCTTGTCCCAGAAAAAAATGTCGCTCATTATTAGATGGGGTGGTATATCAGGATGAAATCTCAAGAGGTTTGAAAACTATACTCTCCGTTAGGATGGTCATTCATGTATAAATTAAAATAAAAAATAAACGCTGTCAGTACTAGATGTTCAACTATGTCGTTCGGTGCAAGAAAAGTTACACGAAAAATTTTTGTACAAATATGTTCAATATGGCAACGGAGCTAAAACGTCTACCAAAACCGTTCAAAGGGTTTTAAAACGGTTCGGGGAGACTGGTGGTATACGGCGACGGCCTGGAAGTGGACGTAAACCAGGGTTTGTAAACAAGAATATCGAGAAGAATATTATAACAGCTTTACAGAAAAAACCTACCCTCTCTGTGTACGAGACTTGGGCAAAAAGTTTAAAACCTCGAAATCTACTGTGCAACGAGTGAAGATAAATAATTCTATAAAAACGTTTTAACAAACTAAAGTGCTCAATAGAAATGCAAAACTGTCAAAAGAGTCTAAAACCAGATCTAGAAAGCTTTATTCAAAAATGACGAAGAAAAATTATTGTTCTGTTATGGATGACGAAACTTACTGCAAACTTGAATTCAAATTACTTTCTGGGACCGACAGAAAAGCAGTAAGTGAAGAGCATAAGGTCATCAAAATGGATAAACTTGCAAATAAAGTTCTCGCGTGGCAGGCGATCTGTTCATGTGGCAAACGCAGTAAACCATATTTTACTAATGGAACCGTAAATGGTGATTTGTACCTGAATGAGTGCCTCAAAAAACGATTGTTGCCATTCATTAAGAGGCATACTTCACCTGTACTGTTCTGGCCTGATTTGATCACTACACGAAGAAAGCAATAGAGTGGTACAAAGCAAATAATGTCGATTTTGTTGAAAAACACCTCAATCCTCCCAACTGCCCGGAGCTACGACCCATTGAGAAATATTGGGCTCGTGTGAAACAGAAGCTTTTAAAACCTAAAAGTAATGACACTTCAGTCGAAAACTTCAAACGGAAGTGGAATGAAGCATCCAAACTAATCACCGATGACGATGTACAAAACTTGATGGCAGGGGTCAAGGGAAAATTAAGAAGTTTCTGGATGAACCAATCTTAAACTGATCTTTATGTGTAAATAATAATATTGAAAGGAATAATCAAATAAACCTGTATTGGAACATTTGTTGAATATTAATAATTAATATGGAATTTTTACTAATTTATAAGCGACATTTTTTTCTGGGACAAGCTTTACCTAAGTTATAGAGGTGTCTGTTCAAGGTGTTGTGTCCTATTATTATACCCACTATCTTGAGCAGTTGGTTTCTATGTGTCCTTAGTAGTGCGGTTAGTGTGGGTACACACAACATAACCAACATCTCTAGATCTGTGCAGATGTAGTGAATAATCATTTCCCATCGTATTTTCTCGGAAATGTTCGTATTTGTCATGCTACATCAGTCAACCTCAGTACTTTTGGTACCGTGACAGACTGAAATAACAAGACACGATGGTACGTTTCCGTGAAAAAACAATGCGAAACCATTATGCACTACATCTGTATTATAATAGAGTAATATCACCAAGACTGCGATCCGGACACATCCCTTATTTTTATACGACGGTGGCAAGCAAGCTTACGGCCTGCCTGGTGTTAAGCTGGTACCGTAGCCTATGGACACTTGTGACTCCAGAATAATCACAAGCGCGTTGCCGACACTTTCACTTGAGGATTCGCTGTATTGGCAGATAGAGACATGCAGGTCCCTCACTCCCATCACAGCGCACCCTAGGGAGATCTGGCGACCTTACTCACCACCAGGAACACAACACCACATACTTCATAGCATAGCCCTTCGAACAGTTTTGGTTTTATTATGGGCAAGACCCAGACCCCTAATTGACAACATTTCATTTATTCAAGTGGGCCATTTTATGATTCAGTTCGCTAGAAAACGTTTTTTAAGGGACGTGTGTTTATTTATTTGTCACTAAATTGTAATTTTCATTTAGAAACATACTGTTATATATATCGTCATCTAATACTCATAACACGAGCCTTATTGTGCTTACTATGGGGCTAGTATTATTTTTTTTAACAAATTTCATTAAACTCGCCAAACTGTGACGTTTGATGGCGAGAAACGCTCATGTTTTATACTATACTATAATAACTTAATAACCTATTTAAATCTAACAATTTTTAATGAGTTTTACTAAATTAGAATGCAAATCCCATCAAAAACTAAATCAATACCTAATATAAATATAAATTTATATTTACATTATCTACTCAATCCCTAATGAGATTTACATTTTTACATTCTAATTTAGTAACGTTTCCTTTATAGGGATAAGTTTTCCTCTTATACAATCAAGTGCTTTAACTTAACTTAACAAAAAAATAAAAATAAACAACTAAGCATGCTCGTAGGTAACAATTTTAGCTAGCTAGTCGACAGTGACTCGCTATCCAGGAGGAAGCCCTTTAACTTTGATTTTAACACAGTTTTGCTTACTTTGGGAGTTTCTCCTAAGATATTAATTTTGTTAAATATTTTTGGTACAATATATTTAGACATTCTTTTACCATAATAGTTTCTATTCTTCTTCGTTTAGTTCGATTTGTGTAAGGCGGTCCCCTAATATTTATAATGTATTTATTACTAAATGCATAGGAATATAACTCACTCATGCTCGATGTCAAGTCTCGATGCAGCAACCCCCACAGATGGACTGAAATAAAACATAAAAATCATTACTTTTGATGCGTTTGTTATTTAGAGCTTTTATCTATGTAATTTTATTGCCATAATTCCTGTGAACCACGACTTCGAGCGGCGGTGATAGCAGTGCGCAATGATGTAATGTAAAATATAGGTACAATACGATTAAAATTAGTTAACGATTCTGAAGTTAGCCTCGAGTCGCCTCCCGCATACCCGCCCGACCCCTTTGACACCTTTGCGGCGCTACTAGTAACTAACATCAGAATCGTTAACTGATTTTAATCGTATTGTAGATATGTTGTAAGCGCTCCAAAAGTGGCACACTAAAACCTGGTTAACTGACACGGCTTACCATAGTTTTGCGTCGTCAATGGAAACAAATGCTGTCAGAATTTGGTGGCCATTTTTAAACACCGAATTTCGTATAGACAACGTATCTAACCTCTTTTTAGGGTTCCGTACTCAGAGAGTAAAACGGGACCCTATTACTAAGACTCCGCTGTCCGTCTGTCTGTCTGTCACCAGGCTGTATCTTACTGATACCGTGATAGTTCCAGTTGAAATTTTCTAAAAAAATAATAAAATAAATATTTTTATAGATTTTTTTATATGACATCATTGGCAGTGCGCCATACGTGCGAGAAAGATCCCGCACTCCGATCTCTCGCTCCAACGTATGGCCTAAGTCGTGGCCGACAGTGCGACTACGGGGCCATCACCTGCCCGAAGTGAAAACGTTGCGGTACTACTGTTATTTTATTTTTTATTGAGGTAAACAAACAGCCACTGCAAGGGGGGGTTTTTCCCCGCTCATCACCGACGTAGACCAGTTTTCACCTGAAGGTGCCGATTTTTGACTTTTAAACACAATTGTAGTGTCAAAATGGCAGGCACTTACTTTCTACCGATATAATTGAATAAATAAAATAAATAAATAAATATTTGCGGACAATCTTACACAAATCAACCCAGTCCCAAACTAAGCAAAGCTTGTAATACGAGTGGTCAGTACCACTCGTTTTTAAATTTTCTATCGCTATTTCAAAATAGTATTTCATCATTTTTGATAGTTTTCGAGTGAAAGAGTCGAGCGCTCGAAAGTCAAAAATCGGTCCCCTGCGCTATCGCAAGGGCGACCAAACGTCAACGCCTCAGCTAGCGCCGGTCAGTATTCTTTGAATGAAACTCCATACTGTTCATGACGATGAACCAAACAAAAGATGATGTCCAAACTACAACGTGTTCATGAAAATTTCCGTTAATTGCAGGGGGGGCATAGTTTAGATCAAATAAAGTTAATTTCTCCAAGAAAGTAGTATCTTAACTCTTACTGTTATCAAGACATTCAATGTTTAATTTTATTTAACGGTTTTTTTAACGGCCTCCGTAGCCCAGTGGGTAGTGACTCTGCCTACGAAGCTGGAGGTCCCGGGTTCGAATCCCGGTCAGGGCATTTATTTGTGTATTTATCACGAATATTTGTTCCCGAGTTATGGATGTTATATATGTATATAAGTATCTATATGTATGTATCTATTATATATATCATCGCCTAGTACCCACAACACAAGCCTTACAGAGCTTACCGTGGGCCTAGGTTGATTTGTGTAAGATTGTCCCATAATATTTATTTATTTATCAGTTTTGCAGATTTAACCAGTGTAAATGGCTCTTAACTGTGACTTCATAACAGCTTTATCAAATTTTGGAAGGTTCCTATACACTACAAGAAGGTTTACAATGAGTTCGTTCGATATTACGTATTTTTTAAATACATATTTTTTATTTACCCCTTGCACAATAAGACAATAACCGTTAATGCTACATTAAATGAAATTGACCAAAAATCTAAAAAAAATATATAATTTAGTATTTTTTCTCAAGAAATAATTATGCTAATTGAATGTACTCTGCAATATGCCGAAGTTAACGGAAATTCCCAGTAACATCCTGTACATCGGTGGCTGGTGGGCAGCTCGCCATCACCGGGTGAACGTCGGTCGAACAAGCCGCGACACTTTTTTTTTTTTTTTTTTTTTCCGTGTTGTGGCTTTTTGCTGCTTAGGCACTTTGCCAATTTCAAGTGGGGGAAGTTTTGGCTTTACGGTTCCGTGGAGTGCACCTAATAACCCCGCCCCAGGGACTAATTGTACGTAACGACCATAGTTGAATATTGGTAATAAGTGGATAAAAGAGTGCTTATATATATTCATAAATAGTTATAATTTGATATTATTTTTATCTATAAGCCGCGACACTTCCTAGTTCAAACGTAAACAGATGTCAACCGTGGTGCCGGTTAATGTACGGCCATGATAATGTACAGCCATGATAATGTACAGCCCAATAATACGCGTCAATGGACGCGTATTATCAGGCCGTACATTATTGGGCCGTGCATTATCACCCTGAGCAAATAGGGAACATTACTGCCATGTTCTACCACCAGAGGCAGCACTACCACTAATAGTAAATCAGTAAAGAAATATAGGGATTCACACACACATGCACAATTGATTGTCAAATTAGTGACAAGGATGCTTGCATAGACAATACCGCAAGTGGGAACGAGATACAATGTCAACGCTGCTAGTGTCGCCACCTACGAAGAGTTTTGAGTAATGTTCCCTATTCGGTACGGGGCAATAATTGGAAGCCAATCTTGTACGACCTGATAATGTACAGCCCAATAATTGGCGTCCATTAAAAAGTCTCCAGCGGGTCGACGTCACCCCGCTTCGCGGGGTGGCTATTTCCGGTCTGGGGGACACAAGTGAACCCTAACCTAACCAACCTAAGGCAGAGTTCGCTTTTGACAGGCAGCAAACTTGGTCCGGGGCAATAATTGGAAGCCACCTTTGTTCGAGCTGATAATGTACGGCCCGATAATACACGTCCACTTTTAGTAGCTTCGTATTATTGGGCTGTACATTATTGGGCCGTGCATTATCACCCTGAGCAAATTCGGTACGGGGCAATAATTTGAAGCCACCTTTGTCCGGGCTGATAATACGCGTCCACTAAAAGTGGACGCGTATTATCGGGCTGTACAATATTGGCTCCCGTCAACCGTTTGCTGTCACGAGCTTGCGTTGGATTGACGTCGGGTGAGCGACGGGCGGGCGTTTCGTGTCGGAGGAGATACGTTGAGCGCGCTATAACTTGGCGCGCACATTACAGCCAGTAAACGCGACCACCCACTCTCTGCCACACATTGCGGCTACCTCCACTATGATTTTTATTCGTACAGAAAAAATGTATACAAAGGTGTTGCCGATAACGAAAAACATGAGCAGCATTTGAGATATTTATACTTTTGAAATTTAAAAGATATCGCCTTGCAAAAAATATTTTAATCAAGGGCGAATTGTTTGATTTGTTGATTACTAACATTATTAAGATATTAAAACTTCATCAGATTGCTTTTAAAAGAGGAAACTGTTTTCCTAAGCAAAATTAATTTATTACACCTTGATACCAGGTGTAATAAATTAATCAACTGTTTCGACGAACCCGGGTTATTAATCCGCGGGCTGCTTCTGTCAAATACTGTCAATGACCAACATCGTCCTTGTTAATGTTGTGACGTTACTCGTTTCTAGATTTCTAACGAATCTGTTCTGTATTTTCTTTGTTATAGTTGAGATTTTATTGTCATTTATAAAAAAAATCTACTATCAACTTACATCTGATACATTAACATTGATTATTTAAGTAAATATTGTTCAAATAGTTAAGTTATAACTACTACGTAATACTAAAGTAACCTAAAGATTGATAAATGATAATGCCTCTCATTGATGTGTTTATTTACTAATTCGGACAAGAAACGATGAACATAAATAACCTACTATACTTAAAAAAAAAAACCTGGAATACCACTTTGACATTGACGCAACTTTATTTACATTTTTTCTGTACGAATAAAAATCTCAGTTTAATAGCGAGCCACTCCCACCGCTTGTGGCTCGGACGCGTTGCCGCGGTGTGCGTTGATGCTATACAAAATCTATTAAAGAACTAGTCCGAAGTTTCCAGCGGCCGCTTTAAACCTATACACTTACCGCTTCAGGTTGTGGCACGTGTTCTTGTGCCGCTCGGCCCAGTCGCGCCGCTGGCACGCCAGCGAGCAGTACGGCGTCACGCGGCAGCCGCTGCAGAACGCCTCGGCGCGTTGTCCGCACGCCACGCACGCGCCAAAGCTCTGAAGCGCCGGAATTTTAAGCTGCGGTTTCAAATTTACGCGTGCGATAGTATCTAGTGGTTTGGGTTGGATTCATAGGGGAAGAATGGAATAGAGGGATTCACACACATGAGGGACAAGGATGTAAGCATAGACAATACCACTAGTGGGAACGAGATACAATGTCCCTCTGCGCGTATAGGCTAGTGTTGTGGATAACGCTCATTTTGAGGCTTAAAGACTCGAACCCTAAAGACTCCCGAGGCTTAAAGACTCAAGTGACGAAAAGTCAATATTTTGCATTCATATGCGTAAAATAAACCAACACGGTTCTTAAACAGTAGCTAGTCTTTAAGCCTCGGGTGTCTTTAAGGCTCGAGTCTATAAGCCTCGAAATGAGCGTTATCTCGTTCGATCGTTAACACTACTCTGCATATATATTCCCACTAATTCTATAATCTGTTCTTTTGATGGAACTAGTTGGAATTTTTCTTCCTAGATAAACTAGTGGGAATATACCTATTTAATTGGATGTAAAGTTTTAAGTACAAGGTGGACTGATGACTTGGTAAAGGTCGCGGGAGTCCGCTGGATGCGGGTGGCGCAGGACCGGTCACTTTGGCACCCTTTGGGGGAGGCCTATGTCCAGCAGTGGACGTATTTCGGCTGATATGATGATGATGATGAAAGTTTTAAGTTGGGTTGACTATATTAGGAGGATTAGTGTTGGAAAGACTCAAGTCCTTGGACTCTTCATTTCTAAGACTTGACTCAGTGTTTCACTGTAGTTCAAGTTCTTTTCAACTTGGGAGGGACTTGAGTCTTCTATAGAGACTTGAATCGTCTATCGACGAGTATACAGACTCGAATCTTTTGTTTACGCTCAAGGCTTCTGGAACAACTGGGTTATTATTAGAACTCAGTGGACTTGTAGGAACACTTGAGATTACGCAACTTACCTACTCAGTAAAGTAGTGTAGCAATCAGTATATTTTTTGAGTTTTAATTAATCCTTAATTTATCATACTCGTAACCCAGAAAATAGATATTAATATAAAGTTGAAAATAGACTATAAAAGATACGATGGCTCGAGTCTTTTTTAAAGCCTGAGTTGTGACAACAGGACTCGAAAGACTCGAAAAAGGATTCGGACTTACGACTTAAGACTTTGAAGTCTCCAAGAAGTCTCGAAGAAAATTCCACCCTCAAGGGGGTAAAAAGGGGGTTGAAAGTTTGTATGGGGATGGAGTAAATTTTTAAGTAAGAGACTTGGAACTGTGTGTATGGGCTCCTTATTAGTAATTTTAGGGTTTTGGAAAAACCCACCCCTAAGCGGGTTAGAGGTGCAAAGTTCGTATGGGAGAAACTCTGGATGAAAAGATTCCTAATCAGAATTTAAAAAAAACATATTTTTGCGTGATACACTGTATGCGTCTAGGGTTGTTTTCAAATAAAGTGTAGGTACCCTAGTTAAGATAAAATTAAGAAACGTTAACTTTTTCAGGTGAGTCACGAAAATTTGCCATACATTTATACAGCTAATTTTCGTGACTCACCTGACAAAGTTTTTTTTTTTTTTCTCTTTATTTAAGGAGCTTGTCACACAGGTGAACATGTCGCTCCGTTACAGTCAACATAACATATTATTCTAATGACGAGTAATTCTATTACTAACACACTTTCGAGCTAACTGCAATAGTGCTGTGGCCGCGTCTGACAACGGGGTGGCCAGGGCAACATTGCAGGTCCCGACATCATAACTGGTGTTAAAAGGCAGACTTCTCCTGAGAGCTTCGTTTCGGACACATTCCATCATAACATGGTATACATCTTCTGGTACTTCACATTCATCACAATTTGGAGATGCCACTTTTCCCATCAAATATCCAAACTTGTTTAATGGTATATGTCCGGATCGCAAACCTGACAAAGTTAATGTTTCTTAATTTTACCTTAACTAGGGTAGACTTTCTTTGAAAACAACCCCTAAGCGTCGGGTACTGGAGTGGCGACCACGTACCGGAAGGCGCGGCGTTGCTAGGCCCCCCACAAGGTGGACTGATGACCTGGTAACGGTCGCGGGAGTCCGCAGGATGGGGGTGGCGCAGGACCGGTCAATTTGGCACCCTTTGGGGGAGGCCTATGTCCAGCAGTGGACGTCTTTCGGCTGATATGATGCTGATGATGCGTCTAAGGGTTAAGGCCCTTCAGTTTGAAATCGCGAGCCGTTGACTCTATTGTCAGATTGATCCCTTTATTTGAGCTTTTCTTGTAAACGTCCCCTAATGTTTCTATTGTTTTGCGAAGTTCATGTTGTGGCCTATTCGAATAGGCACAGTTAAATAATGTAACCCTTAACCAGGCCCCTAAGAACTAGCGTGTCTTCATACGTACTTTATATCCTGTTACAACCGTATTAAACGCCTTGTTATAAATGTATTTACGAAAGTCGGAGATGTTCCTTTAAATCAGAAATAAAAATGTCGGTTACGGTTATCCCATCGCCTGTCTAAGTAATTAACTGTCATACTCGATTTTGTCTTATTATATTCTTGATAAGGCGAAGGGATATATTCCTCCCACATCTTATATCGGTTATCATAGTCAAGGTTTACTTAACTCCAAATCTACAACGAAACACGAATTCGCTCTAGGTTGAACACAAAAACAATTTTATTAGTTACGTGAGTTTTTATGACATGACAAGACAATTTACCGGGCCATGGGAAGAATAGCTCCCGCAAAATTAAACTCTAATAAGGCCATGGGATAATGGCAACCCACATCCTAATTCTGGTCATACACAATAATGCATGAATATTTAGCAATGTTTACGATTACATTACCTTTCAACACTCAAAATCTACAAAATATCAAAAAATTGTTCGACCTATGTACTTCCGTTTCATAGAAATTAAGGAAAGTGTTCGAATCTCTCCGTAGTTTACTGAAATTAGAGTTCAAGTGAATTTAAACCGTACCGTCTTGTCGAAGATCTCACGGTTCTAATACCATGATTCGCCATACGATAAATAATAAGTGAATTTAAACGGCTGCCATATATACAGGGTGGAATTTCATAAACTGTACAAAATAAAAGGAGAAAAATTTCAGCCAATTTCATCGGTGAAACGGTGTTTTTTTTTTTTTTCTAGTCATTAGTTTTTTTTTTACAGAATTTTGAAAATTTTTGTAAAAACTCGGGTAATACACCTAATTCAGACGGTATAACTTTTGATCCAATGGTCCTAAAATGAAAATAAAAAATGCAGAGTATTACCAAGGGACAGGTTAATAATTCTTAATAACAATAAAAAACCAACTAGAAGAGAAAATCCGCAAAAAAAATTATTGTTTTTGAAAAATGGCTACAAAAATTACGAATTTTAAAAGAAAAACACAATTTTCTGAAAAAAACGCAGATTTAGTTACCATTTTTTTTGCTTATTATTAAACCTCACTTAATGCCGATTCTAAAACCGTTTTTAAACTGTCTCAGACTTTGAAAAATACCACGCTAATGGGTACGTAAATCAAACCATAATTTTATAATTTTAATTCTCTTAAACTCCTTAATGACCGCTTGTTCCCAGGTAGTTGAAGGGTGTTATCGGGTTTTAGGTAGAGAAAACAATAGGAAGAAAAGTAGTCCTAAAAATTGCGTAAATAAAATCATGTATTTTAATTAAAAGTCATAAATTCGATTGATAAACCTTTATTAAAGAAAAAACTTATTCTAGTGTTGCAAAGGGCGTTCCCTGTATGGTATTAATTGTTCAAAATGACCTCCTCTTTCTTGAAGGCACAATGTGGCCCGAGCTTGAATTTGTTGCGTAGCCCGTGACGAATCATTCCCGGATTATTTTTTATTTCTTGTGCTGCATTTAAAATTCTGTCGTGCAATTCTGCTTCGGTATTGACGATTCTGTGATATACCCGTTGCTTCATATCACCCCAAAGAAAATAATCCAACGGCGTCATATCAGGCGATCTTGCAGGCCATCCAACGGGGCCGTCTCGGCCGATCCACCTATTGGGATATTGCTCATTTAAAAAATGTCGAACTCTTAATGCCCAATGAGCTGGGCATCCATCCATTTGGAGAAACAGGCGTTGCCTCACATCTAACATCACATCTTCCAAAAGCTCTGGGAGCTCGTCTCTCAGTAACAGTAAAAATCTGTCGGCGTTCAAAGTATTCGGTAAGAAGACTGGTCCAATCAATTGATCGTCGAGTACCGCTGCCCAAACGTTTATGGAGAATTGGTCTTGAAAATTAGATGGTCTTACTAGGTTTGGATTATCGTGAGCCCATGTGTGTAAATTTCTGAAGTTAGTTATTCCCGTATGAGTAAATCTTGCTTCGTCCATCCATAAAATTCTTCTAGTAAATTCCGGATCCCTTCTGATATTGCCAATTATCCAAGTCGACATAACACACCTAACGCGGGCATCGCCAATTTGCAAATTTTGTACCCGTTGATAATGAAATGGATGCAGTCCTTCCTTCTTCAAAATTTTCCAGACAGAGAAATGGAAAGAGGCATGATGATTCAAACTGAACAAGTACTGGAGTAATCAAAGAAGTGGCGAGCAAAGACAAGCAATTGCGATTTGCGAGCGACTGAATAGTTGACCTATTGCCCAATGCCTTTATACCCCTCATGTTATCTCCACCTTCAACCCAAAAACACCCTTCAACTACCTGGGAACAAGCGGTCATTAAGGATTTTAAGAGGATTAAAATTAATAAAATTATGGTTTGATTTACGTACCCATTAGCGTGGTATTTTTCAAAGTCTGAGACAGTTTAAAAACGGTTTTAGAATCGGCATTAAGTGAGGTTTAATACTAAGCAAAAAAAATGGTAACTAAATCTGCGTTTTTTTCAGAAAATTGTGTTTTTCTTTTAAAATTCGTAATTTTTGTAGCCATTTTTCAAAAACAATAATTTTTTTTGCGGATTTTCTCTTCTAGTTGGTTTTCTATTGTTATTAAGAATTATTAACCTGTCCCTTGGTAATACTCTGCATTTTTTATTTTCATTTTAGGACCATTGGATCAAAAGTTATACCGTCTGAATTAGGTGTATTACCCGAGTTTTTACAAAAATTTTCAAAATTCTGTAAAAAAAAAACTAATGACTAGAAAAAAAAAAAAAAACACCGTTTCACCGATGAAATTGGCTGAAATTTTTCTCCTTTTATTTTGTACAGTTTATGAAATTCCACCCTGTATATTACGCGATTTAGAAGCGTGTTGTGAATGAAGATCATAAAATACTATTTTCAGGGATTGACAAAATATTTTGTAGGAGGTTTGGAGTTAAAACCTGACTACGGTAATCGATATAAGATGTGGGGGGAATATATCCCTTCGCCTGGTAAAGGGTTAAATATGTAATGTCTGTTCGAATAGGCTATATAGGGTAAATTCACGAAACCCGACGCAAATGACGCATCTGTATACTTAATTGAAAACTATATCAGAAGAATCAGAACCTACTCCGTTAGTATGTAATTTGTAGGGATTACTATGTTGTGTCACAACCAAACAACGTCCTTATTGTTAGTTATTATGAATTTAAAAAGCTTAAAATAGCAAACATAAATGAAAGCTTGTTACTTTCCGAGTATTTTCGTAATATTTATATGTTTGTTGCTAATGAACAATGTTTTCACTGGTGTCAAATACAGAAGTCATTCGTTTTTTCGTTCCATTGGCTCTAACTTCCATGAATTCACCTAAGCCATTGATATTTGCTGACCCTGACATATATGATGAATAAACATTGCGAATACCATCACAAAAACTAAGGTTTATCCTTACTTTAGTGAACTTAATACATCACTGATGGTATCATAAGCAGCTCCTACATATTCAAGAAATTGCATCCAAACGACTTTGCGGCACTTGATAGATAAATTAAACTCAGTATGCCACAGTACCCCGAAATGTAATGAAACTTGCATGCAATTTCTTGCACGCGTAAATTGAGCTTAAGAATAAAAATCCGCTTGTGTAGAGCATTGGTGCCATCCACATATTACGTAGCAGCTACAGGGGGCATGCCAAACGTGACAGCACGTGTTGAAGAGATCGGTGAAAAGCGTGACATGGGGGAAGAGGTTCAAAAAGTCAGAAATTTGCGTGACGTAATATGTGGACGGTCCCAATCATGGGAAAAAAAACTAAAAGTTAAAAGATGCATTCACTTTAATAACTACATAGCAATCATAATTAACATTAGCGAATTAAAACGTATCAAGAAGCGCGTTAAAATTAGTATTACAATTGTAAAATCACTTTTTAAAATACTTACCGCAAATTATGTAAACTATTAAAATTATTTCAGATATATTGACAGTTAAAAGCAATCGATATTGACTTTCACTTGACCCGATTAAGTCGTTCAATCTTTTCATTCAGAGCTTAACATAACCAAATTAGGCGATTGGCAAACCTCGGAATGTTTGGCTAGTCCCTTCGTTCGTATACAGTCGTAGCCAGATAATTAAAAATAAGACTTCAAAATATGATGATAATTTATAATGGATTTGATTAATTTTGTTTTTGATTATACGGATGTAACCGTGTTTAAACAGTATTTAATATAGTGCACATACCACTTCTGTAAAATTAAGAATTTAAAAAATACAGGCAATCAAATCAACACTTTTTATGAGTTCATACATTGTTCCTATTTACAGTAGTATGAACTTGTAAAAACTGTCCATTTGACCATCCGTATTTGTTTAAGCACAACTTTTACAGAAGCTTTATATAAACTAAATTAAATCTTATTTATACACAGATACTTCCATATACTCAGAAATAAAATTGGCTAAACATATTTTAAATCATCATTAAATTTGAAAAGTCATATTTGTATGCAGTTCGTATGGGGAAAAAAATATTGTTCTTAATTATCTAGCGACGACTGTATGCATGGTGTGGATATTTAATTTTTACTATTATATTCTATCCACAGTTCAATTGTCACAGTCTTTGCAATAGCAGTGTGTGTTACAATCAGATTTTATATTAAATTAGTATTTTAAAGACAAAAAAGTGGACGTCATATTATGGCAGTTTTCACTAAACCGTGTCACTAAAAGGAATGTCAAGTAACTTTTTAACATCATGTAAATATGCCTAAGTTTTATAAGCTCTAAGGCATTGTAATGTGTGTGGATCTGCCACGCAATTTTCAATTCTTAGCTACCTTATGTTATACCAACTAGCGAAAATAGTCTTACAAAACAGGAGTTACAATAGAAACTTCAATTTATGCCCAACAACAATCGGGCTGAACTGTTTACAGCGAATTACGGCAGCGGACTGTTTATCAATGGACAAAATGAATTTTCCCTTCTCATAATTCCCAAAGTCGTTGGTAACTGTCCACAACTCCGTGTTCAGACCGGGATTGTTATCTTCCAACAGATCGAATATGAGATTTAAGTCTTCTCGCTCCTTGGGCAGGATCTCCGGCGGTATTTTCACCACCATTTTGCAAGCTTCTTGCTGCTCTATAGGAGACAGTTTGGTGTTGTCCTCAATGATCTTAGGGTCTAGATCAGATATGAATTCCTTGACGTCAATCCGCTCGATTTGATTTTTAATATCCTTAAGAGCGCTATGCTCCAAAGAATCCCCATCGTCGATCCTCAAATCCGGGAAATCTCGCTTCAATTCTGTCTTTAATTCTTCAAAAGTGAATTCAGTGGATTGTTTGACATCAACTTCTTTCTTTGTTTCATTTGATTTCTTTAGTTTCCTCTCCTGCTTTTTACTCAGTTTTTCAATGGTGGTGAGTGGTTTGACGAGGGATTGCAAATGTCCTAACTGGAACTGAACGGCGTTGTCTCCAACGAACATATTAAATCCAGGACTTCTTATAACCTGGGCAGAAAGCTTGTCTATCTGCAACACTACGTCCAGCTTCGCCTTAGCTCGGACTGTGCTGATAATCCTCCAGAACTTGGTTCGCAGCCGAGGATTATTCGACTGTAGAATCGATATCACCTCCTCGGTGTCCAAGTAAGTCTTCACCACCATACTAATAATGCCTACGGCTCCCCGGTACTCGGTCGATTTCAGATTAATTTGCAGTTTAGAGCTGGCTATGATCAAGGCTTCGTCGATCCAACAACGAGAGGCCATGTTCTGACAAATAACGAAAATTACACCATCAAACAAATAAATGTCGTGAATTTTAGGCATAGAAATTTCATTGGTGTCGCCATCTACGAAAGACTTGTACACAATATTTTCAAAGGTTTTCTTTATAGAGTGGAAAAGATTCTCGTCTACGCGTGATTCCGGGTAGTTCGTGGGGCCCACGTAAAGTTTTAGGTCGTCAGCGACTAAATCAGAATAGTGATTCGTCCGAATCCTTGTGAGCGGAGAGTTCGTCATATCTGCCTCGATGGGCACAAAAAGCAGCTTCAGAATTTTGGTCTTCAACTCCCTATTTTCAGTTTCATCTCCTTCATCTTGGTTGGTTTCTTCAAAGCAAGAGTCACGTTTCTGTCTATCAATGATTCTGAAGCTCAACTTCTGGCCGTCGTACTCAGGGTCAAACTCTGGGCTTTTGATTACTTCTAGCGACTCTGGATCTACGCCGAACTGCCTTTTCTGTTTCCCGGCTACGTCAGAATAGAACTTCCAGCAATCCGGTTTCAGACCCGGATTTTTCTCTTGAAGTTTTGATATGATCTCTCTAGTTTCTACGCTGGCGTGTTCTTTCGGCAGTCGCATCACGATTCTCGTATATCTAACTAACTGCTTAATGTCTCTGAAAGTTAGTTTCCATCCAGTAGAATTGACGAATTTTGACAGTACCTCCATCAAGTAATCCTTAGTTTCTAAACTATCACAAATGTATATCACAGCTCCATTGGACAGATAAATGTCTTGGAATTTTGGAATGATGAGATTACCGAAACGCTGCTGTTTCATATCTCTGTGCAAATATTCTTTGAATAGTTGCTTCAGTCTTCTGATGTGCGTGCCTTCTAGCTTGTTCTGTGGGTATCCATCAAGAGTGATTGCGATTTTCAACTCGGGTTCGACATGGAGGTAATTGGTTCTCCTGTGGTAAGCGATTCCCCTGTTACTATCTATGTTCACGTTACTATTCCTGCTGATCAGGTTGTCGCTGCTTTCGACTAAAGATTCAGTCTTGTCAGACTCTGGAGTGACCGACTCTGGGCCAACCAGTTGTCTCTCGCTCTCGTACTCTTGAACAATGTGCTCAATTTTATTGTTATTGTTGACTGCCTCCGACCAAATAATCATTTCATTCTGTTCACGTCTATAGTCACCATCTTTTAGTTTCTTCAACACGTCACTTAGGTTATTATTTTGTTCATCGTTTACTATATCATGTTCCTGTTTCTTATTCGATATCTCAGGAAATTCTGCGACGTACTCTTCTTTAGGTTCATCGTCTTCGTCTCGTTTCGCCTCGACTTCGGCAGGTGCATCTTCAACAGAGGGAGGTTTCGTTAAGCTGCAATCGGAAATGTTTCTGGGCGTTGTTTCTCCCGTTCTCAATTCGTTCAAAAGCTTCACTCTTGACGAAACACTGTGCAGATCTTCTTTCACATCGTCAGATACCAGACATTCGTAGTAAATTTCCGTGAAGCCCGACACTTCAAATTCCATTTGTTCGTAATCTATCACATTCTTAAAACTTGGGCCCCGAATGATCTCCCCGGAAACTCTGTCTATCAAGAATGAAGTGTATTCGAGATCTTCGATCCTCCTTTGCGAGTAAACTCTCCAAGATTCGGTTTTCAAAGTAGGATTGAAATACTGTAATAATTTGAAAGTGTCCTGGGCTGTGGCCGGCCAGCAGGCGCTGGGTATCTTAAGGTAAGCAAGGCACAGCCGTTTAATCTTAGACTTCAGCAAAATAAGGTTAGTGGCCATACGTTCTTGCAGGCCTGGGTATATCCTGATTATCCAATTCCTAGTATCCATGTCCCTACAAACGCAGACAATTGCGCCTCTATTCAAGTAATAATCTAGAAAGTATGGCGCGCTTTTTAACAGGCCTGCTTTGATTTGCATGTCTATGACCTCAGCGATGCACCGCTGAAACAGTTCCATCTGCCTCAGCCGCATTTTGGACTTGGGGTAGCCGGCGAGCGCTACAACAACCGTCAAGGGGTCCTCTACGATATCTGCATAATCTGCATTCCTCAACTGTATGATCCTATTGGTCTCATCGACTTCCTCCTCGCTGTCGCTATAGAAGTCGACGTACTTGGTCGTTGCGCTACTACGTTTAGACTTATTAAGGGCTTTGCTTCTACAGTAATCAGACTTACTACCCTCGGTGGCTTTGCTGTGTTTGCTGAACGTGGTCTTGCTGCCTACTCTGCTACTTCCAGTTTTCCTGCTATCAGTATATTTGCTATCCGACTTATCTGTCGAGTTCCGCTTGTCTAGACTAACGATCTTTCGGCTCCTATCGTCGGAGCAGAGTACGCATGTGGAGGCGGTGGAGCTGTTGCCGTCGGAGTCCCAGGTGCACAATTCGCGGGCGTTCTGTTGAAAAACACCGGTATCGGATATGGGTTGTAACAGCTCTAGCTACGTCAACGGGGCCATGCGAGCCTTTCACCAAGCGTTCATGCAGCGATGTCATCCTTGATGGTAAGGGGCAAGTAAGTCTGATGGGGGAGCTAGCACCGGCCTGACATTCTGGTGATCATTCGGAACGCCATCATCCGCTCCTATTACCTAAATTACCACACTGTAAATGCAATTTTCACACACCAAGTTTTTCAAAAATATTAACATAGCTTTCTAATTCGTAACTTTCTTAAGTCCGTCTAAGTCTTTATTTTGTCATTTTGTAGGATAAAAAACGATCCTCAATTGTAGGTAGTTTCTCAGAGTATATTTGGCATACCGTTATATTACCTTAAGTCGTTTAAGGTCATGTCGAGTTTTTTTTTTTTATCAAACTGACGCTCGGCATTGGGGTCTACGATTTTTTTAACGCGGCTTATTGATTTTATAGTAGTTTATGTGACTGTTCATAATGAAGGGCATTAAACAGGAGCGTGGGTATTTGAAACGAGCATTAGCGAGTTTCATAATAGGATCACACGAGTGTTTTAATGCCTAATTACATACACTACTTTATCTACCTACATATTATAAATCCTCAATGATGTGTTCGGGAACCGTTAGAATAACCGCCATTGCACCGCCATGGCCGACTAGATTTCAAATCACGACCAACTAGATTCGAGATCGATATCGATGTTATTATGATTTTTCATACATTATAATATAATAACACTGGCACAGATAAAACGCTGATGTTACATTACTGGTTGCAATAATGGTGGTCATTATATATGGTTTCCGAACACATTATAGAGGATTTATGATATGGGTGTAGATAAAAGTTCTTAGAATATTATAAAAGACCTGAACCAACTCCAGGCCGTCGATTGGATACTTTGGATAGGGAAGCCTGGCGGTCTTTTGTGTCGGACGCAAAGATCCACTTTGGATTGTTGCGCCACCAGCAGTAAGTAAGTAATAATATTTTAGTCGTTGATCGCTCCGTAAGTCGCCTAAATTGCATCCTCCACGCCTCTCAACATTTTTGAGTTATCAATGAAACATTAGTAGTTTATGTGACTGTACATAATGGAGGGCACTAAACATGAGTGTGGGTTTATGAAACGAGCCGAAGGCGAGTTTCATAATAACATCACACGAGTTACATAAATGTTGATGTATTGTTGTGGCGTCCAGGGCGCATCAAATGAGTTCAACTGTTCAGAACAGCGCTACCACGGAAATCGATTATGTATTGTAATTCGTATATCTCCATCTCAGTATTTAGAGTATAAAGATCCGGACTTCGTAATTCTTTTTTCGAGGTTAAAGATGACAACTTTCATATATTTAATAATAGAAAAAAAAATCTACTACGTTTTAGACATTAAATAATAAAAAAACTTCTTTAAACACAGCAAAATCATTCCTTTTTAGCAAATTTTCTGACTTTCTGTCTGAACGTAGACATCAGAGATCGGACAGCGATTTTTTTTCTCATCCTGTTCCAGTCTCGACGTAATTGCTCTTCGGAACCTGAAGAACGGCCATTTTTCCGCAGTTTAGCTTTAATTATAGCCCAAAAACGTTCGATAGGCCTAAGATTTGGGCAATTCGGGGGTTCATTGCTTTAGGATCGATATTTTTCTCTTCATACCACTGCAAAGTCTTGGACCCATAGTGGCAAGATGCCAAATCGGGCCAAAATACAGTCTGAACACTGTGTTTAACTAACCATAGGCAAAAGTCGTTTATTACACATTCCTTTATATAAATATCTGCCGTCATTGTAGACGTAGTGAAATATGGAGTTGATTTGAAGCCACACTCGCAGATCGCCTGCCCTACCATCATTTTCTTGCCAATATTTCTGTGAAAATTGACTTTTTAGTTTCACTAATAACAGATCGATCTTGAACTGTGTAATACTGCGGTCCCGGCAGAGATTTATAATCCAATTGCACGTATGTCTCATCGTCCATTATAACACATAGATTTTTCCTTGAAAGAATTTTGACCTGGTTATCGGCCTGATTTCGGTTTGTCAACGAAAGTATACACTTGGCCGAACTTTTTGATCGCATTTTGGACTGCACGTCACTAACGTTGTCGAGTTAAGCTAGCTCCCTCAGAGTGATTCCTCTTATACTACACCTTTTGTCCAGAATTGATTTCCGCTTTTCTGGTGAAAGTCTCAGTATTTTTAGTTTACAATAACTAACGAGGAAATCGAACAATCCAAGTCAAAGCCGGCATTGAATGTATAGATTGACAACAGTTTGAATTAATAACATCTATGTTTTAATCGAATTAACCTCTGTCAAGTTGTATTTATACTTAACGATACAGTCTTTAAAGGGTTAAAACGAGTCTCCTTAGAAATGGTCACCGTGTATGTATATATTATCAAAGAAAGAACACATTTATTCACTACACAAAAGACACAGAGACAAGGGAGTAGACATCAATACAAATGAATGACACATATTGTGTGTCTTGGCGGCAGTGAATCGGTCGCTGTCTCAGCATTTATGCCAAGGTGTCAGACACACCTACAGCGCTGGTTTTCAGACAGCACCGTACGTGACCCACGGAATGCAACACAACAACATAATAAATAAATAATTCAAGTAATAAATTTGTCAAGTATGTAACAGTAGCACGATGAAAAACACAAAGCAAAAACCGCGACACGGTTGGAATATTAAAAAGTGCTGGATGGGTTAGGGTTGGAATTTCTGGAGCGTCAACAAATAGCCTTGCTAGACGCTCCTTGGATAGATGAAGGGAGATCATTCTAACACTTGGGCGCCGCGAACCTAAAACTACCTCGAAACGCCGCGGTCCGATGCGATGGCACCAAAATCATCGCCTTACACCTACGCGCACTCTTGGGCCATACAAGTCTACTCAGCAAATATGCTGGAACCCCAGATCGCACTATGCCAAAGAGAAGAGTGGCAAGGTGAAGCCGTCTGCGTGCAGGCATGTTCAGCAGACCAGCGGCGTTCAAGTAGGGAGTGATATGGGAGCGGGGTGGGACTCGGAAACAGAAACGAATGCATGCGTTTTGCACTCGTCGTATGAGCTTTTTTGTATTATGTCCTATATAGTTTACATTTGAATATAAATACTAGTTTGTACAGTCAACAACATACATTTCTGTACATATCATCGCATCACTAACATAGGCAAGCATGTAGATATTTTTGTCTTAGATTTCGTAAAAGGGTTGTAAAACTATTTCTTGCGTCAGCGATGAGACAACAGTCTCTGAGTTTCTTTGAAAAATCATGAACCTTGAAACATAAAGGAAAATAAATTTGGATTATTTCAGTTAAGATTATTTAATGTGACTAACGTTTATATAAAACTGTCATTTGAATTTGAATCTTTTACTTTGCCCGTTAGAGTTGCTGAACTGAATGGACTAAGAACTTGTCTAGCCTGTATTAAAAATGCTATTCTTAATCAAGAATATCATCCCTCAAGTGATGTAATTGAGGGTGAAAGTTGACGAGGGTAAACACTAGTGCCAAATAATTACAACAGTATATTTTAGCTAAAATGGCAAATTAACATCCATCTTAACAAGTATCAGATACAGAGGGATCTATTGCCTAATAGATAAGTCGATTTTGAAGATTTGTTGGTTTTATATAAGGTGAATTTTCTAATACTTCAGCCAAGAGTATAGTAGGAAAAGAAGTAGGTAACAAATAAGATTTGATATAATAAACATAAGTCCTGCAAACACTTTCCACACCATTTCATGCCATCAATATAGTTGTGTTCAAAGATCACCCACCCACCATTAAATAATCAACCAAATGTAAACAAAGCCTTATTCTCTCTAGTGTGGCGTGCTAATATTCCAGTTCAGAGTGGTGATAGTGGTAAGCGTTCTTAGATCAGAGAGAAAGTCTTCTCACATGGAAAAATCAGCGACCAAATAGGGATGGAAACAATACTTTTTTTTATTACACCAAAAGAAAAAAGGCTATAAATATGCCTAATGCCAAACATCCATGCCAAATATCTCAAAAAATAAACCAGCTACAACCGTTTTAGTGTTACTCTCGAAACTGGTGACGTCACGGGTCTCATCACTCAACCGTCATAGTAAATGACAATCGTTTCATATGAAGGCGCGTTTTGCGAAAAAGGGACAGTGGGCATATATGTATATGGGCTCTTAGGACTTCGGACACTTACAACTTACTGATTAATTATTCTTTCGTGTTACTTTTTTCTCCATTCAACTGTATTTTTAATCCTTTTTCGAAAAAATGCAACATTATTGATTATTTTATTTGGTGTCCCCATCCCTATTCTAACTATTCCGCGCCATGCTTTAAGGTCGAAACGCACAGACAGCGGTGGCGGTGCGGTGCGGAGTCGGTACCGGTTGTAATGTTCGAGCTAATATGAAAAGGTCCGCACAGAATACCGCGCCGCGCCGCGCCGCGTCCCGCCGCGGTATTCTGTGCGGACCCTTTCATATTAGCTCGAACATTACAACCGGTACCGCCTCCGCACCGCGCCGCACCGCACCGCCACCGCTTTCAGTGCGTTTCGGTCTTTAGCCAGCACTGCAAACAGTTGGGGCAATACTATGAGCAGTTCGCAACCTATAGGGTAATGAAAATGAATTACCAGTGCGGTCGTGTAAGAATTTCTCTCTGATTAATTTAGGTAGCAAACTGGGACTCACCGCATCACCCGCACCGGCTCCGAAGCTGCCATCAGCGGCTTCACGACTTTCCCCCCTGAAACAATTTAACGTAAAATATATCAATCGAAAATTGAGAAGGGTATGTTAAGGTGGTTTGGGCATGTAGAGAGGATGGATGAAAGAAGATTAACGAAGAGAGTGTATATAAAAAGAGTGGAAGGGCAAGGTGGAAGGGGAAGACCTAGGCGAACTTTCTCCGAACAAATTGGAGAAATCTTACAGAAAGGCCAGGTCAAAAGCACCCTAAACCGACGAGCATGTATGAGAAATGTTATGAAAGTGAGTGAAGCGAAAGTGGTTTGTCAGGATCGTAGCAAATGGAGATCCGTGATCTCTGCCTACCCCTCTGGGAAAGAGGCGTGACTATATGTATGTATGTAAATCATGACAAATAAACCGACGCGCAGTAGGTTTCCGTAGTTGCCCGCCTGTCCAACGGTTGACTTACACTTCACCCATATGATTCTTTCAATTTACTACTTCTACTTTAGTTCAACTAATTTAGGTTTTCATAGTAAGATTTGACGTGTCCAGTATAAAGTGAGCTCTAAATGGCTCCACAATAGGGAACATTACTGCAATGTTCTGCCGCCAGAGGCAGCACTAACACTAATAGTAAACCAGTATAGAAATATAGGGATTCACACACACATGCAAAATTGATTGTCAAATGAGTGACAAGAATGCTTGCATAGACAATACCGCAAGTGCGAACGAGATACAATGTCAACGCTGCTAGTGTCGCCACCTACGAAGAGTTTTGCGTAATGTTCCCTATTAAATTCCGTGACTGTTCGTGTACTGCGGCTACGCTGCGAGAGTGCGTCGCACCGGAGTCGGGCGTTTGTACAAATTTGTTTTACTGCCTGAAGCCATATAATAACTCTTAATTTTTTTTATCGAATGGCATACATTATTTGGCCTTAGTGTTTGTAACTTTTTTAGTACCACCCAGGGGACACGTGCAGGGCTGTGGTAGGTAGCTCCTGCGGACGCAAGTGACAGTTGTCCCCCCTTTGTCAAGTGAGTGGGCAACTCGACTGTTAGAGGTTCTTAAGCCGCCCGAAGGCTTCTAGCTCGGCTTAACAAGTACTGTCATAGACAGCAGCCGGGATCAACTGCTTAGCGTGCCTTCCAAAGCACGGAAGCGCTCATTTATAGTAACCACTCAAACAGGTGGTCACTCATCCAAAGACTGACCGCTGCCATCTTTCCTTAACCTGCATTATCGTTTCCAACTCGCAGGCGCCGCAATGCTTTGAACGCTTTGAATAACAATAACTCTAAGAAATGTTTAGATTCAAAACTTACTTGTCGGCATTGCGAACCACTATCCTACCGTCCGGCAGAATGCAGCGACTGGCAGTACTCTGAAACAAAATTAAAGTTGTACATTTGTAGCAACATTCTGATTGAAAAAGTCGCCATTGTAACTTGAAAAATTGCCGGGTTGTGGATTTGAACTTTGCAACACTCAACAGAGATATTAATTTTGTCATAATGTGTCCAATCGGCATGACAGGCAGGGATTGTAACCGGTTTTTTTCGTTTTTTGTTAATTATTTCATTTTCTAATTGGGCAATCTAATAATACGCACTCGTTACCTCAAAACACAACTGAGTCCTACATATGAAGTATAAAATAGTTCGAGACATGTGGTTATTTCGAGGTTTTTGAAAAAAACTGGTTACAATCCCTGATGTCAGGGTTATTGTCATTACATTATATCACAGTACAGTTTCTTATTTAAGTCACAAGCGTGACTCACCTCCATAATAGTAGTTTATGTGAGTGACTGTACATAATGAAGGGCATTAAACATGAGTGTGGGTTTATGAAACGAGCGTCAGCGAGTGTTTGAGATCACACGAGTCTTTTAATGTCTAATTATGTACAGTTACAGCTTAATATGCCATATGGCCTTCTGTACAGTCAGCCTTTTGTACGATAAGTTTTCCTTTTGTGCAATAAAGTTTAAATAAAAATGTCTAAAGGTGAGTGTTCGGTAAGTGTCTAGTGGTACAAACACCTGTGGTCAACGGTGATACTCACAGCTTTCCTCTCCGCCTGCTTCAGCAGCAGCATCCGATGCTTGCAGAGCACCTGCGCATCTTGCAGCTTCAGGTGTTCCAGCTTGAGCTTCTCGAGTTCCAGATTCACATCTGGCTCCAGGGTGCTGCTCAACCCCTGTTAACAATGTATTACAGGGGTAATTCGCGGATGGTCTAGAACGCAAAATCACTAGTGTAATATTTTGCCTATATTGCGGACGGTCTAGAACGCAAAATGACCACTCATACCATCATGATATAGGTAAGGTTCGTTAGGTATCCTCAGATGCCGAAATTACTACACACGTACCTATAAAATTTGAGGGTTGCCCTCAATTTCCCTGGGATCCCATAATAAGTAGCAGAAGAAAAGTGCTTGACCTAATGTTTTTGTATAAGGTAGTCAATAGCAGTGGTATAAACTGCCCGGAATTGTTAAAAAATATTCAAATAGCAATTCCAAACAGGCTACCTCGCAAGGGTACCTACAAGCTGTTTAGAGATAAATTCAGAAGAACCAATTTGGGCTGTAACTCGCCAATCTCAAGAATGATACGGCTATACAACCATATTCCGGACTCCAGAGGTATAGATATCTTCCATGATACTAAAAGTAATTTCAAAAAATCTGTTGTCTCATATCTTATATCACTGGAGTCTGGTGGGTGATTGCCACTTGCTTGCTACTTGATTCGATCTACATAGGTATGTAATCTATATAATATATTTAACTTGTCTTATTTAAGTACATTCTTAATTTTTATAGGGAAAATTTAAATGTACATATTTGTAACTTTTCACCCACAATCAATCCACTAATCTAATAGTAAGCGTAAATATTTATTTATTAATTAATGTAATTTTAGATTTAGATGTATTAGCTGTGTGTTCTAAAAAAAAAAATCAAAAAAAAAAAAAGATCCTAAATTGGTGATAATGGGACCACCTCGGGAGTATACTCTTTAGAATAAAAAAAAAATTGGAAATGAGTCCTCAATTATAAATCGGTGAACATAAATAAAAAAAATACACATACAGTGGAACATATAAAGTACAGTCGGCAATAAAAGCTTGTACACTCAGCGTCAAATACTTTGTAGCAACCATAGTAGTCAAATAGTTCGGTAAACCATATATTTAGTATGGTGTACCGAACTATTTGACCACTTTGACTGCTACAGAGTATTTGATGCTGAGTGTACCAAAAATGTTTTTTTTTGACAGAAACTTATTGTGGAATAAAATCTGACATTATCAAAATGGAAAGATACATTTTGCATAAAGCAAACTTTAAAGTCAAGGCACTCTTAAGTGCCAAAGCAGACCTTGGTATCCTTTAGGGGCACAACCGGGATAAACGATAGGAGGATGATGAAAGTCAAGAAACAAATAGCACTTGGACAGATGGGAAATCTGATACTGGAGCATCAGAGACTGCATGGAAGAGGAAGAGACAGCCGCCCACGTCATCCTGACATGTCCTAGGGTGGCAGAAAACAGGGCAAAGCACCTCGGAACACCAGGGTCACTACTGGAGGCCATCGGCAACATAAAGGGTCTGCTAGGCTTCCTGGTGGAACTGGGCTAGCACCAATAAGAGTAGTGCCAAAACTCATACGCAAAATGACGTCAAGTTGCGGAAACCCAGCCCGCTTACAACCTATATATCCTACTGGAGCATAGATTCACTGGCCCAATCAACTGTTTTTTTTTTGTTGCTTGCTTCCATGGTTATGTTGTAGAACTATGATTTTATGGAGTTTTAATCAATTCAATTTTATTCCATAACAATATAAACTGTGTCGGAAATCATAAGGCTCATTACAATATTCATTAGTCATTACAATATACAACCCGGTCACAATATCTGTGCACCTGACCTCGTGACGTCATATCGGCGGTCTGGGTACGTGTGAAAAAAAGTTTTTTCGAGAAATGTGGAGGTAAAAAAAATTTACTAACCTTTTCAAATCAATGTATTATTGATGAAGGGTTTGTTATTAAAAAACAATAATTTTGATTACAAAAACATTGCGAGGTGCAGAGATATTGTGACGGGGTTGTACATTAGCATCCAATCCACTAAACATATGTTTTTGTTATATTGGCATGAAGGAGTTCAATTTATAGATTTTTTTTCTAAGACATTCTGTCACTGTTGTCTGTTGGATTACGGACAGAATATCAACAAGAAAAAGTTGTTTGCCCCAGTTATTCAATCTGTTTGTATAACCTAACTAAACAACATAAAACTTACCGCATCATCATCAATCAGATCTTCCATAATGTCTCCGTTCGCCATCGAGTCTTGTCTCCTGTGACAAAATTAAATGACCATTAGATTCAATCAACTTATCTAAAGGTAATAAATGGTAAAGGAAAGGGAAGTACTTTCCGACTGGCAGTTAAAAACTGTAAGGTACTGGGCGCACACCATGGTTGGTGTTTGCTGGGTATGGCCCTCATGCTCGACCAAAGCGTGCGCGCAGTGTCACAGAATAAGTAATAGTACTACGTACAGAAGGTTTTCTGTTAACAAATTCCCTGTTCAGGTACGCCAAACGTGCCTAAATGTGGCCATCACGTTCTATCGCATGCAACGCTCTGCGACCCGTGCGAGCATCTTGTACCAACACGCGGCAGCTACTAATGGGCCGCCAATTTGGCGGCCGCCGGCATGTACGCGGCAGCGGCGCGACGGAATCACAGAGTGAACCACCCCTGGCAGTGTGCACAGTTGACTCTAACTATAATACATTTTCCACCACATTGCAATGAAATAAGGTTTAAAAGTGTAAACACATCTTAGAGATAGTATACATGGCTACTATATGCTCACTCTTATTAGGTCTTACTTGTTAAGCTTGAGATACTTGTTTGATGGCTAGAGATGCCCTTGTCTGGGGGAGGCCTATGCCAAAAGCGACCAGACAATGCCTGAGGAAAATGGCTATCAGTAATCACTAATCAGTAAATGTGGTAGATATGGCATGGCACCTCTGCCTAAAAAAGGGGTAAAGAATGTTGTTTTAGAAAAACCTGTTGCTTTACACAAATCATCCTGGTTGTAAGCCTACAACAAGACTTACAATTAGCACAATAATACAATAAATGGTTCAACCAGGATTCAAACCAAGCACAACAAGCTTTGAAAGCAGGAACACAACTAAGGGAACCTCTTATTTTGCTTAAGAAGGTGATAAGGAGTTTCTTAGAAAACAGATAAGACTGCGGACTAGCTTGGGATATGAAAAAACATGTATATATAATATTCAACTTTTCTAGTGTGGCCCCAAGGAATGCAGTACGCTAATCTGCGATATTTCTAAATGTATAACCATATAGTACCTAGTTAGAACTTCAAGTAGGGCAGATGCCCCAGTTGTGACCACTTTAAGACTGATTGTGGCCATTCAGTGTTTATACCTTAGCAACCTCCATTTAAAGTTGAAAGTGGCCAAAACCGGCCCTGGCCACAGAACCGGGGCATCTGGCCTAGCAACCCAATGCACACGATTTCAAAAATTCGCTCAACAGAAAATCGAATCAGCCTGAGCGTATGCTCGCAAGGAACTACAGAAAAAAATGTTGAACTCAACTCAAATGAGTAGTCAACTTTGATTGTTAAACAAAAATTTTGTGAGATCTGTTTTTTTCTATAATTCATTTCAAATACTTACCAATGTTCGAGTTTGTGTAAATCTCGCTGGTTATATATAACACGACTGCTCAACGAAAAGGAGTGTAATATTTTAGGGTCTATGTGTTATGCATGGGTGTTTTATTTATTTTACGCGAAGTTATTTCATGTACAACGACCAACCAGCATGGGTTATATTGTACCATTTGTACCTATCGATATTTCAACGATGCATTACATTATCATACAACAAAGAATCTACTTAACGTTTAGAACATTCACTGTGACTAATAGAAGCTTATGTTTATAATAGTTGAACTTACGTCTCGGGTTTATCCTTTTCAATAGATTGAAAAAACTTTTTAAGCAGCATGGCGCAAACACTTGTTTTGTTATTGCAGTTTTGGACTGATTTCACGGACAAAACACAGAAAATAAACTCCACACAAGTTACAACCACTTGAATAATAAACTTGCAAAAAATCAGCAAATGTTTCGAACTTAACACAACAATCGCAGAATGAAAAGTAAGCAAAGCACATTCAGCACAACAGCGTGAACAGCGCTAAGCAGATAAGACGGCCATATTAGTACCGGAAATGGATAAAGCGCTGCAGCCGGCGAATGATGCAATACTTCCGTTTGGACAAACTGTTGTGATTAGCCAAATTGAATCAGAAAGAATAATGGCGCCTAAAAGCGAGGCGGTCAATGGCTGACCCTTTTTTCTTTACATCTGTCGCATGAGGTCCATGGAAATAACACAACCAGCCAAAAGTAATTTTGAAATAAATAAAATAGAAGCTTAGAATAAACCAGAAAACGACATGGAAAGTGCTCAACATTTAAATGAGGCCTGCAAAAAACTTACCACGTAACTTTTTTGACAATCGGCGTATTTGTAAAGTCCGCGGCATATCTGTGACGTTCCAATGTACGCATGGTTCAAAATAAACAGCAATTCAGCTGAGCAATATAGATAGCTGTGTCGCTTAACTTCAAACTCAGATAAATCCACGCTAACCACAAAAACGTGATTATAATGTTAAGGCCTCTCACCATGAACCTAGGATACTAGGGTAATTTTTAGTTACATGGCAACGTTACACGGGTAACATCTACTTTGTTGCCGTCCCTCATTGTGGCATCACGTATAGCCTGTCCATAGTATCCTAGGTTCATGCCTCTCACAGACTGGCGCGGCCTGGCACCGGCGGACAATAGAAAACTTGTCATTAGCTGTCAAATTTACTATAGCTCCTGCTAGACGGTCGCCAACACGCGCCTCCAAGCGAGCGACCTTAAACAACTGTCTACACGGTCGGTGCGGACCAAGGTCGCCCGGTTGGAGGGGCGTGTTGGCCACCTTCTAGCAGGGGCTTATGGTCCGCCACCGCAGACCGCGCCATAGTGTGATGCAGGCTTAATTCGGTGATTGTAAGGCAGTATTTAGAGGTCCGAGCCTTCGCTTGACCCACCTTGAGATTACGATCGGCTTTTCCCCAAGTAATCATTACATCAGAGGCCGGGAAAACACTACCTCGCTACGCTCGGCCGTCTATACCTACTAGGCCGGAAATCCGTTTTCACGCCGAGGCATGTATAGTGCTTTTCTCAAACATGCATGAAATAAATAAAAAAAATAAAATTAGCTGTTCGTAAAACCTGCCGCCATCTTTGACGCTGTCTGTATGAGGTTGGACGTTGAAACAAAAGAAAGTTACTTGTTACTTTGCAGGCCTAGTCTTGAAAAGTTGTATGAAATCCCATTTCAGGCCGCCTCGAGATGCTGCGCCCGAAAAAGGATACTTCCGAGTCTATTATAAGGAACGTAAAGAGAATATTTCATTGCATGTTTGAGAAATAGTAGGTACATTAACATCAGAGGCCGGGAATCCGTTTTCACGCCGAGGCATGTATAAGTATAGTGCTTTTCTCAAACATGCAATGAAACATTCTCTTTACGTTCCTTATAGTTATAATAGACTCGGAAGTATGCTTTTTCGGGCGCAGCATCTCGAGGCGGCCTGAAATGGGATTTCATACATATTTTCAGGCCTGCAAAGTAACTTTTTAATTTTTATTCCACTATTCGTGGCACAGCATCACGGCATTCAGCCATGAAAATTAGTTTGATTTGAGGATTTTTATTTATTTATTACATTGCATGTTTGAGAAAAGCACTATACATGCCTCGGCGTGAAAACGGATTCCCGGCCTCTGATGTACCTAATGTACTATTTGTCAAACATGCAATGAAATAAATAAATAAAAATCCTCAAATCTCAAATCAAACTAATTTTCATGGCTGAATGCCGTGATGCCGTGCTACAAATAGTGGAATGAAAATTAAAAAGTTACTTTTCAGGCCTAGGCCTGAAAAGTTGTATGAAATTCCATTTCAGGCCGCCTCGAGATGCTGCGCCGGAAAAAGGATACTTCCGAGTCTATTATAAGGAACGTAAAGAGAATATTTCATTGCATGTTTGAGAAAACATAATTATAAGTATGTAAGTTGTCCGTCAAAATTTGCAATCCATTTTTCAGTCACTTGCCGTTATTCGATTGAGCTGAAATTTTGGGTACTAAGTAGTATAGTTTCGATGACAATTCAATATTATGGTACCATCGAGCTGATCTGATGATGGAGACAGAAGGTGGCCATGGGAATTCAGTACTTAACCGACGTAACCCCGTTGAGTTTGGGCTCGTTAGAATCGTCTCAATGAGTAGTTGATGATGTTATACAGAAAAGTACAGTCGGGAATAAAAGCTTGTACCAAAAATGATTTTTTTGACAGAAACTTATTTATTATAGCTAAAGCATTAAAATAAAGCCATCCTGTTCGGCAAATTCAGAATTAAAACAATCAATTCTTTAAAAAAAATTTTTTGATTGGATTTACTTTCATTTGATATAATCGATTTGACGCCAATATCTTTGAAAAAACTCATTGTGGATTTGTATCATTTAGATTTAACAGACCTGGATTTATCTAGATTAAAAAAAAATACGATTAGAAATTGTCAGCCATCTTGAACAAACTTCGTTCGCTGATTGGCTTGGATAACGGATGGACTAACCAACTTGCATTTGAAAAAAAATTGTCATAATATGGATTTATCTGATTTTTCAACCGACGAAAAAAATGGAGGAGGTTCTCAAGTCGACGCGTATATATATATATATATATTTTTTAAGTATGACCACGCATAATTTTTAGTTCGATTTTGATATTTTTTTTTTATTGGAAAGGGTATACCCCGAAGTTGGTCCCGTATAAATTTGGAAAAAAAACAGACCGGGTAGAAAATAGGGGAAGATTGATTTTTCGTCGGTTAAAACTTTGTTTTTAAAGTTAATTATATAAAATATTATGATTTTAACTGTATTAAAAATAAAGCAGAATTATACTTAAACGATAAAATTGTAACAAAACTAGTTTTTTTACCCTTTTATTTTATGACCTGAAATCTTAAAAAATGTCAGAATCTGGGGGCACGGCAGTGCCCCGCCAAGTCGAGCAAAACAAAGGCACGGTACTATCTTTTTCTCGAAGCCATTCAGGCCATTTTCAACATTCTGTAATTTTGTGCTGGCTAAAGCTAGAACCCTGAATTTTCAGCAACATGTAGTGCATAGTATGGCTTACATATAATGTCAATAACATTCAATTTGAACTTTTAGTTTAAGATATACTGATGGATGATCAACATAATTCTAAGGTACTTCTAGCAGACCCACAAGCTCCAAATTTCAAACGTAATTCGTTTTTAGCCTTTCATAAAAAACCTAAAACTATTGCAATTTCAGTCACGTTTCAGATAAATACAAACTGTATAAGTAAGTTTGTAATCCTATCCAAATACATGCGATTACAAAGTTACTTTTGCAGTTCCTTCCTGCAAAACTATACAAACGTTATTTGCGGTTGGTAAAATAACATTCCCATACAAAGTCTACAAAAAAAAATGAGATCCCATAAAAAACATTTTATGTAAAAAATAGGCGAAGTCTCGAAACTCTTCCACAGTAAAAAGTGGTGAGATATTTCGTGGAGCCAAGTCAGGCATTCTTAAATGAAATTTTGTGACTTGGCAATCACACTTACATAGTTTTAGGTCATCATCATAAACTTAAGAGCCGGGCTCTGTCGGTGGAGTAATCGCCATTCTGTTCTTTTCTCTGCAACTGTTTTGAGCTCTTGATACGACCTTACATTAACTTTATAGTTTTAGGTACCTATGCAAAAACTAGTAAATGCAGTAAAGTTGTGTGATTCCCAAGTTGCAGAATTTTATTTAGCAAGCAAATAAAGATAAATAAGATAATGAGAATGCCTGACTTAGCTCCACGAAATATCTCACCACTTTTTACTGTGGAAGAGTTTCGAGACTTGGCCTATTTTTTACATGGAATGTTTTTTATGGGATTGGATTTACTTACCCGAGTCAGAAGTCAAGCGGACTCATTTAATCTTATAAAATTGTGCACAATTTCGACTGACATACCTTGTATTCGATCGGCTAGCATTACTTCCAGTTTCGTCTCTGTTGCTGTGATCGTCGCGGTTGTTACTCCGATACCCAGTATTCTCCCTCTTGTCGATTGGTCTCTTAGATTTTGCGGTGCTCTGCCACAAAAAAAGAGAAGTTCGATCGGTTTTTCAAAACCGTTAATTCCGCGTAGCAGAATTTTTATTCGCGTTTTCCCCCACTTTTTATTTTTCCTAGTCGATTTCATTCATATAAGTACGCAAGTGTTGACAAACGGATTGTTTTCTAGTCCCGTTTTTACAAGCTTTTGTTTAGCTCACCCCGTTTGTTTTTTTCTTTATTCTTTCTTGGGTCAAGTAGTTAATTGAAATTTGATCCACTTCTCGTTTTCCGATTGAGCTGAAATTTTGCATGCATGTGTATATCGCATGACAATGCAATATTATGATTACATGGAGCTTGTTAGCGACGTGCTCATATTTTACCTAAAAATTACATTTATTGCATGTGTTTTTTATTAAAGTACTTAGGTAAACGTATGTTTATCTATAAATAAGCTATCCGCACGAGACGCGCGTACACCCCTATTGTTTTATAATTTGCTTTAATGTACTATTTCGTGTGTGCGATTGCCGAAATATAAACTGTTCATAGTTCACAGGTGTTCACCATTTCTCCCCGCGACACCGGATCCCTAACAGAGCTGATCTGATGCTGGAGCTGGAAGGTGGCCAACTCTGCAATAAAACGACACAACCCCATCGAGTTTGGGCCCGTTGGAATCGTCTCAGAGTAGTTGATGATGGTATACAGAAATATTATTCTATTTTCAACACAATATTTCCTGAACATGAATGTACTAGCAAGGACATCTTCAAAAAGAGGTTAAAAAACTGCTAATAAATACCCTCTAATTAATATAGTATAAGTTTTTATTTTTATTCTTAATTATATAAGGTAATGTAATAAGCTAATAAGATATGTATTTACTTAGGTAGGTACACAAAACAAAAATATATTGTAAAGAAAGTGAGTGAAATCCTCGCCAATAAACACTGTTTGGCGAACTTGTAAGTAATAAAAAAATTAACTTATTATGTATGGAAAAAAAAATTAAAAAAAAAAAAAAAAAAGTACAGTCGGCAATAAAAGCTTGTACCAAAAATGAAATTTTTGACAGAAACATGTTCCCATTTGCTTATTTCTCCAGACGATATAGTTTTTTTTCTCTTGTTCTCCAAACATAACTAAGTTACATTACCGGCATGCCCCTTTCGCCATTTTGTTCGTAGTTCGAAAGTTTCGACGGAGCCCCGCATGCGGGGCTCCTATGTCTGGGTGGTTTGCCCTTCGGGCATCTGAAGCTACCTAGTGTTTCGCGAATTTGCGAGGGCTGATTCTGATTATGTAGCTTGGTTATGTGTACGGGGTAAAAGCATGGTACAGTCGCCAACACATACATCGGTACACTATAGGTGTTCAAAAATATCGGCACATGCACCCTAATGCCTTGAAAATAGAGGCGTGGTCCGATGTTTGTGACGTGTTTGTTTGCTCCGATGTATGTGATGGCGACTGTAAAAGGCAGAAAAACGCGTCTGGAAAGCAATCAGTCTATAACCACGTGGGAATATGAACTATATCGTCTAGAAAAATAATCTATTGGGGAAAACACGACTAGAAACCTATCCGTATGTCAACACTTACGTAAATGAAATAATTAGACTAAGAAAAATAAAATGTGGGGAAAAACGCGAATGGAAATTCTGTTACGCGGAATTAAGGTGGTTCGATTGCCATACAAAGCGTTATTTGACATTCGCAGGCTAACGGCGTGATATTTTAAGAAACTTATGTAACAAACTTTCATCAATTGGCTTCCCATTTGCGCCAAATTCCCCCTTTCCTAGAATAAACTTATATAAACGAGATTAATTTGAGAAAAATAGTTTTCCCAAAATATCACGTCCCAAACCAATTTCTCAAATTAATCTAGTTTATACAAGTTTATTCTAGGAAAGGGGGAATTTGGCGCAAATGGGAAGCCAACTTATGAAAGTTTGTTGCATAAGTTTCTTAAAATATCACGCCGTTAGCCTGCGAATGTCAAATAACGTTTTGTATGGCAATCGAACCACCTTAACGGGGGGGTTTCACAAACCGATCTAACCACTCACTAAAATCTATGGGAGTATATTCGTTATTTGAACACAATGGGCGAGAAAAATCAACAAAGGCACTTCGAGTTATGCTGTTGATCCTATTATATCACCGGAGATAAAATACCTAAGATTATAAATAAAAATTAAATAAATCAAATACAGTTTTTTTTTAATTATATTTTTATTACCAGAACAACTGGGGCAAGTGATGCCAACACAGCGTTCCAAATAGCGCGTGGCGTGGCAAACATACAGAAACGCATACTCTTGGAATAAAATAATACAAGCTACGTTACAGATAGGGTTGCCAGACGTACTATTTAATACAGTATTGTATTATATGTATGGTCCAGTCACTTACCGCATATCCTAAATAGTTTACCCAGTGAGGTTATAGATATTATAGAGAATAAACCACAGAAGATCAAATGTACCCTGAAGAAGATCATGTGTGATAAGTAAAATAATAGAAAATAAATAAATAAATACTGTTATGCGAACACTTATCTCCACTTATAATAAATCTCTAAATTAAAAAAAGAATCAGCCAGTTTGAAACTAAGCTTTGCGCGGTACGAATGTTCTCAGCATCCCATGAACGGAAAAATATGAAACATTTTATATAGGTACATTATTATTCTAGCTGCAACTTAGGATAGTTTTTATCCGACTGCGACAGTTAATTAATTTTCCGAAATATACGACTTCATTTAATTTTTCATTTATTTTTATTGAAATCAAACGCTGCTCCAACTGTCAGCTATAAGAAACGTCAAATTTTCGTCAAAATGGCGGAATTGCTTTGCCTTTCACTTATTAATAATTTAAATCCCGTCTACGATAGACCTTTACGAGACAAATGCTAAAATATAAACCATAAAAAAATATTCGATTCTGATATGAGAACTTATATGCGCAAATGTCGTTTTATGTCGTAATTTCAATAAATGAAATCAACAAATTTGAACAATATAATTAACACGAATTTGTTTTTTTTGAATGACAATGGCACGCGCTCGGCGCATTCAGCCAAAGTACCTACCTGCGGCGCTACCACGAAAACCGATACTCAATGTTCATATATTTGCATCCCTGTCACTCGAGTATGGTTAGTGCGATAGAGATAGAGATACCCGAATATTTTCGAATTCCGAAGTTCGTGGTTATAGCTCAGGAATCGAAAATATGGTAAATAATCATAATGTATTTTCTCGAAAAAGAATTTAAAATAAATATAGTCAAATGAAGAAAAAAACAAAGCAAGAGGTTATATAGGTAATGATTAAGTTATATAAGAGTCCAAAGTTTTAAGAGGGGGTATGTTCTGTCCCTTTTCCGCAAAACGCACCTTCATATGAAACGATTGTTTTTTACTATGACGCTCGAGTATATTGACGTCACAGTCCCTCATCGTTTTCTCACTCTAACAAGCGACATTAAAACGGATGTAGCTTCATAATTTTTTGAGATATTTGAATGGGAGTTTCATTATCTTCTATCTATTTATACATAATAAATGCCTATGTCCTGACTGACTTATTCACTCACTCACTCACTCATCAACGCACAGCCGAAACTACTAATCTTAGAGAGTTGATTTTTGCACAGTATGTTGCTTTTATAACGTGGGCTAGGGATAAAAAGGGATTTTTGAAAATTCTACCCCTAAGGGGGTAAAATAGGGGTGCAAAGTTTGTATGGGAGAACCTTTTTTTTTGAGCTATAGACTTAAACTTTGTAGAAAAATTAGTTATTAGAATACAAATGAAACACTTTCAGCGTTTTGGAAAATTCCACCCCTACGGGGGTAAAATAGGGGTGCAAGGTTTGTATGGGGGAAACATTTTTTTTTTAAATAGAGACTTAAAACTTTGTAGAAAGATCAGTCATTAGAATACAAATAAAGAACTTTCAGGGTTTTAGAAAATTCTACCCCTAAAGCGGTAAAATAGAGTGCAAAGTTTGTATGGGAAAAACTACTTTTTTTTAAATAGAGACTTAAAACTTTGTAGAGAAATTATTCATTAGAATACAAATAAAGTACCTAGATTCAGTGTTTAAAAAAAATCTACCCCTAAGGGGGTAAAATAGGGGTGCAAATTTTGTATGGGGGAAACAATATTTTTTTTAAATAGAGACTTAAAACTTTGTAGAAAGATTAGTCATTAGAATACAAATTAAGTACTTTCAGCGTTTTAGAAAATTCTACCCCTAAAAATAGGGGGCTAAAATAGGGGTGCAAAGTTTGTATGTGGGAAACAATTTTTTTAGCTAGAGTCCTAAAACTTTGTAGAAAGATTATTTAAATACAAAGAAAGTACTTTCAGCGTTTTGGAAAATTTCACCCCTAAGGTGGTAAAATAGGGTGCAAAGTTTGTATGGGAAAAACATTTTTTTTTTAATAGAGACTTAAAATTTTGTCGAAAAATTACTTATTAGAACATGAAAAATACTACATTCGGCGTTTTACAAAAATCATTCCCTAAGGGGGTTAAAAAAGGGTGCAAGGTTTGTATGGGGAACACTTTTTCTGAGCTAGACACTTAAAACTTTGTAGAAAGATTACTTATAAAAATACAAAAAAGACTTTCAGCGTTTTGAAAAAATCTATCCCTAAGGGGGATAAAAAGGGGTGCAAAGTTTTTATCAGGGAAAGTTTATGTTTTTGAGTTAGAGACTTGAAACTTTGTAGAAAGATTACTTATTAAAATACAAAAAAAGAACACAAATCTTTTTAGAATAAAATTTAAAATTCCAACCCTAATAGGGTTAAAAAGGAGAGCAAGCTTTGCATGGGCAACACTTTTTTTGAGTTAGACTTAAAACTTTGCAAAAAGATTACTTATTAGAATACTAAAAAAGAACTTTCAGCGTTTTAGAAAACTCCATCCCTAAGGGGATCCTTAAGATCCTTAAGAAGGGTAGCCAGTGTTGTGTGGGAAAAACTTTTATTTTTACTAGACTTAAAACTATTCGAAATGTTACTTATTAAAATTAATAATAAAGTACTTTCAGAGTTTTAGAAAATTCCACCCCTAAGGGGGTTAAGAAAGCTTTGTATGGGCAACACTTTTTTTGAGCTAGAGACTTAAAAGTTAACGAAAAAAGTTCTTTCAGCGATTAGAAAAATTCAACCTCTAAGGGGGTTTAAAAGGGGGTTCAAATTTTAAATGGCGAGCAATAAAATTTTAAAGTGTGAGTAAGAGATTTTTAACTTCGGTCTTATTCTGTACGTTAAAATACTACAAAACTGATTTCAGAGTTTTTCCAAATTCATCCCCTAAGAGTGTTAAAATTGGTTCAAAGTTTGAGTATTTCAAGGCATTTTTAAAGTATGAGATTTTTAACTTTGGTTTTAGACTGTTTGTTCACAAACTAGAAAATGAACATCAACTTTTTTTTTAATTATCCCCTAAAAGAGGGTTCAAATTTTGTATTGAGAGAAATCATTTTCTAAGACGATAAAAAGTTCTACGCGGACGAAGTCGCGGGCAACAGCTAGTATTATATAAATAAGTTAAGTTATATAGATTAAACTTAGAAATGTGATAGATAATAGCTAAGCTTAATTCAATTCAATTCATTTATTTATTCAGATTACAAAGATCCATTATTTGTTAGTAGTATCCTTAAAAAGACTATGTTAGTACATACACTATATAGCTAAGCTTAGCAAATAATCACAAAAAATTGAGATTGCGCTAAGCAATTAGTAGACATACTTGTAACAATTAAATTAATGCAATAAACAGTTTAAATTTTTTTTTTTTTTTTTTTTTATATTTTGGCTCCGCGTACTTTATAATATACAAAAGCACATAAAGTACGCTAAAATACTATATTTTTATCGTAAATTCCAAATACATAAATTTCTGTAAAAAAACATATTTTATACTACAAATAAACAAATACTTTATTTTTTTGCGTGTACGTACTTTATTTTTAAGACCTTTAACCCACTATGTACTAAATTTGTCCAAAACAAATCTGGCAACCCTAGTTGACATGTACAAATTCAGTTATGATTGTGTTGGGCTGGCTACGCAGGATCCCGAAGTAACTAGCTAACACGCCGCTTCCATCTTATTTAAGTATTCCGTGCTTATTTCTAACATATTTATGTACTTACCTTATGTGCTATACTGATCTTCAGATTGAGAGGTTCAGCTCTGTTCAATTTCATCATGGCTAGTTTTGCTTCCCTGTCAAAAAATAGGTTTTTTTTCAAACATATTAATTTGTTGTTACTATATCTAACTATTAACATTTTGCTAAACAGTTGTATTTGAACCCTAATTGAAGTAACATTCTTCATAACACACTTGTTTAGAATCCAATTTTCCTTTTTTTACTTAAAAAAACCGGTCAAGTGCGAGTCAGACTCGCGCACCGAGGGTTCCCCGAACCACCCCGTACAATAGAAACAAGTCCACTATAAACTGACACTAACTAAGTATGTATTCCCATACTTAGTGCGTGTCAGTTTATACTGGACATTACATTTTCAGTGATGTAACTAAAAATTTACGGTTAACGCAATTTTTCCTTTATCTGTGCTATAAGACGTTGCTTCGTTCCAAATTTCAAGATTCTGATTTCCCGGGAAGGACCCTGTAGGTTTTGATTCCCTTGCGAGTTTCGAAATTTTGCTGAAATTTGCGGCATAAACGGACATCTTTTGATTGCGTTGGCTTAGAAGTTTGATTTTTTCACAGCTCCATGGGCCAGTAGACCTGAGTATTTGATATAAATTTCAGCTTGATACCTCCACGCGTTCCTGAGAAAAAGGGTTTTGACAGACGGACGGACGGACAACAAAGTGATAGGATTATAAGGGTTCCGCTTTTTCCTTTCGAGGTGCGGTTAATTCGTCGGAATCTTTTATTTATTATGTATGTTCTCCGATTACTCGAAGATGCCTGAACCGATTTGGAAAATTCTTTTTTTGTTTGAAAGGGTATCCGGCCCAGGTGGTCCCATGGTCATCAGGTCAGGATCAGATGATGGGATCCTGGAGACATCGAGGGAACTCTTCAAATAAGGCGAAGTAGTGAATCGACATTGGTTAATACTTTGTTTTTAAAGTAAATTATGTTAAACAGTATCCTCATCTTGTACAAATATAATAGTCCAGTAACTTTATATACATTCAGAGTTTGCGTCAAATTCGGTAGTTCTGAATTTTTGCAGACTTGTTTATGATGTTGGCCCAATGATTAATCCAAGTTTGTGACCTCGAGCAGGGGCGGTTCACTCTTTGATTCCGTCGCGCCGCTACAAGTACATGCCGGCGGCCGCCAGATTGGCGGCCTATTAGTAGCTGCCGCGTGTTGGTACAGGACGCAGCGCGTTGCATGCGATAGAACGGGATGGCCACATTCAGGCACGTTTGGCGTACCTAAACAGGGAATTTGTTAACAGAGAACCTTCTGTACGTAGTACTATTACTTATTATAGGTATGTGCCTCGAGCGCCGAACGCAAACTTTGTCAAAAATCGAAAATACGGCGTTTTTTATTTATTTTGGCGATAATAACCTTAAATGTAGTCATTTAAGGTTATTATCGCCAAAATAAATAAAAAACGCCGTACTTTCAAAAACTAGTGTTTTTGAAAGTACCTTCTCGGGACGTTTTTAAAGAAGACTAAATTTGTTACAATATGAGACCAGAGTTGTCTCTGTGTCCTCATTTGTCAATTTAGGGTTTTTGCGGTACTTTCGAACGGATACTTCGATTATTCATTGGGCGAAGCCAACATCATAAACAAGTCTGCAAAAACCGGATTTGACGCAAATTATCCCGTAAGTACTTTCAGGCGACAAGGTTACTGGATTATACTCCCGAACACTAATGGAACTAATATTCTTCATACATAATTGTTTAGAACCCTTTTTCTTTTTTAGAATGTCGTCCTCTGTATTCTACCAAATTGTTGCAGGCAAAGCGACTCACCCTTAGAGTCGCAGTGCTACAAGGACTGAGCAACTTACCCTGAAGTCTCAAAAGCCACCAGCCCATATCTCTTGTCCGGGTTCTTGCTGACGAAGACCTCCGTCAGCCTCCCGTACTTGGAGAAAGCGGTAGAGAGCCCGTCGTCACTAAGGCCATGGTTATATAGCCTACAGTGCTACAAGGCTGACTAATTAACTTACCCTGAAGTCTCAAAAGCCACCAGCCCATATCTCTTGTCCGGGTTCTTGCTGACGAAGACTTCAGTCAACCTCCCGTACTTGGAGAAAGCGGTAGAGAGCCCGTAGTCACTAAGGCCATGGTTATATAGCCTACAGTGCTACAAGGCTGACTAATTGACTTACCCTGAAGTCTCAAAAGCCACCAGCCCATATCTCTTGTCCGGGTTCTTGCTGACGAAGACCTCAGTCAGCCTCCCGTACTTGGAGAAAGCGGTAGAGAGCCCGTCGTCACTAAGACCATGGTTATGTAGCCTGCAGTGCTACAAGGTTGACTAATTGACTTACCCTGAAGTTTCAAAAGCCACTAGCCCATATCTCTTGTCCGGGTTTTTGCTGACGAAGACTTCAGTCAGCCTCCCGTACTTGGAGAAAGCGGTAGAGAGCCCGTCGTCACTAAGGCCGCTGGGAATGTTGGTTACGTATAGCCGGCAATGGTCCAGGTTTACGTAGCCACTGCAAGAAATATCATGAGAACCGTTTATGCTTCATCATATCAGCCGAGAGACGTCCACTGCTGGACATAGGCCTCCCCACAGAGTGCCACAATAGCCGGTCCTGGGCCACCCGCATCCAGCGGACTCCCGCGACCTTTACCAGGTCATCAGTCCACCTTGCGGGGGGCCTACCTACGCCGCACCTTCCGGTACGTGGTCGCCACTCAAGAACATTTCCACCTCAACGGCCATCGGTTCTACGTGCAATGTGCCCCGCCCACTGCCACTTAAGTTTAGCAATTCGGAGGGCTATATATCGGTTACCTTGGTTCTGCTGCGGAAAGCCTCATTTCTGATGCGATCGCGCAGAGAAACTCCCAGCATAGCCCTCTACATTGCCCTTTGAGTGACTTTGAGCTTTCTTATGAGGCCCATAGTAAGCGACCACGTTTCTGTGCCATATGTCATCACTGGTAAACACACACTGGTCAAAGACTCTCGTCTTGAGACACTGCGGAATATTGGACGAAAAGATGTGCCGTAGCTTCCCGAATGCTGCCCAGCCGAGTCGGATTCGACGATTGACCTCTTTCTCAAAGTTGGACCTACCTAACTGGACAGTCTGTCCTAGGTATACATAATCGTCTACAACTTCGAGCGTAAAGTGTCCGATTGAAATGGGAGTTGGTACTACATGGACGTTTGACATGATCTTCGTCTTATCCATGTTCATTCTTAGGCCAACTCGCTCGGAAGCTTTACTGAGGTCATCGAGCATAGTACTCAAGTCCTCCATGGTCTCAGCCAAGACTACTATATCATCAGCAAACCGAAGGTGAGTGATGTACTCGCCGTTGATGTTGAGCCGTTGATGTTGAGCCGTTGATGTTGATGCCTAACCTTCTAAGACATATGCCATAATTGCCTGTGCACAGGAGAATATAGACAGGCAAACCAAAGGGCAGACTATCTATATACTCAGTGACAGTCAAGCGGCCCTTAAAGCGCTTACGGCGCCGAAAGTGGACTCTAGACTAGTTTACAATGGCCTCCAAGCACTAAACAAGCTTGGAAGGCACAATAAGGTGCAACTAGTTTGGATACCAGGGCACAAGGGCTTCATCGGCAACGAAAGAGCAGATGAGCTTGCAAGAGGGGGCTCTACAAATCACTTTGTAGGTCCGGAACCATTTGTGGGGCTCTCGCAGGGGACCATAATATCGGCCTTTAAAGCCTACGCCAAAACCAAACACCAACACGAGTGGAGGAATGAGGCTGGCTTAAGGCACTCTAAGCTCTTCATAGAAGGAGTGGACTCGGGCTGGACCAGAAAACTCTGGAAATCCAGTAGGAAGCAACTCTGAATTAATTTGCCAAGAAAAGGGTTAAAAAAACTTAAATTAATTACAAACTTCTGCCAAACCACAGTGCGGTTTGTTGGCAGACGACTCAGACGAGACTCCAATTATTATTACATATCTACCTATTATAATATTTGTTTTGTGTCTAGGTCGGCCTATTATAATTTATAGCAACAGAGACTATTTAGTTTCGGACCTAGATATGGCGAATGACATTATTGTATAAAAAGTTCCATGTTATTCCTGTATGACGTCTTAATGTGTCCAATGCGCGCAGCGACGTAGACACATTGATGAGCTATTAATAATTTAATGAATTGCGAAATTAGCGCGGCTCGGCCGCTGCTAACGGTGAACGATGAGTGACTCCCGCCAGAGTGAACGAGATCCTCACTTTTCTGCAACAAAAGCTGCTGCTAGAAGGTCGGATGGACACGGTTTCCGCTGTTCAAATGTGTTCGTCGAGCTTCGCGATCGACGACATCTGTGCAGCGAAGAAGCAGCTTTTCCCTCGGGGTCATTGGCACATTTATACCTCACCGGAGAGGAGATGAAGCCGGAAAGAAGACCCTGGAGGACATCATTGGTGTTCTGGGGGAGAATGAAGACGTCATGCCTGACTTCGTGGCGACGGTAGTCTCCAGATTGCCGTCCTACATACCAGATCATGTCGACGTGACCTGCTTGCTACAAGAAATCGTGGATCTTAAGGCGAGCATGGCTGAAATTTTGAAGAAAGTGACGTTTCGCAGGTAACTATAACCGAGTTACGCAAAGAAATCATCAGTTTGCGTAATAACGCTTCGGTAACTCGGTCGCTGACGTGGTCAGTTTTCAAGAGGAATGACCCCGATGATACTTGCGTCAGCGAGTCGGCGTCAAGTGTCAACTCAGGCAGTTTGCGTGTTGCTGACAAAGCAAAGTGCCGCGCATGCCGTTTCGCCGCCCGCGTGCCCCCCGCGGCCTCCTAGAAGTCACGACGGCATCGCTATGCTGACGTCGTTGCCGGTCTGCCTGTCGTAGCCAACCGGAGAGACGCACCTTCAAGAGTGCGTGAAGACGGGGTTCCTTCAAAAGGGAAGGCCCTTCGCACCAATGTGGATAAGTAGGGTTTCACATCGGTGTCAAGAAAGCGCAAGCCGCGAAAGAGTCATTGTGGTACAGCAGAGCCGCTCGGTTCTGGTCTGCGGGTTGCCACACCGAGATTACTCCGCCACGACTGCTGACATGGTGGAGTATATTCACCAGAAGACTGGGTACTAGCTGAGGGTTTCCAGCTGCGTTTGCGCCACAACGCCCTTCAGCTCGTTTGTGGTGCGCGTGCCGCGGCCGCTGCAGGAGACTATCGCGTGTGCTGACTTCTGGCCGAAGGGTGTCGTGTTTCGGCGTTTCCGGGGCAACCTACCGAATTCTACACCGGACTTGACGACACAACGGAGCGGCACAGCGGATTTTAATTTTATAATTATATCGTATGTGTGTCTTTAAGGTATTTGTTGCTATGGGCCTTAGATGCCTGAAATAAGTGAATATTTTTTTTTTTTTATTATTTATTTATTTTATTATTAATTGGCCTTTATTTTCGACGTTTCGACGCGGGTTGTATCGGTCACGCACACACACCAATACATATCCCGGGCGAGCAGCCTCACTGAGGCCGCCTCGAGCGGGAAACGCTCACCTAGTGAGTACCCGGCTGACCTTTTAAAAAAGCGTGAGGCATTGAGCCTCGAAGAGGGAATAAAAAAAAGTCCTATGTCTAGCAGAGAACAGTGCTGTGCCTAGTGGTGGACATTCTTGGCAAATAATATGATGACGTACGTACCTGGAATTGTCATCTGCATTCTGCGGGTCATAGCTGGAGTTGTCAAAGTCCTCTCTCATCGGGTCCCAGTCCTGATTGTATCCTCTACTCCGTGCAGTCATCATGCTGTTGGTGAAAAGGAAGTTAAGTTGCCATGAATTTTTGACCAGTTTCTAATCACAAACGGGGTGTATTATGTTTAACATCGACAGAGCATGATATATTTTTTTTTATACTACGACGGTGGCAAACAAGCTTACGGCCTGCCTGATGTTAATAGGAATATACCAACACTACAAAGCAGTGGTGCTATTATGGCTGCGGTCTTCTGTAAGGTGGAGGTACTTCCCCAGTTGGGCTGCTCCATACGAGCGAGATGACATTCCGCTGTGCCCTACCTCTCTTAAAATGATTATCTCTTATTAATGTGTTTAATATAAATACCCAATCTATAAGGCGTATTTTATCGCGTTAATTCTTTAAGTGAGCTTGTCCTGTCCTTTTTGTCTTCTTGTTTTTTACTACTTTAATACTTTATGTAATTGATTAGTCTAGTTCAATGGACAACAGTCTATGCATCTATAGTGATGTTAACTTCTACTAGATTGCTACAGTACCGGTCAAAAGTTTAAGTTCACTCTTTGTTTTAGGTACAAATAAGTACTTTTGGACAATAATTTTTTGCAGTTCGAAAGCCGAAATTTGTTTCCAACTGATCCGTTATTGTTTCTAGAGATTTGTTTAATTAGTCAGACACAATTCACGTACCTACATTTCTAAACAACGCATTTCCTAAAATCTTATAGGAATGACGGCAAAGGCTGGGCCATATATGGGCTTGCCACTTAAAACGTACAATGATCAGATACAATGTTGGTTTTTAGGGAATCAGTTGTTTAGAAATCTACGTAAATTGTGTCTGACTAATCAAACACATCTCCGTAAACAATAACGAATCAGTTGGAAACAATTTTGGACATCTGAACTGCAAAACATTATCGCACAAAAGTACAAATTTGTACCAAAAACAAAGGGTGAACTTAAACTTTTGACCGGTACTGTATCTGTGAGAACCTATAATTGGCCTCCTATTTCTGTATCTGTTGTTAACCTGTTTTGTGAGCTGTTGGTTTTCCAATAAATAAATAAACATGTATCCGCGTATCTGTCTGGATGAACCAATTTGAGTGTGGTTTTCAACCAACTTCAAAAAAGGGGGATGTTCTCAATTTGTCAGAACCTTTTATGTATGTTCCCCTACTCAATGACGCCTGGACTGATTTGGTAGATCTATATATACAGTGGTGGACACATAATTAGAAACAGTAGGTACATAAAACTTAGGTAAACACAGAATGAACTATCGATATGTTATGAGTAAAAATATATAGATTAAATCACTAGTAACTCTATGCCAGAATATGGCCAATGAGTTAAAAAACTCATAAAATATAACCTAAAAGAAATCTGTTTTATTAAAAGAGTTTAAATATCATGATTATGATAGTTGAATTTCTATTACTGGCCGCTTGGACAACTAATTAGAAACAGGATGCATGGTTCGTTCCATTTTTTAAATTAAAAAAAAACCTCTTTCTACGCTTTTTCTGTAGTTTCGGCGGTAATTAAACGTCAATTTGGAATTACGTGAATAATAAGATTAATAAGTTTAGTTAAAAATAAGAGTTGTGATGTGACCAGTCAACTAGGCAATTAATGGTGTTACAGTCATTTTCTGGTTCCTTAATATGTTTAGCCCAAACAGGCATGTGAAATTAGCATTACGTTTGATTCATGCTTATCAAATGCAAACAAAATGTCTAAAAATACAATTAGTAATAATATGTCGTAGGATAATAATAAGCATGCCATACTCATAAAAATAATAATAATAAAAATTTAAAATACAAATAGAAGAGCTAGAATTAACAATTATGATATTAAAAGATTTGTTTAAAACTTAATAAAATTAACATAGAATAAACAATTAAAATTAGAAACAGGCAGCTATTCTTGTAATTATGTCATATTTATAGTTATTGTTATTGTAAGTTCGCGTGATGCGGGTATCCATGCTACGGGGCCGTTCGCATCGGGCAAATTACATCTGCCAGGCTTGCCGCCGTAGGTATATGCCGGTCCCGCATTGGCTTACGCAGCCATGCGAGACGTTGTCTATCTTTGTTGACACTGCTACTGCTATAGTATGTAATCATCGATTTAAAATGGTATTTTAAATCGATGTATGTAATAGACTTAAAGGCCATTGATGATGATCTCTTCCAGTAAAATCAGTTAACTCCCTATTGAAATCACAGGTTTTAAAGCCCTGTAATTTGATAGGTGTGAGTGGGGATGCAAATCCAACATTTACAGGTCGAGGACATTTTTTTTATGAGCTTTTTCGCTATGTTGAATATAGCGCTCGATAAGTGCCTCCTAATTAACAAAGTTGTACACTTATATTAATTAACTTACACTATAAAGGTAGGAGACATTTGCAGAAGTTTCATATTAAGTATGTGAAACACATAGATTCACGCCTTTATTCCCAAATAAATAAATAATCAAAAGTAGCGTCAAATACAAATAGTATAATTCTGAAATAAAAACTTTAATACCCCTTTTGACCCCCACACTAGGCACTTCCTGTACTAAGAGGGAGATATTATTATTAAGAGTCACATGGGATCAATTAATAAGTAGATAAAAATAATGGGTAGCCCACAGTGGTGGAGCGCCCACACAAGCAGATTCCCACCTAAACACCTTAGGCTGGGCTAAAAACAGATTTTTAGCACAGCCTAAATTTCAGTATATGTACTCTAACTAAACTCTTTCATACATTTCTGTGCTCCAGGTTGGCCATGAAAAAAATTCACGTGCCGCTACTGGTAGCCAGTAAAACATGGTGCTTTGTTATCTTATCAACTATGGTATTGCTTGTTTTTTCCTTATACAACTCAGATTATGTTACTTTAAATATGTAATTTTTCCTTGTCAAATGCTGAGGATAATGAATAGTGTGTAAGACATTGAAATATAAATAGAGCAGTAATCTGGAATCAATGCTTTGGACTTTATTTTTTCTAGAGCTGGAGACACTTATCAATTTCATTTTAATGGCGTCTAAAAGTGACAAGCCTTTCCGTTCCACAACTGTACAGTACAATCTTTCCTTCCTTTCCAATTTATAACACACTGGTATCCAAGAGACAAAAAGGAAGAATTGCACTACAATATGTTGTTGTATGAATAAGTTAGGTGCTAGAGTCACCCACACTAATATATAATGTTGAGTAGCCCCTATGTTGGTAAATTTCATGCTGATTGTGATTTGAAACAGTATGAAAGTTTTAATGAGTGTAAAAATATGTTTTCATTTCTTTCCGCATAGGTACCTATGAACTTTGAGCCTAAAATGGAACAGAATACTTTAAATTCGAAAAAATATGGTTATGATAATAAGTGTAGAATTTTGCGCAGAAAACCGAACTTCTATTGTGAAACAAATTCTATGTGGAGTTGTCTATATCCATTTTTAACAGAGATTGAGAGACATAATAATATATAACCTGTATGGATATCCTGAAAGTTGCATGTTTATGGCACGATAACATGACAACAAGCTTTAACAAAAACGCGGGAAACCGGTCGTTTGACCTCGGCATATTAAAAATAATGAGGTATTTTTTAGGTAACCTATATTATCAAAAAGGACACGGAGGAACTACTATAGAACGATGTCAAGCGATATTCGAGCGACGCAGGCGTGCAATTTTCGTGTACAAGATGCGACTCCGCAATGCAAAACATATTCACAACGATTCAAAATTTAAACGTTAAATTTTACGATAAGAGACCGCATGATGTATATCAAATTGAAGTAAATACCTTGGGATTTTAGATATGGTACAAATTCTACTTACGATTTGTCATAATACTTTGTAATCTTTTATGAATATAATAAATAACTCACCACTTTTAAATGTCAATGATAGAAAACAACGAAATGCCGGCAGCGAAAACAAAGAACTTTCGTTGGCGTTTCGTAGTTCGTCCTTATCGTAGTCCCACCTCTTTTCGTATCCCCTCCTGTCAACAAGCAGGTGCCGGTTAATGTACGGCCATGATAATGTACAGCCATGATAATGTACAGCCCAATAATACGCATCCATTGGACGCGTATTATCAGGCCGTACATTATTGGGCCGTGCATTATCACCCTGAGCAAATTCGGTACGGGGCAATAATTGGAAGCCAATCTTGTACGACCTGATAATGTACAGCCCAATAATTGGCGTCCATTAAAAAGTCGCCAGCGGGTCTATTTCTGGTCTGGGGGACACAAGTGAACCCTAACCTAACCGACCTAAGGCTGAGTTCGCTTTTGACAGGCAGCAAACTTGGTCCGGGGCAATAATTGGAAGCCACCGTTGTTCGAGCTGATAATGTACGGCCCGATAATACACGTCCACTTTTTGTGGCTCCGTATTATTGGGCTGTACATTATTGGGCCGTGCATTATCACCCTGAGCAAATTCGGTACGGGGCAATATAATAATTTGAAGCCACCTTTGTCCGGGCTGATAATGTACGGCCTGATAATACGCGTCTACTAAAAGTGGACGCGTATTATCGGGCTGTTCATTATTGGCTCCCAACAAGCACCTCAGACTAATAATTTATCTACTCAAAGACAAGCACCACAAGGTGCAAGTGCTGTTGCCATATTTAAAATTATCAGCTGACGAATAAAATAAAGTAAGTTATTTTTTTAAGCATTAAAAGTAATTAAATTTTAAAGTAAGTTATTAAATATTTATTCTGTAATTTATACCTTATGTTATTTATATGATAAATGTATTGGTAAGGTTCTAAATAAATTAACTTATCCATATTTTTCCCTGATATATATATTTCGAAGATTATTAGCGCAAAACGAAACGCAATGTTATGACATCAACTTTGACAGCTACTATTTCTTGACCAATTTATATTTGCTGCTATTTTAGATTTTTCTGATTGAGTCACAATCAGATATTACCTCTTATTTTAGAGACCGACGTCTTACATTAGCGTGAAGATAAATGTATCCCATTTTATGAGAACGTAAAATGTCGTTATTAAGACATACATAACCTATCTTCGTTCACTTGTGATAAGAAATTTTGTGAATAATATTGAGAAATATTCCATTGTAAATAACAATTTAAATATGAAGAATGGATGATTTGGAGAAGCACGCATCCTCGTATCAGCAGGACCAGGAAATATTGGACGGTACGTGCGTTTTACGTGATATTCTGAGAAGTAATTTGAGACCAAGTAGATTTTATATCTTCTGAGAACCAGCAACAGGTACATCGTCTTGTGACGCACTTTTTCATTTTCTGTGACATTCTGCATGTTTATATACAACCGTGTACACAAAAATAATGAAAATTGCCGCTTAATTAAAAAAAACCAAGGATTTTTTCTACTTTGATAATTGCAAAAGTTGTTGTTAGAACAAAAACCTATAAATTTTTGTGATAAAATGTTTCGAGATGGTGTATTCGGGTTTATATTCTTTCAAACTACCAATTATATGTTTTAATCACTGCCTTTAAATAGTTTGACCCTATTATGATTATTTACTAAAGAATAGTAGGTGTGCTAAAAGAAATGTCTGTTTAATATTTAAGTAGTGCACTAAGCAAAGAATGAGGCTGACTTTCATAATATCAGTCTAATAAGTTTTTTATACCCATAATAATATATATATTTTTTATTTAGAAACAAACAGTCTTAAAATATATACAAGGTAATTAACTAGAAGCTATGCAATAACAATATTACTAGACCTACAGTTTCCTTATTTTTATTAAATTAAACACATGTAACTAAATCACTATAACCATTATCATTACTACATTGCAGTTTATATTTTTACACAGTATTACAACAAAAGTAAAGTACCTAAAGTAAATAAGTAAAGAAAATACACATTTTTAAAAACTTTTACCATATTCAAATTATTACACACTATTTTAACAGGGAATAAACTTGTTTTTTAAATGTTATGAGCGAACTGCCAAATAAATCTGCATTTATACACTTTTCATTGTAATGCTGGCATGCGCGTTTAAGGGGGTTGACACACTTTTTGACTATATTTGATGAGTTATGGCACAAACGTTAATTGGTTCTTCAATCCTTTATCTACATTTGCAGGAGTTTTTGTGAAAAAAATGTATATTATTTTTTTTATGATTTATTCAAACATGGTCCAAAAAAAGCTCTGCTTTGTATGTTGTTTATGCACTTTTGTATATAAAATTTACATGTAACTGTTCTTTATTGACATCTCTAACGACCCATGAGAGATTTTTATTTTTAAGTCATTTTCACAAAAGTTATGTCCAAAAAACTGGTGTTTTGGCCTAAAACTGCTAAAGTTTAGTGCCATATATCTAGAAAACTCCTACCCACCTACCCATGGATATGGGTAGGCCATATACTCAGAGTAAACAAAAGCAACAGGACAAAAGACTCAACCAATTGGACTCCTAGATTCCAAACAAAAAGAAAAAGAGGAAGACAAAGAAAACGATAGTCTGACATTAAAAAGATAGCAGGCCCTCTATGCTATGGTACCTCACAGCTATAAATAGAGAAGAGTGGAAGAAGCTTGAAGATGCCTTTGTGTCACAAACACACGCTCGCACTTCATAAATAAATATGTAGTTGTAGGCAATAATAGGCTAAAAATAATTAATAATAAAAACTAGAAAACTGTGAGTTTTTAAATAAATATGGGATACTGTTTCGGTAAACCTCGTTGTTGTTAATACGTAAAGAACACGAAAAACGGACCGTAACAGATCAAAGGTTATTGGGAGCTGTGAGCCCCTAAATGTATGAATTTTGTGCGTGTTTCGTTCTGCTATTTGCAATGCTGAACAATGCTTTACTGCGGCAACTACATTCTGATCTACGAGGCACACGAAAGTTTATATTGTATAACAATTCATGGCATCTATACAATTGTTGATTATTTTATACAAGAAAAGTAAATCAGCACACAAAGTGTGTTTTAGCTGAGGAAGCATAATCAACGTAATTTCCACCTACTCGGAATCTAGTTTTATGTACATCATCATATTCTAACAGATACTTGCAAACTTATGTAAAATAAAATAAATAATTTGTTCATTAATACAGCATGCAAAAATCGATTATTTAGGTCAATTTTAAATCTCAAATTGAAAATGCAATATCCTGTAGACTAAAAAAAATGCTGTACACATATAATGAAAAGTTTTGGTAAATAAGTATGTTCATGTCTAAAAGTCTAAAATGTTATTATGTCAGAATTAAGTATTTAAAATTTTCCTACAGCAAATTCTTAATTAAATCTTTTCATATGCGATTTCCAGCCCGAGGCATCAACATGACCGTTGAAGAGGTGGCGGGGCTCCCCACAGTGAAGTACTCGGAGAAGGTGCAGTCCCTCCACCTCAATGAAGAGGACTTGTCTTTTCTTAAGGGGCTCCGGAGACGGATTAAGAATAGGGTGAGCTACTATTTATAACCTCCACCCAAAGGCCTAACTTTAAAAGACTAACTTTGATGACTGTTTGACCAAGTGGGTAGTGACGCTGCCTACAAAGCTGAAGGCACTGGGTTTGAATCCCGGCAAGGCCACATATTTGTGTGATGAACATGAATATTGGTTTCTGGGTCTTGGATTTTTTTCTATGTATTTTGAAATATATTGTTGTCTCGTACCCATAAAAAATAAATAAATAAAATGAAAAAGCCTTTATTTCCAAATTACCTATTTTTACATAAAGTATTCTTCTGTGTTGGTTAGTAAGTTTCTTATATTTATGTTGTGTTAGTGTTATGTTATTTACTAATTATTTGTTTAATTTGGACCCCTCTTTGAGTGTAGGCCTCCTCCAACTCTGTCCATTTTTGCCTGTCTTCCGCTTTGTTTAGCCAGTCATTCCCTGCAATTTCTTTGATATCATCTAGCCATCGTTTATAAATATGGCTTTCCCACCTTCCTTTTGCCAATAGGGCCTCTCCATTTCGTTGCCAATGTTGTCCATCTATTGTCTTTATACCGTGCGATATGTCCTGCCCATAACACAAGCCTTATTGAGTTTACTATGGGACTAGTTTGATTTTGTGTGAGATTGTCTCCTAACAAATCTGGCTTCCATATCTTCACACTTTTTTCAAAATTATACCCACCTTGTCCATAATGTTCATACACAGCACTACCAGCACACAGCACAGCACTATACACAGCAGCAGTACAGCACTGTTTCTAAATAGGAACAAAATCGCATTTATTTTGTTTAATCCAACTTTAAAACTAATATTATTATCACTGAACTGTACACTCAGCATCAGAAGTAGCTAAGCAAAATAACACGCTCAAAATTACGTACAGTCGCCATCACATACATCGGAGCAAACAAGCACGTCACAAACGTCGGAACACACCTCTATTTTCAAGGCATTAGGGTGCATGTGCTGATATTTTTGAACACCTATAGTGTACCGATTCGGTATTTGGTTCTGATGCGATCACGCAGAGAAACTCCCAACATAACCCTCTCCATTGCCCTTTGGGTGACTTTGAGCCTTCTTATGAGGCCCATTGTAAGCGACCATGTACCGGAAGGCGAGGCGTGGGTAGGCCCCCACAAGGTGGACTGATGACCTGGTAAGGGTCGCGGGAGTCCGCTGCATGCGGGTGGCGCAGGACCGGTCATTGTGGCACTCTTTGGGGGAGGCCTATGTCCAGCAGTGGACGTCTTTCGGCTGATATGATGATCGTGTACCGATGTATGTGATGGCGACTGTACACAAAGCCTTATTCCCTTGACATTAGAGTTTGTGTGTAGATAATTTTGAGGACCAGGGCCGCTTAGCAACTTCTGCTGCTATTTATTTATTTATTTATCGTATGGCAAATCATTGTATTAGAACCGTGAGATCTTCGAAAAGACGGTACGGTTGCCAGGTTGTTGCACTTTTAGCACCGCCCAGGGGTCACGTGTAGGGTAGCGATGGGTAATTCCTACGGACGTGGTGCAACTTCAACCCCCACAACTTCTGCTGCTGACTTTACTGCATTTCCTATAGGTACTTGATTCAACATTGACTTTTATTTTTGTATGGAGGAAGTCACTACGTAGTATAAAACAAAGTCGCTTCCCACTGTCTGTCTGTCCCTATGTATGTTTAGATCTTTAAAACTACGCAACGGATTTTTAAGCGGGTTTTTTAAATAGATAGAGTGATTCAAGAGGAAGGTTTATATGTATAATACATACATGTATTATACATTTTTTATTTATTTATTTTATTTATATTAACTATACGTCTATCATTACATTACCTACAGTCTCCCAATGCGATAGCGTAGCAAATTATTAACATAACATATATAGGGTATTACATAATTCTAAGTTTTACAATAGCATAACACATACAAAGTAACTTATATAAACCATATAAACCAGGGAGCTGTCATCCTATAGAAGGTAGTCAAACTTTCCATACATTCAGATTTTAACGAACACCGCTTACGATTACAGCCTTAATAAGCTACTATAGTGTAGACATTCCTTTAAATTTAAACCATCATTACATTTGGAGGCTATTAGAATCGGAGATCAGAACTAACCGAGAAAGAAATATTTCACACTTAAGCAGTCAATTTTAAACTTTAACTTTATCGCTTTAGAGTACATTATTAACTGCGCTTAAAATGCAAGTATCAATGGCAACCACATGAAATGGAGACTGTGTTTTGTGTTACTGTTGAAAGGACGTATGTGGCTGGGAGTTGTTAGGGTTGTACACCATTTTAATAATTATCGATTTTAAGTATGAGAGGGTTCATGAGCTCCTTGTGTTAAGAAATACTGGACAGTGGTAGACTGCCGCATGAATGCATGAATTATCTGTGGTTAGCCTCGTAATTCGCACGAGAAAAATATATCTGTGTTATTTTATTATGTGGGATATCGCTAAAGCCCTCCGAATCGCTAAACTTAAGTGGCAGTGGGCGGGGCACATTGCACGTAGAACCGATGGCCGTTGGGGCGGAAAGGTTCTCGAGTGGCGACCACGTACCGGAAGGCGCGGAGTGGGTAGGCCCCCCACAAGGTGGACTGATGACCTGGCAAAGGTGGTGGCCGCTGGATGCGGGTGGCGCAGGACCGGCCATTGTGGCACTCTTTGGGGGAGGCCTATGTCCAGCAGTGGACGTCTTTCGGCTGATATGATGCGATAAGTGACAAGATAGAGCATCCGTCCCTGGCTGATACCGTTCGATAGAACGAGACCACGCGCTTATCCTGTCACTTATCGCGTGCTACGGTATCCATGCTACGGGGCCTGGTACTACGGGTACAAGACGACAATTAACATAAATAAATAAATAAATAATAAATATTACGGGACAATCTTACACAAATCAACCTAGGCCCACGGTAAGCTCAGTAAGGCTTGTGTTGTGGGTACTAGGCGACGATATATATAATAGATACATACATATAGATACTTATACATATATAACATCCATAACCGGGATTCGAACCCGGGACCTCCAGCTTCGTAGGCAGAGTCACTACCAACTGGGCTACGGAGGCATAGAAAAAATCCATGACTCCGTAACAAATGTTTGTGCTCATCACACAAATAAATGCCCTTACTGGGATTCGAATCCGGCACCTCCGGCTTCCCAGGCAGGGTCACTATATACTAACTAGGCTACAGATGTCGTCTCAAAATGTGCATGGTAACTTATGTATTAAATGTGTGTGTTCTATTTCAGTAATAGACCGGGAGATACTGACACAAATTTTTAAAGTATTTGAAACGTCGCCTTCAGGTGTCTAATTACGTAATGAAGATTCAAGTTACACGATTACACTTAATCCATTTAGTGCCAACCACGACTGTAGTGTATCTGTGCTTATCTAGTGCGCATACGTCACGATGACAGCAGTCGTGGTCCAACCGTTGCAGGGAATGGTGGTGCGTTGGCTAGCCAAGCTATACAGATATACCTTTAGAATCGGCAAATAAGTGAACACAACATGTGGCGACGAGGATAAAAGTAAGCACAGATACACTACACTGGGATTCGAATCCGGCACCTCCGGCTTCCCAGGCAGGGTCACTATATACTAACTAGGCTACAGATGTCGTCTCAAAATGTGCATGGTAACTTATGTATTAAATGTGTGTGTTCTATTTCAGTAATAGACCGGGAGATACTGACACAAATTTTTGAAGTATATGAAACGTCGCCTTCAGGTGTCTAATTACGTAATGAAGAAAAGAAAAAAGCGGCCAAGTGCAAGTCGGACTCGCACATGAAGGGTTCCGTAAAATAAATGGCGGTTTATGAGTTTATGACGTATTAAAAAAAACTGCTTACTAAGTCTCGTTCAAACCAATTTTCTGTGGAAGTATGCATAGTAATGTACTTCATATATTTTTTTTAGTTTTATAATTCTCTTATTTTAGAAGATACAGGGGGAGGGGGGACATTTTACCACTTTGGAAGTGTCTCTCGCGCAAACTGTTCAGTTTAGAAAAAAATGATATTAGAAACCTCAATATCATTTTTGAAGACCTATCCATAAATACCCCACACGTATGGGTTTGATGAAAAAAAAAATTTTGAGTTAAGTTCTAAGTATGGTGAACCTAGGGTTTGCAATCCGGATATCCGAAATATCCGGATATCCGCCGAATTTCGGATCCGGATCTTACAGGCTCTTGGATCCGGATCTTTCGGATATTACGGATCCTTAAAATACAACCATGAACACCGAAAATACGGCTACAAAATGAAGTTTTTACCGAGTCCACGCTGAAAACCGAATGGTAGATAAACTCAATCTCTGTTTTTATTCGCCACTTCATCATCCCAGACCAGATTATTTTTGTTTTTAATGTATTAGTCACAAAAACTAATTAAACCTACATACTACAAACTAGTAAAAATGCCGCAGTTTCATGGCGAAAGTTGGCGTTGGTTTAAATCAGTGATTCCCAAAGTGGTCCAGGTGGACCCCCAGGGGTCCACGGGAGACTTGCTGGGGGTCTACGTAGGCGTGAACAAAAAATGGGGGTCCATAAAATGTTAATGGGGGTCCACGAAAATTTATCTGGTTTTGATAGTAAAGAGCAAAAATGTAAGCATAGTTTTTAAAAGGGCCTACTACCTACCTACATTGTTTTTAGTACCTAACTAAGCAGATTATATTTTAATAAGGCAAGCGACTGTTACTTGTTCAAACTTGCGTATTCGATATTACGTAGGTACAATTTCGTGTACAGACTTGCAAAGCGCTATCCGCCCGACAATGCTTAATGCTTGTTCAGACATGAATTTGATCACCACTATAAATACTTGATGCCAAAGGCAAACTCATTCATTTGTTTCCGGAATTACGAAAAGAAGGTGTGAGAAAATTTATATCAGTGTTTGCTAGTGCCGGAGAAAAGTAAGTACCTACCTTTTTTTTGTTTTATAGTACTTAAGTATTTTGTTTACGTGTACCAGTCGGTTGATCACAACTGTTTGTATTCACGGCGCAAACGGTGAGGGCAACGCACTCTAAACCGAATAGGTAGGTATCACTAACACTGCGACGGTCGGAAGAGATTAATTCCAATCTTTCCTTCATACTTAAACAGGCTTAGGACTGTCTGACACAATTTTCCGATGTAAAACATTAGTGGTAGATACGTATTTAACAAAGTAAGGGATTTCAGGCGTATTTAAAAGATTGGAATCAACCATTTGTAAATAATCCAGATTATCACTATCACTTATCACCACAGCTATCACTCATCGTCACACGCGATCGGACACTTGCCAATAACAAAGCAGCACTTGTGCATAATGTGCATTAGCCGAAAACCAAAATGTGACTGAGGTCACTGAGGCGGCATTTCACAAAGGGAAGCGCGAGCGCCTTAGAATAGGGATTACGCGCGGGGTTGAAAGGTGCCGCTCGCACGTTATTGGACGGTAGTCCACGTGGACTTATTTTTATTGGATATTGATTAGCAGGCTCGATTGCTAGGTACTATCACCTATTGACTGAAACTAAACAAGTGATTCAAATTAAAATTGTTATTTATTAAATACGTTATTTTATGAAAAAAGAGTTAAAATTTAATAAATAGGTATACCTTTCAATTTCTTATAATGGATACATTAAATGGGCTTTTGGTGTAAGACGGTTAAAAAAACACCTTGTAGATAGGTAACTTCGTAACTTACAGATATTTTAATTGTCCTCTTTTGATTTGAAGACAAAGAGCACGTTTTATTCAATTGTTTTTTCACGACAGAAGCACTGCCTTTCTAAAAAGGCCGAATAAGCAATATTGCAGAGCAATTAATTTTGTAATTTTTCTTGCAAATGACTACTAATTTTATAAAACAGTAATTTCACAATCATTTTAAATTGATTTTGAAGTAACTATTTTATCAAAACTATTTCTTTTTGGAAAGAGCAGGGCTTGAGCTTCGATGCCAGTTTGTCACGTTTTAACAATGAAGCCGCAGACAAAAAATACGCAAATACACGGAGCGCGTGAACTCATTGATTTGATGAAATGTTAGTTATCGCTTTTATGGACAATTTTGGGATTTCGACTTTTATTTTTTTCTACACAAATATGATCAGTATTTGATACTGAGTACACCAATTTTTATTTGTACTATTAAAAATTTGTGGTAAATTAGGTACTTTAAAATTGATACCGTTTTGTGAAAACGTCTGTATTTGTCTTAGCGGTTTATTAGTTGGTCCCTTCACAAGCCGTAATTCTATTACCGCGTGGTGACAAAGGCTGCGGTGTGATACCTATATTCAGAAAAAAACTTGGTTACTAAAACATTTTTTTTTACAGGTAAGGTAACTGACACGAAACATGGCTACAGCAAAGAAAAAATGTCGACAATATAGTGTCGATTATTTGAAATATGGTTTTGTTCCATCAGAGGCAGACAAACAATTGCCCATGTGCCTATTATGCAACAAAGTTTTGAGCAATGACTCTATGAAACCATCAAAGCTCGAAGATCATCTAAAAAGGTGTCATACTGATAAAATAGGTAAAGATTTGAAATATTTTCAAACATTGAAGGAAAAATATGAAAAGAGACCCACCATGCACAGTATGTTCGCTTCAACATCTCAAAGTAACGATGATGGCTTGCGGGCATCTTACAATATCTCATTACTAATAGCAAAATCTGGAAAACCGCACACTATCGGAGAACAATTAATTTTACCCGCTGTTGAAGAGGTTTTAAAAACTGTTTTGCACAAATCTCCATTTGACGTACTAAAAAGAATTCCATTAAGTAACAATACTGTTCAAAGACGCATTGATGAAATGAGCTCTGATACCGAAAGTTTTTTGTGCAATCATCTGCAAAAAACTAATTTTTCTATACAACTGGACGAGTCAACGTTACCCGGTAATGAAGCATTATTATTAGCATATGTTCGATTTATTATGGAGGAAGAAATTCACGAAGAATTGCTATTTGCCAGAACTTTGGAGACTGACACTAAAGGCGAATCAATATTTAATGTCCTGAGTAATTTTTTTACGGAAAAATCGATTCCATTTACAAACATTATTTCAGCGGCAACAGACGGAGCTCCTGCAATGGTCGGTCGATATCGTGGGTTTATAAGTCATCTCAAAAGAATTATACCAGGACTTACAGCTATTCATTGCGTAATCCACCGACAACATCTTGTGGCAAAACATTTAAGTGACAGGTTGAACCAATCTCTTCATTTTGTAATAAAAGCTGTCAACAAAATCAGAAGCAATGCATTGAATACGCGTTTATTTGCTCAATTGTGCGACGAAAATGATGAAGACTTCAAACGACTGCTCTTACATACTGAAGTACGCTGGTTGTCAAAAGGTGCATGTTTAACGAGATTTTACTCTGTTTTCGATTCCGTATTAGAGTTCCTAGAAAGTAGAGATCCAGATTTAAAAGAAAACTTGATCAAATTTAAAGCAGACATTGCGTATTTGACAGATTTGTTTAAAAAATTTAATCATATTAACTTGCAGTTACAAGGGGACAGCCTGAATTTAATTAAAACAAAGGGGATAATTTCGGCTTTTCTTGGGAAATTGAAATTTATGAAGCAAAACATTAGTCGGCGTGAATTCTCTCAATTTCCAAACTTGTCGCAGGTAGAATGTATTGATGAGGATAACCATACCTACAGTCAACATTTAAGTGCCCTGCATGATGACTTTGAAACCAGGTTTGAAGATATGCTGACGATGGATATACCACCATGGATCATAAATCCATTTGATGAAACGGAAGTGGCTAATGTTGTATTACAAGAGGAGCTGCTCGAGCTAAGCACCAATGAGGAGCTGAAGGTGAAATTTAGAAAAGGCTACCAAACATTTTGGCTGCAAGCAGAAATACCCGAAAAATATCCTGGACTGTGGGAAATCGCAAGGAAATTTTTAATAGCTTTTCCCTCGTCATACCTTGTCGAAAGGAGTTTTAGTGCAGTTACAAACCTCTTAACAAAAAAAAGGAGCAAATTAAACATCACAGAACGGGGGGATTTGCGGTTATTGCTCACAAAAATAAAGCCAAACATTGATCGTTTGCTGACACTCCATCAAATACATCCTTCCCATTAATTAAAATTATGACCTGAACCTAGGTATATTAGTATATTACCTTATTATTTTTTTCTTGTAATTATATTCTTTTAATAAATAAAGTGTTATAAAATGTACCATTTTTCGTTTTTATTTTACCTATCGGAATAAAGGGACAGAACTCAGAAGCGACACAATTTTTATTTTTTGGTGACTTTAAGAATGTGGTAGAAATGTAGCAGCAGAGGGTCCACCGAAACCAGTAAAATTTTGGAAGGGGTCCACGAGAAAAATAAGTTTGGGAACTACTGGTTTAAATGCACTAATTCACCGTAGGCAAAGACACAAAGTAATTATTATAAATCCAATGTTACCTATATAACTACCTACTAAAGACTTACGCCCGTATTCATAAACGTTCAAAATTCAAATCATTTATTGCACTCATGTTAGTATACAGTTCTTAAATTATATATTACAGTTCTACATGAACCCTGTAAGGGCACAGCAATGAAATAAATAATAATTAAAATAATAATAATAATAACCGTCACATAATTTTCACACCTCTTACGCGAACTTAAGAAATATAAAAAATTTGCGACAAAATATTAAAGATATTAAACAATACTATTCAAAGTTAATATTTCACATCATATAAATTAAATTAAAAAAACAAAAATTTAAATTTAAGTTAAGAATGTCACAATAATCAATTAATAATAATTCATAATATCAATCCGTTACAATGACCTACAATTTAGTCCACTCCTCAAACTGATCATTAAAAAAATCGTCTAATGTATAATAAGCTTTCTGCATGAGGTATAATTTTATTGTATTTTTAAATATTTTGTAATTTTCAATGTCTTTAATAGTATTGGGGATTTTATTATAAATTTTTATTGACATGCCATAAGGGCTTGAATGGATCATTTCTAGCGCTGAATTAGGCGTAGCTAGTTTGTTTCTGGGTCGTAAGTTTTGAGGGCGGGAATATTGCGGGAAAAGATTGTAATTATTTTTGACAAATAAACATACTTCTAAAATATACATAGACACTAAAGTCAGAATTTTTAACTTTTTAAAATGTGGTTTACAGCTTACCATGGGATCTATATTAACAAGTATTCTAATGCAACGCTTCTGTAATCTAAAGAGATGAATAATATTCGTACTATTACCCCACAACACAATACCGTATTGTAGCCAGGCGTGTGCGTAAGCGTAGTAAGCGCTCGTTGCTATTTTCATGTCCGTGCATTTTTTCAGATTATACAGTGCATAAGTGAAGCCGCTTAATTTATTCTTTATTTTATTTATGTGATCTTTCCAGTTTAGTGCCGAGTCAATGCTAATACCTAAAAATGTAGTTGATGTGACTGATTCTAATTTCGTGTTAAGGTAAGAGTAGCTAATATGTATTGTCCGTTTTTGATATGGCTTGAACTGTATCAGTTTAGTTTTTTCAAAATTTACTTGTAAGTTATTTTCATTTAGCCAGGTAACAATTTCCGTCAGAATGGAGTTTAATTGATAGTTTAGAATTAGATTAAATTCATCCTGGCACGGTATAACAAAAGAGATATCGTCGGCAAATAGTGTACATGGGCAATTAATTATTTTAGGCAAATCATTTATAAAAATTAAAAAAAACGTTCAAAAAGCCTATTTTAACTATTTAAAATGGCGTTAAAATTCGTTTGTCCTTATCTGTCACTTTGACATTTGTGTTCGTAAGAAGTGGACAAAGCACATTTTATTTAGCAGCCATTTTAAGTTTTATGAATAAGGGGATTAGTTTAGTTAAATAAACCTATAGAAATGATTTAGAAGTATAGTTGACCCAGGAAGTAAAAAGTAAATGCAGCAACAATACCTACGTTTAATACTTGTAATATTTATTTTTATTTTTAGTATGATGATCTTGACCTATAATATGATCATGTAATATAATAAGCATGGTATGCTATATTAATGCCCGTTCACCGTTTTTGCCATATCCAGACACAGTCTTGCCTAAAGGAATGCCCCCTGCTAGACAAACACCTTTTCCCTAGTCCGGATCACATTGTCAATTTCTCCTCCTAGATATGATACCTAGTTACAACCCTATTGAATTAACTCCGGTACATAGAGCTCATTGAAATATATGTACGAGCACCAGGTACGGAGTTAACTTGACCTGCTGTGGTCAATCACGTAACGCATTGTACGCACGTAAGGTAGATCTACATGTCAAATTTTATGTGGGAAAATGACAGTTCGATAGCTAACGCGCGTTTGGAACGTTACGTTGATTACCCCTGGTTGTTATTCAAGTGACAGCTTTCAGTGACGTAACTCTCACTTTCCCGGTTAGTTTGTAGTTGTAAATAAAAAGTTGAATAAAAAAAAGAAGTTTATACTCTTTATGACCTCGGGAATGCGTACCTATTTAAAATCTTTCAGGTATACGGTGGTGTAGCCGTTTTTTCTTGATTTAAACTTACAATTCCTACTTTATACCAAAAAAACCTTGTGGATCCGTATTATCCGAAAGATCCGGATATCCGGATCTGTTGAATTGAAATATCCGAAATATCCGGATCCAAAATATTGGCGGATCTTGCAAACCCTAGATGAACCCCAAAAATTTCTTGTTTTTTTTATTTTTGTGTAAAACACTTAATGCGGTTTACAGAATACATCTACTTACCAAGTTTCAACAGTATAGCTCTCATAGCAGTATAGTATTTTCGGAAAAAAATGGCTGTGACATACGGACGGACAGACAGACAGACAGACATGACGAATCTATAAGGGTTCCGTTTTTTGCCATTTGGCTACGGAACCCTAATAATGATGGTCATAGCGCTGGTACCGGCGGCCCAAACGCGAGTGCGTTAATCGAACGTGTCGTTTAAATTACGAACGTCAAACGATTTGTTACACAAAAGTTCTTGTATTATCCGATAGGCGATGAAAAAAGAAGTAGGCGGTGCTTACGATAATATATACATGCTAGATTGTCCACGATGATGACGATGCTACTATGTTTATAACTGACAACAGGTCTAATATTTGTAATGAATTATGCAGTACATTAAGAAAAGTAATTAATTGGTTAGCATCTTTACATTTAAGAGTTAATTTAGATAAGACTAAAATAATACAATTTATTAATAATAAACAGGTTACACAAGATTTAAACATAAATATTGATAGTAAACGAATTGAGCAAGTAAATTCTACAAATTTTTTAGGGGTAACTATCGATAGTAAACTAAATTGGAAGTTACACATAGACAAAATTAATAAAAAAATTGCTAGCAGTTGCTACGCGATATCTATATTGATAAATATTACTTCAGTAGAGGTAGCCAAACAGGCATATTATGGAAATGTTTATCCTCTACTAACGTATGGTGTAATATTCTGGGGTAACTCAGTGAACGTTCAGTCCACATTTATTCTCCAAAAAAGGTGTTTGAGATTAATATTTAATGTTAAAACTAGAGAATCTCTTAGACCTGTGTTTAAATGCCACAAGATGTTAACCCTGACATGTATATATATATTAGAAATTTGTTTATTTATCAGACAACGCAATGAATTATTTATAAAAAAATGTGATACTAAGAAAAATCTAAGATCTCAATATCAATATGACTTATGTACAGTTTGGCCTACCAGTTATATACTCAAGAAGAGCACTTATGCCACTGGAATTAAAATATATAATAAGTTGCCGGAAAATATTAAGTCGTTAGATGGCTCTATATTCAAGAGAAAACTGAAGGACTGGTTAATATGCAAATGTTTTTATGATTTAAACGAATATTTCTTGTGATATGTAAATTCTATATTTTAAGTGTGTAATTAATATTGTACGTCCGAAATGGGCAGACTGTTGAAACTTATTTACTTTATGACATGTATGTACCTACACAGTTTTGACAATAAATTATATCTTATCTTATCTTATCTTATCTTATCCACTATACGTGCGTGGCCGTGATTTCCGCGGTCACGCACCGCACAATCGATTATTAAATATAATTATAATATAAGGCACTTTTGAGCACGCAGAGAGCGTAGCGCTAAACATGGACGTGCCCGCCCTTACAGGCGGTAGCGTAATGCCATACTTCTCCGGTGGGACTCCGCCATACCAACGAGAACACATTAATTAGAAAAAAACCGGCCAAGTGCGAGTCGGACTCGCGCACGAATGGCTCCGTACCATTATCTATAAAAAAACTATGTTATTCTGTGTTTTAGTATTTGTTGTTATAGCGGCAACAGAAATACATCATCTGTGAAAATTTCAGCTGCAACTATCACGGTATCAGTGAGATACAGCCTGGTGACAGACAGACGGACGGACGGACGGAATGGACGTGAATGGCTACTCGACGATAGTCAGCTGTGCTAAAATTAGCTTGGTACAAATGGTTGAATTGGTTTTTAGGGTTCCGTACTCAAAGAGTAAAACGGGACCCTATTACTAAGACTCCGCTGTCCGTCCGTCCGTCTGTCTGTTACCAGGCTGTATCTCACTGATACCGTGATAGTCCCAGCTGAAAATTTCACAGATGATGTATTTCTGTTGCCGCTATAACAACAAATACTAAAAAAACATAATAAAATAGTTTTTTATAGATAATAGTACGGAACCCTTCGTGCGCGTATGGCATATGGATTTTTGGAAAGAATATAATACAATGTGACCGTTATTATATTTGCCATACTTCTAGTAGGGGGAAAAAGTGGTTCCACACTTAAAAAACTTATTTATTCGGCACGTTTTCAAAATACGACTTTACAATACGTAAAATCATTTTTTTACAGCATGGCATCACTGTATTCTGTTAGTTTGGATACACCTACCTAAAAAAAAAATATACCACATAATATCTGGATCGTCCACCAGCTCGATGGGTTGATGACATAAAAAAGACCGCGGGTCATTTCTGGATTAGACTAGCACGGGACTGGGATAAGTGGCGTACGCGAAGAGAGGCTTATGCTCAGCAGTGGGCGATTACAGGCTGAAAATGATGATGATGATATCTGGTTCTAAAACAAGATTGCCGCCACTTATGTGTTTGAAATTCTGTATTTATGTTCTTTGCACCTCAAACTTACAGGAAACATTAGTGCCATACTGGTACAAATAGTTCAAAATACGCATAACTCTTACAACTTTGAAAAAATATTGTACCTTTATCTTGTACTGATAATGCCATACCAACAGGTATGGCATTCTATTTATGATAATGCAAAGAACTGGTAAAAAAATATATAGAGTGGTACAAACCATTTAGCACAAAAAAAAATTGTGGCTTCGCTGCGGTATGGTGGCCATTTGGAACCGTCGGAAAAGTATGGCATGGTGATTTTCGTGAATGGCTACTCGACGATGGTTAGCTGTGCAAAAATTAGCCTGGTACAAATGGTTGAATTGGTTTATTTTAAATTAATGTGTTCTCGTTGGTATGGCGGGCTCTAAGTCACATCGGAGAAGTATGGCATTACGCTACCGCCTACTTCTTTTTGCATCGCCTATCGGAAAATACAAATTTTTTTGTGTAAAACAAATCGTTTGACTTTCTTAATTTAAATGACACGTTCGATTAACGCCCTCTAGCGTTTGGGCCGCCAGTACCAGCGCTATGACCATCATTTTCCTTTTCTTCATTACGTAATTAGACCCCTGAAGGGTCGCCATACCTGGTACAAATACTTTAAAAAATTGTGTCAGTATCTCCCGGTCTATAAGGTTGTGATGCAGTGTATAGTGCTAGCCACCAGTTTATTTTTATTTTATATCATTATGTTACTACTGCTGAGAACCTGTAATTGGCTTATTGTCTCACATGTTTAAATCTTAAGTTAATTATTGTAGCTGTTGGTTTTCCGCCTAATAAATAAATAAATAAATTATGAATTAACTAGCTAACTTAACTGTATGTACCAACATCATCAAATATATTTCAAAGACATTTTGATTACTAGAACAGAAGTATAGATTAAAAATATAAAAGTATGTAAATATTATATCGTCGTTTAGAAGTAGTAGTCGGCGTCACGGCAGTACCCGCCCTAATTAAACAAATGAAGATCTCAAGGGTTGATTTTGTGCTACGCTGACGTCGGTGGGGGCGCGGACGTTGGTCGAGCGTCCGAATATACACAATGTTCTATGAAACACCACACCGCGCAGCGACGCTGAAGTACGCCGCAAATTTATTGCTACGCGCCGCAGCCGGGCGCACATTGGTCTCGCTCGTCAGCGCCGCGTGGCCGCGCACGTCAGATTCAAATTCAGAATTTTTATTGCGTACAAAATAGGTCTTAAGGCTAGGTGTTGACGCGCTAATGGGGGTGCCATTGCCGCACTCAGTGCCACGACCGGCCCGCTCTACGCACGCGTGCTCACGTGAAATCTTGATTCAAATAATCTTCCAGCTGGCATCCCAGAACAGCCGCCGGCGCAGCCTCGAGCACCTCCGGCGGCTGACGCGCGAGCTGCGCGCCGTGCGCACGCGCCGCGATGCCGCGCTGGCCGAGCGCCGCGCGCTGCTGCACCGGCGTAGCGCCGCGCGGGACCGCTGCCGCGCGCTGCGGGCGCACCTCACACAGGTAACACTATAGTGACAGCTGGCATCCCAGAACAGCCTCAAGCAGTTCAAGCACGTCCGGCGGCTGACGCGCGAGCTGCGCGCCGTGCTGTCGGGCGCACCTGTCGCAGGTACAGTGTCACTACAGCACCAGATAGACTATCCGTCTCTATAAAATAAAATCTTGCCGCGAGACAGCCCGCGCGCGGCCTTATTGCTAGCTGTCAGGCTCGCCATATCTAGAACAGAAGCCGCGCACAACCGCTGCGGGCGCACCTGTCGCAGGTTCAGTGCCACCAGCCTCTGGCACCTCCGAGCTGTGCGCCGCGCTGCTGCAGTTTTAGAAAAGTGACTCATTCGACTCATCTGACCTTCCAACAGTTCCAGCACCGAGGGAAAACTAGACTTGGTTGAAATTAGGTGTCCTCACGATGTTTTCCGTCACTTGGTTAACTGTTTTACAATCCAGTTGCAAGATTAAACCCGCACATACTAACGAACGCACTAACAAGGATGGTACGCACTGGTCATGGAACCAGTCTAACTAACGAATAAATATTTGTTTTCAGGTCCTACAAGAGCGGTCAGATCCGTCCCCAATCCCAGAGTTAGACGCTCTAGAATCTCATCTGCCCAAAGAAATCAAGACCGCCAGCTCTCCAGACCTCAGCGAGAGCTACCGAGACGACGACGAGACTTGTGGAAACAAAAACGAGACCTATCACGACAAAGAGACCTTCGAATGCAGAATCGAGAAGTTAGTCCAGAAAAGCGTCAATCACATTTTCGAGAAGAAGAAAATCTCCGCCAAAACGGTGTTCCTAGAGGACAGTGAACAGTTTTATGGTGACACAAAAAACGTTTTTATAAAGGACGAGAAAAATATTTTCGATGACAGAGACCCAAAGGGTTTTGTAAAGGACAAAAATATTTTCGATGACAGAGACCCAAAGGGTTTTGTAAAGGACAAAAATATTTTCGATGTCAGAGACAAAGGCTTTATGAAGGACAGTGGGCACGTGTATATAAAGGAAGATTATGTCGAGGGTTGCAAGGTTTTGAGAGAGGAGAATGGGGGAGTGTTGGATCTGTGTATTAAAGAGAAGAGGAGGAGTCATGGGAGGAAGCAGTCTGCGCCGCGGAGGATCGCCTATGTGGCTGATTACAATGGTGAGTGACGTTAAGTTACACAAGATTATTAATTATTCAAAATATTGTTGATTGCAACCTTTTGAACCCATAATGCATTAAGCAAAGGTGAACCATTGGTGAAATATTCGCTTTTAATTTATTCCTTTAAAATTTTACTTTAAAAAAATATATTTAAAATAAAAACACTAATGGTTGAATCGGCTGGGCAGCGTTCGGGAAGCTACGGCACAACTTTTCATCCAATATTCTGCAGTGTCTCGTGGGAGGTGGCGCGGGACCGGTAATTGTGGCACTCTTGGGGGGAGGCCTATGTCCAGCAGTGGATGTCTTTCGGCTGATATGATGATGATGATGAATGGTTTATGTCCCTTTTTATAAGCTTTTATTTAACTTGCAATGTATGTAACTATGTTCATGTGGAATTGAAGAAGATATCTTCAACCGATTGAGCTGAAATTTTGGGTTTAATTAAGTATAGTTTGGATGACAATTCAATATATACCATCGATCTGATCTGATGATGGAGACGGAAGGTGGCCATTGGAATTCAGGACTTAGCAGACGTAACCTTGTTGAGTTTGGGCGCTTTAGAATCATCTCAACGAGTAGTTGATGACGGTTTACAGAAAAGTACAGTTGGCAATAAAAGCTTGTACCAAAAAATAAATTTTTGACAGCAACTTATTTTGTACAGGGTAGCAAGCTAGAATGTCTTTTCAACATTAGTTTTATTTTCAGATGTGGTCCTGGATTTGAAAATAAAGAAAGAGAATCAGTGATATCGGTGAGAACCAGAATTAATTTAAGCGACAAACTGTATAAATAGTGCGACCAAAAATAACCTAATACTATACGAATCATTAACAATAAGAATATCAGGTTTAGGTTCAGAAATGCTTTCCCGAATACCGATCATCGTGAACATGTATCTATAATTATAATTGAAATAAGTAAATATTTTTTTAGCTCTACCGTAAAACCACTTTGAAGAATCATACATCCTATTCCATATAAGATCAGAAAAATCGTCCGTTAATGGGCTTGTGACCTTAAATTTGTTTACGATGCCATTCGAACCAGTTTTTGTAGATGAACAAATGTTTGTATGGAAGCAACAACATTTAAAGGACATTAATACCCAAAAAATCGAGTTAAAGGCGGACCTCGCTGACAGCAGCCGAAACGCTTCATACTGATTGGCTTTAAAGTATGACGTCATACCGTGCAATTTGTACTAACCGTTGCATGGAAAATGAAGTAAATTGCTGTTTCGGTCGCGAAATACTGCGTTTAGGTCCATAGTTGTCATACAAATTTGTTTTTATAAAAGCGTAAGGATTCTATTGGTACCTTTAAATTTACTCTTGGACAATAAATAAAAATACTTTTTTTTTCTAAACAAGGTTCATATCTTTTTATGATATGAATTATATTTTGTAATTTATACTTTATTACAATCATTTGATGGTTTACTATCCATTTAGCAACACGACGTTATCAATTTTAAAACCACGCAACAAGCCTATTGTCATGCGATTTTAAGGAAGACCATTTTGAAACGTAAAGACATTGTTTTGTTTGAAAAGCACTAAATGATCAAAATAAGTAAAACTAGTACAATATTTCCTTTTGATATCCTAGCCTAGATAAACGAAGGGACCTTGACGAATTCGTACGTAAAAATTCTCATATTTTACAGAATGAGGTATACTTAGTAATATAAAAAAATTACATATTTGACTATTTCAATTCACACAGATTTTTAGATTAATACAAATATCTATTTAGGTTTCTGTTTAAATTGACTAGTGAATTAAACAGTTATGTGTCTCCTCAGCCCCACGACCGATCATTAAATACAATTTATCGTCGGCAAATACATTCGTTTATTTACATTAAAATGCTTAAATAGATCTTATAAAACTCATGTAAATAGTCAGGCACATCATACACATTTATTTACGTGTAACTAAGTATACTGAGTTTCCCGACATCACCAGTCCATACGCAAGAACCAACTAGACATATCCATGGTATTTGATGAGACTCGTTTTACTCAGTTGCTAGTTTCAAGTATGGTTGATAAGTCTAATGTTTGAAAATCGGGATTTAAGCAATTCTGAACTCTAGCCATTTCTTAGCCTCTAGCTGCCCACCGTACAAGGAATAATGCCATTCAAATTTGTATCTAATGTAATACGGAATAGAAGAGATTTTATTTTGTTTTAAAATCGAACAAAACAAAACAAATTCAACTCTGTCACTATTTACCATTATATTCCACTGAAGATGGTGCCTTTTAAAAGGCCGTTGGGCGGTTATAGGATAGAATCATCACAAATTATCGATTTTAGTTTTACTTCTCTATAATGCTGCTATATGTTCTCCATTTTTGTTAAGGTATGCTAAGTTGTCCATATATTCTCGTCTTTAGGTTACTTTTTATTTACTTTGTATATACATTTATATATATTGGAAATTAGCACAGTAATATGTTTAAGTATTATGTTTTGGGTTGTTTAATGTGCAATTTGTTTAAAAACAAAACAAGAAGAGAATAAGATTTGAAATGTAAATTTATACAAAAAAAAACCAGTGTAACGTTTTTAGATCAGAAGGATTGACGACCTAAGCTCTTTAGCCGACTTTAGCCGACTTCAAAAAAGGAGGAGGTTCTCAATTCATCAGATTTATGTACCATGTTCCCCGATTACTCCAAGATGCCTGGACTGATTTGGAATTCTTTCTTTGTTTGAAAGGGTATCCGGCCCAGGTGGTCCTATGGTCGTTTTCTAACGATTCGTACAATTCTTTTTTTAACTGAAAGTATATGCTTCCAGATTGGTCCCATTGTTTCAAAACCCCCAGTTAGATGATGGGAACCATGAGGAATTGAGGGAACTCCTCAAATATATTAGGCACGCGTGTAGTAATTTTGGTATTTTCTATTATAACTCGTGTATTTACACCCGGAAATCATAATTTTGGTGAAGTGGAAGTGATGATGAAGACCACAGATGGCTTGTGGAACTTCTCAATGATGTACTTCAAACTATATAAGTACGTCACAGATTCTGATATTATTCCGTTGAAATAGCAAACAATGAAGTGCCAAAGGTAATTCTGAGATCCTTGAGGAATCGACGGAAGTCCTCAAATATTATCGGCCCACATACAGCGATTTGGTTTATTGGTCTAAAAATCAACGCTTTTGTTCTCGGAAAACAGTTCATGTGGTAAATTATAAAAAAAATGTGGAAATGTTAATGTGGCTTGGCGGAGTACTGAATTGAAGTCGGTTAAAACTTTGTTTTGAAAGTAAATTATTCTCTCAAACGTGCAATGAAATATTGATGTTGTGTTCTTTAATATGTTTCGCAGTATCACGTTAAGGGCGCGGAGAGAAGACAGATCCGTAATGGAATTAAATTCCAGGAATATCATACAAAATTGGAGGCCTGCAAAGCGACCCTTTGTTTCAATATCAATTCGCGACAAAATATCAATTGGTTTTCAGCCATTTAAAAAAGGTTGGAGTTTTTTTTTTCATTGTATGTTTAAGAAAAGCACTGTACAGTCGCCATCACATACATCGGAGCAAACAAGCGCGTAGCAAATATCGGAACTCACCTCTATTTTCGAGGCATTAGGGTGCATGTGCCGATATTTTTGAACACCTATAGTGTACCTGGGTCAATCAACTTTTTCTTGTTGTTATTCTGTCCCGGTAAGCCAAGAGACAACAGTAACAGACTTTCTTAGAAAAAATACTATAAACTCAATCAACTTTTACCTGTTGTTATTCTGTCCCGGTAAGCCATGAGACAACAGTAACAGACTTTCTTAGAAAAAATACTATGTATAAACTGGACTCCTATCATGCTAAGGAGATGCCCCACCAAGGAATGGGTTTACCAACACGACAAAAACACGTGTTTAGTGGATTTAAACCCCATAAAATAAGAGTTTTATAGACGTAACCATGGCAACCAGCAACAAGAAATAGTTGATTGACCCACCTATGTATGTGATGGCGACTGTACCTATAGGGTTATGCCGGTTACGCGACCACCTGAAGGACATGGTTTTTTTCAATTGAAGATAACATCTATTCTACAGAACCTATAGAAACACTTAGCCGTATGCATTATTGATTGTAGTTATAGATATAATAGGAATTTTCAAAAAAATTTAGAAAATATGCTTTCAGTTCACCAACTCAGCTAAGTGATCGCTAACCGGCATATACAATTTGGTGGTCGCTAACCGGCGAAATTAACCTACCTCGGCGTAAAAAGGAATTACCAGCCTCGTATCCCTACCCGTCTATATCTATTTGGCCGTGTACGTATGTACTATTAATGATGCCCTTAAGTACAGTCAAGGTCATAAACATGTATTCATTTCTTTATTTCAATGTTTATAGAATTACATTTACATTTTATCACAAAATATCTATGACATTTGATGTATGTACCATACTGAAACAATTAGGCCTAAAACACAAACTAGAATAAAAATCTTATTTACTAACTATTTATAATATTATTTCCATGGGAAATGTAAAATATACAAACGACAAAAATATACAAATATACGTTATACAATTAAAGTATGGATCGTGATTTTACAAATTAGCTTGGGTTGTACCAAATCGGCTGTAATCGGAAGTGGTGTTCGTTAAAATTTGAACACATGGTAAGTTTGAAAAGTTTCTATGGAATCATGGTAGAAAAAAAACAAGGTATGTCATTCCCGTGACAGCCCGTGACGTCAGCGTATCTTGTACGTCATCAGCATCTTAACATTGAGCTATAACCACGAACTTCGAATGTCGAACTTCATATATCTCCGTCTCTATCGCACTTATGGTTTATGGTACTCGAGCGACAGAGACGGAGATATACGAAGGTGTTTCTTTTCGCAACTAACGTTTGGCAAACTGATTCATTTCGCAACTTTTCATTTCCCAAACTGTGAAACTGTAAATATTTCAAGATTTATTTCAGGGCCATCGTGTAGAACCCCATAGGTTAGGTTAGTTTATAAAAAATCCTGAAATATTTAACAGTTTCAGAAATATTAAGAGGTTGGGAAATGAAAAGATGCGAAATGAATCAGGTTGCCAAAAGTTAGGTTGGGAAACATTAGTGAACCCATTTGTGTGCCGCCAACTTTGCACAATGGCAACATTTGTGTGACGGGAATGGGGCTGGCAACTGTCAAACTGACAGCACCAATAATGGTCCCTAAAAAAGCTAAATTTGTATGGCGGGAAGTAGTTTTTATTTATTTTTGCGAAAATGACTTAATGTTTCGTCCCGAATTGCTCTGAAGTGGGAATCCACCGTTTTCCGAAAAAGGCTAAAAATAAAAGGCTATGGATTAAAGCTATGGGGAAGATTTTTGCCTAAGAACTGTATATGGTTTCCATACAAGTTAGGGAACATCGATCCTCTGTCTCTCTCTCTCATCGTATGGAATATATAAGAGCGCCATCTACAATTAGCTTTCACCGGCCAACCCTTGGATTTTTTTTCTGCCATGAATGTATGGAAAGTTTGACAACTTTCTATGGGATGACAGCTGCCGGCGCCATATTAAACGTTGATCGGTCTGTAATCGTAACTTGGTGCAACCTGCCCTTAGTGTAGTGAATTAAGCGTATGTCGACTAAAAGGGTCCTTACGGAGCACAGGTCAAGATTCATGCAGATAAAAGCGTGTTCTCTTTTAAACCCGAGACGAGGGGTGTTTAGTTTAACATGTGTGTCTGTGGTACTGTAGCTTCCAAAAGTAGCCGAAAAAACCTCGCGTTATTAGCAAAGGGCGGACAGTGGATGCAATATACGTCAAAGTCATGTCAAACGATATACTTAATATGGATATGACTACAATTGGTTTAAAGAAGAGATGTGACTTTTACGCCTTGCAGATAAATTCACTTGACACTTTGTGCAAAAGATCGAGCCATTTGAATAGGGAACATTACTGCAATGTTCTGCCGCCAGAGTGCAGCACTATCACAATTAGTAAACAGTTTTTTTGACAACTTTGACAAGTCCTTCAAAGCTCTGGATCAAATAGGGAAGAAAATATTTCAATAAATAAAATGCGTGCTGCGTAATTGGATGCAAGAATGAAAGGCATCATTCATTTCCTAAGGAAACGATGATACGAAAACTATGGGAAGCGGCAATACGTCGTAAAGCAAAAAAAGCCCTCAGGATGCCATTTTAATATCACAGTACAACTATTTTACACACGAATGATAATAAAACGATTGTAGTTTAACGCATTTTCATCAATTGTTATCGTTTGTTAGGTTAATAAATATGACATTGTACGTCATGGCGGTTTGTTTACGGGTTTTGTTAGTGTCGCCCCCTACGCAGAGCTTTGCGTAATGTTCCCTATTATCATAAATTTGATCCAGCTCATTATCTATCCATTTACGAATTGTGATTGAATTTGCCATAATTATTTTTAATATAAATATTAAAGGAAAGGCATAAACTGGCAAGTGAAAACGTCAATGTAATTGACAAGTCTAAGACGTAATAGATATAAGCACTTAATAGTCTCAAGAGGAGATAATTTACAAGTGGCTAGTAATGTCTTAATAATCACACTTTGTTCTATGGAGGATAAAGATATTTTGTAATTTCTGATATATTTTTAATAAAATGTATAGATAAATATTGCTCAAAATTTAATATAAGGGCCTACGCTAGCTAACGCAGTTTGTACGGAGCGGGTGGACGCCTATTGAAAAATAGCATGAGCAGCGCTAAGTAACCCGCGGCGGGTGCACAGAGCGGGTACCGCTCCGTGCACCCGCGTCAGCTAGCGTAGACCCTTAGTCTTATCAATCTTATGCTTTTGTCACCCGATTGCATCCGCTGCCCGCCCTTTGGTTATTAGTGCACAAGCCCCAAGTTGTCTCACGCGCAACTCAGCGGCTGTCTCTCTCACAATGTGCATATTAGAAAAAGAAGGGTAGATTAGATTTATCTCGCGTCACATCGCGGCGTCAGTGGTGCTAGCATGTCTAAACACACAATATAGTGCAATATTTTACATTACGATTAAAATCAGTTAACGATTCTGATGAGCTACTAGTAGATGTCTTGATAACAGGTTTGCGACTGATTATACTAGACAAACTATTCATTTAGCTACTGAACTTTGAACAAGCACCGCACCCTGTCAGCCAATCTGGAATTAAACAATGTCCCGAATTATTACCGCCATTGTTCTCGGACGCTCTTGCAGCGAGCAAAGGGATTTAGTCTCGTCAATTAACGAATTGTACATACCGAGACTTAAATAAAAATTATTATCTAGGTTTGAAAAGTCTATGTTTAAAATGCCATACTTATACAGGGTGACTGGTAATTCGACCTATTCCTTGAAAGGGGTTATACTAGAGCTAATTTGCAACAATTTATGTCCAGTCAACCAGGGGTCGAAACTCGCTGGTTTCCGAGATATTCGAGTTTTTAGTTTGTATGAAAAAAAATCTCCTTGCAGCCTTAAGCTGGTGATTGTGACAAAAGTACTTCCATTTGGATGGTAAAAAAACATTTTTGTCACAGTCAGCACTTTAAGGCTGCAAGGCGATTTTTTTTTCAAACAAACTAAAAACTCGAAAAATTAAAAAAAATCGTGTTTTGACCCCTGGTTGACTGGACATAAATTGTTGCAAATTAGCTCTAGTATAACCCCTTTCAAGGAATAGGTCGAATTACCAGTCACCCTGTATGTATACAGTCGCCGGCATCAATATATGATGAATCAAAGGCCGCAAAAACATCTGACACGCTCTTACGGCTCTAGGAATAGAGTTGCCATCAGCGGCGCTACCACGAACTTCGAATCTTGAACTTCGTATATCTCCGTTTCGGTCGCTCGCGTACCATAAACCATAAGTGCGATAGAGACGGAGATATACGAAGTTCGAGATTCGAAGTTCGTGGTAGCGCCGCAGATATATTTGCGGCATTTGTTCCATCATATATTTATGCCGGTGACAGGTACAGCACGGGCTTCTTGACTCAGTAAGTTTTGCCACTGAATAATAGACTAAGCTTAGACTGCCGTAAGGTTCCTTTTAGTTCGGCAACAGATTGTGTATAAAATGATGAAATTGATTGACTGTTAAGTGATGTTGAGTTTTGTAATAAATAATTTTAGTTACCCAGAAAAGCGTTTTATTTATATCATATAAGTACATTCATATTTCTTAGTTGAACTATCTCTAGCATAGTAAAATACCACTATGGCAGAGGTACGTAGTTCAACTCATCCTTGCGCGCGGCTGAACTAAAAGTGTGTGCTACAATTTAAAAAAACCGGCCAAGTGCGAGTCGGACTCGCGCACGAAGGGTTCCGTACCATTATCTATAAAAAACTATTTTATTCTGTGTTTTTATATACATCATCTGTGAAATTTTCAGCTGGAAATATAACGGTATCAGTGAGATACAGCCTGATCACAGACAGACGGACAGCGGAGTCTTAGTAATAGGGTCCCGTTTTACTCTTTGAGTACGGAACCCTAAAAAGATATGTATTGCCTGTATTTTAGTGCCTCATTCCAACTAGAGTAAGTTATTGTAATAAATTGCTGTGTGTGTAATGGCTTTAAGAATGTATTAATACTTATTACATTTATTTTATCTCTCATATTAATGAGACATTAATTACATCTCGTTTCATTTGAGGACAGTATTTTTATAACCAGTATTTACTTTCTGACCGCACCTTATCTTTGCACCATACACTAGCACTTGAGTTCACTGGAAAAAGACGAGCAGTAAATACGTACTGTAGAAGGTTTGTCGTTGTTTATCTTCTCAAAGTATTGATATGCGTCTCATACAATTCTTTACAGGAGTTAATACTATCCCTTTATATAAATATAAATGTCGTAAAGGCTTTTCCTTTCTTAACTGATAATATTATTGTGAGCAAAATACAGACAATAATACATTGTTTAACAAGGGGCGTATGAGGAATAAAATAAAATAAAATAAATAATATAATATAATAATCTTTATTTCATTACAACAGAAGTTATTGGTACAAAGAAGTGTGGTTGAAACTAGTCACATAGTTATCTTTTGTAATTTAAATTATTGGTGCAGAATGAAGTCCTTTACTTCCCGTACTAGTTAAGAACTGTATCACGGTGAAGTAAGATTCGTAAGAAGAAATAATAAAATATTGCAAACGAGAGTGTACCAGAAGCCCGACGCCGTAAGGTGGAGGGCTTTTGATGACTCGAGTTTTTCATCACATTTGCGAGGAAATAAATAACCACAAAAGACAGAAAAAACTTATGTTTTATACAAGCGCATCAATCAAATGTTGACGAAATTGACAACTTCACTTCTAGATCAGTGCGAGTGGAGGGTGGAGCTTCAATATTTCAACCAATCACGGAGCATGGAGCATGTGGTTCTTGCAGGGCATGGCCTGCTCGATTTTATTTTCCAACCAATCACAGAGCAGAATTCTTGCCGTCCAGATTTGCTTCCCGTTTACCGCTAGACCATTATTTCCCGCGGGAACAATTTAGGCCATTATCCTTCTGTATACAGGCAAGGAATAACACCATTTATGAGCAAGTGTGATGAAGAGCAACATTTAACTAACTTATATGATATTCGCGGTTTGTGCTGATGTATATGGCAACATGTACTATTAACTGTCAGTGTGACAGTATATTTATTTAAATCTTTGTTTACACATGCCAAAGCCACGTTGCAGGCAATATTGATAAAAGCGCCATCTCTGGCCGAGTAGCCAAACAGTTCAAGCTCAGAGTTGTCATCATTACATAATAGATTTTGGGAATGCGATGCGAATATGTATTTGTAATCTTGCTTGTAGAATTACTGAGTTTTGCATAATGTAAATGAAATTAAACTTTTAAATAATATAATAAAAGAAAAATATGGATTTTGACATTTATTTATGTTTAAGTCTGGTATCCCTAATCGCAAAAAAGCACCCCCTAGCGTGCGAAAACCAAAACCTTCCTTTTGTCTCCTTCAATCCAATATGGCGGTAAACGATGTATGAAAGGTGCAGAATGTTATGATTTGAAACGAATAATAAAAATAGTAAAAAACCAACGAAATCCGTGAAAGAAGCGCTTCGACCGGTGTGCTAACGACAAAACACTGTTTATAATACAAACAGATTAATAAAAAGTTACGTGTGTGTGAAAAAACGTGTTATTTATATTTGAAAAATATTTTTTTTCTGTGTGGGTTTTCGCTAATGCATCACGGTGTATTGCTATGTGAGAGAAAACGTAGATATGTCTACCGATGCTGATAAGGATACGGTATGGCCGAGTGTTAGTGCGGATCCGAGTGGCGGGGTCGAGGCCTCGGCCGAACAAGCCACGAAAAAGAAGAAATCTTCTCGTAAAGTCTGCTTTCCTGATGAGGAGCACCTCGTCACTCAATATTTCGAGCCTGCGAACCCTTGGCAGAATGGTAAGTCTTCGATTTTGGCAATGGATCAAACTTTTGTGTACATTATATTTCCTTGTTTTGGTGGGGATTTGTTCTCTTTGTTGCCTCTGATTTAGCTAATGTAAGTTAGAAATCTTACACGGAACATATAACTTGCCTTGTTACACCTTTCTTGTTTTGAAATCTCTTTTGTGAACACACCGTTCCCCATATCAAACAGAAGTTAAACATATACAACTTATCCCAATAAGAAAAAAACCAATCAAAGTAAACAAACAAAGACATAATTATAAAATTCAAATGATTCCATATTAATTTCGGTCTCATTACTCATTAACAACAAAGTTAGGTTTAATTTTTATCTTCAAGGTATTCAAAGAAAATACACAAATTTTACAGCCTATATGTTGGTATGGAAATCCACACACACATACATACATTTATGTTTAAGTGAAACATTACACTAAAAAGTATATGTATTGTCTGCCAAGTTTAACTTAAATGCCAATAATTTTGATACATTAAAAACCCCCCCTGGTTTTCATTGGGGGTTATAATTGTAAAACAATAATAACTGATTGACAGTCAGATTTAGGTTATTATTGTCCCTTTAATCCTAATAGGATTTCGGAGTATTTCAAATTAATAATTTTGTACAGTCAGCCTTAAACACTTTTACATTATAATCTGAGAATTAGGGAATTTCATTAATGAGTTAGAGTTTACCTTAAAATCATATATTTAGGATGCTGCTAAACATTGAATGCTGTAGTCTTCAATTTCAAGGTCATCTTTTGATTACCCAGTTTCTACATTCTTAAGCCTCTGATAGATGGTCGTCAACACACCCCTTCGACCGAGCGACCTTGGTCCGCACCAACCGTGTAGGCAGTTGTTTGCAGTAAAATGTCATACTACAGCGGTCGGTGCCGACCAAGGTCGCTCGGTCGGAGGGGCATGTTGGCGACCGTCTAGCAGAGGCTTTAGGAGTTACTATCAAACAGTGATTAGTATGGTATTGGGGGTGACAGTTTTGTTATACTAAGATTATGACAGCTATTCTATCAAATTCATCCTGGCATCTGTGTGAGAATATTTTTTTGACAATATAACCTGTCGCAATCTTAAGACATATTTTCTAACGTCTATACTATATCATGGATATCTGAGTCTGCTATCCGAATACCAATCAATTTCAATTCAATTTCATTTATTCAAGATAACAAAGATCTCATTTTTGTTAGTATGCACTGGAAACAATAAAACTTAAAAACTATGTTAGAACTTAAAAACTAAATTAGATTTTACAAGATTAACTATGTGCACCAATATGGGGCAACAAACATGATCAGCAATCATTTTCAAAATGCTATTTGGGCTTCTCCTCCTCCTAATCAGCAAAGACGCCGCCTTTTGGCGCATAATTGCTGCAAAGCCATCGGTGTGTGCCTCTGCGAACATCGAGGAGGCGCTGCAAAGCCCCAGCAACATTCTGAAAGCGTTGTTGTACTGTACCTTCAGAGCGTTGTATGATTTTTGGGTATAGCTAACCCACAGGCTGCTTGTGTAAAAAGATGAACAATGAATAGGTCCTTTTCTGTATAGTCTCATAGAAAGTAAGGCAAGGTCTAATATGCACTAGATGCCGGTTCACTCTTACCTTAAAGACATGAAGGTTATAAGTTTCCGGAAACACAGATGCCTTGACAGGACAGTAGGAAAGAACAGTAATAGTAAAGATGAGGTAATAAACAATCTTATGCCAATCAAAATATATCCCTTGTAAGCCCTCAGATTCAGATTCTTTATTGGTAAAATTAAAAACATTAGAAGTCATAATATCAATTGTTATGTTATGTTATAGCCTTTGTTCCTGACATCCAAATGTTGTAATTTCTTGTTTTATTTGGTTTCTTTATTTATTTTGGGTGTCCACCAGTCGGCAAAGGCCTCTTCCAGCCTTCTCCACTCATGTCTGTCTCTGGCAACCCTGCTCCATAATATCAATTAACTTAGTAGTACATAGTACAACAGTACAATTTATAGATTTGGGTCAATCAACTTTTTCTTGTTGTTATTCTGTCCTGGTAAGCCAAGAGTGACAGACTTTCTTATAAAAAATACTATAAACTGGACTCCTCTATCATGCGCCACCTTGGAATGGGTTTACCAATATAACAAAAACACGTTTTTAGTGGATTTAAACCCCATAAAATATTCGTTTTAAAGGGTGACCCAGGAGACGTAACCATGGCAACGAGCAACAAGAAATAGTTGATTGACCCATTTACATCATTACAGTTTCACTACAGTTTGACAAACTACTACAGTACAATGATCACATTGTAGAAATTTGTTTATGTTGTAGCATGCCATATTAATGAGCAAGTCATTCAGTTTTTTAATAAAAACACATTGTTGGTCTAGCTTTTAATGTCTAGAGGTACACCGTTATATAGGCCCTATAAGACATTAGCCATTGGATGAGCATATGCTGCCATAGGCAGTCTCGGTGAGGTTGTGGAGAATGTCATGATCTTGCCAGACAAAGAATGAATTACTTTCCACCAAAGGAATTCAAGGTGCGCCTGGTGAACTGCATCATCCGTTTGGTGGAAATGATGGAGTGGGCTTGGGAGCAGGCATAAAGGAGAGGGCTAATGCACGAAATATCCCACTGGGTCGAAGTGCATCCGAAAGGGCCCTCATCTAGATAAAATAAGATAAGAGGTGGTTGGTGGTGGTGAGGTGCTTGATCGAAGCACATCCACATGAAGCTAACTATTTTAAAGTTTTACCACAGATAAAAGTTATAATTTATAACCTATTTGAATTTATTTCTAGCCTTCCTTTTGTTAAGGTCGAAACGCACAGACAGCGGTGGCGGTGCGGCGCGGAGGCGGTACTGGTTGCATTAGATAAAAAGGTCCGAACAGAATACCGCGCCGCACCGCGTCCCGCCGCAGTATTCTGTGCGGACCCTTTCATATTAGCTCGAACATTACAACCGGTACCGCCTCCGCACCGCACCGCACCGCACAGCGCCGCCACCGCTTTCACCGCCGTGCGTTTCGGCTAGATCAAGAAATCACCTTTAAAAATTTACTTAGCAATTTGGTCTAATTGAAACTTGTCTGCAAATAGCACCAGTTTCATCTAACTCTCACTAACGGCAAGTTACATCAACTTCCACCGGTCCACGTTAAATATAGCGCCAGCATTTGTCATTACATAGAAACTTGTCTAACGTTCCATACATTCAGATTTTAACGAACACTACTTACGAATACAGACGATTTGGTGCAACACACCCTAAGTGGTTAAGTTAATCATAAGTATGATATAGTAGGGTGGGCAGCTTGACAGGTCCAGTAAATGGAGACGAGAATTGAAATCAGATCTTCAATATATAAACTTTTTTTTTCTTTGTTAAATCTGCAAATCAGTCTCCCAGAATATGATCAGATTAGTTGAATGGAGGATGGCGGGTCGTAGATTCAACCGTGATAGTTAGACAGTTGAAAATTTCACAGATGATGTATTTCTGTTGCTGCTATAACAACAGATACTAAAAACTAAAATAAAAAAAAAAAACTTATACAATCTTACACAAATCGACCTAGTCCCAAACTAAGCAAAGCTTGTACTATGGGTACTAGACGACGATAAACATACTTATATAGATAAATCAATACATCTATACATAGAAAACACCCATGACTCAGGAACACATATTTGTGCACATCACACAAATAAATTCCCTTACCGGGATTCGAACCCGGGACCTCCGGCTTCGTAGGCAGGGTCACTACCAACTAAGCTACAGGGGGCTCCCATACAACAAACGTGATTTTTTTGCCGTTTTTATAGATAATGGTACGGCTACGGAACCCTTCGTGCGCGAGGTCCGACTTTTGGCCGGTTTTTGTATGAACTGCTTTGATGCAATTCGGTCAACTTAAACAATCTTAACTATGAGCGATGGCTGAGATATGCGTCATTCTCGTGATTGGGTGCTGTTTGTGGAGTCCGGTCTGTTCATGCTTGCAAGGGCATAGTAACTACCTAAATACTAGTGTTATTATCATTATTTTGAGGAGAGACATCATTCTGTTCTTGACACGTTTTATTATCTCTGTTCATCTCTGACAATACATTAATGTTCCTTTATTTCTGTTTTAACGCTTAGATACAGTATACATCTCTAAGAACATTAGAATAATTATTAATTGTATTTGGACGCTCAAGTCCGGTGAGTATTCGTTTAAACGTATAAATACAACATTTTGTATGTGCCACTATGTGTATGTTAAGATGTATACTGCAAAAAAACGTGCAGGACAATGCCGTGTGAACCTAGGCTTAATGTCTTATCAGCTGTCTCCTGCATCTATGTGTATGTAGTTAATCAACAAATGATCCCAACAGACATAACATAATGATGTTACAATCATATCAGTGCATAGTGTAGCATCCAGTATCATTGTTATTGCAATTGCAACTGTTTTTTGTAACATTAAGTTTCATTATAGATTGACTGCAAACATATAGTTGCCACAAGTGGCCAGTTCTAATATTTTTCTATAAAAACTTATCCAAATTACATATATAAGGTCTACAGGCAACCCTGTCAGCGTTTGCCAAGAGGCAATACAATACAATATCGTCACATTTATACAATAAATTAAATAAAACTATCAATATTTACCCGATGCAATTACGAAACTGTAAAGAAAAAATCACACTTACTTATGAAGACACTGAATCTTTATTAGTTTAAGCATGAAAACGTGTGTTTTAACGCTTAAAATAATAAACAAACTCGCAAACACTCACTCACAAACACACACACACACACACAAACACATACACGCACAACACACACTAACCTAAATTAAAAATAAATTGTTTTTAGCTTGTAGTAAATGTAAACGAATCAATGAATGTAATGTTATTAAAATCGTATCTACTAGACTATATTATAACTTATAACCATGGTGCATGTGGACGAAGGGCGGTGCCTCCCAACACAAGTATTGCCATACTTACCGGGAGACGCCAGCCGCGAATGTACTTTTACCTACTTTAGTATGATACCAATACATATTTTTGTTTTTTTTTTTTTGTCAGTGAGATTGAAACTGTACAGTCGCCATCACATACATCGGTACACTATAGGTGTTCAAAAATATCGGCACATGCACCCTAATGCCTTGAAAATAGAGGTGTGTTCCGATGTTTGGGACGTGCTTGTTTGCTCTGATGCATGTGATGGCGACTGTACTAGCTTTGTAAGTTTATATGTTTCGGGTAATCTCCGGAATCGCTTAGGCCCAAAACAGATGGTGAAACGCAACTGCAACTTCTAGTTACTTTTGAGTTTATGCCATAGACCAGAGAGACCAGAGACCACACATGATGCGACCGGTTTGAAACGCAGAAAACCGGTTTCAAAATGGTGGCGTAATGTGTGGTCTCTCAAAAGGAGGCTATGGCATAAACTCAAAATTCAAAAGTAACTAGAAGTTGCAGTTTTTTTTTTTGGTCTGGCCTTTGAGTTTGTCACTTTTTAGTACCAACCAGGGGACACGTGCAGGGTTGTGGTAGGTAGCTCCTGCGGACGCAAGTGACTGTTGTCCCCCCCCCCCCCCCTTTCACCGTTTGTTTTGGGCCTTATCCGATTCCAAAAATTCTTTCATCTGCGTGTAAAATGGACTTTCTGGATGGTTATAGGCTATATTTTATCCTGTGGGTTTGCCTGCGTTTTCTACAGTACGCGGGCGAAGCCGCGCGGGAAGCTAGTATAGGTATATAGTGAAGTGACAAGGTCCTAACTTCCTAAGAGACATATATAATGGTCGATGATACAACCATGTGTCAGTTAATGTAAACAACTGATAGTGTCAGCTCTCAGCTGTCTGTGTTGTTATCAGCGGAACAGTGCAAATATTTAGTATTGCTTCCTTATAAACTGGCAATACTAGTGTTCGCCCGCGACTTCGTCTGCGAGAATTCCCGTCAACTTACAATCTCAATTGGGTATTTGACAACAGTGAAAATAAATTGTTTTTTCATTAACAACAGATAAACATTACGAAAATACTCGGACAGTATCAAGGTTGAAAATGAAAATGAAAATATATTTATTGTAGAATCAGTACATCAGCTTATTTAAGTAATACATCATGATAGATAGAGTGCACTATTTTTAGATAAGCCTAGGAACGGTGTCCTGTGCCCTGAACTAGGTAAACCTGTCTTATAGGGAACAGGGGAGTTCTAATGCTCATTATGAGATCGCTACTACTTACATTGGTACTGAGGGAAAGAAATAAAGGATTTCTTTTATATTAAAATTTACATGCAGTTTTTTTTTTTTTTTATTGCTACGTGGTGTAACTAATTTAATTGTAACTGTGTGTGTGTGTGTGTTTGTGTGCGTGTTTGTGTGAGAATGAAAGAGAGTGGGCATTGATGGATCAATTGTTTACTAATATTTGTGTAAGGGGTTATTATTTTACAGTTGCGAGAATTTTTTCAGTTTCAAAATAATCAAGGGACATAGACCATTTTCGGATAGATTTTGTTAAGTTATATTTACTACACTGTCTGATGTTTAAATGTTGGTTGATTCTATTGTAAAGAAAAGGTGCAAGGAAATTAAATTGTCGTTGATAAAAGGCGGTGTTGTGTGCGACTGGGCTAAAAATTTGGAATTTTCTACGGTCTTCAAGACGTTTATTTGCGTATGCACTAAGTGTGTTTGTAGCTTTATGTTGTTTTAGGCAAACTCGTTCAATGTACAGTTGTCGGACTGTTAGCACCTGCGCTATTGAATATAGTGTTCGCGTTTCATTTATGTTTGCTATTTTAAGATTTTAAAATTCATAAAACTAACAATAAGGACGTTGTTTGATTGTGTTGTGACGTCACCACATAGTAATCCCTAAAAATTCCACATTAACGGAGCGTTTTTGACGATTCATAAAAAGAAGCTGATTTGACTTTTGTCAAATACCGAATTTCATCCCATTATGTATGTATGTAAATAACTTTATTTTACACAAGACACAGGTAAAAATACAGACAATAATTTACTTTAAAAACAAAGTTTAAACCGACTTCAATTCAGTACTTCGCCAAGCCACATGGTACATGAAAATTTCCACATTTCCTTTCCAATTTACCACATGAACTGCTTTCCGAGAGCAAATGCGTTGATTATTACAGAAAAAACCCATGTCGCTATATGTGGGCTGATAATATTTATGGAGTTCCGTCGATTCCTCAAGGATCTCAGAATTAACACTTCATTAGTTGCTACTTCAACGGAATCATGTCAGAATCTTTGACGTACTTTACATGTTTGAGGAGTTCCATAAATCATCTGTGGTCCTCATCGTCAGTTCCACTTCACCAAAACTATGATTTCCGAGGGTAAATACACAAGTTGTAATAGAAAATACCTGAATCACTACACGCGTGCCTATAAAATTTGAGGGTTGCCCTCAATTTCCCTGGTTCCCATCATCAGATCCTAAATTGGTGACAATGGGACCACCTCGGGAGTATACTCTTTCGAATAAAAAAATAATTTTAAGAGTGGGGGGTCGCGAAATATTTTCTTACTGTAGGGGGGTCGCGCCATGAAAAAGGTTGACAAACACTGCATTAGGGGATGCCTTCGGGATAAAAAGTTATAAAATATTTCTAGATGCCAAATCTCATCTTTATCCGTTTAGCCGTTTGTCCGTGATTGATTAACAAACATACAAGAAGCCAAACTAGACTAGTAGAATTTGCTGTGTCCACAGCTCCGCCTACGCCTGCGTGGGATACGGTCAGCCCCCCTTCCTCCCCCAGGGGGTAAATAAAAATAAATTGCCTATGTCTATTCCTAGGGCTTAAGCTTTTTACACGCCAAATTTCATCACAATTGACACTTATAACTCTCGCGCATTGTACACATATTTTAATGTTTCATCCGGGTCTAACCCGGGTCCGGGTTATCTGCGACCATGACCGGTGCAACCCGTGTCGAAACGTCAGAAATAAAGGTAAATAAATATCGCGTTAGACCCGGATTAAACATTATTTTAAATATTCATCACAATTGGTTACTGTAGTTTAAACGTGAAATTAAAAAGTACCAGACACACAAGTTACTTTCGCATTAATAATATTAGTAGGAGATATTAGTAGGTAATTATAATTAGGTATATAATATTAATATTGGAGACTGGTCTGAAAAACCGACCTACACTTTTACTATTAGATGCTGGGATTAATTTTTACGTAATTTGTCATAAATATTTGCGGAAAATCTTACACAAATCGACCTAGTCCCAAACTAAGCAAAGCTTGTACTATATATGGGTACTAGACGAAGATAATTCAATTCAATTAAATTCAATTCATTTATTTATTCAGATTACAAAGATCCATTATTTGTTAGTAGTATCCTTAAAAAGACTATGTTAGTACATACACTATAAATATAAATAAACAAAAACTAAAAAATTAAGCTTTGCACAGCTCACTTCACTGAGTACGGCGCATGTAGCCGACTACAATGAAGTAAGTAGGGACAGTCCAATCTGTCCCCTATCATCCTTAAGATGTTGTTGGGGCTGGCGCGCACCCGACGCACCAGGGATGCAGCTCTCTTGCGCATGGTGGTATAAAAGCAATCCACTCTCGCTTCCGCAAACATCCCTGATGCGCTACAGAAGCGCGGCAGCCCCACCATCACCCGGAACGCGTTGTTGTACTGGACGCGGAGGGACCCGTAGGCCCGTTTTGTATAATCACGCCATAAGCTGCACGAGTACATGGAGGTAAAGGTAAACATACATATAAATAAAAACTTAAATAGATAGAAAACATCCATGACTCAGGAACAAATATTCGTGCTAATCACACTCATAAGTGCTCTTACCGGGATTCGAACCCAGGACCTCTTGCTTCGTAGGCATGGTCACTACCAACTTGGCTAAAGCGGTCGTCATGATAATCATTATCATCATTAACCTCCAACGAAAACGAGTTTATAACTTTGACAAGTTTATCTGTGCGTGTCCGTGGCATCGTAGCTCTCAAACGGATGAGCCGATTCTTCCGAAAGTATCTGTCGAGCTAGTCCTTAGCTATGTTTGTTGTGTAGGATATTTATAATAAATAAATAAATAGTTTCTGTCAATCATAAAATTTTTGGTACAAGCTTTTATTGCCGACTGTACTTTTCTGTATACCGTCATCAACATCAACAACTCATTGAGATCGAGACTATTCTTTTTTTTTTTTTTTTTCTCTTTATTAAATAAAAAGGGTTTGTTCAAAACTGAACATGCCACCCTTATTGTGACTTCACTACAAATTCACTGTTACTTATTAATCTTATTATCTACGCTTAATACCTACGTTGACAATTTCAATTAACTTTCTCGCCTTCCTTGATTGTGGGAAGGCTAGGATAGTGTTAATGACTCCTAAATCATATAGATCACAATTGTACTTAGCTGTGAAATCTCGTCTCTCAGTTCCATTCCGGACACATTCTACCATGATATGGAACGCATCTTCTTTCACTCCACATTCTGTGCATTTTGGGGTCTGGGTCTTGCCCATAATAAAACCAAAACTGTTCAAAGGAATGTGTCCTGATCGCAGTCTAAGAGACGTTACAACATCCAATCTATCCATGCCAATCCCTACAAACCAAGGAATACGTAACAAATTAGGTTGTATAGTCCGATACCAGATACCCTTGCTCAGTGACCTTTCGTCAAAATATTCTTTCCATTTATCGAAGCATTTCTGTTTCACCAAATATAGAAGATCGTTATGACATGGCAAGCAATTTGTACGAATTCCATCACTTGCCGCCTCCTTGGCAAGGCGATCCGCTTCCTCATTTCCCGGTAATTCAATATGTGTGTGCTTACGGTCTACAAACTTGAACAACTTTAGTACTATAATATACTGTATTCATGTGACTAGTACTAATGAAACCTAGTTAATGAATAATGAATGATAGCGTGGTTTGATTTAGCTGCGAGACAGCGCGTCGGCACGCATTGTTGGCACCGTATCAAACTATAGTCGCTGCATTGTGGATTGGTTAGTGCAAAAAACTGCAAGCTTACATTAGTCACTTAAAAATCCTACAATTGCGACATACTCAGTACAATCGAGTGGATGGAGTACAATGGAGGAGTGTACTAATAGGTATGTCTTCCAAAATATATAATTTCTTACCAGATAGCCTAAATAAATTTATTAAATCAATGTTTAAAAACAAATTGAAATTAAAACTTTTAGAGAGAGCATATTACACCATTGATGAGTTTTTTTAGATACATGTTTCCTAAATAAGTAAAATATGTAAAAAAATATATAAGAATGTCTTCTATATAATATGTAATTTTAAAATGTTTAAGTACATTTAATGCTCATAAAAATGTGTGTTATACCCTATCTGGTTAGATACCTAATTAACTAAATGTAAACAAACAAAACAAAAGTGACTTGGTCATTCCACCAATCATAGCATCCTTTTGTATCTATGGTATTATCTTATTGGCTGAATGACCAAGTCACGTGGTTATTTTTGTTTACATAGAAACCGGTAGTGTCGCTGCGACACGTCGTCTGTTGCTGCTGTTTGCGGTCGGGTTCCAACTTGTACGGTCAACCAATTTGATTACTAGGTCATCATAGACACCAGGGAAGGCGACTATCGTCCTAGGACGTGCCAAATGTGGCGAGGCGCGAGGGGGGCTCCAGTGCGTTCAGAATAAATGTACTAATAATAATTCATTCGTTGACTAACACGCTGCAGTGTACCTAAACTAAGACATACTTACCTTAATGTAATATTATTATATATAATGTTATTTAAGATCTAAAAAATTTACATGTAAAACTACGTTTTATCTATACATATAATAAAGCTGAAGAGGATCGAAAGTCTGTACATGAAAGATATTCGAAAAAAAATTGGCTAGGGATACTTAGAATCGATAACAGAACACGTTCCAACAGTTTTTAGAATTTTTGTCTGTTTATCTGTTTGTCTGTTTATGTGACCGCGCATCACGTGAAAACGGCTGAACAGATTTAGATGAAATTTGGTAAAAAGATAGTTTGAGTCCTGGGGAAGGACATAGGGTAGTTTTTATCTCGGAACTCAACCCTTATGGGGATGAAATGGGGGGTGGAAATTTGTATGGAGCTACTTAAACCGCTGCACTGATTTGGATGAAATTTAGGATATAAATAGTTTGAGTCCCGGGGAAGTGTATAGGATAGGTTTATCTCGGAAATCTTCCCCTTAGGGGGTAAAACGGGGGTGAAAAATTGGATGTAACCCTTTTCGATAAAATTTGGTTTAGAGGTAGTTTAAGTTCTGGAAAGGACATTGGATAGTTTTTATCCCGGAAATCTTCCCCTAAGGGGGTGAAATGGGGGGTGAAATTTTGGATGGACTCCGTTTAGATCAAATTTGGTATAGATATAGTTTGAGTCGCGGAGAATGACAACGGATAGTTCGAATCCCAAAAATGATCTCCTAAGGGGATGAAATAGGGGTGAAAATGTGGATAAATCCCATTTTGTTAAAATTTTGTAAAGAGATAGAAGGAGTCCCAGGGAAGGACACTGCATAGTTTTTATCCTAAAAAATCATCTGAGGGGGTGAAATGAGGGGTGAAAATTTTCAATTAGATGACATTTGGTATGGAGATAGTTAGTCCTGGGGAAGGACATGAAATAATTTTAAGTCCAGAAATCATCTAAGAGGTGAAATGGGGGATAAAAACTTGGATGGAACCCATTTAAGGTATAGCGAGTTGGAGTCCTGGGGAAGGACATAGGATAGTTTTATCCCGAAAATCATCCCTCAAGGGGGTGTAATTGGGGGTGAAAATTTGTTTGTAACTATACAACCCATTTAGATAAAATTTGGTATAGAGGTAGTTAGTAGGCGCGGCGTAGTTAGACCCCCCGCAAGGTGGACTGATGACCTGGTAAAGGTCGCGGGAGTCCGCTGGATGCGGGTGGCGCAGGATTGGTCACTTGAGAACTCTTTGGGGGAGGCCTATGTCCAGCAGTGGACGTCTTTCGGCTGACATGATGATGATGATGATGATAAAGATAGTTTGAGTCTCGGGGAAGGACATAGGATAGTTTTTATATCGGAAATCTACCCCTAAAAGGTAAAAGGGAAATGTAGGGTGAAAGTTTGTATCGAGCTACGATATAAACGAGTTCTACGCAGACGAAGTCGCGGGCAAAAGCTAGTAAAGGAATAAATGTAATGAAATGTAATGAGATCCTGGAGACCTCCGCATGAGAGCGCAGATACCGGCCGCCGTGGAGGTTTTAGTGGATATAAACACCACATATAACCTAGTCATCCCCCGATGATTGGGTACCTGGTTCGCAAATTTCCTCCACGAAAAAAAAAAGGCCATCGTAGAACCTTGCCGTTGTAAATGCTATGTCAATACGGGTTACTAGGATCGCGTCTCTATGTAGCTGTTAAAATGACGGTGGCCTCGGGATCAAATTGGTTGACTGTACCTTTAGGCGTGACGGGTGAAGTGAGGCGCATTTGACGACCGCTTTAGCCTAGTTGGTAGTGACCCTGCCTACGAAGCAAGAGGTCTTGGGTTCGAATCCCGGTAAGGGCATTTATTTGTGTGATGAGCACGAAGTTCCTGAGTCATGGATGTCTTCTATGTATTTAAATATTAATTTCTCTATATAAGTATCTATGTCGTCGTCTAGTACCCATAGTACAAGCTTTGCTTAGTTTGGGACTAGGTCGATTTGTGTAAGATTGTCCGCAAATAATTATTTATTTACGTAAAGAATATCAGTCCAGAGCGCCCACCTAGGATTCCTGGCAGTGAAAGTGTGTGTGTGTGGGAGTGCACGAGCCAATTCAAATCAACCCGACTATCAGCAATAATCACCTTAACACTAAAAGGTGCCAAAACACCTCTACACGGGAATATAGGAAAATGCCACGATTTCTCCTAAATATAAGTTTTCGAGTTGGATGCACTTCACAAGCGTGACACCTATATACACTTGAGATTATTGCAGTTGGCCGAATTGCATCAAAGTAGTCCATACAAATGCAACTCTACCGCCCATGGTAGAAGATTCCAATTGCAATAACAGATTTATAAAACCCGGCAATATTAAATAAGATTATTTACCATACATTGTGTGGGTTTTCGGCTGACTCCATCATATATTTAGCAGACTTAGCTGCAGTTGTCTCATTCATGAGAAGATGCTTGTGCCTCAGAATAAATAATAGTCATTTTGTATAGAAGTTCTTTCTAACTACTCACTTGCTTGGGGCAACCACAGATGCCGACTTCGCGCAACTGATTCTGGCAACTCTGGTTGCTAAGCGAAGTATGGGCTGCTATGGGGGCGTCCATTAATTTTCAACTTCTCAAAAACGGCGGAACCGATTTTGTTGATACGTAGCTAAGATTCATCTCGATACCGTCAGCTTTCGGACAAAAAACCGCATTAAAATTCGTCCATTCGTTTAGGAGCTACGATGCCACAGACGAACACAGATATACACAGACACGTCAAACTTATAAACACCCCTCTCTTATGCGTCGAGGTTTAATAAAGGGTCGGCAACGCACGTCAGGCCGCAAGTAACCATAAGCTGTCTATTTACCTTCCGGCATGCCGTGCCGTTTGCCAGCCGTGGTATTAAGAGGATTGTGAACCTGTAAATTTTCATACAAAAAGCGATAACGTTTTTCACCCCGTAAACATTGACCGATTTTTATAATTTTTGGACATTTTGTAGATATGGTGAAATATAAGGTCTGTACGTTTTGATTTTTAAGAAATATTGCTTACGTTAAAAGTTATTAGCATCTAAAAATCTATATTTTTGACTTCAAAACTTTGTCTATCTTTTTATTTTTTTTAAATTAATCTAAACTGATTTACTAAAAAAGGAAAACGTACAGACATAGATTAAAGTATACTTAATCCAATCATACCAAAATTATTTAATTTCATTAAGGTTTAGGGGGGTAAAAACGTTATCACCCGAAACCATATTTCAACAAGAAAATGTAGGCAATTACCTCCAGGACTTGCAGCTCTCTCTATCGCACGATACGGGTCGGGAGGCAGAGCGGTGTGAGACAGATAGATTTTTTTAAATACCTACTCGCGCCGCGTATCGACACTTCACAATCCTCTTAATAAAAAGGCAAAACCCATACACCACGCCCACAAGCTATATCTATTTTATATCTATGTATAAAACGTACTAATCAACCATTCTAGTTATCACCAGTTACGATAAGTATTATCTGCCGAATTAATCTACTATAACGTAGAGGCATGTTTGATGTTATTTTCTATATTAATAGGTAATTTCCGGGATCATTTACGTTTGGATGTTCATGCATTTTCGGCTCGGACAGACAGCACCCGTCGCGGGCGCGCGGCGGGCGCGCTGCGCGACATTTCCATACATGCCCTATTTGACCACGCTAACGGTTTGTATGGCAATTTCGTATAGGCATCTTATCCTCTTTTTGGGTCCCGCACCTCGAAAAGAAAAAGCGGAACCCTTATAGGATCACTTTGTTGTCCGTCCGTTCGTCTGTCAAGACCCGTTTTCTCAGGAACGTGAGGTATCAAGCTGAAATTTATATATATATATTTTTTAATTTTTTTTAATTTATTTCTTACTCAACAAAAATTACGATAAACTTAATCTAAATCTTCGCCAATCTGCATAACAGTTTGTTGGCGAATATACACTCTTTATAATTATATTTTGGTATATATATTATGTGTACAATCTACATATGATTTTATTTTTTATGCTTACTATTATTAGCGGTAACAAGGAATAGCAAGTGATGTAAACATGTAAACAAGTCTTTCATCATAATTACCTACGGAGCCTCAGCCTTTCCTACCCTCAATGACAAAAAAAACTTGTTTACATTTACACTAACTTCGATTGGATCTCCTTATGACTATGTTATTTTTATTTTATATTCCTATAACTATCTAACTACCTATTTTTTAAAAGGAAGGCATCCATTAAACATGTTTTCAATTTAGATTTAAATATATGTATAGTTTTGCAGTCGTCCTCCGCAATGGTATTATTAAATATACGTGGAACGAGGTACTTTCTACCTATATCAAATACTCGGGTCTACTGTCCCTTGGAGCTGTGAAAAAAACAAACTTCTAAGCCAACGAAATCGAAAGATACAGCCGTTTATGCCGCAAATTTTCGAAACTCGCAACGGAATCAAAACCTACACGGTACTTCCCGTGAACTCAGAATCTTGAAATTTGGTTATAGCACAGATAAAGGAAAAATTGCGAAAACCGTAAATTTTTAGTTACATCACTGAAAAAATGATGTCCAGTATAAACTGGCACGCACTAAGTATGTGAATACATACTTAGTGAGTGTCAGTTTATAGTGGACTTGTTTCTATTGTACGGGGTGGTCCGGAACCCTCGGTGCGCGACTCTGACTCGCACTTGACCTGTTTTTTTACATCATTGATTGTAAATTGGTCTAAATTAGGCTATCGCTCATCCTCCTGGAGTTTTTCACTGCTAACCCTTCCTTTGACGGTAGTATCGAGAGACTTATTTTCAGCATAGCCTACTGAGTAGATAACCATACACGTGACTAGGTGTAGATAACATACCAGTTCACACTTATCAGTTTTGCTAATCAGAATATGTTGCGTAAACACATGTTAACTAGTGGCTCGCTGAACTGTAGATCGTTGGGGCGGAAATGTTCTCGAGTGGCGACCACGTAAAGGCGCGGCGTTGGTAGGCCTCCCACAAGATGGACTGATGACCTGGTAAAGGTCGCGGGAGTCCGCTGGATGCGGGTGGCGCAGGACCGGTCACTTTGGAACTCTTTGGGGGAGGCCTATATCCAGCAGTGGACGTCTTTCGGCTGATATGATGATGATGATGATGAGAGGTCTAGTTTCGTAACGGGTGACCGGCGGGGTGAGCCGCATTAACGCGTAATGAATCCCTGCACGGTGCACGGCTATCATATCCTCGTGGCGCCCACCATACAACACAAAATGACATTGAAATTTGAATCAAACTAATAAAAGAAATAGAGTTGAATTGCTTTTGTTTCAAGAGAAGACCAAAACAAAACAAATGCAACTCTATTCCAACCCAAAATTGTTTAAATTCCTTTAAGAGAATAATGTCCTTCCAGTAGGCCTATGGGCGCTAGGAGGATAAGAAGGCGCGCGCGCTCTCTCGATTTTTCTCGCACTATCCGTCTCTCTCTTATTAGAAAACTTAGAAAGATAGAAATATTTTTTGATAACCTGACGAACAACGTATTTTTTTGGAAAGTAGCCAATTGAAACGCGTACCTTTTCGCTCTTGTCAAAATGACAGTGAGAGATACAGTGTACGGTCAAGTTATGCAAAACTCTTCGTAGGTGGCGACACTAGCAGCGTTGACATTGTATCTCGTTCCCACTTGCGGTATTGTCTATGCAAGCATCCTTGTCATTCATTTGACAATCAAACTAGCAAGCGTTGACATTGTATCTCGTTCCCACTTGCGGTATTGTCTATGCAAGCATCCTTGTCACTCATTTGACAATCAATTGTGCATGTGTGTGTGAATCGCTATATTCCTATACTGGTTTACTATTAGTGGTAGTGCTGCCTCTGGCGGCAGAACATTGCAGTAATGTTCCCTATTATTTTAAAAACTTTATCCACCAGAGGCTACGTTTCCTTTCCATACAAATGATAAATAAACGGTGAAGCATAAAAAGTTTAAAAAAATATCCTGACTACGGAAAACACACTGAAGAAAAACAACTTTTTTATACAAAAGGTCCTATGTCAACCGGAGCATAATTTCGAATCAATTAACACCTCATTTATTAAATATCGGTTCAGTATCTTAAGGCGCCTTAGGTTCATGGTCTTCTCTCCCTCTCACTGAGCATAAGCGTGAGCGAGATGGAAGTGCGCGTTCGGAAGCGCGGATATCATGTTTTTTAATTTAAAATTTTTGTGCGTTTAAAGAAATAAAAAAGTAATCACTAGGTTCCCTCAAACACGATATTGCCGATTTTTAGAACCAATTTTAATATGTTTAGCGTGGTTTAGCTTTTGTGCATAATTTGTTACGAATGTTGTAAGTGTATTTTAGTTTAGACCTATGTTCGTGATTTTTTCTATAGAGCGAAAATTGCTTAATCATGTTTCGAATCACGGATCTCCCTGCAGAAAAAGCCTCAAGATTACTATTCGCATTTTTTTGAAACCATGTTATTATAAACAGACGCATTATATTGTTTTTCTACTCCAGCACTTCTATCTGTCAATTAAATGACTGACAGCGATATCTAAATCAACTTCATTGAAAACAGTGGTGGTTCCCATACCTAAAAACCGCACGGGTGACCTATCCAACTTAGGTAACTACAGGCCTATATCCTTAGGTACTGTAATTAGTAAAATTTTGGAGCGGCTTTTGCAACCCGAATTGATGAGGGATGTAGTTATTAACGACGCTCAGTTTGGTTTCCGCCAAAGTGTTTCAACCGACTCGGCCATATTGTGTCTAAAAAACACGGTTAACTATTACGTGCAGAGAGAAACCTCCATCTACGCCTGTTTTCTTGATTTGAGCCGGGCATTTGACCTTGTCAACTACAAGGTGCTTTGGGGCAAATTACAGAATGCGGGCGTGCCACATAGTATGGTCGAGTTGCTCAAGTTTTGGTACGGGGGCCAAACAAACAGCGTAAGATGGGGCGACTCACAGTCTAGTGAATATAGACTAGAGTGTGGAGTCCGTCAAGGAGGGCTCACCTCTCCGGACCTATTCAACATCTATATCAACGATCTGATCGATGAACTGAGGAGAACTCGTGTCGGCTGCCATATTGATGGCGTCTGTTATAATAACTTAAGTTATGCGGATGACATGGTTCTCCTCAGTCCATCGATTAGTGCCTTACGTGAACTCTTGGCGGTTTGTGAGAACTTCGCCTTAAAAAATGGCATGAAGTACAATATCGCTAAGACTGAAATGGTTATTTTTAAGTATGGTAAAGGTCCGGAGAGGGTGCCGCCGGTGTTTCTAAACGGTGAGTCAGTTCGGGTTGTAAAGCAGTTTAAGTACTTAGGTCACATACTATGTGAGAGCATGCAAGACGACCTGGATATCGAGCGTGAACGTAGGGCCCTGGCTATACGCAGCAATATGCTGGCACGCAGATTCGCAAAGTGCTCTAAGGATGTTAAGCTTGTCCTGTTTAGATCATATTGTCAAAGTTTTTATACCTGTCAACTGTGGGCAAAATATACACGGAAGGCTTACAGCACCCTTAGAGTACAATACAATGATGCATTACGTATTATCACCAAACAGCCTCGATTCTGTAGTGCATCGGCAATGTTTGCTGACGCCAGGGTACCCGATTTCTATGCCATTATTAGAAATCGAATAGCGTCGTTCTGGCAAAGAATACGCATTTCTAATAATGTGCTAATTGAGACGGTCAGTAACAACTTGTACCGAAATGCAATCTTCCTGCATTGGTTATCTGCGCATCGGCACCCGAATCGCAAATAATTGTACGTATTTGTTAAGGATTTTATTTTTATTTTATTTTATTTCTTTGTATCATATATATTGTAATGTAGTAATGGGTTTATTGCCTGAAATAAAGAAACATTCATTCATTCATTCATTCATTCATTCATTCATTCATTCATTCATTCATTCAAAACTCTGTTCGCTGAAACGGCGGGACGCGGCGCGGCGCGGTATTCTGTGCGGACCTTTTCATATTAGCTCGAACATTACAACCGGTACCGACTCCGCACCGCACCGCCACCACTGTCTGTGTGTTTCGGCCTTAAAACGCTGCGGTGGAACACACGTAAATACAAACATAGACCGCTAAATAAAGCAGCATATCCCTTATTTTCGGCTCTACCGTAGTCGGGCAATGAAAAAGCTTAGCCTTATTGGAAGAGCAGGCTTATGAAGGCCAGGGAGATTTTAAGGTACTCGTTGTAATGTATACGTTTAATCCGTGAGGGTAAACACATGACCCGCGTTCGCAAGGTCGGTTAACCAGTTCCACCGCCGCCGCGCTGTCTGCGCGCGCGCTGCCAGCGGTCGACAACCGTTGGCTCGCTTTACAGGATTTTATCTTTTGCCTATCTCGGGCCTCACAAATTGCGATTTCGGATAAGAGAACACGTTTACATTATTGGCGCACGATAGAAAGATGTGTAGCGCTTTTTAAACAAATTTAGGGAATAATCTTGCTTGAGTTGGCGAGACCTCATGCCCAGCTATTGTCCGAATGGAGGAAAAGGGGAGCTTTGCCCAGCAGTGGAACACCTAAACAGGCTAGGAAGAAAGAAAATATTACACAGGTCGAACCAGTCCTTTAATAACATCAATTTGTCTGCTTTGCCCAAAGGTTGACTGGTAGATAATGCTTACGGCATTAAGTCCGGGTTTTGTATGTTATAACTTGTTCTTTTATGCAATAAAGATTAAATATTTACCTACCTAAGATACATTTTACTATTCACATTACCTGAAAGTCTAAATCCAAAACGTCTTCATTAATCTCATATACCTACTTATTACCTACCTTTAACTTGTGCATGCATACTGCGTCGACGACCGGTATTGTAATACAGGGTGGCTCATTCAAATCGGTCAGTATGGGAATGTCTGAAACTATAAGACATACGAAGATTTGTTCTTAGGAACCATGTCACCGATTTTGATAAAAATAAAAACTGCATTCATACATTTGAAAAAAAAACTGTACCCAGCTCGGGAATCGAACCCGGTTGTTTTGAAAAAATAAACTATCACTTTTTCTATTTAAATATCGATTGTGTAGGTCTTAAGCTGTAAATTTCTCTAAGAAACGTAATGTCTAAAATGAATAAAATGCATTGTTTTGACATACTTTAATTTATCATAGTAGGTGTTCGAAGTGAAGTGTTTTTAACACGTCTCTCTATCTACAATATCTACATACTTACTTTAAGTGGGCTTTTCAATTGATTGTTTATGTTTGATTACTGTAGATAACAAAACTTCCTTAAAGATTTAATGCAATGCTAATGCCACATGATAAGGTGTATGTAACAAGTAGAGAGGTACAAACAGCCATGGAGACAATTTTACATGCCTGAACTTGTTGAATATTGTAACGGTGGTCACTTCGAACACCTACTATGATAAATTAAAGTATGTCAAAACAATGCATTTATTAATTTTAGACATCATGTTTCTTAGAGACATTTACAGCTTTAAGACCTACACAATCGATATTTAAATAGAAAAAGTGTAAGTATATTTTTTCAAAACAACCGGGTTCGATTCCCGAGCTGGGTACAGTTTTTTTTCAAATGTATGAATGCAGTTTTTCTTTTTATCAAAATCGGTGACATGGTTCCTAAGAACAAATCTTCGTATGTCTTATAGTTTCAGACATTCCCATACTGACCGATTTGAATGAGCCATCCTGTATATTCTAGAATTTATTAAGTTTAATTTTTTAAATCTTTTCAGTTTTGTTTCTTTATGATTATTTTGTTATGTTAACATGGTTTTTATGTATTAATGAACCTCCAGGTCTTTAGATTTATGTCTATTGGTACTTTTTGTGTACCCTTTATATTTTTGTTTATGTCTGTTTGTGTTCTAAATAAATAAAAAAAAAAATAAAAAAAAATAAGGTACAAGACGATATATTTAATATAAATAAATACTTTGAAAACATTCTCAGACATGCTCATTGCTCATCACAAAAATATTTATATGTACAGTCAGCCAAGAAAGTGGTCTACCACTTTTCGACTTTATTGCATACAAAATAAGGTCCAAAAGTGGTAGACCGCTTTTTTGGCTGATGGTACCTTACCGGGATTTTAACCTAGGACCGTCAGCTTCGTTGGCAGGGTCACTTAGCACTAGGTTAATCAGGTCGCCAAAAATATTTATTGTACGTATGTTTTTACAAATAATGTAATAGCACTGGTCACTGCACTAGGTATGGCCTAATTACAAATAAGGATTTACAGTTTTCTGGCCTAATCTAATGACATAAATAATATGTACTGCACATCTAGCACAACTTGCTACAAAGTCGTGTCGCGCGCGACTTTGTGACTGTATCACTCGCACTGTGCAAATCAGAAAGATAGGGCTAGATTTTCTCATCTCGCGTCGCGGCCTTAGCCTTAGTAGCTAGTACGCTGGTTTGGGCGCTATAGGGAAATGTTTGATTGTATCGATATATTTATAGCGCCTTATTGATTTCCAACTAAGTGGCGTTTTTGGCGTGGGAAAGGCACAGAATTCATTCCGAGAGACCTTGATTTTTTTTGTATCAAGATTATTTAAACTATCCTGTTTCGGTTCGACAAAGGGTACATAAAGTAGTAAAACATAATATATGCGTTAAAAGCTATCAAAGTGTGAAAAATAATTAATTATTATATGTTCTTGCCTTCAAAAGGTTTACGACCGCTGTCTTCAGTATAATTGACCGCAAGACAATTACGTACGAGCTACAAGTATATTAAATGCTGGTATGTAATTGCTGCTTGCTATTCTATGAATTCTATCTTGTAACATGGCTATTCAGAGGTGCACAACAGTTACTAAGTGTACCTAAACATCGTTTTTTTAGCCGCTTTAGGGCCAGTTGTTTTAAACCGTTCGCCATCAATTCATCATAATCATATGTTACGTCAATTAAAATTCACATTTACATGTTATAAATGTAACAGTAACTCTGTCTGTGTGTTATCTTTTCATGTTTAGTCCCCAGCAAGCTCGACTCGACACAAGTCGGCTCCCCATACAAACGCAGTTTAAGTAGCTATCATTTTAAAACGGTCTGCTGGAATAACATCAAACTTTGTATCGCCAAAAAGGAAATCAGTTTACTTTGAAAAACTTCGTCTGTCTCTATTTTTAACCGACTTAAAAAAAAGGAGGAGGTTCTCAATTCGGATGTTTTTTTTTTTTTTTTTTTAATGTTTGTTACCTCAGAACTCCGTCATTTATGAACAGATTCGTACAATTCTTTTTTTAACTGAAAGTATATGCTTCCAGATTGGTCCCATTGTTTCCAAAACCCCAGTTAGATGATGGGAATACAAATACAAATACAAAATATTTTATTTGTTAAACATAGGTATGTACATCGGTGTTACAGTTTATGGTTTGTCTCACTATGTCTTGCCTGTTAAGGCATACAAATAGCCACAAAATAGCATGCAGCATGCACTTACACACTAGATATAAGTCGTTAATTATGCTATCATTTGCTTACGTTATGCTAGGGTCATTTAAATATTCTTGTATGGAATAGTATGCTTTGGCAGCTAGAAATTTAAACAATGCTTTTTTAAATAAATGAGGGTCATGGAATTTCAAAATGGCTCTTGATGCGATGGAACCATGAGGAATTGAGGGAACTCCTCAAATATATTAGGCACGCGTGTAGTAATTTCGGTATTTTCTATTATAACTCGTGTATTTACACCCGGAAATCATAAATTTGATGAAGTGGAAGTGATGATGAAGACCACAGATGGCTTGTGGAACTCAACTCAATGATGTACTTTAAACTATATAAGTATGTCACAGATTCTGATATTATTCCGTTCAAATAGCAAACAATGAAGTGCCAAAAGTAATTCTGAGATCCTTGAGACTTTGACTTGATCCTTTTAACGGCCTCCGTAGCCCAGTGGGTAGTGACTCTGCCTACGAAGCTGGAGGTCCCGGGTTCGAATCCCGGTCAGGGCATTTATTTGTGTGTTTATCACGAATATTTGTTCCTGAGTTATGGATGTTATATATGTATATAAGTATCTATATGTATTTATCTATTATATATATAATCGCCTAGTACCCACAACACAAGCCTTATTGAGCTTACCGTGGGCCTAGGTTGATTTGTGTAAGATTGTCCCGTAATATTTATTTATTTGAGGAATCGATGGAAGTCCTCAAATATTATCGGCCCACATACAGCGATTTGGTTTATTGGTCTAAAAATCAACGCTTTTGTTCTCGGAAATCAGTTCATGTGGTAAATTGTAAAAAAATGTGGAAATGTTAATGTGGCTTAGCGGAGTACTGAATTGAAACTTTGTTTTGAAAGTAAATTATTTCTATTATAATTTTTGGCAACCGAGTCAAATTTCCTATTACCTAGATATGGCATGGCTGATCCCATCATGTATCCAAAGTTTCATGTTATTACAGCATGCCTTTTTAAATGAGAACCAAATAAGTTTGTATGGAGAGTCGACCGCCCTGGGGACTCCTAAATCATTGAACCGATTGACATGAAATTTGGTATGAAGATAGTTTTAACTTCCAGAGAAGGAAGGATACTTTTTATCCCGGAAATCATCCCTTAAGGCGTGAAATGGGGGGCGAAAGTTTGCATGGAGATCCGCGTGGAGCGTGGATGAAGTCGCGGACAAAACCTAGTGTGTTTATATGGGAAGTTTACACATGAATCGCGAAGTAGGCAGCACGCTTGAGTTAACCTTCAATAGGTCTTATTTGTTTTACTGGTGTTTTTCTAACATGGCGTTTAAGACTCTATAAATAACGTTTAGATTTAAATTGCTGATGTTACCTTAGTTTGCGTGTTACCTACCTACAGTCATGGCCAGATAATTAAGAACATGATTTTTTTCCCCATACAGTTGCATACAAATATGATGATGATTTAAAATATGTTTGGCCAATTTAATTTCTGAGTATATGGAGGTATCTGTGTATAAATAAGATTTAATTTAGTTTATATAAAAGTTCTGTAAAAGTTGTGCTTAAACATGTGGATGGTCAAATACTGTCCATTTGACCATCCATATTTTTTTAAGCACAACTTTTACAGAACTTTTATGAGTTCATACTGTAATTAGGAACAATGTACGGTCAACCAATTTGATTCCTAGGCCACCGTAGAACCTTGTCATTTTAACTGCTACATAGCGACACGCTAAAATCCTAGTAACCCGTATTGACATAGCATTTACAGCGGCAAGGTTCTATGATGGCCTAGGAATCAAATTGGTTGACTGGTATGAACTTATAAAAAGTGTCTATTTGATCGCCTGTATTTTTTAAAGTCTAAATTTTACTGAAGTTTTTTTGCACTATATTAAATACTGTTTAAACACGGTTACATCCGTATAATCAGAAACAAAATTAATCAAACATATTATAAATTATCATCAAATTTGAAATAGTATTTTTCACAATCGTGTTATAATAGAGAGCTTTTTAGTCGAGTACCGTGTTTAGGCCACGAAGCTTGCTGAGTGGCCTAAGTAAGGTACGAGATTAAAAAGCTTGATTATAACACTATTGTGAACAATACTTTTTGTACGAGTTCATTAAAATTAATTTTCTACGTGTCAACCCTTGGGTCACCCTTTAAAACTATGATTTTTTCGGGTTTAAATCCACTAAACACGTGTTTTTGTCATATTGGTAAACCCATTCCATGGTGGCGCATATCCTTAGCATGATAGGAGTCCAGTTTATAGTATTTTTTCTAAGAAAGTCTGTTACTGTTGTCTCTTGGCTTACCGGGACAGAATAACAACAAGAAAAAGTTGATTGACCCATTTATAATATTAGTATGGATAGTATAGATAACAAAATAATATCAATATCATACAAATATTAGACACTTTAAACAGGGCAACTTATGAAAAGTAGATTCACCCAAAAAATACTCTACCAACCTACAAATATTATTTTTGCTCACAAAAAAATTGTACAATCAAGTGAAGAAAAAAAAACAAATAGGCCATACAACTTTATCAAAAATATGTCTCATGGCATTGGCTCTTATGTGGGCGAATTATGTGGATTAGGGCGACGTCTTCTCTCCCTCTCACTGAGCATAAGCGTGAGCGAGATGGAAGTGCGTGTTTGGAAGCGCGGATATCATATTTTTAAATTTTAATTACTTGTGCGTTTTAAAAAATAAAAAAGTAATATCTGATTTCCCTCAAACATGACATTGCCGATTTTTAAAACCAAGTTTAATATGTTAGTACTTACTGTTGTGCATAATTTGTTACGATTTTTTAAAATGTATTTTAGACCTATGTTCGTGATTTTTTTTCTATCAAGAAATATGCCTCAAGATTTCTAATTAAATTTAGTGCAGCCGTATTATAATCCGAACGAGAGCTACAACTTATTAAAAATCCGTTTTCTGAGCTCACGTCGCCTTAATTCGATACGTATTTTCGCAATTATACATAACAAAACAAAATCAAAAAAATTGTTCGATGCGAACAAGACATCAGGCGGTCTTATCGCTAAAAACGATCTCTTACATACAACCTTCGTTACACATGTTACAAGTTAGTAAACAACCGGCCTCCACACATGTACCTAAAGCGAGGTGTAGACTAGCAAGAAATTGCATGCAAGTTTATGTACATTCAGGGTTTGATAGATCCAACTCAGCATAAGTACCTTGATAACCCGCAATGTAATGAAACTTGCATGCAATTTCTTGTTAGTCTAAACCTCGCTTAAAAGTTTCCACTTGTTTTTGTCCGGTAATTATCATCGAGTAACCTTGACAGTGTTACAGTGATGCTAAATTGGTAGTGTGTGGGACTGGCGGTCGTAACACTATCGTAACCTTTGTCCCGTCTTCGCTTCGCTTCGTGGATCGCAAAGAACGCAGGCAATCCCGCGGGATATAATTGGGGGGGGAGGAAACAAAACATCTTCTTGTATGACGTTTGTTTGCCTCAAAAAACAGCTCGTCTGAGCTTAATCCAGAACCTTAAACTTCAGACTTGATGCATGACAAATGCACCAGACGCTCATAATCTCTGTAATGTATGACTGAACTCGCCTCAAAAAGGTATGATCCCACAATCAAGCCGAGCTGTACCCTCTTACGTCGTTTTGCATGTAAAATCCGCGTTATGTTATGTTACCTAGAAACGCTAATGAAGATTTATTTTAGAATTTATGGCTGTGACAATTTGAGTTACCTATTTCAGGAACCATTCGTAAGAGCGTGCGCATTCCAGTTATTGTAGGGATTTTGATTTCGGTTCAAGAATAAGTCTGAATGTTGGGTTCTCTTTGTACCTTCGTCTGTATTTTTACCTGTGTCTTGTGTAAAATTAAGTTATTTACATACATACATAAGCAGGGTATAGTAAGAATTGCATTAATTTTGATGCGGTTTTCGCTTCCGTATCGTTCACTACCGGTATTAACAATAACTAGTGGGACTGGGCTGGTCATGTCTGCCGCATGCCGAGTGAAATGTGGAACAACCACTGAATGGCAGCCCGACAGCTCGAAACGGAGACGTGGCAGACCTCGTCGGCAATGGAGAGACGAGCTAGACTCCTTTTTAAAAGAATGGCCAGAGACTGCTCAGAATCGGGAGCATTGGAAAAAGTGGGGGGAGGCCTTTGCCCAGCAGTGGGATGCTCACAATAAAAGGGCTCGATGGTAAAGTAAAATAAGCTGTGAATATTATAGCTGGTTACTTTTACTCGCGGCGACAGAGGATATGAGATCATCGTGGCAATTACTTTGAATTGACGCGGTTTTGTCTAATGATAGCAATAAATTATCATCGTTGACATGCGTGAGCTCGCTAAACAATCATGAGGGCAGGTAGTGAGTTAGCTGAGGTACTTAAGCCTGTTTGTCACCGTCGTAATAAACAAAAAACATGAAATTTCATTTTCAGTGCTATTTCTATTAAAAAATTGTCATATTGGAGGTTTAAAATTTTCTTCATTGTGTTACTATTTTGGTTAATAAATGATTTTGTATTTGTAAAGACAGAGGAACTGTGATTTTGGCTCCTAATACCAAGATTTAGATAGACAGATATTCGTAAACCTTTTATCCAAAAAAAAACAACATAGATGGTATTAAATAAAATATTACCTATCATGTACAAAATTAACAGTAAACGTTGTTAAGTGCCAAAAAAATATATAAAAAAAGCATGCGACTTAACACTAGTTATTTATTTTATATTATTTATATTTTAAAAAAACCGGCCAAGTGCGAGTCGGACTCGCGCACGAAGGGTTCCGTACCATTATCTATAAAAAACTATTTTATTCTGTGTTTTTAGTATTTGTTGTTATAGCGGCAACAGAAATACATCATCTGTGAAAATTTCAGCTGGAACTGTCACGGAGAGATCAGTGAGATACAGCCTGGTGACAGACAGACGGACGGACGGACGGACAGCGGAGTCTTAGTAATAGGGTCCCGTTTTACTCTTTGAGTACGGAACCCTAACAACAAAGTTTTAACAGACTTCAAATCAGTAGCCAAATTGCTTCAAATTTGCCTATAACATTTGAAGAGTTCCGTTGATTTCTCCAGGATCCCATCATCAAAACTGGAATTTGGTGACAACGGGACCAATCTGGAAGTATATGCTTTCAACATAGTGTTTTTTTTCAAAAAGGTTCATAAATTACTGAGTTATCGCGTAACAAACACATAAAAAAGCCGGCCAAGTGCGAGTTGGACTCGCGAACGAAGGGTTCCGTACATTATCTATAAAAACGGCAAAAAAAATCACGTTTGTTGTATGGGAGCCCCCCTTAAAAATATATTTTATTTTGTTTTTAGTATTTGTTGTTATAGCGGCAACAGAAATACATAATCTGTGAAAATCAACTCTCTAGCTATCACGGTTCTTGAGATACAGCCTGGTAACAGGCAGACGGACGGACGGACGGACAGCGAAGTCTTAGTAATAGGGTCCCGTTTTACTCTTTGAGTACGGAACCCTAAAAAGACGAATTGAGAACCTCCTCCTTTTTTGAAGTCGGTTAAAAATAATCATGTGTCGTGGCAGAGAATAGGCGCTGGCTCAGCATAATGAGGTAGCAAGCCACATCGCTGATGTTCTGCCAGGACCTTTAAAATAATAATAATAATAACAATTTGGCTTAGACACTAGTTTTAAGAAAGCGCCTAAACCTGACCTTCCAATCCAAAGGGAAAACTAGAACTTGAGATGTTTTTCTTCACAGAAAAGCTATTGTTAAATATCAAACGATATTACGAGCTGCGAGAACTTATGTAGGTACGGAATATTTACCGTTAGCTTTTCGGTGAAGGAAAAACATCGTGAGGAAACCGGTCTAATCCCAACAAGATTTAGTTTTCCCTCTGGGTTGGAAGGTCAGATGGCAGTCGCTTTCGTTAAACTATATAGTGCCTATGCCAAATCTTGGGTTTAGGTGTCAAAGCGGACTCCGGGCTCCTTTAGGGCACAACCGGGAATAACGCTAGGAACATGATGATTACGAGCTGCGGGAAACGAGGATCTCCAGATTTAAAGTCGCTCTTACAGCTACCGTGGCTAGTGAATAAATTTACAGCTAATAATATAAAAATGGCAGAATGTCTCCTAGGCTAAAGGGCAAAATCTATAAGACTATTGTCAGACCTGTCGTGTATGGATCAGAATGTTGGGCCTTAAAGGTGACGGATGAAAAGAGATTGCATGTTACGGAGATGAGAATGTTAAGATGGATGTGTGGTGTGACGAGGATGGACCGAATAAGAAATATGCATGTAAGGGGAAGCCTGAAAGTAGCTATCGCGGATAAATTGAGAGCCAATCGCCTTGCGTGGTATGGGCACGTAATGCGGAGGGATGAAAGTCATGTGACCAAAAGAGTATTAGGTATGAATGTGGATGGATGTAAAAGACGAGGTAGGCCAATGAAAAGGTGGATGGACTGTGTGAGAGACGATATGAAGAGAAAAGAAGTGAGTGATGAGATGACGGCTGACAGAGAAGTATGGAAGAAAAAAAACATGCTGCGCCCACCCCAAGTAAAAATGTCCCGACAAAGCAACGGGGACACTAATTACACACGTTAACCCAGAACTTGAATTTTCCATTGTGTGCCCTGGCACCGCTCCATACCGCGTAACGTAAGTTGTCGTAAAAATATATGAGCTGAGTCATCTGTTTAGCGGGCTAGCGCTTGTTGTAAGGAAACTTGTGGTTTCATGCATTTTGAACATGTTAAGGCTCCTCTACACAATGGACCCATGGAACGGCCATCGGTGAATGATGTAATATAAATATAAAATAAATAAATATTACGGGACAATCTTACACAAATCAACCTAGGCCCACGGTAAGCTCAATAAGGCTTGTGTTGTGGGTACTAGGCGACGATATATATAATAGATAAATACATACATATAGATACTTATACATATATAAACATCCATAACTCAGGAACAAATATTCGTGATAACTGACCGGGATTCGAACCCGGGACCTCCAGCTTCGTAGGCAGAGTCACTACCAACTGGGCTACGGAGGCCGTTTAAATTATATAAATAACTACAACTTCGAAAAGTTTAAAAACCCCCGACACACACACACACACACACACACACATATACACACACACACACACACACACACACACACACACACACACACACACACACACACACACACACACACACACACACACACACACACACACACACACACACACACACACACACACACACACACACACACACACACACACACACACACTCACACACACACAGACACGTCAAACTTATAACACCCCTCTTTTTCCGTCGGGGGTTAAAAAGAACATATTATTATGATGGAAGGCACGCTAAGCAGTTGATCCCGGATGCTGTCTATGACAGTAGTCGTTAAGCCGAGTTAGAGGCCTTCGGGCGGCTTAAGAACCTCTAACAGTCGAGTTGCCCACTCACTTGACAAAGGGGGGACAACTGTCACTCGCGTCCGCAGGAGCTACCTACCACAACCCTGCACGTGTCCCCTGGGTGGTACTAAAAAGTGACAAACTCAAAGGCCAAATAATGTATGCCATACGATTAAATAAAATTATGATGGCTGTCCCATACAAATAAGTGACTGACTTTGAAAAAAATATTTAGCTATTATAGCGTGTCGGGATCAAATGAAAGGGGAGAAAATTAGAGTTCAAATATATAAAAATATCATTCATTCATAGTTTCCTTTCCGTAGTCGGGGTATAGTTTTTAGGGTTCCGTAGCCAAATGGCAAAAAACGGAACCCTTATAGATTCGTCATGTCCGTCCGTCTGTCTGTCTGTCCGTCCGTATGTCACAGCCACTTTTTTCCGAAACTATAAGAGCTATACTGTTGAAACTTGGTAAGTAGATGTATTCTGTGAACCGCAATAAGATTTTCACACAAAAATCGAAAAAAAACATTAAGTTTTAGGGGTCCCCATACTCAGAACTGAAACTCAAAAATTTTTTTTTCATCAAACCCATACGTGTGGGGTATCTATGGATAGGTCTTTAAAAATGATATTGAGATTTCTAACATATTTTTTTTCTAAACTGAATAGTTTGCGCGAGAGACACTTCCAAAGTGGTAAAATGTGTGTCCCCCCCCCTGTAACTTCTAAAATAAGAGAATGATAAAACTAAAAAAAATATATGATGTACATTATCATGTAAACTTCTACCGAAAATTGGTTTGAACGAGATCTAATTAGTAGTTTTTTTTAATATGTCATAAAACTTAACCGCAATTTATTTCACGGAACCCTTCATGTGCGAGTCCGACTCGCACTTGGCCGCTTTTTAAACTTTTTATGCTTGTTATGTTTTCGTATTCTAACCGACACATCAAATATTTCACCGCCGATGCCTAACGATAAATATCCCGTGTTACTACATTTTAACCCGACTTTGTTGATCGCTGCCTCGTTCAAAATACACGTGCTTTTTCTAAGGCCAATCACCGCTGGCCTACGTCCAAGATTCACGCTTTTTCATATATTAAAATTGTAATAAATTTACCGCGTTCTAGTTGTCTCCACCGGCGAATTACCGTCTAACTAAATCAACAGGTAGATTGGCTTTTGGCACGTTTACCACGCCAACACATGCGTGTGTTACCGCTCGGCCACGACTTTGGTCTTAGCGACCTGCGCTGCGACCAGCGTTTTATCTGTTAATTGCAACTAACCAAAGTGCGTTGCGCGTCTCGACCGCGCAATGAACAGATAAAACGCTGGTCGCAGGTCGCTTAACCTTTGGGATGCCGAGGCTGCTGGAGTTACAATATGGATGTGTGCCGACGCGGATCCGCGTTCTTGTATTCTCGACGCTACTAACCTATAAAAACTATAGAAAAAGGAACCAATCGCGTGGGGTCGTTTGAACGCCAATCCACGTTCCGGCAGTATAACAGGATTCCGTGGATCCACGCTATTAAACCTAGAAAAACGAACCAAATCGCGAGGGGTCGTTTGAGCGCCGATCCGCGTTAAGGCAGTATAACGAGACACCGCGGATCCACGTTCCGGCATTCCAAAGGTTAAGACCAAAGTCGTGGTCAAGGCGTTAGGGCGACCATCCACAGCGACACGGTCGCCCGTTTCGTGGGTCCGTGGGCCTGCGTGTGCCGCTTTGGATAGTCGCCCTTATGCCTTGATCAGCACATGTAGGCCGAGCAAACGGGCGAGACAGTGCTCTCGGCCGAGTACTCGGTGCGTATAACATAGCGAGTGACTGTTTATACGCACCGAGTACTCGGCCGAGAGCACTGAGGGCCTACCGCGAAAGACATTCGAAGTTTCCCTTCTCTGTCATACTTACGAGTTCGTACGTAAGTGCAACAGAGAGGGAAATCTTCGAATGCCGTTCGCGGTAGGCCCTCTGTCTCGCCCGTTTGCTCGGTCGGTACGTGTGACCAAGGCATTAGAGTGGACTTAGTACATTCAGCATCAGAAGTATAGCTAACCAAAATAACACGCTCAAAATGACGTTCACAGATCCTTATTCCCTTGACATTTAGTAGTAGTATTATTAAGGCGTTATAGGTTCAGCGAAGTGAAGCGAACATAGTTTTTGAAACAATATAATGCGTCTGTTTATAATAATAAATTTATTCAACAACAATACATTAATAACTATATCCAATGTAATATACATACACTTTGGTCAATTACACAGTTAGACAATAAATATAAAGGTACAATGAGTGTTAATAATAAATTATTAACTTAGTCAAAGAGCCCGCCCCGAGCCACCCCCGGTGGAAAGGTGCCCATCACGCTCGCCGCGTTGCCGCGCTGAATCGCGATGGACAGACGTTGCACCAGAAATGACCCGGAACGGGGGTCAAGACCCCTCTCCGCCAGACGGCGCCCGATCTCCTTGATGAATTTTCTGGCCTCCGAACCCCAACAACCAGTCGTTTCTACCGCGAGCGGGACAAATAAATAACCCTCCAAAGCAGAATATTTGTCCCGCTTCCTAAGAGCCGCCATCTCAGCAGCCGCTCCAGCCGTGCACGTGGTGCGACCGAGGTGCGAGGCCGCGAAAGTGCTGACGCACGTGGCGTCCCATAGAAGGCACTTCCCTCTATGCCAAGGCACCAGGGTCAAACCATCAGGTCTTTTACCGTCCGTCCGACTAAGGCCTGAAGGCTCCAGCACACACGGAACATTTGCCGAGACTAGCGCTCTCCGGACAATATCATTGAGAGCGTGATGACGCGGGAATCGGCCGGCACATCGACCACAACTCAAGGCGTGGTGACCATTACTCTCCACCATGGTGCCGCAGATGCATAGATGACGTTCACAAACATCGCAGCCCAGGCGGAGAGCCACAGCCACCCGCATGGAATCATCGTCGAGAAGAGTGCCCACGTGCGGAGAGGGCAGCGCCCGTAACCACGCTCCGGCTTCAGGTCTCGACACTGCCAACAGCCTAGCCCTGTCCACACCCATCGCCCTCCCCAGCAGGCTCTCAAACACCCTCTTGATTCCCACGTCATCCCACGCGCGTTGTCGGTCCGGTCTCTCAGGCACCTGCACACCCGGGTTGAGGGCCAACCAAGCCGCCATGGCATCAGACGCGTAGGGGATAGTTGCCTTGTCACCATTGTTAACTAAAATGTCAGTAACCAGGCCGACGACCCCCCCCGCCGACGCCAAGAAGGCCGGCAGTCCCACGTCCCGCGCGCTCCGTAAGCCCAGGCCCCCACTCCGAATGGGCAAAGAAGCCAGGCTCCATTGATCCGGGCTAAGTGAGACATTCATCAAACACTCAGCGGTCTCCCTCAGCCCGAGGTCAAACGAGTCGACTTGATCAGGGTACAGCCACGTCGGAACAGTGCGCATAAAATAAGTTAATTTGGGGACCGCAAAACATATCCGTAATAAAACCAGAGCAACCTGAGCAGGAAGGCTCCTAAGCCTGTCCCTAGCAGCTAGGAGAAGCTGCCTTCTCACCTCAAAAGCCTCCGGAATAGCGGCTGGAAAAATAGGAGACCCCAATAGATTAAAGGTATGGGGAGACAACTCTTTGAGATCAGGGAGCAGATTACAGAAAGAGGGAAAGGAAGCTCGGGATTCGGCGCTGCAGGGGAAATATTCGCACTTACTGGTATTAACCTCTAGTCCCATCTCCTTAAAGCGTGGAAGGAGAGTACGCAGGTCTTGTTCAACAATCTCAGGCCTTCCCCCAAGGGTACCGTCATCCAGGTACCATACATTAAGCGGGGAGATAAGCCCTGAAATTTCTTTATGTATGGCCAGACTGAACGCCAGAGGTCCAAGCGGATCCCCCTGCTGCGCACCAACTTGGGAAAGGATAAGGGATCCGTTGAAAAAGAGGTTAGAGGGGGACGAGTAAACTTGAAAAAGAAATGGATAAAGGGAAGGCACCCTCTCCTTCACTTCACTCAACAAAACATCGCGCTCAATGGAATTAAATGCGTTCTTTATGTCAAGCTTAATTATAACGCAGTCCGCCTTTCCCGGATCTAGAGCGAATGCGCGTGCTGCATGAATCGCCGCCTCACACCCCAATCTCGTGCCAAACCCCATTATAATAATATGGTTTCAAAAAAATACGAATAGTAATCTTGAGGCTTTTCTGCAGGGAAATCAGTGATTCAAAGCACGATTAAGCAATTTTCGCTCGATAGAAAAAAATCACGAACATAAGTCTAAAACATATTAAAATTCACTTAAAACATTCGTAGCAAATTATGCACAATAGCTAAACATATTAACATTGGTTCTAAAAATCGGCAATATCATGTTTGAGGGAACTTAGTGATTACTTTTTTATTTATTTAAACGCACTAAAAATTAAAATTAAAAAACATGATAACCGCGCTTCCAAACACGAACTTCCATCTCGCTCACGCTTATGCTCAGCGAGAGGGAGAGAAGACCATGATACTATAGCGCTTAAGGGGCTACCCAAGGTTTATTTTTGACTAGTTTTGAATCGCATCTCCTACTTTTGCACTATAGATAGAATTATAAGGCAAAAGGCTATCGATTCTTCAATCTTTAATGTCTATTTTTGGACACCATATTTAGAAAAAAATGAATAGTAATTTTTTTATGATTTTTTTAAACATTGTCTATAAAAACACCTTTTTCGTATCTAGATTGCTGTGAAAAATCTAACATATACTAAATCTACATATTTGGGTTCGTCTCTGATGTCTCTATTAAACGTGTGTAGGGTTTTGGTTTAAACTAATTAACACAAAAGTTATGACCAGAAAACCAGTTTTTTGGTCTAAAATTGTTTAACTTTGATGCCAAATGTCTCGAAGACAGTGATGTTTGAAGTAAATATGGGATACTATATTGCTTAAAGCTGTTGTTGTTAATACGATAAGCTAAAACCACAGATGTATGAATATAAGGAGATCGGACATGGCGGCCGATTTGTATAGAGTGAGCCTGTCGCAAGTACATTAACCCACACAACGCCCAAGTAATTGGCAAGACAAAGCACGCACACATCTAAAACACACACTCTTGTATACCTACACGCTTATTTGACAATAAACGCGCATCATATCAGGCATTTTAGGAAAAAACGTAATATTCTCTGCGATCAGCACGCGTGCACAGTATGGCAGTGTATGCCCATTGAGCATACAGCTGCGACACGGCCGCCGGCGGTATTCTATGCTCTGAGGCTAAAACAAACATTAAAAAACTAAGGGATTCAGATCGAAGGTCATTGGGGCATGGGATAATATACGTACATAAAATAGGACGGAAATATCTGTACACGCCTTTATGACATTGACAATATAGTCCTGTATAGGTATTTTTGTCCTTATACCCCTAACTGTACAAACAGACTGCTAAACGAAATTGACGACCGCTTTAGCCTAGTTGGTAGTGACCCTGCCTACGAAGCAAGAGGTCCTGGGTTCGAATCCCGGTAAGGGCATTTAGTTGTGTGATGAGCATGAATATTTGTTTCTGAGTCTTGGATGTTTTCTATGTATTTACACACACGCATCCATATATAAACTATATTACTACGGTTGTACAACATTATTTAAACCCCGATACGTTATTACAGTGTAAAATTATGTTAAGTTTTTAAATATACTACTTGTTTACTTCCCGACTCGACTCAGCGCTCGCTTAGGAGGCGTTGCTAGGCTATTGTTCACCAATCTTTTGTAAATGTACCTACATTTAACAAGTTTGTTACCATTTAAATAGATATGTTTTTATGGGTACTAATAGTTAAGGACAGTGAATTCTGATCCACCGTTATACAGTTCACACTAGTACGGGGATCAGTTGAAGCTTACTTGGCTCATAGTTAGTTACCTGCTTGTATTAATATTAAAATGTAAGCATAACTATGTACACGTATTACTTTAATAAACGTTGTTTGTTTGTTTGTTTGTTTGTACACAATAAAAAAAAAACTGTTTACATTAAAAGTAAAAAAAACATACTGATTTTATAAATATTTTGTATGTGACGTCACGAAATTTGGGACTCCTCCCTCCCTCTTGTCACAACATGTCACACTTTGTAGACCCCCCCCCCACTCCTTGTATGTGTGATGTAATTAATGGATGAGACCTTTTAACTTTTTTTACCTTTTTTTACTTTATTTTATTTTTTTAAATTTTTTTTTACCTTTTTTACTTTATTTTATTTTTTTTTAAACTTTTTTTACTATTTTCTTAACTTTTTAAACTTTTTTTTATTACTTTTTTAAACTTATTTAACTTTTTTATGCTTTTTTTTAAACTTTTTTTACTATTTTTTTTTACTTTTTTTTTACCCTATTTCTTACTTTTTTTTACCCTATTTCTTATCCCCGCTGTAGTGAGGTGAAAAGATTTGTATTATACACGGGTGAAAAGTTATTTTACGTCTCGTGTGTTGAAACACTCGTAGGTAAAATACAACTTTCCCTACTTGTATAACAAATAACTATTAACCCCCGACGGAAAAAGAGGGGTGTTATAAGTTTGACGTGTCTGTGTGTGTGTGGCTGTCTGTGGCCTCGTAGCTCCTAAACGGATGGACCAATTTGAATTCGTTATTTTATCCGAAAGCTGACGTGATGGAAATGGTTCTTAGCTACGTTTCAACAAAATCGGTTCAGCCGTTTTGGAGATATTGAACTTAGAAATGAAAATGTCGGGGGTTTTTCAACCTTTCTAAGTTGTAGTTCTTTATCTACATTAAACTGAAATACCTTTTATTGGAAACTCCATTATACTCAGTTAAAGAGTATATGGATCTTGATCTGACATGTTAAATTTTTTTTTTTAATACAGTTGCTCAAAAAGTGGTACTTTTTGTAGCTGCAAATCGTGCGCAAAGTTGTATTTTGCGCACTAGTGCTTTTTACTTTTCCACGTGTATCGAACGACGTTTTTTTAATACAGTTGCGAACAAATAAGAAAAACAACAAGTAAGGAAAACTTTTATATTATTAATTCTGTAACATCATTGTAATACAGTTGAAAAATAATGAAGTTGTTCAAAAGAAATTGATTTTTTAATACTGTTCTTACTTGTTGTTTTTCTTATTTTTTCGCAACTGTATTAAAAAACGTCGTTCGATACATCTGCGGAAATGTCATTCTTCACTCGTCCCGAGTCTTACCACTCGCCTACGGCTCGTGGCAAGATATCTCGGCACTCGTGAAGTAATGACATACTTTCCGCACTAGCATCGAAATGTACTATTACCTATTTACATTTGTTTTAATATGATTTGACATTAAATATCACCTATATTCTAATGCACATTAGTCATTACACTATATTGTAAATTGAATGACGATACCTAGTGGTTGACATATTTGCTCTTTTGATTTTGTTTTATTTTTATATTTACTTGTTATTGAGTAAATTTGTTGACATTGTATTAATTTAATATTATATCTTTATTTTTTCTTTGTTTTTGACGATCGTGATAAATAATCTTATTTTTTTGACATGAAAGCAAATTTGTAATGTATTTTTTTATCATGAAATAAATAATCTAATCTAATCATTTTTAAAGGCGCGTGGCGACTTACGACCGATCACCATTAAATATGGCGCCAGCAACTGTCATTCCATAGAAACTTGCCAAAACTTTCCATACATTCAGATTTTAACGAACACTTCTTAAACAGGCGGTTAGGTGCAAACCACATAAAGAAATGTTACCCGAATTATCAACGTTAGCAGAGTCACAGTGTCATATAGGCATCGGAGTTTTCGAATGGTAAGACACATTTGGGTCATTGTCAGATTTAGGTTCGCGTCTCTTCGGTGGAGATTGCCAAAGTTAAGGGCTATAAAGCCTAGTTTTTGGTTGATCTCTGAATCCGCATAAACGGCGTTGCCCCTTCTATAATTATATGTGATAAAACATATTATATGTGAGCGTAAGCCCTTAACTATTTGCCATAAATGTAAACTCTTATTCATAGTCATACTCATTTATTAACTCTATCTTAAAATGCCTTTAGAGCGGTCGGTCGTGTTATATACAAATATATTTTTCTATTAGATTATGAATTCATAACTTCAATTATTTTTATATACATGTTTTTTACGTGTTTTAATGTATCTTCTATTTGTTTATGAATATTCGTAATTAAATCAGTATAAAAATTGTAATTATTTTTTATTGTAATATTTATTTTCCAAAGATAACATTTAGGTGGTTATATTGCCATACAAAGCGTTATTTGACATTCGCAGGCTAACGGCGTGATATTTTAAGAAACTTATGTAACAAACTTTCATCAATTGGCTTCCCATTTGCGCCAAATTCCCCCTTTCCTAGAATAAACTTGTATAAACTAATTAATTTGAGAAAAATAGTTTTCCCAAAATATCACGTGACAAACCAATTTCTCAAATTAATCTAGTTTATACAAGTTTGTTCTAGGAAAGGGGAAATTTGGCGCAAATGGGAAGCAAATTTATGAAAGTTTGTTACATAAGTTTCTTAAAATATCACGCCGTTAGCCTACGAATGTCAAATAACGTTTTGTATGGCAATCGAACCACCTTAAATAATTGTTTCTAAACTTTTAAACGTTGTTGTCCTTGATTATAAAAAAAAATACCCAACTAAATAAATAAATGAGTATGAGTATGAATAAGAGTTTACATTTATGGGAAATGTCGACTCCATAGCTTGCTATTAGTCATACCATGCGACAAAACCTCCGATGACTCTCATATTCAATTCACAAAAACTATCGGTTCCAAAGCATAATTTTAGGTGATGTCATTAAAAACAATACGCGCCTTGTACGATTTCACAAATGACCACTAACTATTTTGACATTGTCCAGTTTGATGGCTCATGTTTTGTTCATCAATAAGGTTACTCGTTTCTTTTAACACATTCAGTGCCGACTATCGGGTATTTTAAGCTTTCGTTCCCACGCCGGATGACTCGATAGTCGGGATCGCGGTACTGTAACTGAACGTTTTTCAAAAAAAGTGTACAAAACTTTTTTTTTCTTTCTCTGAATTTCTCTTTTGAATTCTGAAGAATTCGTTTTTTTTTTGTTTTTCTTACTCAGAATCGTTGATACCATCGATCCTCATCACTCAGAATCGTTGATACCATCGATCAAAGTGTCCCAGATTGTTACTATGTAAGTTTTTTTCTTTCAGTGCGTCACGGCCATATAAATAAAAAAACCGGCCAAGTGCGAGTCGGACTCGTACCATTATCAATAAAATTATTTATTTTATTTTGTTTTTAGTATTTGTTGTTATAGCGGCAACAGAAATACATCATCTGTGAAAATTTCGACTGTCTAACTATCACGGTTCATGAGACAGACGGACAGCGGAGTCTTAGTAAAAGTCCCTTAACCCGTTTTACCCTTTGGGTACGGAACCCTAAAAAGAGGTAAATAGGTTATAAGCGCTCCACAAATGGCACACTAAAATTGAGTCAATTGCACCAACTTCCCTCAGTTTCGCGTCGTCAATGGAAACGTAAACGTGTCTCAGCTGTCAGATGTGCCTGGCCATTTTTAAACAGGGAATTTCGTATAGACAAAGACTTTTTTTATATATGACATCATTGGGTACTGGCATACAACGGTATATTCACCAATTCCCTTGATAATGAATGAATAAAGAAGGCATTGTGTTCGAATACGTGTGTACCGTACCGTCCGCTCCCTAACCCCCCCGGTAGTAAACACAGTATATTTGTAAACAGTAGGCGTGACGCCCTTGACTCTGTCAAGGTCGGGTCGAGTGACCTTCTGCCGATAAGAGTAAAGTACGGAGCACACAGGGCGGCCCGCAAGCTGTGTTGTGGCGAGATAGACCATCTGTCTCTTTCTAATTGACATCATTTCGTAATTCTAAGTCCATGATTTGACTAGCTCCTTGTATTCTACTCGAAAAGAGGAACACGCTGGTAGTTTTATATTTCCAGTACCTAATATTTATGTTCAATTTTTAAAAATGCATTCATAGCAAATCCAATTGCTTTGGTCTTGTTTACATATACCAAATTAAAACCAAACATTGTCAAGATGGCGTCAATGTAACCCACCCGATAATGACATTTAAACTTTTTAAACGTTTTCTTCGAAACGGGACTAAAGTCTGGTGCCTATTCTGCAGTAGAATTGGATTTGCTATGAATGCATTTTTAAAAAATCGTAAAGAATTGAACATAAATAATACTGGAAGTATAAAACTACCCGCATGTTCCTATTTTCGAGTAGAATACAATGAGCTAATCGAACTAAGGGCTAAAAGCTCAGAGCATAGAATACTAGAGAGAGGACAAGCCGCCGGCGGCCGTGTCGCAGCTGTATGCTCAATGGGCATACACTGCCATACTGTGCACGCGTGCTGATCGCAGAGAATATTACGTTTTTTCCCAAAATGCCTGATATGATGCGCGTTTATTGTCAAATAAGCGTGTAGGTATACAAGAGTGTGTGTTTTAGATGTGTGCGTGCTTTGTCTTGTCAATTACTTGGGCGTTGTGTGGGTTAATGTACTTGCGACAGGCTCACTCTATACAAATCGGCCGCCATGTCCGATCTCCTTATATTCATACATCTGTGGCTAAAAGTTATGAAATGTTGTCAATTAGAACTGCACGGGCTATCACAAGACGGCCCGCGTGCTCTCTCGATTTTTCTCGCACTCTCTCTCTCTCTCATCTGAGCGTTTTACCCGGTTTCATCTTCAGTTAGGTGCTTCAGAGCCCGGTGTCCGCTTTCCGGCATTTACTCCTCCACTTCGCACGGTCTTGGGCATCCTCGGTTGTAAGACTATTGGCACGCATGTCATCCCTGGCGAAGTGGCGACGTCAAGCCAACATTTCTTCTTCTCGATTTTTCTCGCACTTTACCTCTCTTTCTAAGGCGTGAAATACACACACGCGTCGTAAGGCATAAGGCGCAGCGCCGCTTCAACCTATTGTAGACCTTTAATACAATGAAATAAGGTCCATTGGTGAATTGAACGCGGTGCCTGCGCCGCGCCGCTTGAGTGTAATTCAGAATACGTCACCTTAGTACATTTTGTATAGAAACGTTTTGAAGCGGCATCGCGCCTGCGCCGCGTCTTCGCCTTACGCCGTCTCTGTGTGGTTCACGCCTTAGTGTTCTATTAAGAGAGAGACGGATAGTGTGAGAAAAATCTAAAGAGATCGCGTGACGTTTTGTGATAGCTGTAGAGATAGACACAGATATGTATTCATAAAATACGATATTTTACATGTCAGAATGGTACATTCGTCGTCGTTTTCACTCGTTTGACAACTTCCTATGGCAGTTTAACATGACGTTTAATGCGACACTGTACAAAGGTGTTAAGCCACTTGTGAGGCTGACCGTGCATAAAATCTAATTCTTGGAGTTACATTTATACTTATTGTTTTTTACATTAAACATGATTTCAAGATTTTAGTCTATCACTTTGTCGGCGTAATTGATTTATATACCCATGCCGAATTACAGCTTTCTAGTAGTTAGGATCACTGAGCTAAGCCGCAGACGGATGGACGGACAGACGGACATGGCGAAACTATAAGGGCTCCTTGTTGACTACGGAACCCTAAAAAGGACCGCCCCGGATCGTTGGCGGGCCGAAAGTACAGTCAGCATCGAAAGTAGCTATACATGTATACGCAAACGAAGACGTCAAAAGTCTATATTAAAAGGGAAAGGATGCCTATTTACTGAACCCATGAATACATGATACATGACGATTGCCATTATTTTTGTTTAATGTACGCCTCATTTACAATCAAAGAAAAAAAAATCCGCGCAGTGTGCCCCAAGCTTTAGTCAATTTCGTTGTTTCGATCGCTTATCGTATTACATCACTATGTGATTAATTACGAATATTACCGTTTATTAAACAGCTTTTGGCCGTTCGCTTATAACAGGACTTTTTACAAGCTTTATATTAACTTGACCTGTTCGTGGGCGAATCTCCGAGCGTTTGAACCGCTCGGTTCTAACGTCATTGTCGGCTCACGATTATTTCCGCAGAGGTAAAACATACCGCGGAAACTTTAATCAAAAAAGACTCAGTACCGGTATTGGCTTACGTCTTTATTTTGATAAAGTAAAGTGGACTCGTTATTCGTCTCTTTTCATAGTAGGTATTAGATGGCGACGACAATGACGAAAAAAAAACGCCTTAAAAACGCTGAATATTTGCCCTCGTATGGATTGCAAAATTTGGACGGACGACTTACATAAAGTGGTCCGTCAAAATTTGCAATCCATTTTTCAGTCACTTGCTGTTCTCCGATTGAGCTGAAATTCAGATTCAGATTCAGATAGTTTATTTCTCAATTAGTAATACATAATTTTCATACTTTAGAATAAAAACATGCACACAATATTGAGATCGTCAGTTATAATCCAGGTTCACAAATATACAATCAATAATTAGGAGGTTTAATGAAGTGTTGTCATATGTTTACATGGGTAAGTATAATACAATTCCAAAAAGTATTTAGGATTAAGAACATTCATCATCATCAGTCAGTAAAATAAATATATTTTCAGTGTATTCGTTACTTAAGTATTCCTAGCATTTTGACTTTGTGACGGAAGGTGTTGGTGTTAGTCTGTACTTCAATAGCTTTAGGCAGCTTATTATATAATCTTTGAGCCATTATCTTGGGACACTTTCTTGCCATGTTTAGTCTACACTGAGTTTGCTGTATATCATCCGGATATCTTGTTGGACGTTTACTGACGTCTCCCACACGGGCAAAATCACCAGGATGTTTTCTTATAGACATTACGATTTCCAGAATATATGTCGACACTGATGTTAATATACCGAGATTTTTAAAATGTTCTCTGCAACTATCTCTGTAATTTGTGTTAGCCAATATTCGTATGGCTCGTTTTTGCATTTTTAGTACACGTTCGAAGTCAGTTGAGTTTCCCCATAGTACAATTCCATAAGATATGATTGAGTGTACATACGAGTAATAAGCCTCCTTAATTATCGAGCCATCGAGCTGGTCTGATGATGGAGACAGAAAGTGGCCATGGGAATTCAGTACTTAACCGACGTAACCCCGTTGAGTTTGGATTCGTTAATAGAATCATCTCAATGAGTAGTTGATGACGGTATACAGAAAAGAACAGCCGGCAATGAAACCTTGTACCAAAAACGATTTTTTTTACAGAACCTTTTATTTTTAGGGTTCCGTACTCAAAGAGTAAAACGTCCCCCTCTATTATTAAGACTCCGCTGTCCGTCTGTCCGTCTGTCCGTCTGTCTGTCTGTCTGTCCGTCTGTCACCAGGCTGTATCTCAACAACCGTGATAGTTAGATAGTTGAAATTTTCACAGATGATGTATTTCTGTTGCCGCTATAACAACAAATACTTACAAAAAAACAGAATAAATAAATATTTTTTTATATATTTTTTTTTTCTTTTACAATCTTATCTTACACAAATCGGCTTAGTCCCAAACTAAGCAAAGCTTTTACTATGGGTACTAGACGATGGTAAACAAACTTATATAGATAAATAAATACTTAAATACATAGAAAACATCCACGACTCAGGAACAAATATTTGTGCTCATCACACGAATAAATGCCCTTTCCAGGATTCGAACACGGGACTTCCGGCTTCTTAGGCAGGGTCACTACCAACTTCAACTAGGCTACACGAGGCTCTATAAATATCATCGAGGCTCAATAGAAAAAACGTGATTTTTTTTGTCGTTTTTATAGATAATAGTATGGAACCCTTCGTGCTCGAGTCCGACTAGAACTTGGCGGGATTTTTGTTACTTTGCCCGTGCAGATGTTTCCGAACTCTACTGTACCCGTTTTCTTGGATTTAGTCTTGAGGTTTTCAGCGGTCGTGTTCTAACAACATTGACTAACACTTTAATTATACTAACATGTGTATACATGTATGTTTCTCAGAACACGTCTAGCTGCAATCTTAAGAATAGCATTGTGAAATGTATCCTGTCACGCGAGCATTCATCATGTCATGTATGACTTGTATGTGATGTCATCTTACCATACCATGTATGGCCTGGGTTTAAATTCTAAAGGCTCCTCTACACCAGTCTTTTTACAAGCTTTATATTAACTTGCACTGTTCGTATATATGTAACTGTGCGTATTGCTTCGGGGCAGTCTATCGTCCTACATGGCCAAAACGTAATATCTAGAATATCAGTGACATTAAATTTGAACCTTAACACTATGACGATACCGTTTGTTTTTCAACATGAATGTTGTAGTAGCACGTGCTTACTCGGTTGAAGCGTTCATAGCCCGGCGGCGCCTGCGTATCGGAAACGATAACGCAGGTCAAGCAAAGACGGCAGGGGTCAGTCTTTGGATGGGTGACCGCCTGTTTGAGTGGTTACTATAAATGAGCGCTTCCGTGCTTTGGAAGGCACGCTAAGCAGTTGATCCCGGTTGCTGTCTATGACAGTAGTCGTTAAGCCGAGTTAGAGGCCCTTCGGGCGGCTTAAGAACCTCTACCAGTTGAGTTGCCCACTCACTTGACAAAGGGGGGACAACTGTCACTCGCGTCCGCAGGAGCTACCTACCACAACCCTGCACGTGTCCCCTGGGTGGTACTAAAGAGTGACAAACTCAAAAAGGCCAAAAATAATATATGCCATACGATTAAATAAATACTCGGTAGCTGGCGACTATGCGATAATAGATACAAAGGCCTTTGTTTGAAAGATTAGGGCTTGGAGCGAAAAATTCACCTCAGAAGATTCAGACTATAAATATGTAACTAAGTTGTCCGTCAACATTTGCAATCAATTTTTCAGTCACTTCCCGTTATCCGATTGAGCTGAAATTTTGCATGCTTATGTATATCGCATGACAATGCAATATTATGATGACTTGGATTGGATCTGATGCTGGAGCTGAAAGTTGGCCATAGGAACTTCGCAATAAAACGACACAACCCCATCGAGTTCGGGCTCGTTAGAATCGTCTCAATGATTAGTTGATGATGGTATGCAGAAAAGTACAGTCGGCAATAAAAGCTTGTACCAAAAATGAAATCATTGACAGAAACTTATTCAACCTGTGGGTCGCGACCCCCTGGGGGGTCTTATCTTATCGACGTTTAGGGGATTTCAATTCGGTATTTCACAAAAGTCAAATCAGCTTCTTTTTATGAAACGTCAAAAACGCTCCATTAGTATGGAATTTGTAGGGATTACTATGTTGTGGTTGTGGCAAGAAATAAAAAGGCTTTTTATTTTTATTTTTATTTATTTATATATTACTATGTTGTGACGTCACAATCAATCAAAACAACGTCCTTGTAGTTCGTTTTTATGAATTTAAAAATCTTAAAACAGCAAACATAATTGAAAGCTTGATAGTTTCCGAGTATTTTCGTTATGTTTATCTGTTGCCAATGAAAAAACAATTTATTTTCACTGTTGTCAAATACCCAATTCCTAGAGTGACCCAGGGGACGTAACCATGGCAACCAGCGACAGTACAAGTTGATTCACCCATATGTTCGTTTACAATGCACTTGCTCTGAATGTGCCACTTTATATACGGAAGAAGACGGCGTCTGTGGTGATTCAGACGAGGGGAAGCTCAAATAGCATCCTGAAAATGATAGCAGAGAGGTGGGACTCAGACATACTCCGCCGATACACCGACCTACATGTCGTACGTCCTAAAAAAATAAAATAAAATAAATTCATGTGGCCATTTAATAATAATTTTACTAATGTAGTTGTATAAGTGTTTTGTAACTAACAATGCTATGCTATGGATCTAAGGAATCTGATAATAAACCATTTTTTTATTTTTTTTTTATTTATATGGTTGAACATAAACACGGGAAGTGCTCGATGCCAGCACGGCGTCGTCGGGCGAACCGCGCCCGTGCGGAATGGATTTCAGTACAATATTCCCGCACACTATGCGGGAATGAGATTTCGTGAGTTCGTGACAATAAAAAATTAATCTTTTAGCCTTATTTTTTTTTATTTCCTCGCATGATGCATTGTAAAATGTTGTATGATACAAGTGCGGAAAGTAGGTAATTGCCAACGAGTGGCGATGACCAAAAACACGACCGTCAGGGAGTGTTTTTGATCGACACGAGTTATACAGCTTGTGTATTAAATAATACACAAGCTGTATAACTGGCCACCACAACAACATAATATAACACTTACATAAGCCACGGCACATAACTGACGACCCTGAAGAGATTTCCAACGTGTATCGTCACCGCACTAATCCTATTGCGATGAAGTGAGGGTTGGGTCACTTGTCAGTGTCACGTACGCTTTTAGAGCCTGTTGACACGGTTACTCCTTTCAATCCAGTGGCGTAGCGTGAGGGGGAGGGGGGGGGGGGGCACGGCCCCGGGCGGCGGATAAGGAACATAACGAAAATATTCCATTGCATGGGGGCGGCGAAAACCCACGCTACGCAGACTATCCGTCTCTTTCTAAGCGTTCTAATTAGAAAGATGGCATAATTGAGCCGACACAGTTGGCCAGAAAGCCAAAAAAATGAGAAGTAATTAGAAAGAGAAAGGTAAAGAACGTGTCCACAGTACGTGACCTATTAAAATAAAAACCACCCCCTCGGTGACCACCCGTAGTATATGCCAAGACCCCCCCGTCCCCCTCTAGTTTAGTAATTCATAAATTTGGTATTCAATCATTTTCTACAAACAGAAAGTAAAAAAAAAATTGGCTCATATTTGTCTTTATTAATACGGCGCATGCCGCATAACGCCATGAGTGCGTGTATAAAAAAATATTATCAAGAAGAATAAACTTAGAATATAGCACGAAAAAGCGCGAGATTTCCCTAGATGATATTGACTACGTGACGAAAATCTAAGCCCCCCCCCCGCACCTCTGTGACCAAGCGTGGCATTTTAAAGACGGGTTCCCCACGGGAGAGGCAATATCTAGTGCAGGCAAGTAAAGTGATGATCCTTTTGTCATGATTTCTGCGTTTTGAAGTAAGATTTAAGCTTATATATCTATAAATATTTTGTGAATGCAGCGGAAAGCTGTTAATAATATTAGTAAAACGGCAACATTAGTCGGTTATTGTCATATTTTTATTAATACAAAGTTAGGATGGCAATAATCGATATTATTCTAGCAACACTAGACTTTCCTTGTTTTAAATTAGCCAATAGGAGTTGCTCAGTGCTGATTGGTGCTGAGTTTTGACAGTTCTCCTCAGCCAATCAGCAATAGACAACTTCCCGCAATTTTGGCATAACGGGTAAAAGGGAGTTTTCGGTAAAACGGACAATCTCAGGAGAACCACCGAACAGTGCGGATCGAAACAAGAAACCCGTCACATTTCAGAAGTGGGACTATTTCTACTTGTATACTTAAGTCAGGATCACACTACCTATTTGGCGCGCAAACTTATCAACAGTTATACCTCAGTTACTATGTCAACATTGTTGAAAATCCCCGCAATCCGTGAAATCGTCGATTTTCCGTCACCCACATATTTGCCTTGACACGGCGTACTGTATCGCTGTATATGTAGAAGCTGGAATGCAACGGATCGTATCTAATTTCTCCTAGACCACACGTATGTGTGCTAGACGCAACGACGCCCGAGTAAGTCAGAGAGACTCCGGCGGTTTACTTAACCTCGTTTGTTAGATTTACATAATATATTCCGGATTCGGGAGTCCTCTGGATGCGGGTGGCGCATAAACGGTCCTTATGGCGCTCTTTGGGGGAGAATGCAGCAGTGGACGTCCTTCGGCTGATATGGTGATGATGATGATGAATGATGACATAATAATCTACCAAAAAAGCACAGTCTAAACTAAAACTATCGATCGACACGGGGAGATGAAGAAGCATGCATCAAAAACAAATATTTTCACATTATTGTAAATTGTTGTTATGCTCAATAACAGTATAATTAAATTATGTTGTCACCGCGTGTTTTTAAATGTTGATGGTTTTTGATGAACGTTAATTTAGGGCCTATATTCCAGATTGCCACATATTCACAAAATTCACTGGTTTCAACTGTACGAGAATATAAGTAACTTGTCCGCGATATGAAGTTCTACAAAACGATAACTCAAAATTCAAAATCGCGAAGTATTCTAAAACTGAAATTTTGCAACCACAGTTTTGCCACCACGAAAGCATTATTTATTTATTGGAAAACCAATAGCTCACAAAACAGGTATAGAAATAGGAAGCCAATTGTATTAGGTTCTTTTCTCACAGATAGCAATCTAATAGAAGTTAACATCACAATAGAAGTATAGAAGCTTACATTACACAACTACATCATTACAGTAAATATACGAAGCTTCCCTGCGATATACATTATACAACTACATTTCCTGCAATTCTCAATCTGTGCTGGTGGGTCAATCAACTATTTCTTGTTGCTCGTTGCCATGGTTACGTCTCCTGGGTCACTCTGTAAAACTATGATTTTATGGGGTTTAAATCCACTAATCACGTGTTTTTGTTATATGGGTAAACCCATTCCATGGTGGGGCATCTCAGCATGATAAGAGTCCAGTTTATAGTATTTTTTCTAAGGAAGTCTGTTACTGTTATCTCTTGGCTTACCGGGACAGAATAACAGCAAGAAAAAGTTGATTGACCCTGGTATTCTGTACAAATATGCTTAATTGCACTGTCGTGCCAATTTTTAGGAAAAACAACGAACGCGTGCAAATGCTGCCTCATTAGGTGCGGCCACACCAAACTCACGCTCACCCGAGCGCGGCTCGCCCTAGCGTGCGCGCTAAGTGTGGACGGCGATCGGCGAGCAACGGCGCGCCTGAGCCGCTCGCCCTCGCGTCCGCACGCTCGGGCGAGCGGCTCACCCGAGCCGAGCCGGTGTGGACGGTTGTTTTGTGTGGCCGCACGCTCACCCGAGCGTTGTCGGCTTTTTGGGCGAAATCAAAGGGGCCGCGGCGCCATGCTACTGGCAATGTAGTTATTTATTTATTTATCATTTTCAAATGAATAACGTGAAAATTATTTTCGCGGTGTGCGTCCACACTGAACGCACGCTCACCCGAGCGGCTCGCCCGAGCCCTTCGCACGCTCGCCTGAGCGGCTCGGGTGAGCGTGCGGAGGGCTCGGGCGAGCCGCTCGGGTGAGCGTGCGTTTGGTGTGGACGCACCTATTTACTTAACTGGCAGTGTTATGCAGTGTTTTAAACGCAGCTATAAAATGTTAATACATCAGTGTTTAACGGCTCTCCGTTTACGGTCGTTGGCGCCCGGACTATGTTCAGTAATGCGCTGAAGGGTGATGTCACTGTGACCTGGTAATACGGGAATAACTTTACTTGGAAATTGTAGCTTTTACTGTACATTTAATGGTTCATGAGCCACTGTGACCGAGCGATAAAATGTCTGCTATAGACGGTCGCCAAAACGCCCCTCCGACCGAGCGACCTTGGTCGGCACCGAGGTCGCTCGGTCGGAGGGGCGTGTTGCCGACCGTCTAGCAGACACTTAAGGCACGCGACTAATCAATCTGAAGGTCGAACCCGCAGGGCAGGGAACCCGTACGTGCAGGCAGACGTACAACTGGGTTTAAAGGCTGAAACGCACTGAAAGCGGTGGCGGTGCGGTGCGGCGCGGTGTGGAGGCGGTACCGGTTGTAATGTTCGAACTAATACGAAAGGGTCCGCACAGAATACCGCGGCGGGACGCGGCGCGGCGCGGTATTCTGTGCGGACCTTTTCATATTAGCTCGAACATTACAACCGGAACCGCCTCCGCGCCGCACCGCACCGCGCCGCCACCGATGTCTGTGCGTTTCGACCTTAAATAAAACTTAGTACTTACAGTACGAAATGTCATTTGATATTTAAATAAAAGTAGCTTTTCGATGAAGGAAAACATCGTGAGGAAACCGGCCAAATCTCAACAAGGTCTAATTTGTCCTCTGGGTCTGCAGTAGAAGCTTTCGTAAAGCTAGGGTGCCAAATCTTGGAATTGTGCCAAAGCGGACTCCGGGCTTCTTTAGGATTGAACCGGGTCATGTCATGTCACTGGTTCGTGATCAAGCTCAAGACGCTAATTATCTTGTCGTTGTTTGCAGTACCGGCGACGACGTGGTCGCAGCTGGCGGCGGACTACCTCGAGTCGTGTCGGCGGCACAACACGCCCGCGATCGACTCCGTGCTGCAGCAGATACGGGTAAATACACTTGTGTAGTAACAGGACAGTGACTGGCCGCTAAGAGTGGCTGCACATTGAGCCACCAGTAGCGGCCACATTAGAACCACTTGTGGCGGCCACAAGTTGCGAACCATTTTTTGTAAACAGGAGTGCAGGGGTATAACTGGCCAGTAAGTTAGGTCGGCTGCACATTGAACTATCATTATATGGACCATGTCCGAAATAAACACATTTTTTTATTATTTATTGAGCCAGTAGTAGCGGCAGCGGCCACATTAGAACCACTTGTGGCGGCCACAAGTTGCGAACCATTTTTTGTAAACATGAGTGCAGGGGTATAACTGGCCAGTAAATTAGGTCGTCTGCACATTGAGCCAGTAGTAGCGGCCACATTAGAACCACTTGTGGCGGCCACAAGTTGCGAACCATTTTTTGTAAACATGAGTGCAAGGGTATAACTGGCCAGTATGTTGGGTCGGCTGCACATTGAGCCAGTAGTAGCGGCCACATTAGAACCACTATTTCGTACATTTAGTAACTCTTGTCTTTCGCGACGGAGTGGTCGCATCCGAACCACAATCTGCGGGAGTCGCTGGCTCAATGTGCTGCTGCTCTACTTGTGGCCTCGTTTTGTCGTTCAACTCGTGCGCACACACGGCTATAGTCGTCGACGTACTACGTCTAGTATTGTTGCAAGCACTGTTGAGTACTGGAGGGATTTTCCACATATGTAAATAAGTTTTCTTACATAGATTTACAAAGAGTTTTCTAGCTTATACCGTGCAGCGGTATCTGAATTACCCCTTCTGTCCGCAGGAGTTACCGGAGGGCGTTATTGGCGGCGGCGCGCGCGCACCGCGGCTCACGCTCTCCCACTGCTCGCTGCTCGGCGCCGCGCCGTGTGACGCGCTCGAGGCGGTGCTGCACCGCGCGCAGTTCCGCCGGCTCACGCTCGAGTGCGACGTGGACGACGAGGGCGCGGTGAGTCCCGCTCATTGGTCAGTTCTACCATTCCACTTCCGCCCAGATGATCGACTGGCAATGGCTGATCAGAAGCAGAACTATTTCAGGATCTGCGATTGCTCTATCCATTCCATTATTTCCATTGATGCATCAGGTTTATTTTCATGACGGAACAAGCCTTTCATTAGCGAAGCGCTAAATTGATGCCGAAGGAACGGTATTATTCCCTTAAGCTCAGCATAGCATATATAGCATAATACATCTTGTATATATTCTATATCGGACAGAGGCCTCGCAGGCGTCCATGTTTGCTCTGCAAAAAATTGATCATCCTAAACATCATATAAAGACACTTCCCTGCTTGTTTAATAGCATTAAGTTGAGTATCCCCCAAAGCTCTGCGAGGCAGCGCAGCGATGTGCGACAAAATACCACCAATGGGGAATGGATGAAAATTTTAGAAGTGCCTGATTTTTTTTTTGGTGTTAGGAATAACCTTCCTTACCACCAGAAAAAATTGCAGACTTGTCAGGTGCTTCAATTATTTTTGAAAAATATAAACAGTTTCCTCACTTACGTTCTGGGTTTAGGACGGCGAATGAGAAATTTTCCTTGATTTGTCTCATATTACAAAAAATATCATAAAAATCCGTGGTAAACCGACACTGGCGATGATATTGACAGCTGCAGCAGCTATATTTGTCATTGTATCCAGGGTCAGATATTCAAAATATTTTTTGTAATATGAGACGAATCAAGAAAAGTTTCTCATTCGCCGTCCTAAACCCAAAACGTAAGTGAGGAAACTGTTTATATTTTTCAAAAATAATTGACGCACCTGAAAAATCTGCAATTTTTTTCTGGTGTTAAGGAAGGTTATTCCTATCACCAAAAAAAATATCAAGCACTTCTAAAATTTTCATCCATTCCCCATTGCATTTATTTATTCGTATGGCTAATTAAATCGTTCTTATAATCTAATATTCATCAGAGGCCCTAGCACACTACGACACTAGGTTTTATGTCGGCGAAAATGTACTGAAACGTCACGTAAAACGCGACATAAAACCTAGTGTGCTAGGGCCTCTGATGGACCCATAAGATAGCGTCGTCATTTTCCAAGGTGAACAAGTCCTTTAGTGCGGGCACGCGCTGTTGATGTGCGCGACGTTCTGCTCGGCGGCGCCACACTCGCACGCCGGCGAGTCTCTCCATCCACACTGGTGCATGTATGCTCGGCTGCGACCTCAGCCGGTTCGTAGTCTGTTCTGGTCCAGGGTTCTGGGTAGCATTGCTAGCCTCACTAGAGAATGGACAGTGGAGTGGAGTGGCAGAGGCCTTTTGGCGGTTTTTTCCGTGCATACCGCTCCGCAACCTCTTACTACTCTGCAGGATCTTCTGCTTCGGTCCTACTCTAGTTTGACACCAGTTTTTTATGAGTACACTGTTGATTTATCGTTCGTTTTTGTTCCCAGGAGGCGCTATTTGACATGATCGAATACTATGAGAGCGCGACGACGTTGGCCATCACGGGGCCGCGGCATTTCGGCATCAGGGGGTGGCAGGCGGCTTCTAGAATGATCAAGAAGGTTGGTTATAGAATTCCTATATATCATTGGCGTCAAAACGCATTTTAGAAAGCTACTATTTAAGTTACAATTTTACAAATTCACTAGTTCAATACGCCATGGCGGTAAGACACAGACTTTCAATCTAGAGGTTGGTCTTTCGAACCCGGTCTCGTGCCACTGGGTTGTCAAAAATAACTTATGTACGAAATATTTTTTTATATTTAATAGTAGCTTTTCGGTAAAGCAAAAGATCGTGAGGAAACCTGTCTAATCCCAACAAATTCTAGTTTTCCCTTTGGGTTGAATGGTCATATGGCAGTCGCTTTCGTAAAACTAGTGCCCAAACTATTACAATGTTTCCCTTTGATATCCTAGATAAACGTAGACGAATTCGTCCGTTAAAATTCTACTGTTATATGGAATGTTGTAGGGCAGGATGATGTCTAGTTACAATTTTAAATGTCTAACTTAGAAAATAGAGGGAAGATGATAGGGCACCTCATACGACATGACAACTTCGTACTTAACATAATTGAAGAAAAGATAGAGGGGAGGCGAGGAAGAGGAAGACCTAGAATAGACTACATGGAGCAACTCAAAAAGAGAGTTGATGTTGGGTCATATCGTGAGGTCAAAGAAATTGCGTGGGATCGGAGTAGATGGAGGGCCTACTTTGAGCTACACCGACAAGAGCCTAGCTCTTAAGTAAGAGAAGAAGAAACTGGCGGGAGTCCGCTGGATGCGGGTGGCGCAGGACCGGTCAATTTGGCACTCTCTGGGGGAGGCCTATGTCCAGCAGTGGGCGTCTTTCGGCTGATATGATGATGATGAACTGGCAACTTGAAGACAAGTACGAGTATAATTTTTCTGACGAAGAAATTGAGACAGGCAAGACTGAGTTGTACCAGACATGTCCGGGGCCGGACAGAAACATTCAAAGAAAAGGCGAAGATAAAAAGAAGAAAAATGTGAAGGATGTCATTAAACTTTTTAAAGCTACCCATCCAGACCAACAGCCAATATTCGTCGCTAAGGACCTAAATCGCTTACCTGCGGTCACTTTGGAGCACATTGACGTGGCACGTCTCTTGAAAGATTTATCCTGTCTGAAAACGGAACTGAAGGAGACTCGAGAACATGCCATATTAAAAACCGAGTTACATCAGTGGCAAACTGACGTCCGCAAGGACTTGGGAGACATAAGAAAGGCTATAAGCAAGCAAGAGGTAGTGGTACGGAACGAAAAAAGATTACCTGACAACATTACCCCGAGCTGTGAAAAGTTGGGCCGGCCGCCGCCTGAGCTTGGACCACAAGCCGGTGAAGTAAACTCCGAACCAGTCCACACGTACAGAGACATTGTTGATCGTAGTCCGCACTCGCGGCCACAGCAAGCGACCAGCACCCATATTTCTCATACTAACAAGGGCGTAAACCGCGTGAGAGCGCAAACTAACGTTACTAGTAGCGATAAGGAGGCGATGAGTATCTACCCACAAGGTGGTAAAGATAATGACGATTATATTTTGGTGGAAAACAAAAAGAAAAATAACCGTAAACAAAATCTCTGTGGTTCATCGCTAAGATCGACCAGGATACAGGTGGTTGAGTCAAAGGCCGCGATTTATCTGTCCCGAGCGAAAAAGTCCATTACGCCGCAAGACATTATTGCACATATTAAAGACATGAACGAAGAATGTATTGCTGTTGAGCCACTGAAACAATACCGAGACGTGGATTTTGCCTCGTTTAAAATCGTAATAACAGCCGATAAAGTAACAAAATTCCTCCAACAAGACTTTTGGCCCAAAGGCTTAAAATACCGACGTTTTAGAGACCGATTCGTTCAAAAAGAACGCTTACCTATAAACATTAGTAAATAATTATGGCTGTACAACAAACAGTGTCATTCGTTTCTTTCAACTGTAAGTCTATTAAAAGGTCCACCCAGCACGTACGTGACCTATGTAAAACTGAAGACCTTATAGCCCTACAGGAAACTTGGGTGCTGCCGCACGATATTAATTTTATACATGAGATTGATAATGACTTTGGCTGTTATGCAACCTCTTCGGTAGATACGTCGGCTGGTGTACTACATGGGCGACCGTATGGAGGGCTTGCGCTTATGTGGAGAAAGTCAGTCTTCAATAATGTTTCCATAGTGGACTGTAGCAGTGACAGAATTATAGCCGTGCGCGTGCGGGTCAATGATAATTATTTTCTAGTGTTTAGTGTATATATGCCATACGATAGCAATAGTAGTGAGGACCTTACAAATTTTACGAACTGTCTAGGAATTATCAGTGCTGTTATTAGTGACAGTGATGTCGAAAATGCGTTTATTTTGGGAGACTATAATGCTCACCCGGGTTCGCGGTTCGGGCGAGAACTTGCGGACTTCTGTAAAGAAGAACGGTGGGAATGCGCAGACCTGAGGTTGTTAGGCACACATTCAAATACCTACACGTACCTATGTGAGGCGAGCGGAGCACGCCGTTGGCTCGACCATTGTGTGGCGACGGCAGCGGCGTGCGACATGATCAAAGGCGTCCGTGTGGATAATGAAGTGTGTTGGTCTGACCATTTTCCACTATTCTTTGAAATAGACATGACAGTGATGACTAACAAACTTGAACATCCTCAGTCAAACAATTTAAGTAAAATTCTCTGGAAAAATAGGTGTAGACAGCAGTCATTTAAGTATGGTGAAACCTGCTTCCGTACGTTTAGGAATATTATGTCTCCTAGTCATTGTATTGTCTGTGATGTAGGTAATAAAACTAATAATTTTAAGGAATATGAATATATTTTAAATCATCGATATAATGAAATTGTAATTACGTTACAGACTGCTGCCGTCAGTACCTGCCACGTTTCTCAGACCGGTGCAGCGCGGGGGAGACAGGTCGCGGGGTGGAACCATCATGTCAGGGAATCTCATGAGATTGCCAAACTGCATTTTAAGTGTTGGGCTGAGGCTGGCAACCCCCGTACAGGAATTTATTACGAGAATATGCAAAATAGCCGTAAAGTTTTTAAAAATAAATTAAAATGGTGCCAACGTAACGAAGAACAAATAAAGATGAATATTTTAACACTAAACCGAGCAAATAAAAATTTTTCAAAATTTTGGAAAGCAACAAATTCGCTGAACTGTAAACAGGGGTTGCCTGCCTCAGTCAATAACATTAGCGATCCCAAGCTTATAGCTGATATGTTCGCCACTCACTTCAAGGTCGCGCCCTTAAGCGTGGAGACTGTCGCGGCGCCTGGTCCCTCGGCTCCGGAGGCCCATCATGATTTAAATGTCGTATTTACGCAGAAGCATATTGCACACGTGATTAAATCGATGAAGCGTGGTAAGTCACCGGGGCACGACGGCTTGAGTGTGGAGCACATCTTCTACGCGAGTGACGAACTATATCGAGTTCTAGCAGATTTTTTTAATGCATGCCTTGCACATAGTTATCTTCCTCCTGACATGATGAAAACAGTAGTTGTTCCTATAGCAAAAAATAAAACCGGCGACCTGTCCAGTCTTAACAACTACAGGCCTATTTCTTTGGCTACCATAATTGGCAAAGTGTTCGAGAGGCTATTGCAACCCGAATTGACCAGGAATCTCAAAATTGATCAGGCTCAGTTTGGTTTCCGTCCAGGGCTTTCGACGGATTCCGCAATACTAGGTTTGAAGTATACTGTAAACTACTATGTAAATAGAGAGACATCAGTATACGCATGTTTTTTAGATCTTAGTCGCGCCTTCGACCTAGTTAATTACAATGTGTTGTGGGCTAAACTCTTAAGGACTGGTACACCTCCCGAGATTGTGAATCTATTGAAGTTTTGGTATGGAAATCAAACAAATAATGTAAGATGGGGTGACTCACAGTCTAATGATTATAGGTTAGGCTGTGGAGTGCGCCAAGGGGGTTTGACATCTCCGGACCTCTTTAACTTATATGTCAATGACCTTATCGAGGAGTTGAGAGGCTCCAACGTCGGTTGCCATATTGGTAACGTATGTGTTAACAATCTGAGCTACGCAGACGATATGGTGCTTCTCAGCCCTTCGATAGGTGGTATTGTTAAACTGCTTAACATCTGTGAGCGTTACGCTAGCAGCCACGGCCTGAAATATAACGTGCTTAAGACCGAGATGCTCGTTTTCAGGTCTGGAAGTGGTCCGGAGTTGATTCCCACGGTGTGTATGAGTGGCGCGCCGATTCGGGTTGTAAAGAGCTTTAAATACCTGGGCCATATTTTAAGTGAATACTTGAAGGATGATGCCGATATGGAAAGGGAACGCAGGGCTCTCGCCGTGCGGTGTAATATGTTGGCTCGACGCTTTGCGCGTTGTTCGAGTGAGGTAAAGGTGACCCTATTTAAAGCTTTCTGCCAATGTTTTTATACATGCCAGCTTTGGAATAGGTACACCAGGCACTCGTTCAACGCGCTAAGGGTGCAGTATAATAATGCCTTTCGTATTTTGCTGAAATTGCCACGTTTCTGCAGTGCGAAGGGCATGTTCGCCGATGCGAGAGTTCCTGATTTCTTCGCCATCTTGAGAAACAGATCTGCTGCCTTTAGGGCGAGAATACTAGCTACCAAAAATGAAATCTTATCGTTGGTGGCTCGTGATTTCAGTGACGTATTCAACACATACTGGCGCAAACTGCACCGGTCTGAGAACGGCCAAGTGTGAGTGTTTTATTTCAGTGTGATAGTACGTAGGTTTTTTAATCATTTTTTCCTGTATTTTATTTCATTTATATTGTTTGCTTTTATTGTGTATTTTATGGGTGTCTTGCCTGTCCAATAAAGAATTATTATTATTATTATAACAGAGAGAGAATTGGGAATGGATGGTAAATATGTATTTTTTGGAAAATAACTGGGTGGCTTGCAAGTTTCCCATGGACGCTTATCTTATCTTATCTAGGTGAGGGCCCCTTCGGATGCACTTCGACCCAGTGGGATCTTTTGTGCATTTGCCCTCTCCGTTATACCTGCTCCCAGCCTTGCTCCATCATTTCCACAAAGTGGATGATGCAGTTACCGGGAGCACCTTGAATTCCTTTGGTTGCAGGTAACCATTACCAAAGTAGTTCATTCTTTGTCTGGCAAGGGCATGACATTCACACATTCTACAGTCTAAACTATCCGATAGTCCCATCTTGGCCAAGAGATCCTTGACCCCGAAGTGACCTGTGATCACCCCAGATATAATTCTAAGTTGCTTCCTACTGGATTTCCAGAGTTTTCTGGTCCAGCCCGAGTCCACACCTTCTATGAAGAGCTTAGAGTGCCTTAAGCCAGCCTCATTTCTCCGCTCGTGTTGGTGTTTGGTTTTGGCGTAGGCTTTAAAGGCCGATATTATGGTTCCCTGCGAGAGTCCCACAAATGGTTCTGGACCTACGAACCCTCTCTTGCAAGCTCATCTGCTCTTTCGTTGCCGATGAAGCCCTTGTACGCTTACTTTCTTTTGTTTCACAGAGTGCAGAGCTGTCAGAGCTAGAAGTATCAGACGGGCCAGTGGAAGCAACGCACGCGCCGGTGCTAGCGCGCGCGTTACGCCCCGCGGCGTGCCGGCTGCGCGCGCTGTGTCTGCAGCGAGCCTCGCTGGCTGGCGAGAGTCTGCTGTGTCTCGGTAAGTGCACTGCCGTAGCTAGAGATACATATGAATCATAGAACAGCGACGCACGACATTTTTAAATTCTGGGTACAGTATAAATAATAGTACAGTCAGCCAAAAATGTGGTCTACCACCCTACCGTCGAGGTTCATTTGAACGTCATGAAACAACAAGGTCGATTTCCATTTGCAATAATATTATGACAGTAACCTTAGCGACAATCATTACTCACAGAAACTTTTGTCAAAACTGGTAGACCACTTTCTTGGCCGATCGTAAAAACATACAGAAGGTCCTCCAAACTCTGACATGATCATGCCATCCTGCTCTACCGCGTAGCACGTGCTCTTTCATGTCATTTATTGCAATCTCTTATAACTTGAAAGACAAGTAAATCCAATAACACAACTGAACATAAACTGAACCGGGTTGGTGATCCTACCGACTGCGCCAGAAATGATAGATTAATCTTTGAAAAGTGTTCGTTTTTAGGGTTCCCGTACCCAAAGGGTAAAACGGGACCCTATTACTAAGACCCTGCTGCGCTGTCCGTCTGTCTGTCTGTCCGTCTGTCACCAGGCTGTATCTCATGATACAGCCTGGTTAGTTAGACATTTAAAATTTTCACAGATTATGTATTTCTGTTGCCGCTATAACAACAAATACTAAAAAACAGAATAAAATAAATATTTAAGGGGGCTCCTGTACAACAAACGTGATTTTGTGCCGTTTTAATAGATAATGGTACGAAACCTTTCGTGCACTAGTCCGACTCGCACTTATCCGGTTTTTTTTAATTATTGGTGTTTAACTACGTAACCTTTGTATGTTCCAGTGATAGCGTTAAAGTGCAACCGCTCCGTGCGCGAGCTGCGGCTCTGCGACAACCGTCTCACCGGCGCCGACGCTGCGCAGCTCGCTACGCTGCTCAAGGCCAACCCGCGCATACAGCTGCTCGACCTGTCCAACAACCAGATACAGGTGTGGCTCAGTAGATATACAACCGTCTCACCGGCGCCGACGCTGCGCAGCTCGCTACGCTGCTCAAGGCCAACCCGCGCATACAGCTGCTCGACCTGTCCAACAACCAGATACAGGTGTGGCTCAGTAGATATACAACCGTCTCACCGGCGCCGACGCTGCGCAGCTCGCTACGCTGCTCAAGGCCAACCCGCGCATACAGCTGCTCGACCTGTCCAACAACCAGATACAGGTGTGGCTCAGTAGATATACAACCGTCTCACCGGCGCCGACGCTGCGCAGCTCGCTACGCTGCTCAAGGCCAACCCGCGCATACAGCTGCTCGACCTGTCCAACAACCAGATACAGGTGTGGCTCAGTAGATATACAACCGTCTCACCGGCGCCGACGCTGCGCAGCTCGCTACGCTGCTCAAGGCCAACCCGCGCATACAGCTGCTCGACCTGTCCAACAACCAGATACAGGTGTGGCTCAGTAGATATACAACCGTCTCACCGGCGCCGACGCTGCGCAGCTCGCTACGCTGCTCAAGGCCAACCCGCGCATACAGCTGCTCGACCTGTCCAACAACCAGATACAGGTGTGGCTCAGTAGATATAAAACCGTCTCACCGGCGCCGACGCTGCGCAGCTCGCTACGCTGCTCAAGGCCAACCCGCGCATACAGCTGCTCGACCTGTCCAACAACCAGATACAGGTGTGGCTCAGTAGATATACAACCGTCTCACCGGCGCCGACGCTGCGCAGCTCGCTACGCTGCTCAAGGCCAACCCGCGCATACAGCTGCTCGACCTGTCCAACAACCAGATACAGGTGTGGCTCAGTAGATATACAACCGTCTCACCGGCGCCGACGCTGCGCAGCTCGCTACGCTGCTCAAGGCCAACCCGCGCATACAGCTGCTCGACCTGTCCAACAACCAGATACAGGTGTGGCTCAGTAGATATACAACCGTCTCACCGGCGCCGACGCTGCGCAGCTCGCTACGCTGCTCAAGGCCAACCCGCGCATACAGCTGCTCGACCTGTCCAACAACCAGATACAGGTGTGGCTCAGTAGATATACAACCGTCTCACCGGCGCCGACGCTGCGCAGCTCGCTACGCTGCTCAAGGCCAACCCGCGCATACAGCTGCTCGACCTGTCCAACAACCAGATACAGGTGTGGCTCAGTAGATATACAACCGTCTCACCGGCGCCGACGCTGCGCAGCTCGCTACGCTGCTCAAGGCCAACCCGCGCATACAGCTGCTCGACCTGTCCAACAACCAGATACAGGTGTGGCTCAGTAGATATACAACCGTCTCACCGGCGCCGACGCTGCGCAGCTCGCTACGCTGCTCAAGGCCAACCCGCGCATACAGCTGCTCGACCTGTCCAACAACCAGATACAGGTGTGGCTCAGTAGATATACAACCGTCTCACCGGCGCCGACGCTGCGCAGCTCGCTACGCTGCTCAAGGCCAACCCGCGCATACAGCTGCTCGACCTGTCCAACAACCAGATACAGGTGTGGCTCAGTAGATATACAACCGTCTCACCGGCGCCGACGCTGCGCAGCTCGCTACGCTGCTCAAGGCCAACCCGCGCATACAGCTGCTCGACCTGTCCAACAACCAGATACAGGTGTGGCTCAGTAGATATACAACCGTCTCACCGGCGCCGACGCTGCGCAGCTCGCTACGCTGCTCAAGGCCAACCCGCGCATACAGCTGCTCGACCTGTCCAACAACCAGATACAGGTGTGGCTCAGTAGATATACAACCGTCTCACCGGCGCCGACGCTGCGCAGCTCGCTACGCTGCTCAAGGCCAACCCGCGCATACAGCTGCTCGACCTGTCCAACAACCAGATACAGGTGTGGCTCAGTAGATATACAACCGTCTCACCGGCGCCGACGCTGCGCAGCTCGCTACGCTGCTCAAGGCCAACCCGCGCATACAGCTGCTCGACCTGTCCAACAACCAGATACAGGTGTGGCTCAGTAGATATAAAACCGTCTCACCGGCGCCGACGCTGCGCAGCTCGCTACGCTGCTCAAGGCCAACCCGCGCATACAGCTGCTCGACCTGTCCAACAACCAGATACAGGTGTGGCTCAGTAGATATACAACCGTCTCACCGGCGCCGACGCTGCGCAGCTCGCTACGCTGCTCAAGGCCAACCCGCGCATACAGCTGCTCGACCTGTCCAACAACCAGATACAGGTGTGGCTCAGTAGATATACAACCGTCTCACCGGCGCCGACGCTGCGCAGCTCGCTACGCTGCTCAAGGCCAACCCGCGCATACAGCTGCTCGACCTGTCCAACAACCAGATACAGGTGTGGCTCAGTAGATATACAACCGTCTCACCGGCGCCGACGCTGCGCAGCTCGCTACGCTGCTCAAGGCCAACCCGCGCATACAGCTGCTCGACCTGTCCAACAACCAGATACAGGTGTGGCTCAGTAGATATAAAACCGTCTCACCGGCGCCGACGCTGCGCAGCTCGCTACGCTGCTCAAGGCCAACCCGCGCATACAGCTGCTCGACCTGTCCAACAACCAGATACAGGTGTGGCTCAGTAGATATACAACCGTCTCACCGGCGCCGACGCTGCGCAGCTCGCTACGCTGCTCAAGGCCAACCCGCGCATACAGCTGCTCGACCTGTCCAACAACCAGATACAGGTGTGGCTCAGTAGATATACAACCGTCTCACCGGCGCCGACGCTGCGCAGCTCGCTACGCTGCTCAAGGCCAACCCGCGCATACAGCTGCTCGACCTGTCCAACAACCAGATACAGGTGTGGCTCAGTAGATATACAACCGTCTCACCGGCGCCGACGCTGCGCAGCTCGCTACGCTGCTCAAGGCCAACCCGCGCATACAGCTGCTCGACCTGTCCAACAACCAGATACAGGTGTGGCTCAGTAGATATACAACCGTCTCACCGGCGCCGACGCTGCGCAGCTCGCTACGCTGCTCAAGGCCAACCCGCGCATACAGCTGCTCGACCTGTCCAACAACCAGATACAGGTGTGGCTCAGTAGATATACAACCGTCTCACCGGCGCCGACGCTGCGCAGCTCGCTACGCTGCTCAAGGCCAACCCGCGCATACAGCTGCTCGACCTGTCCAACAACCAGATACAGGTGTGGCTCAGTAGATATACAACCGTCTCACCGGCGCCGACGCTGCGCAGCTCGCTACGCTGCTCAAGGCCAACCCGCGCATACAGCTGCTCGACCTGTCCAACAACCAGATACAGGTGTGGCTCAGTAGATATACAACCGTCTCACCGGCGCCGACGCTGCGCAGCTCGCTACGCTGCTCAAGGCCAACCCGCGCATACAGCTGCTCGACCTGTCCAACAACCAGATACAGGTGTGGCTCAGTAGATATACAACCGTCTCACCGGCGCCGACGCTGCGCAGCTCGCTACGCTGCTCAAGGCCAACCCGCGCATACAGCTGCTCGACCTGTCCAACAACCAGATACAGGTGTGGCTCAGTAGATATACAACCGTCTCACCGGCGCCGACGCTGCGCAGCTCGCTACGCTGCTCAAGGCCAACCCGCGCATACAGCTGCTCGACCTGTCCAACAACCAGATACAGGTGTGGCTCAGTAGATATACAACCGTCTCACCGGCGCCGACGCTGCGCAGCTCGCTACGCTGCTCAAGGCCAACCCGCGCATACAGCTGCTCGACCTGTCCAACAACCAGATACAGGTGTGGCTCAGTAGATATACAACCGTCTCACCGGCGCCGACGCTGCGCAGCTCGCTACGCTGCTCAAGGCCAACCCGCGCATACAGCTGCTCGACCTGTCCAACAACCAGATACAGGTGTGGCTCAGTAGATATACAACCGTCTCACCGGCGCCGACGCTGCGCAGCTCGCTACGCTGCTCAAGGCCAACCCGCGCATACAGCTGCTCGACCTGTCCAACAACCAGATACAGGTGTGGCTCAGTAGATATACAACCGTCTCACCGGCGCCGACGCTGCGCAGCTCGCTACGCTGCTCAAGGCCAACCCGCGCATACAGCTGCTCGACCTGTCCAACAACCAGATACAGGTGTGGCTCAGTAGATATACAACCGTCTCACCGGCGCCGACGCTGCGCAGCTCGCTACGCTGCTCAAGGCCAACCCGCGCATACAGCTGCTCGACCTGTCCAACAACCAGATACAGGTGTGGCTCAGTAGATATAAAACCGTCTCACCGGCGCCGACGCTGCGCAGCTCGCTACGCTGCTCAAGGCCAACCCGCGCATACAGCTGCTCGACCTGTCCAACAACCAGATACAGGTGTGGCTCAGTAGATATAAAACCGTCTCACCGGCGCCGACGCTGCGCAGCTCGCTACGCTGCTCAAGGCCAACCCGCGCATACAGCTGCTCGACCTGTCCAACAACCAGATACAGGTGTGGCTCAGTAGATATACAACCGTCTCACCGGCGCCGACGCTGCGCAGCTCGCTACGCTGCTCAAGGCCAACCCGCGCATACAGCTGCTCGACCTGTCCAACAACCAGATACAGGTGTGGCTCAGTAGATATACAACCGTCTCACCGGCGCCGACGCTGCGCAGCTCGCTACGCTGCTCAAGGCCAACCCGCGCATACAGCTGCTCGACCTGTCCAACAACCAGATACAGGTGTGGCTCAGTAGATATACAACCGCCTCACCGGCGCCGACGCTGCGCAGCTCGCTACGCTGCTCAAGGCCAACCCGCGCATACAGCTGCTCGACCTGTCCAACAACCAGATACAGGTGTGGCTCAGTAGATATACAACCGTCTCACCGGCGCCGACGCTGCGCAGCTCGCTACGCTGCTCAAGGCCAACCCGCGCATACAGCTGCTCGACCTGTCCAACAACCAGATACAGGTGTGGCTCAGTAGATATACAACCGTCTCACCGGCGCCGACGCTGCGCAGCTCGCTACGCTGCTCAAGGCCAACCCGCGCATACAGCTGCTCGACCTGTCCAACAACCAGATACAGGTGTGGCTCAGTAGATATACAACCGTCTCACCGGCGCCGACGCTGCGCAGCTCGCTACGCTGCTCAAGGCCAACCCGCGCATACAGCTGCTCGACCTGTCCAACAACCAGATACAGGTGTGGCTTAGTAGATATACAACCGTCTCAACTTTATAAATTAGACACAATTCTAACTTACTTGCTAACTGTCATACTACATTGCTAAATTGATTGCGTGTAAACCCAGGTTACTCGTAACCTTCTAGAAAAAGTTAGGGCATTTGCGGTAAATTAGGTAGCCGGTGAAAACCTAGCTGTATGAATGCGATGATGCCCATGAACCATCAGCATTAATATTTGCTGATATGATTTTATTTCTAGTGCCGTTCGGACGTGTCAGATTTACGATAATATGGTCTGTAACGTGTTTGTTTGTTCTAGGATGTGGGCGTGAGCCACATAGCGGAGGCGCTGGCGGAGCAGGCTGCGCAGACGCCGCCGTCGCCTGGGTCCTCGCCCATGTCGCCCCACCAGTGTCCGAGTGAGCATTTACCACCTCTAAACTCCTTACTCCCACTTCTTCGTGGTCTACAGATACCCATTTCTAAAGATACTCATGTCTACGGATTCCCTATTGTTCGGGCCGAGCGGCTGCATGCCCCTTCAACGCCTCTCGTGTGTACGCCCTTTTTAGTCTGTGGTTTTGAAGGTGACACTTGGATGTCACATTCTTGACTTGTCACAAAATTTTCACGGAAGAGGTCGGGAACCGTGTGCTTTGATAACCTCACTTGTCGACACGAATGTCGGAGGTTTTTTGTTTGGATATTTGGTGAAAGTGTTTTGAGACTCGTGTTGAAGGCCTGTATCGAGGCCCGAGTCTAACATTTGGTGAAAACAGTCACAATTGGTGCTGTGAGCTGTGACGGAACCGCGCATTGCTGGCATGCCCCGCGGAGCCCCGGAGACCAGCTAGGGAGACTTGATTTAACTTGACTTTGACTGGACCTTGACGGAAACTAGACAGAATTGACAAATATCGTGTTGCCGGGAATCCAGTAAGTTAATCTCAAATATTGTAGCCAGCATTACTAGCATAAGTTAATCATATTTTCACACTTTTGAAAGCCATTATTGGCACTATATGTATGACCCGCGAGCACCGCGAGGCACGTTCAGCTCCTAGCATTGGGCGAGGACTGAACACCTATTCTACTGATTCCCATCTGTACAGAATCTCTTATCTCATCATCATCATCATCATATAAGACATAGGCCTCCCCCAAGGAGTGCCAAAGTGACCGGTCCTGCGCCACCTTCATCCAGCGGACTCCCGCGACCTTTACCAGGTCATCATTCCACCTTGTGAGCATTTACTACCTCTAAACCCTTTAGCTTTAGCCTTTAACCCTGGTAAAGGTCGCGGGAGTCCACTGGATGCGGGTGGCGCAGGATCGGTCACTGTGGCACTCTTTGGGGGAGGCCTATGTCCAGCAGTGGACGTCTTTCGGCTGATATGATGATGATGATGATTAGCGTACGGACTGGCGGTGGCATTGTGGACAGAGTGAGAAATGGAGTCGCAAAGCTACATTTTATGATTGAGTGAATAATGATTAAATGATTTTTCTTAATTTAAAGTAGTGCCAAATTTTTTTAGACCGAAAAATTAAATTACATGTTTTTGTGCATAATATACCCACTGCAATGTTTAACAGCAAATGGCGGCTGGGATAAGAGATTCGAAATCTTCTTCGTCGTGCTCATTTAAATCGGTGTCCATGTTATAAAATGAATGTACTATAGCAACTTGCTCCATATTCTTGGCGTTAAATCTGTTCCTTAATTTATTAAAAACCCATTTGTGTGCCGAAAATGATCGTTCAACATCTACCAATACCGGTTGTATATGGCTAATGTTGAGTTTGTAAAAGATATTGGTTAAATTAATGTTAGAAGAGAAATGGATTTTATAAGAAAAACCATTTAATATTTGAATTTATTCATTCAATCATAAGAAGTTTGTAGATAATAACGACTCCATTTCTCATTCTGTCCACAATGCCACCGCCAGTCCGTACGCTAATGATGATACAATAGGGTAGTTTCTTCAAGTGAAAATGTATGAGATAGTGTTGCTATTACGTAGTATAGTAAACATTCCAATTAAACAAAGTGTAAAATATAAAAATCATTAAATGATATAAAACCTACCAAAGACAGTACTTACCTAAGATAAATCTTACTATTCACATCACCTGAAAGTCTAAATCCAAAATGACTTCATTAATTAATCCCATGTACCTACGTATTACTAACCTTTAACTTGTGCATGCATACTGCGTCGACGACCGGTATTAATAAATTAGTTAAGTTTAAAATGTATAAATCTTTTAAGCTTTTTTCTATGTTTCATTAGTAATGAATAGCTTGTTATGTTAACATAGTCTTTTAACATAACCCTTGGCCTGAGCCTTGAATGGTTTCAAAGTTACCTCTTAGACAGGAAACAGTGTGTCAGGGTGGGAGCTTCGATTAGTGACTCTGCAGGAGTCACTTTTGGAGTTCCTTAGGGTAGTATTCTGGGTCCGACTCTATTTCTGATATATCTGAACGACCTACCCGAAATTAAAATTCAAAATGCAAATATGATTAATTACGCTGATGACACAGTGATCCTATTTAATGGACCGAGCTGGGGGTACACATTCGAGACTGCTCAGGAGGGCTTGGCTGAAACTGCTAAGTGGCTACGGAATAACCTCCTTAGTTTAAATAATGTGAAAACCGGCTATATATGCTTCCACATAACCTCTGCGTCACCCCCTCCAGAGGAGCTGCAGTTGTTGCTTCACACGTGTTCGTTCTTGGACTCCGTCTCGGCTGGCTCGCCAAACTGTAGACGGTGTCCCAAAATTGCGTGTGTTGAAACCTGTCGGTATTTGGGGGTATTGATCGATGAGAAACTTTCATTTAAACAACATGTAAACATCACAGCTAAAAGATTGCGTAAACTCATTTATATTTTCAAGCGTTTGAGACACGCATCACAGCTAAAAGATTGCGTAAACTCATTTATATTTTCAAGCGTTTGAGACACGTTGCGGGTACAGACACCCTAAATAGTATTTTATGCAACTGTTTTGTAAGAAGGGTCTAAAAACGCGAGTGGCGTGAGTTGCGATGCGAGCCTTGGCGAGCATCGCAATTAAAGACGCCACGAGCGTTTTTCGACCAGTTATAAACCGTTGCATACAATACTTTTTCTACGACAAATTTTTAATAAATAGCAGACTACAAAATAGTTAGCCTTTTCGGGCAGCAAGTTTTCTATTCATACTTTTGCTACTCACGCAATTTCTTCGGGAGTGCAGTTATTAATGGCTTCGACAATTTAAAAAGGAACGTACACTTTTATCTTCACAAACACGAATAAAATCTTAATATTCTAGGACTAACAGTTTATCATCTTTCATCTTTTCATTTTGAACTGTATATATTTTGGTGTGAAATCGGAAATGTTACACTTCTTGTTTATGGTTTGTTTTGTTTTTAATTTGTTTGCATTTGCCATCCGAACCAAACCTAATCCGGACCCGGACCGAATTCGAACTTTATTTTCAAGAATTTATAAAACATGTAATTTAACACACAATAGATGATGATTTATTATTATTGTAGTAAATAATGTATAATATACAAATGTTAAATCGTAAATAAAAACTTTTATTTAGAAATATTTGTTTATGAAGTTGGCACCACTGCAATATAGCGGCCGATTTAAAAAAGTTAAACATTGCTTTTATGAAAAATGTATGAACCAAAAAAGTACGCTAAACAATGCGTTTTTGGGCCATAGAGCATAGAGTTTTTCGACGACTTATTAGTGGTGTCATTGTATTTGAGCTACAGCCTATATAAATGACAGATAACGGTACAGGAGTAGAAAAAATAGTTTATTTCTCACTTTGCCAATCGATCCTGTCTTATTGCATTTTGGCGTGGGGTGGATCGGGCACCTCTACGCTTATAAATCTCGAACGTGCTCAGCGGTCAGTGATCAAAGTTATGTTGCTAAAACCCATTCTGTTTTCTACTGCCCAACTCTATAAAGATGCCGAGGTTCTGAGTGTCAGGAAACTGTTTTTGCTCAAATCTGTCCTCAGAGCCCACTCCCGGGTTGGTTCTGTCCATATCCCAGTTGAGGTTCACAGGCTACGACCTCGTCCTTTTAGGTTACCGCTACCTCTTACTAACACAGCCTTTGCAAGACGCTTCACCAGGTACCTAAGTTCGTCCTAAGTACAATAAATTTTGTAAGTTACATCACCTCCATACCATGAACTCCCGATTGGTTAAAAGATCTATACTTAATCACTGATTTTTTTGGTTGGAACTATGAGTTCACTGAAGAATTCTTGAGAAAGTAGATTTAACACATACACCCACGCGCATACATTGAACACTAGTTGCACCTACCCAAATAACACACACTCACACACCCACACACAGTACACACACACTCTCTCTCTCTCACACACACACACACACACTTTTTATCTGCTTGTAATTTTTGTTTTTATTTTTCACTAGATTTGTTATCTTCATTTGTTAATTTATTAATTGCTCGTGTTCTACCGTTAAATTCCTCTATTGTTAATCTCCTTTTCTGTCATCTGCACTCCAGGGATCCCAAGATACAGGCATTGCCTAGTTTGGGGTCCACAGGATATAGGCTATGAATTTTACTCCTTGTTTTGCCAATAAAGAATTTATTATTATCTCCGATTTAAATTCACGGGGCGAACCCCGGTCATTTGGAAGGCGTGCGTGGGGATATAGATCCAACACGTAGAGGCCCTTTGGAGACGAAGTTTAATGTCATGTAGTACACCTGCTAGAACCGGTCCCAGCAGGCGTTGGAGCTATTGTAGGAAAATGGAAAAGAGAATTGTGTCTATGGTGATGACATTTGGGTGGACAATAAAATTGGGTTTATTACAAAGTGGTCCGGACACCTGCCATAACAATGTTATCCACAACGTTATCGAGGCAGGCGGTGACTAGCCGCTCATTAGATGGGCCCCTAAAAATGCCGTCGTAAAGACGGCCAGGAGCAACACCGGGTGAGCGGCTCAGGGGTGTCGAGAGGTGGTGCTGCGCTTTCTCCGAAGTTACTAGCGGCGTTATGCCCTTTAACACTTCTACCCCTGTAGCATATAGCTCTGACGACTCTCTGGACGGCCAATGAAGACAAACCAGAGCTGAGAGTCCTCCTTGGGGTTCCACTCCGACCGACGAAGACACGCCGGAGACGGAGGCCCTGACCGACTCTCGGGAGCACTCTGGTCCGTGGGGTCGTTACTCCCCGACAGCTCGCCACAAGCTGCCCACAGGGCTTATTATTATATATTAATGAACCTCCGAGTCTTTAGCTTTATGTATATAGGTACTCTTTGTGTACCTTTTATATTTTAGTTTATGCGAATTTGAAAATTTAGAATAGCATTTTTTATCGCTCAAGAATAAACTATAAGCCACCAATCCTTATGTTTTAATGTAATAGTTGAGGCGATTTCATCCTAATCTGGGGTGTGAGACCATGTGAGTGGTATCGAGCTACTGCGAGTTATATCGCTGGATAAACCTAGCTTTTTACCTCTTACCAGCAGTCCTGCAGATGGTCGCAGAGAAGCTAGACTCTGGCATCCTGTCGCGCTTCATAGATCTGTACGCCAATAGGGATAGATGAAGCGCGGGAGGAGCCCTGTTAGTTAGTTTTAGTGTTTTATTATGTTTATCTATTTCATGTGTCTAACATAGTATTTTAAGGCAATTGTTATTGTGAAATAAATGTTTTAATCTTTTTTCATCACACTTGCTCGTAATGGGTGATAGGCAAGTTTATAGAGCAGTTATACCCGATTTACCTCTCGCGGGAGTTATGGATTTATACTCCCGGGGGAGTTATGAGCTTGTGTGTGATCTGATTGGTTAAAAACAAATCTAACAAATTGGTTGGCAAATCTAGTTGGCCGCGCGTCACAAGAATTCTTCTCTGTGATTGGTTGAAAAAAATCTAGCAGGCCATGCGGTGCCACGCCCCCTCGCCCTCCTCAAATCTGTAAGTGAAGTTGTCAATTTTGTCAATTTTTGAGTGGTGCGGTTGTATGAAACTTAGATTTTTCTGTCTTTTGTAGTTATTTATTTCCTCGCAAATGTGATGAAAAACATTGTGTGTATCACGGGCAGTAAGGGGATTACAAACTCGACTCATTGAAATTTTCTTTCTAATAGATTCTCGTTAGAAATCCCCTTCTTACGGCCCTTAATGCACAATGTACTATATTTATTTATATGTAATTGCCGTGTGAGGGTACAGTGAGAATGGTTGTCCGCAGTGTTGAGCGGCTACGAGTCCCGGGGGCTCGCGTTCCTGGTGCTCTGGAACAATCAGCTCACGAGGAACTGCGCGCACAATCTCAGCAGGATGGTGGTGAGTAAAATGTAACTCACTTTTAACTCCAAATCAGCAAAAGGCAAGAATTAGTTCAGAACAGACGTGTGCGCCGCCGGTTAAAATTTTGTCGGCGGCGGCGCGGTGGCAAATATAACGCGGCGGCGGCGCGACGCTGACGGCGTGACTAAAATCTATATATATCGGTAGAAAAGCCTTATTTACGGGTGTTAAATATGTTGTGATGAATACTGATACCCATTTTGTAAGTATTTATGAATTCTGATTGCAAATTGATTGAAGTGAATATATCAAGTTCATATTATGAACCATATTTTGCATACCATTGCATTGCAACTCTAGATATAATATTGTATTTTTTTTATTTTTTTTTTTTATTGGAATTAAAAAAAAAATACAATTTTAGTAACTTAACCTAAAGGTTCGCCAAACTGCAAAGCAGTTTGTTGGCGATTCGCTCACTTAAATAAAAAGATAATATTATCGCGACGGCGAGGTCAACAACAGTGTAGTTTCTATGGTGATGGATGAAACACGCCGCATATACACGAATACATAACCATAAGTATAAAGAGGGCAAAGTATGTTATCTTCATACAAACGCACCGCGCGCGGCTTGTATGTACTCAAACAAAATCTCGATCCGTTTTGCACTGAGAAACGGGTCGAGATTTTGTTTGAGTGTGCGTGCGGCGACGTATAGATAGTATGGCGCACACATACTGACTGCAACCTTGGAGTCGATGTGCCCGAGTTCGAGTCCGGCGACCGACGCACTTTTTGTATGTTTTACATTCTTAATGAGTACATTTTCATAATGCCGAGTAGCGTGGAATGTTCTAGAAAAAGTAAGCGAATAGAACATTCGACGCTTACGGAAATTTATAGACAAATGACAATTGGCTTGGAATATTCGAGAGACGTGGATTCGATCTTCATTTCATTACAAATGAGTAATGAAATGAAGATCGAAATTGTGGTCTGGAACCTTCGGAACGGGGTATATAAAGGAGCCACGTTCGCGATACGAGTCAGGATTGCCTACGGAGTCTTCCTAGTGTTCGGACGCCTTATACCACTCGCGAATTTCGTTGCCTTTTTTCATAAAAAGGTGCGAAATAGCGGCCCGGCTCTCTTAGCCGGCGCGGACCGCCCACATCTCGCAGCCCCACCGTCGTCGTCGGCGACTAAAACCGTGTTCCCGGGTGTACCCGAATGGGGGGAGGGAATACGGGGATAGTCCCGTAGGCGGTGGCGAGCGTCGCAGAGCTCCGTACACCATTCAACATGGACCAAGAAATGCCGCGAATTGGGGGTCGGCCAACAAACGTCGGTTCAGATCTACCCACCTCCAGCCGCTCGGAAAACCGAGCCCCCACGCAGCCGTGCGCGCCTCCCGCCGGAGCGGGGAGTGCTCCGGGACCATCCGGCAGCCACCCTCCCGCCGAAGCCGAAGAAAATGCAGCCGAATTGTCGAACAATTCCGACGGCGGACTACTGGACTGGCGTAGTATTTTGTCGCCCGGCTTTGCCGGCGGACTTACATCGCCCGTCCCCGCCGCCAGCCAACTTGAGGAGATACCGCAGCTTACGGACGCCGACGCCGAGTTCGCCGACCGTCTATTGCTGCCCGACCCGACTGCGCGGCTATTCTCGCCCGTGTCGCCCGCCCGAGAAGCCTCCGCTATGGATCAACTGCGAACGGACACGCTCGTAGTTGCCCATATTATGCGGGCGGGCATCCCATCGGCGGGCCTAAAGATCCGCATATCCAGCCACGATATGGGGCTGGATACAAGCTTGCTGCCCGAGGACCAGGCGTTCATCGAGTTTCTGAGGAGCCACCCGACCACCCTCAGGCCGGGGAAGCGCCCCAGACCGAGCCCGGACTCGCGAGAAGAAGAAGCAGCCAAGCGGGCGTGCGTACAACCGACGCCCGCCCCCGCAGGACCCACCGTGACACCCAGGGCAGCCCCCTTAACGCCGAGCGCGAAAGCGCAACACGGAAAGAGGATTGCTGCGCGGAAACTATTCCCGCAGCAGCAATCTGTGGCCCCGGATGCCGCCACTACGATGCCAGCGCCGTCAAAAGCGTCGACGTCCACTGCCGCCGATATCCCACGATCGTGGCCCCAGTACTGCCGAACTGGGTCAAGGTCGTGGCAGGCATAGCCGAAGAGCTCGGGGAGCCGGGGGGCCCCTGCCTGCAAGGCGATGGGCAGCGGCCTGCGCTTCACCCCGCAAAGCGAGTACCGCATGGTGGAGCGCCGCCTTGATGACCTTGAGAAGGCAGGAGAAGCCGTAGAGTGGCACATCTATCAACTGGACAGGGAGAAAAAGATGAAGGTGTCACTCCGCGGACTCCCCGCCAACACGCCTACCGAAGACATCGCTACCGCCTGCTTGGCGCTCGGCCACCCAGTCGAGTACGTCAAGCAGATCAACGCCAGGGAGGGGTGGGGAGGGGAGGGTGCATATACTTCCTCCAACTGGCGGGACGACCGAAAGACAACGTCGGAATCTGAGGCAGCTCCTGTGTGTTCCGGACGTAAAGATCCACCACTGGCGGGGCAAGGCAGGCCCCGCCCAATGCCACAGGTGCCAAGGGTTTCGGCACCACTCACAGGGCTGCCACCGCCCGCGGAAATGCGTGCGCTATGGCCCCCACGCGGCTAGAGACTGCACGAGATCCCGGGACGAGCAGCCAACCTGCTCGAACTGCGCCGGTGGACACACCGCCAACGACACCAAGTGCCCTGTTTACCAGCGAGAGGCACACACCGTCCCACAGAGGCATGGACCAGAGACGAGGGCATCGGTGAAGACGCCCACGGTGGACGAGTCGGCGCCGGCAACGCTGATGGCGCCCCCACACAACGGGGCGGGGCGACCGCACCGAAGCCCCCGTCAAAGGCAACAAAGGCCAAAAAGAAGAAGAACACAGAGAATGTTCCCCCCCTGCAGCACCCGCAGCGGAGGAGCCCCCTCCACCCTCTCCTGCCGCCCCCGCAGCAGAAGAGCTGCCACCTGCCGCAACCGCAGCAGAAAGGCCCACTCCGATACCTATATACCGACTTATAGAAATAAGTTGCGAAAAACAAGCCGCCAAAGAGTACACACAGAACTGACCTGGCCCCCGCCACACTTTAAGTAGTGTGTGTGAAGACAACGATTGATTGATACGAGTCAGTCTTACGTGAAGTATCGGAGTGAGAACTAGAAGAAGAAGAACATTGGAAACAAGTGGTGAAAAGTGAAGTGACCTAGTGCAAAGTAACAGTGCAGTGTTAATAGTGTCAGTACTAGCAGGCGCGGACTCAGTGAACTTGTGTGTGTGTTGGTTGAGTCAGTGTTAGTACGTGTGGACTCAGTGGACTTTGCCCTTCACGTTAATAAATCTACTGTCGTGTTAAAGGTGTTTAACTCTATCCCGTACCCCGCACGTAATCAAAGTTTTCGTTTTGGCTTATCACAGCCAAAACGAAAACTTTGAGGGCACAAATTAATGCACTGATTCCGGTTAAATTTAAATCTTCAGAATTTAAAATTCTTCGTTCTAAATAACTTCGAAAAATAAGAATTTTAGAATCAAATATTGTTTATATTGCTGGTGAGTTTACTGCTTTTGATTGATTAATGATTTAAGTATGTATTCCGCAGCGCGCGTCGAAGTCCCTGTGTGTGCTGAACGTGGGCCGCAACGCGATCGGCAGTGCGGGCGTCCGCGCCGTCGGCGCCGGAGCCCTACTGTCGCTCGGGCTCCAGGGCGCGCGCCTGCTGCCTGACGCGGCGGCTCTCTTGCAACAGGCGCTCGCCTCGGACACACACCTGCAGGTACACAACAACACTCGTCGGCGCCGGAGCCCTACTGTCGCTCGGGCTCCAGGGCGCGCGCTTGCTGCCTGACGCGGCGGCTCTCTTGCAACAGGCGCTCGCCTCGGACACACACCTGCAGGTACACAACAACACTCGTCGGCGCCGGAGCCCTACTGTCGCTCGGGCTCCAGGGCGCGCGCTTGCTGCCTGACGCGGCGGCTCTCTTGCAACAGGCGCTCGCCTCGGACACACACCTGCAGGTACACAACAACACTCGTCTGCGCCGGAGCCCTACTGTCGCTCGGGCTCCAGGGCGCGCGCTTGCTGCCTGACGCGGCGGCTCTCTTGCAACAGGCGCTCGCCTCGGACACACACCTGCAGGTACACAACAACACTCGTCGGCGCCGGAGCCCTACTGTCGCTCGGGCTCCAGGGCGCGCGCTTGCTGCCTGACGCGGCGGCTCTCTTGCAACAGGCGCTCGCCTCGGACACACACCTGCAGGTACACAACAACACTCGTCGGCGCCGGAGCCCTACTGTCGCTCGGGCTCCAGGGCGCGCGCTTGCTGCCTGACGCGGCGGCTCTCTTGCAACAGGCGCTCGCCTCGGACACACACCTGCAGGTACACAACAACACTCGTCTGCGCCGGAGCCCTACTGTCGCTCGGGCTCCAGGGCGCGCGCTTGCTGCCTGACGCGGCGGCTCTCTTGCAACAGGCGCTCGCCTCGGACACACACCTGCAGGTACACAACAACACTCGTCTGCGCCGGAGCCCTACTGTCGCTCGGGCTCCAGGGCGCGCGCTTGCTGCCTGACGCGGCGGCTCTCTTGCAACAGGCGCTCGCCTCGGACACACACCTGCAGGTACACAACTACACTCGTCGGCGCCGGAGCCCTACTGTCGCTCGGGCTCCAGGGCGCGCGCTTGCTGCCTGACGCGGCGGCTCTCTTGCAACAGGCGCTCGCCTCGGACACACACCTGCAGGTACACAACAACACTCGTCGGCGCCGGAGCCCTACTGTCGCTCGGGCTCCAGGGCGCGCGCCTGCTGCCTGACGCGGCGGCTCTCTTGCAACAGGCGCTCGCCTCGGACACACACCTGCAGGTACACAACAACACTCGTCGGCGCCGGAGCCCTACTGTCGCTCGGGCTCCAGGGCGCGCGCCTGCTGCCAAGAACCTCACCAAATATCACCAAGGGGAAGAGCTTCGAAGCCCCTAGGGCTGTCGTGTCAGCCGTAAATATCCAGTAGGTACCAGGATAAAAGAAGACAGTAGCACTCCGAATCCGAGTGTCTCGAATCTCTTTTAGCTTCATGGACGCCTGGTAGCTCAGTTGGCTCTTCCTCGCCCTCGTGCGAGAGAGAGACGAAAGAGACGGATCTTATTCGAACGTGAACAGATCCATTCCCTAGCTAACCTAGCCTATACATTTTACACGTGTAGCCTGTGGGCGAGATTTACTCAGAGGGCCTATAACATCCTGTGTGTTCAGTACAATAACATCCTCAGAATGCTGTTAAAGCTGCCGAAGCACTGCAGTGCATCAGGCATGTTTGCCGAATCCCAAGCGGACGACTTTTTTGCCATTCGGCGGAAAAGAATAGCGTCACTGCTAAAACGGATGCGCGGTAGCAGCAACAGTATGCTGAGGGTGTTGGCAGAGCGCCTCGACTGCCCGCTCACCAAATATTGGGTTGAAGTGATCATTGGTAGGGCCAAGTAGGGAATAAAATATTCTCTACTTGGTCCTACCTTTCTGCCATAGGTAACCAAAGAAGTACCTAAATGAAAATGTAATTAAAATTTTATTTAAACTAAACTTATCGTGTAATACTAATATAGTCTTGTAAGCCCCATTTTGTTACTAACACTATTATGGATCTCGGTCTGAATTAAACAATTTTTATTTATTTTATTTATTTATGTTCTGTGTTCACAGAGGATAGACCTGCGGGACAATAGACTGGGCGCGGAGGGCTTGCAGGCGATCCTGGCCGCGATGGAGACCAACAAGACCCTCACGCAGGTCGACCTGGACGACCCTTCGGTGAGTGACTATGTACTGAATGTACGACCTGACACCTAACATTCAAATTATTTATTTCAGACCAGGGTCCATATATTGTTAGTTTCATTAAAAAATAACTAACGAGAGCTTTGACTTTATTATTTTAACCGACTTCAAAAAAGGAGGAGGTTCTCAATTCGTCTGTATGTTGTTTTTTTTTTTTTTTTTGTGTGTATGTTACGCGATAACTTCGTAATTTATGAACCGATTTCAAAAATTCTTTCTTTGTTTGAAATCATATACTACCAGATTGGGCCCGTTGTCACCAAAATCCAGTTCTGATGATGGGATCCTGGAGAAATCGAGGGAACTCTTCAAATTTTATGGGGAAACTTGGAGCTATTTGGCTACTGATTTGAAGTCGGTTAAAACTTTGTTTTGAAAGTCAATTATTTTTGCGTCGAGCTGTCGCGGCCGTTCGGCACAGACTGAACGCGTTAAGGCCAATTGGATCTAACTGGCGTTACAAAAAATCTAATTGAGATCCTCTCTAGTAGTAATACCATAATTACTCAAAGGTTATTTTATTGACTTTTCCATTCCGCGCTCAAAGCGGTCACGGAACCCCGTGGCATGCATCAAACATTTATATCGTTGCTTATGCATTGATGCTCTCACCAGAGCTGCGTATCTATCACCTTATGCCTACCATTAAATTGTAGTCCACCTTCCAATGTTGGCGACGCGTTTATCCCAACTTCAAACTTTTTTTATATAATTAGACGGTGGATGGAAGCTTGAGTGGTATGTGCCTCTGCGTTTGATTTTAACATCATAGTGATGTGGTGAATGAATGATTTGAATTTGGTGTCCGCAGGAGTCGACGCTGCTCGGCGAGGACAGTCAGTGCGCGACGGTGGCTCGCTTGACGCGCGAGGTGCGCGCCGCGTGCCGCCGCAACGAGCCCGCGGCCGCCAGCCCGGAGCGCCGCGTCACTAGGAAGATCAGCCTCACCTGCCATACCGCCTGTCTGCACCGGGTGAGTGTACACACCACCTCTAGCAGTATGTTCTCCTGGTACTCTCGTTGCTGATCCACGACACTTTCTCACTAAGATCATGCTTACCTACCACACCGCGTGTCTGTAAGTGTGCTGTGCTGTCCATCTCTCGGCGTGTTGTGCGCTCCTGGTACTTTCATTGCAAATCCACGACCCTTTTTCGGTAAGATTAACCGCGTTTACTGCACTGGGTGAATGTTCTGTCCACCTCTAAGAGTATCATATTCTCCTGGTACTTTCGTTGCAGATCCTCGACCCTCACTAATAAGGAGCGTATCGGAAAGAAAGTAGACAACTTTAGGCATCTCTAAAAACTGGTACGTACATAAATTCGGCATATTTTTTTTTTTTAATAACGAACTATATCCTTTTCTTTTAATTGCTACAAAAAGCAATTACTACTTTTGTCAAACTATCAACATGGGCCGAATTAGCTTACACGTTCGTAAAAATATTTTGGACGATTGGTGCAAAATAAAAGATATGACGATTAAAAAAATGTTTAAAAAGTACGAGTTGAGTCCCGCGGGCGTGCACAAGATAATAAATAAATTTGGTGACTTCTGTACCTCGAAGATTTGCCTAAATCTGGAAGAAAACCGGGGACAACCGATTTGGCATTAGAAAAGAAAGTCGTAAGAATGTTTAAACAAAATCCGTCCCTTTCAATTCGAGATGCGGCAAAAATGCCAAAACTTCTTCGGCTATGATACAAAGAATCAAACTAAGATGCAACCTAAAAACCTATAAAAAACTAAAATAACCAAAACGAGATGAAAATCAAACAAATAGCTGACAGAAAACTGGCAAGGAAATTATACGACCGTATATTGACCAAGAAAAATTAGAGCATTATAATGGATGACGAGACCTATTGCAAATTGGACTTTAAAGCCTTACCAGGACCTCAATTTATTGCGGTTACTCGAAAAGTATTAGTGTGGCAAGTGATTTTTCAATGCGGTATGCGATCGCAATCCTTCTTCACTACAGGGACATTGAACGCTACGGTATACCGTGACGAGTGCTTACAGAAAAGATTACTACCAGTAATAAAGAAGTACAGGACTAGCATTTTATTTTGGCCAGACTTGGCTTCTTGTCATTACTCTAAAACAACGAAGGAATGGTATAAAGCCGATAAGGTAGTAAGTAGGAGTAGTGGATAAGGAGATGAATCCTCCCAATTGCCCAGAAGTTCACCCAATTGAGTGATATTGGGCTATCATGAAACGACGCCTCTAAAAAAACGGCAGAGCTGCCACCTCAGTTGACAACTTTAAAAAAAAGTGGAACAGGGCATCATCAAATGTGTCAAAAGTGATCGTCCAGAATTTAATGAGACACATCAAAAAGAAAGTTAGGTTGCAGGCAAAATAGATATAATACGACGAATTCATTCAAAACTGTTTTTTTATAAAGACCTTATTTTTCAGTTTATTTTTGTTTCATTATCAGTTTTCACACAGAATAAAAATAAAACCATTTTGAAGTTGTCTATTTTCTTTCCGATACGGTCCTTATTACCGTCACCTGCCACACCGCGTACAGTACGCGGCACAAAAGTTTACGTGTCTGAAGTTAGCCTCGAGTCGCCTCCCGCATACACCGTCCGACCCCTCTGACACCTATGCGGCGCTACTAGTAGCTAACATCAGAATCGTTAACTGATTTTAATCGTATTGTATACTATAGGTGCGTGCACAGGGTGAGTAGGTACGAGTAGTATGACACTGCTAGAGGTGGGCACCTCTAGCAGTGTCATATTCTCATGGTACTTTCGTTGCAGATCGACCACACTTTCTCACTAACATTAGCCTCGAGTCACAATCACCTGTCAACCTCTCGGCATGTCGTGCGCTCCTGGTACTTTTTTGCCAGATCCACGTTCCGATGTATGGCTACCGCCGCTCAAAGTGGGGGTTGAGCCGTGGGTTTCGCTATCATCGTCGTGCGACAGATGATTTTCATATTCGTCGATACCGACGCACTTAGTGAATTTGAAATTTCGATGACCCCTTCGCTCCAGCGCTTGATGTCACTGCTGCCAGCCAGTCTTTCAATTCAATTCTTTATTTCTGACATTAATATCCATAAGTTGTTGTATACAATCACGACTTATCAACTAAGGTCTTATCGTGAACTGGTCTTTTAACCTTCCGTATGCCTCGTTCCGGATCTGTCCAGAACGGTTCTAACTTTCGTTTACTCAAGGTCACGATTTAAGTAACAACTTTTTGACATCAGTATTCCGATGGTTAATGTTAGTATTGTGTACAGGTGGGCATACCGGAGGAGGTGCCGCGCGGGGGCTCCACGACGGGCCGCCTGCGGTCGCCGGCGCCCTCGCCCGCCGGGAGCCCCGTGCCCGCGCAGCACCCTTCTCGCTTCTCTGTGAGTACCACTGCAGGGTAGTTAACATACCGGAGGAGGTGCCGCGCGGGGGCTCCACGACGGGCCGCCTGCGGTCGCCGGCGCCCTCGCCCGCCGGGAGCCCCGTGCCCGCGCAGCACCCTTCTCGCTTCTCTGTGAGTACCACTGCAGGGTAGTTAACATACCGGAGGAGGTGCCGCGCGGGGGCTCCACGACGGGCCGCCTGCGGTCGCCGGCGCCTTCGCCCGCCGGGAGCCCCGTGCCCGCGCAGCACCCTTCTCGCTTCTCTGTGAGTACCACTGCAGGGTAGTTAACATACCGGAGGAATTGCCGCGCGGGGGCTCCACGACGGGCCGCCTGCGGTCGCCGGCGCCCTCGCCCGCCGGGAGCCCCGTGCCCGCGCAGCACCCTTCTCGCTTCTCTGTGAGTACCACTGCAGGGTAGTTAACATACCGGAGGAATTGCCGCGCGGGGGCTCCACGACGGGCCGCCTGCGGTCGCCGGCGCCCTCGCCCGCCGGGAGCCCCGTGCCCGCGCAGCACCCTTCTCGCTTCTCTGTGAGTACCACTGCAGGGTAGTTAACATACCGGAGGAGGTGCCGCGCGGGGGCTCCACGACGGGCCGCCTGCGGTCGCCGGCGCCCTCGCCCGCCGGGAGCCCCGTGCCCGCGCAGCACCCTTCTCGCTTCTCTGTGAGTACCACTGCAGGGTAGTTAACATACCGGAGGAATTGCCGCGCGGGGGCTCCACGACGGGCCGCCTGCGGTCGCCGGCGCCCTCGCCCGCCGGGAGCCCCGTGCCCGCGCAGCACCCTTCTCGCTTCTCTGTGAGTACCACTGCAGGGTAGTTAACATACCGGAGGAGGTGCCGCGCGGGGGCTCCACGACGGGCCGCCTGCGGTCGCCGGCGCCTTCGCCCGCCGGGAGCCCCGTGCCCGCGCAGCACCCTTCTCGCTTCTCTGTGAGTACCACTGCAGGGTAGTTAACATACCGGAAGAGGTGCCGCGCGGGGGCTCCACGACGGGCCGCCTGCGGTCGCCGGCGCCCTCGCCCGCCGGGAGCCCCGTGCCCGCGCAGCACCCTTCTCGCTTCTCTGTGAGTACCACTGCAGGGTAGTTAACATACCGGAGGAGGTGCCGCGCGGGGGCTCCACGACGGGCCGCCTGCGGTCGCCGGCGCCTTCGCCCGCCGGGAGCCCCGTGCCCGCGCAGCACCCTTCTCGCTTCTCTGTGAGTACCACTGCAGGGTAGTTAACATACCGGAGGAGGTGCCGCGCGGGGGCTCCACGACGGGCCGCCTGCGGTCGCCGGCGCCCTCGCCCGCCGGGAGCCCCGTGCCCGCGCAGCACCCTTCTCGCTTCTCTGTGAGTACCACTGCAGGGTAGTTAACATACCGGAGGAGGTGCCGCGCGGGGGCTCCACGACGGGCCGCCTGCGGTCGCCGGCGCCTTCGCCCGCCGGGAGCCCCGTGCCCGCGCAGCACCCTTCTCGCTTCTCTGTGAGTACCTCTGCAGGGTAGTTAACATACCGGAGGAGGTGCCGCGCGGGGGCTCCACGAGCCCTCGCCCGCTGGGAGCCCCGTGCCCGCGCAGCACCCTTCTCGCTTCTCTGTGAGTACCACTGCAGGGTAGTTAACATACCGGAGGAGGTGCCGCGCGGGGGCTCCACGACGGGCCGCCTGCGGTCGCCGGCGCCCTCGCCCGCCGGGAGCCCCGTGCCCGCGCAGCACCCTTCTCGCTTCTCTGTGAGTACCACTGCAGGGTAGTTAACATACCGGAGGAGGTGCCGCGCGGGGGCTCCACGACGGGCCGCCTGCGGTCGCCGGCGCCTTCGCCCGCCGGGAGCCCCGTGCCCGCGCAGCACCCTTCTCGCTTCTCTGTGAGTACCACTGCAGGGTAGTTAACATACCGGAGGAGGTGCCGCGCGGGGGCTCCACGAGCCCTCGCCCGCCGGGAGCCCCGTGCCCGCGCAGCACCCTTCTCGCTTCTCTGTGAGTACCACTGCAGGGTAGTTAACATACCGGAGGAGCCAAGTTTTTATCCTGTTGGTTTGAGAGAATCATTAAGAGGATATCTGTTTAATTCAAGATTTTGACGGTCTTCCTAATCTATTTCTTGATTGAAGTAGTATTTTTTCTGTGTCGAGTGATAATTGGGCGTCTAAGGTTCCTTTGAACCCGCCATCTATGTTAGTTTGGGCCTTCCGCGTTTCCCAGGCTTCTATCATTCCCAAGACCATCCTCGTCACGTGATCAAGTATTCGCCTCATGCCATGTCTGTACTCATCACACAAATAAGTTGCCTTACTTACAGGTTTCGAATCCAGGATATCTGAGCTAAAAATGGTCAAAATTCCACAAAACCCTGAAAGCCTGCTCGTAGCCCATTTGAGAGCTTCTAAGATGAACAAGCATTGAAATGTTTCGCAGGTGACGCGGGTGACGCCGGAGCGTTCACCAGCAGACTCCACCGCGCTGCGGTCGCCGTATTCCGCCCCCTCCAGATTTAGAGTCGTTCAGGTACCGTGACAATCTTAAGCCGGAATTACATTACGAAATTATGCGGCAATTACACTGCGTCGTTCACCTGATGCGGTCGCCGCATTAGGTGAACGACGCAGTGTAATTGCCGCATTAGTGGCATGAAATTAATTTCATGACATTAGTTATACCAACAGTTTCTCGTGTTATTTAATATTTTCGTAATGCATGCATTAAATTCCTAAATATCCTAAATAGTTTACCCAGTGAGGTTATAGGTATTATAGAGAATAAACCACAGAAGATCAAATGTACCCTGAAGAAGATCATGTGTGATAAGTAAAATAATAGAAAATAAATAAATAAATATTGTTATGCGAACACTTATATTATATAAATAAGTTAAGTTATATAGATTAAACTTAGAAATGTGATAGATAATAGCTAAGCTTAATTCAATTCAATTCATTTATTTATTCAGATTACAAAGATCGATTATTTGTTAGTAGTATCCTTAAAAAGACTATGTTAGTACATACACTATATAGCTAAGCTTAGCAAATAATCTCAAAAAATTGTGATTGCGCTAAGCAATTAGTAGACATACTTGTAACAATTAAATTAATGCAATAAACAGTTTAAATTTTAATTTAATTTTTTTTATTTCATGAATGCAAATGAGTTTCGTGCGGCTGCGCGATTTTTTGGTGAAATAAGTGTCATGCAACTAATTTCATACTTCAACTAGTGTCGCGAAAGCGCCTGTGCTGTGCGTACGTGTGCATTTTTATCATTGCGCGCAGGTTTTTATATAACCTCTTGAAGGGGATCGCCTTTGTCGCAGCTACTAAAGTTTAAGTGACGTAAAAACTAAATATTTAATTAATTAAAATTACAGGGTTGAAGTGTGTTGTGGGCGATGGGCTAGCAACCTATCACTGCAACATCACATTTTGTTGATCTTTTTTACCCACATTTATGCTAAAAGTGGCATTGGAACACAAGTTTCATGTGCTCTGCCTACCCCTTTTAGGGATAAAGGCGTGATGGTATGTATGTATGTAATTAAAATTAGTTAACAATAGCGGAGGATGTGCGTAATGTTGTTAAATATATTTTCACCTCACTAGCTCGGAAATGCCTTTTTTATTCTTTAAAAACTGCAATTTTATCCACAAGAGTGCAAAGAATATTAGAAATCCGAACCTGTTATTAGTTACTTTTTTAAACATAATAACATGTAAAGGCCAGACCAGACAGATCAATGTCATGTCATGCGTCCCTACTAGGTGCTTATTCGGCCCAATTGCTGAGGAATACATCCAGGTCGTCCCGGCAAACTAAGGATATAACTTTAAAAAAAAAGAACATCAAATTTGTTCGTTGTTTACAGGTAGCAGAGCCGCCGCAGATCCAAGTACAGTCGAGCACGCCAGACCGCCCGCGCTCCTCGCGCTTCTCCGTCACTCGCAACATGGACACCTCCTACACGCCCGCCTTCGTGCCCTCGCCGCCGCCCACACCCATGCCCGTCAAGACGAGAACACACGCAGACAACTATGGTGACGTCAAACTCCGGGACGTCACCATTGAGGCTAAAGTGACGGACTGTCAAGTTAAAGCGAAGGACGGTGACGTTAAAGCAAAGGACAGTGACGCTAAAGTGACGGACTCTCAAGTTAAAGCGAAGGTCATTGACGTTAAAGCGAAGGACAGTGAAGTTAAAGTAGTTGAACCTGCTGTAGAAGCTAAAGTGGGCGATCAAAAAAAGACGAATGATAAAAGTGATATATTAAGTGATGAAACTGTTAATAGTGTAAATAGTGAGACCGTTACGGTTAGTGATAGAGACTTGGAGGAGTTCCAAGACAAATCGGAGACCTTGTCCCACGACGAGGTCGTTAATGTAATAGGTGATAATAAAATTACTAAAACCGAGACGAAATTAGTTAAAAATAGCAAAGTGGTGAGTGAGAATGAGAAGATTGATGTACATGTGTCGGTCACTGTCAAAAAGGAGTTGCTAGACACAGCCAGAGCGTGTACCGATCGAATCGAGGAAGAACATAGGATCGTAGAAAAAGAAATAGTTGTTGAGAAACGTGACGACGTCGCTATGAAACAGATAGAGGCGATCACGGAGGACCTAGGCAACCTTATACAGGAAATGCGAGACAGATCCAAAACTGTTAAACCTCTCAAAGTAAAAAGTGATTGCACGCAAACAGATATAAATATAGATAGTAAATTAGAAACCTACGACGATGTACCTGTTATAAATCGAGATAATGTAGTTCTTAAGAAAAATAAGAGTGAATCGAGCCTGGACAGCCCTGATCTGGAAGTATCGAGGCTTATGAACAAAAAGCTGATTGGCAGCCCGTTTTGCGATAGTAGTTCCTCCTTGGAGATATCTGGAAGCTCCATGGAGAGCTTGAATGCGATAGATACCCCAGCCAAACCTATAATAATACAGGAATCCGTAGAGTCCGATTCAGAACTGGATAGGAGAAAAACTGATGTGGTGTTCTCCACAGAGAGCAGTATAGAATCAACGAGTGAGGTTACGCCAGTCAATAGTGGGAATTTCTTAAATATGTCAGTGAGTTCCAATGAGAGTGTGTCTCCTATTATATTTGGGAAAAACAAGAAGATACACGGGTCACTCTCCAGTTTAGAGGCGAGTGTCAGTTCTTTGGAATCAAGACAAGAAAAAGTAATGGTAACCTCGGCAGACTCTGGGATAGAACACTCGTTACAACACCCATCAGATAATAAAGAGGACAATTCGTCTAACGAAGGGACTCTAACAAATAATTCAAGTCTAAAAGAAACTGCAAAGAAAGATGGTTTTCAACTTCAGGAGACACTCACTTGCTCTCCTAAAAGAACATCCAGTTTACTTGATGTGCCAGCACTGAAAACTAAAGGTTTGGATCGGATGAGGAAAATATCGTGGGTAGCACCTTCAGCCAGCTTCCATATACCAAGGCCGGAGCCAGAAAAGGAATCCAAAGTTCCAGGCCATTTAGAGAAATTACTAAGCCTCTTTCAACACCCTGCCAGTATATTTTCTAGAAGTTCAGAAGACGAAAAGAAACCTGCTTCTAACACTCCTCCTAGAAAGGATTCTTCCCTCACCAGCTCTTTCTGGTCTTGGAGCAGTGCGGCGGAGAAGACGGAAGAAAGGGAAGACATAGACAGCTTGTCCGAAGCCACAGATTCCACTCTTTCGGAAAGAGTTCAAGTTTCTTTCGTCGACGAGTCTTTTTCCAAAAAACTTGACAGCAAAACGCCGTCAACGGACACAGACAACACGCTAAGCGAGTTCCAATCCTTCCAGCAAGGCAACTCGGAGGCGAGCGAGGCAGAAGTAGAGAAAGTTACCGAAAAAACCACCGATGACAATTTAGTACAAAAATGTTTAGATTTAAGCTTAAAGTGTGACGCTAGCGCCAACGGGAATAAAGACGTGGCGAAAGCGTGTGATATAGTAGATCTCAGTAAACCCAACGACTTAAATAAAAACTATGATACGAGTAAGCCAGCGGACAACAACAAGAATTCCGGAGACACGGAAGCTAAAGAAGTGAAAGAAGAAAAACTAGAACCAGTCCGACCGAGGTCTTTCGCTGCGGTCTTAAAGGCCTCCGGTTCGGAGAATTCTCTAGACAAACAGAGTCCAGAAACGGGACAGTCTGTCGATAAATTACCCAGTAAGGTCATCAGAGGCATCAAAGAAAATATCAGCCCTGAGAACACATTGACGTCCACTATGACTAAAGCTCTCGCTTTTGAGTTAACGGAAAAACAGATCAAGAGCCAACCAATAGTAAACACGGTATGGGAAGTGTCATTAGACAATGAACCTAAAAAAGAAGTTAAGATCCTAAATGAATTAGCACCAATAGCTACCATAGAAGAAACTTGTGATGAAACGCTAGAAAACGCCCAATTAGATTATATTGACGATATCAAATTCATTGACGACAAAAATACTTCAAGCGACAGTGGCGTCACTTTGGAAGGCAATTCAGAGGTTAAAATCAGAGAGTTAGAAAGCGTTGACTTGGGGAAAGATGCACTATCGTATCTTATATATGAAAACCAGGGTCCTGTCCCCAGCTTAGACCCTGTTAAGACTGAAGCTGAACCTTCCTTAGCTCAAGAATTAAGAGATGCCGAAATCAAAGAAATTAAGGACCAACTTTTGGATTTATCGCCAGAATTGATAATAGACGAGGCAGTTGAAATGCCCGAAGTTTTCACTAAAGAAGTTGCAGGTTTAAAAACGTCTCCGGTCATTCCGGAGCGGGCGAAGCTTAAGAAGTCTAATTCGATGGAAGATATATCTAAATGCGAGGAGAGCCAGAAGAAAACGATAGCGTTCCAAGTACCAGAGGTAGTTTCGACGCCGAGAGATATTCCCGAGAGACGGACGAAACTGCGCTCACGCAGCGGCTCCAGTCCCAAATCTTTGCCAGAAAACTTAAACAAACCTTCCCCCTTAACCAAAATGGACTCTATATTGTCTAAGAAGAAGAAAAAGGTGTCGACCCTAGGTAAAATAGCTAGAGACTCTCTGCTAGCGTTAAATATGAGTGAGGAAGAGATCGCAGAGTTCAGAAGATCGTACAAACTTACCTCTGTAGAGAGCTTAAGGTCGTTAGAATCTGTGTCGGAAGATGCGAATTCTCAGAGTGGGGCTTCAGTTGATTCTAGATGTAGGTCGTGCTTGAGAACCTCGCAGGAGAGCCTCATGTCTTTAGATTCTATAAATGAGGACTGCAGATGCGGAGAAGACTCCGAAAAGCAAAGTCATTCTGGGAGATAATTGGGTACTTGAAATTGTGTTTTTGGGAGACTATGGTTCTGCTTGTGAACTGTACTTGTTGTTTAGCTTCCATTTTTGACAAATCATTTACTTTTGATTAAGTACAAATTATAATAATCAATGTATATGTCTTTTATTACGTTTTATGCTGATAATATACTAATGCTTGTAAATAATTGATGTTTAACTTGGATAAGTAAATAACGAGCCCTCGTGTTGTGACGGCTACTGTTGTGGAAGCAAAATAATAGAAGATATTATGTAATAGACAGACACTTGTCTATGTCAAATGTTGTACATAAACCATTTGACTATCCATAGATCTCCCAAGCTCATAGTGTATTAATATTATGTACAGTGCGTTTTAAATTTTATATAAAAAATAAGATTATCCATTCTTATATGCGTTCGCATAAAATATATGTACAGACAGTAGAAGAATATATGACTGCACACTAATGTTACTGCGACATATGTCTCTTTCTAACACATGCAAGGGACATGCTTTTGTCTCAGTCACAGTAGCGTGCGTGTCCGGTGTTTATAATAGTGGTTCAATATATCAAATTGATATGTTGGAATTTCCTCTCAAAAGTTTATTACTATATTAAATATATGAAATAATCATGTATCTAACATTATGTAGCACACTTCACTAGATTCTTTAACTCGTTCAGTTCCGCAAAAGTGGGACACAGCCGTACGATAGAATGAACTAGCAATATAGATTATCATTTTATCAGATAGTTCTATATTTAACCTATAGCTGCCCAATAGCCTTTTTAAATTAATACTTTAATATAATTTAAATAATTCTAAATAGGGAACATTACTGCAATGTTCTGCCGCCAGAGGCAGCACTAACACTAATAGTAAACCAGTATAGAAATATAGGGATTCACACACACATGCAAAATTGATTGTCAAATGAGTGACAAGGATGCTTGCATAGACAATACCGCAAGTGCGAACGAGATACAATGTCAACGCTGCTAGTGTCGCCACCTACGAAGAGTTTTGCGTAATGTTCCCTATTGGAACAGAGTTGCATTTGTTTTCTTTCGGTAGATTTGAAAACAAAACAAACTACTATTTCCTATTATTCTTGATTCTTTTCCTTGCCATTTTTACAATATAATTTATAAATATCACTAGCAATACATACAGTCATGGTCAGATAATTAAGAACATGTTTTTTTTCCCCATACAGTTGCATACAAATATGACTTTTCAAATTTAATGATAATTTATAATGTGTTTGATTAATTTTGTTTCTGATTATACGGATGTAACCGTGTTTAAACAGTATTTAATATAGTGCAAAAGAGCTTCTGTAAAATTTAGACTTTAAAAAATACAGGCGATCAAATCAACACTTTTTATAAGTTCATGTATACATTGTTCCTAATTACAGTATGAACTCGTAAAAACTGTCCATTTGACCATTCGTATTTTTTTAAGCACAACTTTTACAGAACTTTTATATGAACTAAATTAAATCTTATTTATACACAGATACCTCCATATACTCAGAAATAAAATTGGCCAAACATATTTTAAATCATCATTAAATTTGAAGTCATATTTGTATGCAAATGTATGGGGAAAAAAATCATGTTCTTAATTAACTAGCCATGACTGTATCAACAACCATATTTTTTTTATAAATCATTCATTAATTAGATATAAGACAAGTGTTAATAGGCTTGTACTTAAAACATCTCAAAGACTAATAAGTAATAATGTAAAAGTCGTTAAATAAATGGCCTATAGTATCTTACTCTCACATTTAATTTTAAATAATGATATTTAATCATACTTGGGACCATGCTTTACAATTAAATATTCACGTTATTGTGTAATCTATTCATGGCTTTCAAGTAAAACTTAAAATGAAATTAATGTTAAGATTTCATCATTGACGACATCCGTCTTCTTTCAAAACCTATTCTATGATTTTATACATGTCTAAATATGTAAAATAAAGTCGTGTTAGTTACACCATTTATAACTCGAGTACGGCTGAACCGATTTCTATGATGCGTTGATGATTTGTTGGATTTGCCTCAACACAGAATAACTAAAAAAAATTAAAGTGATAAAAAAAAAACTTTCTCATAGATTTTGTATGGCGAATATGGCGATTCGAAGTTCGCGGGGTCAACTAGTCTATTATACAATCCACTCGTAGGCGAATTTTTAACGCTACTTTGCGTAAATTGGCGCCCGCATATTCGATATCTGTTTATAAAAGTTATACTTGTACAGTAAGCATCAAAAGTAACTACGCAATCGAAGACGTCAAAAGTTCTTATGCCCTTTTACTACTACTTTTGATGCTGATCTTACACCCTTATTCTCAAAAATTAACAAACCTCTGTTAACTAAAATGTGTTTTGTCCTTATCTTACAAACACAAATTGCAAGGTGGCAGATAAAGATAAACGAAAGGAACGGTTATGAGTAAAGCCATAATGTATAAAACTATCAACGGTATACTTGTTTCTTCTAAACGATGTTGTTATTAGGTCCTGCAGGGGTGATATGGTCGTAATAGAACCTAAATGTAAACCATACAATACACATATTCATTATTGTTCACAAATGAAATGAAAACAGCACAAGGACCTTAAGCTATATAACCATAATTATTATTAGACCATAATTGTTGTATAATAGATAAATAAAATAGTAACGGGTTAATAGCTTAATTGTTGAATAACAGATAAAATTGTAAGGATTATTTTATTACCAAACCAAAACGATCCATGTGGATTGGTCCAATTTGTTTAGACGACTTCGGTCGGTCGTTGATTTGCGTGGATCGCTTTGCTGTGGTAACACCTTGAAAACCCATATGTTATAATGAATATCTCCACCAGAGATGAGCGAAGTTATGTTATCATATATTTGACATTAACTATCTTCGTCTCTTGTGAATATTCAGCCTAATACTTGACATTCTCAATTTACCATATATAAAACTGTATTGATGAGAATCTAGTGAGTTGTGCTACTTTAACGTGTAATGTAACGGTTTGTCACTCTGTAAGCATCATCCTTATTGGCGACAAGTTTCGCGCTCATCATGAGTCCTTCATGATGCGCTCGTGAAGCATGAGTGCGTTGCGGCTGCGATACAACCCGAAGAAGGACTCGATGAGCCCGAAACATGTCGCAAATTGTAACAAGACTTGATTTCAACCGTATCAATAATATGATTTCCGTTTTTATAATAGTTATTCGAAAAGTGGACTTCATTAATTGATGACCTTGTTACATCATCACAACTTACGGCGCAGTAGTCGATTTACGGGTGTCATGTGACGCGGGGCGGAGCGCGCGTAACCATAGCAACCGGGCGGCAAGACCCCGCGCATGCCCATTAGTAAGCCTGCGCGAATGCCGCCATCTTGGTTCTACTGTAGTGCCGGTGATTATACATAATATATTCAAGTAAATGTAGTACCAACTCCCATTACAATTGGACACAACGCTCGAAGTTGTAGACGATTATGTGACTGTCCAGTTAGGTAGGTCCAACTTCGAGAAAGAGGTCAATCGTCGAATCCGACTCGGCTGGGCAGCGTTCGGGAAGCTACGGCACATCTTTTCGTCCAATATTCCGCAGTGCCTCAAGACGAGAGTCTTTGACCAGTGTGTGTTGCCAGTGATGACATATGGCACGGAAACGTGGTCGCTTACAATGGGCCTCATAAAAAGGATCAGTCACCCAAAGGGCAATGGAGGGGGCTATGTTGGGAGTTTCTTTGCGTGATCGCATCAGAAATGAGGCTATCCGCAGCAGAACCAAGGTAACCGATATAGCCCTCCGAATCGCTAAACTTAAGTGGCAGTGGGCGGGGCACATTGCACGTAGAACCGATGGCCCTTGGGGCGGAAAGGTTCTCGAGTGGCGACCACGTACCGGAAGGCGCGGCGTGGGTAGGCCCCCCACAAGGTGGACTGATGACCTGGTAAAGGTCGTGGGAGTCCGCTGGATGCGGGTGGCGCAGGACCGGTCACTTTGTCACTCTTTGGGGGAGGTATATGTCTAGCAGTGGACGTCTTTCGGCTGATATGATGATGATGTTTCAGTAAAATAAATAGTGTTGGTGTAATATAGGACGATCTTTATGAAAACATTTGTTGAAAAAAAATCATGTCATGATCATGAATTAAAAAGAAATATTTTTATTTTCAATATTATCTTCTAGCTGCCCAGTACGCAAAAACGAACTGTGACTTTTGAGTCACATTTCATCATATCAGCCGAAAGACGTCCACTGCTGGACATAGGCCTCCGCCAAAGAGTGCCACATCCAGCGGACTCCCGCGACCTTTACCAGGTCATCAGTCCACCTTGTGGGGGGCCTACCCACGCCGCGCAAGCCGGTACGTGGTCGCCACTCAAGAACCTTTCCACCCCAACGGCCATCGGTTCTACGTGCAATGTGCCCCGCGCACACGAGTCACATTTAAATGGAATATATTTGAATTTACAACAATTGGGCTTTGTCAGTTGTTGAAAATTTGGCCGCTTCGAGGAATTTTACCTTTAGCGCGATACGATGTTTTATCGCTAACGGATTGTATTAACTCTTCTACTTGCTTAAAAAGAGACCACCGACTTCATTTCAAACTATAACTCAATAATATTTTAGGAGACGTAAATTTTGTATTTACCGCGGGCGGTAATAAAGCTTTATTACCTAATCTTCGGCTCGGGCGTCCAATACTTGGGATCTCAGACATTCTTTATTTTACCGCCCTAGGTGAATGTTCTATTGTAACAATTTGTATAGAGTCCTATAAAATTAGAGTAATATGTAATTGTAATATTTTGTTATTCGATGTTACGGAGTGATGATTGTTACTTGCCCACAGATGTTTTAAAAAGAGATGTGTGTGAAATAAATAATGAAACTATAAAGATATTGTTTTATTCATTTATTTTTTCAACCCTTAGATTTTTCAGTCTCTTTGTTAGAATGAGATAGCAATATATGGATATATTTCACTTTGCACTTAAGAGATAAGTGATAACTGTCACAAAAAATATAGACACCTGACACCTCACAATTCAGGAAATCAGTCGCCATGTATCTGAAAAGAAAAACGAAGATTGAACATTAATTAAAACCTTTTGCCAGAGTTCAATTCTGGTGGTGAATGGATGAGAAACTGCCTGGGTAAGAGGTTGCACTTGCCTGCCCATAACACAGATTTCTTTCATCTAAATTTTAACCCTTTCGACGCTCCGTCAAAGATAAAAGTTAACCACACGCCAAGTCAACAAGACATTTAGTGCGGAGTTAAACCTTACGTCAATGCAAGAAGGTTCCTATCGCGCTGGGCTCCTTGGCGCATATATCAGTCGTTGGCGTCCTGCGGTGCGGATATATGCGTCGTTGGCGTGGAAAAAGTTAAACCAGTGTGTACCACGTTCAGCTGAGATTGCTCAAAGCCAGGACGAGTGGAAGTCGAGGGGAGGCCTTTGCCCAGAAGTGGGACACTAGATAAATAAGCTTAAAAAAAACTAAAGGCATGAATTATCGCCAAAATTCTATCTTTCCCAATAATTCCACATAAAAAAAAAACTATTCTCGGTGACGGCCTCAATGTGTGTTAGTTAGTACTGTTAGTAGGTATTTGATTTAAGTTCCCAGATATATCCTTCCACAAAATCAATCCAGCAATCAATCTCTTCTCCTGCGATATCTGTATGCGCAGTATACGCTGACATTGTGGAAATAGGATAAATCAATAACTGGCCACATTATACTAAAAAAACCGGCCAAGTGCGAGTCGGACTCGCGCACGAAGGGGATCCGTACCGTTATCAATAAAAATATTTATTTTATTCTGTTTTGTTGTTATAGCGGCAACAGAATAATAAAATAAATAAATATTACGGGACAATCTTACACAAATCAACCTAGGCCCACGGTAAGCTCAATTAGGCTTGTGGTGTGGGTACTAGGCAAATACATCATCTGTGAATATTTCAACTGGAACTAACACGGTCTTTTATGTCATCAACCCATCGAGCTGGTGGACGACCAACGCTTCTTTTTCCTGCAATTGGCCACCAATCCGTTAACGTTTTGGTCCACCTACCGTCACGCTGCCTGGCAATATGTCCTGCCCAACTCCATTTGAGTTTGGTTATGACTTCGCCGACGTCACGCACCTTAATGCGACGTCGGATCTCAATATTCCTCACTCGGTCTTGTAGCTTAATGCCGAGCATGGCGCGCTCCATGGCTCTCTGTGCTACCTCGATGGGTTGATGACATAAAAAAGACCGCGGGTCATTTCTGGATGAGACTAGCACGGGACCGGGATAAGTGGCGTACGCGAAGAGAGGCTTATGCTCAGCAGTGGGCGATTACAGGCTGAAAATGATGATGATGATGATGATATCACGGTATCAGTGAGATACAGCCTGGTGACAGACAGACGGACGGACGGACAGCGGAGTCTTAGTAATAGGGTCCGATCGGCCCGAACAGAGTACGGAACCCTAAAAATGAACCCTATTCACCTATAATAGAATTAATTTTTAGTGTAAGGTGTTCATTACTGGGCAACCTTCAATAACTGGCCACAGTATAATAAATTGAATTCTGTTTGTAGGGGAACAGAGTTCATTTTTAGTATGAAGGGGCCAGTTATTGGCGATTGTAGGGTAAATTGCCAAAATCAGCAAGTAGATAATATTCGATTTTAACCCATATGCTGTCACTGACTGGTACGCAACTTCGTCACTGACAAAAACAATAGACAACTTGTGTTGCCTCTCGCCTTTTTTACAAGCTTTATATTAACTTGACCTGTTTGTTTGTCTGTAAGTATATAAGTATGTAATTTGTCCGTCAAAATTTGCAATCCATTTTTCAATCACTTGCTGTTATTCATTTGAGCTGAAATTTTGGGTAAAGGTATAGTTTGGATGATAATTCAATATCATGGTACCATCAAGCTGATCGGAGACAGAAGTTGGACATGGGAATTCAGTATTTAACCGACGTAACCCCATTGAGTTTGGGCTCGTTAGAATCGTCTCAATGAGAAGTTGATGATGGTATACAGAAAAGTACAGTCCGCAGTAAAAGCTTGTACTTGAAACTTATGTCTGAGGCAGCGAACGGGTTTAAGCTGCCGATTATGGCATAAGATAACAATCTATCCATACCGCTTCAGCAATGTCGATCCAATCCATGGCTTTGACCATGTTGTCATTCTTAGATGGTTTCTTGTCCCAATTCCAGTATATGAAGTCCTTGAAGCCTCCAACAACCTGAATACACCATTAATAGCCAGGTGAAAATATTCTTAGAACAGCACACTTGAACATTTTCCCCAAAGGGATATAGTCTGTTTTACTTAAAATTACGACCATTACCGACATCTTTTTTTGTTTTTTTTTTATTGTTTTGTGTAATAGAATTATAGAATAGATTATAAACGTCAAAATAGGCTTTATAAGGCACTGAAGACACCGTGCCCGCGGCCGTCGACACCACGGCCTTACGTTTTATGACCCGACACGCGGCACGCTCGGTCCGCCATTTTGCCAGAACTGCCATTCCATATACGGGTTCGCTTGCGTTCAGTCGAGTTTCGGAATAGTACTGCGGATTTTTGTTGTTTGTTTAGTTTGTTAATTAGTTGCTTATTGTTGTTATTTCTTTTGTTTACCTTATATAATTAAATATGTGAAAAGGCAGTTAATGGAAAAAGTGGATGCAGTAAAATCAAAATACCAAAGTTTCGTGATTGACGAAATGGCCAAAAGAAAGGAATTATGGTGTTGAGGTTACCTCCGTACCATTGCGAACTGAACCCGATCGAACTAATATGGGCTGATATAAAAGGTTATGTAGCGAGACATACCCTTTTCATACACAACCTTCAATTTCAACGACATCAAAAAACTTTTAGAAGATGGGATTGACCAAGTCACAAGAGAGAAGTGACCCAACTGTGTCAAACACGTAAAAAAGAGGAAAAAAATATGTGCAACCTGGACCACACAATTGATAATAACTGTCACAGATGACACCAGTGAGAGCTCACAGTATAGCTCCAGCTCTGACGAAAGTTGTAATTAAATTATAAAAAAAGACTGTCTTTTAATAGTAATCATTTAAGTTTATTTTATTTAAACTGTCTATAATGCTTTCCTAATATCATCTGGCGACTAGGGCAATAAAACCTTTTTGTCGTGTTATCTCATTCGCACCTGCACGGCCTTAGGGAGTGTGTATCACAACTTTAGTGCAGGTAGTAGTACGCACAAAAGGAGACCGGCGGACTCTCTATTAATTATAGTCCAAATGTTAAGGTTTGCGACTCCTGCTCGGCCTTGCGTCGCAAGCTTGCCGGTACCACTGTATTGCAGCGATAACAAGAAATGCTTACTTTTAGGAACTTAAGCAACTGTCGTTATTGATAGTTACATTTTAGTGGTGAGGGGTGTAAAAACAAATTATTGTATTGGGGATAGAAGTTGATCGTTATGGGAGTTCACATGGAAAAACTTGCGGGAAAATGGTAGTTATTGGATGTATACATGAGAATGAATTACTTTAGTAATGGCTACCCACAACCAAAGGAATTCTAGGTACTCCCACTGAGCTGCCATCCGATAAAATGGGGCGACCTTTGGAGTAGGCGATTTCACAAAAGATTCCACTGGATCGAAGTGTATCCGAAAGGGCCCTCACTCATATAAGATAAGATAAGGATGCTTACATGGAACTTGCGATCGGCGTCTTCCGACAGTGGTCTCTTAGCCTCCGTCACCACAACAGCTCTGAAGCCTTCAGGAAAACTCATTTTGGTGCCATCCAGAGGGTGCCCGCGGAATGAAGCCGTTAGTTCTGTAGAATATTAAAAATACCTTTTTGATAATACTGACTTCAGTAACACTTGGTTATCTTATTTGATTTAGACTTCTGAATAAATTAAAAAAGAAGCTAGTACTGTTTTTAACGAAACACACAGAAATGTAAACAAATAAACAATGGTGGTCTCACCCCCGTTTTCCTCAACAACGTACGGCTCAAAATATTTCTCCACATTAGCAGGGCCGTCTTCTTCCACTTTGCATGGCACGTAGTGTGCTCGTTGCTCGAAAGCTTCTTTATTTGTTTTTTGTAAAGTGTTTTCTACGTGAATTGACATGGTCCGTGCACTGGTCAGGTCACCTCATGACCTCACCTGGTTTTGGGGTTGGGGTTATGCATATGCAGATAGATTCCCGCGAAATTTATATTGAAATGACATTTGACAGATAACCACGTTTGCGAAGTGCAATCGTGTTCAATGGTTCAAAGACATGCATTCGATTCGAATTAAATTTTTATCTTTTTACAGTACTGTAGCTGAATGTGTTATTTTCACTTCACTTTATAAAATTCATTAAAGAATCAGTATACAAAATTTTCACACTACATATTTATAAACAGCTTATTCAATGTCTAAATATATTATAGTTTCTGAACAACTCATCAACAAATATAGCTTGCCACCTCAAAAAAAATTAAATGCAGTCTGGGCCTACCGCGAACGGCATTCGAAGTTTTCCCTCTCTGTCGCACTAAAGTACGAACTCGTAAGTATGACAGAGAGGGAAAACTTCGAATGCCTTTCGTTTCGTGGTAGGCCCTCTGGCTGGACTTGGATGGTTTGAAATGTCAAACGGACCAAATTTATAAGTTGCTTTTATATTTGTTATATTTCACAATTGCTAAATTGTATTAGTCATAATTATATTATATTAATAAATAATATCTCCCTATCAATTAGCAATCCCGAACGTGAATTTCGTGACGTTACCAGATACAGTTTACGCTCCAACCAGCAACGGCAGCAACGCGATTGCGGTAGCATCATAACTGTTTGTACAGTTGTGTTAAAAATATTATTGTTATCGTTATTTACGTCATTGTAAATAATTTGGCAGTTCCCTTGTTTGCGTTACGTTTTTGTTGACTCACTACCGTTTGAATCGCCGAGCTAGCGAGAGGAGAGGGAACCGCATCGACCTTGAACCTACAACAGCTGTTTGTAAGTATATTCTTTGCGCTTTAAAAAAGTTATATTTTTAATCTTACCTGTATTGACTTCGTAATATTACGAAGTTTTTATGTAGTTTCGAGGCATAAACATTACCAAACGCGAAACTGGGCCATTTCGAAATTTCGCAATATTTTGTACTGTTGCTTAGCCATTGACACCACAGGTGATTGTTACAAAGATTATGCAAAAATTGCAAAATACTTGAATGATGTATATATTATGTATCATTCAATGTCAAGTATAATGCCAGCATACAATTGAATGATTTTTATTGAACATAAAAACAAACATATTTAAAACAATAAGATCATAAGCAGCTGCTTTAGTATTAAACTGTATTGCAGCTATTTACGCCCACCTCGGGGCATAGGGAGAATTATGTTCTACAGTTATACAATATTAAATTGTAACTAAACATAAGTATTCTTAAATTATTATAGTTATGTTAGTTTAGAGTAAACCAGGGTAAGGATTGACATTTACCTAGGAGGTATTTCTATAAAATTAGTTTCTATTAATTATCAATTAACTAAGTTCCTCAGCTACTGTTAATGGATATAAACACAATAAGAAATATGCATGATTAGTAGTAACATCATCTAAGTTGTCTATTTATTTTGTGCAAGGAACAAATAAACCATTTGTCCAATATAAAAGTAATCATAGTAGCTAGGCAGTCAGTTAGTTAAATTGTAACACATCATCTTCAATACCCAAAGGTTGTATGGAAGAAATAGTTTTTTAGCTATAAGACTGCTTGTAGTCACTCTGTTCTAACGTCATTGTCGGCTCAAGATTATTTCAGCAGAGGTAAAATATACTGCGGAAACTTTAATCAAATTGACTCAGTACTGGTATTGGCTTATGTCTTCATCAAAAGTGGACTCTGATATTCGGCTCTTTTAGTAGTATTTGCTGTGAACGACAATGACGAAAAAATAATGCCTTAAATCGCTGAATATTCACCCAGTCTGCCATTATTTAAGTGTAATAAAAAAAAAAATTGTTTTAGTGTACTATTTTGGTAATTTTGGTGAGCAATATGAGGGTTAACAAGTTTTTTTTTATCAAGCCTATTATTCAACAGTACACAATCAAGGCAATTGAAGCTGTAATTTAAAATACAAAGGTAAATTTTGATGCTTTTAAATGCTATTCATGGAACAGGCATATAATTGTAAGAGCATGAGATGTATCTTACTTACTCTTATAAAACTTTACTAGAATGATATAATTTGAATCAGAGTCTATTTTTAAATACTTGTATTTTTTTTGTTTACCAACAGTGGTGGGACCCTAGCCAAATAAAATCAATGCCAATACCTGGTTGGGTGTCTGATGTGTTGCCAAGTTTTAGCTTTCAAACTGAACATTTTGATATAAAATGGCTTTGTTTAAGATTATGTTGAGAATATGCCAAATTTTGTATCTGAATGTAAATTAGTGGAAATGCAACGGGTATTCAGCATGCAATTAGACGAGCACATGTGTCATCATCCTCCTAGCGTTATTATTCCCGGTTGTGCCCCTTAAGGAGCCCGGGGTCCGCTTTGACACCTAATCCCAAGATTTGGCATAGGCACTAGTTTTTATGAAAGCGACTGCCATCTGACCTTCCAACCCAGAGGGAAAACTAGACCTTATTGGGATTAGACCGGTTTCCTCACGATGTTTTCCTTCACCGAAAAGCTAACGGTAAATATTCCGTACATAAGTTCCGAAAAACTCATTGGTACGAGCCGGGATTCGAACCCACGACCGCCGCTTGACAGCCGCATGCCTGACGAGCACATGTGTACAAAAAAGAAAATAAAAGCGCAACAATTACATAAATAAAAAAAATAAAAATAAGAACAGCCTTTATTGCTGAGGTTTACAACTTTAAAAAAAAATTATACTTAAAATAACTTATTATTTACTTCATTTACTTCACTTAACTATCTCCATGGACAAGCTCAACTTGTCTTCCGACATAGGCCTCCTCCAAATCTTTCCACGCCTCGCGATCGCTTGCGTCCCGCAGCCAACAATGATATACTTAAAATTAATTAGATACAAGCATCATCATTGTTTCAACTGCCTGCCATATAAATAAATAAATTAAATAAACTCAACCATACTTTAACATATAAAAAGTGTTGGCAAACACTACTATCTAGAAAACATCACAAAATCATCAACATACATGAATGCCCTTGATAATGACAAGTTATAGCTTTGACAGTTATCTATAAATACCTACAATCTACACTTGAGATTATTTGAGTTCGCCAAATTGCATCGGAGTAGTCCATGCAAATAGCATCTCTATTTTCCAAGGTAGATGATTGTAATTACAATAACAGTTTTTCTAATATCGCCCACATTTAATAATTTCAATGATACTTTGCCTGCTAATAAATGTGTATTATGCCAATGACCCTTCAGGCTATCTAAGTATCCATATCTATGATTCATATAATAGTACATTACTGCAGAAGCAGGGAAAGAAGGTCGTGCCGGTTGACTAGGTATAGACGGCCGACCTTAGGGAGGCCGGATAGTGACACGAAGCCGGCAAGCCCTTTTCACGGCCAGGCATGTATAGTGCTTTTCTCAAACATGCAATTAAATAAATAAATAAAAACTCCTCAAATCAAACTAAATGCCATGATGCTGTGCTAAATGCGTGATGTGCCACAAATAGTGGAATGAAAATTAAAAAGTTACTTTGCAGGCCTAGGCCTGAAAAGTTGTATGAAATCCCATTTCAGGCCGCCTCGAGATGCTGCGCCCGAAAAAGGATACTTCCGAGTCAATTATAAGGAATGTAAAGAGAATATTTCATTGCATGTTTGAGAAAAAATACTTTCCAGTAAGTTGCGAATGTATTATCTTTATAGGAAATAATTGATTGCACAATAATTACAATAATAAATACAGACAATAAAACAACAACTTATCCTACAAATACGAAAAACGCCCTTGCCAGACAAAGAAAAAACTACTTTGGTAACGGCTATCCGCAACCAAAGGAATTCAAGGTGCTCCCGGTGAACTGCATCATCCGTTTTGTGGAAATGATGGAGGAAGCCTGGGAGCAGGCATAAAGGAGAGGGCAAATGCACAAAAGATCCCACCGGGTCGAAGTGCATCCGAAAGGGCCCTCATCTAGATAAGATAAGATAAGACGAAAAACTATAAATTAAAGATAGAAAATCTGGCCCAAATCGCCGTCAGAGGTTATAGTGCCCAGAAGGCTGGCTGCATTGCCATGCTGGGTGGCAATACTCACTCTTTGATTCAAATATATGTTATCAAATACTAGCGACCCGCCCCGGCTTCGCTCGGGCATGTATTATATAAACCTTCCTCTTGAATCACTCTATCTATAAAAAAAAACTGCATCAAAATCCGTTGCGTAGTTTTTAAGATCTAAGCATACATAGGGACAGACAGACAGCGGGAAGCGACTTCGTTTTATACTATGTAGTGATGATACATCATCACCTCTGACCAGTCTGACCTCGAGGAAGGCGCCTACGTCGAAAGGGCAAACATTATTGCCCGCAGGTTCGATCGAAGCTCAACAGCAGTAAAAAATACTTTGTTCAGAGCATATTGCACATCTTTATATACGAGTAGCCTGTGGGTGAACCACACGCTAAAACAGTACAGCGTCCTGCGAGTGCAGTACAATAATGCATTTTGAGTGCTGATGGGGAAAATTACAACAATACAATACTCTTTATTGCTCTTTTATGATTTATGTAAGTCATAAGTCTTTTGTTTATAATATTATTAATATTACATGTCATCGATTGTTTAGATTAAATAAAATTTATAACATATGTTAACACACTTAGTATATATACTAAGTGTGTTAACATATAACATTCTTATTCTGGTAACTCATAAAAATCTTTAATGTCATAAAAAGAGTGCGTGAGAAGCCACGATTTTAATTTTCTTAAAAAAGTTGCACATTTTACATTTACTGGTAGTTTGTTAAATACTTTTGGCCCCACGTGAGAGATGATTTTACTTGACTTGGTCAGTCGAGTGGTTTGTGTGAGGAGCTGGTTCAGGGACCCCTGTCTTGTGCGAGTTATCTTTTTGCGGGGAAACGTGTCAATGTTTTCTTTGACAAATTTAGCGACGTCATATATGTACTGCGAGGGCAGGGTGAGTATATTGTTTTCTCTAAAGAGATTTTGAGCTGAAGTGCGTGAGGGATAAATGAGGTGATACGTACGGCACGCTTTTGTAGTATGAATACACGTTGCCACTCTGCAGCCGTACCCCACAATTCGAGACCATAGTTCATAACTGAGTGGAATAGTGAATAGTAGCATGATCTGAGTTGTTTTTTGGGTAAAACGTGTGCCAATCTGCTTAGAGCGAAGCATGCGCTAGACAGCCTACCACATAAACTGTCTATGTGTGCATCCCATCTGAGTCCAGAGTGTAATGTTATACCGAGGAACTTGAGATACTATCAATTGTTTTACTCTTATCAAAAATAGAAGGCTTATGCATTTATTTCTGCACTGTATGAACAAACAACTAAAGCATTTTTAGGGTTCCGTAGCCAAATGGCAAAAAACGGAACCCTTATAGATTCGTCATGTCTGTCTGTCTGTCTGTCCGTCCGTATGTCACAGCCACTTTTTTCCGAAACTATAAGAGCTATACTGTTGAAACTTGGTAAGTAGATGTATTCTGTAAACCGCATTAAGATTTTCACACAAAAATAGAAAAAAACAGTAAATTTTTGGGGTTCCCCATACTTAGAACTGAAACTCAAAAAAAAAATTATCAAACCCATACGTGTGGGGGTATCTATGAATAGGGCTTCAAAAATGATATTGAGGTTTCTAACATCATTTTTTTATAAACTAAATAGTTTGCGCGAGAGACACTTCCAAAGTGGTAAAATGTGTCCCCCCCCCCCTGTAACTTCTAAAATAAGAGAATGATAAAACTAAAAAAAATATATGATGTACATTACCATGTAAACTTCCACCGAAAATTAGTTTGAACGAGATCTAATAAGTAGTTTTTTTTTAATACGTCATAAATCGTAAACCGCAATTTATTTCACGGAACCCTTCATGTGCGAGTCCGACTCGCACTTGGCCGCTTTTTTTATGTCATGGCTTGAATGTGGTACAGTCGCCATCACATACATCTGTATCCTACAGGGTGTTTAAAAATATCTGAGCATGCACCCTAATGCCTTGAAAATAGAGTTGTGTTCAGATGTTTGTGAGTTACTTGTTTGCTCCGATGTATGTGATGGCGACTGTACATAGGCAGAGGAAGAGTGGCAAGCGTTTTATATTGTTTTTTTTTTATATTTACAGTAGCCATGGATTCATTCTTCAGCCTGTTTGACCCGTCTGACGGAAACCAGAATAAGACCAAGAAAAAACAGCAGAACAAGGTCGAACCAGACAATATTAAGAAGAAAGTAGATCCGCCTAAGGGTAAGTCCTAGGAAGAATACTCATACTCATGAATGAATGAATGAATGAATGAAATTTATTGCGTATAATGAATCCAGGTTACAATTGCAGATATAGTTACATAAAGAAAGTTTCACTGAACTCTACCTTTGCAGGTGTACACGCTTATCTTAATAATTAATAGTATTACGTTTCATTAAAATGTCAACATTATTGTATACAACTTTCATACTCATTTGCCCGCTGCCCCTCGTATCGCACAGACTCGAGAAGTCGAAAAAACTCGCTCACAAGGTGTACACCTTGCGACCCATAATGTGAACCACCTCCCAGGCGATATTATCGCTGCTCAGAGTGCATCCGCATTTGAGGCAAAACTTAAGAAATTGCTAATTGAGCAGGCGTTCTATGACCATAAGGAATTGTTTTGTCCTAGTGTTGTTCATCAAAAAAATGCTAATTACAATTAATTAAAATATTCACTGACATGTAACATTGATAAACAATCATTGTAGTGTAATTTTCTATATCAATGTAAATGCTATTTAAGGCGTTTAGCCAGTCCTTCTACTCGAGCAGCCTGTGGGTGAAATATACCAAAAGAGCCTATAATACCCTGCGCGTGCAATATAACAACGCATTCAGAGTGCTGATGGGACTACCCCGGTGGTGTAGCGCCTCGCTTATGTTCGCCGAGGCCCACACGGACGGTTTTCAAGCGATTATACGCAAGAAAATCGTCTCGATGCTGAGCCGGTTAAGGGAAAGTTCCAACAGCATTCTGAGTGTCATTGCCGACAGATACGACTGCCCTATGTTGGCGCATTGGATCGGTCAAATTAAATCGGTCGCAAAATTTAGATCTAAGTAACTATAGAGGCTAATACCTAGGTTAAGAGTATACTAACAATATATGGATGTACAAAAAAAATGTCTGAAATAAATAAATCTATTCTATTCTATAAATGTACCTCTAACATGTAATTTTTATTACCCAAAGATTTATTATTATAATGATTATAATTTATTGGTAATACAAAAAAATATTAATAGTATCTCAATTTATATATAATTTCATTGCTTAGTCCTTAAATAAGTATGATAATTATATAGAATATAGTTAAAGAAATAAAATTTAATTGTCAATAAGTTGATAATTTTAACTAGTTATTCGTCAGCCGCTTTTTAACATTGAACTCGTGAAATTCAGAAACCTCGTAAAAGGCATTTCGGACAAAAAACCCCGCATTAAAATCGATCCCTTCGTTTAAGGGCTACGATGCCACACACAGACACACAGATACACAGACACGTCAAACCCACCCCTCTTTTTGCGTCGGAGGTTAACTAATTAGACAAGCACATTTGCTTAAATATAAAATTTTAGATCAAAAATACTTAAAGTTAATTGGTTCAATCATGAGTGGTGCCTGCCTGATAAATAAATAAATATATTTGACGTCAACTATACACAACTCTTTTCCCTTCTCAGGAAGAAGGAGAGGCCGGAAGACGCAAGGCAAGAACGAGACGCTTCCAGAAGAGTCCTCGTTCCTCTGCGAGCCGGAGCTGAGCACGGAGCTGCTGGTTAAGGAAGGGAGCTACTTCGAGAGCTACATAGAAATTAACAGGAAGGAAGGTAAACTTACTTCTCCCTTCTCAGGAAGGAAGCTGGTGGTTAAGGAAGGGAGCTACTTCGAGAGCTACATAATTAAATTAACAGGAAGGAAGGTAAATTTTATAATACGGGTGGCGCAGGACCGATCATTGTGGCACTTTAGGGGAGGCCTATGTCCAGCAGTGGACGTCTTTCGGCTGATATGATGATGTTGGTGATGAAGGTAAATTTAGTTTTGTTTTCAATACCAGTATATTTTGTAACACATTCTTGGATTTCACAAAACAATTGGTTGCCTATGAAGTCGGTTTACGGACGATAATTTTACGTGATAACGTCATAAGAAAACATTATACCTACATACAAACTTTGGACCTCCATTTCACCCGCTTAGAGGGTGAATTTTGAAAAATTCTTTCTTAGTGCACCCTTAGACCTTATAAAGAACCTGCGTGCCAAATTTGAAATTTCTAGAACTAGCGGTTTCGGCTGTGCGTTGATATTTCGTGCGCGCAGCCGGCGTTCGGAACTGGACAATAAGTCACACTTTTTCGTGCGTGATTTATAAGACGTTTGTTGATTTGAGAATTCGTTGTGTTGACAGACATATAAATGCATGCCCCTCACTCTTAAGGCGCCGGTAGGTTCATGGCCTTCTCTCCCTCTCACTGAGCATAAGCGTGAGCGTGATAGAAGTGCGTGTTCGGAAGCGCGGATATCATGTTTTTCCGGAATATTTCAAAAACAGAGGTACATTTTTAAGAAATTTAAGTAGGTAAGAAAATAAAGTTATTGTTCACTACTTTATGAAGAAGATTATAAAATGTCATCTTTTTCTAATAAAAAATGGAGCAGTAAAATGGTTACAAGTGAAATAATAGGGTTAACTTTGGTTTTTTTTTCTCTACTTTCTTTTGTTAAAATGGATTTCTAGGAAATCTATATTTCTTCTCATATCTTGCAGCTTATGATATATTTTTTCCGATCTGAAATTTTGTACGTTATATAATGTATAAAATGGTGTTTAGACTGTAGAATGTGTGGCGAGTAGGATGATACTATGGAACACTTATTGTGTGAATGTCATGCCCTTGCCAGACAAATAATGAACTACTTTGGTAACGGTTACCCGCAACCAAAGGAATTCAAGGTGCTCCCGGTGAACTGCATCATCCACTTTGTGGAAATAATGGAGCAAGCCTGGGAGCAGGTATAAAGGAGAGGGCAAATGCACATAAGATCCCACTGGGTCGAAGTGCATCCGAAAGGGCCCTCAGCTAGATAAGATAAGATGTATAAAATGGTTACTAAATAACTCATTTTCACGAAAATTTCAAAGGTGGAGCCTTAACACAGCGTGTCGGTAGTTCAGGGAGAACATAGAATATTAAATTATTTCACGAAATCTTATCCATACCTTTCCTTTCAGATCCTAAAGCAGACACGAAACCGAAGCGCCGTAACTCGGGCCGCAAGAGCCGCCGACGGAAAAAGGTGGGTTGACTCTACGCACGATTTAAGAACTCAGGCAGCGCCAAGGGATGAAAAATCATCATCATCATTTTTTTTTATTTTTTTATTTAGAATAAAAAAAAATACAATTTTAGTAACTTAACCTAAAGATTCGCCAAACTGCAAAGCAGTTTGTTGGCGATTCGCTCACTTAAAAAATAATAAAAAAGATACTATTATCGCGGTACACAGTACACCGAAACACTACACTACCGCCCCAGCCAAAAGGCTGTAAGTCCCTACAGAGTTCATACGAAATTACGACTTGTTGGCGGCTCGGATGTGCAGTGCTTTATTTTTACCCTACTTATTGTAAACGGTTTTTTTTTTTTTACATCGAGGTATAATTATTTTAGTTTTAGTTAGAAGTGTAAGTTAATATGCGAACTGTTTAAGAACGGCAGAGGATAATGCAACATATATATTAGTTACTCGTATGCACCTACATATCATTATACCGAAAGACGTCCACTGCTGGACATAGGCCTCCCCCGAAGAGTGCCAAAGTGCGGACTCCCGCGATCTTAACCAGGTCATCAGTCCACCTTGTGGGGGGGCCTACCCACGCCGCGCCTTCCGGTACGTGGTCGCCACTCGAGAACCTTTCCGCCCCAACGGCCATCGGTTCTACGTGCAATTCAATTCAATTCCATTCTTTATTTGTTTCGGACTAATGTCCATAAGTTGTTAGTATACAAACACGAATTATGACTAAGGTTAGTATTACAAATTAATTTAATCCTATAAACCCAATGGAGTTAGATACTCCATCCCCTCGCATAGGGTCCTGCACAATGTAGGGTGTTCCAGTGCCTAGGTAATGGAGCATCCAGCCTCGCAGCCAACGTCCTCAGGATACTGTTACCGCTGCCACACATCCGCCGCATTAGTGATGCCGTCCTGCTGCGTATTATTGCGTAAAAGTCATATGTACGTTCCGCCGCAAACATTCCGGACGCACTACAATATCGCGGCAGCCCCAACAGCATCCTGAAGACGTTGTTATATTGTATACGCAGGGCGTTATACGACCGCTGGGTACACCCAGCTACAGCTGGTCCACAGGCTGCAGGTGTAAAAGGATTGGCAGAATGCCTTAAACCACGTCTTTTTGACGTCCTTATTACACCTAGCGAACCAGCATATTTCCCCTCACTGCCAACGCCCTGCGTTCCCTTTCGATATCAAGGTCATCCTTGAGGTCCTCGGTGACCCAGTGACCAAGGTATTTAAAGGTTTTTGTGATCCTAAGTTGCTCTCCACCCAAGATCACCGGCGGCACTGTCTTATAGGATTTTCTCCCCGCTATGAAGACTAGTACCTCACTCTTCCTCCCATTATACCTTAGCCCATGTTTCACCGAGTACCTCCCGCAGATGTCCAGCAGCTCTTGCAGCCCACTGATGGAAGGGCTCAACAAAACCATATCATCTGCAAAACTTATGTTGTTGATTGATTTATTGTCAATAGAGCATCCGACATAGGCTTTGTTGAGCTCATCCATCAGACGGTTTACATACAGATTAAATAACCTCGGAAAGGTTAGCCCTCCTTGCCTTACACCACACTCTGACTGGTACTCATCTGAATGCATGCCTGCCCATCTGACGGAGTTGATTTGGTTGCCATACCAAAACTTTAAAACCTCAATCAACTCGGCCGGCACGCTAGTTTCACTGGTTAATTTGTCCCACAGAATATCGTACGACACGAGATCGAATGCTTTGGATAAATCCAAGAAACAGGCGTTCACCGGCGTACCTCTACTGGTGTAGTACTGAACAGTGCTTTTCAAACACACTATAGCCGTCTCAGTGGAGAGTCCAGGTCTAAACCCGAACTGAGCGTCATTCAGTTGTATGTGTTTAGCCAGGTGTTTGTCAAGCAGGCTGTCCAGCACTTTCGCCACTACTGTTGCCAGATATATCGGCCTGTAGTTACTTATGTCCGATACGTCCGCCGTTTTATTTTTGATAACGGGCACAACTATTGTCCTCATTAGATCTGATGGCAGATAAGAATGAGAGACACAGAGGTTAAGCATCATTACCAGTAGCCGTGGCAGATGAACACCAGCATTTTGCAAGTGCTCAATGCTGAGCCCGTCGTGCCCCGGCGATTTACCGCGATTCATGCTTTTCACCGCCCTTTCTACATCACTGTCGGTAAACCGCACGGTCGCTACAGCAAGCTCAGCATTGGGCATGTTTGCAGATTTCCCTAGCGGCGACAACACTCTGAACTGGTCCTTAAAAAGGTTGGCAATGTCAGTAGGCACGGAGTGACCCCCCACACTGACAGGGACGCTAGGCTTCGGGTTCAACCGGCTTGTTTCCTTCCAAAAGTGTACAAAGTTCTTAGCTGAGTGGTGAGATGCTATAATGTCCATTTTTACTTGCTCTTGGTTATTTTGACACCACTTCAGCTTAGCCTTGAACACCTTTCTAGTCTCACACATTTGTTTCCAAATGGGGCCATTGGAAGGCTTACCAAATGACATCCATTCCAGAAACCAAAGCCTCGCCTCTCCGTGAGCGTCCCTAACGTATCTATTCCACCCCGTTACATAACATTTTTTCTTTATCCTAATATTATAACTAGCCAATAGGTGCGGCCACACCAGACGCACGCTCACCCGAGCGCGGCTCGCCCTAGCGTGCGCGCTATGTGTGGACGGCGATCGGCGAGCCTGAGCCGCTCACCCGAGCGTCCGCACGCTCGGGCGAGCGGCTCACCCGAGCCGCGCTGGTGTGGACGGTTGTTTTGTGTGGCCGCACGCTCACCCGAGCGTTGTCGGGTTTTTGGGCGAAATCAAAGGGGCCGCGGCGCCGTGCTACTGGCAATGTACTTATTTATTTATTTATCGTATGGTGGTTACAAACGTTTCCCGCCTGAGCTCTTTTTTCATAAATTTTTTGCACCCACATGCGTCTAGGTCTTTTTTTAATGCCTTTCCTCCGCTTCTGAGCTAGATGCAGACGCAATATTGATGTCGTAGCAGCGACAGCTGTGCGCAAGTGCGGCTCCATGACGATCGCGAGCTCAACTAAAAGCGCGTAGGTAAATTCGGCCGAGCGCATTTGGCTCAGACATGCCGCGCGGTGTCCGTCCACACCAAACGCACGCTCACCCGAGCGGCTCGCCCGAGCCCTCCGCACGCTCGCCTGAGCGGCTCGGGTGAGCGTGCGGAGGGCTCGGGCGAGCCGCTCGGGTGAGCGTGCGTTTGGTGTGGCCGCACCTAATGATGCCTCTATTAATGCATTTATGATGACAGCCTGTCTATACAATTTCTATGCCGCTCATCACTGCAAGTGGAATTGGTACAGCTATCAACTGATAATTTACAATCTATATCACTTAGTTTTATATCACAAAGCCTCTTATAGTGGTCTATTTGCATAGCATCCCTCTCACCCCAGCTGATTTTATTGATGGTATTACTACAACCTAGATCTACTTTTGGTTTTATACATTCTAGATTGCACTTAACTATTAGCGGCAAGTGGTCAGACCAGAACACATCATACAATACACTGATGCTAGTAATACAGCAATGTCCGCCCACTGCCGCTTAAGTTTAGCGATTCGGAGGGCTATATCGGTTACCTTGGTTCTGCTGCGGATAGCCTCATTTCTGATGCGATCACGCAGAGAAACTCCCAACATGGCCCTCTCCATCGCCCTTTGCGTGACTTTGATCCTTCTCATGAGGCCCATAGTAAGCGACCACGTTTCCGTTCCATATGTCATCACTGCAGAATTTATTTAGCTTTAATGTATAATGTACTGTTGACCATGTTTTCATAGAGTACGTAGTTTTCGAATAAAACCTGAATTTCTTACGAATGGAGTACATTTGCCAGGATACCGGCCGTTCTACAAGGTCCTGACCCGGGGACTTTTAGGAGACGAAAACAGGGCTTCCAACAAACATTCGTACCAAATTTCATCAAACTCCCCGAAATTTCGAGGTTGAACAATATCGACTGTATTATTAGTATAGATAAAACGCATTCGATTGTTCCTCAGCTATCACCAGGCAAAGACGAGCCATCATGGAACAACTTGTCCTCCGCGCCGCCCGCGAGCGCCCTGGCCGTCGGACAGAACGTCAACGACCTGCGCGACTGCGCGACTGACGTGCACGACGTCATCGACAAACTGGAGAAGGTGGGTCATAGACAAGCCATCATGGAACACCTTGTCCTCCGCGCCGCCCGCGAGCGCCCTGGCCGTCGGACAGAACGTCAACGACCTGCGCGACTGCGCGACTGACGTGCACGACGTCATCGACAAACTGGAGAAGGTGGGTCATAGACAAGCCATCATGGAACACCTTGTCCTCCGCGCCGCCCGCGAGCGCCCTGGCCGTCGGACAGAACGTCAACGACCTGCGCGACTGCGCGACTGACGTGCACGACGTCATCGACAAACTGGAGAAGGTGGGTCATAGACAAGCCATCATGGAACACCTTGTCCTCCGCGCCGCCCGCGAGCGCCCTGGCCGTCGGACAGAACGTCAACGACCTGCGCGACTGCGCGACTGACGTGCACGACGTCATCGACAAACTGGAGAAGGTGGGTCATAGACAAGCCATCATGGAACACCTTGTCCTCCGCGCCGCCCGCGAGCGCCCTGGCCGTCGGACAGAACGTCAACGACCTGCGCGACTGCGCGACTGACGTGCACGACGTCATCGACAAACTGGAGAAGGTGGGTCATAGACAAGCCATCATGGAACACCTTGTCCTCCGCGCCGCCCGCGAGCGCCCTGGCCGTCGGACAGAACGTCAACGACCTGCGCGACTGCGCGACTGACGTGCACGACGTCATCGACAAACTGGAGAAGGTGGGTCATAGACAAGCCATCATGGAACACCTTGTCCTCCGCGCCGCCCGCGAGCGCCCTGGCCGTCGGACAGAACGTCAACGACCTGCGCGACTGCGCGACTGACGTGCACGACGTCATCGACAAACTGGAGAAGGTGGGTCATAGACAAGCCATCATGGAACACCTTGTCCTCCGCGCCGCCCGCGAGCGCCCTGGCCGTCGGACAGAACGTCAACGACCTGCGCGACTGCGCGACTGACGTGCACGACGTCATCGACAAACTGGAGAAGGTGGGTCATAGACAAGCCATCATGGAACACCTTGTCCTCCGCGCCGCCCGCGAGCGCCCTGGCCGTCGGACAGAACGTCAACGACCTGCGCGACTGCGCGACTGACGTGCACGACGTCATCGACAAACTGGAGAAGGTGGGTCATAGACAAGCCATCATGGAACACCTTGTCCTCCGCGCCGCCCGCGAGCGCCCTGGCCGTCGGACAGAACGTCAACGACCTGCGCGACTGCGCGACTGACGTGCACGACGTCATCGACAAACTGGAGAAGGTGGGTCATAGACGAGCCATCATGGAACACCTTGTCCTCCGCGCCGTATGTATGGGACCCCCCTTCAATATTAATTTTATTCTGTTTTTTTCAGTCGGGTTCCGTACTCAAAGAGTAAAACGGGACCCTATTACTGAGACTTCGCTGTCCGTCCGTCTGTCTGTCACGAGGCTGTATCTCAAGAACCGTGATAGCTAGAGAGTTGATATTCTCACAGATTATGTATTTCTGCTGCCGCTATAACAATAAATACTAAAAACAAAATAAAATATTCTTTTAAGGGGGGCTCCCATACAAAAAACGTGATTTTTTTGCCGTTTTTATAGATAATCTGTCACCAGGCTGTATCTCAAGAATCGTAATAGCTAGAGAGTTGAAATTTTCACAGATTATGTATTTCTGTTGCCGATATAACAACAAATACTAAAAACAAAATATATATATTTTTTAAGGGGGGCTCCCAAACAACAAACGTGATTTTTTTGCCGTTTTTATAGATGATGGTACGGAACCCTTCGTGCGCGAGTGCAACTCGCACTTGGCCGGTTTTTAGTATTTATTGTTATAGCGGCAACATAAATACATCATCTGTAAAAATTTCAACTGTCTAACTGTCGCGGTTCATAAGATACAGCCTGGTGACAGACGGACAGAAATACAGTGGAGTCTTAGTAATAGGGTCCCGTTTTACCCTTTTGGTGCGGAACCCTAAAAACGCACTGAAATCATAATATCCGCGATGCTATAGGCAGACACATAGATACATCCGTTGAACGATTTCCTTGGGGGTTAAAAACGCCATTACGTGGTTTACATACTGCTGTTGTTTATAATTATCATCCAATAATATTCCTAATAAAAATGGGGCCTGATTGTTTTCTGTAAGAGTATTGTCGTTTGATACATAAAACATGTTTCTTGCCATTCATATTATGAAATTGAAGATTAGTCGTTTTATTAATATTTACATATACATTATTATAATTTAACCATTCAACAATACCAAGAATCTCGCCAAAGAGACCAAAAGCCAAACTACCACCGCCATCTAGTGATGAGCAGCCGCATGAAACATTTAGAAATGGCGATACTACTGGCGACTCCCCGCGACGAGCGGACGTACTAATAGTACCGAATACGAAACTAGATGTCGCTGTCAAGGTCCCATAGTAATTCTGCAACGCGCTGTTAAGATTTTTCCTGGTTTGGTTAGGCTCGCCGACTCAAATTTGTTATTTAACAAATCTTGGTAAATCGAATATCCCTAGCTAGTGCAGTGATAACTCCCTGCATTCGCTATTATTGCGTTATCTGTGTCTTATTTTGTTCATTATTTTTTAGCAGTATCTAATCTCCTTGCTGCACGTCGTGTTGAGGGACTAGCTGGTTTTTCGACTATTATTTTTAATTATTCAAATTTTGAAATGCGTAGATTATTCTTCTCGAATCTTGTCAATTTTGGTAAACAGACTGGGAGAGACTTCATTCTGACTTGAGTTTTGATCTGGAAAACATTCATATTAAGTTGGCTATGATATTTTTTTTCATGGGGCTGCGTTAAATAAAAAGGCGTACAAGTGCCCTATCTTCACTTTGTTGTGAACATTTCTGATTAGTATATTGTTCCGGAGGCTCCAGCCACAGCGCAACAGGAGGCCTATAATTTTTTTCTCAGCGAATGTTGAATTGGATCGACCATTGGACATTAGTAGTGCCGGACTAGAGGACAGTTCGGGTGAGTGTTTGTTTACATCATTAGGGCCCGTTAATTTGCCGGCTTGGTAGTTGTTGTGGTGTTGTGCTAACGGGTTTTATTCTGTTACTAGCCGCCAGTTTCGGGCGGACAAGTATCGGACCGACACACAAACAAACGCTTGGACGCGTCTGTTTCGCCAGGCGTGGAAACCGGTTGAGACAGCGAGATCGTGCTGGACATCCTGCATTTGTGCCCCTGCATTTGTGCCACGCAGGCAACGTGTGGGCAGTTCGTCGAGTTTCGTCGGCTACGAACCCTTGCGATCAGATTAGTACTACATTAGGAGTTAGGTCTAGCCTCTATCTTTCGATCTGTAATTAGGCTCCCCTTCGCACCTTCGACCCCCCCCTCACTTCTTATTCTGGGTGACTACCCGCTATCGCGCCGAGCGTGCATAGCCGGGCTCTGATTATTTTATCGGATCAACTTTTATTTTCAAAATTTAGAAAGGCTTCTTGTTCGCCAACGTAGTTATTTTTTTTGGTTAATTCTTTTAGGACCATCATTACATATCACCATTCACGTCATACCACCATTCCACGCGCTTATCATTACTTACCCTCATCATATTATTTAAAAAGCATCCGTGTCCTGCTATCCCATAGCTGGTCGTACCGATAACGAACAACAGGCGGAGCGGTTCGTTACCAGTTGGGAAGTGGGGATATTAGTATTGTTTACCTTTGCGTGCTGTGCGTCTAAAGGGTTATAATCTATTACTTGGGGACATCCTATGTAACCTTTTTTAGGGCCATTAAAAAGTGATAAAATTGGTTCAAAGTTGTAACTTTTCAGGCTGTTGATTTCTTTGATTAATTTTCCCTGATAATGTTAATGACAACTCAACCGCGACAACAATCTTTAATTGTGTAAAATGTATTTTCATTTTTCTTTTCCTTGCATAAATAGAATTTCGATGTCATTGTGTAATAAATTACGTTCGTATTAATTTGCATGAGTGTTTACTTTTACACTAGTTTTCCTGCAAATAAATGGCGCCCGAACAGTTGGTAACAACCCTGCTGTAAATTAATGGCAACCGAAGCAGTTGGTAAGTACCCTGGATTTTTTTCTCTTTAACTTTTCTTGTGTGAAATTGTGTGACATAATTTTATTTTATTTTTTCTGTTGTGTGGGGATGGTGACCGAAAACGGTCGCTTTTAATTAATTTTTTGATTTTAGCTTTCTGGTGAACGAACAGTACCTTCTTTTACCCGTGCTTGTCAACCCTCGTCGTGGTTTGTCATCTAACCCTTCGCCTGCCACGAGACTTGGAGCTTAACTTCTATGTGAATCTGTTATTCTATTACGTATAAAAAACCAAAAGAACATTGTTTAAACTTTTGCCTTTCATTCCTGTTCCTTACCGAAACATCCCGAGTTATTGATTTCGTAGCATAGTTCCTCCTATTTTAGAACCCGTAGTACATAGGGCACCTGAAGGTAAGTCAGACGTAGTTACGTATTTCCCGTCATATCCAATATTTATTTTGTCGTATTTTGTTTTTGTTGCTATTGATTGACGCTTCCAGATGTTTCGGCGCCCAAAGGGTTTATTTTCGACAATTATTCGCGTGACACTCTTATTTATTAGTCTGTTAGTTACCGGTACGCGAGTTTGATAGGTTGCTTGATTTTGCACGGATACTTATCTGCTTTCGTGGCTTAGCGGTTTAGGGGTCGGTACTTTGTGCGAGAGGCCGCCGGTTCGCATCTCGACAAACGTCATCTTTTTGCATTTTCTTTTTGTTTTATTTTATTTTCTCTGTAAGCTCCCGGCTTATTAAACAATAATAATAGAGGATTTATTTCAGATTTGACATAATAAATACTTAATTTTAAAATTTATTCTTAGATGTTTCACTGTTTGGTAGTTTATAATTTAAATAGCACAGGTTAGTTATAATCGTGCGGTCTCCAATACGTAGTGCGGTTTAAGGCTTCTGGGAACTCAGTATTTTACTGTATCGATTTTGATGTGATAGTCAGACGGGCATTCGTGTCGTTTTGCTGGTACAACGGGTGTACTATCAGATGTTTAGATGTCTAGTGGGAGATAGTTAGGGATATTTGGAAATAGTTAGTGTTTGTTGTTCATTGTTATTGTTGTCGAACGCTGTCAATTGTTATTGATAGGTGTCGGTTGCTGTCGATTTTCTTTCTGAAGTTGACTTTTGTCATTTTAGCCTTGCCAGGTTCTAAGTTTCTGGATCTTTGTTAACGGTAGTTTCTTCAAGATGTCGCGAGCATACAACGAGGATTCCATCCGCGATACCCCCCGTATTCCCTCGGAGTTGAAGGCGCAGCAGGCTCGAACGTTGGATCCGCCTGGGAGTGATGATGTTGAATTCTTCGATACCGAACCACGGTCGCAGGGCGCTCGGTCTGCTGATTGGCCGCTACGGGGCGCTATTAAGAATGAGTCGCTTACCAAGTGGAACCTTACCTTCTCCGGTGACACTTGCGTTCGTGAATTCTTTTCGCGAATCCGAGAAGAGGGCGTTGCGCGTGACATCAGTCCTTCCTATGTCGTCAGGCGGTTTCACGAGTTGTTAACTGGTAGTGCCTTAAAATACTTCCGAGCTATTAGACGTTCAGATCTGACAATTATTGAATTAAAAAATGCTTTCTTTAAAACTTTTGATGTCGCCGATTATGATTTTAAGGTTGAGAGTCAACTGCGCGCGTTGTCACAAAAGGCTAACCAATCCGTTGTTGATTTCGTTATACAGGCCCGTGATCTGAATGCTAAACTTCGAGTTCCGGTATCTGAAGACAGTCTGTTCAACATTATTAAGTATGGAATGAACCCTAGGTACCATCCTTGCCTCGCCACGAATGTAGTTAAGGATATCGACGGACTTCTCGAAGTAGCGAGGAACTTTGAGTCCTTCCAAGGGTCGCGCCCGTCTCGACTGATGATGGCACCCATCCATGCACCAGGGTATGACGATCCTGATTCGGTTCTTTGCTTGAAATGCAACGCAAAAGGACACAGTTACCGTGACTGTCCTGTCTTCACCGGCGCGATTTGTTTCAAGTGTAAGCGGGCAGGAACCATTACGCGTGACTGTCAGCACTGCAACCCAGGCCCTTCAAAAAACTAATTGAAGGCGCACTGAGAGGTCCTACGGTGTCACCGGTCATATTGAATAAATCACCTGACAACAGGCTATTTATTGAAGTTAACATTTCCGGTACCACCGTAAAGGCGCTTTTGGACTCCGGTGCGCAAGCTTCTCTCATCGATATTTCCTTACTATCTGAGTTAGGTTGTTCTTATTCTAAGGAGATCCGTCCTGCTGTTGTGTCGGCGGATAATTCACCTATTAATATATTGGGCGGCTCGGACGTTCCTATTTCTTTTAATGGCTTTCACGCCTCTCATTCTTGTCTTGTAGGTCGTGATTTACCTACCCGGTTCATTTTAGGTATCGAATTTTGGAATGATTTTGGGCTCACCGACATTATAAAACGCGCATTTGCGGGTGATCAGCCCGGGAAACTTCTTGTTCCAGGTCCTGTTCTGCCGAAGAGGGAGTCAGCGATTGTTGGCGAAGTACGTTACATACATCCTCGTACAGAGCTCACGCCCAGTCAAGAGTCTAAGCTTCAAGCTGTCATTAGCGAGTTTGAGGAAATTTCTTCTGATAAGGCTGGGTTAGGCTGTACTTCTTGGTTATCTCATAAGATTGAGACTGTGGGCCCACCTATCAGACAGCGTTACTACCCATTATCTCCTGTCAAGTTGAAGATCCTCAACGAAGAGATCGATAAAATGCTTGAGGCAGGTGTCATACGGCCGTCGCGGTCTCCATGGGCTTCTCCTGTTGTCATGGTTACCAAGAAGGACGGTAGTGTCAGATTCTGCGTTGACAGTAGAAAATTAAACAGCGTTACCGTTCGTGACTCTTACCCGCTTCCTCGCATCCAGGATATTCTTGATAATTTGCGCGGTGCAAAGTATTTGACGTCGTTGGATTTTAGGAGTGCCTTTTGGCAGATTCCTTTGGCAGATAAGGCCAGTTGTGAGAAAACGGCATTCATAGCTCCCCAAAGAGGTCTATTTGAGTTCGTGCGCCTCCCGTTCGGTTTAACCAATGCAGCGTCAGAAATGCAGAGGCTTACCGATATGATCGTCAATTACGAGCATACTCCCGAATCAGACGACTTCATTTTTGGTTACGTAGACGATTTAATCTTGGTATCTCGTGACTTTGACAGCCATCTACGGCTCATCCGGAAAGTTCGTGATAGATTGAAGGAAGCTGGACTCACCGTCAACTTGAAGAAGTGTGAGTTCTGCAAATCTGAGTTGAAGTACCTGGGCTACATGGTCAATGAACGTGGTCTGCAAACTGATCCGAAGAAACTCGAGGCGATCAACGACTATCCGACACCTTCCAACGCAAAGTCATTGCGCTCCTTTATCGGTATGTGTTCCTATTACCGCCGGTTCGTCGATAATTTTTCGTCCATTATTGCTCCTCTCACGGCACTCCTAGGTAAAAGGAAAGGTCGCGACGCTATCGATTGGAACGAGGGTGCAGCTGCGGCTTTCGTCAGTTTAAAGCAGGCATTGATGAACTCCCCGTTGATAGAGTGTCCTGACTTTTCGAAGCCTTTCATCCTTCAGTGTGATGCTAGTCAGGTTGGTCTTGGTTCGGTTCTAGCACAAGAGTTCGACGGTGTGGAACATCCTATTGCTTTTTATTCCCGGTTGTTTACTAAGGCGGAACGCAGCTATGGTACGACTGAGCATGAGTTACTTGCTGTTCTCGATTCCATCAAACACTTTCGTGGTTATCTCGATGGAATGAGGTTTAAAATTATTACGGACCACATTGCTCTCAAGTGGTTGACTACTCTCGATAACCCTTCCGGAAGGTTGGCTCGCTGATCGACATTGATTTCACAATTTAATTTCGAAATCGAGCATAGGAAAGGAGTTTTAAATGTCGTTCCCGATGCTTTATCTCGTGCGCAGGTCGGTTTGATTTCATTCAGGCGTGGCGCGCAGCCTAGCGGTGATCCTTGGTACGAGCGTGTCTTTCAGGGCGTGACGGAAGCTCCGCAGATGTTTATAGCGTACGCTTTGCGTGATGGTGTTTTGATGCGCAGGATGGCTGTTGAGAATCCTTTGGCGCCTAATCCTTGGCGAATAGTACTTCCTGTCGCATCGAGGGGCGAGGCTATCGCGGAGATTCATAGTGGTTTTCCTAACGTACACCCAGGGGTGATGAAGACCTACCTGAAGGCCAGGGACTTATATTATTGGCCCTATATGTACCGAGATATCGTCAGAGAGTTAGCTGGATGTGAAATATGCAAGGCTCATAAGATCGCAAACTCACAGCCGCGTGGTCAGCGTTTATATCCTCGTGCTGTCGCCGCTCCGATGGATCTCCTTTCCATCGATATGATAGGGCCGCTACCTGAAACCGCCAGTGGGTTTCGCTACATCCTGACGATGGTTGATGTGTTTACTAAGTTCGTTTGGTTGGTTGCGCTGAAGAGGGTAAACTCAGGATCTATAACGGCCGCTTTGGAGACGGAGGTCTTCTTGCGTTATGGGGCTCCGGCTAACATTTTGTGTGATAACGCCACTGTTTTCCACAGTGCTCCGTTTGTCGATTTCCTAGCGACTTATGACATGCCTCGTCCATGCTACACTCCTTATTACTCTCCCCAGGCGAACATTGTTGAAAGGTACAACCAGGTGGTGCTTACCACGCTGAGCATTTTGGTGGCTGGGGATCAGCGTAGTTGGTCAATTCATTTACCTCGGGTGGCTTTGTACTTGAACTCGTGCATTAACCTGGCGACTTCTTACACACCGAATTTCTTGATGTACGGTCGTGAGGTGGTGGTTGATCGGCAGCGTGTCGATGACCAGATTGAGGACCAACAAGTGGGACTCAGTCGGGCCGAACGCGCTGCAAATCTCCTCACCTTACGTGAAGTATACGCAAGGGTGGCTGATTCGATGGTTTTGGCGTTCCACCGTAACGCCAGGAAATTCAACGAGAACCGGAAGACGGTTAGGCTTGCCGATGGTCAGATTGTCTGGCGCAGGAACTTTCAACGAGGCACGACGGACGCGTACAGAGGTGGAAAATTTGCGGCGCGATTTGTTCAGTGTCGTGTGGTTAGGCGTATCTCCCCGCAGGTGTACGAGTTGGCTGACACAGATACTGCACACGTCGGTACTTATCACATTAAAGATATCCTAAAATGATAAGTAGGTTGACGAGTTTTTTTTCTTCGTTTGTTGTTGATGTTCTTTTCTAAATTCAAATTGACGCGTTTGTCCGTCTTTTCCCTCATTAGGTATTTCATTAGGCTGTTTATTTGTTTTTGGGGTTTTGGGGGTTTCCATTTTCTAAATTCAAATTGACGCGTTTGTCCGTCCTTTTCCCTTATTGATTGTTCTATTAGGCTGTTTATTTGTTGTTTGGGGTTTTGGGGGGTCTTCCTTTTCTAAATTCATATTGACGCGTTTGTCCGTCCTTTTCCCTCATTGATTGTTGTATTAGGCTGTTTATTTGTTTTGGTTTGGCTATTTTGTTTATGGTTTAAGCCGTTTATGTGCTAGATAGGGGTGGTGTAACCTTTGAATTAATGTACCAGTGAATCCTTGGCGCGTGTTCAACGTTTGTACACGTCGTAGGCCTTTTGGGTCAGACTCAAGGCATGTGATTTCGCCGAAAGTCGGACTTAGCTTGCGGCGATGGTTCAAGTAGGGCGCGTGCGTTTAGAAGCGAGTCATGTTCAAATGTACCAACAATTTGTGAGTTAGTTTTAGGTATGCGTTGTTTTAGGTTAGTAACTTGATTTCGTGAGTAACTATACTCGTCATAACCGTGTGTCGTCTGCTTGTTTGCTAAACGGCGATAAGTGTGAGATTCTATTTAGAATAATTATTCCAATTTCTTATGTGTTTAGGTTAGGTTAAGATTTGTGTTTCCTGGATATGACGTAACAGGACATCGTGTGAAGCTTCCACAGTCTTGCCTGGTTTTTTCGTTTATACCCTTGTCTTTAGCATTCACGCTAGACAACTGGATGATATCACCCCGTCGGGGATTTGATAACCTGTTTTACCGCACTCATTGCAGTGTTGGTATTTGATTGCTGGCTGTACCGAACAAGGTTTGCGGTGTGACGCTCCTGTTCCTCCCTTTGCGCGTGGTAAGTTGGTGGTGGTGTGCCAATCGCATAGGTGAGACTCTTGCTTAAGTGCTTCTCCCGGATTATACCTTTTTTCTCGGATTATGGATTTCTGCTGCTCCTATGGATATGGACAGTGTACGTCCTCACATTGGGGATGTTAAGTTAGTGATTGTATAGTATGTTAATCACTTATAGGTTTTTTGGTAATTAGAATTTAATTGGTATATTTAAATAACCTCGGGTGGTTTTAGGCTAGTAATTCTACGTGGAACTACTAGTCGATTGCCGACTTATGGGACTTGTGTGTTGTCTTTAGGGTTAGTCAAGTGTTAGGTTAGGGTGTCGTTTCGTTGTTGGTACTATGCTGTTCAGGTACATTTGTTGTTTTTCACTCCCTATCTAGGCTGGTCCATGGAACTCTTTGAAGGGTTGGCATGGGATTTAGGTTGTGTCATTCATGTTTTCTTTTGGTGGGGGGATATCTGCAGTGATAACTCCCTGCATTCGCTATTATTGCGTTATCTGTGTCTTATTTTGTTCATTATTTTTTAGCAGTATCTAATCTCCTTGCTGCACGTCGTGTTGAGGGACTAGCTGGTTTTTCGACTATTATTTTTAATTATTCAAATTTTGAAATGCGTAGATTATTCTTCTCGAATCTTGTCAATTTTGGTAAACAGACTGGGAGAGACTTCATTCTGACTTGAGTTTTGATCTGGAAAACATTCATATTAAGTTGGCTATGATATTTTTTTTCATGGGGCTGCGTTAAATAAAAAGGCGTACAAGTGCCCTATCTTCACTTTGTTGTGAACATTTCTGATTAGTATATTGTTCCGGAGGCTCCAGCCACAGCGCAACAGGAGGCCTATAATTTTTTTCTCAGCGAATGTTGAATTGGATCGACCATTGGACATTAGTAGTGCCGGACTAGAGGACAGTTCGGGTGAGTGTTTGTTTACATCATTAGGGCCCGTTAATTTGCCGGCTTGGTAGTTGTTGTGGTGTTGTGCTAACGGGTTTTATTCTGTTACTAGCCGCCAGTTTCGGGCGGACAAGTATCGGACCGACACACAAACAAACGCTTGGACGCGTCTGTTTCGCCAGGCGTGGAAACCGGTTGAGACAGCGAGATCGTGCTGGACATCCTGCATTTGTGCCCCTGCATTTGTGCCACGCAGGCAACGTGTGGGCAGTTCGTCGAGTTTCGTCGGCTACGAACCCTTGCGATCAGATTAGTACTACATTAGGAGTTAGGTCTAGCCTCTATCTTTCGATCTGTAATTAGGCTCCCCTTCGCACCTTCGACCCCCCCCTCACTTCTTATTCTGGGTGACTACCCGCTATCGCGCCGAGCGTGCATAGCCGGGCTCTGATTATTTTATCGGATCAACTTTTATTTTCAAAATTTAGAAAGGCTTCTTGTTCGCCAACGTAGTTATTTTTTTTGGTTAATTCTTTTAGGACCATCATTACATATCACCATTCACGTCATACCACCATTCCACGCGCTTATCATTACTTACCCTCATCATATTATTTAAAAAGCATCCGTGTCCTGCTATCCCATAGCTGGTCGTACCGATAACGAACAACAGGCGGAGCGGTTCGTTACCAGTTGGGAAGTGGGGATATTAGTATTGTTTACCTTTGCGTGCTGTGCGTCTAAAGGGTTATAATCTATTACTTGGGGACATCCTATGTAACCTTTTTTAGGGCCATTAAAAAGTGATAAAATTGGTTCAAAGTTGTAACTTTTCAGGCTGTTGATTTCTTTGATTAATTTTCCCTGATAATGTTAATGACAACTCAACCGCGACAACAATCTTTAATTGTGTAAAATGTATTTTCATTTTTCTTTTCCTTGCATAAATAGAATTTCGATGTCATTGTGTAATAAATTACGTTCGTATTAATTTGCATGAGTGTTTACTTTTACACTAGTTTTCCTGCACTAGGTAATATAGCCCCCTGCTTCCCTCGTCTATGCTTGTGGTGAATAAAGAAATGTATTAAGACCAGAGTGGCCAATTACTTTGTGGAACTCCCAAGGAGAGAGGAGTGGTTGAACAGCCTCATAGATGGGAAACCAGGTAGCCTAAAGTGGTACACTGACGGTTCCATATCCGGATCGGAGGTAGGAAGCGATCAGTCTGAACATGGGAAAGCATGCTTCTATATTCCAGGCAGAGGTATACGCCATTCTAGAATGTGCGACAACGAATCTGCAAAGCGCCTTCCTTAATCATACTATCTATATCCACTCGGATAGCCAGGCGGCTCTCTTGGCTCTTACCTCTAACGTCACAACGTCGAGGCTGGTCGAGAACTGCCGGGAACTATTGAATGACCTGGGTGCCAAAAACAAGGTAATTTTACGTTGGGTCCCAGGGCATGCAGGTATCGAGGGAAATGAAAAGGCTGATGAGCTTGCACTTGCGGGGGCGAAGGGAACACACTGCGGACCAAAGCCGTTCTGTGGTATCCTTAAAAGTCTAACCAAGCTCACTCTAATAACCTATTGTTTCTACAAGACCATTCAAGCCTGGATTGCTAACCCAGGACTGGAACATTCCAAGGCACGTATTAGAGCCTTTAGCAAAAAGGCGTCCTCTGACGCCTTGTTGCTAAGTAGGAACCGCTTACGCATGCTGGTCAGGGTGCTTACAGGGCACTGCTGCCTAAATAAGCACACTATCACCTATACCTACTCACCCGGCAAGCCCTTCTTTCGAGGCATCTGCAGTAATGTACTATTATTAGATCTAAACTATGCCCCCTTTCAATAGGGAACTTGCATCTTTTTATTTTATTACGAACATCAAAAGTATAATCCAGCATTAAAACAACTGTAGCACTAAAACTTTCGTATGATTTATTTTTCTGATGTTATATGCATTTGAAATCGGCACGCGCCGGCACCCCCCGAAAACGCTCTATATTAAACGGGCCTATGCTATGACGTCACAACATTATATTCTCGGCGCGTCTACTATGGAGTAAGTCATTAATTTGCAATTATCTCCACAACATTTGCGTTTAAGTCTATACTTGTCATACAAAATATCATTTCTAATTCAATATTCTGTGTAACTGTTATGTTATATCGAAAAATATATATATATTTTTTCGTCATTTTAACGTGAGATAAAACTAATGCAATCGTTTTTTTTCTTCTGTATGATATTTCTACGTATATCCGCATCAATTGAGTGCAATTAATTCGAAATTTAAGTCCCATTCAAGTTCCCCATTAACGGAAATAGTCAAAAACACGTAGTCTTATCTTATCTAGGTGAGGGCCCTTCCGGATGCACTTCGACCCAGTGGGATCTTTTGTGCATTTGCCCTCTCCTTTATACCTGCTCCCAGGCTTGCTCCATCATTTCCACAAAGCGGATGATGCAGTTCACCGGGAGCACCTTGAATTCCTTGGGTTGCGGGTAACAGTTAACAAAGTAGTTCATTCTTTGTCTGGCAAGGGCATGTCATTCACACAATAAGTGTTCCATAGTCTCATCCTCCTCGCCACACATTCTACAGTCTAAACTATCCGCTAGTCCCATCTTGGCCAAGAGATCCTTGACCCCGAAGTGACCTGTGAACACCTCAGATATAATAGGGAACATTACTGCAATGTTCTGCCGCCAGAGGCAGCACTACCACTTATAGTAAACCAGTATAGGAATATAGGGATTCACACACACATGCACAATTGATTGTCAAATGAGTGACAAGGATGCTTGCATAGACAATACCGCAAGTGGGAACGATATACAATGTCAACGCTGCTAGTGTCGCCACCTACGAAGAGTTTTGCGTAATTTTCCCTATTCTGAGTTGCTTCCTACTGGATTTCCAGAGTTTTCTGGTCCAGCCCGAGTCCACTCCTTCTATGAAGAGCTTAGAGTGCCTTAAGCCAGCCTCAACAGCCAAAACACGTAGTACAAATGTATGTATATTTGTCTGCAGGTGATACTGAAGGACGACACGTATCTCGCGGGCGAGTTCAACGCGGAGGATCTCCACAACGAGGCGTGGTACAGCTCGGACGATTTCGACGAGAGCCTCGACGATGACACGTGAGTCTACCCGGTGTATACCGTTTTTAACCGGCTTCAAAAAAGGAGGTGGTTTTATGTTGCACTGTATGTATGTTTTTTTTAAATATATGTTCGCCGATTTCTCCGTCAATTGTGGACCGATTTCCAAAATTCCTTTTAAACGAAAGAGTATACTATACTCCTGAGGTGGTCCCGTTGTCACCAAGTCAGGATTTGACGATGGGATCCCAGGGAAATTGAGGGCAACCCTCAAATTTTATAGGCACGTGTAGTAATTTCGGTATTTTCTATTATAAATCGTGTATTTACCCTTGGAAATCGCAATTTTGGTTAAGTGGAACTGATGATGAAGACCACAGATGACTTATTATGGAACTCCTCAAAGATGTACCGAGTACGTCAAAAATTCTGACATGATTCTGTTGAAGTAGCAACTAATAAAGCGTTAATTTTGAGATCCTTGAGGAATCGACGGAACTCCTCAAATATTATCAGCCCACACAATGGGTTTTTTCTGTAATAATCAACGCATTTGCTCTCGGAAAGCAGTTTATGTGGTAAATTGGAAAGGAAATGTGGAAATTTACATGTACCTATGTGGCTTGGCGAAGTACTGAATTGAAATCGGTTTAAACATTGTTTTTAAAGTAAATTATTTTTAAATCTTTATCGCCCAAAAGAACAACTTAACGTACAAAAGGTGCACTTAATGCCTTCAGCATTCTCCACCAGTCAACCTTTGGGTAAAGCAGACAAATCATTATATCATGATGGTGGCAAATAGCCAATAATAATAATAGATCTACTGCAACGGAACGGTAAGGCACGCACTTTCACAGAGCTGCCGAGGATGCGCTGTGATGATAGTTGCCGCACGTTTCTTTCAAAGTGATCTGAGCAACTTGGGAATGGATGAAAATATAGTGCCTGATTTTTTTTCTGGTGATAGTAATAACCTTCCTTAGCACCAGAAAAAAGTTTCTGACTTTACAGCTGCGTCAATTATTTTTGAAAAATAGAAATAGTTTCCTCACTTACGTTTTGGGTTTAGGACAGCGAATAAGACACTTTCTTTGATCCATATTAAGGCACTTCTGATATGTTCATCCATTCCCAATTGTATGGTGAATTGGTGCAAATTATATTTGGTCAGCAAAACTGATTAACTTTTTTTCTCCTTAGCAACTCGGAGCCATCGGATAGCGACGAGGCGCACGGCAGCCTGCCGCCGGAGCCCCGCTTCGGCAACGTGGAGTACAAGCTTCAATTGGTGGCGCCCTGCGAGCGACGGTTCCAGCATCTAGTCACACAGGTACAGACACCAATGACCACTGTCTTCTCATTTCCTGTTATCCTGGTACTTTTAGACACTATGTGGCTAACAAACGTTCTTCTAGAATAGCAGCTGCTTTAGTCCTTCCTCCAAAGCATACCCCTGGGACTCCAAATCTAGTCCTAGGGTTCCGACGACTTACCACTGTATCCTGTTATCCTGGTACTTTTTAGAGACAATGTAGCTAACAAACGTTCTCCTAGAGACGCAAATAGCAGATGCTTTAGACCTCCAAAGCTCCCTAGGGCTCCAAATCTAGTCCTAGAGTTCCGACGACTTTTTTTTTTATTTATTTTATTTTTCCAAAAATAATAAGTTACATTTTTATTACTTATAAGTTCGCCAAACATATTGTTTATTGGCGAGGATTGCACTCACTTTCTTTACAATATTTTTTTTGTGTTGTGTACCTACATATCTTATTTATTACCTTATAATTAAGAATAAAAATAAAAACCTTATACTAGATTAACTTACCACTGTCTCCTGTGATCCAGGTACTTTCTGGAAGCTCTGTGGTTAGGCTTACCTTAGGCCTCCACATGCTCCCAGTGCTTTAAACATAGTCCTAGGGGTCTGACGACGAATCACCTATACGTCCTGGTATCCTGGTACTTTCTGGAGGCTATGTGGTTAACATACTCTACTAGAGACGCAAATACAGGAGCAGCGTTAGGCCTCCACAGTATGCCCCGGGGCTCCACGGCTCCAACGACGAGTCAAACCGGGCTGAACTACTACTAGCTTAGACAGATTAACCAAAGGAACTATTAATATTAATAATTAGTATCGGAATAGTATACAACACGATTGAGCTGAATTTTGCAATGCGGACACGTTAACTTCTATGGTGCTGAGCTATAACCACGAATTTTGAATCTCGAACTTCGTATATCTCCGTCTCTATCGCACTTATGGTTTATGGTACTCAAGCGACAGAGACGGAGAAATACGAAGTTCGTGGTAGCGCCGCTGTTCAGCCGTGTCAATTTACATAAAGTTCGTAGGGTTGGCCGATAGATGTCGCTGTTACGTTCGAATCGATTCCTGCATGGCGGTATTGAGATTTTTCTTGGGATAATGACCTCTGGCCAGTAGCGTTCCGTTTTTGTACAAGTTTTACAGAAGATATATCTGTGCTTGATTATGATTATATGATTCAATACAATGTGGTGGGGTAACTTGGCAAGTACCAGTGGTATCATTTTATTTTGGGGACCCCTTTGAACAGTACCAGGTACCAGAAGTACCAGCCAGAGGTACTGAGTACCTCCTTTTTTTTTAAAAGGTCACTGCCATAGCTTATCTTTGATAAAAAAAAATCTAATTGAAATCGGAAAAGGGACAGAACATACCCCCTTTTATTAAAACTTTGGACACTTATAACATTGTGATTATTGAACTTGTTGCGTTGCTTTTTTCTCCATTTGACTACATTTTTAATCCTTTTCGAGAAAATACAACATTATTGCCCTATTCCCATCAGCTAAAATGGCGGTTGCGTTCTGGAGGCGGGGCCGCTGTATACCTTCTGGGGGTCCGCGACTGCGGCGCTCTACGGGGACTCAGAGCGCGAGCGCTGCGAGGCTCTCTACACACGCTGCGGCGCATGGCGGCCGCTCTGCAGGCCACGCTCGCGCACGTGACCGCGCGCCGCGTGCGCCAGCACAGGGCCGTCGCCGAAGTGTACATTAGGAAGGTGAGTGTACTGCGAGGCTCTCTACACACGCTGCGGCGCATGGCGGCCGCTCTGCAGGCCACGCTCGCGCACGTGACCGCGCGCCGCGTGCGCCAGCACAGGGCCGTCGCCGAAGTGTACATTAGGAAGGTGAGTGTACTGCGAGGCTCTCTACACACGCTGCGGCGCATGGCGGCCGCTCTGCAGGCCACGCTCGCGCACGTGACCGCGCGCCGCGTGCGCCAGCACAGGGCCGTCGCCGAAGTGTACATTAGGAAGGTGAGTGTACTGCGAGGCTCTCTACACACGCTGCGGCGCATGGCGGCCGCTCTGCAGGCCACGCTCGCGCACGTGACCGCGCGCCGCGTGCGCCAGCACAGGGCCGTCGCCGAAGTGTACATTAGGAAGGTGAGTGTACTGCGAGGCTCTCTACACACGCTGCGGCGCATGGCGGCCGCTCTGCAGGCCACGCTCGCGCACGTGACCGCGCGCCGCGTGCGCCAGCACAGGGCCGTCGCCGAAGTGTACATTAGGAAGGTAAATATGGCCGTTGACTACAGTCTAGTATATTGTCATAGAGAAGTGGTCAGCGACAGGCTTGCCCGCGAGCCTCTCTCCTGTTTCTTATGTACACCTTTGCCTGATAAAGTTACAATTTATTAACAAGAGCGGGCCGCGTCGATTTCATTAGCCTTTGGCTGCTAAAAGGTTGCCGATCGCTGTTGTAGAGGCTAGAAAGTAGGCAATAGATGGACGAGTTAAAGATAAGAGGCCATCTCTTGCTTTTTCATTAAATAATCCCTTTTCACTGCTCCTGCGAGACGCACGGGCCGCTCTAATTTGTCGAATTGTTCCAACAGTACAACGGTGACATTGTTGCCTTGATCAAATTCATAGAAGGCCTCTTCATCAATCGAAATGAAAGAAAATGAAGTTAAAAACGAAGTTTATGAATAAAAGCAAGACTACAAAGATTAATTGGGTTAAATTCCGTTGTTACAGTTAGCAGACACGCAGCAGAGTGTAGAGCTGCGAGTTGCCGTGATGGGAGCCAACGAGGCCGGCAAGTCGACATTGATTGGAGTCCTCACACAAGGTACATTATACTGATAATAAAGGCTATAACCACAGATTAATGTGCTATATCGGGTTATATGTGTAATTAATTAATACACTCAAATTTATTAATTGAGAAAACACGTTTATTATTCTGACCGTTATCGACGCAGTGTTGCCTATATATTATCGATACAACACTCCCTCGCTTTTACGAAAGAGAAGCAACAGCCAACACCCAGTTTCACAAAACTCCATTATCTTTTAATGGTTTATAACTATCCCCAAAACGTTGTAATAGATGTTTGTGCAATTGGGTGTAGGTATAACACTTTTATAATATGTATACTATATCTTATTATATCACACTAGTATCTTATTTAACTTACTAACTACCAACATGTGAGTTCATGTGACTTATTCTAGACTTTGGCCACATGTAAGAAGTTGATTGACATGTCGCTTCCATCTGAGTCCATCAACTTCCACAATGTAGGTTACACCTGGTACCATGATCTCACAAATTATACCTAATGACCAATTCTTTGCATTTTTCCTTAAGTCTTTCACCATGACCTTTTCTCCCACTGAGAACGTTTTATAGTGATCCTTACTGTTTACAGTTAATTTTATTTGTTCAAGATCTACTTTATCATTTACTGGATTTGGTCTCAGTAATGAGAAACGACATCTCAACTCCCTTCCCAGCATTAACTTTGCTGGACTACAGCCTGTACACTTGTGTACAGTGGATCTATAATCAAAAAGAAATAGATTACAAGCATACTCAAGTTTTTTGCCGCTCTCTACAATTTTCTTTACATGTGATTTGAAAGATTCCACAAAACGTTCTGCCAGCCCGTTTGTGGCTGGGTAGTATGGTGGGGTGAATGTCTGTTTAATTCCTACTATTTTACAAAAACCCTTAAATTCCCCACTAGTCCAAGTAGGCCCATTATCCGTAACTAAGTGTAATGGATACCCATAGCGAATAAAAATACTTTTAAATATTTCAATTGTCTTATGTGAAGTTATGTTAGTCATTACAAATACTTCTGGCCATTTAGAATAAGCGTCTACTATCACTAGAAACATTTTTGAATATAATGGGCCCAAAAAATCAGCATGCACTCTGTGCCAGACTGTGGGAGGCTGAGGCCATACTGTTAATTTAACCTTTTCTGGATTTTTATGATTTTGTAAACAGTTAATACAATTTTTTGTTATATTTTCTATTTCCTGATCCATACCAGGCCACCAAAAATATGATCTTGATATTTCTTTCATACGTGTTACACCGAAATGACTGGCATGTAACTCACACATTACATTATCTCTAATATTCATTGGTATTATAACTCTATACCCCCATAACAGACATTCTTTTTCCACACTGATCTCATTTTTTCTTCTAAAATATGGCTCATAATCTTCTCCCAACACATTCTTAACCGGCCAGCCATCTCTACAATACCTTAAAATGTTACACAAAATTTTATCTTTCCTAGATTCCCTTTGAACTATTTGCCAATCTATTGTGTGGAGGTCTGATGTATTTATATAATTTATTGTATTACATTCATAACTTTTATCAATTATTTCTGCATTTTTTACTTTATTTTGACATTCGGTTGCTACACGTGATAAATAATCTGCTGGATTATTTTTGGACTTTATGTGTTGTATTTCATAATTAAATCCAGTTAAGAAAATTGACCAATACTGTAGCCGCCTTGCTGCCATTTTTGGTATGCCATATTTTGGTCCTAAAATTTTTGTTAGGGCTTCATTATCTGTTTGTAAAATGAACTTGTGCCCAAACAAAAACTCATAAAATTTGTTTACTCCAAACACAATAGCATAAGCCTCTTTTTCTAAGATTGGGTACTTTAACTGAGTATCACTTAATTTCTTGCTCGCAAATGCGACTGGTTTTATATTGTTGTCACTATCTTTTATAGATAATACAGCCGCTACCCCACTGTCTGATGAATCACAAGTAAGGACTATTGTTGAAGATTCATCAAAGTGTGATAAAGAGGTTGTATTTGCAAGGGCTTTTTTTATGTCCTTAAATGATTTATCACATGACTCTGTCCAATCAAACTTGTCTCTCCTTAAACAATCATATAGGGGCTTTAAAATTATTGCCATATTTTGGAGGAATCTATTGTAATAATTCACTTTTCCAAGGAATGATTTTAACATTTTTGTATTTTCTGGCTTTGGCAACAACAGTAATGGTTCAATTTTACTCTTAATTATTTTACACCCATTTTATCTACCTCAAAGCCAAAAATATCCAGCTTTTCCTCAAAAAATTTACATTTGCTCATTTTTAACTTTAATCCTGACTCGCTAAGTCTTTTAAGTACCTGTTTTAATTTATTATTTGTCTCTGTTAAAGTTTTTCCACATACATATATATTATCTATGTAGACAATGACATCTAATCCATTAAGTTTTTGTGTAATCAATCTCTGAAACGAGCCTGGCCCGGTACTAATACCGAACGGTAAGTATAAGTATTTAAAGATACCTTCTTCCGTTACTATGGTGACTAATTCCTGAGATTCCTTGTCTAATGGAGCCTGTAAGTATGCCTCCTGCAAGTCTAATTCACAAAAATAGACAAATTTTACCTAAAAATAAAATTTATATTAAGTTACTTACCTTATTCCAAGCCTATACAATTGAGATGGCAACATCTATTTCCACAGGCAACACTGCCTAGTTCCAAGTGACAGCTGCTATAATTCAGGTTTTCTCCCCACCTAACCACCTTTGAACCAGCAACGGCTCGACATCGGCTGCGCGCCGCGGAGCCATCATTGGATTCTCAATTGAGTCTACCGTCCAATATGAAATAGGTGGACGGTAGGTAGCCACTGTAATTAGACAGGTGGCGATGTAGCCACGGTCGGCAGACCGGTGGCAATACTATGTTATGTAAACAAACACCGCATTGGGTGTAGGTGGTTGGTTTTGAAGTACACAAATTATGGTACTTTATAGGTACCGCTGAAATTAGAGCTTAAGTACTAATATGTTATCCTGAAATACAAGCTTAAAAACTAGGTTTAGTGGCTGAAATATAAGCTTAATTACTAAATTGTGTAGCTGAAAAATAAGCTTAAATACTAAGATATACCTTTGAATGTTATAAAACATAGAAGGGTATTTGAGCATTCGCCAGCAGGCAGCAATGAAATTAGGCTTGGAATAAGGTAAGTAACTTAATATAAATTTTATTTTTAGGTAAAATTTGTCTATTAAGTATTGTACCTTATTCCAAGCCTATACAATTGAGAAGTGTTTGTTATCGGCTGCTGGTTCAATTAAGGAATAAAAATAGGTAGAACTGTATAGATTCGTTAGAACGCCAATGTGAAAAAGATATTAGTTAGAAAACTTGTACAGCAGTAAAAGTTTCATATACAAACTCAGGTAATTTCAATTATCAATCATCTTGCATTGACTAACTTACAAAAATATCAAACTACGAAATCGGATATAGATTGGTTTTAAAAGCCGAAAGTTTTCTTATAAACTTCCTGAAATATAGCAGCATTGAGCACCTATTGTAATGACTTACCTCGTTCCAAGACGATTAGGTACCTACTAATGAAATAATAATACGACTGTCAAGAGTGTCAAACCAGCTTGACTATCGCGTAGGTACCTATTGTTCACACTACTAGATATGTGCATTAGCATTCTTAAGAAAAGCATGAATGGATTGTTCATGAAGCTGGCTTAACAAAGTCACATGTTCATAACTTCATTATCTTTATACGAGTATCCTCATTGTACCAGGGACAAATAACGTCAGTCTATGTTTTGATAAGTGGGTCGATATTTGGATTAAACACGTGTAGCCAGCTAATTTTTGAATAATTATGTAATTCATAGGAAACCCTAGAGCCAAAATCGAGTCAAAAATTTATCTGATCAAATTCATTGTTACTTCCACCTAAAAGTCTCAACTATCGAGCCACGTCAATATTACCCACTTGGGATAGTTGGGATGATGTAACTTTGAAAACAAAAATGTTCAGCCAGGAAAAACTATTGTGGCCGACAATAAAGTGTGAACTAAACGGTGGGTCCGTGTTCGGCCACAGAACTACATGATAAAACCTGTGTAGGTATTGTATATATCTGAGCGTAATTTAATCCTTGAGCTAAGAAATCATCTTTGGGATTGGATGGCCCACTACTCATCAGCCAGACTTTTACAACTATCTAATAAATAGATTAGTGGTAGGTATCTGTCACAAACAAAGTGTGTAGTATTATGACTCTCCATGGGATAATTATATGCGGGCCGCATTCCACAGGTCACTGAGATAAAACGCCAAACTAGCTAATAGGTATGCAAACATTCAGATCAGAGAAACCGTGATGTTTCGAGTAAGACTGAGTAAAGGACTAGTCGACGCCAATAGTACCTAGGTACTTACATCTAACTCTGATTTAAATTACTAACTTTAACTAACGTTGAACTTGTTACTATGTACCAAAACTACTTGGACTTTCTTCGACGCGAAGAGATCTGACAAAGACTAAATTCATTATATGTTGAGCCCCTTGTTGAATAGAGTGGATGCCACTCCTACTGACATTAAAATCTTTAAAATCGATCTACCCTGGTGGTGTATGACCTACGACTGTAATATATGTAGTAGGTACCTACGAAGGCTACCGGCGGTTTAGCACGAGATACTGAATGTGTAGGTACTCTGAACTCTTACCGCTTTTGTTGACTAAGTACGATACAAATGTTTGATTATCTGACACGATCTGATAGCGATGAGTTTGTCAGTCTATTAATTTCCCTTAGGTATCGGTACTGGCAACATGTCAGGAAGAATAAAGTATCTGCAAGATTCACTATAACTTGCATTAGCAGCCGTTAACATTTCTCCTTTTGGATAGGACTCTTGTCTAACAGAACTGACGCCAGTAAAAATGGTGATAATATTGAACGATAATACAAGTGGTAATCACAAGGTCGCCCAGCTCGAGAACTAGAATTACAAACAGCTTTAAGCTTTGTTGGATATTATTCATAAATGACACTTACTCGAAGATTGATGCTTTGCATATGCCGAGTCTGTAAGGTAACCGTCCCAGTGCTCGACACGGGGCCAATGCTTGGTCTTTCAAACTTATAACGTAATAAAGGCGAGCAATATGGGACTTATTAGAATAGAAGATGTCCAATATTGGGACGTTTACCTTATAGGTACTTTCCACTCATCTCGTGAAAATCTTGTGTCTCTTGTAAATCCCTTCAGCTGAGAAGGACTTAATGTTAATCGCCAGATCTCCCTGCAATCCCAGGGACTCCATGGATCGCTAGCCCTAAATCGTTCAGCTAGAGAAACCTTTAGCTATGCAGCAATCTTCAGTTCTGGCGTGCACAGGCAACGAGCCTGGTACTTTGAGATCTGAGGACCTCAACTACCTGAATGATGAGCGAAGCTGCCGCCGAAAATTTGAGAGACTAAACAAATATCTAAATCGAAGTATATTACCTTCAGCAATTGTCGTCGTATGTTGTACGACATGAATGTACATACATGAAGTATACATACACGCCCAGTCTCACCATCCAATCACGTGATCAAAATCGGGAACCTTGAAAAAGACAATAAATGGAAAAGACCCACGTATACGGACATGAAGAGTCGTTTCAATAATTAAGTACTCCTTCAACATGCCCTTTTTCAAGACCAGAGAAATTATAGTCCTGGCCCACCCGGCTCCAATAAAAACTCATGGTTCGCAAGGTCTCTCGATATCTTCCGTCAATGATTCTGACAACATTTGTGAAGGGCAGTGTACTGGAGGACAGCATTTAGACTGTCCTGATTATTACAAACTGCTCCATGTTGGAAACTGCGCAGTATCCCCACCTTCAACCTACCTTGTTTGCTTGTACGTAGCGTGTACCTACGTAATTTTGTGTAACTCGGCAGAGCCAGCGGGAACTTTAAGCTGCAGAAAGTACTCGACACAGTCAATTTCCAGCCGGGAAGGATAAACAAGGACTTCTTATTATGCTTTGACTGTAACATTCGCAAAAGTGTGCTTTGTAGCAACTCCTTGTGCAGCAGTGACTGCTGAACGGGTGGTAGCAACTCCTTGCGCAGGAGAGACAGCTGAACGGGTGGTAGCAACTCGTTCCGCAGGAGAGACAGCTGAATGGGTGGTAGCAACTCCTTGCGCAGGAGAGACAGCTGAACGGGTGGTAGCAACTTTTTGCACAGGAGAGTCAGGTGATCGGGTGGTAGCAAGTCCTTGCGCAGGAGAGACAGCTGAACGGGTGGTAGCAACTCCTTCCGCAGGAGAGACAGCTGAACGGGTGGTAGCAACTTTTTGCACAGGAGAGTCAGGTGATCGGGTGGTAGCAAGTCCTTGCGCAGGAGAGACAGCTGAACGGGTGGTAGCAACTCCTTCCGCAGGAGAGACAGCTGAACGGGTGGTAGCAACTTTTTGCACAGGAGAGTCAGGTGATCGGGTGGTAGCAAGTCCTTGCGCAGGAGAGACAGCTGAACGGGTGGTAGCAACGCCTTCCGCAGGAGAGACAGCTGAATGGGTGGTAGCAACTCCTTGCATAGGAGAGACATCAGCTGAACGGTTGGTAGCGCGTAACGTAAGCTGGAAAATGTCTTATAGCTACTGAAATTCAAACATATGAAACGTGTCAAAACGGAACTCGAACAAGCGTCCGCTGCGTAACAGTCAACACATGGCTGCGCACTCATGATTATATAATTAAGTAGTAACTCTTCATTAGATATTATAGCGGAATATACGCAACAGTTACTCTCAACGTCTGTCTACGCGACGACTAAATATAATTTGTAGGTTTGTAGGTACTAATTGAACCGGGAAATCGGATATAGATTGGTTTTAAAAGCCGAAAGTTGAAAATCAACCAGCAATACTTGCATCGATTCACAAACACTTGGTTAATAAATATAATTTCAAGGCAAGGTAATTTGAATAAGAATTGCATCGGCAAAACCGGAACATAATACGAACTTATTTTTTATGTAGGTATTTCATTTAAATCGACACTCGTATGGCAGCTAATTCGTAAGCATGTAAGCACCGCCCAGAATATTAATTAATTTAGGTTCGGTTAGATTGACATATATATATAACGACTTGAAAATAATAGTCGAAACTGAAATACGGTAATCACACTACGTACCGGTGTGCTCCTTAGAAAATGGCAGTACCCGATGAGTTGAGGGTAGTTTCAAATTTGAAATCAATTTCCTTCAAATGAGCACTGGCATGGGTAGGCGGTGCCAGTTTTACTGGAGGAAGAACTTAAGGGGGCTTCCAGGTCATCGGGTACGCAAATTGACAAAAACCTTAATCATCAAAATTGCCTTCATGCGCGAGGAATAAACGACATTGAAGCACTTACCTCCTGCATGAGTACTACTCACGATTTTCTCCAATACAGGCATCCGTCCGTTGCCAGGCGGTGAAGAATTCTCGCTACTCGCGAGCCTTTGTTAGCGGAGCACAATCCTGCACCTTCATTTCGTTGATTACTACCAATTTTGTCACTATCATGGAACATTTCAACAGAAAATTGCAAGGAATTTTCCGTTTTATAAGCATATTATATGTAGTACTGCCGAAGTTAGTACTACGTGTTGCCTCTGCAAGAAAAAGAACGCCAATGATGGCTCCACGGCGCGCAGCCGATGTCGAGCCGTTGCTGGTTCAAAGGTGGTTAGGTGGGGAGAAAACCTGAATTATAGCAGCTGTCACTTGGAACTAGGCAGTGTTGCCTGTGGAAATAGATGTTGCCATCTCAATTGTATAGGCTTGGAATAAGGTACAATACTTAATAATTATTTCCTTGCATTTTCATTAATATGTGATTAATGGTGGGCAAAGGATAATGATCAATCTGTAAATGCTTGTTTATTGTGATACGGAAATCGCCACACAGCCGGACCGTTCCATCTGGTTTTAATACTGGTACCACTGGGGTACCCCATTTTGAGTACTCAACAGGTTCCATTCTCTTATTTGCAATTAATCTTTCAATTTCTTGTTTGACCTTATTTTTTAATGCAAATGGAACTGTCCGTACCGGCATGAACACAGGCTTTACATTGGGTTCAATAGACAAATGGATTGGCTCTCCTTTGAAATCCCCCATACCTGGCTCAAATAAGGTACCATATTCACTTTTAATGTTATTTATTAAATGCTCTTTAGAGATTTCTCCACAAACATTTTGTTCAAATCTAGGGGGCCATAATTGCAACAAGTAGGTAGAGCCAATCTTTACCTAATATTTTTGGCAATCCGTCTTTGACAACAAATAATCTTTGATTATTTACATTAACTGTGCCATAACTGATGTTTAAATTTTCAATCACTCCTAATGGGGTCGAGGTTGACTGATCAAAGTTGGTAAATATCACATTACGTTGTTTAATTTCTAAATCTGGGAAGTACTGTTGTTTATCAGACCAAGTAATAGTACTCACGTCTGCTCCCGTGTCCACGTCAAACTCTAAGACCTTGTCATTTACTTTAACCTGTAAAGTTGAAGATGGAATTTTGTTTTTGTCACTGAAATAAAAAATATCAAATGTTTCTGTTTCAGCTCCCATGTTCTTGTTGTCTTCAATGTCTTTTTCCTCTTTTGCCATGGCAGTTTGCACCATATTTAAATTTTTCACCCTAGAAGCCTTGTTGTTACTGCACACTTTGTATATGTGTCCTATCGCACCACACTCACTACAGAATTTATCCTTAAGCGAACATTGTGCCTTTAAATGTCCAATTTTTCCACAACAATAACATGATATATTCTGGTTCATTGAACTGTTTGGTTGAACTCCGCCGCTCCTATTTATAGAATTTTTTCCTTTGAAATTGGAACATCTGTGTTTGTTCCTGCTCTTTTTCATGGTTAAATGCTAATTTATAAGCAATCTCTGTTGTTTTCCCAATGTTAATTAACATGTCTAATGATTTATCAGCCTCTTTCAATAACTCAAATTTAACAGCATCACGATAGGCTCCGTTCAATAACCTTTCTTTAAGTTCTTCATTTAAGTTCTTGAATTCACAATTTTTAGATATTTTTTTCAGTTCAACAATGTATTCTTCTATAGACTCATTAGGTTTTTGGCACCTTTTTCGGAATTCTGCTTGATGTAACGCCTTATTTTTTATGGGATGATAATATTTATCAAGTTTCTGGCAAATGTTTTCGTAGGTTTCGTTTACGGGTGACGTCGGGACACACAATGTCGTTAATAATTCATAAATTTCTGTGCTTAACTTGGTAATTATTAGTAAAGGCACTTTCTTTTCTTTAGGTATGTCATTTATTAAGACAAAACATTCAAATTGTTGTTGATAAGCCTTCCAATTTAAGCCTTTAAACACCTCTAGACCGGTTATCGCGCTCATGATGACACTGCCGCTTCGCAAACTGCTTGCTATTTCTCCTTCTTGCTTCTTCTTCACTTCAATATACCCGCGCAAGCATTTTCTCACTTGATCAATTGAACAACTTTCATTAAATATAGTATCTTCTGCTAATTCATTAGCGATGGTTATCAACTCTTCTTTAGACTTCTCTTGAATCCAAGCTTTCTTTCCTTGTTTTATTAGTTCAATTGCACTCATATTATAATTTTTTGAGGTTATTTCTGGTCATTTGTACTTACAGCTACATTTTCTGTTTACGTTTTTCATGGCCGGCAAAGTACGTGAAATATGAGTTCGTTTCGTACGCTCGTCGCCAATTGCTATATCGGGTTATATGTGTAATTAATTAATACACTCAAATTTATTAATTGAGAAAACACGTTTATTATTCTGTCAGTTATCGACGCAGTGTTGCCTATATATATATTATCGATACAACAAATGAATATAGGGAGATCGGACATGCCGGCCGATTTGTATTGAGTACGCCTGTCGCAAGTGCATTAACCCACACAAAGCACAAGTAATTGACACACTCTCGACTCCACTCGTTGTCGACATGTGATCAACGAGTGGACACGAACTGCCCTTTACCCCCCCACCCCTCCCTCCCGTACCGCGTGTTGCCAGCTCGCGGTTCATGCGAGGCAAGCATATGCCAACAGCGAGCTATCATCGAGTGGACCACTCGCAGTCCGCGAGGCGATCCGGTGATGCTACGGAGTTGATGTAGTGAGCGCATGCCCGTACAAAGCCATATGAAGAATACTAACCGCGAGAGGCGAGGCGGCGCGGGTGGATGTAATGAGCTGTGACCTTAAACCGTTTGACGGATTTCGACATATGAGGTATCATTTAATTCGTTTCGGTTAAACGAGTCAGGAGTGACATAGGCTATAACATTTTCTAAAATTTCCACGACAATCAAAAATGCGCGTAAAAAATGGACCTACAATAAAACTAATTAATAAATGAAAGCCGGCCAAGTGCGAGATGGTTTCGCGCACGAAGGGTTCCGTACCATTATCTAACCCTTAAATATTTATTTTATTCCGTTTTTTAGTAAATATTTGTTGTTATATATAGCGGCAACAGAAATACATCATCTGTGAAAATTTCAACGGTCTAACTATCACGGTACATGATATACAGCCTGTTAACAGACTGACGGACTAATAGGGTCCCGTTTTACCCTAAAGGGTACCTAAAGGTACGGAACCCTAAGAAAACAAAAAAACACAACTGCGTAAAAAAATCGGAGGCATATAATTAACGATATGTTTAACTTGTCGCAATTGCATTTTCTAATCCAGTTTTTTGGTGAAATTGATTCTTTACATCTTACATCTTGTTTCTATCTTTTGATTTAACTTTTTTACGCAGTCGAGTTTTTTTTTTTTTTATTTATTTGTTTTTTGTAATAATGCGAGATAATGAAAGGGCGCCACTGCGCACGTTCGAACGTAGCCGGTTGCGTCAAACTGTCACTCCACGTCATCGCTGTGACGTCACATTCGCCTTCGCCAACCTGTCAACTCTAGAACCAGCGCCCGTGCGCCCGCCGCCATATTGGCTTTCTCATTGTTGCGAAGGAAATGCCGTTGGTAGCCCCCAGGAAGCCATTAATTGGATCCCGGATATCTCAGGAAAAATAATAATAATTTTATTGGAAGGTAAAACTTGAGATCTGTTTATTATCTCCTGGTGGCGGGTCAGCGGGCGCCCACGCGTAGGTAGAAAAAACAATTTTCCTACAAAAGAGAACTGTTAGATTTCTAACGGGCACTAATCATTAGACATTAAATAGATTCGAGATAAACGTCTAAGAGTAGATTTTAGGTGCCAAATAGCTTTTGTTATAAATGTCGTTAATTGGATAGTTTTCCAGTTCTAACGACGATACCACGGGTCGAAAAGCTACCTTCTATCTCCATCATCAGATTAGCTTGGTGGTGCCATAAAATTTCATTGTCACAGAATTAACATTACACACTTACACACACACACACACACACACACACACACACACACACACACACACACACACACACACACACACACACACACACATACGCACAATACACACATGTATATCAGGGACTGATTTCGGTTACGGTTATACCGGTATGAAACCGGTATTCCATTACGGTACCGTTATGTCATAAAGGTTATGCGCGCCGCGCGAACATAACGGTACCGTAACCGTTTTGAAATAACAGTTAGCGGTATCAGTTTTAAACGATACCGTAACCTTTATAATACCGGTATTATAAAGGTTATCGAGAAAAGTAAGCAAGCTGGCACTCTACAGAGGAAGCATTGGCTACTAAACATTTAAAGACAAAAAGACAAAGCTGCAGAGCCTTTGCCGGCGGTTTGGCAATAACACCAGGCCAAAGTCGATATATCGGTACTTTTAAATAGCGGTTACGGTACCGGAAAAAATAAAGGTACCGTTATATTTCGGTAGCGAAATATAAAGGTTCCGCTACCGAAACCGCTATTTGACAACCGATATGACGTCATACCGTTAAAATAGAATACCGGTATCTTTCGGTTATGCAGTCCCTGATGTGTATGTCACATTTCAGCTTGTAAAACCCGAATTTGCCCACGCGAAGTGTCGCTCAAAATGGTGGCTTAAAAAGCTCCGATATCTTACGTGACTTTTAGGCTACTTTATCTATGATCCCAGTTGGTTGAATTAAATGTCTTGAATTGAATAGCTGTACTGTTGTACATGTTGACAGGCGAGCTGGACAACGGTCGGGGCAGCGCCCGCCTCAACATGTTCCGTCATCTCCACGAAGTAAAGAGTGGGCGCACCTCCTCACTCAGCCACGAGATACTCGGCTTTGACGCGCAGGTGAATAAACAACATGTTGACAGGCGAGCTGGACAACGGTCGGGGCAGCGCCCGCCTCAACATGTTCCGTCATCTCCACGAAGTAAAGAGTGGGCGCACCTCCTCACTCAGCCACGATATACTCGGCTTTGACGCGCAGGTGAATAAACAACATGTTGACAGGCGAGCTGGACAACGGTCGGGGCAGCGCCCGCCTCAACATGTTCCGTCATCTCCACGAAGTAAAGAGTGGGCGCACCTCCTCACTCAGCCACGATATACTCGGCTTTGACGCGCAGGTGAATAAACAACATGTTGACAGGCGAGCTGGACAACGGTCGGGGCAGCGCCCGCCTCAACATGTTCCGTCATCTCCACGAAGTAAAGAGTGGGCGCACCTCCTCACTCAGCCATGAGATACTCGGCTTTGACGCGCAGGTGAATAAACAACATGTTGACAGGCGAGCTGGACAACGGTCGGGGCAGCGCCCGCCTCAACATGTTCCGTCATCTCCACGAAGTAAAGAGTGGGCGCACCTCCTCACTCAGCCACGATATACTCGGCTTTGACGCGCAGGTGAATAAACAACATGTTGACAGGCGAGCTGGACAACGGTCGGGGCAGCGCCCGCCTCAACATGTTCCGTCATCTCCACGAAGTAAAGAGTGGGCGCACCTCCTCACTCAGCCACGATATACTCGGCTTTGACGCGCAGGTGAATAAACAACATGTTGACAGGCGAGCTGGACAACGGTCGGGGCAGCGCCCGCCTCAACATGTTCCGTCATCTCCACGAAGTAAAGAGTGGGCGCACCTCCTCACTCAGCCACGATATACTCGGCTTTGACGCGCAGGTGAATAAACAACATGTTGACAGGCGAGCTGGACAACGGTCGGGGCAGCGCCCGCCTCAACATGTTCCGTCATCTCCACGAAGTAAAGAGTGGGCGCACCTCCTCACTCAGCCACGATATACTCGGCTTTGACGCGCAGGTGAATAAACAACATGTTGACAGGCGAGCTGGACAACGGTCGGGGCAGCGCCCGCCTCAACATGTTCCGTCATCTCCACGAAGTAAAGAGTGGGCGCACCTCCTCACTCAGCCACGATATACTCGGCTTTGACGCGCAGGTGAATAAACAACATGTTGACAGGCGAGCTGGACAACGGTCGGGGCAGCGCCCGCCTCAACATGTTCCGTCATCTCCACGAAGTAAAGAGTGGGCGCACCTCCTCACTCAGCCATGAGATACTCGGCTTTGACGCGCAGGTGAATAAACAACATGTTGACAGGCGAGCTGGACAACGGTCGGGGCAGCGCCCGCCTCAACATGTTCCTTCATCTCCACGAAGTAAAGAGTGGGCGCACCTCCTCACTCAGCCACGATATACTCGGCTTTGACGCGCAGGTGAATAAACAACATGTTGACAGGCGAGCTGGACAACGGTCGGGGCAGCGCCCGCCTCAACATGTTCCGTCATCTCCACGAAGTAAAGAGTGGGCGCACCTCCTCACTCAGCCACGATATACTCGGCTTTGACGCGCAGGTGAATAAACAACATGTTGACAGGCGAGCTGGACAACGGTCGGGGCAGCGCCCGCCTCAACATGTTCCGTCATCTCCACGAAGTAAAGAGTGGGCGCACCTCCTCACTCAGCCACGATATACTCGGCTTTGACGCGCAGGTGAATAAACAACATGTTGACAGGCGAGCTGGACAACGGTCGGGGCAGCGCCCGCCTCAACATGTTCCGTCATCTCCACGAAGTAAAGAGTGGGCGCACCTCCTCACTCAGCCACGATATACTCGGCTTTGACGCGCAGGTGAATAAACAACATGTTGACAGGCGAGCTGGACAACGGTCGGGGCAGCGCCCGCCTCAACATGTTCCGTCATCTCCACGAAGTAAAGAGTGGGCGCACCTCCTCACTCAGCCACGATATACTCGGCTTTGACGCGCAGGTGAATAAACAACATGTTGACAGGCGAGCTGGACAACGGTCGGGGCAGCGCCCGCCTCAACATGTTCCGTCATCTCCACGAAGTAAAGAGTGGGCGCACCTCCTCACTCAGCCACGATATACTCGGCTTTGACGCGCAGGTGAATAAACAACATGTTGACCGGCGAGCTGGACAACGGTCGGGGCAGCGCCCGCCTCAACATGTTCCGTCATCTCCACGAAGTAAAGAGTGGGCGCACCTCCTCACTCAGCCACGATATACTCGGCTTTGACGCGCAGGTGAATAAACAACATGTTGACAGGCGAGCTGGACAACGGTCGGGGCAGCGCCCGCCTCAACATGTTCCGTCATCTCCACGAAGTAAAGAGTGGGCGCACCTCCTCACTCAGCCACGAGATACTCGGCTTTGACGCGCAGGTGAATAAACAACATGTTGACAGGCGAGCTGGACAACGGTCGGGGCAGCGCCCGCCTCAACATGTTCCGTCATCTCCACGAAGTAAAGAGTGGGCGCACCTCCTCACTCAGCCACGATATACTCGGCTTTGACGCGCAGGTGAATAAACAACATGTTGACAGGCGAGCTGGACAACGGTCGGGGCAGCGCCCGCCTCAACATGTTCCGTCATCTCCACGAAGTAAAGAGTGGGCGCACCTCCTCACTCAGCCACGATATACTCGGCTTTGACGCGCAGGTGAATAAACAACATGTTGACAGGCGAGCTGGACAACGGTCGGGGCAGCGCCCGCCTCAACATGTTCCGTCATCTCCACGAAGTAAAGAGTGGGCGCACCTCCTCACTCAGCCACGATATACTCGGCTTTGACGCGCAGGTGAATAAACAACATGTTGACAGGCGAGCTGGACAACGGTCGGGGCAGCGCCCGCCTCAACATGTTCCGTCATCTCCACGAAGTAAAGAGTGGGCGCACCTCCTCACTCAGCCACGATATACTCGGCTTTGACGCGCAGGTGAATAAACAACATGTTGACAGGCGAGCTGGACAACGGTCGGGGCAGCGCCCGCCTCAACATGTTCCGTCATCTCCACGAAGTAAAGAGTGGGCGCACCTCCTCACTCAGCCACGATATACTCGGCTTTGACGCGCAGGTGAATAAACAACATGTTGACAGGCGAGCTGGACAACGGTCGGGGCAGCGCCCGCCTCAACATGTTCCGTCATCTCCACGAAGTAAAGAGTGGGCGCACCTCCTCACTCAGCCACGATATACTCGGCTTTGACGCGCAGGTGAATAAACAACATGTTGACAGGCGAGCTGGACAACGGTCGGGGCAGCGCCCGCCTCAACATGTTCCGTCATCTCCACGAAGTAAAGAGTGGGCGCACCTCCTCACTCAGCCACGAGATACTCGGCTTTGACGCGCAGGTGAATAAACAACATGTTGACAGGCGAGCTGGACAACGGTCGGGGCAGCGCCCGCCTCAACATGTTCCGTCATCTCCACGAAGTAAAGAGTGGGCGCACCTCCTCACTCAGCCACGAGATACTCGGCTTTGACGCGCAGGTGAATAAACAACATGTTGACAGGCGAGCTGGACAACGGTCGGGGCAGCGCCCGCCTCAACATGTTCCGTCATCTCCACGAAGTAAAGAGTGGGCGCACCTCCTCACTCAGCCACGAGATACTCGGCTTTGACGCGCAGGTGAATAAACAACATGTTGACAGGCGAGCTGGACAACGGTCGGGGCAGCGCCCGCCTCAACATGTTCCGTCATCTCCACGAAGTAAAGAGTGGGCGCACCTCCTCACTCAGCCACGATATACTCGGCTTTGACGCGCAGGTGAATAAACAACATGTTGACAGGCGAGCTGGACAACGGTCGGGGCAGCGCCCGCCTCAACATGTTCCGTCATCTCCACGAAGTAAAGAGTGGGCGCACCTCCTCACTCAGCCACGAGATACTCGGCTTTGACGCGCAGGTGAATAAACAACATGTTGACAGGCGAGCTGGACAACGGTCGGGGCAGCGCCCGCCTCAACATGTTCCGTCATCTCCACGAAGTAAAGAGTGGGCGCACCTCCTCACTCAGCCACGAGATACTCGGCTTTGACGCGCAGGTGAATAAACAACATGTTGACAGGCGAGCTGGACAACGGTCGGGGCAGCGCCCGCCTCAACATGTTCCGTCATCTCCACGAAGTAAAGAGTGGGCGCACCTCCTCACTCAGCCACGATATACTCGGCTTTGACGCGCAGGTGAATAAACAACATGTTGACAGGCGAGCTGGACAACGGTCGGGGCAGCGCCCGCCTCAACATGTTCCGTCATCTCCACGAAGTAAAGAGTGGGCGCACCTCCTCACTCAGCCACGAGATACTCGGCTTTGACGCGCAGGTGAATAAACAACATGTTGACAGGCGAGCTGGACAACGGTCGGGGCAGCGCCCGCCTCAACATGTTCCGTCATCTCCACGAAGTAAAGAGTGGGCGCACCTCCTCACTCAGCCACGAGATACTCGGCTTTGACGCGCAGGTGAATAAACAACATGTTGACAGGCGAGCTGGACAACGGTCGGGGCAGCGCCCGCCTCAACATGTTCCGTCATCTCCACGAAGTAAAGAGTGGGCGCACCTCCTCACTCAGCCACGAGATACTCGGCTTTGACGCGCAGGTGAATAAACAACATGTTGACAGGCGAGCTGGACAACGGTCGGGGCAGCGCCCGCCTCAACATGTTCCGTCATCTCCACGAAGTAAAGAGTGGGCGCACCTCCTCACTCAGCCATGAGATACTCGGCTTTGACGCGCAGGTGAATAAACAACATGTTGACAGGCGAGCTGGACAACGGTCGGGGCAGCGCCCGCCTCAACATGTTCCGTCATCTCCACGAAGTAAAGAGTGGGCGCACCTCCTCACTCAGCCACGATATACTCGGCTTTGACGCGCAGGTGAATAAACAACATGTTGTTTCACTTCTCAATGCTCGCAAAGTTCGCCTTTGTGCTGGATGTATGCTGGACAAAATGCCACTTTTATGCTCTAGTGCACAAAGTAAAACATGGTTTTAAAGACTAAGATAATCGGGCCTAACAGCCACACACGCACAATAAAACTACGTAGAATAATGTTTATTTTTTATTATTATTATTTTTTTATTATCTCTTTAAGGCTTATAGCTAAATTTACATACGTACAATTAATCTGCCAAACCACAATGCGGTTTGTTGGCAAACAACGCTCCTAATTGATTTTACATTTTATTAAATTGTCATTTGATTTGATTCGCTTTAATAATTTTTTTCCATTACTAAATTAATAAAACCAGATAAAATAGGAGTCAATTATTATTGTAAAACGTATTGAACCATTAAATGTCTTGGCAGTATGAAGTACCTAAGTAAGTCTATTATCACGTGTCGAAAATTAAACATAAAAACTTTAAAAAGTTAAGTGACAGGAATGAGCTATTATTTAATTTAATTTTGCAATTATTTGTTATTTTCTCGCAATCGAAGTGAAAAGCAGTGTGTATAACTCGGGCATAAATTAGCCATTTAACCCCTCGACTTAACTATCCACCCTCGCCGGTCGCTCGGGTGGATATAAACGTCTCAGGTTAAATGGCTCGTTTTATGCACTTATTGTACAATCTACTATTTCATCACACTTGCTCATAAATGGTGTTACTCCATGCCTGTATACAGAAGGACAATGGCCTAAATTGTTCCCGAGGGTGTAATGAGCTTGTGTGTGATCTGATTGGTTTAAGCAAATCTAGATGGCCGCGCACTACAAGAACTCTGCTCTGTGATTGGTTGAAAAAAAATCTAGTAAGCCACGCGCTGCAAGAATACTGCTCTGTGATTGGTTGAAATATTGAAGCTGCGCGCTCCACTCGCACTGATCTGGAAGTAAAGTTGTCAATTTCGTCAATTTTTGATTGGTGCGCTTGTATCAAACATAGATTTTTCTGTCTTTTGTAGTTATTTATTTCCTCGCAAATGTGATGAAAAACATTGTGTATAATAACAAGGGCGTTTGTGCAAACTCGAGTCGAGCAGACTCTTGTTTGCAATATTCCACTTACGCCCCTCGTTAAACTATGTACTATTTTTACAGAGGCATGACACTACAAACAATACCACAATCAATATATAAAGCAGTAAAACAAACCCGTTTTAGCGTCCTGCGGTGTGGGTGGCATGTGTGACGACATATTACCTCAATATGCTTTATCTATTAGTATTGTATAATCAATGAACCAATTGTATTGCATATAAAAACTCATACTGTTTCTATCTATATCAAATGCAATTGGCATTAATACTAGATACCAACATACGTCAGAGAGCTAACTCACACAGAGCTAAAGTAATCATTACATTCCCAACTTTCGTCGTATTATTTACTCGTAACGCCCAACACTTCATGGCGATCTTGCTAGGATATCTGATGTGTCACTCACGCTGACAGATAGAGTTTTTAATAGAGTAATATTATTATCAATGGCTAAGTTTCCCTCTTCATGTATTCTATAGGAGCCCAGAATCCTCGCTTATCCCAAATATTGTCTTAGGCGCTAATTCTACAAAAAACGACTGCCATCTGACCATTCTACACTAGACCTGGTTTCCTAGAGTTTTACGCGTATCTATAGGCTGCTTTAATCGCTTTAAAATGCGGCCGAACGCAAGTTTGCCACTGAAGGCGTATATTAAACAAAACTCTGTATAGTGATAGTGATAATTCCTTACAGGGTAACGTGGTAAACTACGGGTGTTCGGAACTGATGACCGCCGAACGGATCGGCGAGCGTTCAGCCAAGCTCGTCTCATTCCTCGACCTGGCCGGCCACAGCAAGTACCAGCGGACCACGCTGCACGGACTGACCGGCTACTCGCCCCACTATGCCATGCTAGTCGTGAGTATACAAGCTCGTCTCATTCCTCGACCTGGCCGGCCACAGCAAGTACCAGCGGACCACGCTGCACGGACTGACCGGCTACTCGCCCCACTATGCCATGCTAGTCGTGAGTATACAAGCTCGTCTCATTCCTCGACCTGGCCGGCCACAGCAAGTACCAGCGGACCACGCTGCACGGACTGACTGGCTACTCGCCCCACTATGCCATGCTAGTCGTGAGTATACAAGCTCGTCTCATTCCTCGACCTGGCCGGCCACAGCAAGTACCAGCGGACCACGCTGCACGGACTGACCGGCTACTCGCCCCACTATGCCATGCTAGTCGTGAGTATACAAGCTCGTCTCATTCCTCGACCTGGCCGGCCACAGCAAGTACCAGCGGACCACGCTGCACGGACTGACCGGCTACTCGCCCCACTATGCCATGCTAGTCGTGAGTATACAAGCTCGTCTCATTCCTCGACCTGGCCGGCCACAGCAAGTACCAGCGGACCACGCTGCACGGACTGACTGGCTACTCGCCCCACTATGCCATGCTAGTCGTGAGTATACAAGCTCGTCTCATTCCTCGACCTGGCCGGCCACAGCAAGTACCAGCGGACCACGCTGCACGGACTGACTGGCTACTCGCCCCACTATGCCATGCTAGTCGTGAGTATACAAGCTCGTCTCATTCCTCGACCTGGCCGGCCACAGCAAGTACCAGCGGACCACGCTGCACGGACTGACCGGCTACTCGCCCCACTATGCCATGCTAGTCGTGAGTATACAAGCTCGTCTCATTCCTCGACCTGGCCGGCCACAGCAAGTACCAGCGGACCACGCTGCACGGACTGACCGGCTACTCGCCCCACTATGCCATGCTAGTCGTGAGTATACAAGCTCGTCTCATTCCTCGACCTGGCCGGCCACAGCAAGTACCAGCGGACCACGCTGCACGGACTGACCGGCTACTCGCCCCACTATGCCATGCTAGTCGTGAGTATACAAGCTCGTCTCATTCCTCGACCTGGCCGGCCACAGCAAGTACCAGCGGACCACGCTGCACGGACTGACCGGCTACTCGCCCCACTATGCCATGCTAGTCGTGAGTATACAAGCTCGTCTCATTCCTCGACCTGGCCGGCCACAGCAAGTACCAGCGGACCACGCTGCACGGACTGACTGGCTACTCGCCCCACTATGCCATGCTAGTCGTGAGTATACAAGCTTCGACCTGACCTTTGACTCTCTTCGCAGATGTATGGTTTTCCCACGGCGTTCGTTCACAAACCGCCAGCCTTTAACTGTGATTACGGCACACAGTAGCGTAGGTGACGTCTCGATCCTCAGTACCCCACCAACAAGTGACGCTTCGCCCCCAGATCTCCGCGACAGCCGGCATCACGCGCATCACCGAGGAGCACATCAGCGTGCTGCTCGCTCTAGCGTTGCCATTCTTCTGCGTGGTGAGCAAGTGCGAGCTGGCAGCGGTGCAGCCGCTGTTGACGCGGCTGACGGAGATACTGGACGCGCACAACAAGGTATGTTTAATGTAGCCTTTGAACTGCAAAGCTTAATAAAGAACATTGTCACACCAGGCCCCGTAGCATGGATGGCCTTATCACGCGATAAGTGGCATGATAGAGCATCCGTCCCTCGCTGACACCGTTCGATAGAACGAGACGACTCTGTATCCATGCTAAGGGGCCTGTGTTCCTTAATTAATTATAAGTGCACATAGGGTAAATCGCCAGTAACTGGCCACCGTTCAATAACTAGCCTCCTCATACTAAAAGTGAACTCTATTCACCTATAATATAATTCATTTTAGTATAAGGTTTTCATAACTGGCCAAACTTTCCCTTATACTAAAAGTGAACTCTATTCACCTATAATATAATTCATTTTAGTGAAACGTGGCCAGTTATTGAACGGAGGCCAGTTACTGGCGATTTACCCTACTTAATATTAGAAATACTCTCTTCTTTGTTTTTTATATTGTATGTTCGTGATGGACAGACTGTTGGTTCTAAATGTGTATATATCAATTAACATCCTTGTACAACAATAAACAAACATCAATAACAAAAAAAGTTAAAAAACCGGCCAAGTGCGAGTCGAATCTATAAAAATATTTATTTTATTCTGTTTTTGGTATTTGTTCTTATAGCGGCAACAGAAATACATCATCTGTGAAAATTTCAACTGTCTAACTATCACGGTTCATGAGATACAGCCTGGTGACAGACAGACAGACAGCGGAGTCTTAGTAATAGGGTCCCGTTTTACTCTTTGCGTACGGAACTCTAAAAAAGAGACAAAAAAAGATAAATTAATGAATAAATGATATTTTATTATATTCTATTCTATTCTTAGAAACCGCTGCTAGTGACTGACGAGCACACGGCGCGGCACTGCGTGGGCCCGGCGCGGCTCATACTGGACGCTATACACGATGTGGACAACAACGATGTCCACGACAAGTGAGTGGACCAGCACGGCTATCACAAGACGGCCGCGACATACTCTCGAGCTCTCTCGCACTATCCGTCTCTTTCTAAGTGGTTAATAAGAAAGAGACGGATAGTGCGAGAGAGCTCGAGAGTATGTCGCGGCCGTCTTGTGATAGCCGTGCAGTAGCGGCATTTAGTGACATGACTGAGCCACTAGTGGTCGCGTTTAGTGGCGGCGTGTAGTGACATGACTGAGCCACTAGTGGTCGCGTTTAGTGGCGGCGTGTAGTGACATGACTGAGCCACTAGTGGTCGCGTTTAGTGGCGGCGTGTAGTGACATGACTGAGCCACTAGTGGTCGCGTTTAGTGGCGGCGTGTAGTGACATGACTGAGCCACTAGTGGTCGCGTTTAGTGGCGGCGTGTAGTGACATGACTGAGCCACTAGTGGTCGCGTTTAGTGGCGGCGTGTAGTGACATGACTGAGCCACTAGTGGTCGCGTTTAGTGGCGGCGTGTAGTGACATGACTGAGCCACTAGTGGTCGCGTTTAGTGGCGGCGTGTAGTGACATAACTGAGCCACTAGTGGTCGCGTTTAGTGGCGGCGTGTAGTGACATGACTGAGCCACTAGTGGTCGCGTTTAGTGGCGGCGTGTAGTGACATGACTGAGCCACTAGTGGTCGCGTTTAGTGGCGGCGTGTAGTGACATGACTGAGCCACTAGTGGTCGCGTTTAGTGGCGGCGTGTAGTGACATGACTGAGCCACTAGTGGTCGCGTTTAGTGGCGGCGTGTAGTGACATGACTGAGCCACTAGTGGTCGCGTTTAGTGGCGGCGTGTAGTGACATGACTGAGCCACTAGTGGTCGCGTTTAGTGGCGGCGTGTAGTGACATGACTGAGCCACTAGTGGTCGCGTTTAGTGGCGGCGTGTAGTGACATGACTGAGCCACTAGTGGTCGCGTTTAGTGGCGGCGTGTAGTGACATGACTGAGCCACTAGTGGTCGCGTTTAGTGGCGGCGTGTAGTGACATGACTGGGCCACTAGTGGTCGCGTTTAGTGGTAAAGTTCCTATTAAGACCTCACATGTATATTTAGTGAATAAAGAGTGTTGTCTGTGTGTGTGTGTGCAGCACGACGGAGCAGGTGCCAGTGTTCCCGGTGAGCTGCGTGCGCGGCGCGGGGCTCAGCGCGCTGCACGCGTACTTGCTCGCGCTGCAGCCGCCGGCCAGGGAGCCTCTACTGCAACCAGACCACGTGAGTCATCATCATCATCATCATCATATCAGCCGAAAGACTTCCACTGCTGGCCATAGGCCTGACGAAAGAGTGCCAAAGTGACCGGTCTCCCGCGTCCTGTACCAGGTCATCAGTCCATCTTGTGTGTCTACCCACGCTGCGCCTTCTACGTGGTCGCCACGAGAGAACCTTTCCGTTCCAACGGCCATCGGTTCTGCGCGCAATGTTCCCCGCCCACTACGTGCAAGTTTAGCGATTCGGATGGCTATATCGGTTACCTTGCTTCTCATCACACTCTTCATTTTCTCTTAATAATCCAAGTTAATTTTACCAAGCTGAAGTTAAAAAAAAACATATTTATTTTGCAAATTGGTACCTACCGATTTTTTTGACATGTAAAATTTTATTTTTTATCGATAAAGGGCACTTTTTCACGTGAAACGAAACATCAAAATAATAACATTAATAATATCAAGTAGACGCATCGACTAAAAAGTGGAGTGATTGTCAAATTTGTCGCTAAAAGGGACCTACGATAGCTCAGTTGGCGAGAGCAACGCACGAAATGCTTAGGTCGCGAGTTCAAATAACCCAAACCATGTGTGGAATGAAATGAAGCATTATTTAGGGCTTGTGCACAAATCACGCGAGGTTCGATAGGGGTGAGGGGAGGGGGGGGGGGGGTCAGGAAAAATCACGAAAGATCACGTTGGGGGAGGGGGGGGGGTATAAGGATACCTCACGTGTATTTTTCTACTAAGAACGAAATTAAGAAAGAATATCTACCACACGAGTAGATACTTTTTCTCGGCTTCGTTAAACATAAACCTTTACTTAGCACTTCAAAATAGCGAGTCTATTTTACTAAGATAGAAAAATAAACAAGATTTACTATGTAAAATACTATTTATCTTACAATTAGTATGAATAAATTTGTTAAAAATATATTTTTGGTGCAAGCTTTTACTACCAACTGTACGGACGGTATACAGAACACTGTATACCGTCTTTTTGAGACGATTCTAACGGGCCCAAACTCATCGGGGTTACGTCGGTTAAGTAGTGAATTGGGAATGGATGAAAATTTTAGTAGTGCCTGATTAGTTTTTTGGTGATAAAAATTACCTTCCTTAGCACCAGAAAAAAGTTGCAGACAAAAATCCGTGGTAAACTGACACTGGCCAGGGTCTGATATTGAAAATATTTTTTGTAATATGAGACAGATCAAGGAAAGTGTAACATTCGCCGTCCTAAACCCAAAACGTAAGTGACGAAACTGTTTATATTTTTCAAAAATAATTGACGCAGTTGAAAAGTCTGCAACTTTTTTCTGGTGCTAAGGAAGGTTATTCCAATCACCAAAAAAATAATCAGGCACTTCTAAAATTGTCATCCATTCCCCATTCCCACAGCCACCTTCTGTCTCCATCATCAGATCAGCTTGATGGTACCATAATATTGAATTTTCATCTAAACTATACTTACACCCAACATTTCATTCAATCGTGGCTCAAAGTTCTGCTCCAAGATTCGTTCCAACTCAAGGTTCTGTTAAATAAAATGATGTAAAATAGTAGTTTATGTGACTGTACATAATGAAGGGCATTAAACACGAGTGTTTTAATGCCTAATTATGTACAGTTACATACACTGCTTTATCTATCCACATATGATAAGCCTCCATGATGCATTCAGGAGCCACATATTAAGACCGGCATGGCGGCGTTGTTTTCTGGCAGCTGTCATAGTTTTTTTTTTAATTCAGAGACAAACTAGAGTCAGCTCTAACTATCATATCGTTCGATATCTTACTTACGTGCGACATTTGTCAAATATGTATGCAACTTGACAATTCATTTCGAACTAAACGTCATCTTGACTGATATTAGAATAGAGGTCAAATCAAATTTCTTTGTTTTTCAGAGATGTTCGAAATTTAAATGAAATAATATTATCAAAATCGATATTAATATTATAACGCATCATGGAGGGTTTATGATATTTGGATAGATAAAGCATTTAATATTATGAATAGCAACCGTTGTTGCAGGAGACGTGCGAGTTCCAGATCGACGAGATCTTCCACGTGGGGGACTCGGCGGGGCCCGTGGTGGGGGGACTGCTGGCGCAGGGACAGCTGTACGAGGGGGACAACCTCATCATAGGTAACCCAACATACCAGTTCCAGATCGACGAGAACTTCCACGTGGGGGACTCGGCGGGGCCCGTGGTGGGGGGACTGCTGGCGCAGGGACAGCTGTACGAGGGGGACAACCTCATCATAGGTAACCCAACATACCAGTTCCAGATCGACGAGAACTTCCACGTGGGGGACTCGGCGGGGCCCGTGGTGGGGGGACTGCTGGCGCAGGGACAGCTGTACGAGGGGGACAACCTCATCATAGGTAACCCAACATACCAGTTCCAGATCGACGAGAACTTCCACGTGGGGGACTCGGCGGGGCCCGTGGTGGGGGGACTGCTGGCGCAGGGACAGCTGTACGAGGGGGACAACCTCATCATAGGTAACCCAACATACCAGTTCCAGATCGACGAGAACTTCCACGTGGGGGACTCGGCGGGGCCCGTGGTGGGGGGACTGCTGGCGCAGGGACAGCTGTACGAGGGGGACAACCTCATCATAGGTAACCCAACATACCAGTTCCAGATCGACGAGAACTTCCACGTGGGGGACTCGGCGGGGCCCGTGGTGGGGGGACTGCTGGCGCAGGGACAGCTGTACGAGGGGGACAACCTCATCATAGGTAACCCAACATTGCTGGCAACCCTGGCCATGTAAACAGTCCAAAGAGAGAGCTCTTCGCGTTTTCTTAAATAATATAATAATTAAACTTACATAGACTACCAAAATGTTAACCTAAGTGCTGAAGAAGTTCCTGCGGACGAAGATACACCATATTTTGATTCACAACAACACTAATACACGAAATAGAAGATCGGTAAGCTGCACTTTTGTACCGTTTAACTTTCGAAAACATACAAAACACCGATATTTCGTTAAGAATAACGGAACCACGCACGCTATTCAACAGCTGATTGGACAAAAAGTGACACTGTCAGTTTTGACGGAACCTCACTACTGCCAACATAACATAGATACTTGTTTTGTGTTGCCAGTGTTAAGGGCGCGTTCAGAGACCGACACTTTTGTTGAGCCCACTAGGAGCTACTGTTAAACATTGCATTGACGCGGTGAATATTTAAAATGAATTGTTTAGCTTGCGATTCAAAAATTGAGAGGGGAGAACTATTGACTTGCTCTCAATGCAAAGATCATTATCACTTTGCATGCTTCAACTACACCGCAGCGTATATGAGAGAGCACGGAAATGATTTAAGAAAAAATTGGAAGTGTCCTAAATGTGATAACATTACGCGCAGGCGCCGGGATGATAACACACTTGCGTCTCCTGTGGTTCTAAGACAACAGATGCACCTTTTAGAAGACACAAATATCTCATTAGATGAAAAGAAAGTATCATCCTTGGGAGACACAGACTTGGAAAACTCCCAAAGGACCGGTAGGCAGCCTAACTCACCGAACATTACTTTAGGCCAAATCAGTATGCTATTAGATCAGAAGTTGGCAAACAATAATAATACCATCATAAACAACATAAAGTCTTTAATAAAAACTGAAATTAATTCGTCGATTGAAAAACTGAGACAGGATATCCTACATAAAAACAATGAAATAATATCAAAACAAGAAATATTTTGTAAACAATTACAAGAAACCGACTTAAAAATCGTAACATTGGAAAAGGAAAATGAAAAAATCAAGTCTCAACTATATGAGCTGCAGAGATGTCTGAATAGTAAACAAAATCCTAATATACATAGTGACGAAAATCTAAAGAAATTTGTGCTATACGGTCTGGATGAATTTTGCGGAGAAACCGAACAGGATGTATACCCACGCATAAACTGCATGTTTCGAGAGATTCTTAATATTGATATAAATGGATATGTTGAATCTGTCAAGAGAGTTGGAAAAAAAGGAAACAGACGCCCTTTGGTTGTTGAACTAATTAGTAAACGTATGAAAACTTACGTACTAGACAATGCATATCAATTCAAAAACACCTGTTACTCTGTGTCCGAGTTCTTGGATAGGGAAGCTCTAATGAGAAGGATAACGTTGAGAAATTACCTTCTGAAGGCTCGACAAGAAGGTAAATATGCCATCATCAGAAATAATCGTCTTTTCGTAAATGGACAGGAATACATTCCAAAGCCGAACAGAGAATCACATTCGCCACAGCATGTTCAACAAAACACCTCGACTTATATACAAGTACCAGAACAAGAACCTGTGCTAGAAAATATATTCGCCATTCAAACCCCCCCTGACAACTCTACCAACCACTCGCAAACCGCCTCCTGTCCACCTGATGACCCTATACAATTTACTACACCGCACAGCAGTAATACCTCGAGTTCTAGGGATCTTTTTCGTGTACAATGAACTATCAATACTTCATCAAAACATCAATGGACTAATAAGTAAATCTGATGCCTTAACAGTACACCTACAAGACGTCGAAAATATTAAGCAGATTGATATTGTGTGTATCACTGAGCATAACATGAGAATAGGAGATGAAGTAAATCTACATGTTCCTAACTATGTATTAGCTGCCTACTTTTCCAGGAAAAACCGCAATGGAGGTTCTTGTATATTAGTCCATAAAATCCATAAATTTAGAAACCTTGATAATATTTCATCTATTAGCATCGAAGGAGTTTTCGAATGTTGTGCGATCGAACTTTGTCATCATAAAATTGTTGTTATATGTGTATACCGTGTCCCAAATATGACCGCATTTTCAATTGAAACTTTTCTGAGTAAGTTAAGTAACATCTTAGATCAATTCTGCTACAGTAAGAGAAAAATAATTTTATGCGGAGATTTCAACATTGACCTATTGAAAAAAACCACAGCTTCACAAAATTTTCAAGATCTCCTAGCTAGTTATAATCTAAAAATAGGAATACTGCACCCGACGCGACTAGTTAGTAACACCTGCATAGACAACATTTTACACAATGTAAGAGGAGGTAAATTTGAAATTTTGGAATTGGCTCTATCTGACCATACGGCTCAAATAATGAAATGCCCGGTTAAAAAAACCTGCGCACTCTCACATTGGTTTATTACGAAAAGAGACTATGCCAATGAAAATATTGAAAAATTTACTTACTACCTGCAACAGCTTAGTTTCAATAGTGCGTACATGGCAAATAACCCAAACGACGCTTATGACCATTTTATAGCCGAGTTCAAACTTTTCTACGACCTCTGTTTCCCACATAAGAGGATAAAAGTTACATTAATAAAAAAACCTAAATGGATTACCAACGGTATACGTATTTGCTGTAAGCGCAAAAGGAAACTTCTTTGGAACTACCGAACGTCATCCAAGGATAACGACAAGAAGATCTTTAAAGCCTACTCACAGCGTCTTAAGAAAATTATCACGTTAACTAAAAAGGCTCAAAACAACTATAGTATAAATCATTCTGCAAATAAAGTAAAAGCTACGTGGAATATAATAAATAACACCAAAAATAATTTCCCTAAGGAAAACATAGCGCAATTAAATATTAATGGTATTGTTATAGATGATCCTCATTTAATTGCACAGGAATTTAATAATTATTTTATAAATGTAACAAATAATAATAACATAAATGATGTAAACTGTTTTGAACAATCTGATAATAATAGTAATATGAATATAAATAGTAGTAGTAATTTAAATAGTTTGACATGTAATAGTTATTCAATTTTTATGGCGCCAACGACCCCAGCCGAAATTTTTACAATAATTCATTCGCTAAGAAATACTAGCAGCGTAGGATATGACGGTATCAGCACAAATATTCTAAAAAAAGTAGCTCACATAATTGCACCAATATTAAGTTATATAGTAAATATGTGTATTGAACAAGGGAGCTTTCCTGAGAAATTAAAGGTATCGATAATCAGACCAATACATAAAAAAGACAGTAAGTCTGATGTGAAAAATTACAGACCAATTGCGTTAATACCGATCATCTCAAAAGTTATAGAAAAAGTAATTTATAGTCGTCTTTATGAATACTTTGAATCAAATAACTTATTCGCTAAGGAGCAAAAAGGTTTCCGTAAAAACAAGTCCATCAATATGGCCATCTTCGATTTGATAAAAAAAGTACTAGCGAATATGAACAATAGATTACCGGTGTCTGCCATCTATATGGACATGACAAAAGCCTTCGACTTTGTTAATCATGAAAACTTATTAAATAAATTGTATAAATATGGAATTAGGGGAAACGTCCATGAACTAATCAAATCGTATCTTAGTGACAGGAAACAAGAGATCCAAATTACAACGATTGACTCAAAATCTAAGGAAGAGATCATTTACTCATCATGTTCGAGAGAAATTCGGTACGGCGTCCCTCAAGGGAGCATTTTGGGACCGTTGTTATTTATAATATACATTAATGACCTACCAAAAATTACTAAACACCACATGGTTCTATTTGCCGATGACAGTACTATCATATTTAATGACACAAAACCTGAAACACTGGAATCAGAAATAAACGGAACTCTCGAATCTACTATACAATGGCTTGAAAACAATAATCTTAAAGTGAATCTATCTAAGACGCATATCATGAATTTCAAACAGAGACGCAATAGTGTACCAAACCCTAATGTTAATTATAAAGATGTGATTATCTCAGAAGTAGACAACACAAAATTCTTAGGCTTAGTATTGGATCATAGTCTGTCATGGAAAAATCAAATTGAAACGGTATGCAAGAAACTAAGTAGCTTTTCGTATGCCTTGTATATGCTACGAAAGATAGTTAGCGAATCAGCGGTATTGACTGCATACCATGCGTACGTCTCTTCAACACTAAGATATGGGGTAATATTCTGGGGAAACTCTACTGATCGGGATTTAGTCTTTAGGGCGCAGAAAAAGTGCATAAGAGCAGTACGTGGCCTGCGGCCCAGGATTTCATGTAAAACTCATTTCGTAGACCTAAACATTCTCACCTTACCTAGTTTATATATATTTGAAGTGGCTTTGTTTGTAAAATTAAATCCTAATGAGTTTCAGTATCATTCAGGCAGAAGATTACAAAATAAATTGTTTTCGGCCCCGTCTAAAACAGGACTTATGTCTAAAAGTATTATAGGAATGGCCCCGAAAATTTTTAATCATCTACCTGTTGATATCAAGCAAAAAGAAACTATTTTAGATTTTAAGCGGGCTTTAAGTGTATTACTAGTTAAAAAGGCATATTACTCAATCAACGAATACTTAAATGATAGGTTTAATCTGCTGTAATGAACATGTTTTAGTTATAAGATCTTTGTAAGCCTTGGGGCAGAACATAGCTGGACTAATTTATATGTACCTACCATCTAGCATAATTACATTATGTGCATACCTATTGTTCACAAATAAATGATTTGAAGTTTGAAGTTTGAAGTTTGAACATACCAGTTCCAGATCGACGAGAACTTCCACGTGGGGGACTCGGCGGGGCCCGTGGTGGGGGGACTGCTGGCGCAGGGACAGCTGTACGAGGGGGACAACCTCATCATAGGTAACCCAACATACCAGTTCCAGATCGACGAGAACTTCCACGTGGGGGACTCGGCGGGGCCCGTGGTGGGGGGACTGCTGGCGCAGGGACAGCTGTACGAGGGGGACAACCTCATCATAGGTAACCCAACATACCAGTTCCAGATCGACGAGAACTTCCACGTGGGGGACTCGGCGGGGCCCGTGGTGGGGGGACTGCTGGCGCAGGGACAGCTGTACGAGGGGGACAACCTCATCATAGGTAACCCAACATACCAGTTCCAGATCGACGAGAACTTCCACGTGGGGGACTCGGCGGGGCCCGTGGTGGGGGGACTGCTGGCGCAGGGACAGCTGTACGAGGGGGACAACCTCATCATAGGTAACCCAACATACCAGTTCCAGATCGACGAGAACTTCCACGTGGGGGACTCGGCGGGGCCCGTGGTGGGGGGACTGCTGGCGCAGGGACAGCGGTACGAGGGGGACAACCTCATCATAGGTAACCCAACATACCAGTTCCAGATCGACGAGATCTTCCACGTGGGGGACTCGGCGGGGCCCGTGGTGGGGGGACTGCTGGCGCAGGGACAGCGGTACGAGGGGGACAACCTCATCATAGGTAACCCAACATACCAGTTCCAGATCGACGAGATCTTCCACGTGGGGGACTCGGCGGGGCCCGTGGTGGGGGGACTGCTGGCGCAGGGACAGCGGTACGAGGGGGACAACCTCATCATAGGTAACCCAACATACCAGTTCCAGATCGACGAGATCTTCCACGTGGGGGACTCGGCGGGGCCCGTGGTGGGGGGACTGCTGGCGCAGGGACAGCGGTACGAGGGGGACAACCTCATCATAGGTAACCCAACATACCAGTTCCAGATCGACGAGATCTTCCACGTGGGGGACTCGGCGGGGCCCGTGGTGGGGGGACTGCTGGCGCAGGGACAGCGGTACGAGGGGGACAACCTCATCATAGGTAATCCAACATGCACATTACTTGCACCATCACCATTTTAATCTCCTGAGACCACATACAAAATCAAATATACTAGAATTTGAACCAATTGGAACCCTAGGCATTGTACCGAGTGTGCTGGCAGTATTTCTTCGTTGAACTGCAATGCTGATGCGTTGCACGAGAAAACTGCCAGCTCTTCGATTACCCGTTATGATGATACTAATGCTGAAATTACTGTCGATTCTGTAAATTCCTACAATTGAGGAGCAAAAACCTATAGTTAAATTCTAAATTGAAACGCAGAAGCTTAAAAACGACTATCTTGAAATAACTTACAAACTTGAGGAAAGCCTCGTTTTCAACCATGGTTTTCTACTATGTCGCTGAACTGAAGTGTTATGTATTGGTACTCATTAGACGCATAATTTCATGTTCTTTAATTCCCTAGTGTGTAACTTTTCGCTAGGATGCACCGTATATAGAAGCTACGAGTGAGAAACCAAAAAAAGTCCCAGATTTGTGGCTGCCAAAAGTTGTCCCAAGATATCTCGTGTAACCATTATTGATATTTATTTGCTCGGTCAATCTTTTACACCACCTTTTGCAACAAAGATATTCTCTACGGACTGGCCTATAAATGCAATTCTCTTCCTTTCCAATTTGACTTAGATTCCAATCCATTGAACCATTTTGGTATTTCCAGAGCGTAGCGTGGGTTTTTGCCGCCCGGGGCCGAACGGAATTTCGCCGCCCCCATGCAATGAAATATTTTCGTTATGTTCCTTATCCGACGCCCCCTTTTGTATGCTGCCCGGGGCCATGCCCCCCATGCGCCCCTCGCCGCTGGGTCTTTCTATAGGGTAAAGACAGTTTTTCATTTCGGAACATATCTTATCGATTTAAACAGAACAATTAGACCTTCCTTCTTGGTGGTTTTCTTAGAGAGATTCAACAGTCGCCATCTGATATATCGGAGCGGCAAAAGTGCTCATAAATATCTGAACACGTCTCTATTTATTATTTAATCGTACCGTAGAATAGGCGAGTATCCATGTGGTATTTGTATAGCAGCGCCTATTTCTCTATTGTCGAGGCATTATAGACGTGTTCAGATATTTGTGAGCACTTAGGCTGCTCCGATATATCTGATGGCGACTGAACACAGCGGAATGTTATCTCGCTCATGTTTGGAACAGCCCAAAGTGGGGAAGTAGGTAATACTCCCACCTTACGTATATGTGGTGTTGTGTTCCTGGTGGCGAGTGAGGTCGCCAGAGCTGCTGTTGTTGAGGGCAAGGAATCTGCATTTGTCACTTACAGTCAGTCGCAAGCAGCGAACAGTTCAATTTAAATGCACATTTATTTATTTTCCTTTTTTCTAACCCAGGCCCTCTGGACACCGGCGAGTTCGTCGACATCTCCGTCAAAAGTATCTACCGGAACCGCGTGCCTTGCGGCCTCGTCCGCGCCGGGCAGTCGGCCTCGCTCGGCCTCGGCGGCTGGCCGCGCGGCCTGCGGCCTGGCATGGTACTGCTGGCCGCGCCGGAGCCGGGGCAGGCCGCGCGGCCGACCTTCGGGGGCTGTCCGCCGGGGAAGTGCAGGAGGAATAAGGAGGTGAGTGGCAGAGCGGTTACATCAGTCGGCGGCTGGCCGCGCGGCCTGCGGCCTGGCATGGTACTGCTGGCCGCGCCGGAGCCGGGGCAGGCCGCGCGGCCGACCTTCGGGGGCTGTCCGCCGGGGAAGTGCAGGAGGAATAAGGAGGTGAGTGGCAGAGCGGTTACATCAGTCGGCGGCTGGCCGCGCGGCCTGCGGCCTGGCATGGTACTGCTGGCCGCGCGGCCTGCAGCCTGGCATGGTGCTGCTGGCCGCGCGGCCTGCGGCCTGGCACGGTACTGCTGGCCGCGCGGCCTGCGGCCTGGCATGGTACTGCTGGCCGCGCGGCCTGCAGCCTGGCATGGTGCTGCTGGCCGCGCGGCCTGCGGCCTGGCATGGTACTGCTGGCCGCGCGGCCTGCAGCCTGGCATGGTGCTGCTGGCCGCGCGGCCTGCGGCCTGGCATGGTGCTGCTGGCCGCGCGGCCTGCGGCCTGGCATGGTGCTGCTGGCCGCGCGGCCTGCGGCCTGGCATGGTACTGCTGGCCGCGCGGCCTGCGGCCTGGCATGGTGCTGCTGGCCGCGCGGCCTGCGGCCTGGCATGGTACTGCTGGTTTGATGCAACCCACCCTTAGTTATATAATTATAAGTGTTAAGGCTTTATCTTTGTGTTAACATAACTTCTAAACACATTCTCAATCAACAGGGCAACGAGATACTACAGAACCAGCCCAAGCACAAGAAGCATAAAAACCGAAACCTCTACCAAGACCTGGCCAACGTTGAACACTCGCTCACCAAGAAGGAACCTTCGTACCCTATGGAGAACCTATACGTGTCTGACAGCGAAGACAGGGAGGTGTTTAGAGAGACGGGAGACAGCTGCACCTGCAGGGACGAGGTGCCGCTGGAGGACCCGAGCGACCCGAGAGGCTGCATGTACTTCCAGGTTAGTCATCACTATCATAGAATATAATAGAATTATATTTATTCAGGTAACGCATCATAAGTAACAAAAAACAAAACACATTAACATATACATCGAAGACGTAGATCGGGATGTGAACCTGAAATGGCCTCCACTCAGCAATGCAGTTGGCACGGCTAGCGTGATCAACGGCGCTGGTTTTCTGTGGAGCCAGCGGGGTGTGCTTGAAAGACGTCCACTGCTGGACAAAGGTATGCCAAGATGACCGGCCCTGCGTCCGCATCCAACGGTCTCCCGCGACCTTTACCAGGTCATCAGTCCACCTTGTGGTGGACCAGGTTAGTAGCTACCAAAGCATATCTAGCCAACGTAGAACACCTCACCAAGAAGCCTTCGTACTCGCAGGAGAACCTATACGTGTCTGACAGCGAAGTCAAGGTGTTTAGAGAGACATTAAAGTCAGCTCTAAAGCGAGGCATTATGCTCAGGCTGGCTCGGTATGGGCATACCTTACCTTAAGTACTGCGTATGCAATAATATAGCAACACTACAAAGCAGTGGTGCTATTATGGCTACGGTCTTCTGTAAGATACTTCCCCAGTTGGGCTGCTCCACATACGAGTGAGATGACATTCCGCTGTGCCCTACACTCTTAAAATTGTATTTATTAAGCACACAAAGCAGATAACATTCCTTACATAGATTACAGAATATAATTTAAAGGTTCTGAGGAGTACCATCCAAAACATGTATGCACAGCATCAATTCTCAAGTGGTGTTTGACATATGTCCTATGTGCAACGTGTGTGTGTGTGTAAATGTTTGTAAGATGTGTGTTGTTTGTTTGCAGGCGACTATACGCGTGCTGCGACATTCAACGGCCATCTCCCCTGGCTTCCAGTGCACCGTACACGTCGGGAATGTTCGTCAGACGGCCATCATTGAGGTATTTACACTTGACAACTCACTGCAGCCCGTTTTCTATGGTCTTAGCTTTAAAAAGTTTCTGTCAAAATTTCAATTTTGGTACAGTCCCGGCATCAATCTTTATGATGGAACAAAGGCCGCAAAAATATCTGATGACGACTCTATTCCTAGAGCCGTTAGAGCGTGTCAGATATTTTTGCGGTCTTTTATCCGTCATATATTGATGCCGGTGACTGTACAAGCTTTTATTACCGGCTTTACAACAACATTTGTAAATTGCACAATATCCAGCACACAGCAGGTAGGGTACAATGACACGGAAGCTCTCCTTCACCCCTGATAGTGACTATTACTTTAAACTGCCCATGCACACACGCACATACACACACACTCAGACACACACATGAGTATGTGTGTGTATGAGTGTGTGTGTATGTGCGGACGATGAAGTTAACTGTACTTAAACATAATATCCTGATCCACCGTGATACAGTTCACACTAGTACGGGGATCAGTTGAAGTTTACTTGGCTCATACTTAGTTACCTTCTTGTATTACTACTAAAATGTACACGTATTACTATAATAAACGTTGTTTGTTTGTTGTTGTATATTACAGGGTATAATGTGCCACGAAAGCGCGCTCCGCTGCGGTGAGTCAGCCCCGGCGCTCTTCCGGTTCCTGCGCTGCCCGGAGCACCTCGTGCGCGGGCGCAGGCTGCTGCTAGCCGCCGGGTCAGGCACCAGGTACTTCACTAACAAAACATGTATCTATGTCTCTTCAAGGCTTATGAGAGCCTGGTACTTCAGACCCCTCATTCACCAGTCACCACTGCCCATGAAAGTCGAAACTGTAGCGTTTAAACACAGTTGGTGCGGCCGAGCGAGGCAGCACCTGCCGGTACTATAACAGCCAAACATCTCTTCAAGGTTTATGCGAGCCTGGTAGTTCAGACCCCTCATTCACCACTGCTCATGAAAGTCGAAACTGTAGCGTTTAAACACAGTTGGTGCGGCCGAGCGAGGCAGCACCTGCCGGTACTATAACAGTCAAACATCTCTTCAAGGTTTATGCGAGCCTGGTAGTTCAGACCCCTCATTCACCACTGCTCATGAAAGTCGAAACTGTAGCGTTTAAACACAGTTGGTGCGGCCGAGCGAGGCAGCACCTGCCGGTACTATAACAGTCAAACATCTCTTCAAGGTTTATGCGAGCCTGGTAGTTCAGACCCCTCATTCACCACTGCTCATGAAAGTCGAAACTGTAGCATTTAAACACAGTTGGTGCGGCCGAGCGAGGCAGCACCTGCCGGTACTATAACAGTCAAACATCTCTTCAAGGTTTATGCGAGCCTGGTAGTTCAGACCCCTCATTCACCACTGCTCATGAAAGTCGAAACTGTAGCGTTTAAACACAGTTGGTGCGGCCGAGCGAGGCAGCACCTGCCGGTACTATAACAGTCAAACATCTCTTCAAGGTTTATGCGAGCCTGGTAGTTCAGACCCCTCATTCACCACTGCTCATGAAAGTCGAAACTGTAGCGTTTAAACACAGTTGGTGCGGCCGAGCGAGGCAGCACCTGCCGGTACTATAACAGTCAAACATCTCTTCAAGGTTTATGCGAGCCTGGTAGTTCAGACCCCTCATTCACCACTGCTCATGAAAGTCGAAACTGTAGCGTTTAAACACAGTTGGTGCGGCCGAGCGAGGCAGCACCTGCCGGTACTATAACAGCCAAACATCTCTTCAAGGTTTATGCGAGCCTGGTAGTTCAGACCCCTCATTCACCACTGCTCATGAAAGTCGAAACTGTAGCGTTTAAACACAGTTGGTGCGGCCGAGCGAAGCAGCACCTGCCGGTACTATAACAGTCAAACATCTCTTCAAGGTTTATGCGAGCCTGGTAGTTCAGACCCCTCATTCACCACTGCTCATGAAAGTCGAAACTGTAGCGTTTAAACACAGTTGGTGCGGCCGAGCGAGGCAGCACCTGCCGGTACTATAACAGTCAAACATCTCTTCAAGGTTTATGCGAGCCTGGTAGTTCAGACCCCTCATTCACCACTGCTCATGAAAGTCGAAACTGTAGCGTTTAAACACAGTTGGTGCGGCCGAGCGAGGCAGCACCTGCCGGTACTATAACAGCCAAACATCTCTTCAAGGTTTATGCGAGCCTGGTAGTTCAGACCCCTCATTCACCACTGCTCATGAAAGTCGAAACTGTAGCGTTTAAACACAGTTGGTGCGGCCGAGCGAGGCAGCACCTGCCGGTACTATAACAGTCAAACATCTCTTCAAGGTTTATGCGAGCCTGGTAGTTCAGACCCCTCATTCACCACTGCTCATGAAAGTCGAAACTGTAGCGTTTAAACACAGTTGGTGCGGCCGAGCGAGGCAGCACCTGCCGGTACTATAACAGTCAAACATCTCTTCAAGGTTTATGCGAGCCTGGTAGTTCAGACCCCTCATTCACCACTGCTCATGAAAGTCGAAACTGTAGCGTTTAAACACAGTTGGCGCGGCCGAGCGAGGCAGCACCTGCCGGTACTATAACAGTCAAACATCTCTTCAAGGTTTATGCGAGCCTGGTAGTTCAGACCCCTCATTCACCACTGCTCATGAAAGTCGAAACTGTAGCGTTTAAACACAGTTGGTGCGGCCGAGCGAGGCAGCACCTGCCGGTACTATAACAGCCAAACATCTCTTCAAGGTTTATGCGAGCCTGGTAGTTCAGACCCCTCATTCACCACTGCCCATGAAAGTCGAAACTGTAGCGTTTAAACACAGTTGGTGCGGCCGAGCGAGGCAGCACCTGCCGGTACTATAACAGTCAAACATCTCTTCAAGGTTTATGAGAGCCTGGTACTTCAGATTTATTCTCTCTACGATTAAAGGGCTATATGATGTCACATGTCTCGTACTGTTGTCACATGACGTAAATATACCAACCCAATTTTCACCGGAAGTGAAGGATTTTTCAAACTTTCGGCCAATTTTGAGTGCGATAATCTTCTGATTCTTGCTCAGCACAACTTTCTCGACCTGCTGTCATGCATTTTATGGTGTTGTCATGAGACGTAGGCGTATTGGGAGTGGGCTTACGAATTACAAAAATGGTAGCGTGTTAACTGTTTAGCTTACATATCGGTTGAATTAAAAACAAGACAATCTTTCTATTTCCTATTACAATTTATTCTAATTCCATTGCCAATTTTCCTTGTATTATGGGCAGCTTGAGGTGGAATTATATGAAGATGATTTATTTGTCCAAACATGATCTTATCTTTATGCTATAATTATTTATCGTCTTTCATCGTTTCAGAGCCATCGGCCGCGTAACGCAGATCTTCCCCTACATACCCTGAACGACGTCGCTTCCAAACTGGACCATGCTATGCGAACTTAGAACTTAATGCAAATCCAGTTTCTTATTGAAAACAGTGCCACCTTCTTGATAGGTGGCGAACTCTCTGAAGCTCTAGCGATTGCTAGGCTAGGCTAGGCTGTCAAGGTATTTCGAAAATTCGCCGTTTTGTCATAAGATATCAGTAGTAGAGTCGGGGTTCAAACCCTACGACCGACGCACTTTTTGTATGTTTTGTACATTCAAAGAAAAGTTTTAAGTATCGCAGAAGAGATGGCGCCTATATACGCAAGCATTAAATGCCTTCTCAATTTGGTCGAGTTGCCTGTCTATCTCAGTATGTATATTGTAGTCTTTGAACTGGACTCGCTTCATGGTCACCTGTGACATATTTGTCAACATGTTCCGTAGTTACGATATTGTCATCATGTCAAGCGGAAACAATAAATACCTCATCACCTATTGGTGAAATTATTTGCTGTTTCAAGCTTGAGATGTGTAATTGACCATTTATTGCAGAAAGCGACCCAAACAACTTTTCAATTATAACTTTTATTTAAGAAGGGTAGTTGTGTTAACCTTATGTTATGACGCATCTGTCAAAAATTATTGTTAACATGACGTCTCTCAAAGACAAATGTCGAGTTCACAAACTTCTTTACAAGCCAGCCAACCTCCCAAAAATATGTTTACACACCACTGACAATAAGTTCGAGTAAACATATTTTTGGGAGGTTGGCTGGCTTGTAAAGAAGTTTGTGAACTCGACTGTATAAGGTATACCACATGCCAACATTGGCGTAATAAACCTTGCTTTGTTTATTTTGTTAGAATGATTATCACATAAATATTTCTTCTTACCGGGCTGTGAACCTGGGACCTCTGACTTGAGTAAACTAAGAGGCATCTCCGAGGGCACGAGGGCGGTTTATTGAATTCAGAGCGAAGCTAAGCTTTCAACGCGTACCGTCCATTTACTTTATTGATCTAACTGTCTAGATATATAATGATAATGAGATATGTGTAGTGTTTGTTGACTAGAGAATATGATTATATTTTAATTTAGTGACATGTTATTTTTAGAAAAGTAACGTAAAATCTTTACGTTGTAGGAAAACGTACATAAATAATTATTAATAATTATACATATGATTTACTGTTGTACTTTTTAGGTATAAGTGGCATCTTATTAAAAACAGTATTCACTCTTCACAGATTGGGATTATATGTGTATATGATCTATTACAATAGGTATAACATATATATAGGCAATATAGAGTTATAATATTATTAAGTTCGTACGAAGCACTTTTCTACGCAGTTCTAATTTAGAAGTACTTAGATATTTTTTTGTTTATTTTATAAAGTTTCGCTTTAGACTGACAACTGACGATCTTCAACGACTTTTGTAATGTTAAGTGATGATTAGAGTGTTTAGGCTTTAATTAATAATTATATTTTAGTTATAAATAGTTCGATGCTTGAATTTATTAGAAAATTAGTTTTTTTTTCTAATCTTTAGGTAGTTTTTTCATTACAATTTTTTGTCAAGTATACAAAAAAATATAATTTAAACAATTCCTCATTTAAGCGTGGCGTAGCGCGGCGCGGTGAAACGTAACAAGTTCAACTTTTATTGTAATATAAAAGATGTTTATTTGTTGTTTGGACAATGTGAAGTACAAATACAAACTACACCATTTTTGACGTACTTGTTCGTTTTTTTACTCCTGTTACATTATTTTTCTCTACTATATTTGCAACAAGGGTTTTCATTAATTTGGTAAGAAAAGGTTGAATGCATGCAAATACAATTTGAATTACAATCGGGTAAAGTAATAATCCAGAATTATAATTTAGGAAATAACGAGAAATGAATACTGTCATCTAGCTTTGTACGTTATAACAGTATAGTATGATGACTGTTATTGTCATGTTGTCAAGATAACATGGTCGATGACCAACATTTAGTCAATACATTGTATGGTTCACTAATGTTTCCCAATTAACCTAACGTTTGGCTACCTGATTCATTTCACATCTTTTCATTTCCCAAACTCTTAATATTTCTGAAACTGTTAAATATTTCAAGATTTTTATAAACTAACCTAACCTATAGGGTTCTACACGATGGCCCTGAAATAAATCCTGAAATATTTACAGTTTCAGAGTTTGGGAAATGAAAAGTTGCGAAATGAATCAGTCTGCCAAGCGTTAGTTGCGAAAAGAAGGTGTTCCCGATTGTATACTTATTTACTAAAATACTAAGTGGATCTCCTCCAACAGTTCTACAAGCCTATTTTAACTAAAATGGCGTTAAAATTCGTTTGTATCTGTCTGCCACTTAGGCGTTTGTGTTCGTAAAAAAGGGACAAAGCACATATAATTTTATCTACACCCATATCATATATCCTCTACAATGTGTTCGGAAACCATATATGTATAATGACATGACCATCATTATTGCAACCAGTAACGTAACATCAGCGTTCTATCTGTGCCAGTGTTATGATAATGTATGAAAAATCATAATAACATCGACAATCGATGTTATTATGGAAATCTAGTAGGTCATGTTTTGAAATCTAGTCGGCCATGGCGGTGCAATGGCGGTTATTCTAATGGTTCCCGAACACATCATTGAGGATTTATAATATGTGGGTAGATAAAGTAGTGTGTGTAACGGTACATAATTAGGCATTAAAACACTTGTGTGATCCTATTATGAAACTCGCTGACGCACGTTTCATAAACCAACACTCATGTTCTTATGTGAATGTCAACCAAATAAAACTAAGAGGCAAATTCACCAACGTTTTTTAATACATTTTGTTACAAATGTGCAAGGGAACCAAGCAAATAGCATACCAACTTTGTTCATGTTCACTCATGTTTCATCATAATCATCATCATAGGCCTTTCAGTCTATTACAGACGATAAAAACAGTGTAAAGGGGCTTACAGCTCCCAATGACCTTCGATCTGTTACTGTCCGTTTTTTCGTGTTTTTTGCGGCTTACCGTATTAACAACAACGAGGTTTACCGAAATAGTATCCCATATTTACTTCAAAACTCACCGTTTTCGAGATATATGGCACCAAACTTTAGCAGTTTTAGGCCAAAAAACCAGTTCTTTGGGCGTAACTTTTGTGAAAATAGTTAAAAATAAAAATCTCTCTCTTGAGTTGTTAGAGACGTCAATAAGGAACAGTTACATGTAAATTTCATATATAAAAGTGCATAAACAACATACTAATATCGAAAACAGAGCTTTTTTGGACCATGTTTGAATAAATCATAAAAAAAGATGTGTACATTTTTTTCTAAAAAACTCTCTTGCAAAAGTAGATAAAGGATTGAAGAACCGATTAACGTTTGTACCATAAATATATCTATTGTTATGACGGAGGAATATCAACTCAAAGCACATCAAAACTAGTCATTTAGCGCTTGGAGCCCCTTAAGGTGGTTCGATTGCCATACAAAGCGTTATTTGACATTCGCAGGCTAACGGCGTGATATTTTAAGACACTTATGTAACAAACTTTCATAAATTGGCTTCCGATTTGCGCCAAATTCCTCCTTTCCTAGAATAAACTTGTATAAACTAGATTAATTTGAGAAAAATCGTGTTTCCAAAATATCACGACCCAAACCAATTTCTCAAATTAATCTAGTTTATACAAGTTTATTCTAGGAAAGGGGGAATTTGGCGCAAATGGGAAGCCAATTGGTGAACGTTTGTAAGTTTCTTAAAATATCACGCCGTTAGCCTACGAATGTCAAATAACGTTTTGTATGGCAATCGAACCACCTTAAGGGGAGAGATCTCTTATGGCTATATTAGGTACCTTACCTATGAAATTGGCGGTGTGTATGGAGAATTTTATGAAAACTGTGATTTTCATACATTGAATTTTGCGGATTATTCAGCAATGTCAAATTCAAAGCAAACTAAATTTTCGTAGGAATATAGAAAACTTTTAAGCTACTTTACACATATCTTCATTCCTTAAAAATAGTTCGCATCATAAAACTATACATAATTGAAACACTTTAACCGGCAGCACATGAAAAGGGCGGTTTTCAAGCTTTAATTTGAAACACTAAATAAAAAATTCAAACCTATTTTTTGTATTTAAAACCTTTGTTACATAGTCTAATAATGAAATTAAAAAATAATTTGGAAGTTGCAATAGAAATTAATAAATTACGTACAAAATAATATCTGTGAAAAAACCGCCAATTTCATAGGTAAGGACCTAATATAAGCCGATACGGGAGCGCCACGCACGACCGCAAGTCATGCAAATGAAACTTGCTCGCGGGGAACAAGTGCTATACTCATGTTTAATGCCCTTCATTATGTACAGTCACTTAAACTACTATAGCAGGGAGGCATTTTAATGAATAAGGGAGTAAGACGCCACTTTTGCTCTGTCCTGGGTAGTTTGTCGCCAATCGTGATAGGCTGTTTGAAGCTGGCCCAGGTCTTTCGGGACGTCCAGCGATACCTTGGTCGGCTCCACCATCGTCGACCTTTTGGGCGCCCCAGGTGTAGTGTTGTGGATAACGCTCATTTCGAGGCTTATAGACTCGAGCCTTAAATACTCCCTAGGCTTAAAGACTCGATGCTGTTTATGAAACGTTTTGGTTTATTTTACGCATATGAATAGGTCATTGTCAGTCACAAAAACAAAAATCATCTTTCCGGTGGTCAATAGTTAAGGGCTTCTGTTTATATATAATATGTTTTTATCACATAGAATTATAGAAGAGGCAACGCCGTTTATGCGGATTCAGAGTTCAACCAAACATTAGGCTTTATAGCCCTTAACTTTGGCAATGTCCACCGAAGAGACGCGAATCTTTAAGCCTCGGGAGTCTTATGGTCGAGCCTCAAAATGAGCGTTATCCACAACACTACCCAGGTGCCATATTGATTGATTGATTGATAGTACAGTGAAGTGTAAAAATATGGGTGCAATAAAAATACTCAAAAATATATCCCAATGGTATTTATGCAGTTGTAATAATAATAAGAACTTCCTAACATATTCGTGAAAGGATCGAGGAATTCTATTTGAATAATTACTTAATTATTTCTAAGGCTCGGTTAATTTCTTTAAGCTTCCTTTTTTCGCCTTGTCTCGCAGGGGTCGGCAAACCGCGGCTCGCGAGCCGCATGCGGCTCTTTGGAGGGCCATTTGCGGCTCTTTGAGTACCCCTCATAAAGATAGGTTCAAGGAAATGTGAGATCGAACATGAACTTGTTTTTTTTTTTTGCTGAAATTGGCTCTTTGGTTAGAAAGTTTGCCGACCCCTGTCTTATAGTATTAAAAATCAAAAACGTATAATAAACACAACAAAGGTAACTGGTTGCAGATCATGGACCTATAATACTCTGGACAGGCGTGATGCCACAATGAGGTACAGAAAGGCTCCTATGCAGCTAAATTAAGAACTGACCTTCAAATGGCTGATTGCTTACCATAGACAACCTGCTTCATTTGGGCGGGTAATGGTTTATTTTCCGTAACTTCACACTAAATCAGTTGCGGCAAATAAAAAAATTGTACATATTTCAAGGACGAATGATATTTCCCACAGATGTATGAATATAAGGAGATCGGACATGGCGGCCGATTTGTATATAGTGAGCCTGTCGCAAGTACATTAACCCACACAACGCCCAAGTAATTGACAAGACAAAGCACGCACACATCTAAAACACACACACTTGTATACCTACACGCTTATTTGACAATAAACGCGCATCATATCAGGCACTTTGGGAAAAAACGTAATATTCTCTGCGATCAGCACGCGTGCACAGTATGGCAGAGTATGCCCATTGAGCATACAGCTGCGACACGGCCGCCGGCGGCTTGTCCTCTCTCTCTAGTATTCTATGCTCTGAGATATTTCCCTTTCTGTCCCACTTATTGAGATTTGTATGCCATCTCGCTCGGGCGTGGTATTATTATATATTGTACTGATTAATTATAGGCCCATGGCGCCCAGCTATGGTTATTGGTGGAGTTTTCTTCGCTCCCCGCCTCGCATAGCTCTGGTGGAAACTCAGCCTTACAGTAGAGTGCTAAAATCAAAGAAAAAAATCTACACGAAAGTCTCATGCTCTACTGGTGAAACTAGTCTAAAAATTTTCGGGGTGCAATTTTTTCTTTGGCTTTTCCGCTCCTTCCTTTACTGTTGCTTTATCACACTTGCGTTTTGAGTCTGAAGCCACTACGCAATTTGGCACAACATTCGTCGGGTGTCAAGCAAAAGTCACTACCAGAACTGTCACTGCGCTTCAAAATCTCGGTACGTAGTCGATATCGAGATACGACTTTTGATTTAAGTAGGTATTTGTTACTTAGTGAGTTTTGCTTGTCACCCGACGATATGCTATAGTTGGAATGAGACAGCATTAGATACCTTTAAATCTCACTACAGCAGATTGGTGTGATAAATTGCATAGTTTGTAGTTTAAAGCGACGCAATCGCTATAGATTGTAAAACGCAAGTGTAGTGAAGACTTTATGTATGTACAGTTAGGTAGATTGACATTTGTGATAGTAAATTACTAATTCGATGTACACGCGTTGTAACTTAAGTACACTTTTTGATTCTATTAAAAATATCAAATGGAAGTTTTCATTTTATTTATTTTAATTGTTAACCTTTGCATCCCGATATCATGCATGCTCCTTTTCCTTGGTATAGTAAAGTGAAAAAATATGGAAGGACACAATTTACTCTTAAGAGTCCTCAGGACAGGACGCTCGATACAAGTTGGCTCTCCATTCAAACGTAGCTCAAACTTTTATTACAAGCTTTCTATTAACTTGCAATGTATGTACTGTTTTTGCTTGCTCAGTATAAATTATCACTATTATCAGTATCCTTAGAATAATAACGCCTAGAAACGCAGTTCACGCGCAACGGTGAGGCCACCTAAACTCGGCCATAAATGGCCCAGTACTGCGATCGGTGGAACAAAATTGGTGCGTTTGTGTGCGTATTGGCGCGTGTGAATACGAGTTGATCACAACTGGGTCATTGTCAGTCACAAAAACAAAAATCATCTTTCCGGTGGTCAATAGTTAAGGGCTTCTGTTTATATATAATATGTTTTTATCACATAGAATTATAGAAGAGGCAACGCCGTTTATGCGGATTCAGAGTTCAACCAAAAATTAGGCTTTATAGCCCTTCACTTTGGCAATGTCCACCGAAGAGACGCGAACCTAAATCTGACAATGACCCAACTACATGAATCCATTTTATGCCTCACGCTTGGCGCGTCGGCCGTATGAAACTATCCTTCTATGCGTTATTATTCTAAGTCAGTATCTGCTTTATCGACCGAGTGTCACATACACATTCCGTCATAATGAATGTCATTTCACTACATGACCTACAGATACGTCCACTATGAGAATTGACCTCTTTGAATTTTGGAAAGGAGAGTTAAAAACGAATACATACATTTATAGTTTTAATCAATATAAGAGAAGAGGATTTAATCATTAGATTTATCAAACTTAACACAACGTAATAAAAAATGAAAATAAATAAAAAGCATTTATTTCGGACAAAATAATCCATAGATGTTAGTATTACAATAAACTTAAATAACTATGTTAGTACCTAAACTTAAGTGCTGAGAGGTCCAGTGCCTGATTAGGGCGCTGTCCCATCTCTCTGCCACGACAGCCAGGAGACCATGACGGCTGGTGCGCACTCTGCGGAGCGTCGCGGCGCAGCGCTTGCGCAGCGTGGCGTGGAATCCATCCACATGCGCGTCGGCGAACATGCCCGACGCGCTACAGTATCGCGGCAGCCGCAACAATACCCTGAAGGCGTCGTTATATTGTACACGCATGGCATTAATAGCACGCTGCGTGTACCTCGTCCACAGGCTACAGGCGTAATGGCAAGATCAAACTAATAAAAAGGTTTTAGTCCAACCTATCAATAGTCAAGGAACATTCGTCTATGGAAATTTGAGCTTTGTTGTCAAACATAATTTTCAATACAACTCGTCTGATACACAGTTTAAAAAGGTAACATGTGCTTGCAACGCGTAAATGAATTTATTTGAAAACTGGTCAACCTTTTCATTCCGCGACTGTAGGTACCTAACTATATATGTCACTCTATTTGTTCGGGTGGAATCTTAAAACTCAATTTTGAAGCAGATATCTTCAACCAATTGAGCTGAAATTATGGGTAAAGGTATAGTTTGGATGACAATTCAATATTATGGTACCATCGAGCTGATCTGATGATGGAGACAGAAGGTGGCGATGGGAATTCAGTACGTAACCGACGTAACCCCGTCGAGTTTGGGCTCGTTACAATCGTCTCAATTAGTAGTTGATGATGGCATACAGAAAAAACAGTTGGCAATAAAAGCTTGTAAAGTCACCGGCAATAATATATGATACAACGAAGGGCGCATAAATATCTGATACGACTCTATTTCTAGGCGCATTAGGACGTGTCAGATATTTTTGCCGGCTTTGTTATAGCAGATATTATTGCCGGTGACTGTACCAAGAACGGAATTTTTGACAGAAACTTACTTTAAAACAGCATGCTGGAATGCACGAAACTGTACAGAAAAAAATAGAGACATGAAGTTTTTCATACTACTTTTCTCTATTTTTTTTTATAATTTCTAGCACCAGATCTTATTCCAGCACGGTTAGCACAAGACGGCGCTCGAGCTCTCTCTCTTATTAGAAAACTTAGAAAGGGACGGATACCTGGGGACTCTCTTAAAGCCTGCAACACACTGACGCGGCATGCAGTGGCGTGGCGGTCACTATTAAGTTTTACAGCTAATGACAAGTTTACTATTGACCCAGAGGCGTATTTAAAGATTTGGCGCCCCGGGCCAGAAAGTTTTGCCGCCTCAGGGCCAGTAAGTTTTGGCGGCTCGCGCCTCCCCTCGGAGCGGCTCGGGCCGCCCCTCGGAGCCTGCCGCCCCGGGCCATGGCCCCCTTGGCCCTAGGGTAAATACGCCCCTGTATTGACCGCGGCGAACAGGCCCCTATTTGACCAACTTGACAATTGTCACCTGACATTGACAATTCGTCATACATTGTTTGTTCTAGAAGTTACGCTAGGTTACTTTTGGAACCAGCAATGTACGGAGAATTGTCGTCCATCATCATATGAGCCGAAAGACGTCCACTGCTGGACATAGACCTCCCCCAAGGAGTGTCAAAGTGACCGGTCCTGCGCCACCCGCATCCAGCGGACTCCCGCGACCTTTACCAGGTCATCAGTCCACCTTGCGGGGGGTCTACCCAGGCCGCGCCTTCCGGCACGTGGTCGCCACTCGAGAACCTTTCCGCCCCAACGGCCATTGGTTCTACGTGCAATCAAAAATCAAAAAAATCTAAATAATTTATTTCAGTAACTTATAAATACGTATACAAGTATCTGTGCTGGTGCCTCTTTTTAAGGGGTTGGTCTAGGACCGTCTAGAACACAATTTGACTACATTAGATTTTTGCCTAGAGCTTAAAGTGACTACTACATAATCGGTCGAACACTCATATCTCCTAAGCACAAATTGACTAGTACCGAAAAAACGTAGAACACATTTCGCCTACTGTTGTATTTTGTTTTTGAATGTACAGGCGAGGTGAAAAATAAAAGTACAGACATATGTCACAGCTTATAGATATATTATGTCAACTCATATGGACAGGAAATGAAAATAAAAAGAAAAGTCACTCCAGAACTTAAATAACTTAAAGAGAATCTTCACGATATTAAAACAAATTCGGTATACACTTTAATTCAATGTTCTCTTGATGTCTTTTATGGCTTTTAAAAAATCGATTGGGGCAATTTGATTTTTTATTAATTTTGTCAATTCTCGGCCGTAGCTTCTATTAAAAAGAATATATTTCTTTTGCTTGTTCTCTCGTTTCCTAAAGGCACCTGCCATAGAAGTGCTTTGATATCTAGCTTCATTTTTTAGCTTGAACAGAAACTGAATTAGAGTTGGACTTTTGTTCATGCGGACCCCCAATCGGCGATGAAATGCTTCTAATGTATTCGTAGTCCTATGTATCTCTCTACAGCAAGAAATCAAAGCAGTATTTCTTAGGATTGTTTTTCAAAATAAACAATAAATGAATCAAATTCATTGCATCTCGGCCCATTATTGACAACGTTGTCCCATGCCTGTCTAATTAAGTTGGATGGTAAGAAAGGCAAGTTCAATGCTAGTGAGATTATTTTTTTACCGGAAAGTGTTGAAGTCAACCTAGTGTTGTGGATAACGCTCATTTCGAGGCTTATAGACTCGAGCCTTAAAGACTCCCGAGGCTTAAAGACTCGATGCTGTTTAAGAACCGTGTTGCTTTATTTTACGCATATGAATGCAAAATATTGAGTTTTCGTCACTTGAGTCTTTACGCCTCGGGAGTCTTTAGGGTTCGAGTCTTTAAGCCTCAAAATGAGCGTTATCCACAACACTAAGTCAACCCCTTTTAATCTGCATTATCGCAAACCGCCTTGCAAAAATGGAAATAACACCCCGTAACTTTTCCGTTCGGGTAAACCGTTTTAAATGCCGTTATCTGGGCCATTTCATAGTCACATTTGTAAATTTTTATATTAACCTTCAGCACATCACGCAGGATTGAAAATAATGTTGTGTATGTACTTGTGCTCTTATTTGGCAATAACGCATAAATGGCAGGTTTGACGTTAGTTGAATATTTGCAGCTGTTTAAGTCCACGTGCAAAGTAAATAGCTGATAGAACGGTTTTGGCACCACTTTAAAAGTTCCATCTCCAAACACCATTTTCTTGAGGTGGGCGTTTAACCGGAGGACCTTTTGAGACGATCGATTGCAGAATATTAAAATTTTGTTTTCTGAGTCCAATTCATACTTACTTACAAGAAAATATGTTTTAATCATATCTGGCAATGAAACTTCGAAGGATTTCGTAAATTCTGTTTTCGCCACATCCAAGAACGTGAGTCGTGTCCTACGTAGATTCTCTCGCACTGACTCATATGGTAGGAATTGCACATCAACAGATGGGTTTTCAATTATAAAATCCATCACGGCTTTCTCATGATTTTCTTTCAATCCGTACATGTTTTCACAAACATAGGTTTTAGCGTTTTCAAGAACATATTCTCTGTACATCTGTTCAATATTGGGCTCGCAAGAATGTAGTGACTCATTCCTCTTCGAACATCTCCAAAACGAATTCCCCACTTTGTTTACCGATACAAAGTTATATCGGTATCCGTTGCACCAGACATTTTTTTTATTTGCTAAAAACAATAACTTAGGTTCGTTCATTTTGCAGTTTTTTCAGCAACATGACATAAACACAACATACTCTTTTTAGAAAACGTCAAAATTATCATATTTTCTGTACACTATTAGTGGCCAGTACGGTAGAATGAACACAAAGAGGTTTAACAAGTGTTTTACTATTATGGACTAATGTACTTATCTGTGAAGTGATCTTATCTTCATTAGCTCATCAGTCTCATCACTCATCACATCACCTTCCATCATGTATGTCATAAGTAGTGTAGTCGCGGAAGGAAAAGGATAACACCGCCACAGTCATATAGTCGAAAAGTGACGTACTTTTTTATTCCAGACTAAACTTGAACAGACAAGTAAACATAAAAAAATAGGAATTCAATTTTATACCTGAATGTCCAGACAGTTTGGATTCTTGTCACTATGCTATGTAGGAAAAATACGCACTTGTCAATTTGTGTTTTAGGAGATTTGAGTGTTCGACCCATTATGTAGTAGTCACTTTAAGCAATAGGCAAAAATCTAATGTAGTCAAATTGTGTTCTAGACGGTCCAAGACCAACCCTTTTTAAGTATATAATATACTTGTGCTAAGAAGATCACCGCTCTTCCACATGTTGTGACTTAGGTGTAGGCATAACTTAAAATATAATGTATATAATAAGTAAACATTTCATATTATACTATGTGGTAAGTGTGTGCGTGTGTGTGTGTGTGTGTGTATGTGTGTGTGTGTGTGTGTGTGTGTGTGTATCACATTTAATATACAGGTTTCTGAAGTAAATTTTCAATATCAAAATAGCTTTTGGTTTTTAACCATACTGTTAACTTAGATTTACACTCATGCGTGGTGGAGGAATACATATCTATGTGCTTATTTATAAGATTATACAGGTTGGCAGATTGTGCTGCTTGTTGTCTCCTTGCAAATGCAGATTTCACTGTGGGAGTGTGGATACCTTTAGTTCTTTTCCTACGTGTACTTGTTGTTTCCGGTGTATATGTGGTTGTCTTGTGTGTTTTTATGATAAGGCTAAATATATATAATTTTCTTACAGATAATAAGTCACAGAGTGTATAAAGTTTGTTTGTGGAAAATCTGTACGGTTTGAAAAACATCACTTTTAGAAGTGCCCTTTGAGCTCTCTCAAGCTCAAGAAATTTGGTCTTAGTTGCACCACCCCATATAGGGATACAATACGCAAGGACTGACTGGGCCAGTGATATGTAAACTTGATTTAGTACGGTCTTCGTTACTACGTGCCTAAGATTTTTAAAGACCCAGATAAGTTTACGAATTCTGCCCATAATACTCTCAGTGTGCAAGTGCCAGGTGAGTCGTTGGTCGACCATAACCCCCAGGTATCTAGTGGATTCTACCTTCTCGATGGCTGGGCAGGCACAGATGGTTTGCGTGTTGTGGCAAGTATGGATCCTGATTGAGAAGTCTGTGTCTGGTTGCGTACGATTATAGTTTGTGAAGCAAACGTAGTTAGTTTTAGTTGTGTTAAGGGTAAGAAGATTTGTTTGTAGCCATCCGGCAATTTTTGTGAGGCCACTTTCTGCGGATAGGCGCACTTCCTCCCATGTATCCCCTGAGAATACCACAGCAGTGTCGTCAGCATATGTGAAAACGGTTCCCGCCTCAATACGCATGTTACATAGCTGATTAATGTAAATGAGGAAGAGTGTAGGGCCTAGAACACTACCCTGTGGTACTCCGTAGGATATAGCGCGTTCATCACTGATATGATTTCCCAATTTGACCTTTTGGGTCCTATTTCGAAGATAGCTACTAAATAGACACAAAGAAGCACCCCTTATACCAATCTTCTCCAGGGTGTTGACAAGGATGGGGACAGAAACTGTGTCGAATGCTTTTTTGAGATCCAGAAACACAGATAAACATTTTTTATTACCGTCCACTTTACTATAGTTATTAGTGAGGTAAGAGCAGTAACAGCATCTTCTGTCGAGATACCCTTTCTAAACCCGTACTGTGCCTTCGATAACAGATTAAATTTATTTAAGTAATTGACCAGCCTTGTGTTTATCAGTTTCTCTAGAATCTTAGAAATGGAGTCACTTAAGTTTAGCGATTCGGAGGGCTATATCGGTTACCTTGGTTCTGCTGCGTATAGCCTCATTTCGAATTGTCGTTGTCAGGTGACAATTGTCAAGTTGGCTATAAGGGCCAGGCCTCGCCAGTCCGTGAGAGGCCTAACACGTTCGCGGACAGCGACAGTGCATGTCACAGACCAAATGAATAGTACGGCGGAAATTGGCCAATATTGATAAGTCGTGGACACGTCTTCTATATACCTAAAACTGGTATGGATGTGTTCCTTGTTGTTTCCTGAGTACGAATCTACCGGTTTTAGTTTAGGGAGAGGGGTCGGACATAGCTGTGACGTCACAAAGATGGCGGCCGACGGTCATCGATTTTTGTTAAAATCGTGAAGGAGACGACTTTTTGCGACATTGCCTATATTACTAAAAACAAAAGATGACTCGAATGCGAAGCGCGTCCGCGAACGTGAGGATTAAGTCGATACATATTTTTGCACTTAACTAAAGAAAGGTATGTGTTATTGACAACTGCGTTCGGGGGCGTTGCAGCTCGGAGGTGGCGAGAGCCGGAACAGACTGCCTAGAGGTGATAGACTCGAGCATTCACGTGTAACATATCTTTTTTTTTAACAGCTCGAAGTAAATTTACTTTCGTTTCTCCTTAACCTTTTGAACGCCATTATTCACGTACTAAAGTGTCACTGACACGCCAAAATTTTTTCCATGAGAGAGTAACTAAATATGAACCTTATATGAAAGACAGAAGGTTGTTTTGACAGCGGACTTCATAACACTTAAAGGCGTACTTGGCGCTTCGGGCACGACGTGGGCACGACAATACACGACGCCTTTAGGCGTTCGTGGCGTTCAAAGGGTAAAGTAAAATAACAGAAAAAACACGATCATAGAAAAATCATCCGTTTATTAAACAATTAACAATCAGCATCCTTAATTAAAGTTTATCAGTAGTATCAATTACTCATAGTAAGCAACAACCTCTTAGCCTAGAATCATCCTTAATCTTATTTTATTACGCAAACAAAGCTAGGTCAAACCAAACTTAGGGTCAGTATCCACCACGGCGCTAATTATCCCACAAAACTTTACAAGTGTACAAATCTACAAAATTGTTGGTAAAATACCGTATAATATAATGTACATTCCATTTGTAAGTTTTGTTTATAGGAATAGTCTGTTGCACATAATATGACAAAAATGCACTTTGGGATTTCACAACTTCTTTGTTGCTAAATATAAAAGGAAAAGAAAACAAAGACGCCATAAAACTGACCGATGTGTGGCTCGGTGTATGTACAGTCGGCCAAGAAAGTGGTCTACCAGTTTTGACAAAAGTTTCTGTGAGATCTAATTGTCACTAAGGTAAACTGCAAGTAAATATTATTGCAAGTGGTAATCGACCTTGTTGTTTCATGACGTTCAAATGAACCTTGACCGTAGGGTGGTATACCACATTTTGGCCGACTGTACTGGAGTAGCAACCAGTGGCGCCCATACAAGCCGATTCCCACATGCTTGCCTAAAATTTCTTCCTATATATTACAAAACTCGTAAATCACCCAAAAAAACAGAGATGATCGATAGATTATTATACTCAACCGAAACATCCAGTTTAATCTCAATTATCGTACCTTTACTATAAATTTATCAATTTCTAAGTATACCAGATTCCTAATAAACCAACGCATACAAATAAGTAGAGTATCAAAAGTATCCAAAAGGCGGAGGCAGAACACAATTTTTTGTGCCTAGAAATTATTGTAGGTTTAATGAAGGAGAAAATATAATACAATGCTGCTAACCGATCACCCGCAACACAGTTCAACTCTATTTCCATCGTAATTTCATTCAATGTAATATTTGATTACATCTTATCGCATACTTAATGTTGAAAAATAAAAAATAAAACATTTAAAAGCACAAACGCGTACCCGTGGGTCTCAGGAAGTTAAATATGGCGCTGACAGCTGTCATCCCATAGAAACTAGTCAATCTTTCTGTTTAATACATAATTGAACATAAGTCTAGCAACATTGTATGTACTTGGTAGGTTTGCCTCCTGGCAACACCAACCAGTTAGAAAATATTTCTCATACATGATCTACTATGTGGGCACAAAATATTCTAAATAATAGTGTTTATTCCATAAATAAACATATTACATATCATACTCTGCTTGATTTATCCAACAGAGAAAGTGGTCCTTCGAACCGGATATGAACCACTTTCCATTCCATTAAGATTTGAACGAACACTGCTTACGATTGATTACAAACAGTTTGGTGCAAGGTGCAACCCACACTTACGGCCGTATTCATAAACGTTCTACAAGCCCATTTAGACTAAAATGGCGTTAAAAACCGTTTTCACTTCCAATGTTCGCAAAGTTCGCCTTTGTGCTGGATGTATGCTGCACAAAATGCCACTTTTATGCTCTAGTGCACAAAGTAAAATCGTTTTAAAGACTAAGATAATCGGACCTAACAGCCACACACACAATAAAACTTCGTAGAATAAACTTGTCATTTGATTTGATTTGCTTTAATAAATTGCACATCCGTGTTTTCCATTACTAAATTAATAAAACCAGATAAAATAGGAGTCAATTACTCGGGCATAAATTAGCCATTTAACCACTCGACTTAACTATCCACCCGAGCCACCGGCGAGGATATAAGATATATATAAGATAAGATAAGATAAAGATAAAAATCATTTATTCAAGTAGGATTTTACAATCACTTTTGCATCGTCTAAATATAAACGTCTCGGGTTAAATGGCTCGTTTTATGCCCTTGTTGTATCTACTTATCGAATTACTCACCGGCGAGGGTGGATAGTTAAGTCGAGGGGTTAAATGGCTAATCTATGCCCGAGTTATACACACTGCATTTCACTTCGATTGCGAGAAAATAACAAATGATTGCAAAATAAAAAAAAATAATAGCTCATTCCTGTCACTTAAATTTTTAAAGTTTTTATGCCACGACACGTGATATTAGACTTAGGTACTTTATACTGCCATGTAATTAAATGGTTCAATACGTTTTAAAATTATAATTGACTCCTATTTTATCTGGTTTTATTAATTTAGTAATGGATCTATTAAAGCAAATCAAATCAAAGGACAAGTTTATTCTACGAAGTTTTATTCTATGTGTGGTTATTCTATGTCTTTAAAAACAATTTTACTTTGTGCACTAGAGCATAAAAGTGGCATTTTGTGCAGCATACATCCAGCACAAAGGCGAACTTTGCGAGCATGAGAAGTGAAAAAACATTTTCTGTAAGTGTTGAGTGTTCAGTCTTTCCAAAGTTTTAAGGCCTTAACCAGCCTAATGTTGGTGCTGGATCCTGTATGGATGGCATGTATAGGGCCTTTGCGACTTATATGACGTATGTGATCGGATCATAATTTGAAAGTGACCTAAACTGCGTTAACTAATGTATATTATCCACAAGAAAGACGCTTACATTTTTTCGGATTTTGACCCCAGCACTCCCATAGTGCACAGACTGCCATCTTTTCAAAGTTTGGCATCACCCAACAATACAAAATTCTCACAGCATTAAAACTTAAAATACTAAGATACATAAAATAGGTACTTAACAAAATGATGAGGTAATTATTACATTCAACAATTCCTTAGCATTTGTAAACATTCAGTTTTAGTAACCTACAGTCTTTTTCTACATTCACACAGTGCAATGAAGTGTCCAGTCAAACCACAAAAGACCTAATTCAGCGTTATATACAAATCATGAAACACACTTATTATCCTGTTCATTATTTACATTAGCATCAATGGCAGGTACGCTAGATGCACTAGGGTCAGTAATCACTTTCAGATCATCAGTGGATTGATCACTCACTTCAGTTTTTCCGTCCGTAACATCTGTATTAACTTGTTCGTCATTATCTGTGGAATCAACTTTCTCCGTAATCTCATTACAGCTAGTGACCTCGCAATCATTTTCTTCGTTCAAATTAGACACAATCTTAACATCATCACTCGTACTAACTAATCTAGACTGATCTTTTTCGCTAGCACAATAAGTTTCTTTTGCGTTGATATCGTTTGGTTGGAATTCTAAAACTACTATTTCTTCTAAATTAAAAGGCTTCTCGTGATATTTCTTTATGTGGGGTTGTAAACCCATTATGGTGAATTGGAAGCCGCAGAGCTTGCATTCAATGTATTCTTTTGGATCTAGAGGCGTGTGATCTGCTATATGTTTATGACAAGTTTTCTGTGTCCCGAAGTACACATTGCAATCAGCACATTTGTATAAATACTGTATGTTAGTGTTTTCTTTCTTTTGCTCTTTCGATTTACCGGGATTCGACTTGTCCATAGACTCGAGTTCTAAACTAGAATCTATCGATACCTCGTCTTGTTCTATTTCTTCTTTTTTCTCTATGTCACCTTGATTTGATTCGACTCTTGAGACGTCCCCGTCAGCCAATGTCAAAACAATGAAATCATCTTTTGTAAAATTGTATTTCTCGTGAATTAATCTGTGACGGTGTAGGCTGTGTTTGGTGAACCAATAAATGTTGCACGCATCGCATTTCAAACCTTCGGCACTAAGATTACAAACATCTCGATGTTTTACAAGCGTGCTATGTGTGTTGTAATGAAAATTGCACTCTGTGCATCTATACAGTTTATTGCCATATCTATCCAGTGAAAACCGCTTCGGTTTAGACTCGTAAGCCCTATATTTTTCTATTTTAACATCGTCACGAATTGGAGGTATCTCTACATCTTCTATGATATCCATTGTTAGGGCAATACCGGGACCATGATGTTTCTTATGTTCCTTGATATTCCTCGATGCGAACTTGACGGCGCAATCCTCGCATTCCTCGGTGAGTTCCTTGCTGCATCTATCTTCTAGGTGGTTTATCAAACCATTTTCATCAATGAAGTGCACCATGCACTTGATGCATCTAAATACTGTCACATTCACCGGTTCCGCTTTCGGAATCACTGGCTTTTCCACTTGTTTCATCGCTTTGGGTTTCACCATGGCTTCGCTACGATCGCCTTTCAGAACTTTAGTGTTACCGCCAACAATAATATTTATTATAGTAAATTCCTTGACCTTCATTGTTTTATGTTGCCACCCCACGTGTTTCCGCATGGATTTACTTGGAAACTTAAGGTTACATATTTCGCATATCTGCGTTGCCGACATGTTGCAGTCCGTACATCTCAGCATATGATTCCGGGCAGTGGTTCGCCTTAAGAAATGAATGTTACAACATTTGGATTTATAAAGAACATTCGGAGATACATCTTTTTCATTACTTTTGTCTGTGTACATGATATTCTCATCAGGAATCTTAACAATTACGTAGCAGTCGGTTCTGAGTTTATTGTTTCGCTGGTGGTCGACCATATGCGTGTCTATACTGGTCGCATCGAACGCCAAACCGCATTGTTCACATTTCTTACCACAGAATTTTCCAGCACATTTAGCTTTATGTGGTATAGCTGCTGTCTTATTGTAAAACAGGACGTGGCACAGGCTACACTTGTACAAAGTCTTTTTATTGGGCGTGATAATATTGAAACTCTTGACATGCTTTTGGGCGTGATGCTTGCAGAGATGATTGACGACCTCAATGGGGTCGAAAACCAAATTGCATTGGCTGCATTTCTCACGTATAACAGTGCCACAATTTTTCATTTTGTAATGTTTTTCGATCGTTTTCAGAGATGTGTAATGTATGCCGCAGTAACATTTATACAGATTTGATTTTTGTGCTGCATCATTTAAAGTGTGCTGATTGTTCTCTACACTTTTCTCTTGACTTTGTTTTTTAATGTTAATTACTTTTCCATCTTTATTAAGCGTCTTAGTGATGACATTTTTACGTGAGAATGCGTACCTATTATGAAGTTTCTGATGGGTGGAATAATTCTTTACGTGGAATAAAAGTCCGCACTTGTCGCACTCTTTCATCACGTTATTTTTATTACACGCGTGTCTCGGGAAATTCCTAATGTGGAGAATACACGAATGACACTCAGCGCACTTATATAACACGAATGACTTACCATTTCCATTATTTTCACCCAACTCAGCAGGCTTGGATATTTCATCATCAGTATCCGCAAATGATATCTTACTCTTACTTCCATGATTTTCACTGTCAAAGGACATTATCTTTGTATTATAGTCTGCATCATCTGTGTCATTAAAAGCGACGATTCTGAACGACTGTAGTCCGAGACCTGTTGTTTCGTGAATTCGTTCATGTTCGTCGCATTGGCCTCTGATAGAGAAAGTCATGTCACAGTCGGAGCAAGCAACTTTGTTCGCTTTTAAACAGTTGGCCAGTTTTACGTGATAGACTATCGAGTCAGGGGCCACGCAGTTCAAGCACTTACTACATTTATACAGGGTGTACTCCGGCGGACCTTGTTGTATCAGCCTCATTTTCACACACCTGTTCGCCCTATATATGCTCCGACTCACGATCTGCGATTTCTGTTCTTCTGGCAAGTCCAATAAGTCAAACCATTGATCAGAAAATAGCTTGTCATAGTCGTATTTCAAGATCTGAAAGGTTTTCTTGTTGATCACTTTGCTCCCAGCGTGCAATTCTACGTGTCGTTCGTAACATTCTTTGTCAAATTTCATGTCGCAAATTGGACACTTTATTATGACGACGCCGTAGTTCTCCATGTTGGTTAAGTGGTTTTGACAGTGCTCTACAACCTTGTCGTACGAATCCGTGAATGTGTCGCATGTAGCGCAGAGATACAGTATGTTCCACAAGGCAGTGAGCGACTGGTATTTCATCAGCAAATCTGGTAACTTCGTCATTGGCGACTTTGTTTCTTTTCTAGATATACGCGACGGATTCGGCGTCATTTTCTGTGTTAACTCACTGAACGATTTAACTTCACTGGGGATAACATAGTTATGGATTTGCATGTGTAGTTTGAATACACCCTTCTCAACCCTTTTCTGACATATCTGACAATTGGTAGCATGAGTTTGTTTGCATTTGTGGATAATTCTGGCCTTTTTAGTCACAAAGTTGACTTTACATCTCTTGCACTGAAGGAGCTCTGGCATTGGTTTTATCTTTTTTGAATCTGTCATTCTCGTGAATGTAAAGTCGGACAGTCTCAGATTAGGATTTGTCTCATGTAAGCCCATGTGGCTTTTGTGATATTGACTTCTAAAATATATTCCACAAAATTTACAGAAGTGTCTCTGTGTTACCTCTTTTCCCTTGCATTTTCCACTTAAATGGAAATCAGATTTGCTGCCCAAATAAGATTTGCAAGCTGAGCAGTAGTACAAGTGTAGTGTATCCAACAGCTTTGATCTCTTTCTCGAATGCGGCACTGAGAAGTCCAATTTCCTTTTCAGGCCCTTTTTGGGTTCATTTATCTCAGTTTTAATGTGTTTGACAGGACTGATTAATTCTGGAACGAATTCCGTTTTGATTTTCTTCTGTGTAAAATCATGTTTGGAGGAGACATAATCAATTTTGATAAAGTCATCTTTTTTGAAGTCTCCCTGCTTGTGTTTGCTGTCATGGTTAGCCTTGGAGTGTACGTCTATGGGCAGTCTGCACTCGCTGCAGTAATACGAGGCCGCATCATGGCACCCTCCACTAATATGTCTCGCGAATTTGTCTTCTTCAAAACAGACAAAGCAATCTGGACACTCGCAAAGGATCCTGACTATCATTTCTAAATACACTACATACACTCTAAACTTATTATTGTTCATCACTTTGTGTTGGTACTCGTGTGCACTTTTTTCTACACTTTTGAACACTCTCTGGCACTTTGGGCACGCCCAGTCCCTGATGTTGCTGGAAGTCTCGCACACAATCGAGTGCTGGCACGCTCCCGTGCAAGTCAAGAAGTGAACAGAACACCTGTTACACTTGAACAAGGTTGATTTCGACACCAATATTCCTCTATTTTCCTCCATTGGTTCCTTCTTCATATTAACTTTGGATGCCGTTTTTGATGTATACACTTTTACCGGTTCTTTCTTTACCAAGCTGGGTTTCACTTTCGTTTTGTGGATTTTATTGAGTTTTACTATCTTGGAGATGAATCTTGTTCCCTTAGAGCCAGGGTGTTTCAATCTGTGTTTTCTTACTGCATAGTTAGATGTGAGGATTTCATTACAAACTCCACATTTGTACCTTACACGTGTGTTGTTTAATACGATTTTTTCGGGCTGTTTTTTTTCGGGCTGTTTTTTATCGGGCGCTCTCATCAGTCTTTTAATCAAGTATTCTTGGTGAAACTTCTTCATGTGTTGCAAATAGTACTTTCTGTTATATTCTATAGCACATATCTCGCACGTCCTGGTAATTGTCTTATCGTTTTTAGTAATGGTTTCACTTTGAACTGTCACTGGTTTAGATCCTAATATAATACGATTTGGTAATGGATTTTTATCTTTGTCATTTGATGGAACATTTTTAACATTAGTAGGTATGACATCTTTATTAGATTTAGTATTGCCTTTGTCAATATTTAAGACAGGTTTAGCTTTCACAGAACTCGGTACAACACCTTTTTTGTCATCTTTAGTAGGTGTCTTATTATTTATAGGCAACAGCTCATACAAATGTTTGACTAAAGACGTGTCATCAGGGAAATACATATTGCAATGGTTGCAAATTTTCCAACCCTTCAAATCCTTGTTATTTCCTAAAGTATTAGGGTCTACTTGATGAACTTGTCTGTAATGTCTAGTAAGATTAAACTTGCCATTTGCGCCTTTGAAATGGTATTGGCAAATTTGGCAAGTCTGTTTATCATCACTATTGCTAGGTTTTGCTGTGCTTTTAATTGCTTTATTTCTCTCGGGGAAAGGTTGTTTATCAGTAGCTACAAGGAACGAATGTGCAATCATTTTATGGGCGTCCAGGGCATTGACTGTCGCGAAAAGTATTTCACAGTCTTTGCAATAGCAGTCGCTTCTCTCTAGCATTGGTCCCCAATCATCTAAAACTAATGACATATTGTAATTATAATTTTCCTGGCCATCTTGGATGCCTTCGGCTTCTTTGCTTGCTTCTACTTGGGGCTCTGCTGGCTTACTGCCAAGTATAATTTTGCCAAACCTGAACTGTTCCTCAGTGCAAGGTTCTACCTTTATTTCTGGAGCTTGGTCCTTGTCCCATTCCCACTGGTTCTCGAAGTTACCGGGATCTTCGTAGTTTGACTCTGAAACAACGCAAGACGTTCCTATTATGGCTCATTGTGTATAAAAATAGTGGTGTCAAATTAATGTATGGCTCCTTTTCAGGTTTTGGATGGAATACCTAATATCATAAAATTTGATAAGAAGCTAAGAAAGTAATCTTATAACTTGAAATTTTAAACTATGTCGCATAAAGCTACTGTTTGAGTAGAACCAGCGTAAAGGGACACAGACGCCGCTATACACTTCGTGACGGGACGTCATGCATGTTACACTAGGTATGTCCCTAAAATTAAGTCTGATTAGCTATAAATAAACCGAGTACGATACGAAATCCTGCACCTAAATTGCCAAAAACGTTAAGGTGCGTACGAATTTGAGCGGCTCAGCCTTAAGGTCGAAACGCACTGAAAGCGGTGGCGGTGCGGCGCGGTGCGGTGCGGAGGCGGTACCGGTTGTAATGTTCGAGCTAATATGAAAAGGTATAATACCGCGCCGCGTCCCGCCGCGGTATTCTGTGCGGACCCTTTCGTATCAGTTCGAACATTACAACCGGTACCGTCTCCGCACCGCCACCGCTTTCAGTGCGTTTCAGCCAATAGGTATGCTCGCCCCAGTCGCCCCGCGTGGCGATCTGCTCGAACCAAATAGTTGCACATAAATATGCGCGGGTGTGGCAGCGTGCTCGCGGCGAGCCGAGATTGCGCGTCGTTCAAAATGGCGTCGGACACAATTACAGCTGATTGTAAACGGGCCCCACAAAACTTTTTTCTTTTCATGTATTAAGCAGGCAGCTAGGTGACGAGCGGCGAGTGGCAGTTCAAACATTTGATCGAGTTCAATCTATAAACGCACGATCGTCGCGGGCAGCGCTGGCGTCCATGTCCAGAGTAGACCACGGCCTTTAATTATTGTTCATATTTACTAACATGCGATTACGCACGCACGCTTGCTCGATTTCGTACGCGCCTCGTGCACAAACAAGTTAAGTTTGCGCCGCAAACGCCGGCGCCCACAGGGGCTCCGCTCGTGCTCGGCTCGTCTAGCGTGGAGCCACCATTAGATCTTGTCGTTCTGTCCGCCCAACGCTCAGGTACAGAAATTACGCGAGGCACGCACACTGAGGGGATTTTGAGCACGGTCAAGACCCCAGCGGCGCTACCACGAACTTCGAATCTCGAACTTCGTTTATCTCCGTTTCGGTCGCTCGAGTACCATAAACCATAAGTGCGATAGAGACGGAGATATACGAAGTTCGTGGTTATAGCTCTGCTTGCACAAACCGTGCACGAACTGCCTTGTATGCGAAATGACAAGTGTTAAGTTAAAGAAAGAAAGAAACATTGAAGAAGTTGGTGAAATAGAGCACTGGTCATAGAACGCCTGCACGGCTAGCACAAGATCGCGCGCGAGATCAACTGCTCTTCTTCTCGTCTTAGAGACGGATGGTCTATTTCTAGCAGTCTAATGCTAGCCATGCAGGCATTCTATGACCAGCCATTTTACCACTTATTGATGTTGATAAGACATCCATTACCTTCTGACGAGTATGTGAGTGTCACAGGTGTGTCAGCTTAATGCTTACCTTCATACTCGATCTCCAGTGGCTCTGACTTGACAACTATGTCTGCGCCCTCGGTTGCCTCAGTCGCGTCGGGTGCGTCTAGCGTGTCGGTCGCGTCGGGCGCGTGGCGCCGGCGCAGGCTCTCCAGCACGTCGTGCTCCTCGATGTCGATGTCGTCCGCCATCGTCGGCTGCAAACAAGGATACAGGTCAACATACATGGCATGCTCTAAGGTAAGTGTACCATATTCCGTGAGTGAACATAATCCCGTGGATTCGTTTTTAAAACCATAGAATAAAATAGTTATAAATGATTTTAAGCAATTTTACCCACATGTGTAAACTATATTATTTGAAGATTTGAATAAATAGATTGATAAAATATTTATTTTGTTTTTACGGTTTTACACGCAATTTTAACGGAATTATGTTCACTTACGGAATTTGGTACACTTACCTTAATCCAGGGTCACAAAAGGACAAGGGGTTATTCTATTCCTATAAACATATACATTGAATTAGGTAACTATGTTTGGCTTTCACTTTTAAGGACCCAGGCCAGGCTCTAATTACGTCAGTCATTTACTTCCTAGTGATAACTTGATAGATGATTCAGAGAGTTGTGTCATGTAGCCTCGTGGACGTCAGCTGGGGCACCGTTGGTGGGTTTAGCATGGGAAGCCTCCTCAAAATGTTTACTCCCACCTAATTAAAGGTATCATCAAATAAAAGCAAATCCTATCTTGAGGGGAAAAATGTCAGCTGGCTATAATGCGGTGGTAAATATGTCACTTGGTCACAATGATTACGGTTCTTGATGCGGCAGCAAAATATGAAATAATAAGCAATATACCAAGATTGAATACTGATATTTTTGTATGAAAAGAATATACATAAGTATGTGGTACAGGGCAAAACACCTCGGAACACCGGGGTCACTACCGGAGGTCGTCGGCAACATAAAGGGTCTGCTAGGCTTCCTGGTGGAACTGGGTTGGCACGAATAACAGTAGTGCCAAAACCCCTACGCAAAATAGGCGCATTTATGACGTCGAGTTGCGGAAACCCAGCCCGCGTACAACCTATAACCTATATAAGTATGTGGTCTCTGGTTCAAGAAGTATCCTCAAATCATATATTTTTGCTTGTGTAGTGACTGTTAGTACAATATTCAGTTACCAGTTGCTTTAGGAAACACAAACCAGATAAGTTGAGTTAAATGGAGTGTGTCAGTGGTCCAAACTACAGTAATGGCTACTGTACTTATTTAGCAGTTATAAGTATTTTTTTATAGAATCTAGATATAAAATATATTTCAATTGAGTTAACTTGTATATTTTTAAATTCTATGCTAGCCTTAATAAAGAATAGCAGGTAAGTAACTAACCATTATGTAAGCACAACTATTATAATCCATAAAAACAAACAACTTATCCCTCCTGTTTCATGTTCTTACTCTCGCTCATGTTTCTCATGTGGCTAGTAAACATACATACGATAACGAAAGTGCCCCCAATTTTACGGCATGTACGTCAACACTCGTTGATAAACTGTGCCCTCAATAAAATTACTACTTCAACAAAATAATTAAACAATACCTGGGTCCTGTTACACTAAACGTTCCGCTGACATTGCAAGATCATTTTCTATAAAAGATTATGTTTTTAATGTAAATACCCGTTTCTGAGGTTGTAACGTAAACAAAGTATAGTCGACATTTACGTTAACTGTTAACGAATTTGGATCTATCTTTGGCATTTTATGTAGCCGTATAAATCTTTATGGAGCTTTAGGATATTGTTAGCGAATTCGCGCTCGTAACATACAATTTGTTGATATCCTATCCTCCGATCCGACACTACGGAAGTTTGGTTATAAACTCACCTTTAGTAATTTCTAAGCTCAGCCGTTAATGTTGTGATTTTTGTTGAACGTTCGCAACACGGGCACCATGACGAAGCGGATAAAGGATATTTCAATAATGATAGATATTAGCTAATCAATTTAACCGAAATATAAAGAAAATGTTTCGAAATATCCAAAAAACACCTTACCACAGTTTTTTTTTTAATGTTGATGTTGATTTGATGTCCGCGTTGTAGGTACAAGTTTCATGTTTTAAGGGTTTTGTCAACTTTTGGGATAAGAGAAAGGGTTTATATCGCGCTTTCGTTACGAAAAGTAAAAGAAATGTTTAAATTGGTTAAATATTTTTATGACATATAAATAGAAGTGACCCGTTATTTGAAACATTGGTTAACCATTATAAAAGGTTTTTTTTCAGTTTCAAGTGTCTAATCAAATACCTCAAACATCCCTAATTTTGGCGCCTCTTCTGTACGTCACTTGTCATGTCAATGAAATGAAATAAAAAAGCAAAAAGCAAAGAAAAGAGAATTTAGATTAATCGATGTACTCGCGCTTTGTCATAATATTGTTTGTATGTTAAATATTGCCTTTTAGGCCACTGTTATTGTATCACAGTTTGAATTGGTCGTAACATGGCGAGAACTAAAGCCTCAGCCGGCGCTAAAGGTAACCTTCTTTCACTTGTCTTGTGAATTCGCATGGTTCCATGTTACGATATGAACATATTATGATACATTAAACTCTTATTATATTTTAGTGGCGTCCGGTAAAAGTAGTAAAGCGAGATGTTGCGTAGCTATCCCGGCTAGTTCGTCCGGATCCTCAGGTTTGTTTTACTTTTGTTGTTTTGTTTACGTTTAGACGTTGTTTTTGCCCTACTACGGCAGAGCCGAAAGGATGGAATAAGTTTTTAGCAGTCTATGTTTGTATTTACGTGTGTTCCACCGTAGCGCTTAACATACTGACTGAACCAATTTTGATAAATGACATACTCCGGGTGACATAGGTTAGGTGGGTAGTGCTAAAGAGTAATCAACTTCTGGCTGCTGCACTGCTTATTCTAATAGCCTCGCAGCAACATACAGTTCTAACCCACGGTGGTCTTAATATACCTCCGTAGCCCAGTGGGTAGTGACTCTGCCTACGAAGCTGGAGGTCCCGGGTTTGAATTCCGGTCAGGGCATTTATTTGTGTATTTATCACGAATATTTTTGGTCCTGAGTTATGGATGTTATGTATTGTTATGGATATTAAGTATCTATATGTATGTATTTATTATATATATCATTGCCTAGTATCCACAACACAAGCCTTACTGAGCTTACCGCGGGCCTAGGTTGATTTGTGTAAGATTGTCCCGTAATATCTATTTATTTAATATAAGTTCCTAAAGAACTGTACCTATGCCATAAAAATAAATAAATACTAATAAATAGCTTACCTAATGTATGAAAAAACCCTTTTTTTAGTAACTTTTCTGGGTTGCAGTTTTTTGAACTGTTTAATGATTGAATTGTTGGTAAAGGCAGCAGCGATCGTGCGGCACGCAGCGGCGGCGGCGGCGGGAACTCTGCGTGTCCAAGAGAGACACCGAAGTGGCAGAAACCTATCACCAACTTTTTCATTTGCAAAGAGCCTGCCCGGGGCTCGGACAGTGAGGATGATGGGGTCGAAGGTATGCATAGTTGGTAAAACAGATTCTGTCAGATCACAGGCATTTGATGCCTGGGCTGAAGGAATGGCCATCAATTGCTACTTTATGGCTAGGAGTGATGTATAAATTATAAATATTTTTTCAATACTATCACTAAATTTAAATTCACTTCTGATCTGGACTATAAGTAAATTTAGGTATTTAGGTGAAAAAAAACAATGTATGAAATAGGTACATAATTAATTGTATTATGTTCAATATCAAAACTCATCAGTTTCACCAAGAATAGAATCACTATTAGAATTTTTACTTCAAATTGAATTATCAGTATATGTCTGCCTTTACAGCATCCAGCTCCAAGTTGAAAGCTCGGAAACCTGTCATAGAGTCAGATGATGAAAAACCGGAGAGGCCAAAGAACAAAGTTCTGGATGAGTCCATTGAACTGGAGCCATTGACAGGTAGGGTTAGCTTTAAGTCAGCTTTACTCAACCTGCGGCTTGCTGAGCTTTTGCGAGTGGCCCACAATCCACCATGTCCATGTATATACATATGCTCGTAAATAAATCGTAAAATAATAACCCTCATTCTGAGGCAGAAAAAATAACCCTCATTCTGAGACAGTTGGTTAAGAAAGCAACGCAAGAACGCAAGGTGGACTGATGACCTGGTAAAGGTCGCGGGAGTCCGCTGGATGCGGGTGGCGCAGGACCGGCTATTGTGGCACTCTTTGGGGGAGGCCTATGTCCAGCAGTGGACGTCTTTCGGCTGATATGATGATGATGGTTAAGAAAAAGTACAGTTGGGAAAAGATTGTCCCCATAATTACTCTGTCATATACAAGTACTCCGTCCCCGGCAAGCTCGATTCTCCATACAAACGTAGTTACGCTCTCATTTTAAAACGACTAGCTAGTTTGCTCTGAAACATTGTACTTAGAATAAGTTAAGGTATATCCAAAGTCTGTAATTAGTTTATGTAGCTTCAGATGCCATAGTAAAGTAATTTCATGAAAAACTTGTTTTTGCTGTAAACTGGAGCCATATAAACTAAATACAGACCTAGATTTACCTCATGTCATTGTATATGCAAAGTTTCATTACAATCCAACACGTACTCGTACTTTTAAAATGAGAACGAAACTCCGTTTGTATGGGAAGGTGAAATTCGGACGAGCTTGCCGGGGACTCTTAAGTTTCCAGTATAAATCTGTCAGTTCACAGGCATTTGATGCCTGGACCGAAGGCATGGCCATCAATTTTTAGGGTTCCGTACTCAAAGAGTAAAACGGGACCCTATTACTAAGACTCCGCTGTCCGTCCGTCCGTACGTCCGTCTGTCTGTCACCAGGCTGTATCTCACTGATACCGTGATAGTTCCAGCTGAAATTTTCACAGATGATGTATTTCTGTTGCCGCTATAACAACAAATACTAAAAACACAGAATAAAATAGTTTTTTATAGATAATGGTACGGAACCCTTCGTGCGCGAGTCCGACTCGCACTTGGCCGGTTTTTTGCTACTTTATGGCTAGAAGTGTCGTAAAAATTGTTGGGTAAAGATGGTCCCCATAATTGTTATCTTGAATAAATTAAATTGAATTGAATAATTACATTCTTGACAGAAACGAATTAACTTTTTTCAGGAGAAGACAGCCATAAGATAGAAGAATATTACGCCAACCAGGTAAAAGGCAAGGGGAAGGGCAAGAAAACCAAAGACAAAGAGAACATAGACTACAATGTAGAGAGGAGGAGCTCTGTCAAGAGAGACCTGGAAGAAGTTACATTTGGAGAAGAGTCTGAACATGCTAGTAAGAGGCTGAAGGTTGATTGATAGGATATACTTTAATATTACGAGTTGATGCATGTAAAAAGAGCTCCAAGTACCATTGTGGTGATCTGGACGGGAATTAGAAAGAAAGAAAACAGTTTATTAGTGCAAAAACTATACATAGAGTACAACAAAACTTATCTTAATACATATAATTTTTAAGAAATTTGCACTAAACGGCTTGCTAAGATTAGAGAGAAGATGAGAGACTAAGATACCAATAAAATAAAACGCTAAATTTACAGGACATTTAATGCTCAGACACAGACTGCCACAAGTGACATATAGTTGAGGAAATATAATTTGCACCTATTCTTTGAACAAATTTTATGGAGAATCGATGCATCAACTACCCACAGTATGCAAATATAGTCTAGCTAGTGAAAGATGAGCCTGATATAGAGAAACTTTTTATATGGCAACAGTATTATTATTTATTATTACACACAGTAATATTATCAGTGTTACATTCATATATAGATTAACACCTTTATTCACAAGAGGTGTACGCAGAGCACATTAAACTTATGTTTCAATGCCACTTTTAGCATAAATGTGGTCATATCAGATCGACAAAATGTGATGGCGCAGTGATAGGTTGCTAGCCCGTCGCGCACAACACACTTCAACCCCGTTCCCGTACGACTCTCACGACGTACGACTCTCACGACGACGTACGACTCTCACGACGACGTACGACTCTCACGACGACGTACGACTCTCACGACGACGTACGACTCTCACGACGTACGACTCTCACGACGACGTACGACTCTCACGACGACGTACGACTCTCACGACGACGTACGACTCTCACGACGACGTACGACTCTCACGACGACGTACGACTCTCACGACGTACGACTCACGACGTACGACTCTCACGACGACGTACGACTCTCATGACGTACGACTCACGACGTACGACTCTCACGACGACGTACGACTCTCACGACGTACGACTCTCACGACGTACGACTCTCACGACGTACGACTCTCACGACGTACGACTCTCATGACGTACGACTCTCACGACGTACGACTCTCATGACGTACGACTCTCACGACGTACGACTCTCATGACGTACGACTCTCACGACGTACGACTCTCACGACGTACGACTCTCATGACGTACGACTCTCATGACGTACGACTCTCACGACGTACGACTCTCATGACGTACGACTCTCACGACGTACGACTCTCACGACGTACGACTCTCATGACGTACGACTCTCACGACGTACGACTCTCATGACGTACGACTCTCACGACGTACGACTCTCACGACGTACGACTCTCATGACGTAATACTCTCACGACGTACGACTCTCATGACGTACGACTCTCACGACGTACGACTCTCATGACGTACGACTCTCACGACGTACGACTCTCACGACGTACGACTCTCATGACGTACGACTCTCATGACGTACGACTCTCACGACGTACGACTCTCACGACTTACGACTCTCATGACGTACGACTCTCATGACGTACGACTCTCACGACGTACGACTCTCACGACGTACGACTCTCACGACAACCACGGGAAGAAAGGGGGTGGTGAAATTCTAACGGGGTGAAATGTGATGTGCCGACGGAAAGTTTCCTAAATTGCAAAGGTTTTGCTTCAATTAAACATAGGAAAATTTCGGAAATTTCTCTTATTTTTGTAAGGGAATTGAAACTTTCCTTTTTTAACATGGAAATTCCCTACATGAAAAGCATAAAACTGTATCTCTTATACACTAACATGGTGTATAAGAGTTACAATTTTATGCTTCTCAGGTACGTAAATTTCCTTAATTCCTTGTGATACTCTCTAGAAATTTCCGAGAAATTTTCCAACTTTTTGGAAATTTTCCTCAATTTGCACATCAGTGGTTAAACGTCTAAAATTAGTATGATCCCTAGTAGCAATTCTCTTCTTCAATCTTAATATTGATACTTGATATATGCCAACTAAGAAAGTAACTGTTCCATAATAAATTGGACGGTTTAGGTTTATAAAAATAATAATAATTATTCAAGTATCATTATTTATTTACCGCGTTAGACACGGTGTTGCAACACGTTTTTTTTTAATTTGCCGATCTCTTCTAGGCTCGTCTTTCACTAGCCAGACTGACAGCCATTCAAAATGTATAACTGCAGCTCTTTTTACGTGCGTTGACTTGTGCATAAATAAAATCTGACTGGTGCAGTACAAAATATCATTCCGTTTTGTTTAGTTAATAATACATAAAGCTAAAGTTAAAGAAAAACATATGTACCTTGCACACTTTAGCACTGTATTATAGAAATAAAGCCTCTGCTAGAAGGTCGCCACTCCGACCGCGCGACCTTGGTCGGCACCGACCGCTGTAGTATGAAATTTTGCTCCAAACAACTGTCTACACGGTCGGTGCGGACCAAGGTCGCTTGGTCGGAGGGGCGTGTTGGCGACCTTCTAGCAGAGACTTAATTTTTCTAATTAGTTTTACGTCGTCCCTGGCCATAGAGTAGCCATTTCCTGGGCAGAGGGGTGATCACGTAACGTTCCGAACGCGCGTCGGTACAATTTAACTGTCAATTTTCCATATAAAAAGTGACACTTAGACCTACCCGACGCGCGTACAATGCGTTACGTGATCGACCTACAGGGGACAATATTAGTGCAGTCATCATCATATTGATAGTAGCGTTGAAAATTTCGGATAAAATCAAATGATTTTTTTCGGGAAATAATGAAATTTCAATTTTTTTTCCCCTTTTTTTCGGACTTAACGAAAAAAAACCAATAAGCGTGATGACACAACTGTGACAACTGAACCGAACTGACACCGATGTCAATGGCAAAGTAAGTCTATAATCATTCGCCTATCCACCAGTATTAAGAGAAATAACCGATTGAAACCTGTTAAAATCGGTATTTTTTTTCGGAAAAATTGAAGCGGAAAATTTCATGGTTTTTTCAAACACGGAAATTTTCAACGCTAATAGATAGTAGCCAAAGTAGCCAATTATACACATCTTTATTAAAGTAAGAGTAAGGATGCGTTACGATATATTTGGCTACTTTGGCTGATACTAATTATATGATGCTGAATTGTACATTGCTACAAAGAACGTCGGAGATCGCAGGAGTTTTTTGCCCGAGCCGAAGACGATCTGAAATTGTTTCTAATTTAATGAGCACTTCTAGAAAAGTTTATACTAATTAAGGACGTCAATTAGGGCTTATTTTTTTCCTGCACTGTTACATTTATTTTTAGTATTGTTTTAATGAACTTAATTGTGATAAATGGTAATACACTGGCTCTGGGCTGTAGAACTCGCAAAACTGCCTTAAAAAACTGAATTGTCAAAAAAAAATTATATAATAGGGAACATTACTGCAATGTTCTGCCGCCAGAGGCAGCACTACCACTAATAGTAAACCAGTAGAGGAAGATAGGGATTCACACACACATGCAAAATGGGCTTGTGACCTTAAATTTGTTTACGATGCCATTCGAACCAGTTTTTGTAGATGAACAAATGTTTGTATGGACATTAATACCCAAAAAATCGAGTTAAAGACGGACCTCGCTGACAGCAGCCGAAACGCTTCATACTTATTGGCTTTAAAGTATGACGTCACACCGTGCAATTTGTACTAACCATTGCATGGAAAATGAAGTAAATTGCTGTTTCGGTCGCGAAATACTGCGTTTAGGTCCATAGTTGTCATACAAATTTGTTCCTATAAAAGCGCAAGGATTCTATTGGTACCCTTAAATTTACAATAAATAAATAAACTTTTTTTTCTAAACTTTCAAGGTTCATATCTCTTTATGATTTGAATTATATTTTGTAATTTATACTATTACAATCATTTGATGGTTTACTATCCATTTAGCAACACGACGTTATCAATTTTAACACCATGCAACAAGCCTATTGTTTGTCAAATGAGTGACAAGGATGCGTGCATAGACAATACCACAAGTGGGAACGAGATACAATGTCAACACTGCTAGTGTCGCCACCTACGAAGAGTTTTGCGTAATGTTCCCTATTATTGAACCTGTTCACATAGTTTCACGAAAATCAGCTGAGAACTGTATACTGCGTAGGTGGCGACACTAGCAGAGTTGGCATTGTATCTCGTTCCCACTTGCGGTATTGTCTATGCACGCATCCTTGTCACTCATTTGACAATCAATAGGCAAGATGCAATATTTTCATTTTTGTTTTCATTTGAAACAATTGCATGTAGAATAGACCTCGAGGGTATTAAAAAATTAAAATACTGTAATTTATAGTCAAAAATGTCTGTTACAACCTGACAATTCAAACTTTCGCGCCTAAACGGATCTACAGTTCCTGTGACGTCACTCGTGTTTGTCACTCGCCATAATTTAAGACCATGTCGAAACTAACTTTCGGAATGTTTATAGAGTCTGCTTTAATAAAGCCTACATCCATTTTTATTTAATTTTTTTTTTTTAATGAAACCATCTTTGGCTGTACAATTATAACCTTTGTAAGAAAGTAAATCATTGTGTAGCATCTTAATCATACCACTACCGCCATCTACAGAAGAGTACGCACGAAACGTGCAGAAACGGCGATACTACTCGTGTCACACCGCGCGAGTACTAATAGTACCCCATCACGCCACTAGATGTCACTGTTACGTCCGCGTCTCGCCCATACTGAATCCTGCATCGCACTGTTAAGATTTTTCCTGGTTTGGTTGGGGTCGCGGACTGAATTGCTAAATGTATCGAATCAACTATAGGTAACTGAACATACCTAGCTATAGCCCCTTGCTTCCTTCGTGGAACTACGTGCTCATAGCTAGTTATAGGCTCAACCACACGTGCATCCGCGCCAGAGTTTAAACTCTGGTTGGGGAACGCGACACTCGATCTCCAGTTGACTGTACTAGTGGTATACTTTGAAAGTTAATACACTTTTTACTGCAACTCGCCGCCTTTCCCTTGGCACCCCGCACTCCCCCCCGCCTACACCTTTTATTAGTTGTCATAACATGAGTGACGTCACCAGTCGCTGATCGGTGGATAAAAACAAGTTCCGTTTCACATTACTTCAAATCGTGATTATTGTTTGATATTAGTGTAAATTAAAGTAAAAACGTTTCAATAGCTATTATTTTATATTTTTTCAACATTTTGATCACAAAATAATGGTAAATATTAAACCTGCATCTTCCCTATTGTGCATGTGTGTGTGAATCCCTATATTCCTATACTGGTTTACTATTAGTGGTAGTGCTGCCTCTGGCGGCAGAACATTGCAGTCATGTTCCCTATTGGTACATTTTTTTCTAGAAATGCTCAGATATTACTTGATATGTTTAATATTTGGTTCAACATTCGCATTCCACCATGTCTCCACTATAGACTCTTATCTAAATAGTAAAGTTAATTTTCTTTAGTAATAAGTTGACGCGGCATGCACGCCGCGTATTTTCTTTAACTTTATCGATCCACCATAACTATTATATACTTTAATTATTAAGTGTTTGACTATTTTAAGGATCTATCATTTAAGTTACCTATCATTGTTAAGTTTAAATATGGACTGATAAGTATGAAATAAATTGTATGGACTTCCAAAAGTTTTTATTCAGTCAATTTTCCTGACACACAATTTACAAAAAAAGCGGCCAAGTGCGAGTCGGACTCGCACATGAAGGGTTCCGTAAAATAAATTGCTTTTTACGATTTATGACGTATTAAAAAAAACTACTTTCTAGATTTCGTTCAAACCAATTTTCGGTGGATGTTTGCATGGTAATGAACATCATATATTTTTTTTTAGAAGTTACAGAGAACCACTTTGGAAGTGTCTCTCGCGCAAACTATTCAGTTTACAAAAAAAATGATCTTAGAAACCACATTATCATTTTTGAAGACCTATCCATAGATACCCCCCACGACGGGTTTGATGAATTTTTTTTTTTTTTAGTTTCAGTTCTGAGTATGGGGAACCCCCAAAATTTAATGTTTTTGTTTTCTATTTTTGTGTGAAAATCTAAATGCGGTTCACAGAATACATCAACTTATCAAGTTTCAACCGCTAATAGTTTCGGAGAAAAGTGGCTGTAACATACGGACGGACAGACAGACATGACGAATCTATAAGGGTTCCGTTTTTTGCCATTTGGCTACGGAACCCTAAAAAGTGATTCTGTTAGAAGGCAGTTTTAGTTACGTGGGTACGCGCCGATGCCCAGGGGCACACAAAAGGTAACGTAATAGCAAAAAAAACCGGCCAAGTGCGGGTCGGACTCGTGCACGAAGGGTTCCGTGCCATTATCTATAAAAATATTTATTTTATTCTGTTTTTAGTATTTGTTGTTATAGCGGCAACAGAAATACATTATCTTTGAAAATTTCAACTGGAACTATCACGGTGAGATACAGCCTGGTGACAGACAGACGAACAGCGGAGTCTAAGTAATAGGGTCCCGTTTTACTCGACTACCTACTACTACTGAACTTTGGAGTAAAGATGGTGCAAGCTATTGACGTTATAGGTTGTACGCGGGCTGGGTTTCCGCAACTCGACGTCATAAATGCGCCTATTTTGCGTAGGGGTTTTGGCACTACTGTTATTCGTGCCAACCCAGTTCCACCAGGAAGCCTAGCAGACCCTTTATGTTGCCGACGGCCTCCGGTAGTGACCCCGGTGTTCCGAGGTACTTTGCCCTGTAGTCCGCCACTCCAGGACATGTCAGGATGACGTGGGCGGCTGTCTCGTCCTCTTGACGTTAAATGTCTTCAAATGTTCTAAAATGCCGGAGAATCTTTGTAAAACGCAGCCTTTAGGTAACCATCTCACATTATTATGCATCAACTTCTTCAAGAATTTCATTAAAGTACGTACTCAGTAATACAAGTTACTGGTTACTGAAGGTCTGCACAAAATAGGTCGGCGGTCCGCCATTTGGTGACCCCTCACCGTTATACCATAAACAAGTCTGAGCTATAACCACGAACTTCGTATATCTCCGTCTCTATCGCACTTATGGTACTCGAACGACAGAGACGGAGATATACGAAGTTCGTGGTAGCGCCGCTGAGCCAAGTTACGGAGCGTCCGCGAGGCGGCTGTACCCTAACGCCTCGGCCACGATTTTGGTCTTAAGCGACCTGCGACCAGCGTTTTATCTGTTCATTGCGCGGTCGAGACGCGCAACGCACTGTGGTTAGTTGGGATCACGCGCAATGAACAGACAAAACGCTGGTCGCAGGTCGCTTAAGACCAAAGTCGTGGCCAAGGCGTTAGCTTGGGATTGAAGTGAGTTGCGTTTACGCAGACGCTAGCGTCTAACGTTAAAGATTTAGTATGAAAAGTCTATACACCGCCCCTGGCGGTCACTCATAGAACTAAAAATCCAAACCGTATGGTGAGTCACTTATACATTACTTTACCCGCGATAATAAGTATAAGCATAAGTTTGACGGGTCGAATCGAAGAATACTGTAGCGAGATCGAAATCTATTCGAAGCGCGTTTATTCGCTCTCGTCTGTAGTTACGTAACGTCAGGTTACGATTGTATCTCACGATAAGGGCTCTAGTATAAGTTTTAATCGATACAATACGTTTTGGAACGCATTTGTGTTTAGTTTCAATTTGTATAGCAACGCGAACAGCGCCTCTCGTGGTAACTATTAAGAACTAAGCGTTGCCATACAAATTGAAACTAAACGCAAAAGCGTTCGAAAACGGATATGTATACGATAAAACTTAGGGTAAGTATGATTTTATCAATCACCTCATAAATGCATTTTCAGTTCCTAGAATAATAATCTGGCACCTAAATTGAATTACCTAAATATCAATTAAGAATTACTTGGAAATAATATCTATCATCAAATAATTATATTGAAGAAGAAAGTTGACTGAGCACCGCTTTCGTTTCTGGGTTTCGTTTTAACCACCAGAAACTCGCTTCTGTCTCGGTGGGCTTTATATACACTCTAGGGGTAGGACAGACAAGACCACGTGGAAGTGGGGTGCGCTGATTATATACACTCTAGGGGTAGGACAGACAAGACCACGTGGAAGTGGGGTGCGCTGATTATATACACTCTAGGGGTAGGACAGACAAGACCACGTGGAAGTGGGGTGCGCTGATTATATACACTCTAGGGGTAGGACAGACAAGACCACGTGGAAGTGGGGTGCGCTGATTATATACACTCTAGGGGTAGGACAGACAAGACCACGTGGAAGTGGGGTGCGCTGATTATATACACTCTAGGGGTAGGACAGACAAGACCACGTGGAAGTGGGGTGCGCTGATTATATACACTCTAGGGGTAGGACAGACAAGACCACGTGGAAGTGGGGTGCGCTGATTATATACACTCTAGGGGTAGGACAGACAAGACCACGTGGAAGTGGGGTGCGCTGATTATATACACTCTAGGGGTAGGACAGACAAGACCACGTGGAAGTGGGGTGCGCTGATTATATACACTCTAGGGGTAGGACAGACAAGACCACGTGGAAGTGGGGTGCGCTGATTATATACACTCTAGGGGTAGGACAGACAAGACCACGTGGAAGTGGGGTGCGCTGATTATATACACTCTAGGGGTAGGACAGACAAGACCACGTGGAAGTGGGGTGCGCTGATTATATACACTCTAGGGGTAGGACAGACAAGACCACGTGGAAGTGGGGTGCGCTGATTATATACACTCTAGGGGTAGGACAGACAAGACCACGTGGAAGTGGGGTGCGCTGATTATATACACTCTAGGGGTAGGACAGACAAGACCACGTGGAAGTGGGGTGCGCTGATTATATACACTCTAGGGGTAGGACAGACAAGACCACGTGGAAGTGGGGTGCGCTGATTATATACACTCTAGGGGTAGGACAGACAAGACCACGTGGAAGTGGGGTGCGCTGATTATATACACTCTAGGGGTAGGACAGACAAGACCACGTGGAAGTGGGGTGCGCTGATTATATACACTCTAGGGGTAGGACAGACAAGACCACGTGGAAGTGGGGTGCGCTGATTATATACACTCTAGGGGTAGGACAGACAAGACCACGTGGAAGTGGGGTGCGCTGATTATATACACTCTAGGGGTAGGACAGACAAGACCACGTGGAAGTGGGGTGCGCTGATTATATACACTCTAGGGGTAGGACAGACAAGACCACGTGGAAGTGGGGTGCGCTGATTATATACACTCTAGGGGTAGGACAGACAAGACCACGTGGAAGTGGGGTGCGCTGATTCGGGTTTTGGTAGCTATTTTTACCTGTAATCATTTATTTATATCTAAAGGTTATTTATATTAGAACCAACTTATATCTTATGAAATTTATAGCATTGACGAAAAAAAAATCTGATTTGACGTTTGTCCAATACCGTATTTGACTCCGCCCCTGTTAGCCATTTTTAGGGTTCCGTAGCCAAATGGCAAAAAACGGAACCCTTATAGATTCGTCATGTCTGTCCGTCTGTCTGTCTGTCTGTCTGTCTGTTCGTCCGTATGTCACAGCCACTTTTTTCCGAAACTATAAGAGCTATACTGTTGAAACTTGGTAAGTAGATGTATTCTGTGAACCGCATTAAGATTTTCACACAATAATCGAAAAAAAACATTAAGTTTTAGGGGTCCCCATACTCAGAACTGAAACTCAAAAAATTTTTTTTCATCAAACCCATACGGGTATCTATGGATAGGTCTTCAAAAATAATATTGAGGTTTCTAATATTATTTTTTTCTAAACTGAATAGTTTGCGCGAGAGACACTTCCAAAGTGGTAAAATGTGTGTCCCCCCCCCTGTAACTTCTAAAATAAGAGAATGATAAAACTAAAAAAAATATATGATGTACATTACCATGTAAACTTCCACCAAAAATTGGTTTGAACGAGATCTAGTAAGTAGTTTTTTTTAATACGTCATAAATCGTAAACCGCAATTTATTTCACGGAACCCTTCATGTGCGAGTCCGACTCGCACTTGGCCGCTTTTTTTCATTAAATTAAGGAACTGATCTATTTATTAGGTGACAGATTCCTTATTTTGATGATAGATCTTATATTCAGCCAATAGAAAATGAGTTTCTGTCAAAAATTTAGTTTTTGGTACAAGCTTTTATTGCCGACTGTACTTTTCTGTATACCGTCATCAACTACTCATTGAGACGATTCTAACGAGCCCAAACTCAACGGAGTTACGTCGGTTAAGTACTGAATTCCCATGGCCACCTTCTGTCTCCAGCATCAGATCAGCTCGACGGTACCATAATATTGAATTGTCAGGGATATATATACCTACCTTTACCCAAAATTTCAGCTCAATCGGTTGAAGGTATCTGCTTCAAAATTGAGTTGCAAGATTCCACCCGAACAAACATAGTTAAGTATACAGTCAGTTGCAGAGAAAAGCCCCCCCGCATACAACATTTGTATGCAGGGGGGTCCATTTTCTCTGCAGCTGACCGTACATAACATACATTGCAAGTTAATAGAAAGCTTATAAAAAGGCTACCACTACCATTCACATAATATTGGTTTGTCCTGGCCAGAAATAAACACAATTACACATTAAACCATGAAGTACATAGGTAACTTTCGAACTTTACCCAGAACGCGAGGCGCCATTTTTTTCTGCTTCGCGAAAGTCGAGCACATCAGCACATCTTAATTTTAACCGCTTTTCAGTGCCCTCCGCATAAGACGGTAGGCTTCAAAAATATCTAAAATAAATATTTAGTATAAGTGATTATATGTCATCAATCAAATGGAAGAAAGTACTAGGTGAATCTACAAGAACATATCGTTAGCTAGTTTCCGAGTGTGACAGCGACATCTAGCGGCGCATTCGGTAAACCTTAAAAACTACTCCGTTGATGTTTCCTTCGACCACAGAATAAATAATACCTACCTAGTACTGACGTGACGTACAGTCGCCATCACATACATAGGTACACTATAGGTGTTCAAAAATATCGGCACATGCACTCTAATGCCTTGACAATAGAGGTGTGTTCCGATGTTTGTGACGTGCTTGTTTGCTCCGATGTATGTGATGGCGACTGTACAGAAGGTTCTCTTTATAACAAAACAAGAGCAATGTTTGACAGCTAGAAAACTCGCTTGTCATCTCGTCTGAAGTTAGGGTTTTTCGCGTCTTGCTCTTGTGTGACACTGACTGACAGACTCCCGCGCGACGCATAAGGAAGCGTTGTGCACGGAGTGCGCGCCCGCCACAGCACGACCACAACCACCGTCCTGAACGTGTTTGCTGACAGGTGGAACACTCCCGTGATGTAGAGGTGATGACGGAGTTCTGAGGTAACACACATTAAAAATAAAAAAAATGCAACTGAATTGAGAACCTCCTTTTTTGAAATCGGTTAAAAAAAGGAAAGCGTACAGACATAGATTAAAGTGTACTAAATCCAAGAATACCAAAATTGTTTCATTTCATAATGGTTTAGGGGGGTAAAAACGTTATCACCCGAAACAATATTTCAACAAGGAAACGTAGACTTGCCTCCAGGACTTGCTACTCTCTCTATCGCACACGTAGTGTTTATATTCTCTTTGGCACTATACGGGTCGGGAGGCAGAGCGGTGTGAAACAGATAGCATTTTTTTAAATACCAACTCGTGCCGCGTATCGGTACTTCACAATAGTCAGGGGACCGATTTTTGACTTTCGAGCGCTCGAAAATTAAATAAAACTAAATACGATTTTAGTGTCAAAATTGGAGGCACAAACTTTCTATCGATGAATGGTCAATACCACTCGCTTTTCAATTTTCTATCGCTATTTCAAAACAGCATTTCGTAATTTTTGTCAGTTTTTGAGTGAAAGTTTCGACCGCTCGAAAGTCAAAAATCGGTCCCCAGGTTCGTCCACATCGGCAGACTTAAGTCGGCACATGAAGGTTACTGCAAGTGTAATTTCGCGCCAAAATCGAGTGGGATAGGCCTGCTCTGCTGGCATGATCGGGTTTACGTCGGACATAGACGTTTTTGACGACTTCTGAAGCCTAGTTGGTAGTGACCCTGCCTACGAAGCCGGAGGTCCCGGGTTCGAATCCCGGTAAGGGCATTCATTTGTGTGATGAGCACGAATATTTGTTCCTGAGTCATGGATGTTTTCTATGTATTTAAGTATTTATTTCTCTACATAAGTATGTATATAATCGTCTAGTACCCATAGTACAGTCGCCATCACATAACACACACACACTACAAACACACTATAGGTATTCAAAGATATCGGCACATGAACCCTATTGCCTTGAAAATAGAGGTGTTCCGATGTTTGTGACGTGCTTGTTTGCTCCGATGTATGTGATGGCGACTGTACAAGCTTTGCTTAGTTTGGGACTAGGTTGATTTGTGTAAGATTGTCCCCAAAATATTATTATTATTATTACATAGCGCATTCGTACCGCTCGCACTTAACTACATACCTGCTAGTCGTAGTAGGGTCACTGTCAGTCACAAAAATCATCTTTCCGGTGGTCAATAGTTAAGGGCTTCCGTTTATATATAATATGTTTTTATAGAAGGGACAACGCTGTTTATGCGGATTCAGAGTTCAACCAAAAATTAGGCTTTATATCCCTTAACTTTAGCAATGTCCACCGAAGAGACGCGAACCTAAATCTGACAATGACCCAGATAGGGGATACAATAGATGTCGTCCTAGCGTATACCCGAAAGGGACTACTATTGACCGCCGCCACGCCAGTCTGTGAGAGGCTTAAGTGATTATAGGAGACGCTCCACGGGCCGATTTTGTCGGACGGCCAAGCAAGGTCACGGAAAATCTAGTATGGAGTGACCTTGATTTGGCCGGCCGCCGTGCTTCCGACATCCACGCGGCCCGATAAAATCGGCCCGTGGAGCGCCTCCTTATGATGAAATGATACAATAAAACAACATCCAAGATTACACATTTTATTGTACTAAGTACTAATTAATCGTAAAATGCTTGTAGAAAAATGGTAAAAACTGCAAAACCTTACAAAATGTCGGATAAAACGTTTAACATTATTTATAATTTTAAAGGGCCATTTACATGGTGCAACAACTCGCATACGAGTTATTACATAGCAGGGTTTGATTGAATTCATCGTATTTCGCTAACGCAAAATCGCATACGACTTGTTGCACCATGTAAATGGCCCTTAATGTATAAGACTGTCTCACCAGTAGCAGTGCCACAATAATTCCAATATCTCTGTCTATTGCTCTAATGTAGTATATGCGATAGAGACGGAGATATTCGAATTCCACTGTCAGGGCGGCTTGCATCAACCACACTTGGAGATTTTTTTCCCGTATTGTGGCTTTTTGCTGCTTAGAACACTTGGACATTCATCCACCAGTGATGTGTTTAGCTGTGTTTTCATAATATATTTTGACACTAAGCTGTCACGCGTACGAGATGTCAAATATGTGAAAAAACATCGTCATATGTAGGTGTATATTCAGCCTAACAAACCGATAAACGTTAAAAACCGGCCAAGAGCGAGTCGGATCTATAAAAACGGCAAAGAAACCACGTTTGTTGTATGGGAGCCCCCTTAAATATTTATTTTATTCTGTTTTTTAGTATTTGTTGTTATAGCGGCAACAGAAATACATCATCTGCGAAAATTCCAATTGTCTAACTATGACGGTTCATGAGATACAGCCTGGTGATAGACGGACAGACAGCGGAGTCTTAGTAATAGGGTCCCGTTTTACCCTTTGGGTACGGAACCCTAAAAACAATTTGTTATGAAAATTAATGTTATGTCAATGTCAATTTATTCGGGCCGATCGTAGATAGAGGATTCCATAGATAGAGTCCTAGCGAATCCCCAAAAGGGATAGAGGTAAATTAACCGGACTAAATTGAGAAATATCAGAAGACTTAACATCGTTGACGTCTCATATCCTATATACTTTAGTTGTGTTATATGTGTGACGTGGGTTGATATTTTGACAGCGTAGTGACAAACAAAATAAGTTTCTATCAAAAAAAAATTTTTTTTTCAGTTTTTATTACCGACTGTACTTTTCTGTATACCGTCATCATCTACTAATTGAGACGATTCTAACGAGCCCAAACTCAACGGGGTTACGTCGGTTACGTACTGAATTCCCATGGCCACCTTCTGTCTCCATCATCAGATCAGCTCGATGGTACCATAATATTGAATTGTCATCCAAACTATACATTTCCTTAAAATTTCAGCTGAATCGGTTGAAGATATCTGCTTCAAAATTGAGTTGCAAGATTCAACCCGAACAACCATAGTTACATAGGTAGTTAGTTAGGTACATACATTGCAAAACTTGTAAAAAGCCTATACACCGGTGACGGACAGGAGATACGACATGGTATGTCGTTCCGTTCCCACGTGTGGTATTGTCTATGCTTACATCTTTGTCACTCATGTGTCTGTGTGTGTGAGTCCTTCTAAACTTCTTATCTTTAGTAAAAATATTGCTCCAGCAAATCTTAGCCCGCTCGTAAACCGCCGCCGGTGAGACGTTGCCTTATTCCGATCTATCCGATCCGATCGACTACAGTAACATGTATTGAGGTTAACAGACATCTGCTATCATAGAGTACGCGTGGGAGTTTTGAGTATGTATAGGCCTTTTTAACCTTTTCACCACTTCTTAAATATTGATAGTTTCTTAGATACGGCTGTCATTGACACTTTCACTGCCTATGCTGTAGTCGCTTTCTCCCACATACGAGAAAAGCCACGGGATCCAAAGACTACAATATACATACTGAGATAGACAGGCAACTCGACCAAACTGAGAAGGCATTTAATGCTTGCGTATACAGGCGCCATCTCTTCTGCGGTAGTTACAACTTTTCTTTGAATGTACAAAACATACAAAAAGTGCGTCGGTCGTAGGGATTGAACCCCGGATCATCGACTCCAAATACCACCGTCTGTACCCCTAGGCTACTGATGCCTTGTGACAATACGGCGAATTTTGAAATACCTTGACAGCCTAGCCTAGCAATCGCTAGAGCTTCAGAGAGTTCGCCAGCTATCAAGAAGGTGGCACTGTTTTCAATAAGAAACTGGATTTGCATTAAGTTCTAAGTTCGCATAGCATGACGGGATCGTTTACGAGCGTACAGATGTAGTGCATAATTGTTTTCCATCGTATTTTCTCGGAAACGTTCGTATTTGTCATGCTACTTCAGTCAAACTCAGTACCCTTTGTACCGGGATTGACTGAAATAGCAAGACACGTTCGTACGTTGCCGTGAAAATAAGATATAAAATAATTATGCACTACATCTGATTCTTGGTAGTGAACGTGACGTAGGCTCACGGTCTTCTCTCCCTCTCACTGAGCGTAAGCGTGAGCGAGATGGAAGTGCGTTTTCGGAAGCGCGGATAACATGTTTATTAATTTTAATTTTTTGTGCATTTAAATAAAAAACAAAGTAATAGCTAAGTTCCCTCAAACATGATATTGCCGATTTTTAGAACCAATTTTAATATAAGTATTTAGCTTTTTGTGCACAATTTGTTACAAATTTTGAAGTGTATTATAGAGATTTTTTTCTATTAAGCGAAAGTGAAAAACTCAGGATTTGAATTGCTATAGTCCCTCGAGAAAGGCTTCAAGATTGCTAATTAAATTTAGGGCAGCCGTATTATGACCCAAACAAGCGCTACGACTTTTTAAAAATCCGTTTTCTGAGCTCACGTCGCCTTAACACCTGTTTCAGTCTTCCAACCTTGATTGCCACTGGTCGCCATTGGTGACGCGTGCAGATTAAGATGCATCTGAACCTTTTTACCGCATCTTAAATATTAATACAACCGTTCAGAGACAGACTCTCTCTAACCTTTAGGGTTATTCTCACCTGTTATCACTGGTAACAGGTGGATTTTTTAATTCCCATCTATTCCCGGTGGTGGATACTGGCGAAAAAGCTGGCTGTTACCACTAAAGTAGCAGCTGGGAGTTTTTAACCTAACTTTACGTTCTAGTGCTACGGTATATGATGAAACATAATGTTCAATTCATCTTTCTTGGGAATATTCTCAATTTTTGAGGGATTTAGGAGGGACTAGAAATATTGATACAGCGGGAATTGTCAAAATTTTCCCGGAGATAATTATAAATGACAATAAAGTTTACAATCAGGAATCATTCTAGATAAAATAGACTATTCTAATTTCGAACAAGAATTTAATTTCAAGTAAGTAATACCCCATATCACCCTGTGTTTTTTTCCTAATTAACTCAAAATTTTACAAGTTTAATTCAGAGAAATTGAAGAGGGACGGAAGCAATTGGCAAGTTTTATTGCGTCCATTGACTATCCATACAAAACTCGCACGCGTATTCTTTGTATCGAGATATAGCGAGTACATTATTTACCCTAAAAGTGATAATAATTTATTTTAAAGTAGGTACATTAAATAATCACAATAATGTTTTTGACGACGCCCGATTTAACCTTTTATTCCATTTATTAGTGGCAAGAATATGATAGATATTTTTATTTGAATAATAATTGAAAGTGAATTATTGCGTAATTTTTGACTGCAGAATAATACCATACTGATATAAAATGAATTAATTCAATATGAACATATCGGACGTCTTTTGAGTACAAAATAATATAAACATACATACAAACGTATCGTTCGCTGATGTACAATTTTAACCGTTTAACCGTTTGTATTTTAATAAATTTGTGGTCAAAGATTGCATTTTGCAAGTTGTTATGGATAAATGAAGTATATATTTTTAGGTTTTTACCCTATATTTTTAGATTGAATAAATAAATGCACAACAAAATAATGAATGAAGCGAATAAACTATTGCTTCAGTACTGATTTTCATCTTGTATTATAAAATAGGCTTCCTTTAATAAAAGGTTAAAATGTACATCATATTGATCTTAAATAATAAACGGTTACACGATCGTCGATATAAAGTATTGCTATGAATTCATCTTAATATTAAATATTTCCTAAGTTCTGATTAGTAAATTTTGAGAGCTGTTCTCAAAAGTAAACACGACGGTGTAAAAGTTGCTTAAAAATAGATTAGAGGGTTACTAAGACTACTAGTGCTGTCATTAATAGTACATTACTTACCTAGGGCGGTTAAACAAAGAATGTCTCAGATCGCAGGTATTTGACGCCCGAGCCGAAGGCAAGGGCGATAAATATGCGCTCTGAGGCTTTCTTTATTACCGCCCGTGGTGAGTACAAAATTTTACGTCTCTATCTGGCCAGGAAGTGGGGTTTTCCGCACGCACAGCGTGCGGTAATTCCTACTTTATGGCCAGGTATGACGTAAAAAAACTTACGCACTGTAAAAATACGCTTAACAGCTTTTAGAGTTGGTGTAAAAAAAGGATTATTATTAAAAAAAATTACATATTAATTCTTAAACAAAATCAGACTAATAAATTGCTGTAGAAAATAAAAACACCAAAACAATCCAAAGAAATTTAAAAAAAGTCATGATAACGCGTAACAAAATTAAGTCGTATGACCTAAATTAATAATAAAATATAAATAAAATGTCATAACAAGTAAACGAACAGCTCTTTGCCTACGACCTTAATATAAATTTTAATACTTTTCGTTACATTCGTTATCCCATATATTACGTACGCTAGAAGCTTTGCAACGTTACAACAACTGGCTGTGTTCACTACAATTGCATTTCCCCAGGAACTTGATTCCTTCATTTGATTTTTACAACTAGAATCCCGTTGCATAATAAAAAAGTTGCAAAGAGGTTTCCGCTTGTATTACAAGTTATATTATGAGTTATTATGCGAACTCTATATAATGTAGAAGAGGAAAATTGCAAATTAGGTATCTAGGCCGGCCTAGGTATCAAAACGAATGTCTCAGATCAGATCGCAGGTTGTAGCCAAAACAACAGACAAGGTGACAACCTCATAGCATAGAACACTAGAGAGAGGACAAGCCGCCGGCGGCCGCGCATTTGTTAGCTCAATGGGCATACTCTGCCATACTGTGCACGCGTGCTGATCGCAGAGAATATTACGTTTCTTCCCAAAATGCCTTCTTGCCCAAATAAGAGCGTAGGTATACAAGTGAATGAGTTTAGATGTGTGCGTGCTTTGTCTTGTCAATTACTTGTGCTTTGTGTGGGTCAGTGTACTTGCGACAGGCGTACTCAATACAAATCGGCCGGCATGTCCGATCTCCTTATATTCATACATCTGTGGTGACAACAGACAACAGTCAAGGACAAGGCGATACATACGATATTCAAATAGGTACCGAATGTATCGCCTTTATTTATTGTCCGTAGTGTGTGCACTTGAGATTATAGAGTTAGCCGATTGCATTAAAATAGTCCTATTCAAAAAGCAACTCTACCATCCAAAGTTGAAGATTCCACAATTACAGTTTTATAAAAGACGGTCTTCACGTTTAAAAATAAAATAAAATAATTGACAAATAGAATTATAATAAAACGATCTCCATAAACAATTACTTAATATTGCATATTTGCGACACTGGGCAAAGATCATTACTTTATTTGGCCAGTGATGATCTTTACCCAGTGTTTTGTCATCGGGCAGTCCAGGCGCTCAGCAAACATATTCAGGATGGTGTTAGAACTGCCGCGCACTCTGCTCAACAGAGACGCAACTCTCTTCCTTCTGAATTTTAGCTTGATTTTTATATTTACGAGTAATACGTTTGATGTTATCATTACTTTCGAAAACAGTGCCGTCGTTGTAAAGTTGCAAAGTAGAACTACTGGATACAAAACTCTAGTTATCTGATACTATAAAATTTGGCTGCCTTATTGTATGGTTAGGCGTCACTCTTCAATCATTGATAGCTTCCTTGTATCCGTTACACCAAAACGCGAAATTATACTTAAAACTAGGTTATGATGAGAAATACATTACCACTATATAGCTTGATATGGATCTCTGGGTCGATGGGTTGAAATTGTTTTAACCTTTCATATGTTTTAATACTGACGAAAGGTTAAGACATATTTAACCTTTTAACCTTAATTTAAATTATCTTTTTTGTAGAAAAAACCGACACCTATCATGAGAGACATTTCTTATTCAAAACAAACGATGCACAGATAGCTAATGTAAATAACGAAAATTATTAAGTAGTAAAGTATTCAAGCTATTATTGTCGAATAGTATTGTATACTGCAACTATTCGACGTGTATGTTGTATGAGCAATAGGTATAGTGCCTGTGATATTATTTAAGGTGGTTCGATTGCCATACAAAGCGTTATTTGACATTCGCAGGCTAACGGCGTGATATTTTAAGAAACTTATGTAACAAACTTTCATCAATTAGCTTCCCATTTGCGCCAAATTCCCCCTTTCCTAGAATCAACTTGTATAAACTAGATTAATTTGAGAAAAATAGTTTTCCCAAAATATCACGTGACAAACCAATTTCTCAAATTAATCTAGTTTATACAAGTTTATTCTAGGAAAGGGGGAATTTGGCGCAAATGGGAAGCCAATTTATGAAAGTTTGTTACATAAGTTTCTTAAAATATCACGCCGTTAGCCTACGAATGTCAAATAACGTTTTGTATGGCAATCGAACCACCTTAATCAATATCTAACAAGCAGATCAAGTAAATAGGTTCGCATTAGCTATCTGTGACCATAAATCATAATGCAACGGACAACATAAGTTGCCAATATTATAATACGGATACGGTAACATATTTCTCATCAAAATAATGTTAAATAATTTCAATAAAAATGTAAAAAATTGTGTCTCAAATACATTAAAAGAAAATCACACTTTTGGAATATAAATATATGAGCTTAATGTTGAACAAATGCTTTTTTTTCTACGTCGTGATGTTTTGATGATATTCAGTGTCTGCACCTAAAAGAGACGAAAACAAGATTAAAGAAACTATAAGGTAGAAGAACAAGTCTTGGAAATAGGTCATATTGTTGTAACACCTAATGGTCAAAAGGATAAAAGACGTGTGCATCAGGGGTGTGGCATGAAATATCGGCAGGCAAGCCACAGCTAATTTGGTTACCTTATTTCAAAAGCTGACGAATAAGGCACTCAATAGTAGTTCTAGCTAGCCCATGGAAAACTTCTACAACTCTGAATAAAGAAGTAAGTCCAATGAAGGATTTTCAGCATGACACGTCACCGGCTGCCAGCCCAGACCAAATCAAATGAATTATGATCAGGGCTCGTAATTTTCATGCCGATGACATCAATTTGACGTCACGCTGCATATAGGATGATGCCAAATAGTCTTATTTAATTATTAATCATTAGTCGTCAATAGTGTTGTGGATAGCGCTCATTTTGAGGCTTAAAGACTCGAGCCCTAAAGACTCCCGAGGCTTAAAGACTCAAGTGACGTAAATCAATATTTAGCATTCATATGCGTAAAATAAACCAACACGGTTCTTAAACAGTATCGAGTCTTTAAGCCTCGGGAGTCTTTAAGGCTCGAGTCTATAAGCCTCGAAATGAGCGTTATCCACAACACTAGTCGTCAATCATTTTAATCATGTATAAATTACTTCAAAAGTAATATATTCACACGTGGAATAATTAATAGGTACCTAATTGATACGTGAAACGTAAATTAAACTATTTGTTTTGTTTTTATACATACATTTTATTAAATGGTATTGTTACCGCATTTCAATAATTACGTAGAAAACAGAATTCCTCTTTAACTTGAAGCACGCCATCCTTCTTGCATTAATGCTTGCATCCCACGCAGATAAAATGACTTAGATTACTTTTGAAGTAATTTTTACATGATTAAAATGATTGACGATTAATTGATGATTGATGATTGATAATTAAAATAAAACTAATTGGGATCATCCTATATGCAGCGTGACGTCAAATTGTTGTCATCGGCATGAAAGTTACGTGTCCTGATTATGATCTAATAAGTTTTAAGGTGGACTGATGACTAGTACGTCTAGCACAACTTGGTCCCAAGTCGCGTCGCGCGCGATTCAGCGGCTTCTGTCTCACTCGCACTGTATAAATTAGAAAGGGGGGTTTGGATTTTTCTCGTCTGGCGTCGCGTCGCTGCGTCAGTTGTGCTAGCCTCGCTGGTAAAGGTCGCAGGTGTCCGCAAGATGCGGGTGGCGCAGTACCGGCCATTGTGGCACTCTTTGGGGGAGGCCTATGGCCAGCAGTGGACGTCTTTCGGCTGATATGATGATGATGTCGGAGATTCACTCCCTGCATGAGCATTGCACGAAAAAGTCCAGCGATCTCCCGTACGAACGTGAATTTTCAGAAAGCGCTCCACTCGCACTGATCTCGAAGTGAACTTGTCAATTTCGTGAATTTTCGGTGATGATGAAGTTTGAAGCCGTACCAGCGCGAGCGACCAGCGTTTTATCTGTTCATTGCGCGTGATCCCAACTAACCACAGTGCGTTGCGCGTCTCGACCGCGCAATGAACAGATAAAACGCTGGTCGCAGGTCGCTTAAGACCAAAGTCGTGGCCGAGGCGTTAGACGATCTCCGCAGACATATTCTACGCTAAGGAAAATCTCCGTTAGATGCGACGACGAGCCAAGGTGTGTTAGGTCGCCTACAGCATGCGACCGACGGATCGCCAGAACCGATATTTTTCCGTCCCCGACGTAAACAAACGGGTGTACAGATACACACCTGTCTGTTTGTAGCATCGTGACTTCCACACGGATGAACCGATTTGAGTACAGTCTTGTCGTTTCTTAGCTATGTTTGTGGTGTCCTGGGTTTATAATGTATGTAGTTATTACAGGGAATGTTATCTTGATATATGCCTGCCTAATATAAGCCTGAAATCGTTTCATAGATCTTACTCCAGGCAAAATACGGATTTGAAAAACATTAATTTATAATAGCGTTTTTTTTCTTTATATCATTTTAAAACATTGTTCTAAGATGATTTATTCAAGAATCCAATAAACTTTCCATCCGGAAATATTTATATAGATTTAAAAAAAGAATGGATTGTTTTTTTTTTTAATTATTTGTCTTGAATATTATAGTGCAAATGTAAATGAACCAAAATAAAGATAAAACCATTTATTCATATTTTTTCTGACTTTTCAGAAGCTAGTTAGGTTATCATTTTATTGATCTCTGAAATTTTGTTGGATTTTGTCACTAAGTATTTAATTGATAATATATCCATTACATAAAAAAAATCTCCTATTATAAATCATTTCCAAATTTGACATATTTTCCATACAAGCTGTCAGTTCAATACCTGGACTATCTCTTGTATATGTCACCGTTAGATTGTGAACACCGTCAGTTTATAATCTGACTCGCGATATTATTATTATGTATGTCTTTCCCGCTCACGGGACAATGATCTCCCGGACCTTTGGGAGGCGTGCGTGGGGCTAGGTACCTACAAAGTACCAACTGAGCCAACACGTAGAGGCCCTTTTGACAATTTAATGAAATGCAAGGAGTACACCGAGCGGATGCTGTCCCTGCCCGTGTCATGGGACGCACACAGAGACAGCACCCGCTGGGGTGTATAGGGGCTATTGCTGGTTGATGGAATCTAAAGAAAACGGGTTATTGGGTGAAAATGATGGACTAGTGGCTGGACTATTGGGTGAAACATCGGACGCCTGCCTAATAAACTGTATCATTTTTTATCTCTGGCAGGCGGTGACTCGCCAACTGCTCGATGGGCCCCTTTAATAGCGACATTAATAATAATTATTATTATTATGTATCTCCTGTTTAAATTCACGGGACAAAGCCCGGTCCTTTGGAAGGCGTGCGTGGGGATATAGATCCAACACGTAGAGGCCCTTTGGAGACGAAGTTTAATGTAATGTAATACACCTGCTAGAACCCATTCACTGGTACATCGGTAGATACCCGTGAACCGGTTCCAACAGGCGTTGGGACTATTGTGGGTTATATGGATAGAGAACGGGTTCTATGGTGATGAGATTTGGGTGGATTATGAAACTGGGCTATTGCAAAAAGGTCCGGACACCTGCCATAACATTGTTATACACAAAGTTATCGAGGCAGGCGGTGACTAGCCGCTCATTAGATGGGCCCCTGAAAGCGTCGTCGTACAGACGGCCAGGAGCAACACCGGGTGAGCGGCTCAGGGGTGTCGAGAGGTGGTGCTGCGCTTTCTCCGAAGTTACTCGCGGCGTTATGCCCTTTAACACTTCCACCCCTGGAGCATATAGCTCTAACGACTCCTCTCTGGACGGCCAATGAAGGCAAGCCAGAGCTGAGAGTCCTGCGGGCCCCCTTAGGGTTCCACTCCGACCGACGAAGACACGCCGGAGACGGAGGCCCTGACCGACTCTCGGGAGCACTCGGGTCCGTGGGGTCGTTACTCCCCAACAGCTCGCCACAAGCTGCCCACAGGGCTATAATTATTATTATTATTATTATTATAGCCTCTTTATTTCCATAACGAATGGCGTATAAAACATATCAAATTATATATATATTATTATAATTTTTTTTTCTTTTAGCATGCACAACTTAATTATTAGGAATATTACATTAAAAATTCTGATTTGTACCTACATAATAAAAATATTAAATTCACGACATTGTTCAGTTGTTCTCTTTTCTATCGTTTTTTTATATATGTTATTTATTTATTTTAGAGAAATATATATATATATATATATACTGTAGCGATATTATAAACTGACGAAAAATTGTGAACTGTCAAAACCGTTCACAATTTAAGGTGGTTCGATTACCATACAAAACGTTATTTGACATTCGTAGGCTAACGGCGTAATATTTTAAGAAACTTATGTAACAAACTTTCATAAATTGGCTTCCAATTTGCGCCAAATTCCCCCTTTCCTAGAATAAACTTGTATAAACTAGATTAATTTGAGAAATTGGTTTGTCACGTGATATTTTGGGAAAACTATTTTTCTCAAATTAATCTAGTTCTAGGAAAGGGGGAATTTGGCGCAAATGGGAAGTCAATTGATGAAAGTTTGTTACATAAGTTTCTTAAAATATCACGCCGTTAGCCTGCGAATGTCAAATAACGTTTTGTATGGCAATCGAACCACCTTAACGCATTATTTTTCGTTAGTTTATAAACTATCAATGACGAATCGTCAAATTGTGAATTGAGATCAAAACGGCTTGCTACGGAACGTACACAAAGACTAGGTAGGCTAGGTTAGTTAGGTATCTTCTGTTGCCCGAAGGGCAAAGCGCCCAGAAATAGGAGCCCAAAGGTCGCGGGAGTCCGCTGGACGCGGGTGGCGCAGTACCGGCCATTGTGGCACTGTTTGTGGGAGGCCTATGTCCAGCAGTGGACGTCTTTCGGCTGATATGACGAAGTGCTACACAGACCGTTAGACGCTGTCGGCCGGCGACTGGAACTCGGCCAGCGCGTGCACGGGGCTCGGCTGTTTCTTCTGGCTCCCGCGGCGCACCTTGGCGCGCACCTCTTCCGGCTTCTCGGGCCGCACTAGCGGCTTCTTCTCGGGAGCCTTCATGCGCCACACCACTATCGGGGACTGGAAGGTTGAAAGGTTAAAATTAGCCATTTGTTCTTTTTATTTTTATTCATTCATTAACACTAACAGACAGGCTATGCATGTTAATTATACAGGAAAATATTATACAATAAGGTACTTAGGTCTAGAGCATTGGGAATAGAGTCAGTATCAAAAAAGTATGGAACTTGAAGCCGTTATAGACTCCAAATATCGGCTGCTAGTCGAGAGATATTGAGATTCCGTGCTGTGGAATATATCCAGTTTGTTGTCGCTGTCCAGTATATAATTGAGAAGAGTCTATATTTTTTTACAAGCTTTATATTAACTTGCACTGTTCGTATGTATGTAAGAATGTAAATATGTGAGTAGGTACGAGTAACTTGTCCGTCAAAGTTTGCAATCCATTTTTCAGTCATTTCCCGTTATCCAATTGAGCTGAAATTTTGCAAGCATATGTATATCGCATGACAATGCAATATTATGATGGCTTGGAGCTGATCTGATTCTGGAGCTGGAAGGTGGCCATAGGAACTCCGCAATAAAACAACACAACCCCATCGAGTTTGGGCGTTAGAGTTCCTGCCAAAAATTTCATTTTTAGTACTTACAAGTTTTTATTGCCGACTGTACTTTTCTGCATACCATCATCAACTACTCATTGAGACGATTCTAACGAGCCCAAACTCGATGGGGTTGTGTCGTTTTATTGCGGAGTTCCTATGGCCACCTTCCAGCTCCAGCATCAGATCAGCTCCAAGTCATCATAATATTGCATTGTCATGCGATATACATATGCTTGCAAAATTTCAGCTCCATTGGATAACGGGAAGTGACTGAATAATGGATTGCAAATTTTGACGGACAACTTACATATTTACATACATACGAACAGTGCAAGTTAATATAAAGCTTGTAATAAAAACAATACAAAAGAAAACATTTGTACAGTCACCGGCATCAATATATATGATGAATCAAAGGCCGCAAAAATATCTGACACGCTCGTTCGGCTCTAGGAATAGAGTTGTCATCAGATATTTTTGCGGCCTTTGTTCCATCACATATTTATGCCGGTGGCTGTACAGCGGACAATACCGTAAAGGTTTATCTGCCGCTGTATTCGCTCTTTAACTACTTATACTGATGAGTCAATGGATCATTAGTAGTAGCGCATTGCGATTCTGAAAATCACAACTATTTTCGTATCTTTTTCGTGTTTTGCGTGACGTTGATCAATCACAGAATTAAAACTCTACCGATAGTAATTCTTATAAAAGCATTCTCAAAGACGAAGAGGGGCGAAACGATAGGGCAATAGCCCCTTACCTTTTACCCTTGCGCCTGCACCGAGTTAGTAAGGTAGGAACTGCTTACCCCTCAGCAACATTTTAATGCATTTTGCATGTTTTTCTTAAAAAAAATTAAAAGACAAAAACATAACAGGCAGTGAGTTTTGGAATCGCAGTGTGTCCTTAATCGGTTCACACCCGTATACTTCACACGGATTCCACAGAAATACTGTCCTTTTCTTGAGGCTTTTCAAATTGCAGAGAAAAACTAGAACATATATTTCCAGCTTTAGTTTGTGTAAAATCTTCTTTATATACATCAAGTCTACAAGAGAGTTAAACAAAGTCTGAGAAAAATATAGTATACCTATCTAAATCAAAACTTTCTGCAACTAAGTGTGTAGAAATCGTGATTAGACTTTTAAATGTATTAATGAGAACTTCGTGCCACAGCGATGAACTATTTATCATATCCCAATAGTTTTTCTAATAAAATCATAGTGAATACGTGCAATATTGTGTTCAAAACTACAAGAAATTCAATACCACAAAAATGTATACGTTCACAAACTAAAGAACTCACATTTAACATGCACATGTAATCCTATTTATTGAAAATTTTATCAACTTATTTATAGGATACAAATTACAGAATGCCTAAGCATTTTGTTATTTTTGTTTCAGACCAGGGGACCGATTTTTGACTTTCGAGCGCTCGACTCTTTCACTCGAAAACAGTTAAAAATTATGAAATGCTTTTTTGAAATAGCCAAGTCAATACCACTCGTTTTTAAATTTTCTTAAAAACGAGTGGTATTGACTACTCGTATTCAAATCTATCGGTAGAAAGTAAGTGCCTGCAATTTTGACACTACAATCATATTCACTTTTATTTAATTTTCGAGCGCTCGAAAGTCAAATATCGGTCCCCTGGCGCTGTACCGCTATAAAAACCTTTTGATAAACAGTGCAGTTTTAATAAAGTAAATAAAAAATCTACACAAATACATATAAAGCGACTAAAACTTACATAGTTCTGTTCCGGAGGCATGGCGTCATCAATTCATTAGATACTTATGCGTAGGTATGCTTATATTTATAAGTCAAAAGAGTAGAAAGCGTTCTGTTGTAACCTCAGAGCATAGAATACTAGAGAGAGGACAAGCCGCCGGCGGCCGCGTCGCAGTTGTTAGCTCAATGGGCATACTCTGCCGCTAGTTCACCGTCCTTTGTTACCGAGTGCACGCGTGCTGCGAGCAGATAATATTACGTTTCTTCCCAAAATGCCTGATATGATGCGCGTGTATTGTAGGTATACAAGTGTGCGTGCTTTGTCTTGTCAATTACTTGGGCTTTGTGTGGGTTAATGTACTTGCGACAGGCGTACTCAATACAAATCGGCCGGCATGTCCGATCTCCTTATATTCATATATCTGTGGTTTTAACCAAGTCAACCGCACAGGTTTAAGAGTCTATTTACAGCACATTCGTCACACATGAATGTATTAGTCGTTATTAGGATTAGGACATTTGATTCTCTTATTTACATCATTAAGCGGTATTATGGTAAAATGGCCTTATCACATCTTTGGCCTCGTATTAAATAGTGTTTACAATAGATTAAATAGCGATTTCATTAGAAATTAATAATTACTACGATTATGCTACCGATGTTTAATAAAATAAAGGTTAAGTTTTAGTCAATGGTTAAAAGGTTACAACAGTCGAAGTCTACTCCTTTTTAAGCCTTATCTTATGGGTTACTTTAAATAAGCAGTTTTATGGGGATCTTTTATTTATTTTGCGGAGCAAAGTAAAGCTTTATCTAAATTATTTACCATTCCTAAGCTTCATACGTCGCAATAAAAGCGTCCAAAGCATCAAGTTCAATTTAAGTTTATAGTCGCATTGTCATACATTTTTTTACGCTATCATCACGCTAAGGCTTCCAATCCCGGGATCCCGAGATCCCGCCTTTTTCATACAGATGTATTTTAACTACAATACCGAAATACCGGTATTCTTATTGTAGACTGGAAGCCCTACGTCACGCTCAAAAATGGAGGCCTGTATCTTTGGTCTAAGAACTCAGATTTGAGACCATAAGCCATGATAAAAGCAAGCGTTTATAGAGCACCTGCGGGGATCGAACCCGCTACCATCACTAATTGTTTACAAGGTGGTTTTGGACTGAAACATCTGTCAGGTCGTCTGGAAGAGATCGCTCTTTAGCGATAAGTTCACCTGTAGTTAACCTCTACTTTTAAGTGTTTATGTCCTTTCGACCCCTGGTTGACTGGACATAAATTGTTGCAAATTAGCTCTAGTATAACCCCTTTCAAGGAATAGGTCGAATTACCAGTCACCCTGTATATTTGCAATCTCGTTCTCGGAAACGGCTCTAACGATTTCGATGAAATTTGGAATATAGGTGGTTACGGGGGCGAGAATGTAATATATTTTTGGTATTATCAATAAATGAGTATGAGTATGAGACAGGGTTGAAGTGTGTTGTGGGCGATGGGCTAGCAACCTATCACTGCGACATCACATTTTGTCGATCTTTTATACCCACATTTATGCTAAAAGTGGCACTGGAACACAAGTTTCGTGTGCTCTGCCTACCCCTTTTAGGGATAAAGGCGTGATTGTATGTATGTATGTATGTATGTATGTGAGTATGAGTAATAATTCGATTCAACGAAGATCCGAAATTGGCAATAAATGCAAACAATTGTGTAGTCTGGATTAATATTTTTTACGTCATACCTGGCCATAAAGTAGGAATTACCGCACGCCATGCGTGCGGAAAATCCCACTTCCTGGCCAGGTAGAGACGTAAAATGTTGTACTCGCCACGGGCGGTAATAAAGAAAGCCTCAGAGCGCATGTTTATCGCCCTTGCCTTCGGCTCGGGCGTCAAATACCTGCGATCTGAGACATTCTTTGTTTAACCGCCCTAGGTAAGTAATGTACTATTATAATATGGTTGACCCCCAGGTATAACGTACTAAAAGTCCCCAGCCAAGGGCCACTTGCTTTAGGCGAGGTGGGGGGGCATTATTCACATATTTTAGTTTTACTTAAATATTTCAAAAACTAAGCGTCGGAGGAAAAAAAATCTTGTAACGTAATGTTTCTTACAAAACGATATATTATTTGTATTTATATCGCCCCTCGACGCTTAAGAATCAATACCGTATAAGTAACCAAAATAAATTTTACAGGAAGCGTGGCATGCTATTCGTTATTTTTTTCTGCACCTAACTGCATTAAAAGGTAACAAACGTCAAAAATGTTAGTTAGACAGTATTGATTCTTAAGCGACGCCCTACCATTTGAAATAATAACCCAGACTACACAATTTGTTGTTTTTATTAGGGTTCCGTACTCAAAGACTCCGTCTGTCTGACACCAGGCTGTATTTCACTGATACCGTGATAGTTCCAGCTGAAACTTTCTCAGATGATTTTTTTTATAGATAATGGTACGGAACCCTTCGTGCACGAGTCCGACTCGCACTTGGCCGGTTTTTTTAAACGGCACGTGCTTTTTAATCTCTCCCTAAATTGTAAATTTTATTCAGAAAATATCAAATTGAAAAGTAGCCAATTCCAAAAGGTCGGTCGTAACTAAATGATGACGCCAACGTAACGGCTCTGTATGGCAGCTTGCACACCTTTCATATGACAGTCGTTCCACATTTATACATTTTGCGATTTTTTTTAAAACGGATGAGAAATGAAATCAGAAAACTACTTTATTAAGTTCAGTAGGTCGATCACGTAACGCATTGTACGAACGTCGGGTAGGTCTAAATGTCACTTTTTATATGGAAAATTGACAGTTAATCTGTACCGACGCGCGTTCGGAGCGTTACGTGTTTACCCCTCAGAGGCTCTAGTATAAGTTTTATCGATACAATACGTTTACGAACGCGTTTGCGTTTAGTATCAATTTGTATGGCAACGCGAACAGCGCCTCTGGTGGTAACTATTAGGAACTACGCGTGGCCATACAAATTGAAACTAAACGCAAACGCGTTCGAAAACGTATATGTATCGATAAAACTTATACTAGAGCTACAGGTACAACATAATTACCGAAATCGTTTTCGAATCAGGCATCATTACATAGTTTGAAATGTTGTCAATTCTTAAATCTGTAAAAGGACTCCGCTAATGTTCCCTCTTAAGAGGCTGACAAGACCTAATTTGTTGAAATTGATATTATTTAAGCAGTTTTTTAAGAAAAACTATTTGTTCGAGCACATCAAAAAAAAACATGTTTATATTCAACATATTTCCAAGACCGTAGACGGACTCGAAACATAATTGGACGAAATCGGCTCTATAGAAAATAATTGCAAAGATTGGTCTTAAAATCATCTTAAACGGTTTTATGTCCTTATTTTTTTGACGTATGGATCTGCAATTAAAAACATGAAGTCCACATATTCATACCTAAACCGCTAACGAGCCATATTTCACAAATAATCCACACTTTTTTTCATTTTAATATTTTATTCATTATTTTCGTCTAAAACCTGGCCGCCCAAGTAACACTCGCTCTCGCTTACTCCGATACAAATAGACAGTGTGCGCGTTTTTGGTGTTGACAGCGCCTTAATATGAGAATCTGGGTGGCGAGAACTGAACGGGTATACTTACAGCAATGGTGCCCTGGCGCGTGTATTTGGTGGACGCCACGTAGGACGACTTCACAGTGAGCACTACGGCGTTCATAAGGTTCTTGGCGGCTTGGATGAGGGACGTCGCGCTGTCGAGCTGGGGACACGAAATAGTACATTACTATCTCGGAGATTGCACGTATAACCGATGGCCGTTGGGGCGGAAAGGTTCTCGAGTGGCGACCACGTACTGGGAGGCGCGGCGTGGGTAGGCCCCCCACAAGGTGGACTGATGACCTGGTTAAGGTCGCGGGAGTCCGCTGGATGCGGGTGGCGCAGGACCGGCCATTGTGGCACTCTTTAGGGGAGGCCTATGTCCAGCAGTGGACGTCTTTCGGATGATATGATGATGATGATGTCGGAGATTCACTCCCTGCATGAGCATTGCACGAAAAAGTCCAGCGATGTCCCGTACAAACGTGAATTTTCAGAAAGCGCTCCACTCGCACTGATCTCGAAGTGAAGTTGTCAATTTCGTGAATTTTCGATTGGTGCGCTTGTACAGTCGCCATCACATACATAGGTACACTATAGGTGTTCAAAAATATCGGCACATGCGCCCTAATGCCTTAAAAATAGTGTTCCGATGTTTGTGACGTGTTTGTTTGCTCCGATGTATGTGATGGCGACTGTATGAAACATAAGCTTGTTCTGTCGTTTGTAGTTATTAAACATTGTGGGCGGGCGTAAGAATATTGAATATCCGTCAACGTCATTCATGCCTCAGTTATAATAGTCCAGGCAATGAACTGACAACTTGTATGGAAAAAATGTCAAATTTGGAAATAATTTATAATAGCAGATTTTTTCTTTGTAATTGATATATTATCAATTAAATAGTTACCTAGCGACAAAATCCAACAAAATTTCAGACATCAAAAAAATGATAACTTAACTAGCTTTTGAAAAGTCAGAAAAAATATTAAGAAATGGTTTTATCTTTGTTTTGGTTCATTTACATTTGCTCCATAATATTCAAGATAAATAATAAAAAAAAAAACAATTCATGCTTTATTTAAATCTATTTAAATACTTCCGGATGGAAAGTTTGTTGGGTTCTTGAATAAAGCATCTTAGAATAATGTTTTAAAATGATATAAAGAAAAAAAAACGCTATTATAAATTAATGTTTTTCAAAACCGTATTTTGCCTGGAGTATAAAGCAAGGACGTTTAAACTCAAATACGATGTTTGAAAACCTATTTACAAATATATCGTTGCATGTTTGAGAAAAGCACTATTCATACCTCGGCGTGAAAAGACCTAATGAGGAATGGATGAAAATTTTAGAAGTGCCTGATAATTTTTTTGGTGATAGGAATAACCTTCCTTAGCACCAGAAAAAAGTTTCAGACTTGTCAGCTGCGTCAATTTTTTTTGAAAAATAATAACAGTTTCCTCAAGTACGTACGTTTTGGGTTTAGGTCGGCGAGTGAGATACTTCCCTTGATCCGTCTCATATTACAAAAAATATTTTAAAAATCTGACCCTGGCAATGACATATATATCTGCTGCAGCTGTCAATATCATTGCCAGTGTCAGTTTACCACGGATTTTTAAGATGTTTTTTTTGTAACATGAGATGGATCACGCAAATGGGTCATTGTCAGTCACAAAAATCATCTTTCCGGTGGTCAATAGTTAAGGGCTTCCGTTTATATATAATATGTTTTTATCACATATAATTATAGAAGGGGCAACGCTGTTTATGCGGATTCAGAGTTCAACCAAAAATTAGGCTTTATAGCCCTTAACTTTAGCAATGTCCACCGAAGACACGCGAACCTAAATCTGACAATGACCCAAATGGATAGAAATGGATCTTATTTTCCCGGCCTCTGCAGTAATGTAGTCCTATTAGTTCTCTCTACTCACCCCGCTGACGATGAGTTCGCCGGATATGTTCTGCACGTCAGCCTTCACCTTGCTCGTGATCTGTATCTGGTGGCAGTACAGCGCGATGCGCTGCAGGTACGCCAACAGATCCTGCTTCGTCGAAGACTCTGGGCACTGGAATTAGAAACAGTGTTAGAGGTAGAGCACAGCGGAGCCCGACTGGGGAAATACCCCTTACAGAAGACAGCACCCATAATAACACCATTACTTCATCATCATCATATCAGCCGCAAGACGTCCACTGCTGGACATATGCCTCCCCCAAAGAGTGCCACAATGGCCGGTCCTGCGGCACACGCATCCAGCGGACTCCCGCGATCCTTACCAGGTCATCAGTCCACCTACGCCAGCCTACCCTCGTATAAAAAAACCGTCAACAATATCTTCTGCACGTAGAAAGGTAATTGGTTATTGTGATCGCAATAACCAATTACCTAAAAGTGTTTGTGGTTTGTTTTTGTTTCGTTTAGTTTTGATTAGTTCACATGTTATCTCATTAGCGCCCTTACTTTGCCTTAATTTTCTTTCCTTCTGAGCACACATGTTTATCTGAACCTTTATGCTAATATTGTTTTTCTGTAATTGTCTGGAACTTGTTTTCTGAGCCAAATAAATAAATATTTGGAGTTGTGGTCCTGATGGTGAGGTCGCAATTTGCCTAATGTTTTGGCGACAAGGATGCAGTGGCCATTGATGATGATGATCATGGCACCCCAACTGACTGCCCAACCTACCTGTTCAGCGATTTCTCGCGTGAGCTTGTCGAGTTTGGTTCCAGCTTCGGATATCTTCTTGGCTGCGTTGATGACGTCCATGGTGGTTTTGAGAGGGCCGCGGCCTCTGTGGACAAACGATAGTCTGTTTAGCCAGTTTCTAAATTTTTTAGTGGTGAGGATCGCACTGATAGTAGATCCACGTAAAGATTTCAACTGATGAAACTATAAGTGACTTCTTCACACAAAGATGTGACGGCAGCTTGAACAAACGTTGGTCAGTTTAGACAGTTTCTAATAGATTGTGTGGTGGTGAGGATCGCATGATCGTAGAAAAGATTTTAATTTACTGCAAAATAATGGAAATTGGACTTCACAACTCCATAATAATAGGAACGCGCCCACTCGCTTTCGTGAAATGCAACAACTGTAGCATAACGACCGACTGCGCCAACCCTTCGACACCTCGCTCTCTTGTCCTGTAGACACTCTAGACATATTGTATTGTGGCGTTTAGCGGATAATTGCGACCTACAGAATCTCACATGATGAGCCATAATGGCCCATTGTGTAATGCAGGCTTAATAGTGACACTCCAACATTTGAGAAACTTCCAATCCTACTGACTGCGCCAATCCTGCTGCTGTCCTGCAGAGATGCTGTGGAGTTTGAGTGCCTTTCTGTCTCACCTGGTGAAGTCTGTCATCTCTTCCTCGTTGTCGAAGGTCATCTTCTCGCGGCGGAACAGCTCCACCTGCTGGAGGATCTTGCGTTTGATGACTTGTGTCTCACCTGGTGAAGTCTGTCATCTCCTCCTCGTTGTCGAAGGTCATCTTCTCGCGGCGGAACAGCTCCACCTGCTGGAGGATCTTGCGTTTGATGACTTGTGTCTCACCTGGTGAAGTCTGTCATCTCCTCCTCGTTGTCGAATGTCATCTTCTCGCGGCGGAACAGCTCCACCTGCTGGAGGATCTTGCGTTTGATGACTTGTGTCTCACCTGGTGAAGTCTGTCATCTCCTCCTCGTTGTCGAAGGTCATCTTCTCGCGGCGGAACAGCTCCACCTGCTGGAGGATCTTGCGTTTGATGACTTGTGTCTCACCTGGTGAAGTCTGTCATCTCCTCCTCGTTGTCGAAGGTCATCTTCTCGCGGCGGAACAGCTCCACCTGCTGGAGGATCTTGCGTTTGATGACTTGTGTCTCACCTGGTGAAGTCTGTCATCTCCTCCTCGTTGTCGAAGGTCATCTTCTCGCGGCGGAACAGCTCCACCTGCTGGAGGATCTTGCGTTTGATGACTTGTGTCTCACCTGGTGAAGTCTGTCATCTCCTCCTCGTTGTCGAAGGTCATCTTCTCGCGGCGGAACAGCTCCACCTGCTGGAGGATCTTGCGTTTGATGACTTGTGTCTCACTTGGTGAAGTCTGTCATCTCCTCCTCGTTGTCGAAGGTCATCTTCTCGCGGCGGAACAGCTCCACCTGCTGGAGGATCTTGCGTTTGATGACTTGTGTCTCACCTGGTGAAGTCTGTCATCTCCTCCTCGTTGTCGAAGGTCATCTTCTCGCGGCGGAACAGCTCCACCTGCTGGAGGATCTTGCGTTTGATGACTTGTGTCTCACCTGGTGAAGTCTGTCATCTCCTCCTCGTTGTCGAAGGTCATCTTCTCGCGGCGGAACAGCTCCACCTGTGGGAGAATCTTGCGTTTGATGACTTGTGTCTCACCTGGTGAAGTCTGTCATCTCCTCCTCGTTGTCGAAGGTCATCTTCTCGCGGCGGAACAGCTCCACCTGCTGGAGGATCTTGCGTTTGATGGCTTGTGTCTCACCTGGTGAAGTCTGTCATCTCCAGCATAATCATGCACATGTGCTTGGCGAGCGTGATGATGTCGTTCCCGGCGTCGTCCCACTTGCCGACCTCGTTGTCGAAGGTCATCTTCTCGCGGCGGAACAGCTCCACCTGCTGGAGGATCTTGCGTTTGATGACTTGTGTCTCACCTGGTGAAGTCTGTCATCTCCAGCATAATCATGCACATGTGTTTGGCGAGCGTGATGATATCGTTCCCGGCGTCGTCCCACTTGCCGACCTCGTTGTCGAAGGTCATCTTCTCGCGGCGGAACAGCTCCACCTGCTGGAGGATCTTGCGTTTGATGACTTGTGTCTCACCTGGTGAAGTCTGTCATCTCCAGCATAATCATGCACATGTGTTTGGCGAGCGTGATGATATCGTTCCCGGCGTCGTCCCACTTGCCGACCTCGTTGTCGAAGGTCATCTTCTCGCGGCGGAACAGCTCCACCTGCTGGAGGATCTTGCGTTTGATGACTTGTGTCTCACCTGGTGAAGTCTGTCATCTCCTCCTCATTGTCGAAGGTCATCTTCTCGCGGCGGAACAGCTCCACCTGCTGGAGGATCTTGCGTTTGATGGCTTGTGTCTCACCTGGTGAAGTCTGTCATCTCCAGCATAATCATGCACATGTGCTTGGCGAGCGTGATGATGTCGTTCCCGGCGTCGTCCCACTTGCCGACCTCGTTGTCGAAGGTCATCTTCTCGCGGCGGAACAGCTCCACCTGCTGGAGGATCTTGCGTTTGATGACTTGTGTCTCACCTGGTGAAGTCTGTCATCTCCAGCATAATCATGCACATGTGTTTGGCGAGCGTGATGATATCGTTCCCGGCGTCGTCCCACTTGCCGACCTCGTTGTCGAAGGTCATCTTCTCGCGGCGGAACAGCTCCACCTGCTGGAGTATCTTGCGTTTGATGGCTTGTGTCTCACCTGGTGAAGTCTGTCATCTCCAGCATAATCATGCACATGTGCTTGGCGAGCGTGATGATGTCGTTCCCGGCGTCGTCCCACTTGCCGACCTCGTTGTCGAAGGTCATCTTCTCGCGGCGGAACAGCTCCACCTGCTGGAGGATCTTGCGTTTGATGACTTGTGTCTCACCTGGTGAAGTCTGTCATCTCCAGCATAATCATGCACATGTGTTTGGCGAGCGTGATGATATCGTTCCCGGCGTCGTCCCACTTGCCGACCTCGTTGTCGAAGGTCATCTTCTCGCGGCGGAACAGCTCCACCTGCTGGAGGATCTTGCGTTTGATGACTTGTGTCTCACCTGGTGAAGTCTGTCATCTCCAGCATAATCATGCACATGTGTTTGGCGAGCGTGATGATATCGTTCCCGGCGTCGTCCCACTTGCCGACCTCGTTGTCGAAGGTCATCTTCTCGCGGCGGAACAGCTCCACCTGCTGGAGGATCTTGCGTTTGATGACTTGTGTCTCACCTGGTGAAGTCTGTCATCTCCAGCATAATCATGCACATGTGTTTGGCGAGCGTGATGATATCGTTCCCGGCGTCGTCCCACTTGCCGACCTCGTTGTCGAAGGTCATCTTCTCGCGGCGGAACAGCTCCACCTGCTGGAGGATCTTGCGTTTGTCCTCCTCTGTCATCTTGCGCATGGCTTCCTGGTGATTGAGGGTGTTGGTTAGAGGCATCAAAAACTGATTTATTATTCTTAATGGGTATTAGTCGACGACATATTTAATAGAAAAACATAGAAAACATATTTTCATGCTCATCACACAAACATTAGCCATTACCTGGTTCCGAACCCAGGACCTTCAGTTTCGTAGATGAATATACGAACTCACCCTAGCATTAGTGATGCCGCTGATGTCGGGATACTCGTCTACTCCATGTTCGCCAGTATGCGCGCTCGCTGTAAATACAACACGTTTTATCCAACTGTCTTGACAGTTTACACATCTTACACGGTGTCCTACGTGGGCGAAATCCTAATCGTGGGCGAAAAGCGAAGCGACGCGGCGCGAAAGGAACAAACAGTCGACAGCAATTGAAGTGTCCTACGTGACTAATGTAGGCGCGAAGTGCGGCCGGCGCGACGCGCGACGCGACACGATCAGTTGGTTTGATTTTTTCGCGCGAACCAGACGCGACGGCGCGGCGGCGGTGCAAGTCCTGCGGCGCACGTAGGGGCTTGCGCACAAATCACGCGAGGTTTTTTCGGCTACTTTTTTACCCCCCCTCCCCCTTGGTGATATTTGGTGAGGTTCTTGGCTACCCCCTCCCCTCCCACGTAACCTCACGTATATTTATTTCATGCGACCTAATTGTAAAATAAATAGTATTGCAGCGGAATGCTACTACAGCGGACTAATGCGGCGGATGTGTGGCAGCGGTAACAGTATCCTGAGGACGCTGGCTGCGAGGCTGGATGCTCCATTACCTAGGCACTGGAACACCCTACATTGTGCAGGACCCTATGCTAGGGGATGGAGCATCTAACTCCATTAGGATTATAGGATTAAATTAATTTGTAATACTAACCTTAGTCATAATTCGTGATTGTATACTAACAACTTATGGACATTACCTAGTCCGAAACAAATAAAGAATTGAATTGAATTGAAAATTGTATATAGTAATTCTTGTCTATTTTTATATTTTATGAAGACAAGTCAAAAGCCAGCAGGCGGGCCACAAAATTTCGTATAATAGACTCGCTATTTTGAAGTGCTAAGTAAAGATTTACGTTTAACGAAAGCGAGAAAAAGTATCTACTCGTGTGGAGAAAAATACACGTGAGGTCTCCTTATACCCAAATCCCCCCCCCATGTGATCAGTCGTGATTTTTTCTTGACCCCCTCCTCCCCTATCGAACCTCGCGTGATTTGTGCACAAGCCCTAGGACAAGGCCGTCGCGTAGCATCGCATTCGCGTGTTGTCGCATCGGATCGCGTCGCAATTCTGTTCGCTTTGATTCGCCTACGTTGGACACAGCCTTACACATCTTATAGTCGCCATCACATACATTGTAACATGGAAGGATAGATGCGGTCACCCAAGAAAGTGGTGGGTTAGGATTCAAAAGTGTTTCTACTTTATTCGCTCCACACAGTGTTGTTAGAAGACTAGTCTTGAAGACTTTCGAACCTTAAAGACTCGCACACCTTGAAGGCTTAAGCTTTGAAGACTTGAGCGTTGAAGGTTTGAGCTCAAACACGGTCCAGAACCTTAACGACTCAAGCTTTTTATGCGCTCTTACGCCTTGGCCACGACTTTGGTCTTAAGCGACCTGCGACCAGCGTTTTATCTGTTCATTGCGCGGTCGAGACGCCCAACGCACTGTGGTTAGTTGGGATCACGAGCAATGAACAGATAAAACGCTGGTCGCAGGTCGCTTAAGACCAAAGTCGTGGCCAGAGGGTTAAGAGTAAGTATTTAAGACTTAGCCTTCATAATGAACTCAAGCTTTCAAAACTAATTTATTGAACGCTCAAGTCTCCGACACCTCAATGGCCTGAGTCAAACGTTAAGAGCTCAAACACTGAGCGCTCAAGGCAGAAAATATTATTGACGTTTGGTTCGACTATGCTTGAGGTCTAAAGACTAGAGGTTTCTGTGCTCGTTAGCAGCAACGCGAGCCTTTTAATTTCAGGCTATACGGTCGAGGCATTAAGGTTCGAGGCTTCTAGACTCAGCAGTCGCGACTTTTTAAGCCTCGAAGCTTAAATTCACAACACTGGCTCCACATCCTTGGGCCTATGATGGTTGCGTTTCCCGCTTAAAAATGACAAGATAACGCCAGCTTTCTCATAGTGATGACAGTAAGTGATTGAGCACGCGTTAATGGCTGCCTTGTTCATTACGATGTACGCGATGACAACTGTACCGTAAACCTTGCTATGTAGTGTAGGAATCAAATGTCCTGTGTCACGTGTCAATCAGCGAAAGAAATGTATAGAGCGCTATCATATCGTGTATACTTTAATTAACTTATCTGAACTGGGCCATGAATGGTTCTTTGTTAGCCAGGTATAAATACAATGGTATTATCTGCTGTTGTTTGCGGACGCGTGCCATTTTTTGCAAAGAAAAAGTTTAGCGCCACATAAAATGTTCATTCAATAATAAACTACTCGTATCTTCTTTTACCATAGATTCCAAATTAGCTACGAGATAAAATACCACACATAGCGCCTTATGTATTGTCGTTCAGTCCATTTTGAATCTATTGAAAAAGACGATAGAGTTCATTATACAATGAACATCTTATGTGGCGCTAAACTTTTTCTTGCAAAAAATGGCACGCGTCCGCAAACAAAAGCATCCATTCATGAGCCCCGTTGAAATAAGTTAAAGTGTACCTCGCGAAATTGTCCGACATGTAGAGGCAAAGTCGTAAGTCTATCGCTGACGATGTGTCGCAGGGCTTTTGTCCTATAAAGGCTATAAAGCAGCAGTTCCCCCAGTGATGCATAGTATGTCAGTTACGTGCCATAAACACAACAGATTAGTTAAGTAGGTGGAACTGCGCCTTTACTTACGTGGGCGTTTTCGGAAAAAAGTGTACAATTCATAATTTCGGTCCCGACTGTCGCAAAAGAAAGGCTATACATGTATATATTTCATCATCATCATCATATCAGCCGAAAGACGTCCACTGCTGGACATAGGCCTCCCCCAGAGAGTGCAAAAATGACCGGCCCTGCGCCACCCGCATCCAGAGGACTCCCGCGACCTTTACCAGGCCATCAGTCCACCTTGTGGGGACTTGTATACATTTACAAACTCGTATTATCAAACGCTCACTGCGTGCGGGGCCATACAATGTGGGAACAGGACACCTCTATTGCGCTCTCTGTTGCACAAATTATGTCAGGTTAGGTGTAATAAAGTGCGGACGGAGTAGCACATCCGTGTCCCGCATCATAACGACACGTCCCACGTGATATCAAATTATGTCTAATTCTTTGATAGTTAGTTTTGGGAGGTTGTAGTTAGTTCCAAGCTGTAAGTAGTTGTAATCTTATGGATTATGGCTTGGAAAAGTGTTGCACACACACACTCAACTGTGAACGTGACGTAGCCTTAGTAGTCATTCGATTAAAATATTTTTTTAACTTTAAGTATAATACTCTATTGTTGATCTATAAAAGAAAATAAGTAGGTACACATTTTTCCGACAACGTTGACTTATTTTAATCTAGCTTACACATAAAACTAGCACATGACAATGAACACGCCCACATTTAGCAAGTATGTATTAATACAAACACACCAAACGATCCCATACATGCTTATACCATATTCTTACGGGTTTCAGTTGGTCTGATAATGTTGTCATGTGAAGAACGCCGTCTGACTGAAATACTTAGAAGAGCTGTGTCAAAGTGGTACCAATCGGCTGAATTAAAATGGTACCTATGAGAGGAAGCCTATTAGACGAGTGTATTAAAATGGTACCTATGAGAGGTTTTCAACAAAGGGACTTGTTGTTCGTTGTGAGAGTTCAGTTAAGAATAGTTCACGGCCGCATTAAGTGACTCACGGCAGTGCTACAAAGGCTGTGCCAAAGTGGTACGAAGGCTGTACGAACGTGGTACGAAGGCTGTACCAAAAGGGTAAGAAGGCTGTAACAGTAGTACGGAATCTGTACTAAAATGGTATGAAGGCCGTAACGTACCAAAGTGATAACAAGACTGTACCAGTGGTATAGAGGCTATCCCAAAACAGCATAAAGGTTGTACGAAAGCGGTACGAACGGTGTATCAAAGTGGTACAGAGGCTGTACCAAAGTCGTAAAGAAGGCTGTACCAGTGTTATAGTTTACGAGAAATGCGACTGGTCTTTTGACAGTTTTGACACATCGCGACACCCATATAACGTAAATTGCCACTGGGCATCGAAACAATAAAAAAAGTTTCAATAGCTTACAAGTTACGAAACAAAGTTCAATCTCCATGCACGCTCTTTTTAGCACTTATAAAATGGTTGTAATATTTTTTACGGCTTATTTGTGCAGAGATTAGCATTGAAAACTCGGTATGCGAACAATTACTTTTTTTACTGCGACTATTTTTTTTTTTTAATTTTAGTGTTGCACTGCTTCAATCGATTGGAGTCTGTCAATTTAGAAATAAATTCAAAAAACCTTTTATTAGCCACCATCAATCGTAATTGGATATTATGACAATCGATTTGCTCTAGCCACATCACTCTTTACGTCATATTGAAACTGTCAAAAGACCAGTCGCATTTCTCGTAAACTATAAGAAGGCTGTTCGAAAGTAGTACGAAGGCTGTCCCAATCTTATCTTATCTTATCTTATCTAGGTGAGGGCCCTTTCGGATGCACTTCGACCCAGTGGGATCTTTTGTGCAATTGCCCTCTCCTTTATACCTGCTCCCAGGCTTGCTCCATCATTTCCACAAAGCGGATGATGCAGTTCGCCGGGAGCACCTTGAATTCCTTTGGTTGCGGGTAACCGTTACCAAAGTAGTTCATTCTTTGTCTGGCAAGGGCATGACATTCACACAATAAGTGTTCCATAGTCTCATCCTCCTCGCCACACATTCTACAGTCTAAACTATCCGATAGTCCCATCTTGGCCAAGAGATCCTTGACCCCGAAGTGACCTGTGAACACCCCAGATATAATTCTGAGTTGCTTCCTACTGGATTTCCAGAGTTTTCTGGTCCAGCCCGAGTCCACTCCTTCTATGAAGAGCTTAGAGTGCCTTAAGCCAGCCAAAGCTGACCCAAAGTAGTACGAATGTTGTACCAAAATTTCACGAAGGCTGTACCAAAATAGCATGAAGGTTGTACCAAAATAGCATGAAGGTTGTACCAAAGTGGTACGAACGGTGCATCAAAGTGGTACGAAGGCTGTACCAAAGTAGTACGAAGGCTGTGCCAAAATAGCACGAAGGTGGTACCAAAGTGTTAAGGCTGTTCGAAAATAGTACGAAGGCTGTACCAGTGGTACGAAGGCTGTCCCAAAGTAGTACGAAGGTTGTACCAAAATTTCACAAAGGCTGTCTCAAAGTGGCACTAAGACCAGGGGTACTCACATCGGCTCCTAGTCTCCATGGTCATGTCCTCAACGGGCTCGAACTCCGTGTCCGTGTCCAGGTCGTCGCTCGTCTAGAACATGCACGTTACATAGACACGGGCATGCGGTGAGGGATGGGGGTGAGGTTATTCGGAATCACACTTTACCAACTTGAGTACCTTCGTTGAGTATTAAGGCTCCTGTACACGATCCGCTATCATGGCCCTTCATACGGACTATACCAACTACTCGTATTTCTATTATTCTAGTTAACTAGTACGAAGAGGACTAATGATAGGACATCTGCCAAGACATACGGTAACAGATCGCAATCACTAAATTTAATTTCCCAACTGTATTGTTTGTCCGAATTTTCATTTCGGTAAAATACCAATTATCTCGAAAACCCAAAAGCATTTAAAAATTTTTGTATACTTATCGCGTAGTACCCATTATATTAGGTAAGGCATGTTTTATAATCATCCTGAAAATGTCATGGCTTCAGAGAAAAACAGCCTTTATGACAAATGAAAATTCTGACCAACTATACATTAATTCTGAACAACTATAAATTTAGTGATTCAGATAGGTAACCTCGCTAAGACACAGAATTTTCTTTCAGACTATTATGGAAATTAAGATTGAAGAAACGAGGCTGGGAAGGCCAAGTTTGGGTCATATCAGAAAGTAAAGGAAATGGCTGAGGATAGAAAAGGCTGGCGATTGCTTCACCGACAAGAGTGCTTCTCTTAGGTTAAAGAAGAAGATGGAACTAGTAGTTTTTTTCCCGTACTAGTGTAAGATTTAATAAATTTGGCACAAATTATAAATGAAATTATCTTAGTTATTATTCCGAATAGTATCAAGTAATAATTAAATTAAGAAATAAAAGAGTAAAGTGATTGATGCTTAAATTGAGGGTGGAGAAACACTGGCATGGCGGATGGGAGGACAGTCAATCGGTAGGAGCGGTGTTGACAACATGAATAAGTTAAAAGGATGGAGATTGGGAACTTGAGGTTATTTGGTGGAATAATATATTAGTATCACGATAGAAGGAGTTTTATTACACTATATTAAAATTCCAACTAGTTCCATTAATAGAACAGATAATAGAAAAAGGAAAAATCTCGTTTGCGAGTTTGTACTAAGGATATCGGCGTCTAGCGGCAAATTCATGAACTAATTTTGATATGTACATAGTTTCTTTAATATTCCGTCGGCGACGTGTGGCGTATGGCCGCGTACGGACAATAAAATGCTATTAGTAACGCCATCTATTAGGTTTTCTAGCTTCTACAACTCTCAACAACTAGTGGGAATAGAGCCATACAGGATGCAACTATGCGTTAGACGGAGAAAGTCACAGTTCCATCGCATTCTAACGCATAATTGCGTGCTTTTCCTGCGCCATGATGGCCTGTGTAGAAAAGCCTTTACATGTAATTATGTACAGCTATTAGTAAAATGTGAAATCCAAACTTTAATGATACCAATCAAATCCACGCCACATTAAAAACACATGAAAAACGGTAGTCAAGAATTCATGAATACTTAAATTTCGTTAAATGTTAATAGAATTGTGAAAATGGGATTTTAATAGTTAATTTCCTGAATTCTGACACCCCCTGTAAACACAGACATATACGACATTAATGATCCCCTGCAGTCTGCTCTGATGATGGGAACCCTTTTCAAAAACATGGTAAATGCGTGTAAAGTATATAATATTTACATCAATTGCATCATTTATGATGGGTCGTTTGCATATAAATATAGATTTCAGACTATTCTTTACTCGGGGCACGTTCTAGGGATTCGGTATCGATAAATACGATGTCGATACATAATACATGTATTTATTAGAAATACTATATTACTATAAAGAGGCTTTATCGTGTCTGATATCACGCCTCCTATGATAATAAAAGGATATGGATGAAATATAAAATGGATATTTTCATCTTTATTACAGACAAATATGGAGAATTATAGGCCTTATAGGATATGGGAGTCGACAACATCAGAGCAGCCTGCGCGCATGCGCGGCGCACGGCTCACATTTGCTCCTCGTCTCCAGCGTGTAGTGCTCGTCTAGTTCCACGTCCTCGGGGTCTAGGTCTTCCTCCTCCTACGGTGTCAATGGGATTAATAGAGACAGCAAGATATAACGTTTATCGATAAGCCTAAGCCTAGTTCTTTACTGGGCCTGGTGTTTTCCCTTGTACTTTTTTCCCCTTGTATTTATCCAGTATTTTCTTTACTATAAACCAAGTATTTTTCGTAGTATTTTCCTAGTATTATTTAAGTATTTACTCTATTATTTCGCAAGTATTTTGCCTAGTATTTCCCAAGTACTATTCCTAGTGTTTTCCCTATTATTTCGCAAGTATTTTCCCTGGTATTACGCCCGTATCCCCGCTCACCTGGTTCATGAGCGCGGTGCAGACGAGACGGGACGGGAGGCATCGATGAACTTGTTCTTTTCGAGCCAGGCGTCGCCCAGCGTGGACTTGTGTATCGTAATATACCCTAATACGTTTCCTAGCGTTCTTAGAGTCAGTTTCTTAGTATTTTCCATATCAAGAATTTTCCATAGTATTCCCAAGTTCATATCCTATTATTTTTCAAGATTTTTCCCTAGTATTCTCTATCTATTTTTCTAGTAATATCCCTAAGTACTTTTCCTAGTAGTCACCAAGTATTTTCCCTAGTATTTCCCAAGTACTTTTCGTAGTATTCTCCAAGTATTTCCCTAGTATTCTCCAAGTACTTTTCCTAGTAGTTCTCAAGATATTTTTCCTAGTATTCTCAAACATTTCCTAAGTCTCCATTTCGCAAGTATTTTCCCTGGCATTTCCCCAGTATACTCACCCGGTTCATGAGCACCGCGCGGCGGATCTCCCGCACGCCGTCGTAGACGAGGCGCGAGGCGTCGATGAACTCGTTTTCGTCCAGCCCGGCGCCGCCGCCCAGGGCTGACACCGCCGCGTCCACGCGGACCGCGAATTTGGACATCACTGTAACAAGGAAAAGTTCGAGTTAGACCAGGGGCGGTTCACTCTGTGATTTCGTCGCGCCCTCAGAGCATATAAGCCACCGGCGGCCGCGTCGCAGTTGTTAGCTCAATGGGCATAGGGTCATTTCGCCGGTTACGCGACCACCTTCGGTTAGCGACCACTTGAAGAACATGGTTTTTTCAATTGATGATAACATCAACTCTACAGAGCCTATTGAAACAGTCAGCCGTATGCCTTATTGTTTGTAGTTATGGAATAGGAATTTACAAAAAAAACTAGATAATATGCTTTCAGTTCACCAAGTCAGCTAAGTGGTCGCTAACCAGCACAAGAAATTAGGTGGTCGCCAACCGGCGAAATGACCCTACTCTGCCATACCTACTGTGCACGCGTGCTGATTGCAGAGAATATTACGTTTCTTCCCAAAATGCCTGATATGATGCGCGTGTATTGTCCCATAAGAGCGTAGGTATACAAGTGTGTGTGTTTTAGATGTGTGCGTGCTTTGTCTCGCCAATTACTTGTGCTTTGTGTGGGTTAATGTACTAGCGACAGGCGTACTCAATACAAATCGGCCGGCATGTCCGATCTCCTTATATTCATACATCTGTGGTCGCGCCGCTACCGCGTACATGCCGGCCGGCCCCGCCAGCTGGCGGTCCATTAGTAGTTGCCGCGCGCTGGTACGGGACGCACGCACGGGTCGCAGCGCGTTGCATGCGATAGAAAAAGGTGCCCACATTTAGGCACGTTTAGCGTACCTAAACAGGGAATTTGTTAAGAGCGTAGTCGGTCTGCGACAAAATTGAGAAATAGGTATTTGTACAAACTATTGCCGTCGCGTTGCGCCCAAGCGACCGCGTGCGATGCGCGATAGGGACAACCGCAGCTCAGACCGATTTTCACTACAAAATCTTGACAAGATCTATGCTTTGTATTCCCCTGTTTTCTCCGCCAAACCTGCGCCGATTCAATTATGTTTGGTGTTGAAATTTAGAGGAAAAGTAGATCTATGTTTCTATTATTTTGTTTTAACGTAAAAACTTTTCATATTTGTCTGGTAGTCATTTGAATATGACAGTAAAAATGGGGCATTTTTTAGGTTTTCGAAAATTCGTATCTGTTTTGGTAATTAATTTTTGGGAAAAAGTAAATGATAGGGGCATACATACAGTACACCTAGATTTTATAAAAAAAAACGAGTCCTTTAGAGGGATAAACCAGGAAGGAAATAGGGGAATACGTTTGTATGGAAAAATGCTGCTAGGATACCCTCTTAACAGAGAACCTTCTGTACGTAGTACTATTACTTATTCTGTAGTTAGGCCAAGATTCTTTGGGAAGATTACACTTTTAATATACTGTCCCAGTGCTGGGCAAACACCCCCTTCCTTCCGCCTCTTTAAAAATACACTTTCGTTTAATAAAGTTGTCATAATTAACATAATTAATTAGCAAGCTAATCAATAATAATCATAATTCTAACAATAAATAAATAAGATTTTCTTTTTTTTTTTAACTTAAGTACCTACATACAACGCTAACACACAATGTAAACAATTATGGTCAGTTATAAGTACCTATATGTGTGCAGCGCAATCAAACTGCTTACTACAGCACGCTATTTGGCGCAATTATTATAAAACGAATATGATTGTATCTTACCTGAATAAAAGATTTAACAAATAATTACAAACTTTTACTGTTAATGTTTTTCAAACGTTCACCACGATACAGGCTTAGCCTAGTGTGGGACCATGGGTTAACGTATGTTGTATTTTGTTTCTTTTAAATAAACGGATTTTTTTTTTATTATTATTATTAGCCCGATGACGACTCCGTGACATGGCGTAACTGCTCTCTTCTTTTTTTTATGTACCTATCTAACAGTGGTGTGGTTTTCATATGGGTCAAAGTAACCCTCCATTGGACCAAAGTAACCCACGATTGCAGAACGTCGTATGTATGTATTTGTGTGTATCGCCCCGCTTGACTACAAATGCTGCCTCGGTATCAACACACAATTACAAGTCATACATTGAGGCTCGGTCGACTTAAAAAAATATATATATTATATATAGAGATGCGCCGAATATGGGTTTTACCGAATACGAATATTCGGCCGAATTTTCGGTCCAGCTTTTGCCGAACCGAATATTCGGCCGAATAATTCGGTTTAAAGGAATGCCTTATGCCTTAACCAGCCGTTCCAAAACAGACTCATTTTTCAGTGGTAAAAATCTTGTTGATTTTTAAGTTATTATTTATTTATCGTATGGCGGTTACACACTGGTACATAGTTACGAGTATATGTATTCGTATCGATGTCGCTGATAGAGTTCCAGTGTGCGCTGCGAGGTTCAGAAGGAACAGTGCAGCTGCCGAGTTTGTTGTTTTTAAGTGAAACATTTATACTAAAGGTAGTTAAATAACAATAAGAATCCGTTTTAGAATAATAATTTCACAGGACAATGACTATGTTACATTCTTACAACTTGCAGACAAAAACCTGAAAAATTATTCGGTAAATATTCGGCATTTGAACCGAATAATTCGGCCGAATAACGAACATTGAAAAAAATGCCGAATACCGAATATTTACCGAATATTCGGCGCATCTTTAATTATATACATTGGCCACGACATGTTGTCGACTTATGAAATCAACAAAAATAATGTCTGTAGTAGGGCCGGGTATCTACAATAAATTACCCTCCGAATTGAAAGATATTGAAAATGATGCGACATTTCTTAATAAGCTAAAAAAATGGCTGACTGATAAAGCTTTTTATAATTTTAAGGAGTATATATAAAATATTGGTAATAATAATAATTTTAATCATTGTATAATGTTGACATTTTGTTATTCATACCTAAATATTGTTATGTTATATTAATTGAATAATCAAATTCATGTGACATATTATAATTCTAATTTTGACATTTTGTTACTAATGCCTAAATATTGTTATGTTATACTAGTTGAATAATCAAATTCATTTGACATATTATAATTCTATTTTTGACATGTAAATTTTTATATTTTATGAATAAATGAGTATGAGCATGAGTATGAGTATATATATTTATTATTTAAGCTATTTAGCAAAATGTCGTGTCGTATCAGCGAGTCAAGGAGATGGCGTACGACAGAGAGAAGTGGAAAATACTCCACCGACAAGTGGATAACTCTTAAATTTAAAGAAAGAAAAACAGCAAAATGGCTTTCTCATATCATGCATGTATACGGTCGAAAACTATGACTGGTTAAAATATACGCCCGTATGAAATTTAGAGGCTGTAGACACATAGCGACTGAAGAAGAGTCACATTCGAGTTGCTTTTTAGGGTTCCGTATTAAACCCTTATAGATTCGTCATGTCTGTCCGTCTGTCTGTCTGTCTGTCCGTCCGTATGTCACAGCCACTTTTTTCCGAAACTATAAGAGCTATACTGTTGAAACTTGGTAAGTAGATGTATTCTGTGAACCGCATTAAGATTTTCACACAAAAATTAAAAAAAAAAACATTAAGTTTTAGGGGTCCCCATACACAGAACTGAAACTAAAAAAAATTTTTTCATCAAACCCATACGTGTGGGGTATCTATGGATAGGTCTTCAAAAATGATATTAAGGTTTCTAATATCATTTTTTTCTAAACTGAATAGTTTGCGCGAGAGACACTTCCAAAGTGGTAAAATGTGTGTGTCCCCCCTCCTGTAACTTCTAAAATAAGAGAATGATAAAACTAAAAAAAATATATGATGTACATTACCATGTAAACTTCCACCGAAAATTGGTTGAACGAGATCTAGTAAGTAGTTTTTTTTTAATACGTCATAAATCGTAACCCGCAATTTATTTTACGGAACCCTTCATGTGCGAGTCCGACTCGCACTTGGCCGCTTCCGTACTCAAAGAGTAAAACGGAACCCTATTACCGCTGTCCGTCTGTCTGTCTGTCTGTCTGTCACCAGGCTGTATCTCACTGATACCGTGATAGTTATCTACGGTTGAAATTTTCACAGATGATGTATTTCTGTTGCCGCTATAACAACAAATACTAAAAACAGAATAAAATAAATATTTTTATTGATAATGGTACGGAACCCTTCGTGCGCGAGTCCGACTCGCACTTGGCCGCTTTATTTTTTTTCATTTTTCCATACGTATTTGGAGATACCTCCACTTTGTATGCATGGAACGGTTGAATTAATAACCCCCAACACATATTTGCCCATATAATCCCTCAAGGAACCCCAGGTATTTTAATACCATTCATAGTATTAATTTTCCCGAAAGGACGCGCCAGGAGTTCGCAGGTTAATTTCACAAATTTTAAAACACAATTTTTCGAAGGTTGATTTTTCTTGGAGGTTGATTTCTTCGCTTGGAGGACAAGGAATTCGCGTTGCTGAAGTTGTTTAAGCCCTTGACCAAATATTAATACATATTCTCAATGTTACCGTGCATTATAGCGGGCGGTAAGGTTAAGTTTGACGTATTGCGTGCCTTCGGACTATTATAGCACTAATAAGGCATAATCGATTCTAATAAATTGATGTTCTAGCACTACGTTATCTACTTATCAATATTTGTACGTAATACGTAAATTGATTTCATTTAACGTAAACATTACCGCGTATTTTTGACACATATATACTAGCTTCTGCTAACTACACCGTCCGCTTCGAACTCGTTTATATATATCGTAGCTCCATGCAAATGTTCATCCCCCATTTCACCCCCTTAGGGGATAAAAACTATCCTATACCTACCCTTCCGCGGTACCCAAACTATCTCTATACCACATTTCATCTAAATCGGTTCAGAGGTTTAAGCGTGAAGGGGTAAAAGACAGACAGGCACACTTTCGTATTTATAATATTTTTCTACTCGTTATCTGTCATTTATATAGGCTGTAGCTCAAATACAATGACACCACTAATAAGCCGTCGAAAAACTATGCTCTATAGCCCAAAAACGCACTGTTTATCGTACTTTTTTGGTTCATACATTTTTCATAAAAGCACTGTTTAACTTTTTAAAAATCGGGCGCTATAATGCAGTGGTGCCAACTTCATAAACAAATATTTCGAAATAAAAGTATTTATTTACGATTTCACATTTGTATATTATAAATTATTATAGTATAGATATGCCAAAAATACCTATAGGTATGTAATTTCCCTTCCGTTTTTACCTTAGCTAACCCAAATATCACTAAATAGTATAAAACAAAGTCTTAGAAGCCTGGGAGCAGGTATAAAGGAGAGGGCAAATGCACAAAAGATCCCACTGGGTCGAAGTGCATCCGAAAGGGCCCTCACCTAGATATGATAAGATAAGATAAGATCCTTAGATCTTTAAAACTACGCAAAGGATTTTGATGCGGTTTTGTTTTATAGATATAGTGATTGACATAATCAAGTTATCATGGCGGTATTATAACTAATCTAAAGCTTTAAATATACCTAGAAGCAAAAATTCTAATAAAACTTTTCAATTTTAGATATCCATCGACATTAGTCAAAAAATGCGATCTCCGAGTGCTATTTATCTCATGCGCGGAAATTTAAACGTGTCTCTTACACGGGGGTGTAGTTTGCGAGAATCGAGGAGCCGTAAGGAGTTTATATGTCCTTTAGTTTTATATATTGTATAAATAGGTTGGGTAATTTGACTAAATATTCATTAATAATCCACCTAAATTTAATACCGATACGGTAAAATATAATGAAAAGTAATCTTCATAAATTCCGTAAAAATCAGGCGAAAATGGTACACTTTCTTTACTTCATAATTGACTACGTATATATACGTTCTTTGGGATACGCGCATAATCTACTAATGTTTGTTAATGAATAAACCTTTCTATAGGCCAAATGAAATTCAATATTATCTCAAGGTCGCAAAATATTTAATTAAGGTGGTTCGATTGCCATACAAAACCTTATTTGACATTCGCAGGCCAACGGCGTGATATTTTAAGAAACTTATGTAACAAACTTATATAAATTGGCTTCCCATTTGCGCCAAATTCCCCCTTTCCTAGAATAAACTTGTATAAACTAGATTTATTTGAGAAATTGGTTTGGGGCGTGATATTTTGGGAAAACTATTTTTCTCAAATTAATCTAGTTTATACAAGTTTATTCTAGGAAAGGGGGAATTTAGCGCAAATACTCAAACATGCTTTCATTATAAAAATACTGATAGCATTTTTGCTTGCGGGTAAATTTTTTTTCCTAACTTCCGGTCCATAGAATTATTGATGTAAGTATATAGTAAAAGTTGTTTAAAATAACATATAAAAGCAGTATACAAATAATTAGCTCAGGCTTGAATTATTTCCAAAAAAACCGTAATTTTCTCAGGGTAATAGTACATTCACCGGCATTAATATACAACTCGTCGGAAATATCTGCGAACCTCGCTTCGCCAAATCCCAAGCTGTCAGATTATTCTGGTGGTCACCTTGCTGGCCTCTATAAGACCCCATCAAAATCTCACCCCCACCATGTCTCCTTCCCGGAGATCAATTCTATCAGGAGAAATCAGTCTTATTATGAGTTGTGTTCCGAGTTAGTATGAGCATAAGTATGCTCAAGCCAGGTTCGCACATATTTCCGACGAGTTGTATGACGGAACAAAGGCCGCAAAAATATCTGATGACAACTCTATTCCTAGAGCCGTTAGAGCGTATCAGATATTTTTGCGGCCTTTGATCCATCATACATTGATGCCGGTGACTGTACAAGCTTGGCTTGGTTTGGGAATAGGTAGATTTGTGTCCTCGAATATTTAACCTATTTATTTATTTAACCTTTAAGTAGTCATGAGCGTAGAAACTTAATTATTGTGTTTTTGCCGTTGAAAGGGTTAAGACCAGAGCATACACCGGCAATGTGTTGGTTGTTTGATATTATTGTTGTGCGAGGTCGTGTCAAGGCCTCTCAAATGCCACTGTCAACAGGTCAAGGCGGTCGTAAAGTTTACATCCTTTTATGATAGAAATGTTCGCCGCGGACTTAGTGCGTAGTAGGGACTTGTATTTTTTTTTCATTTAGTTAACGATCGCTTGGGCCTTGTTTATAGTTAGCACAGTTATTGTGTAAATTGTTTTAAGCTCACCTCAACGCTCACCCACAAACACTTATATCTTGACGCCGCGATTCGTAGTAAATAAGCGTAGATAGAGGTCTAGATTCGTTAGGCGTTACGGGTGCGGTGAGGTACATGAGCGCGTAAGTGCCAGGCTGTTATTCGCTACGCGTTAATGTGGCTCACCCCGCCGGTCACCCGTTACGAAACTAGACCTCTACCTACGCTTCATTACTACGCATCGCGGTATAATTATGGGTGAGCGTTGAGGTGAGTCATTTCATTTCATTTCATTTCAAGTCTGCGGTGCGGCGCGGCGCCGCAGAATCCCGCTTTTAGATCAGTCGACGCCAAAAATATGTTTACACTTTTGCACCTTATTCCATTGTAATAAGGCGAAAACTGTAAACATATTTTTGGCGTCGACTGTACCTACTGAGAAACGCGGATTTTGCGGCGGCAGCGCAGAATAATAGATCAGGTCAGGTAAATGTTTTTACAAGCTTTATATTTACTTGCACTGTTCGTATGTAAGTATGTAAATATGTAAGTTGTCCGTCAAAATTTGCAATCCATTTTTCAGTCACTTCCTGTTATCCAATTGAGCTGAAATTTTGCAAGCATATGTATATTGCATTGACAATGCAATATTATGATGACTTGGAGCTGATCTGATGCTGGAGCTGGAAGGTGGCCATAGGAACTCCGCAATAAAACGACACAACCCCATCGAGTTTGGGCTCGTTAGAATCGTCTCAATGAGTACTTGATGATGGTATGCAGAAAAGTACAGTCGGCAATAAAAGCTTGTACCAAAAATTAAATTTAAGACAGAAACTTATTATACCTGACCTGGGCAAAACATTATATAGTCTGTCATAAGTCATAACACCAGCACTGAGAAATAATTGTGGTATAGATGAAATGTAACAGATATTAGCAAACTAATATTAGATAATAAAACCTAATACATAATCTGTGAAAATTTCAACTCTCTAGCTATCACGGTTCTTGAGATACAGCCTGGTGACAGACAGACGGACAGACGGACGGACGGACGGACGGACGGACAGCGAAGTCTTAGTAATAGGGACCCGTTTTACTCTTTGAGTACGGAACCCTAAAAAAGAGTACCCTAAACCGGCAAGCATGTATGAAAAATTTCATGAAAGTGTTTTAAGCAAGAAAGACCAGGTGTAGTGTAGTTACGATTTACTCCATATATTTACTCACATAGTGTATATTAAATAATTTGCAGACAAATATACTCGAAAAATATTCCTTTTTTCGTTAATTTTAAGGCTGATCACTCACTGCAAAACAAACAATTAAACCGAACTGAATACGTAGGTAATTATTTCCAAACCTTGTAAATATAAAAACTGTACAAAAATAATTGGTAATAAACGCCAGTAATTGTTCTAAAATTAATAACATAGCGAAAGGATATGTCCGTCACAGAAATACAGTTGTAAAATGAAAATTACTCGTATTGTCAGAGATTAGGTATAATCACAGTCGGATTCATAAAAAAAACACTCTTCCATCATATCTTATCTTATCTAGGTGAGGGCCCTTTCGGATGCACTTCGACCCAGTGGGATATTTCGTGCATTAGCCCTCTCCTTTATGCCTGCTCCCAGGCTTGCTCCATCATTTCCACAAAACGGATGATGCAGTTCACCGGGAGCACCTTGAATTCCTTTGGTTGCGGATAGCCGTTACCAAAGTAGTTCATTCTTTGTCTGGCAAGGGCATGACATTTACACAATAAGTGTTCCATAGTCTCATCCTCCTCGCCACACATTCTACAGTCTAAACTATCCGCTAGTCCCATCTTGGCCAAGAGATCCTTGACCCCGAAGTGACCTGTGAACACCCCAGATATAATTCTGAGTTGCTCTACCATACACACGAAGTTAGGTTCTCAATTTAAAAGGACATGCTAGAACAGCATTAGATTTTGTATTTTACCGTGTTCTTTAAGACGCCGTAGTTTTTGAAACAATATAATGCGTCTGTTTATAATAATAATATGGTTTCAAAAAAAAGACACAATGCCTCTCAGCGTACAAATTATACTTTTCTTTTCTTTTCTGTTTTGCCTACTAACATTTAGTTTTAAAATTATTTTATGTACTAACAAACTTATGGATTCTTTGAGTCTGAAATAAATGATTTTTATTTATTTTATTATTATGCACCAAAGCTAAGCTAGCTAATATTAAAATTGGTTCTAAAAATCGCCAATATCATGTTTGAGGGAACTTAGTGATTACTTTTTTATTTATTTAAACGAACACAACAATAAAATTAAAAAACATGATATCCGCGCTTCCGAACACGCACTTCCATCTCGCTCACGCTTATGCTAAGCGAGAGGGAGAGAAGACCATGAACCTACGGCGCCTTAAGATAAGATGGAATGACATCTGAGGCTCTAGTATAAGTTTTATCGATACAATACGTTTTCGAACGCGTTTCAATTTGTATGGCAGCGCGAACAGCGCCTCTGGTGGTAACTGTTAGGAACTACGCGTTGCCATACAAATTGAAACTAAACGCAATCGCGTTCGAAAACGTATATGTATCGATAAAACTTATACTAGAGCTACTGCTGACGCCATATTTAACGTTGATCGGTCTGTAATCGTAATTTCGGTCTGTAAACGAGTAGGCCTCGAGGCTTTCTTATTATGTTTTAATACCACTAATTAGTTTACAAATCGCCGGCGCCATAATGCTCTGTTGCGTAACTGACATTATCAAACTATGATGATTGATATTTATAACCGATTTCAAATAGTTACCTACTAATGTACCTCTGTAGCCTAGTTGTTAGTGACCCTGCCTACGAAGTCCCGGGTTCGGATCCCGGTGAGGGCATTTATTTGTGTGATGAGCACAAATATTTGTTCCTAAGTCATGGATGTTTTCTATGTATTTAAGTGTTTATTTATCTATATAAATATGTATAGTACAAGCTTTGCTTAGTTTGGGACTAGTTCGATTTGTATAATATTGTCCCCAAATATTTATTTATTTAATGCATGATCATTGATCATGATCACCAAATGTATTTAACAACTCTGTATCTTACAGTCTACCTATGTTCTACAATAAACATTCTTTCTGATTCTAAATATAAGTTTAGAAGTTGGGAATTTGATAATGATTCGCTTTGCTATACTATTTGCAAAACCAATGTTTAACCCTTTTCCAGGCAGAGGCGTTATATCGACCACATACAGACTGTCAAACGTGTATCTTAATATCAATGAATAAGACTGACATTTGATTGTCATTTTTCAATTGCCGGCCTGGAAAAGGGTTAAGACTCATTTATGTAACCTACCAATTATTGTACAATAAAGACAATAATTATTATGAGCTAAGAAATAAAAAAAAATATCAAGAAAAATTATAATATATTGGTTATAGTAAAATTTGAATATTGAAGTTGATTTAGTAGATGATCGTATATTAATATCGCTAATTAGTGTTCATAAATCACAGTTGAAAAGTTATATGTTAAGTTGTGTAATGAACTGACATTTATCAAAATATTGCGAAGATTACTATCGAAATAGGCCCGGGGCTGTTTTACACTTAACGACTTATAATTAATGTTATTTAAATTGACGGAATTGGGAATGGATGAAATTTCAGAAGTGCCTGATTATCACATTATCAGACATATAAGTTTTTGTGGCAAAGACCTGAATTAACTAGGGACTTCCTTCCGATATTAAATTTATCGATAACTATTTCAAATACTTATTCCGAAGTGATATTTCATAGTAGATAATTATTAAGTTAAAAAAATAAAATAAAAATTTACTAAAATGCTGATCACACATCGATGTTATATAATGATGCAGGCTTTAATCGACCTATACGGAATTTATGCTTACATACAAGTTGCATATTCATAATTATACGTTATCTCATAGTCATAACTGTTACAAGAAAGTACAGTTTATCGATAAATGTAATATCGTTGGGAAGTCCCTAGGACTATTTTATTCGTGCCACAAAAACTTCTATGCCTGCTGATTATTTTTTTGATGATAGGAATACTTAACCTTCCGTAACACCAGAAAAAAATTGCAGACTTTTCAGCTGCGTCAATTATTTTTGAAAAATATGAACATTTTCCTCACTTACGTTTTGGGTTTAGGACGGCGAATAAGACACTTTCCTTGATCCGTCTCATATTACAAGAAAATGTCTTAAATATCCGTGGTAAACTGACACTGGCAATGATATTGACAGGTGCAGGAGCTGTATTTGTCATTGGCAGGGTCAGATATTTAATAGTTTTGTATTTTCTTCTTATTTCTCAGGAGGACCCATCGGTACCGGTGTCAGTACCATCGGTACTGCGTCCACTGCCATCAGTACTGACGGCTGCACCATCAGCGGCACCCACACCCACGAACACCAGTCCCACTCAGATGTCGATCCAGCAAGGCACTACGGGCCTGCGCGCTGCGGGCCCTCGTGTTACGAGCCTGCACGTGTTCAACCTCAGCGAGGACACCACGTCGGACGACATTATTCATCACGTGCAGACTCAAATGGGTATCTTGAAGCCTGTTTGCGAGCAGTTAGTCGTCACCCGAGGGAAATACGCGTCGTTCCGCCTTGATATACCAGCCGATAAGCAGAAGATCGTAAGGGATGCAAAAAATTGGCCGACCGGTGTATCAATTCGCTTGTTTAACGTGGTCCAGGCAAAAAACTTGCCTACAAAACGAAATGTAACAAAAAAACGATAAACACAACGTTTGTAGTTATTCACCAGAACGTGAGATCCATAAGTGGTAAAACATCACTTTTAAATGTATTAACATGTAACGAGAAACCGGATGTATTAGGTTTAAGCGAAACTTGGAGCCGAAAAAATGAAATAGTACGAGTGAGGTTAAGTGGGTATGCGCTGGCCGATTCATACTGTCGCACGAGCATCGCGCATGGCGGTACCGTGCTATACGTACGGGACGGTATACACTATCGACAGCGGAATGACCTACACACCTTCGCCGTACAATATCATTTTGAATTTGCGGCGATTGAAATTACCTGTTATAAATTGATAATTGTAGTATTATATAGAACCGGAAATGGTGACTTTGACATTTATATTGAGAATTTAGAATTATTATTAAATAAGCTAACAGACGAAAACAAAAGATTTCTCATTCTTGGCGACCATAATGTGGATTATTTATCGGATAACAATTTAAGACGACGTACTGACGACGTATTAGGAGCCTATGGATGTCGTAACACCGTTACTTTTCCAACACGCGAGACTGCTGATTGTGCATCATGCATTGACTGCGGGCTATCAAACTACGCGAATGATGAGATTACAATAACACCGTTGGATACTGCAATTAGTGACCATAACGCGCAACGGTACGAGTTAATTGTAGATCACGGGCACAATAACAAAACAAATGAAATAGTTGAACGTCGGTTATTTAGTGAGAATGCATTCCAATTATTTTATCTTGACATTGCTAATTATGACTTTAATTTTATTTATGATACTAATTTAGACATTGACTGCAAATTTAATAAATTATTTAATATACTGACATATTATACTGACATCCACTTTCCAATTAAGAAATATAAATGTAAAAACAATGTTAACGTGTCATGGATGAGTGACGAGTTGGCTGACTTAATTATAAAACATAGTGATCTCCACGAAATAAGACGTCAGTACCCCGACAATCCAATATTGACAGAGTGTATTGAGCATTACTCATACTTAATTAAATCGACAACTCTCCAAGCCCGCCAAGCTCACATTGAAAATAGGCTATGTTCTAGTAGTAACAAACCTAAGGAAATGTGGCGAATTGTCAATGAAGAAGTGGGAACTAAAGCGAAATCGCACCATATCAGCCTTCGAGATCCAACCACGAATTTGGAAATAAGGGATTGTGACCTACCAGGCAAATTTAACACTCACTTTCTAGGAATAGGGTCAAAATACGCAATACAGGGTGATAAACAAAAATCCACACAGTATCTCCACAGACACTTAGATACACCAGAGTCTACTCCTGCTTTTACCCTACCAGTTGTCACTATCGATCTCCTAAATAAGACTTTACGGCCTATGTTGAAAAAACGTGGCACCGTCGATGCTTTTGACATTTCGCTTAACATTATTCTTAGTGTATGGCCCGTTATTGGCGACATACTTGTCGTTCTCATCAATCTGATTTTTGAAACGGGCACATTTCCTGGTGTCTTAAAAAATACCAGAGTTTGTCCTGTTTTCAAAGGAAAGGGCGACAGGTGTGACGTCAATAACTATAGGCCAATTACGATTGTACCCACTATTTCTAAGCTGGTCGAATCTATCTTGTCGTCTCACCTAATGAGTCATCTGGAATCGAATAGCCTGCTTACGGATAATCAATTCGCGTATAGACAGGGAATGTCTACGACCACTGCAGCGTACAGGATATTCGATTGCATAATGACTGGGTTAGATGACAAGAATAAGATGGCTGGAGTGCTTTGCGATTTGTCAAAGGCATTTGACGTTATCAGCCACGAACTGCTGCTGAACAAACTTAAATCGTATGGCATTCGAAACAAAGCTCACCAATTGTTTACCTCGTTTTTGTCAAAGCGTAAACAAGTCGTAAAACTACGTGCAAACGGCAAATTGGTGCAATCAGATACAGGTTATATCAATTTAGGTATTCCTCAAGGGTCAGCTTTAGGAAATACCCTATTTTTATTATTTGTTAATGACCTGCCGTCGAATATCGTAGCCGGGTTATCAGTACTGTTTGCGGATGATACTACCGTGTTGGTCGGTGCAAACAGCTATGAACAACTAAGCGTCAAAATAAACGCGGCTTGCACGCAACTCCAAACATGGTTCGCGGCTAACGGGCTGTTACTGAATGTAGCCAAATCCAATATAATGTTTTTTTCTGGCCGTAAAGTACCAACGCCATTGTCAATGGCAAGCTGTTCAATGCCATTGTGTGAGGAAAGCAGGTTCCTTGGATTTATAATTGACTCCAATTTGAATTGGAAGCGCCATGTTGACAGTCTGTGTGACAGGTTGAGTAGTGCTGTCTTTGCGTTGAGAAAATTAAAGCCGCTAATCTCAGGTGATTCACTGAAACAAGTTTATTTTGCATATTTTCATTCACTGATGTCCTACGGTACCCTCCTTTGGGGTAACTCCACTAACAGAACTCTTTGCGCATTGGCGCAAAGAGTTCTTGTCATGCAAAAACGTGCAGTTCGGGTACTTGTAGGAGTCAAGCATCGGCACCCCTGTCGGAAGTTATTCTCAACGCAACGCATAATGACACACTACTCACAACATCTGTTTGAACTTCTCTTATTTGTAAGAAAAAACATCTCCCAGTTTGAACGTGTGAATGTACCAGGCAAACAGCTTCGTTCAACTGGGCGCCTAAGGACAGTTCCTCGTCGCATGGCGCTTTCAGAGAAAAATCCCCGGGTTATAGGGCCTACTTATTTCGAGCACCTACCCGCCGATATAAGAAACGAAACATTTAGGCGTAGATTGAGAAATCTTTTGTTGGATAACCCTCTGTACTCTGTTCATGAGTTCATGGACATGGTTTTTTAAGAGTTTATTTGATTTATTGACAGCTATAATTTGATATGATTTCTTGTGTAACATTTATATTCTATATTCAACTTTTAAATCGTACCTAATGCATAAATTGACATTGTTTATTTGTTTAATAGTATGTGTCTATTAGTTTTTAAATGACAATCCGTAATTGGAGCTACGATTTCCACTTTGTGTATTTACATTTTGAATATTTTTAAATTTTATTTCTTATTATTGACGATCGTGATAAGGATTCTTATAATTTTGACATTGTATGCAAACCTATATTGTAATTTTTATCTCGAAATAAATAAATCTAAATCTAAATCTAAATCTTTTACCTGCGAGTGTTTCAACACACGAGACGTAAATTAACTTTTCTCAAACATGCAAATCATGCAATGAAATATTATCTTTACGTTCCTTATAATATACTCGGAATTATCCTTTTTCGGGCGCAGGATCTCATATGGGATTTCATACAACTTTTCAGGCCTAGGCCTGCGAAGTAACTTTTTAATTTTCATTCCACTATTTGAGGCACAGCATCACGGCACTCAGCCATGAAAATTTGTTTGATTTGAGGATTTTTATTTATTTATTTCATTGCATGTTTGAGAAAAGCACTATTTTTGCCTCGGCGTGAAAACGGATTCCCGGCCTCGTATCTCTATCCGGTGTCCTCGGATCCAGTGTTTTCCCGGCCTCTGATGTAATGTACTATTTTGCAATACGAGACGGATCAAGGAAAGTGTCTTATTCGCCGTCCTTATTTTCTGAATACTGAATCGACAAAAAAAATGTGTATGATTCGATTTTATTGTAACCGAACTTCAGGAGAATCAGTTGACAAATACGACCCGTAGATGAGAACATCCGGACATACGAAATAATTTTGACCCAAGCTGAAACGGAGAATCAACCCCAATCGTGTCGTCCCCGCCTCGTGGCGTGTAAACGAGCGGCAACTAAAATGTTCTAATGAATGGCTGTCACCGCATTCACCAGCGCCTGAGGCAACAGTTGCGCACAATGGCCAAAAATAAAACCGCATTGTGTAAATATTGAATAGCAGATGTGGTCGAAACGTTATCTTATGTCACTACTAATATTATAAATGCGAAAGTTAGTGTGTCTATCTGTTATGTTTTCACGCTTATCAGGAAGAGGAGGTGATCATATATCATACGACTGAAAATTAAATTCCGTGTACCTACTCTTCCTTACCCTTTGTGGGTAGTATAGGCGTGAGTTTATGTTTTTTTACGGCCCACCTGATGATAAGTGGTTACCGTAGCCTATGGACGCTTGCAACACCTAGCTAGAATATATACACTCCTTTTATGAAGAACCCCATACTGTAGTCCCTTGGGAAAACCTCGGCAGGGAGCTCATTCCACAACAGGAGCGTCAGAGGGAGGAAATTTCTCTGAAACCGTACGGTACGGTACGCGACCATGTATGTCGTGTATCCGCAGAAAAATTGCAATATATGTAATTTAACTATATTGAAGATTAATAAGATTATATTAAATAAAATCTGTGACGCGAAGATGCCCATACAGGTTAAAGGAAACATATATAAAAGAGCAATTAGACCCGCTTTGATGTATGGATCCGAATGCTGGGCTATGCGGAAGTCAGACGAATTACAACTTCACGTTACGGAGATGAAGATGCTGAGATGGAGCGGAGGTGTAACCCTTAGAGATAAAATCAAGAACGAATACATAAGGGGAACATTTAAAGTTGCAAATATAACAGACAAGCTGCGAGAGAATCGTCTACGTTGGTACGGCCATGTCATGAGGTGCCCCTCATTGCATATGACAAGAACCGTAATGAATATACAGCAACCAAAAAGGCGTCCAGGTCGCCCGCCGACAACCTGGATGAGGACCATTTCTAAAGACCTGAAGACGTTGGATGTAAATCCAGAAATAACACAAAATCGCGCCGAATGGCGTAAACGGACTAGGAGGGCCGACCCCATAAGATATGGGATATAGGCTCGGGAGTATATTATATTATATTAAATAAATAAATAATAAATATATGCGGACAATCTTACACAAATCGACCTAGTCCCAAACTAAGCAAAGATTGTACTATAGGTACTACAGTCCTCCGCGGCTATGAAGTCAATCCTGACACATTGCGCAACTATAAAGTTTCTGAATAATGACAATGTCAACCATAGGAAAAAATTACATATTCAACCCTAGAGGCAAGTCTCAGGATTGACTTCATAGCCGCGGGGGACTATAGACGAAGATATACATACTTCATCAGGAAAAAATATTCGTGCTCATCACACAAATAAATGCCCTTACCGGGATTCGAACCCAGGACCTCTTGCTTCGTAGGCAGCGTCAGAGCGTCCGTCACTACCAACTAGGCTAAGGCGGTCGTCGATATAGCTTAGATTATAGCTTTGTACGTTTTTATGTTGGGGGTATAATCCCCTGAACCAATTATCCGATTTAAAATAATCTTTCTTGATGGACATATGCTTTATTTATCCTGCTAGTTTGTCTGCGTACTTTTGCAATATGCGTAAGAACAACCGCCCCGTAGAATGGATGGCCTTATCACGCGATAAGTGACAAAACAGAGCATCCGTCCCTCGCTGACACCGTTCGATAGAACGAGACGACGCTCTTATCCTGTCACTTATCGCGTGATGAGGCCAACCATGCTACGCGGCGCCAGTAGTGAACAACACTGTAATAAAGATACGAATAGTGAAAGAATACATAATGATTACTAGAACATGCGAACATAAGTGAAGCAGACCTGGATGATAGGAAACCGTCAATTATTAGTACAGTAATTAATACAACCTTCGCCGTTGAATTAACGCAGAAGTAACGTATTCGTTTCAGTTGATCTGATCCAGCACACTGTGGTAGTGTTAGTTATCGATTAAATAGTTTTTTTTTAATAAGAGTTTAATACATTACATAGTGAATGTGGGTGCACAAATCATTCCCAATAATCATTTATCCGAATGCATGTTTTTTCCAAAATTAATTTCATTTTCCAAGCTTTCTATTAACTGACAATGTATGTTCAGTTGAGTTCACAAACATCTTTACAAGCCAACCTCCCAAGAATATGTTTACTCGACCTTAGTGTCAGACGGATAAGGTCGAGTAAATATATTTTTGGGAGGTTGGCTTGTAAATATGTTTGTGAACTCAACTGTACATTATTATTATTATTCTGGTAGTGGCTTTCGGGCTGTCAAAGCCCTTATATCACTGCGACCATCGCTGATCTATTGTGATCGCCACTTACTACAATTCTTGGTCAAGTCCTGCAAACTCGAAGAATTGCAGGATTTTGTTGAACTCAAGAAATTTGATCTCCTCCGGGCACATGATGTGTTTGCCCAGGAAGGAGTTACGACTGCGCATGAGGCAAGGGCAATCGGTTAGGATGTGTGTAGGCGTCTCCTCTGCTTCAAAGCAGAATCTGCACTGCCTTGTGTCACACAGTCCTATCGTTTGCATGTGCTTATTTAGGCGGCAGTGCCCAGTAAGCACCCTGACCAGCATGCGTAGACGGTTCCTACTTAGCGCCAAGGCGTCAGAAGACGCCTTTTTGCTAAAGGCGCCTAAAAAGTGCCTTGGAATGTTTCAGTCCTGGGTTAACTGTACATACCTAACTAACTATGTAGCTATGTTTGTTCGGGCGGAATCTTGCAATTTTGGGTAAAGTTATAGTTTGGATGACATTTCAATATTATGGTACCATCGAGCTGATCTGATGATGGAGACAGAAGGTGGGCATGGGAATGAAAATGGGAACCGACGTAACCCCGTTGAGTTTGGGCTCGTTAGAATCGTTTCAGTGAGTAGTTGATGACGGCATTACAGAAAAGTACAGTCGGCAATAAAAGCTTGTACCAAAAATTAATTTTTTGACAGAAACTTATTTATTTGCGAAGTAGAGGGTTGGAATATTTTGATATTGCAGAATAATAATGCTTTTAGACAAATTACTTTTCGGTTTTTTTTGTGTGTTTTCGTCAAAATCTAAAGGATTAATTAGCGTCCGTCGTTTCACAACGCCACGTACGTTAGAACTGGTTTGAAAGAAAGAAAGAAAGAAAATACGTTTACTTAGCACTTTGTAGGATAAAAGACAAAAAAATACAGACATAATGATTAAATGCTAAAATGGCTGCCACTCAGCTTTGTGCCACGAAATGGTGATACCTATGTCGCAGCGCTGATTTTCAGTGGCGCCTTAATGTTAATTCTATGTAACTAAACAAAAAGTAAAATCTATTCATATTCATATATATAAAACGCATATTACAATTTTATATAAGTAATTTAAACTAAAACATGCAGTAAAATGAAACATATTAGAGAGTGTATAAGTGTGTGTGTGTGTATGTGTGTATGTGTACATGCGCTAGAAGCGTTGTGCGTAAAGATTTATAATTATAATAATAAAAAATAAAAATACCCCCGCTATATATAAAAATATCATGGCTGCCTATTGTTTTTGTTTTTTAATTAGATATTGCTTAAGGGAATGTTTAAACGATGCTATGCTATTAGAATTTCTTATTTCACGGTTCACGGTTTCAGCTCAATGTGTTGATCGGTTTTTTATTTTCATTTCAAGAATGAAAATAAAATAAATACTTTATGTTGGTTGTCGTAAATCGAAAGTATGAATGATTGTTACTCAATCATGCAAACACAGCTGAATAGATTTAGATGAATTTTGTCATAGAGTTAGTTTATAATCTAGATTAAAACATAAAGATTATTTTTATCCTCTCTAATCATCTCTTAAACGGATGAAATTGATAAGCACTTCACTCAAACGAAGTCGCGAGCAAATACTAGTGCATATCGTAATATTTCAAGCGAAGCACAGGTCACGTCCCTAGTTTATGATATAAAGTAAAAATCGGTGCGGTGTGGTAAAGTGAAAAATAAGAAATATGACAATGAAGAATATGATAATATTCCTGATGATGATGTTGGTGTTGGTGGTGGTGATAGAAGGAGCGTTGTATGACACGTTCACGGGGGAGAAACTCACGCCGGAGAGGGAAGCTGAAGTGAGGAGATTGAACCTTATACCGTAAGTATGTATTAGGTACTCGTAATAAGGGTTTTAAAGTCCTCCTAGTGGGAATGCCTTAGGAAATAGATTTTAAATATTTAAGTATAACTTCTTTTTCCTTTGTAAATATCTGAATATTTCTATTTCTGTTTTTTTCCCTAATAAAGAAAATAAAATAAAAACATTTGTGCACAGAAGAAAAAACTTGATTCGAGGTTCATGAACCTTGAAAAGCATTAGGAATATGTTAAATTATCTCGGATGAAGCGAAATCATCTTGAGGCAAGATATTTTCTCTTGCTTCGAGAATCATCTTGATTCAAGGTGATTTCTGTTTCATTGAGAATAATGGCGGGCTTCCCAATACATTTCTTGATTCAAGTATTTATTTTCCGTGTGATTGAAAGATGAGTGTAAATCTACTACTACTCGTACATGTATGAAACACATGTAGTTCTGTCGCGTTACACTACACGCTCAGATAAGTATGGATCCGGCTTGAAGACCGCATGCACGTTAATTTCATTACGATACGTAGGTACGTAATAGTTTTGTTTATTTAAATTTTTTTTATTTATATATATAATTATTTTACAATACACGGCCAGACAGCGGACAAAACCCAGCAGGGTTTAACTGCCACTGCACTGCATTCACTCAAACTTGTGAATCGGGTAGCTGTCAATTCATGTACACTTTTTACGTAAGAATTTGCAGCGGTGGAGGAGGTATTTCATTGACAACAAGATTCTAACGTACAGTCAACCAATTTGATTCCTAGGCCACCGTAGAACCCTGTCATTTTAAGTGCTACATAGCGACGCAATAATCCTAGTAAACCGTATTGACATAGCATTTACAACGGCAAGGTTCTATGATGGCCTAGGAATCAAATTGGTTGACCGTACGGTCGGCCAAGAAAGTGGTCTACCAGGTTTGACAATAGTTTCTGTGAGATATGATTGTCGCTAAGGTTACTATCATAATATTATTGCAAGTGAAAATCGACATTGTTGTTTCATGACGTTCAAATGAACCTCGACCGTAAGGTGGTAGACCACATTTTTGGCCGACAGTACCTACAATGTCTAATCCTTTACATCTTCCTTTGTGACTAGTGCAAATAGCACAGTATCTACTGCTGCCCAAGGGCTTTAAATGCCCACTGTGAATTGTGCGTTTTAAAGTCCAAGCGTCATTATCCTCCTAATGTTTTCGCGATTGTACCCTAAAGGACCCCGGGGTCTTTCGCATCTAATCCCAAGATTTTACGTAGACAGGTTTTAATGACCATGCATTCTTTTTAAATTCTAGTTGGTGCGCAATCGAAGTGGCAGACTGTCAGCCCCACGAACGCCGGCGCATGGACTACTCGTGCAACAACCTCCGCTACCCCCCGCGCGGGGCCACCCTCACCCCCTACTACCGTCTGTTACCACCGAGCTTCGGGAGGAACTACACCGCTCGGCCTGCGCAGAATGGAGAGGATCTGCCCAATGTTAGGGCCATCAGGTAGGTCATGCTTTAAGATGGTAGTCCTGTATCCTGTCTCACTCGCATTATGTTAATTAGATAGGGGGTCGATTTTTTGCGTTTCGTCTCGCATAGGTGATAGGTGAATCCGGCTTTACTTTATAATGCAGATGTCACTATTTTCGACATAATCATCTAACACTTGTTACTCCGTCTGTTTCCAAGGGTGGCGATTGTACCCGACGGGCGTCGCTCCAGCGAGCACCACACGCAACTGGTGACGCATATAGGCGTCTTCCTGACTGCTGATGTCACGTCGCTTCACGACACCGTTAACTACGTCGCCGTGACAAGGGATTGCTGCAAACCGGGCGGTGAGCTGGACCCGAGGTGTTTCCCGATTAGGTAAGGTTCTGTCATCTGGATTCTTTTGGCATTTCAACCGTCGTGTCTCCTTTTAAGCAGGATGAATGATTCTTGACGACCTATGATAGGAAGAGATCGCGTGACATTACGCGGCGAGCAACATCTGTGCCTGACAGTACAAGCTGTTAATCACGACAGCTCTGCAACGAGTGTAACGATTAAAAGAAGATATCGTTTAGCACGATGACTGACTTTTGATAACTGTCTCAACCCCTTATCTCTCACGAAGAGCGAACACAACTGGGACTGAATAGATAATTCTTTATTCTATAAGAAGTATACGAGTAAGGCTAAAACAATGACCACGATGTGCATTTGTGCAAGCGAAAACACAGGATTGAAAGCGTAAGACTCGAGTCTTCCGTAGAGGGCGCTTTTGGTCAATCAAAAGCTTCTCCAAAAGAAGCTACACCTTTTTGACTTCTTTACTCAATTCCAACCTATACATCCTCAATTCCATCTATGGATGCAAGCTCCTCTCAGCGCTCAGCAGGGATATCGCAAGCTTTAAGATGACGTTACGTCCTTGTGGCGCAGAAATACTCGTACTAGGAGATTTAAATACTTGATTTATTTTACTTCAGAGTGGCGGACGATGATGTGCACTTGCGCAGAAGCAACGTACGCTGCCTGAACCTGACTGCACCGATCACATATCAGATGTTAAGCTGTGCGCCGATGAGTCTACCGCCAGCCAGGGTACTATTAAAGCTAATAGTTGAAATTACACTATGTCTCTTTTTATATTGACCAGTGATTGCCCCCAGTCTCACATGATGTAGCTGCCTGGTTCAGTAATAGCCTATTCACTCTTGCTTTGAATGCACCTCGATCTTAATTATTGGGAATACAGGTGACAGGAGCTAATTCCACTCCATAGCAATTAGTTATAACGATAGATAGCCGATGTATTGGCTTCTTCTAGTGTTGCTATAAAATGTTTCAGATAAACACCTCCCCTCCTCACCTAGACCTCTCAATAGCCTACGGCAACAATGAGCAGGAAATGCGCAAGGGCAGAGAGGGAACAGGCGGCCGGCTGCAGACGGAACTGCTTAAAGGCAAGGAGTGGCCGCCAAGCGGGGCGCCCATATGCCTGCTGAACGAGCCGCAACGGGGCGAGACGAGGTGCCACGACGGGGGTAAGTGTGGAAGCAAGCAAGGAGGGCAGGCTGGAGACGGAACTGCTGAACAAGGAGTGGCCTCCAAGCGGGGCGTCCGTGTGCCTACTGAACGAGCCACAGCGGGGAAAGACGAGGTGCCACAACGGGGGTAAGTGTGGAGGCAAGCAAGGAGGGCATGCTGGAGACGGAACTGCTGAACAAGAAGGGGCCTCCAAGCGGGGCGTCCGTGTGCCTGCTGAACGAACCACAGCGGGGAAAGACGAGGTGCCACAACGGGGGTAAGTGTGGAGGCAAGCAAGGAGGGCAGGCTGGAGACGGAACTGCTGAACAATGAGTGGCTTCCGAGCGGGGCACCCATGTGCCTGCTGAACGAGCCGCAGCGGGGAAAGACGAGGTGCCACAACCAGTGATTGTAGTTTTATGGTCCAGTATAAGATAATTGGTAAGAACGCAGTGGACATGTACAACATATTACCGACTCTTAATATTATCTATGATTAATGACAACTACCAAACGTTTACCTCTTCATAATATTAATATAGAAAAGCAGACATTTTTACTAAAAACTTTCCATATATTCCAGCCAGTTTAGCCTTAAACGCACTCCTGGGCGTGAACCTCTTCGGGCTGTGGTTTACACGGAACCACAACCAGATCGCCAACGCGTTGGCGCGGATAAACCCGTGCTGGAGCGACGATCAACTGTTCGCAACGGCGCGGGACATCAACATCGCCCAATGGCAGCAGCTGGTGTTCTATGAGCTCATGCCGTCTGTGATGGGTGAGTTGAGTAGCCAAGGTGGTTTCTTTCATCCACGGTCTTCGCGCTCTGGATAATCGCCCCTTATCTGACGAGAAGGATTTAGCGATGAGTCATCAACTCATCACTTGTCAGAGTTGTCAGTCACTCAGTTTAATAACTTTATATGAGATTTATCAATATCCAAATATGGTAGTTTCGTACGATTAGTCCCTGGGGCAGAATTATTAGGTGCACTCCACGGAACCGTAAAGCCAAAACTTCCCCCACTTGACATTAGCAAAGTGTCTAAGCAGCAAAAAGCCACAATACAAAAAAAAAACTTATATGAGGGATCTCCTAGAACTCTTCTTTCCGTAGTATACGGAGAAACGAAAGAAATTCAGAGGCTTCTTCAAGCAAAACCTTCATCCTCCTCCGACTCATCAGCATGATTAGCAAACTCGGCCTCCAGTACCCTAGACAAGCCTTTCTTATGAGTGGAACTAAACTAAGACTGGTTCTGGATGGATCGGGATAAGACAAATAAACTGACCCCAACATGCTTATTTGAAGCACAGACGATCTACCGTCTTCATATCATCATCATCATATCAGCCGAAAGACGTCCACTGCTGGACATAGGCCTCCCCCAAAGAATGCCACACTGGCCGGTCCTGCGCCACCCGCATCCAGCGGACTCCCGCGACCTTTACCAGGTCATCAGTCCACCTTGTGGGGGGCCTACCCACGCCGCGCCTTCCGGTACGTGGTCGCCACTCGAGAACCTTTCCGCCCCAACCCGTCTTCATATATTCCTTTGTTACAGGTTACCAGTTTTTGCTGAAGCAAGGAGTGATCTTCAACACGTACGGGCATATCGAAGACTATGATGAGACCCTGGAGCCAAGACTGAGCCTCGAATTCGTGCTCACTTACCGTTGGTTTCACACTATGCAAGAAGGTCGGCTTAGGTACTTATCATCTTTCTCTTAGCCTCCGTTTTTAGTATGACTGGCTACCTGCGGTGCTACCACGAAAGTAGAAGCTCGCAATATCTCCCTCTCTGTCGAAACACGAAGAAAAACGAACGAAGGAGCGTTTCAAAGTAGCCACTCTGATCCTAGTTCTTGTTTTTGAGGAAGACACTGCCATCTAATCTGACCTTCCAATACAAAGATCAAATCACAAGAAAAATTCTAACGGGTATACTATAGGTAGTGACTAGTGTACATAGTAGACCGAGAATCTAACTCAGGGTGTCTCTGAATTCCCGGTTCCTTGCGTATACCACTCCGCCACCGTTGCACTAATTATGCTGCCAAATTTTGTCCTTGAGACTCCTGTGCGCCTCACCCGTCCCGTCGAAACTCAACCTCTGATTACGCTTAGTTACTAGACATCGCCGCGTCAAAATATATTAGTGTGTGAACGGTAAAGTGAGGTTACACAACAGCGGGGCTGTGTGTATCTTATGCATCGAGGATTATTGCCAAGCCATATGAAGCATTGGAAATCTCTACACCAGTTTAAAGTGCCTTCCAAAGCGTGGAAGTAGGGAATGCAAACCGGTTAACCGGTAAATTGACTAAATATGAGGCCGGTAAATTACCGGTAAATTAAAATCAAAACCGGTAATTTACCGGAACACAAATTATTAGTAAAATACAATTTTTTAACGATTGTTAACGCTTCATCGTCATGATTATACCTCAATAACCCTCCTTTTATCATGTAAAAATGTCATGGATTTCTGACGATTTAGTAGTCTTGGCTGAGACCATGGAGGACTTTACAACACGAACGCTCTTAGGTAAAATGTAATATTGTTACTATTACTACCCTTTTCTCTATCTAACTCTTTTCGATCTAGGTGTGGTTGGTTCCCTATATAGTTATACGTCTCTTGAAGCCCGTAGAAACATATATTTATTGAAATATTATTTTAGACTACTAAGTGGGCTTGTAGTTAGTTTCTGTAGAACTGGGGACAATTCCTACCTACCTGCTCATCCCCAAGGAACGTTTTTAGTTGTGTTTTTTGCCCTCCTACCAATGAGCAAGTTTTAAATATTAAAGATTCTGATTATTACGGCATTTACGGCACATGATAACTCTTTATACTATATCATTGCTTATTTTTACGATAAATAAACGTCAAATAACGCTACTTATTAACCAAATTGAATTTACCAGTAATTTACCGGTTAACCGGTTTTGCCTCACTCAAGTCGGTAATTTACCGGTAATGAAATTTGCCCGGTAATTGCATTCCCTACGTGGAAGCTCATCTTACGTAAAAAGTAAGGCCTTATTGATAATATTTTCAACCCCTAGACTCTACGACAACCGTGGCAAGATAGTGGACGAGAGGAACATAGTAGACTACACTCTAAGGACAGGGGCTCTCCCGTTAAATAACACTATAGAAGGAGCCACGCAGGGCTCCTTCAGACAGCCTGCAGCCTCCCCCGACGATCATAGCGTGGATCCAGATGTAAGTACAAATAAAAACGCACTTGGAGAACATATCTTACAGAATCCAATGGAACTTGCACAAGCTGGAATGAATAAGGTTTACTTCTTTGAAGACAGTAAAATAAAATACACCGATGTCGGAGAAAATAGAACAATTACCACCTAGAGCGGTAAAAAAAAATTCAGATCGCAGGTATTTCAGCGAGCCGAAGGCAAGGGGGATGAATATGCGGTCTGAGGCTTTCTTAATTTTATTTTATTTTATTTATCCTTCTTTGACATGTTTTTAACTATTAATTAATTTTGTTGACTTGAAATTTAAAATCTAAATGTTGAAAACTTATTTTGTGTAATATTTAACATTATATTAAGACAATATTTGGGCGATTATTCGAGCGTTTCAAACGTTTGACTTCGGTGCCCACATTTTTGAAGAAGTGGCGGCAGATTTCGATTTCGTTTCTGGTAAGCATATAAGTCTAACAAATATCTAAAAAAATGGCATCAACATCTATGCCCAATTCTTAAAAAATGTGGCCAATGAAGTCAACATACAACCCGTGTTGAGTACATTGTCTCCCTCTGGCCATGAAGCGGGAGTTTCCACACGCAGTTATTGCCAGTTTATGGCCAGGTGTGATGTGAACTAATATACAATAGGAACATACGCCAGCGATTAAAACTCTGCCGCCATTTTTAGGGTTCCGTAGCCAAATGGCAAAAAACGGAACCCTCATAGATTCGTCATGTCCGTCCGTCTGTCTGTCTGTCTGTCTGTCCGTCCGTATGTCACAGCCACTTTTTTCCGAAACTATAAGAGCCATACTGTTGAAACTTGGTAAGTAGATGTATTCTATGAACCGCATTAGGATTTTCACACAAAAATCGAAAAAAAACATTAAGTTTTAGGGGTCCCCATACTCAGAACTGAAACTCAAAAAAAAATTTTTCATCAAACCCATACGTGTGGGGTATCTATGGATAGGTCTTCAAAAATGATATTGAGGTTTCTAATATAATTTTTTTCTAAACTGAATAGTTTGCGCGAGAGACACTTCCAAAGTGGTAAAATGTGTGTCCCTCTCAGGTCAGTTACATTTCAAGCCCCAACTAACTGGACTTTATTTTAGGTAGGCGAGAGGATCCTGGGCAGGCTACAGTTTGCTTCTGACGTGGTCTCCTCGGACATAATGAAAGGGCGAGCGGGAGGGCTTCCGAGTTACAACGAGTACCGGCAATTCTGCGGGCTCCATCGAGCTGGGAGCTTCCAAGAGCTGAGGCATTGGATGAAGGAGGAGGTTAGATGAAAAAATGGGGTCGTTGCAGAGGGAATCTCTTTTCAAGAAAGTACGGCAGCATGATCATTTCAATGGCTCTGAATGTTAGAGCCTATGCATGCACAAGACGTTTTTTAAACTAGCTGACAACACGCGTTTTTGATAAGCGGGTGCGTAAGTCTGGTAAGACTGTATGCGTTTGTATCGATAAACGCAAATGAATCGCGCTTCAAACGCGTGTTTGTATCGATACCAACGCCAATGGAACTCGTTTCAAACAGGTGACGAAGCAGTGGAATGGGCGCTGAGGGACAGGTTTATGTTTGGAATTTTCATTTGTTTTAAAATCAAACGAAACAAAAGAAATGCAACTCGCTTCCATCAAAATTTTACTTTCATGCCATTGAACCGAGTGCGACCCATAATTTTCGAAAATCACATTTTCTTAGTGTCATTTGTTCAGTTCCCATATTTCCCCAGTGTCAAATTTTCTCAAAACTTCATTTCCATCATTTGTATTGTTTTCCAGTGTCTTAATTATCCAGGAGAATATTTGTCTGTTATTAAAACTTAATAGTTCGTTTTGTTATTATTAGGGACAAAAGTTTTATTTATTTGACGACCGCTTTAGCCTAGTTGGTAGTGACCCTGCCTACGAAGCAAGAGGTCCTGGGTTCGAATCCCGGTAAGGGCATTTATTTGTGTGATGAGCACGAATATTTGTTCCTGAGTCATGGATGTTTTCTATGTATTTAAGTATTTATTTCTCTATATAAGTATCTATATCGTCGTCTAGTACCCATAGTACAAGCTTTGCTTAGTTTGGGACTAGGTTGATTTGTGTAAGATTGTCCGCAAATATTTATTTTATTTATTTATATTTTGCCCATCAAAGCAACAATTCTTGCTCCTAATAAGAATTGCATAGATTTAGAACGGTGTAGTTGTGTACCTTGACATTCTTTTAGGGCAAAAAAGTCTAGGAAACGTGCAAAAAACGTTATGATCTCTTAAATGCCAGGATTGTTTATATTGTGCCGTATCAGAACGATGTAGACTGTGAAAAAAAATATCAAGACAGAATTTGTTTGTGACTTAGTAAGTCGGTAGGTACGATATGGGTTCCATTATTTTACTATTCGTTGCTCTAATTATAGTAATTACAGAAACGCTTGGTAGAAAAAGCAAACACCCCTTTAGACAGATTGTCAAAAAAAGATGAAAATACCGTTTTTGAGAAAACGAATTACAATGTCGTTAACAGTAGTTATTTTTACTTTTTGTTAAATGATAGTGGCAGGTTAAAGTTAGTCTAATAGGCCTGTATTAAAATGATTGATAAATATGGGGCATTCCACGAGCTGTCCGTTGCAAACGCGTGTATATCTCTGTCTATAGAGTTATCTTTGAAATTTTAATTGGAATATTATAATTCTGACCATAATTTGACTCTATAGTCGCAAAAAAAAAACCTCCAAAACTTACCAATTTTCTGACAATTCGTGTTCGTACGGGACAACGGTGGACTTTTCCGTGGAATGCTCCATAAGCGACGCTATTGAGAAGTTAAGTATTTATAGTTTCTATGACTTTCTTATGGATGTTTCTTGATTTATTTTATTACTCGAAAATTATGCACGATAGGACAGCGGGAGTTAGACCATAGGCTGTTATTGGAAAAGGTGAATGTAATACGAAGAAAAACGGCTGTGATTCAAATTGAGGCAAAATCACACACTGTGCACCCGGAAAAAGTCGCGGGCAGAAGTTAGTATTAAATATTCACCATATTTGTAATGTTCAATGAGGACGATTATATTATAAGTTATATTTAAATCAATTTACATAATAGCTTATATGATTTCGTTAGCGGATAATTGCAGCGTTTAATTTTACTGGTAGCCGCTTCCGTAAATATACGTGGCCTTTAACCTTTAGGTGTTGATAATAGTGAATTTATTGTAATAAGTACCTATGTCTTCGCAATATCCACGATGCAACGGTTTTAATAGTTTAAAGCCGAATCCATACTTATCTGAAGGGTCTCTGATGCCCTCTGACACAGAAGTCACGTCAGCACGGCTATCACAAGAAACCCGCGAGCCCTCTCGATTATTCTCGCACTATACTTTCTAAGTTTTCTAATAAGAGAAAGACGTATAGTGCGAGAAAAATCGAGAGAGCTCGCGCGCCGTCTTGCGATAGCCGTGCAGGGCTGTTATTCGCTACGCGTTAATGCGGCTCACCCCGCCGGTCACCGGTTACGAAACTAGACCTCTTACTACGCTTAATTACTACGCATCGCGGTGTCAAGGTATGGTAGGTAGGTGAGCGTTGAGGTGAGCTTAAAGGCCTCCACACACCGGTCGCGGGAGCGGGTCGGTCGACCGACCCGCGCACGACCCGCGCCCGCGATGGGTGTGTGGAGGCCTTAAAACAAGCTACAGAATAGAGGGGCTGAGCTACGTAGTACTATTACTTATTTTGTGGCAGAGCGCATAAAATGAGTGTGTCAAAATCGTTACGTCGTGTGACGACACGATACGTCAGATAAGTTAAATACAGCTTTTACATATAACATTCTTGATACAAGCTTTTATTGCCGACTTTAGTTTTTTGCAAAGCCGTCAAATACTGTGTAGCTTAAAAGTTGCTACAGCGAACTTCGTCTCCTTCATCAGATCAGCTCATCATCATCATCATATCAGCCGAAAGACGTCCACTACTGGACATAGACCTCCCCCAAAGAGTTCCAAAGTGACCGGTCCTGCGCCACCCGCATCCAGCGGACTCCCGCAGATCAGCTCGGTGCCATATTATTGCATAGCCTCCGAGTTTACATAATAATGCCAAATAATTTTGAAGAACAACTTACATACGAACAGCGCAAGTTAAATAAAAGCTTGTGTATAACATGCATAAATAGTTAAAAAAACTGACTACGGAGAATTAAATGAAAAAGAATTGTATTTTTTTTCATACAAAAGGTTAATTATATACACTACCGGGCAAAAGTTTAAGTTCACTCTTTGTTTTAGGTACAAATGAGTACTTTTGGACAATAATTTTTTGCAGTTCGGAAGCCGAAATTTGTTTCCAACTGATCCGTTATTGTTTCCAGAGATTTGTTTAATTAGTCAGACACAATTCACGTACATTTCTAAACAACGCATTCCCTAAAATCTTATAGGAATGACGGCAAAGGCTGGGCCATATATGGGCTTGCCACTTAAAACGTACAATGATCAGATACAATGTTGGTTTTTAGGGAATCAGTTGTTTAGAAATCTACGTAAATTGTGTCTGACTAATCAAACACATCTCCGTTAACAATAACGAATCAGTTGGAAACAATTACCGACATCTGAACTGCAAAACATTATCGCACAAAAGTACAAATTTGTACCAAAAACAAAGGGTGAACTTAAACTTTTAATATAAAAAAGAGGTAAGTAGATAGATTATAAGCGCTCCACAAATGGCAAACTAAAGTTATGTCTGTTGCACCAACTTGCCTCAGTTTCGCGTCGTCAATGAAAACGTAAACGTGTCTCAGCTGTCAGATGTGCCTGGCAATTTTTAAACAGGAAATTTCGTACAGACAACTTATCTAAGTACCTCTTTTTGACTTGATAACGTCTTATAAATCGATGAACACCGGCAGCACGCGCGAAAAAGTATGACTTATTGTCCCGTTCCGCCTGAGCCGAGCGTTCGGCTTTACGAGTATGACGTATCACGAAAAATTATCGTCTGTAAACCGACTTTATAGACAACAATTTTTTTTATATTAACGTCATTGCAAAAGGTAGCCGATGTCATGCGTACATAACTTCAAATCGATTGACACCTCATTTATCTAAATCGGTTCAATATCTTACGTAAATACAAACATAGACTGCTAAAGTTACCCTTCCTTTCACTGTGCCCAAAAAGGTCACATCGCCATGTCCCACAATGGCCGATGGCAAGTGCTGATGGGTCAATCAACTTTTTCTTATTGTTATATTGTCCCGGTAAGCCAAGAAACAAAAGTGACAGAGTTTCTTAGAAATAAGTTTCTGTCAAAAATTTCATTTTTGGTACAAGCTTTTATTGCCGACTGTACTTTTCTGCATACCATCATCAACGACTCATTGAGACGATTCTAACGAGCCCAAACGCGATGGGGTTGTGTCGTTTTATTGCGGAGTTCCTATGGCCACCTTCCAGCTCCAGCATCAGGTCAGCTCCATGTCGTCATAATATTGCATTGTCATGCGATATACATAGCTTGCAAAATTTCAGCTCAATTGGATAACGGGAAGTGACTGTAAAATGGATTGCAATTTTTGACGAACAACTTACATACTTACATTTTACATACTTACATATGTATGTACATACGAACAGTGCAAGTTAATATAAAGCTTGTAAAAATACTATATATTGGACTCATATCATGCTAAGGAGATGCCCCACCATGGAATGGGCTTACCAATATAACAAAAACACGTGTTTATTGGATTGGAATCCCATAAAACCATAGTTTTAAAGAGTGACCCAGGAAACGTAACCAACGAGCAAAAAAAAATAGTTGATTGACCCTGATATAGGTGTTGAATGACCAAAACTTGACTGTTTCAGCAAGCAATAGCCCTGGAGACTTCGTATCGCCACGTGGACGATATTGACCTCATGGCTGGATTGATTTCGGAGCAGGCCATGCATGGAGCGGTTATGGGGCCGACCCTCGCCTGCATCATGGTGCACCAGGTAATTATCATCAGGCTATTGTCTCGCTGCTGGGCGCAGATCTTCAGGGTGGGAGGGAATAGGCTGTAGTCACAGAATTCATAGCTTAAGGGCAATATCTCACCAGGCGCAACCAGTCGCCCACCACCATCAACAATGTAATATGAGACGGATCAAGCAAAGTGTCTTATTTGCCATCCTAAACCCAAAGAGGTAAGTGAGGAAACTGTTTGTATTTTTCAAAAATAATTGACGCAGCTGAAAAGTCTGCAATTTTTTTCTGGTGCTAAGGAAGGTTATTCCTATATTTTATCCCTACCAAAAAATAATCAGGCAGTTCTAAAATTTTCATCCATTCCCAATTCCTACAAATAATGAATGAATGAATATATGTTTATTGCGGAGTAAATGGTACATCCATATATGTTAGTAACAATTTTACTTAGGTCTATGTTATTTCTCATAGCTCACTTGTGAGCTATGACACTTCGTCCATTGGCGGAATATAGGACTGTCATGCGTTTCCGCAACTGCACTCAGGAGTCCGCTGGAGCACAGATAATGAAGATCTCTTAACCTTTTGGACGCTAAGACCACCTATACGTGTTGCGTGTTGTCGTGCCCGCGGCGCAAGGAACGCCTTTAAGAGTTATGGCGTACGGTGTCAAAGCCTTGATGCTTTCAACGAATGTTCATATACCTAACACACTCTTATAGAAACACGATGGGCGTGTAAGAGTGAGACGATTATTTTCCTGTATGTACCCAATTTTGTCACACAAGTTAGAATGTTAATACTTAGGCATTTGAATAAAACAAAACGGATCGCTTATGCTTATCTCTTGCCTGTCACTAAAATAACATATCATACGTTATGCACAAATTGGCAGGCTTGGTCAACAACCCTGGTATTTAGATCACATTATGTCTCTGAAATAACTCCTATATACAGCATTGTGTATTCTGTGCATTGGGCTTTCCATTCAGGCCGCGAATGATCTCTGTCAGCTTCAATAACTTGATGGGCCATTCTTTAGCTAATAACCGCGGTAATTGTTGCGTATTTAACGAGATAATTTACGCGTATTTACAACGTGCTGAAACCAGTGTTGCCAAATATTTATGTTAGGATCTGTTATGGCAACATTTAGAATGTGACACGCGGTTCAAACGGAGAATGGAGAAAGGAATAGCTGTATGCCACTGTGGCGTCATCGTGCATCGTCATATCACGCCTGTTTCTTGAAGGGGGTAGACACAGAGAACTTGACTTCTTCAAATTATGACGAACCTTTTTTTATAACGACCGTTTACCCTAGTGGCCAGTGTTGGGCAAAACGTAATTGAATTACTAATTAATAATTACAATTACAAAAAGTAATTGCAATTACAAATTATAATTAAAGGGAAAATTAAATTGTAATTATAAGTTTCAATTACAATTACAAAATGTAATTATTAATTGAATTATTAATTACATTTTGCAATTAATTACTTATGAAATTACTAATTACTTTTGTTTTATTAAGAGTGTATGAGTGTAATAACTTTGTTTTCGAAGAGCTTTGCAAGGTTTAGCTTGAAATGAAAAAAAAAAATTATACGTGTTGTATGCAACTAATTTTACATTTTTATATCTGTCCGGTCTAACCTAACAACAGTATTAGTTTTGTGGTTCAGTCAATTCAAATAAATATAGGTACACACATTTATTGTTTTGATTATTACATCATTGCAATCAGACCAAGTAACGTATGCTTCTCATTGTTTATAAAAAAAAGTTGACTTAAAGTAATTTAGTAATTTAATTTACGAATAAATGTAATTACAATTACAAATTATAAAGTAATTTCAATTACATGAAATTTTAATTACATTCAATTTAATTAACGTAATTGAATTAATAATTGTGTAATTTGTAATTAAATTACAAAAAGTAATTAATTACGCCCAACACTGCTAGTGGCGCTACCTACCTACGAAGCTGAAGGTCCTGAGTTCGAATCGAAAAAAAAAAAAACGCGGAACGCAACACATTAGGTAATGTCTCTTCTGCTTAACCTAACTTTAACTCCCGCGAGACGAGCACATTTTAACCTTTGCCCCAGATATCTCAAATAATTATCTATTGTTACAAGATGAGACGCTGGCGGACTTCAGACCGGTTTTGGTACGAGAATTCTGCTCATCCGGGCGCATTCACTGAAGGTAAATTAATATAAATTAGGTTGTATGTTAGTTAGCTAATTTCCTTATGCTTAAAAAAGAGGGGAAGACTGCAAGCTTTAATACTACGACGATACTATTAATAAATCCACGGTTAAACTCGCGTATTTAATGTCACTACGGCCGACATGTTTCGAACTCTTCTTGAGTAGAGCTTCAAGCGACCGCGAAAACCACTCACCCTGAAGAACTCCCGAAGAGTTCGAAACATGTCGCCCGTACACATTTAATACGTGTGTATATTTGTAGTATTTTAGACATGTGTCACGAAAGTTTAAATTGGATTACTTCGACGATAACTATAGGTAACAAAGCATACGGCAATCGTAGCCTATGGATGCTTGCGACACCAAAGAACGTTAAAAACGTTAAGGCGACGTGAGCTCAGAAAAAGGATTAAAAAAAATCGTAGTTCTTGTTTGGATTATAATACCGCTGCCCTAAATTTAATTAACAATCTTGAGGCCTTTCTCGAGAGAAATCAGCTATTCGAATCCTGAGTTTTTTACTTTCGCTCGATAGAAAAATATCACGAACATTGGTCTAAAATACACAAAAAAAAATCGTAACAAATTATGCACAACCGTTAAACATATTAAAATTGGTTCTTAAAATCGGCAATGTCATGTTTGAGGGAAACCAGCTATTACTTTTTTATTTATTGAAACGCAAAAAGAAATAAAATTAAGAAACATGATATCCGCGCTTCCAAACACGCACTTTCTACTCGCTCACGCTTATGCTCAGTGAGAGAGAGAGAGAAGACAACGAACCTACGTAGCCTTAAGGGGGCTCCAAGCGCTAATTGACTAGTTTTGATGTATTTTGAGTTGATATTCCTCCGTTATAACAATATATATATTTATGGTACAAACGTTAATCGGTTCTTCAATCCTTTATCTACTTTTGCAAGAAAGTATTTTAGAAAAAAAATTATACATATTTTTTTATGATTTATTCAAAAAAAGCCGCAACCTCAGTCTTAGAGGGGTTCGGGCAGAGTCTCCACTTGACGTAATACCGGTCCAAAATGTCGAGGTCTTGCTTGAGCACAGATTCACCCGCTTCAAACTTCTTTGTCTGGGTTGTCAGCGCAATGTCATCGGCGTATAGAAACTTGCGGCATTCTGTAGCGGGCATATCACTGGTGTATATATTGAACAGGAGGGGAGCCAAGACCGAGCCCTGTGGAAGTCCGTTTTTCAAGAGCCTGTATTTGCTAACTTTGTCATCCAGCAGAACAGTTATCTTACGTGGTCCCATCATGTTGCCCAGGAGACGGAGTATTTTTGCAGAGGGAATAATTTTGCCTGCTTTATAGATCAAGCCTTTTATCCACACAGTATCATACGCTGCCCTCAGATCCACGAAAGCAGCTAAAGTCTTCTGACCTCGTTGAAAACCGGCTTCTATGTAACTACTGAGTGCCAGGACTTGATCGCTGCAGCTTCTACCAGCGCGGAAGCCCGCTTGCTCAACAGGAATGCTCTTGTCCACGATATCCCTAATCCTGTTGTATAGTAGGCGCTCAAGCAGTTTAAATGTAACACTCAGCAAAGATATGGGCCTAAAATTAGCTGGATCACCTTTCAAACAGTCTTGCAAACAGAGAGGTGGATATAACTTTTTGCGGCCAAAAACTGCGCCACAATTCGAAGCCGAAATACCTGGGTGTCATGCTAGACCGGTCACTTACCTATAAGGTACACTTGGAAAACCTGGCCCAAAAAGTGAAAACACGTGTTAACCTCATAAACCGGCTAGCAGGAACATCATGGGGGGCTCGGGCTGACGTCTTGCGCTCTTCCTCCATCGCACTCGTATATTCGCCGGCGGAGTATTGTGCTCCAGCATGGTATAGAAGCGCGCATACGAGTAAGATCGACGTTCAACTGAACCGAGTTATGCGAACTATATCCGGAAGCTTGAAGCCAACTCCCACCAGATGGCTCCCCATGCTGTCGCATATTGCTCCGCCGGATATAAGAAGAACACATGCTGCTGCGCGGGAGTGGACTAAAGCAACAACGCAAACGCTGCCAATTAGAGAGACACTCCATCACCTGCCTCACCCACGTCTACCGTCCCGCAAACCCATATGGTCCGACTGCAAGCTACAGGGCTCGGAGCCCTTCAGTATCCATTTGGAGTGGAGGAAGCAGTGGCAGGAACAGGATGGAGCCCCTAACATAGACCCCACTAGAACTCCAACGGGCTTTAACGAACACCGCAAGACCTGGGTCACTCTGAACCGCATCCGGACGGGCGTTGGGTGCTGCAATCACAACCTACACAAGTGGGGCATATCAACAGCAGCTGACTGTGACTGTGGTGCGCCAACACAAACCGTCCTACACATTGTTGAGGAATGCCCCAGAAGACTATTCACGGGAGGTATGGATGACCTATTGGCGCTGACCCCTGCAGCAAGGGACTGGCTACTCAACTTAGATATTAAATTGTAATCTTTTAAACTTGTACTCATTGTTAGTATTAATTTCAACTTTATAAAAGCCATACGATATAATAATAATTTATTCAAACATGGTACAAAAAAGCTCTGTTTTCGATATTAGTATGTTGATGCACTTTTACATATTAAATTTACATGTAACTGTTCCTTATTGACGTCTATAACAACCCAAGAGAGATTTTTATTTTTAACTCATTTTCACAAAAGTTACGTCCAAAAAACTGGTGTTTTGGCCTAAAACTGCTAAAGTTTGGTGCCATATATCTCGAAAACGGTGAGTTTTGAAGTAAATATGGGACACTATTTCGGTAAACCTCGTTGTTGCTAATACGGCAAGCCACAAAAAACACTAAAAAAAGGACAGTAAATAACAGATCGAAGGTCATTGGGAGCTGTAAGCCCCTTAAGCGCATTGCCGGTCCATTGATTTGAGGAGTTGCTGTGTTGACAGCAGCTAGAAACAAAAGCGGCTCGCTTCACAATCAACACGCCACCCTTGGGAGCTCAGCATGGCCATCACAGGACGGCCCGCGAGTTGTGTCGCGGCGACATAGACTATCCGTCTCTTTCTAAGCGTTCTAATTAGAAAGAGACATATTGTCTAACTCGCCGCGACACAACTCGCGGGCCGTTCTGGTGATTTATTTAACTTATTTTAATTGTGTTCCAGAGCAACTGTACGAGATCCGAAAGTTTCTGCTGTCACGGTTGATCTGCGACCATGGAGAGGGGGTGGACAGGATACAGCCTTACGCGTTCCTGCTGCCAGAGCCAGGGTAACTTATTAATTATATTATTTAATTGGCTAGCAAGAGGATAAGAAATGAGTATATTGGAGGAAGCCGGAAAGTAGCACCTATCATCGACAAATTGAGATCCCATCGCATTGCGTGGTATGGGCATCTTATGCGGAGGGATGACAGTCATGTGACCAAAAGAGTGTTAGGTATGAACGTGGAGGGATGGAAAAGACGAGGTAGGCCAAATAAAAGTTGGATGGACTGTGTGAGAGAGGATATGAAGAGGAAGGAAGTAAGTGACGCGATGACGAGTGACAGGGAGGTATGGAAGAAAACAACCAAGTAAATGGGATAAGGGCAAGAAAATTATGAATTGGCTAGCAAGGAGGAAGCTCTCATTTAGCACTTCATCTGTCTGAACAGCCATACCATCTTCCACTCCCAGTTGCATCCCTTTAGATAATGATTTTCGAGATGAGATTCTGTAAAAAAAAAGCTACGATAGCCTAAGTGGTTCAGGCATGCGGCTGTCAAGCGGCGGGAGTGGGTTCGAATCCCGGCTCGTACCATTGAGTTTTTCGGAACTTATGAACGGAATATTTACCGTTAGCTTTTCGGTGAAGGAAAACACCGTGAGGAAACCGGTCTAATCCCAATAAATAAAAATAAAGAAACAAAATACGGTCTAGTTTTCCCTCTGGGTTGGAAGGTCAGATGGCAGTCACTTTCGTAAAAACTAGTGCCTATGCCAAATCTTGGGATTAGGTGTCAAAGCGGACCCCGGGCTCGTTTAGGGGGACACAACCGGGAATAACGCTAGGAGGATGATGAAAGAATTTACACGAGTATCCCAAATTTCAGGTCAATCGGATGAACTATTTATGTGCCTTTTTATGCATTAAATACTTTGACTTGACTTGACTTTTGCCAATTTACATACATATTTACTTCATGGATAGGACCTATGTGGCGCTATGCCTTTACCAATTGTACCATGTCCGAAATGAATTCTTATTTTGTTGAACTCAAGTCTCCCGTGCAGATTTGACCCGGATCTGTAGGTAGTAGGTTGCCGTAACTCACTCGTAAATACAAGAGTCAAAAGTTTTTGTTTTGACTCAAATTGACTCAAATTGTGTTTTGACTCAAAACACAATTCCGCGACACCAAATCGTGAGCCGCCACGATGCACGATTCACAAATATATGTCTGTATCACAGATGTATGAATATAAGGAGATCGGACATGACGGCCGATTTGTATAGAGTGAGCCTGTCGCAAGTACATTAACCCACACAACGCCCAAGTAATTGACAAGACAAAGCACGCACACATCTAAAACACACACACTTGTATACCTACACGCTTATTTGACAATAAACGCGCATCATATCAGGCATTTTGGGAAAAAACGTAATATTCTCTGCGATCAGCACGCGTGCACAGTATGGCAGTGTATGCCCATTGAGCATACAGCTGCGACACGGCCGCCGGCGGCTTGTCCTCTCTCTAGTATTCTATGCTCTGAGGTCTGTATCGTCGCGATATTTTCCTTCGCCGAAAAGCGTATTTTATTTCGTCATAAGGTCCAAGACACATTGTTACGAGCCAGAATTGGGAGCCTTGTCTACCTTTTGCAAGACGCTCGCCTAAAACAAAGATTAGGTTTTTAGGGTTCCGTAGCCATATGGCAGAAAACGGAACCCTTATACGTACGTCACAGCCACTTTTTACCGAAACTATAAGAACTATACTGTTGAAACTTGGTAAGTAGATGTATTCTGTAAACCGCATTAAGATTTTCACACAAAAATAGGAAAAAAAACCAATAAATTTTGGGGGTTCCCAATACTTAGAACAGAAACCCAAAAAAAAAAATTTCATCAAACCCATACGGTTGGGGTATCTAAGTATGGATAGGTCTTCAAAGATGATATTGAGGTTTCTAATTACTTTTTTCTAAACTGAATAAGTAGTTTGCGCGAGAGACACTTCCAAAGTGGTAAAATGTGCCCCCCCCCCCCCCCCCTTCCCCATGTAACTCTAAAATACTGCCTACGAAGCCGGAGGTCGCGGGTTCGAATCCCGGTAAGGGCATTTATATTTGTGTGATGAGCACGAATATTTGTTGCTGAGTCATGGATGTTTTCTATGTATTTAAGTATTTATTTATCTATATAAGTATGTATATCATCGTCTAGTACCCATAGTACAAGCTTTGCTTAGTTTGGGACTAGGTCGGCTTGTGTAAGATTGTGTCCCCCAATATTTATTTATTAATTATTTATTACTTGGTTTGAACGAGATCTAGTAGTTTTTTTTTAATACGTCATAAATCGTAAAGCCAATTTATTACGGAACCCTTCATGGGCGAGTCCGACTCCCCTAATATTTATTTACTCATTATTTTATTATTGTTTTTTCAGAAACAAAATAGGAAAATGCACCGAAATACCGGCAATGCGTATAGAACCATGGACGGACAAAGCCTGCTCGAAGGACGATGGGAGGAGGCTGCCTTTGACTGAGAAAAACCATGTCAGCCATATTAGCGAATATTTTACGCAGTTAATTAACACTTTAAATGCCAGGGATCCGCCTAGCGGGAGCCTACGCCGCAGGCGCTTTCTGCTGCTTAGCGGAAAGCCACGAGATCGGCTACAAGCGTAGCGACTCTTGGCTGTGAATGTGTTAAGTTGTTAAGGCGACGCGTGAGCGAGATGGAAGTGCGTGTTCGGAAGCGCGGATATTATGTTTTTTAATTTTAATTTTTGTGCGTTTTAATAAATAAAAAAGTAATAGCTAAGTTCCCTCAAACATGATTTTAATATGTTTAGCATAATTTTTTACGATTTTTTTAAGTGCATTTTAGACCTACGTTCGTGATTTTTTTCTATCGAGCGAATGTCAAAAACTCAGGATTCGAATAGCTGTTGTCCCTCGAGAAAGGCCTCAAGATTGCTAATTAATGGCAGCCGTATTATAATCCAAACAAGAGCAACGACTTTTTAAAAATCTGTTTTCTGAGCTCACGTCGCATTAAGTAGCATCTACCGTTCAGATTAATTTTGAATTTTTCTACTACCCAAAGGTCTGGAATAGATCGCTTTTAAGCGAGATCGGCTGCTGATTTATGTCTTTCTGTATTTTCTTTTGTACTTTATATTATATCTGATATATTTACGAGACGTATTAAACAAAGAGTGTTTGTATTGTTTTTTGACGTGATAACGTCTTATAAATCGATGAACACCGGCAGCACGCACAAAAAGGTATGAATCAGTGTCCCGTTCCGTCTGAGCCGAGCGTTCGGCTTTATGACGTTATCACGTATAATTATCGTCCGTAAACCGACTTTATAGACCACCAATTATTATTCTACAACTGTGACAAACAAACAGAAGGCAATATAAGTAATTAAGTATATTGCATTTTCGCATAAATAGTTATAGGTATGATTCAACTTCTTCAAGTTGACTTATGAAAAAACTAGACATTCTCGTTTCCGTGCTGCAAAAAGTAAGTTGATAGCAATGAAAAAGTTGTATTAACCGACTTCAAAAAAGAAGGTTCTTAATTCGTCTAGTTTTTTTTTGTGTGTTAGTTACGCGATAATTCGGTAATTTATAACCGATTTGAAAATGTATTACTTTATTTGAAAGCATATATGTACTTCCAGATTGGTCCCGTTGTCACCAAAATCCAGTTCTGATGATGGGATCCTGGAGAAATCGAGGGAACTCTTCAAATTTATAGGCAAACTTGAAGCAATTTGGCTAGGTACTAATTTAAAGTCGGTTAAAACTTTGTTTTTAATGTAAATTAGTTTAACCAATAAAATTCAACTTATAATAAACTTGATTTGTTTAATTAAACCTTGGTCTACCTGCCAAAACTATTTAGGACCTACATTTCCTGTTACCCAAAGATTCTCAGAAACATAATTATATAGCTTTATAGCGGAGGCCAAAACAAAGTACAACTACTTTTTAGGGTTCCGTACTCAAAGAGTAAAACGGGACCCTATTACTGAAACTTTGCTGTCCGTCCGTCTGTCTGTCACCAGGCTGTATCTCAAGAACCGTGATAGCTAGAGAGTTGAAATTTTCACAGATTATGTATTTCTGTTGCCGCTATAACAACAAATACTAAAAACAAAATAAAATATTTTTTAAGGGGGGCTCCCAAATAACAAACGTGATTTTTTTGCCGTTTTTATAGATAACGGTACGGAACCCTTCGTGCGCGAGTCCAACTCGAACTTGGCCGGTTTTTTTCATTTTGAAACGATTGGACATAGACAAAACGGGTTACTGGATGGAGAATAGTGGCCAAAGTAATCGAAAAATTAAGGCTAGGTTCCTAGGTTGCACCGAACCGTCTTTAATCGTACGCGGTGTTTGTTAAAATCTGAATGTACGGAAAGTTTGACAAGTTTCTATGGGATGACAGCTGCCGGCGCCATAATTAACGTTAATCGGGCTGTAATAGTATAAGTTGGTGCAACCCGCCCTTACCCCTTGGCCACGACTTTGGTCTTATGGGGACGTAGGTTCGTGGTCTTCTCTCCCTATCACTGAGCATACGCGTGAGCGAGATGGAAGTGCGTGTTTGGAAGCGCGGATATCATGTTTTTTAATTTTATTTTTTTGTGTGTTTATTATATAAAAAAAAATAGCTGATTTCCCTCAAACATGACTTTGCCGATTTTTAGAACTAATTTTAATATGTTTAGCTGTTGTGCATAATTTCTTACGATTTTTTTAAGTGTATTTTAGACCTATGTTCGTGATTTTTTTCTATTGAGCGAAAGTCAAAAACTCAGGATTCGAATAGCTGATTTCCCTCGAGAAAGGCCTCAAAATTGCTAATTAAATTTAGGGCAGCCGTATTGTAATTCAAACAAGAGCTACGATTTTTAAAAGAACCCGTTTTCGGAGCTCACGTCGCCTTAAGCGACCTGCGACCAGCGTTTTATCTGTTCATTGCGCGTGACCCCAACTAACCACAGTGCGTTGCGCGTCTCGACCGCGCAATGAACAGATAAAATGCTGGTCGCAGGTGGCTTAAGACCAAACTCGTGGCCAAGGCGTTACGGCCCGGCCACGACATTGCGCGAATTGCGGCGTGGCGAGCGTCTTATCTGTTCATTGCGCGGTCGAGACGCGCAATGAACAGATAAAACGCTGGTCGCAGGTGGCTTAAGACCAAACTCGTGGCCAAGGCGTTACGGCCCGGCCACGACATTGCGCGAATTGCGGCGTGGCGAGCGTCTTATCTGTTCATTGCGCGGTCGAGACGCGCAACGGAATGTAGTTAGTAAGGATCATCATCATCATCATTTTCAGCCTGTAATCACCCACTGCTGAGCATAAGCCTCTCTTCGCGTACGCCACTTATCCCGGTCCCGTGCTAGTCTCATCCAGAAATGAGCCGCGGTCTTTTTTATGTCATCAACCCATCGAGCTGGTGGACGACCAACGCTTCTTTTTCCTGCAACTGGCCACCAATCCGTTAACGTTTTGGTCCACCTACCGTCACGCTGCCTGGCAATATGTCCTGCCCAACTCCATTTGAGTTTGGTTATGACTTCGCCGACGTCACGCACCTTAGTGCGACGTCGGATCTCAATATTCCTCACTCGGTCTTGTAGCTTAATGCCGAGCATGGCGCGCTCCATGGCTCTCTGTGCTACCCGTACTTTATGCACAGTCTCCTTTTTGAGCGTCCATGTCTCAGCACCATACGTCATTGTGGGCAGGACACACTGATTATAGAGACGAGTCTTCAGGCATTGTGGAACGTCAACGGATTTGAGGATGTCATCTAACTTGTTGAATGCCGCCCAACCCAGCTGAATTCTCCTGGAGATCTCTTTGTTTTGATGTTCCTTGTCAAAGATTAGAGTATGACCAAGGTAAACGTACCGCTCAACCATCTCCAGCGACTCGTTCCCAAATGTTATTGCTGAATTCGAGTCACTGGAAATGCTCGCCATAACCTTAGTCTTGGACATATTCATCCTGAGACCTACCTGCAAGGAAGCATGGTAAAGGTCTTGGATCATATTTTGGAGCTCATCCAGGGTCTCGGCGAAAAAACAATGTCGTCGGCGAATCTCAGGTGCGACAAGAACACACCATTGATATTAATACCGGTCCTGTCCCATGCAAGTGTTTTTATGATGTCCTCTAGAACAGCCGTAAAAAACTTGGGTGAAATGGTATCCCCTTGTCGCACTCCCCTCTGGATTGAAATTGGGGCGCTCAGTTTATGAAGCCGAACTTGCATTGTTGCCGAGCTGTACAGCTCCCGAAGCACATCCACGTAGCGAGCATCGATTGAACAGCGATGATGGAGAGAGTCAAACACGGCCCAGTGCTCGACACTGTCGAAAGCCTTCTCGTAATCGACGAAGGCCATGCACAGGGGCAGGTTATACTCCTGACTTTTCTCCATGAGCTGCTTTACCGCGTGTATGTGGTCAATGGTCGAAAATCCGCTTCGGAAGCCGGCCTGCTCGGGAGGTTGGGACTCGTCTAGATTACGGGTGAGACGGTTGCATAATACTTTTGTAAAAAGTTTGTAAGTGTGGGAAAGAAGGCTTATGGGGCGATAGTTAGTAAGCTTCGAAATGTCTCCTTTTTTATGTAAGATGGTGACGATGGCAGTTTTCCAGGATTTTGGAGTGCGAGTATCCTGAAGTGCTAGGTTAAAAAGTTTTACGAGGAGGTTGATGATAGGGTCGCCACCAGCACGAAGTAAGTCCGATGTGATGCCATCTTCGCCAGGAGATTTATCGGCTTTCATACTGTATAGAGCTTTTCTTTTCATTTCATTTATTCCTTTATAAAACGTAGTTTTACAAGTCAATTTATAGATGTTAAATAACATTATACATAATACTATCACATTAAGGTGAAAAAGTATGTCTTATATTATATTACAGCAGGTTAGGTAGGTAAGTATGTCTTAGTTTAGGTACACTGCAGCGTGTAGTCAACGAATAATTATTATTAGTACATTTATTTGTCAAGTCACTACTACACATCCTTAAAATGTCCTTAAATATTACATAACCATTGATTGGGCAGCGAGCCAGTTGAAAAGTCGTTCGGTTTTCAGCCATTATTGAGAAATTCGTCAATGGAATAGCATGAATCGGATGCTAGTTTAATTTTAAGTCTGTTCACAAAACACCTCATACTCGGCGCGCTTTTGACTTCTTGGGGCAACTTGTTGTATATCTTGGGCCCTATCGAGTGGAGACATTTTTGGGCCTTCGCAAGACGTGTGGCGGGAGCGCGCAGATCGCCGCGCCGCCTGAAGTTAAAATTGTGTGAGTCACCACGCGTCGGGAACTGTTCAAGGTTACCTCTCACATTTCTAATTTCCATAGCTAATATTGGGGGTATGTTATCTCTATCTTTGTGTTGTGTGGGTGGTGCTCTACTGTCACTACATCTGGTAGATGGGTCTGGCTCTTCTGAAGAGAAGTAAGGATCACACGCAATGAATTAGAAAAACCACTGCCGCTGCCGCTGCCGCGCAATGTTAGTGGGCAGACCTACAGCTCGATGGACCGACGAAATGTGCTGAACGGCAAGTAAACAGTGGAAAGTGTGGAAGGCACAAGCCCAAAGAGAGTGCCGTAATAAGAAGCAGCCACTCCACAAAGGGAGGATAAGTTCCTTGTACTTGAACAAATATCACATCAGATTTAATCTGAAATGTATCTACATCCGAAATTCCAATACAACAAGCATAAAAAGTTAAAAAAACTGGATAATTAATTTAATTGTATTGTATGCTGGATGCAGGTGGCGTAGGAACGGCCGCTTTGGCACTCTTTGGGGGAGGCCTATGTCCAGCAGTGGACGTCTTTCGGCTGATACATATTTATTGTATTTTATTATATTATAATGTTATAACTAAATTGTATTGTTGTCCAAAACCTGATAGGTACCCTAAACCAGCAAGCAAGGTATAGACAAAGTTACATCACCCAGGAAAAACCAACAGTAATAAACAATTTTTAACAGAAATAACGCAAAAGGTCAAACATTTCTATTATTTATGATCAAGGAAGTCTAATTTAAACACAATGTTGACAAACAGATTCCAGTAAACATTGCTTTGTGTGATCTCACAACTTGTATCATATCTGTGACGTACCTACGGATGCCAGGAAGTTGGACCAAAACCGTGTCATTGTTTGACAAATAACTACATACAAATGCTCCATATTTTCCATACTAATACTAGTGGTGCTGAGCTGTAATGTAATAATACAGTCGGGGCTCGGCCTCATAAGTTGCTCAACACCTAAGTACCTTGTCGTTTTCACTCGTTTGAAAGAAATAAACATTTATTCGAGACAAACCAGCGTTTTGTCACGAAAGGGTTTACAACTTCATATGGCACGTGTAGGTACATGCAAACTTACATCTAAAATACCATTTCAACATTTGCATGGTTATCACAAGACGCCGCAGCGAGATCAGACTATCCCTCTCTATCTAATCAGACGCGTTCATAGCCTAGCGGCGCCTGCGAATCGGAGACGATAACGCACGTTAAGCAAAGATGGCAGCGGTCAGTCTTTGGATGGGTGTCCGCCTGTTTGAGTGGTTACTATAAATGAGCGCTTCCGTGCTTTGGAAGGCACGCTAAGCAGTCGTTAAGCCGAGTTTGAGGCATTCGGGCGGCTTAAGAACCTCTAACAGTCGAGTTGCCCACTCACTTGACAAAGGGGGGACAACTGTCAATTGCGTCCGCAAGAGCTACCTACCACAAACCTGCACGTGTCCCCTGGGTGGTACTAAAGAGTGACAAACTCAAAGACCAAAATAATGTATGCCATACGATTAAATTAATATCTAATTAGATCATTTAAAAAAAGACGGATAGTCTGTCTTGCCGCGACTTCATGTGATAACCGTGCTGTCCTTTTTTTTTCGTGGAAAAAATGCTTTTACGCATCGCACCTGGCTGGGGAACCAGGAAGGGTGTGACGGACTCCCGGGAACCGCCCGGACTACCGACTAAAACCCCACGGTGTTCTGCGCGCTGCCCTTTGGCGGAGCCACGGGAACGCTCGCGCACACTTCCGCGACTCCGCCAGCAGCTGTCTCCATATGGGACCCGTCACGGGGGGACCCGCCCCCAGAAAACCACCGTAAGTAGCGCACCCGAACACCTGGCACGCTCTCCAACTCGAGCGGCTTAATGCGGCTCACCCCGCCGGTCACCCGTTATGAAACTAGACCTCTACCTACGCTTAATTACTACGCATCGCGGTGTCTAACGTATAGTTGTGGGTGAGCGTTAAGGTGAGCTTAAAACAAGTTCCAGAATAGGGGGGCTGTAGTGTGGATGGCAGACGCCCCCGTGTCTATCACCTTTGCTGTGTGTGCCGCACGCCTTTGCTGTGTCCTACCTAAAGGCGGCGTGAGCTCAGAAAACAGATATTTAAAAAGTCATAGCTCTTGTTTGGATTATAATACGGCTGCCCTTAATTTAATTAGCAATCTTGAGGCCTTTCTCGAGTGACAACAGCTATTCGAATCCAAAGTTTTTGACTTTCGCTCGATACAAAAAAATCACGAACATAGGTCTAAAATACGCTTAAAAAAATCGTAACAAATTATGCACAACAGCTAAACATATTAAAATTGGTTCTAAACATAGGCATCGGGATCGGGAACTTAGCTATTACTTTTTATTTATTAAAACGCACAAACATTTAGAATTAAAAACAGCGGCCAAGTGCGAGTCGGACTCACACATGAAGGGTTCCGTTACATAAATTGCTTTTTACGATATATGACGTATTAAAAAAAACTACTTCATAGATCTCGTTCAAACCAATTTTCGTTGGTAGTTTGCATGGTAATGTACATCATATATTTTTTTCAGTTTTATCATTCTCTTATTTTAGAAGTTACAGGGGGGACACACACACATTTTACCACTTTGGAAGTGTCTCTCGCACAAACTATTCAGTTTAGAAAAAAATGATGTTAGAAACCTCCATATCATTTTTGAAGACCTATCCATAGATACCCCACACGTATGGGTTTGATGAAAAAATTTTTTTTGAGTTTCAGTTCTGAGTATGGGGACCCCTAAAACTTAATGTAATTTTTCGATTTTTGTGTGAAAATCTTAATGCGGTTCACAAAATACATCTACTTACCAAGTTTCAACAGTATAGCTCTTATAGTTTCGGAAAAAAGTGGCTGTGACATACGGACGGACGGACAGACAGACAGACGGACGGACATGACGAATCTATAAGGGTTCCGTTTTTTGCCATTTGGCTACGGAACCCTAAAAACATGATATCCGCGCTTTCGAACACGCACTTCCATGTCGCTCTCGCTTATGCTCAGTGAGAGGGAGAGAAGTCCACGAGCCAACGTCACCTTCACCCCTTCCTACCTACTTTTCCTACCTAACTAACACTAGTAATAAGATCTCATTGTTTACTAACCATTTATGGACTATAGTCTGAAATAAATGTTTTTAGGGCTCCGTATACCTCGAAAGGAAAAAAACGGAACCCGTCCGTCTGTCAAGACCCTTTTTCTCAGGAACGCGTAGAGGTATCAAGTTGAAATTTATATCAAATACTCAGGTCTACTGTGCCTTGAAGCTGTGAAAAAATCAAACTTCTAAGCCAACGCAATCAAAAGATACAGCCGTTTATGCCGCAAATTTTCGAAACTCGCAAGGGAATCAAAACCTACAGGGTACTTCCCGTGAACTCAGAACCTTGAAATTTGGTACGAAGCAACGTCTTATAGCACAGATAAAGGAAAAATTGCGAAAACCGTAAATTTTTAGTGACATCACTGTAAATTTATGTCCAGTATAAACTGACACGCACTAAGTATGTGAATAATCTCGAAAATTTAGATTGCGCTACGCAATTAGTAGACAAACTTGTAACAATGAAATTACTGCAATAAACAGTTTTTTTTTTTTTTTTACATACTTAGTGCGTGTCAGTTTATAGCAGGGACTGATTTCGGTTACGGTTATACCGGTATGAAACCGGTATTCCATTACGGTACCGTTATGTCGTAAAGGTTATGCGCGCCGCGCGAACATAACGGTACCGTAACCGTTTTGAAATAACGGTTAGCGGTACCAGTTTTAAACGATACCGTAACCTTTATTATACCGGTATTATAAAGGTTATCGAGAAAAGTAAGCGAGCTGGTACTCTACAGAGGAAGCATTGGCTACTAAACATTTAAAGACAAAAAGACAAAGCAACAGTGCCTTTGCCGGCAGTTTGGCAACAACTCCAGGCCAAAATCGATATATCGGTACCTTTAAAAAGCGGTTACGGTACCGGAAAAAATAAAGGTACCTTTATATTTCGGTAGCGAAATATAAACGTTCCGCTACCGAAACCGCTATTTGACAACCGATATGACGTCATACCGTTAAAATAGAATACCGGTATTTTTCGGTTATGCAGTCCCTGGTTTATAGTGGACTTATTTCTATTGTACGGGGTGGTCCGGAACCCTCGGCGCGCGAGTCTGACTCGCACTTGACCGGTTTTTTATAACCTGCCGGGGCTTTTGTCGCGGGGATTACCGACTTGAGTTATAGCGGTATGTAATTCTCTTTACCTCTTTAGCAACTCTTACATAACACGGTCTCATCTGTCTTGGAAAGGTCGCCTTCGGACATCTTTTATTTCTTATAGTGATTCATCACTGAGTCTTTTTAGGGTTCCGTACCTCAAATGGAAAAAAAAACCGGCCAAGTGCGATTCAGACTCGCGCACGAACCCATTCATTATCTATAAAAATATTTATTTTATTCTGTTTTTAGTATTTGTTGTTATAGCGGCAACAGAAATAAATCATCTTTGAAAATTTCAACTGGAACTATCACGGTATCAGTGAGATACAGCCTGGTGACAGACCGACAGACATACAGACAGACAGACATACAGACGGACAGCGGAGTCTTAGTAATAGGGTCTCGTTTTACTCTTTGAGTACGGAACCCTAAAAACGGAACCGTTATAGGAGCACTTTGTTGTCCGTCTGTCTGTCAAGACCCTTTATCGCTGGAACGCGTGGAGGTATCGAGTTGTGGCCCCCCTCATACTAAAAATTAACTCTGTTGTCTCTGTTCCCCTACAAACAGAATTCGATTGAATACGACGTGACCAGTTATTGAAGGGTGGCCAGTAATTGACACCTTATACTAAAATGAATTCTATTATCGGTGAATAGAGTTCATTTTTAGTATGAGCCAGTTATTGAACGGTGCGGTGGCCAGCTACAATTTATCGTCTTATTCTACAAGTACTGGGAGAAATCTGAAAACTACACTCAAGAGCAAAAGTTTCGGGTCACCCTAAATTAAATAACCGCAATAGGTTTTTTTTAATATTTTTCACTAGTCTTATTTACATAACATACTAGTCTTCGTAATACCCAAATGTATTAGCAATTTCCGGGATCCTATCATAAAGATATCAACATCCAAAAATGACGATTTTTGCGATATCTCGCTCCGTTAACGTTGTTTTTTTCATGGGTTTTTACGAGTCCGATTTAAACCTGGTAACGTGTTTCTTTTTTACTGTTATTCCTGCAGTTTAGATGTGAAATTAAAAAAAAGATCATGAAAGGATTAAAAAAACTGTAAGTACAACATTTGGACTATTTTAGGAAATATGACGGTATTTCATCGACCCGAAACTTTTGCTCTTGAGTGTATAACATTTGTAATTTTGTACGGAACCCTCTGAGGGTGAGTCCGACTCGCACTTCGGTTTTTTTTAAATACTACAACAGAGCCAAACAATTATACCTGATGGCATCAAGGCGCCGTAGTCTAGAAGTCTGTAGAATGAACTATATACAATATTGATGATTTGTCACTCGTATCATATTCATATAACAAGTGCCCCGTTCTGTTTGATGAAGCCTACCTTAGTTCAACCATTTGAATTTGTATCTATCCAAATATCATAAACCCTCCATGATGCGTTCAAGAACCGCACATTATGACCACCATAAAAATATACTGTTTTGTTAGAACAAATTTATTATCTGTGTAAATGTTATTATATAATAATAACATCGATTACGATAATATTATTTCATTCAAATTTCGAACGTCTCAAAAACAAAGAAACTTGATTTAACCTCTATTCTAATATCAGTCGAGATGACGTTTAGTTCGAAATGAATTGTCAATTTGCACACAAATTTGACAAATGTCGCACGTAAGTAAGATATCAAACGATATGACAGATGGATCCGACTCTAGTTTGTCTCTGAATTAAAAAAGAACTATGACAGCTGCCAGAAAACAACGCCGCGATGCCGGTCATAATTTGCGGCTCCTGAATGGATCATGGAGGCTTATGATATGTGGATAGAAAAAGTAGTGTATGTATAATAGGTAACTATACATAATTAGGCATTAAGATACTCGTGTGATGTTATTATGAAACTCGCCTTCGGCTCGTTTCATAAACCCGCACTCGTATTTAATGCCCTTCATTATGTACAGTCACATAAACTACTATAAAAACATCGGAAGATTTAAATCCCTATATTTAATTTCTATACAATAATAATAAGCCTTTTATACCGAGAACTACATAACAGAGAGTAAAATATATGTGTTATAAGTCTCTTTAAATCTCTTGGCATAGGCCTCCTCTAGTGGTTTCCGTGTGTCTGTCCTGTGCTACTCTGCGGCGCTATACCACGAACTTAGAATCTCGAACTTCGTATATCTCTGTCTCTGTCTCTCAAGTACCATAAACCATAAGTGCGATAGAGACGGAGACATACGAAGTTCGACGTTCGAAGTTCGTGGTAGCGCCGCTGGTCCACAGGGGACCAGCTGTCATTTTGATGTCCTCCATCCATCTCATCCGCTGTCGCCCACGACTCCTTTTACCATCTCTGGGGTACCATTCTGTCACTGCCTTGCTCCATTTTTCATGGGTATCACGCATTATATGACCTGTCCAGCTCCATTTTTGCTGGTCTATTCGGCTTAGGATGTCAGTAAGGTTGGTTTTCTATCTGAGGTCAGAGTTTCTAACTCTGTCTTGTCGCTTGCACCCAGTTATGCTTCGTTTCATTGCTCTTTGACATATGGCCAGCTTCTCTCTTATAAATTTGGTAAGGGACCTGGTAATTTCTATATACACTACTTATTTTAATTTCTAGCAACAGAATCTAGTTTCCAACCTAAATATGGCGTATCACATTGTGCGCAGTGTGTGTTGCCAGTGATGAAATATGGCACGGAAACGTGGTCGCTTACTATGGGCCTCATAAGAAGGCTCAAAGTCACTCAAAGGGCAATGGAGAGGGCTATGCTGGGAGTTTCTCTGCGCGATCGCATCAGAAATGAGGCTATCCGCAGCAGAACCAAGGTAACCGATATAGCCCTCCGAATTGCTAAACTAAAGTGGCAGTGGGCGGCACATTGCACGTAGAACCGATGGCCATTGGGGCGGAAAGGTTCTCGAGTGGCGACCACGTACCGGTAGGCCCCCCAACAAGGTGGACTGATGACCTGGTAAAGGTCGCGGGAGTCCACTGGATGCGGGTGGCGCAGGACCGGCCATTGTGGCACTCTTTGGGGGAGGCATATGTCCAGCAGTGGACGTCTTTCGGCTGATATGATGATGATGATGATGACATTGTGCATACAAAGTTTTAAAATAAGAGATAAACTACGTTCGTATGGAGAGTCGGGCTTCCTGGCGACCCTTAATGGTGGCTGGCACCAGTGGCACCTCATAGAAAACTGCCCAACTTCTCATACAAATACATTTTAACGGTAAGTAAAGATTTTTTTTTGTTACATGATATGTTACAAATATAGTACGTAGTAAGTTAGTCAGACTTCGGTAATGTTAGACAGATGACAATAAGCTTGGGTTACTCCAAACCGTCGTAAGCGGCGTTCGTTAAAATCTGAATGTATGGAAAGTTGGAATAACAGCTGGCGGCGGCGCCATATTTATTTATTTGGGTCAATCAACTTTTTCTTGTTGTTATTCTGTCCCGGTAAGCCAAGAGACAACAGTAACAGACTTTCTTAGAAAATATACTATAAACTGGACTCCTATCATGCTAAGGAGATGCGCCACCATGGAATGGGTTTACCAATATAACAAAAACACGTGTTTAGTGGATTTAAACCACATAAAATAATAGTTTTAAATGGTGACCCAGGAGACGTAACCATGGCAACGAGCAACAAGAAATAGTTGATTGACCCATTTACGTCATACCTGGCCATAAAGTAGGAATTACCGCACGCCATGCGTGCGGAAAACCCCACTTCCTGGCCAGATAGAGACGTAAAATTTTGTACTCACCACGGGCGGTAATAAAGAAAGCCTCAGAGCGCATGTTTATCGCCCTTGCCTTCGGCTCGGGCGTCAAATACCTGCGATCTGAGACATTCTTTGTTTAACCGCCCTAGGTAAGTAATGTACTATTATTAAATCTATATCACTATATGTCATTTATTCATAAAATATACAATGTTAAATCTATGTATATTGCCTAAAAGAAGAACTTATCGTAAAAAAGGCGGACTGTATGCCGAAAGCATTCTCTACCAGTCAACCTTTGCGCAAATCAGACAGATATTTAACGTAGATCGATCTGTAATCTCACTGATAAAATAATATGAACTGTTTATTTCTTTCTAAAACATTGTTGGTCGGTTTTGCATAGTTTACGCACCCATAATTCACCCGTATGGTGCTCCCACACCCGACCTTGGCCACCCATGGCATATAATTGATTACATAACCCATCATCTGCGATAAAAGGAATAATCAATTGTTCCTCGGAATAAACCCGTTTTGCTTAAGGTTTCGTCATCGGTATTATGCTACCATCAATTCAGGTAAGGCCCCGTCCATGTCCATTGAAAACGGATTTAATCATATTTTATGCCTACACTAGGCACCTTCGTATTATTTGACGACCGCTTTAGCCTAGTTGGTAGTGACCCTGCCTACGAAGCAAGAGGTCCTGGGTTCGAATCCCGGTAAGGGCATTTATTTGTGTGATGAGCACGAATATTTGTTCCTGAGTCATGGATGTTTTCTATGTATTTAAGTATTTATTTCTCTATATAAGTATGTATATCGTCGTCTAGTACCCATAGTACAAGCTTTGCTTAGTTTGGGACTAGGTCAATATGTGTAAGATTGTCCGCAAATATGTATTTATTATGCGGCCTGTACACCTGTAAGTTACTTACGTAAGTTCAGTAAAAATTTTGCTTACAGACGATTTACGTGAGCAGTATTTGTACTGAACTTACGTAAGAACTTACAAGTGTACAACAGACCTTACGACGGAATAATTTATAGTAGCTAAAGGTACAAAAGGTCCCTAAGTACAGTCAGCATCAGAAGTAGCTAAGCAAAATAACACGCTCAAAATGAACTACACAGATCCTAACCCCCTGGCCACGACTTTGGTCTTAAGCGACCTGCGACCAGCGTTTTATCTGTTCATTGCGCGTGATCCCAACTAACCACAGTGCGTTGCGGGTCTCGACCGCGCAATGAACAGATAAAACGCTGGTCGCAGGTCGCTTAAGGCGACGTGAGCTCTAAAAACTGTTTTAAAGAAAATCGTAGCTCTTGTAAGGGTTATAATACGGCTGCCTTAAAATTAATTAGCAATCTTGAGGCCTTTCTCGACGGAAATCAGCTATTCGAATCCTGAGTTTTTGACTTTCGCTCGATAAAAAAAAATCACGAACATAGGTCTAAAATACACTTAACAAATTATCCACAACAGCTAAACATATTAAAATTGGTTCTAAAAATCGGCATTGTCCTGTTTGAGGGAAATCAGCTATTACTTTTTTAGGGTTCCGTAGCCAAAAGGTAAAAAACGGAACCCTTATAGATTCGTCATGTCCGTCCGTCTGTCTGTCCGTCCGTATGTCACAGCCATTTTTTTCCCAAACCATAAGAGCTATACTGTTGAAACTTGAAACTTGGTATGTAGATGTATTTTGTGAACCGCATTAAGATTTTTACACAAAAATCGAAAAAAAACATTAAGTTTTAGGGGTCCCCATACACAAAACTGAAACTCAAAATTATTTTTTCATCAAACCCATACGTGTGGGGTATCAATGAATAGGTCTTCAAAAATTATATTAAGCTTTCTAACATCATTTTTTTCTAAACTGAATAGTTTGCGCGAGAGACACTTCAAAAGTGGTAAAATGTGTCCCCCCCCCCCCCCCCCTAAAGTTACACTTCTAAAATAAGAGAATGATAAAATTAAAAAAAATATATGATGTACATTACCATGCAAACTTCCACCGAAAATTGGTTTGAACGAGATCTAGTAAGTAGTTTTTTTTTAATACGTCATAAATCGTAAACTGCAATTTATTTTACGGAACCCTTCATGTGCGAGTCCGACTCGCACTTGGCCGCTTTTTATTTATTAAAACGCACAAAAAATAAAAAATTTTAAAAAAATTGTTATCCGCGCTTCCAAACACGCACTTCCATCTCGCTCACGCTTATGCTCAGTGAGAGAGAGAGAAGACCACGAACCTACGTCCCCCTTAAGACCAAAGTCGTGGCCAAGGCGTTATTCGCTTGACATTTGAGTTCGTGTGTAAGATCATTTTGAGCACTAGGACCCCTTAGCAAATTTTGCTGCTAACTATACGTACGTTAGCTGTCATTTTTTTGCAATAGACAATCATAGAGTGAGACAGGGTTGTTGACGTACCACATAACTAAACATTAAAAATTATAACTATTTTAGTTCCTATGTTAGACAATATCGCCTGTACTACAATGGTACGGGTGTTCAATATGTTGTGAGAATCGGCATGATTCCCATTATTGTAATTTCTGATTATTGTTCATACATTCACTAAGTAAAAAAAAAGTGTAAAGCATTATGATTATAGTTACATACTAAGGGAGAGTGAAACATCATAATTCTATAGCAATAGGGGTGTAGACACCAAATAAAATTACCTATAATGATTTTTTTTTTGGCCGAACTTGCAGATTGCTATTAACTTGTGAATTCTATACAACTAGTTAAGGTGGTTCGATTGCCATACAAAGCGTTATTTGACATTCGCAGGCTAACGGCGTGATATTTTAAGAAACTTATGTAACAAACTTTCATCAATTGGCTTCCCATTTGCGCCAAATTCCCCCTTTCCTAGAATAAACTTGTATAAACTAGATTAATTTGAGAAAAATAGTTTTCACAAAATATCACGTGACAAAACAATTTCTCAAATTAATCTAGTTTATACAAGTTTATTCTAGGAAAGGGGGAATTTGGCGCAAATGGGAAGCCAATTGATGAAAGTTTGCTACATAAGTTTCTTAAAATATCACGCCGTTAGCCTACGAATGTCAAATAACGTTTTGTATGGCAATCGAACCACCTTAATCTATAAGAGTAAAACGGGACCCTATTACTAAGACTTCGTGACCGTCCGTCTGTCTGTCACCAAGCTGTATCTCAAGAACCGTGATAGCCAGAGAGTTGTAATTTTCACAGATTATGTATTTCTGTTGCCGCTATAACAACAAATACTAAAAACAAAATAAAATATTTTTTAATGGGGGATCCTATACAACAAACGTGATTTTTTTGCCGTTTTTATAGATAATGGTACGAAACCCTTGACACATATTTTTTTTTTGACTATCAAACAAAAAATGCCCGTCAATGTTTCGCGTGCCGTCACAGTTACCTACAACACAAAATGAACTGTGTATGTGTTGTACTGTGACGTCACGCGAAACATTAACGGGCTATATCTTCACATATATACATTTTTTTTAAAGCTACGGTAGCCTAGTGGTTTAGGCATGCGGCTGTCAAGCGGCGGTCGTGGGTTCGAATCCCGGCTCGTACCAATGAGTTTTTCGGAACTTATGTACGGAATATTTACCGTTAGCTTTTCGGTGAAGGAAAACATCGTGAGGAAACCGGTCTAATCCCAATAAGGTCTAGTTTTCCCTCTGGGTTGGAAGGTCAGATGGCACTCGATTTCGTAAAAATTAGTGCCTATGCCAAGTTTTGGGATTAGGTGTCAAAGCGGACCCCGGGCTCCTTTAGGGGCACAACCGGGAATAACGCTAGGAGGATGATGATACTTCATAATTGTTTATTGCTCGGACACCTATTAATTCGAGTCCAATATGCTTGATCGCGCGTTTCCAGTGACTCGAATTCAGCAATAACAGTTGGGAACGAGTCACTGGAGATGGTTGAGCGGTACGTTTACCTTGGTCATACTCTATCCTTTGACAAAGAACATCAAAACAAACAGATCTCCAGGAGAATTCAGCTGGGTTGGGCGGCATTCAACAAGTTAGATGACATCCTCAAATCCGTTGACGTACCACAATGCCTGAAGACTCGTCTCGCGCGAGTAAAATTCGTGCGAACTTGCGATAATCGCGTAGTCGCGTTGTAGGTATTTATTAGGACGAGCCCTGACGGTAACATTGTTCTGTTTCTACGCAAACAACTCGTTCTGAAGGCCACATATTAATTTATTACCTATTACCCGAATTTAACATATTTCTCTGATTATATTTTATTACAATTGATCGGAATCTTATGAAGACGAGCTAATAATCATAACATTCATGTAAATCCAGTGTTCGTGGACGTTTAATGAACCTATTTCAATTTAATATTAATAAGGAAATTAAATAAAACGTACAACTCGATTCTCCATACAAACGTAGTTACGCTCTCATTTTAAAACGACTAGCTAGTTTGCTCTGACACTTTGTACTTAGAATAAGTTTTAAGTAACACCCAGATCCAGGTCTGTAATTACTTAATTAGTTTACCAGGTCATCAGTCCACCTTGTGGGGGGCCTACCCACGCCGCACCTTCCGGTACGTAAGGCTAGTGAAGACTAGTGTTAGTAAATAAAAATACTAATTACATCTATCTTATGTCCTATATGATAGAAAGCTCTTTGACATCCTTATCCAGTGAGCCAAAATTGGACTATCATATCGGCCCGCAATCACCCTCAGAATGCTGTTGGAGCTGCCTCTAAGTCGACGCATCATCGAGTCGATTTTTTTCCGTTTAATGGCGTAAAAATCGATCATTGGCTGACGTTAGTCATTTTATTAGGGACTTAACTTAATTCAAGGAATTAACAGGATGATGATAGGCGGGTTCAAAAATCGTCAATAAACGATGACGTTATATATGGACAATGGGCTTGTGACCTAAAATTTGTTTACGATGCCATTCGAACCAGTTTTTGTAGATGAACACATGTTTGTATGGAAGCAACCACATTTAAAGGACATTAATACCCAAAAAATCGAGGTAAAGACGGACCTTGCTGACAGCAGCCGAAACGCTTCATACTGATTGGCTTTAAAGTATGACGTCACACCGTGCAATTTGTACTAACCGTTGCATGGAAAATTAAGTAAATTGCTGTTTCGGTCGCGAAATACTGCGTTTAGGTCCATAGTTGTTGTACAAATTGGTTTCTATAAAAGCGTAAAGATTCTATTGGTACCTTTAAATTTACTCTTGGACAATAAATAAAAAAGCTTTTTTTCTAAACTTTCAAGGTTCATATCTTTTTATGATTTGAATTATATTTTGTAATTTATACTTTATTACAATCATTTGACGTTTTACTATCCATTTATCAACACGACGTTATCAATTTTAACACCACGCAACAAGCCTATTTAAGCCCCGTAGCGTTATTCCCGGTTGTGTCCCTAACGGAGGCCGGGGTCCGCTTTGACACCTAATCCCAAGATTTGGCATAGGCACTAGTTTAACGAAAGCGACTGCCATCTGACCTTCCAACCCAGAGGGACTTCCAACCTAGACCTTATTGGCTATTTTTTTTGCTCATCCGGATATAGTTTTAGGTATGTATTTATATAGTATGCTGTGTTTGTGATTTCCGTTTTTTTTTACCAACAATAGTTTTGTAAGTTCTAACTATTGTACAGTCACCATCACATACATAGGTACACTAAAGGTGTTCAAAAATATCGGCACATGCACCCTAATGCCTTGAAAATAGAGGTGTGTTCCGATGTTTGTGACGCGCTTGTTTGCTCCGATGTATGTGATGGCGACTGTACTACTAACACTTAATGGGCCCTGCCTGAAATAAATGTTTTCAGTTGAATTGGGACTGGCGGTTTCCTCACGATGTTTTCCTTCACCGGAAATCTAACGGTAAATATTCCGTACATAAGTTCCGAAAAACTCATTGGTACGAGCCGGGATTCGAACCCACGACCGCCGCTTGACAGCCGCATACCTTAACCACTAGGCTACCGTAACGCAACGTTTGTTTATTTATTTTTTTAATTTGAGTAGGTATTATCTATTATCTATATAATTAATGAACCTAATCACAAAATTTGACGAGACTCGGTTAAGAAATGCCTGACATCCGGACATATCATAAATATCATAATATAAATTCATATAGGTTAAGTTAGCTTTAATTTATATTGTAATTGTATATTATGAAATACAAAATCTAAATCTAAATCTGTGAAATAATTTTGGCACAAGTTGAAACAGAACTTCATTCGCTTTGCTCGCTCCTTCAATAATATTTGTTTATTTATTAAATAAATAAATATTTGGGGACAATCTTACACAAATCGAGCTAGCCCCAAACTAAGCAAAGCTTTTACTATGGGTACTAGACGACAATAAACATACTTAAATACATAAAACATCCATGACTCAGGAACAAATATGCTCATCACACAAATAAATGCCCTTACCGGGATTCGAACCCGGGACCTCCGGCTTCGTAGGCAGGGTCACTACCAACTAGGCTGCAGAGGATATTAAATTCATTCAAAATACTCTATTTAAAGTTTGACTTTTCCAAGGCTGCACAAACGGTGAACTTGTAGCCCTAAAGCTCGGCACGTCCATACAAACACGCCGTGCCTTTTGACGTTGTCCGTGACCTCGGCGCGCGCGCATCGCCGCTATATAAGGCGCGGGTCACACTCTCGACCCACAGTCACAGTGTGCACGCAACTTAACCATGGTGAGTGGAGTGGTGTGGTCATTTGTTTGATTTTGATTGTAAATCGGATTATACAGTGTGAATCCTAAGTCGTGAACGTAAATAAGCAAAATGTAAATCTATCGATTAGATCTCAATATTTAAGACACTTCAATGTAACAATAATTTGTTATTTAATTAACAATCAAAAATTAAATACAAACATGTCATTTAAAAATGTTTAAAAAATAAAATAATTAAAATATACAATTACAGAAAAGTATCAAAACTTTGCCCTTCAATGTACTATGTTAATGCTGAAGAGAAATGAGACTAATTTTTGACTCCACATTTAGTTTTGTGGAGCAATGCATCAACGTATTTGTGTAACTAATTGTTTTTAATAAATAAATTAATTAATTAAATTAGTAAAAATCCATGATTCTGAGCAACTTAGTGTTATAAAAAAAAATCCAACTATTTCATACACTTAGCTCATGACTGACAAAAATGTATGAAAAGCTGGTTTTTTTAGCATACTTAATACTAAAGTTGGCCCGAAAAAAAAAGGAAAAAAAAAACAGTAACTTAGTATAGGTAAGTTAATCAGAATCATGGATCGATTCACATTTTTCTATTTCGTTTCACGACTTAGGATTCTCACTGTATAAAAAAGCATATTTTTATAGTAGGTACTTAATTAAAAAAAGCATAATTTGATTTTTGTACTCGTCGATTAAAATCTGTGTATTAAGATTTCATAGAGAATACTGCAACGTCACTCTTTTCGTAGTTGTAGTCCATGTTACTGTCGAAACAATCGAAATATTTAACTGTTTCGATACGCTCCAGACAACCGAAAAAAATTTGAAAATAGAACTAAAATACATTCGACCAATCACGTGGCTGCTTTACCGAACTGTAATGAATTGGACCAATAGAATCGCTTTTATTATTGAGTTTACTCGTTGATGTCGTACGCTCGTTGATGTCTTTTAAGATATCAACGAGCCGTACGAGCGATAGGCTGCACTTCGTTCCAACAGTATCGAGTTTGTTTAATTAGTTCAGTTGACTCGTAGAAAAATAATTTTAATGAACTCGTACAAAAAGTATTGTTCACAATAGTGTTATAATTTATAATCAAGCTTTTTAATCTCGTACCTTACTTATTGTGAAAAATACTATTTCAACCCGTGGAGTGTCAGTTAGAAGGCATTAAAAAATTAACCTTATACGAAATTATACGAAGGTTTGGAATGTAAGAAATATGGCTTAATTATCTATCCTTAATAAGAATTTGGTGTACAGTCTGCAGCAGAAGTAGCTAAGCGCGCCGGGTATTCAAAATGACCTGCACACAACTTTATTCTTAAGAAATTAAGAGTGTGTGTAGGTCATTTTGAACACCCGGCCCGCTTAGCTACTTCTGCTGCGGACTGTACTAAAAACGGAGGTGATATTGTGTATTAAATAACTCTATTTTCTAAAATGGTCATGTATTAGTAACTTGAAGATGTTTTTCGTTTTTATTTGGACGAATATTTAACCCATTGTATTCCAGCATTCCGGTGTACGAAGGCCTGGTCTCCCAACGACATACATGTATGTCGGCATGTGTGGTCCCATTGGTCCAGCTGTCAGACCTGGATAATGAACCGTGGTGTATTTTGTATATAAGAATCATTTTCATTTGGGTACATGTGGGTCATTGGGATTCCAGGGTAAAAAAAATGACCCACATGTGGGACCTGCCGGCGGAGTCACATGTGAGTCGTTGGGAGACAAAGGGTTTTAAATTGTGCATCGTCTCAGAAATAACCGGGATTATAACATGATCAACAATAAAATCTGATTAAATTATGTATCTTTCGAATACCAATAGGAACTGGGCGAATTAACTCTTTTATTTCACTAGTTTGCTATGATTAAGCCCCCTGGTAAATGTCGCGGGAGTCCGCTGGATGCGGGTGGCGCAGGACCGGTCATTTTGGCACTCTTTGGGGGAGGTCTTTGTCCAGCAGTGGACGTCTTTCGGCTGATATAATGATGATGATGATGAAGCCCCCTGGGTCACTTTTTACGCGATTTTGCGGGTTAAAATCCACGAAACGTGGGGTTTCCATGTCATTTTGTGAGAGCCAGTTAATGTACCCATGTTTATATACTCTGTTTATTAAATAAATTAAATAATAAATAATTTTCAACCACTTTTTACTTACGAGTACGTATGTTCGAAATATCATTTGATTTTTAATAGTGGCTCTTCGGTGAAGGAAAACATCGTGAGGAAACCGGTCTAATCGCAATAAGGTCTAGTTTTCCCTCTGCGTTGGAAGGTCAGATGGCAGTCGCTTTCGTAAAAACTAGTGCCTATGCCAAATCTTGGGATTAGGTGTCAAAGCGGACCCCGGGCTCGTTTAGGGGCACAACCGGGAATAACGCTAGGAGGATGGTCATGATGATTAAACTATTGTAAAAAGCTAGCCCCAACAAAGAAAATGAAAAGAGAATGAATGATAAGTAATTATCTTACAGAAATCGAACCAGCCATAGTTAGCTCATTAAGGCTTGTGCTATGCGTACTTGACTATGCAAATGTGATACATTCCTTAATATAAAGGTTCTCCTTTGACCGCCGATATTGACAGGGTCACCACCAAAAGCGTCTAAAACTAGTATTTTTGAATAACTAATCAATTTGATGTCACCTTGAACGCACGCGCAAGGACGCGTATGGAAAAACATCCTCAATCTGTATCGAAATTAAGATTAATGTTATGCGATACGATCATTGATGACGCTGATAGATGTCATCAGTTTTTTTTAATTAGCAGTAAACAATGTTTGACATCAGTAACATTACTTTTTTTTTTATACTACTACGGTGGCAAACAAGCTTACGGCCTGCCTGATGTTAAGCTGGTACCGTCGCCTATGGACACTTGTGACTCCAGAAGAATCACAAGCGCGTTGCCGACCCTTTATTCACTTGAGGATTCGCTGTGTTGGCAGATAGAGACATGCAGGTCCCTCACTCCCAACACAACAGCGCACCCTAGGGAGCTCTGGCGACCTTACTCACCACCAGGAACACAACACCACATGCTTCATAGCATGCAATTATATAGCAACACTACAAAGCAGTGGTGCTATTATGGCTGCGGTCTTCTGTAAGGTGGAGGTACTTCCCCAGTTGGGCTGCGCCACATACGAGCGAGATGACATTCCGCTGTGCCCTACCTCTCTTCAAACTTATTCATACATTACCTACCTGTATAATAAATAAAATAATAATATACAAAAAATATTACAAACAAATACTCAAGGCTACACTAGGTACTCTAGATACGCGGAAAACATCACGCTTCAACTTATTTTTTACCCTTGACGCAAAAAGACGGGTGTTATAATATAAGTTTGACGTGTCTGTGTGTCCGTCTGTGGCATCGTAACTCCTAAACGAATGGATCGATTTTAATGCGGTTTTTCTCATCCGAAAGCTGACGTGATCGAGATGGTTCTTAGCTACGTTTCAACATAATCGGTTCAGTCGTTTTTGAGATATTGAACTTTGAAATGAAAATGTTGGGGGTTTTTCAACATTTCAAAGTTGTTAATTATTGCTATTTTAATATATATACTAATATTAGTAAAACTATAGGTAAAGAGGAAAATTCTGTGAGAGCTTTGCAAGTTTATAAGTTACTAGCGACCCGCCCCGGCTTCGCACGGGTTTACATTGCATGTATTATACATATGAAATTGGCGGTGTGTATGGAGAATTTTATGAAAACTGTGATTTTCATACATTGAAATTTGCGGATTATTCAGCAATGTCAAATTCAAAGCAAACTAAATTTTGGTAGGAATATAGAAAAATTTTAAGCTACTTTACACATATCTTCATTCCTTAAGGGGACGTAGGTTCGTGGTCTTCTCTCCCTCTCACTGAGCATAAGCGTGAGCGAGATGGAAGTGCGTGTTTGGAAGCGCGGAAATCATGTTTTTTAATTTTTATTTTTTGTGCGTTTTAAAATATAAAAAAGTAATAGCTGATTTCCCTCAAACATGACATTGCCAATTTTTAGAACCAATTTTAATATGTTTAGCTGTTGTGCATAATTTGTTATGATTTTTTAAAGTGTATTTTAGACCTATGTTCGTGATTTTTTTCTATCGAGCGAAAGTCAAAAACTTAGGATTCGAATAGCTGATTTCCCTCGAGAAAATCCTCAAGATTGCTAATTAAATTTAGGGCAGCCGTATTATAATCCAAACAAGTGCTACGATTTTTTAAAAATCAGTTTTTGGAGCTCACGTCGCCTTAAAAATAGTTCGCATCATAAAACTATACGTAATTGAAACACTTTAACCGGCAGCACACGAAAAGGGCGGTTTTCAAGCTTTAATTTGAAACACTAAATAAAAAATTAAAACCTATTTTTTATATTTAAAACCTTTGTTACATAGTCTAATAATGAAATTAAAAAATAATTTGGAAGTTGCAATAGAAATTAATAAATTACGTACAAAATAATATCTGTGAAAAAACCGCCAATTTCATAGGTAACGACCTAATATAAACCTACCTCTTGAATCTATTTGAAAAAACCGCATCAAAATCCGTTGCGTAGTTTAAAAGATCTAAACATATACAGGGACAGACAGACAGCGGGAATCGACTTTGTTTTGTAGTAGTGATTTTTTTGTTTGGGTAATCTACGGAACCGCTCAAACCGGATTTAAAGTTGTCCTAGAATGGACTTTCTAAATGATTATAGGTTATATTTTATCCCGCGGGTTTGCCTGCAACCGTTGCAATACGCGAGCGAAGCGAGTCTTAGTAATAAATCCTTAACATACTCATCGGCTCATCACATAAATGACCTTACTGGTTATCGAACCCTTTAACCTTTTACGAGCGGTCAGCCTCAAGAATATTCATGAGTTATTTTAATGGCGATGTGTTGCGACACCACTTTGTACTTTGCCGGGCCGCGCTCATGAGCGGCAGCGAGAGCGATTTCATCATAGAGTTTTGAATGTGAGTTTAATAAGTACATTAATGCAGACGCCGGGAAAGAAGAGAAAATATTATATTATTAAGGTTATTATAAAGAAAAAAATTCAAAACATGCAATGAAATGTCGTCATTACGCGCGTTCAAAGTATCACCTTTCGGGCGAAACCACTCGAGAGAACTGTAAAGGAATGTCATACAAAATTGAAGACCTAGGCTGGGAAGTATTTTTTCCCCGTTCGTGCGTTCTAGACCGTTCGCGATGTAGACTAAAAGCTATATATACATACATACATATAATCACGCCTCTTTCCCAGAGGGGTAGGCAGAGATCACGGATCTCCATTTGCTACGATCCTGAGAAACCACTTTCGCTTCACTCACTTTCATAACATTTCTCATACATGCTCGTCGGTTTAGGGTACTTTTGATCTGGCCTTTCTGTAAGATTTCTCCAATTTGATCGGAGAAAGTTCGCCTAAGTCTTCCCCTTCCACTCTTTTTATATACACTCTCTTCGTTAATCTTCTTTCATCCATCCTCTCTACATGCCCAAACCACCTTAACATACCCTTCTCAATGTTCGTGACTAATATCTCCATCCATTCCACACTAATCTCTTATCACACTGTTTCTGACTCTATCACTCAATTTCACTCCACACATACTTCTCAACGCTCTCATTTCAAGCTATATATTCAATTCAATTCAATTCAATTCAAAAATTTATTTCGGACATGTACATCCATATTTGTGGTTAGTAGCAATAAAAACACTTATTATTAAACTAATGTTAGTGGACACAAATTACAAATATAACTAAAATATTAACTTAGTACTAAAACTTGCGCAGCCTAGATTGCCCGCATCCCATTCACATGCAGTTGCATCCAGTGGTGCTGGAACGGGCAATCCAGCCTGCCGGCCACAACGCGTAGGAGGCTGTTGGAGCTGGCGCGCACGCGTCGCATCAGGGATGCCGCACGTTTACGCAAAATGGCGTGAAAACCATCAGTCCGGGCCTCCGCAAACATACCTGATGCACTGCAGTAGCGCGGCAGTCCCATCAGCATCCTGAACGCGTTGTTGTACTGTACCCTTAGGGTATTAAGGGTACTAATGGAATATCTGACCCACAGGCTGCACGTGTAGAAGCTTTGACAGTATGCCTTAAAAAGTGTTACTTTAACTTGCTTCGTACAACGTGCAAACCAACATATTACAGCGGACTGCCATGGATCGCCTCTCCCTCTCCATATCCAATCCATCCGACAGGTCTTCGGTCACCCAGTGTCCCAGGTATTTAAACTGCGAGACTTGCTGAAGTGCAACTCCGTATAAATACACTGGTGGCACTGTACCAACGGTCCCACTCTTTGGTTTAAAAACCATGAGTTCGCTCTTTTGCACGTTATACCTGAGACCATGGGCGACCGCATACCTCTCACAAATCCCGAGCAGCTTCCTAAGTGCACTAATTGATGGACTCAACAACACCATATCGTCCGCGTAGCTGATGTTATTGACGAAAGTCCCATCTATCGAGCATCCGACCCTGGCATTGTTGAGTTCACCAATTAGTCCATTCACATACAGACTGAACAGTTTGGGCGACGTCAACCCTCCCTGCCGCACCCCGCACCTCAGCCTGTACGCATCGGAGAACGTCGCCTCCCATCTAACACTGTTCGTCTGGTTGTCGTACCAATGTTTAAATAACTCGGTGACTTCCTCCGGGAGAGATGTCTCACAGCGCAATTTATGCCAGAGCATATCATACGAGATCATATCGAAGGCCCTCGTCAAATCTAAGAAACACGCGTATACTGGCGTTTTCCTGTCAGTATAGTACCGAACCACATGCTTGAGGCATAACACAGCAGTTTCCGTCGATAATCCAGGTTGAAACCCGAATTGGGCATCGTCAATCCTGATGTGTTTAGTTAAAAAGCCATCTAGCAAGCCGTCCAGCACCTTTGCCACTACGGTGGCCAACGATATGGGTCTATAATTGCTCTTGTTAGACACGTCCCCCGTCTTATTCTTAACAAGCGGAACGACTATGGTACGCATAAGAGCGGCAGGTAGGTATGAGTGTCTTAGACATATGTTAAATAGCAGCGCCAGCACCCGCGGTAAATGAGTTCCCGCATGTTGAAGGTGCTCGATGCTCAGCCCATCGTGCCCTGGCGATTTCCCCGTCTTCATTCCCTTAATAATGGTAATTCCCTAAATATGTAGGCAAAATATTACACAAGTAATTTTGCGTTCTAGACCGTCCGCGAATAACCAATAAAAAGATCCCTATTCTAACATTAAACTTGACATGTGTTCCGCAGAAATTCCTCATCCTATCTTGCCTAGCGGCGCTGGTAGCGGCTGATGTCTCCCATCTGGCCAATGTAAGGTCGCAGAGCGGCAACGACGAAGCTGCGCAGATCCTGAAACAGGAGGCTGACATTTCCCCGGAAGGCTACCTATTCGCGTACGAAACCAGCAATGGCATTGCCGCTCAGGAGCAGGGACAGCTGAAGAAAATTGGAGTAAGTTCTCCTTTTACACATACAGGAGTCAGATATTTCCCCGGAAGGCAGCTACGCATGGGCACTGGAGACCAGCAATGGCATTGCCGCTCAGGAGCAGGGACAGCTGAAGAAAATTGGAGTAAGTACTCCTTTTACACAGACAGGAGTCAGATATTTCCCCGGGAGGCAGCTACGCATGGGCGCTGGAGACCAGCAATGAAATTGCCGCTCAGGAGCAGGGACAGCTGAAGAAAATTGGAGTAAGTACTCCTTTTACACAGACAGGGGTCAGATATTTCCCCGGAAGGCAGCTACGCATGGGCGCTGGAGACCAGCAATGGCATTGCCGCTCAGGAGCAGGGGCAGCTGAAGAAAATTGGAGTAAGTACTCCTTTTACACAGACAGGAGTCAGATATTTCCCCGAAAGGCAGCTACGCATGGGCGCTGGAGACCAGCAATGGCATTGCCGCTCAGGAGCAGGGGCAGCTGAAGAAAATTGGAGTAAGTACTCCTTTTACACAGACAGGAGTCAGATATTTCCCCGGAAGGCAGCTACGCATGGGCGCTGGAGACCAGCAATGGCATTGCCGCTCAGGAGCAGGGACAGCTGAATAAAATTGGAATAAGTACTCCTTTTACACTGTTGCTAATTTCAACTGACAGGAGCCGATAGAGATAGTCCCGGTTCAACCAAAGATATTCTGTCGAAACGCGACTACAAACTCACAACCACACTACTAAGGACACATAGAAACCAACTGCGCAAGATAGTGGGTATAATAACAGGACACAACACCTTGAACAGACACCTCTATAACTTAGGTATCACAGACAGCCCCATGTGCAGAGCGTGCATGGAGGCAGAAGAAACGACTAAACATATACTACTGGACTGCAAGGAGGTAGAAATATACAGAATGAAGCACCTAGGTTCTCCAAACACACTACGGGACGCAGTCAGCAACACCAAGGCACTCACCAACTTTCTAGACGAGCTGGGGTGGTTAGAGTAGCGCCACACCGCCGTTTCACGCAAAATAGGCACAATGGATGTCGACTTGCGGAAAACACCCAGTATAACTAAATAACTAACTAACTAGTCCCGGTCCAGGCTTGAAGACATGACGATCTTGAGACATGAAAGACCGACTTACGGAGCAAGTATTATGTTATTATGTGTGCGGTCTTTTGTAAGACGGAGGTACAACCACCGGCATAAATATATGATGAAGTAAAGGCCGCTCTTACGGCTCTAGGAATAGAGTTGTCATCAGATATTTTTGCGGTCTTTGTTCCATCATATATTTATGCCGGTGACTGTACTTACCTAGTTGGGTCATTGTCAGTTCAAAAAAGAAATAGTACATTTCGATGCTAGTGCGGAAAACATGTCAATACTTCACGAGCGCCGAAATATCTTGCCACGAGCCGTAGGCGAGTGGTAAAACTCGGGACGAGTGAAGAATGACATTTCCGCACGTGTATCGAACGACGTTTTTTAATACAGTTGCGAAAAAATAAGAAAAACAACAAGTAAGAAGAGTTATAATTTTTTTTTTAACAACTTCATTATTTTTCAACTGTATTACAATGATGTTACAGAATTAATAATATAAAAGTTTCTAATTCCTTACTTGTTGTTTTTCTTATTTTTTCGCAATTGTATTAAAAACGTCGTTCGATACACGTGGAAAAGTAAAAAGCACTAGTGCGCAAAATACAACTTTGCGCACGATTTGCAGCTACAAAAAGTACCACTTTTTGAGCAACTGTATAAAAAAATAGTCTTTTCAAAGTTTATATATAAAATGTTTTTATCGCATAGAATTATAGAAGAGGCGACGTCGTTTATGCGGATTCTGAGTTCAACGAAAAATTGGGCTTTATTTATAGCCCTTAACTTTGGCAATATCCACCGAAGAGGCGCGTAGCTAAATCTGACAACGACCTAGTTGGGCCGCTCCAAATACCTATTCCGCTATGGTAGGGCATAGCGGAATCCTTCTATACTAATGAGACTCTGTATTTGACAGGATGCCGAAGCCATAGTAGCCCAAGGTCAGGCTAGCTGGGCGTCCCCTGATGGAGAGCAGATCAGCCTCCAGTACGTGGCTGACGAAAACGGATACCAACCTCAGGTATGTTTCGGAATGTTATACAGCGACGGTGGCAAACAAGCTTACGGCCTGCCTGATGTTAAGCAGTTACCGTCGCCTATGGACACTTGTGACTCCAGAAGAATCACAAGCGCGTTGCCGACACTATTTTCGCTTGAGGATTCGCTGTGTTGGCAGATAGAGACATGCATGTCCCTCACTCCCAACACAGAGCATCCTAGTGAGCTCTGGCGACCTTACTCACCACCAGGAACACAACACCACATGCTTCATAGCATGCAATTATATAGCAACACTACAAAGCAGTGGTGCTATTATGTCTGCGGTCTTCTGAAATAATTTACTTTAAAAACAAAGTTTTAACCGACTTCAAATCAGTAGCCAAATTGCTTCAAGTTTGCCTATAAAATTTGAAGAGTTCCCTCGATTTCTCCAGGATCCCATCATCAGAACTGGATTTTGGTGACAACGGGACCAATCTGGAAGTATATGCTTTCAAACAATGAAAGAATTTTTCAAATCGGTTAACAAAATAACCGAGTTAATTACCGAGTTATCGCGTAACAAACACAAAAAAAAACAATCGAATTGAGAAGCTCCTCCTTTTTTGAAGTCGGTGAATAAGAGTATAAATAATGCTATGATGAAAATTTGGACTTCGTATGAAGTCAGTGACACTCACCCAGAGTGGCAACGGAGACAAAAGTTAGTTTAAGTCGGTAGCGGCGAATGGGTTTAGAAAAGGGGAGTTCTTAGGCTAATGTTAACTGGTTAAAACATTCACCTTTGGTTGTTATATACTGTTCAAAACAAATAAGGTAGTTAACTCAAAATGTATTATTATTCCACAAGAAAGAATGCAAAAAATATGCCTAATGACGAAAAGCCCCCCACAAGGTGGTCGCGGGAGTCCGCTGGATGTGGGTGGCGCAGGACCTGTCATTGTGGCACTCTTCGGGGGAATCATATGTCCAGCAGTGGACGTCTTTCGATGATGACAATGATGACGAAAATCCCATTCAAAATCTCATTAAATTACGAAGCTATAGTAGACGGCAAACTTCGTGCGCAAATGACCTTGCCTGCGCAAAGGCGAATTGTACGTGCAAGCTGCCCCCCCACTTCCCCTCATTTGCGCACGAAGTTTGCCGTCTACTGTACAATCGTTTTAATGTTGCTAGTTAGAGAGAGAAAACGCTAGGAATATGAAAGTGTGTTTGGGTGATTCTACGAGCGTTCCAACCGCCGTCAGTCCGCTGCTCGCATTATTGTCAAAGTTCTTGCAGATTTGAATCCTCTTTTCCAATAAATTGGTAGTAGTACTGGACTTGTTTCAAATATCTGAAGATGCCATGCCAGTCTGCCGGTACATTGACAATAATGCGAGCAGCGGACTGACGGCGGTTGGAACGCTCGTAGAATCACCCGTTTGCGGAAAAGGGATATAAAATACCTCCTTTTAAAACTTTGGACACTTTAACTTTGTGATTCTGATTATTTTTTATTTTGTGTTACTTTTACCTCATAATTTGGAATTTGGAATCGATTGACACCTCATTTATCAATACCGGTCCAGTATCTTAAACTCAAAGGCCAAATAATGTATGCCATCATCATCATCATATCAGCCGAAAGACGTCCACTGCTGGACATAGGCCTCCCCCCAAAGAGTGCCAAAGTGACCAGTCCTGCGCCACCCGCATCCAGCGGACTCCCGCGACCTTTACCAGGCCATATGTTTGTATGCCATACGATTAAATAAATAAGTATCTTAATAGTAGTTTACGTCATACCTGGCCATAAAGTAGGAATTACCGCACGCATAGCGTGCGGAAAACCCCACTTCCTGGCCAGATAGAGACGTAAAATTTTGTACTCACCACGGGCGGTAATAAAGAAAGCATCAGAGCGCATATTTATCGCCCTTGCCTTCGGCTCGGGCGTCAAATACCTGCGATCTGAGACATTCTTTGTTTAACCGCCCTAAGTAAGTAATGTACTATTATGTAACTGTACATAATGAAGGGCATTAAACACGAGTGTGGGTTTATGAAACGAGCCGAAGGCGAGATTCATAATAACATCACACGAGTGTTTTAATGCCTAATTATGTACAGTTACATACACTACTTGATCTATCCACATATCATAAGCCATTCATTCAAGCATCATGCATTCAGGAGCCGCATATAATGACCGGCATCGCGGCGTTGTTTTCTGGCAGCTGTCATAGTTTTTTTTAATTCAGAGACAAACTAGAGTCGGATCCAACCATCATATCTTTCGATATCTTACTTACGTGCGACATTTGTCAAATATGTATGCAAATTGACAATTCACTTCGATAAACGTCATCTCGACTGATATTAGAATAGAGGTTAAATCAAATTTCTTTGTTTTTCAGAGACGTTCGAAATTTGAATGAAATAATATTATCGAAATCGATGTTATTATTTAGCAATAATAACATTTTCACAGATAAGAAATTTGTTCTAACAAAACCGTCTATTTTTATGGTGGTCATAATGTGCGGTTCTTGAACGCATCATGGAGGGTTTATGATATTTGGATAGATAGACTAAATTTACAGCTCTGCCTTAGTCGGGCAGAAACTCCCAGACAACGCCATATGTTTGTGAAGCCTTGCCGTTCGCCAAAACCATACAGCCTAGAACGTCGACTAATTCGTTTATTTGTTCACTTCCACAGGGTTCCCACCTCCCCACGCCTCCGCCAATTCCGGAGGCTATCCTGCGCTCCCTTGAGTACATCAGAGCGCACCCCCCAGCGCCAGAGAACTAAGCTAGAAAAAAAGAAGTGACCAAGTCTAATTGTCTACTCTCCATGTCTACGCGCGTGTATCTTATGACCCGTTTTCACGCTTCCCTTCGCACAAGCGGCAGCGGTTTAGTGACCACGGTCATACATTAACGAACGTAGCATTCGCCCGCCGCTGGCGTCCTAGACCGCTAATCCATTTGTAAATGCGTGTATCTTATGACCCGTTTTCACGCTGCCCGCGACGGGTGACCTTCGCACAAGCGGCAGCGGTTTAGTGACCACGGTCATACATTTACGAACATAGCATTCGCCCGCCGCTGGCGTCCTAGACCGCTAATCCATTTCTAAACGCGTGTATTTTATGACCTGTTTTCACGCTGCCCGCGACGGGTGACCTTCGCTCCACAAGCGGCAGCGGTTTAGTGACCACGCTCATACATTTACGAACATAGCATTCAATTGCCTTCTCAAGACCGCTTAAGTATAACGATTTTGTAATCTTCTAGTCATGTTCTATTGCATATTTTCTTTGCACTTATTTCTAAAGGACGAAAGGTCATTTCTGTAGATTAATGATAATACTCAATTGCATTGTGCATGTATATAATGATTTAATGATACTTGGAGTTTTTAAATAAATGTATGTTAAATAACCTGTTTATTTCTTTATTGAAAATTTTCCCTTTCCCGAGAGTTAAGCAAATTTTGATTTATGGACGCAGTATTTTATCCCGTAGAAAGGTCTTCATTCATCTATTAAAATATGATTTCAACAGCGTCCTTATTAGAGGCACTTAAGGCTCCGCACGTTCATGGTCTTCTCTCCTTCTCACTGTGCATACGCGTGAGCGAGATGGAAGTGCGTGTTCGAAAGCGCGAATATCATGTTTTTCGGAATATTTCAGAAAACGAGAAGAAATGTAAGTAAGTAAGAAAATAAAGTTAGTGTTCATTACTTTATGAAGAAGATTATAAAATATCATCTTACAGCACCAAAATGGTTCCAAGTGAAATAATAGGGTTCACTTATAATAGGGTTCTTTTCTCTACATTCTTTTGTTAAAATGGATTTCTACGAAAACTATGTTATTTCTCATATCTTGCAGATTATGATTTATATTTTCCGACACGAAAATTGTTACGTTATAAGGTATAAACTGATTACTAAACAACAAATTTTTACTAAAATTTGAGATGTCAAGCCTTAACGTACGTGGCACAGGCCGATACGGAAGCGACAGCCACTACCACTACCGCATAATTGGGTAATTGACAACAGTGAAAATAAATTGCTTTTTCATTAGCAACAGATAAACATTACGAAAATACTCGGAAAGTATCAAGCTTTCATTTAAGTTTGCTACTATTCATAAAAACTAACAATTAGGACGTTGTTGCCTAATAGCTCTGTCATATGCCTAGAAGTCTTTGACGACCATCTTTAAGGCGTACGTCAGCCACCGCTCCTGTAAATGAGGCACTAACCTTGATCCCTGAGCACAGTGACGGCTTCTAACACCCGCTTGGTGTAGATGCACGGCTCGTAGTTGTCCATCTCTTGAGTCACCACTGAGCACACCCTGGGGAAAGAGGGAAATTACTTACATGTCACCATTGTATACCTATATAGGTTACGTTTTAGGGATATTACATATAAAATTCTGAAGAATGATTTTATTACGCGCTCCTTATTCGTTCCATCTATGCGCTCGATAGGCGGCCTTTTTAAACGACTTTAAAAAAGGATTTGACTGTTTTTTTGTGTGTGTTTATTACGCGATAACTCCGTAAGTAGTCCTCGCGATAACTCATAAGAAGGCTCAAAGTCACCCAAGGGGCAATGGAGAGGGCTATGTTGGGAGTTTCTATGCGCGATCGCATCAGAAATGACGATATCCGCAGCAGAACCAAGGTAACCGATATAGCCCTCCGAATCGCTAAACTTAAGTGGCAGTGGGCGGGGCACATTGCACGTAGAACCGATGGCCGTTGGGGCGGAAAAGTTCTCTCATGGCGAACACGTACCGGCTTGCGCGGCGTGGGTAGGCCCCCCACAAGGTGGACTGATGACCTGGTACAGCGTCCAGCAGTGGACGTCTTTCGGCTGATATGCTATGAAGTATTTTTTTTTTTTTTTTTTGCGGACAATCTTACACAAATCAATCTAGACCCAAACTAAGCAAAGCTTGTACTATGGGTACTAGACGACGATATAGATACTTATATAGAGAAATAAATACTTAAATACATAGAAAACATCCATGACTCAGGAACAAATATTCGTGCTCATCACACAAATAAATGCCCTTACCGGGATTCGAACCCAGGACCTCTTGCTTCGTAGGCAGGGTCACTACCAACTAGGCTAAAGCGGTCGTCGATGATATGATGATGAGTATGAGTATGAGTATGAGTATGAGTATGATGTGTGTGTGTGTGTGTGTGTGTGTGTGTGTGTGTGTGTGTGTGTGTGTGTGTGTGTGTGTGTGTACCTGGCGGCGCGGCCGCGGATGGCGCCGGCGGTACGCTCCAGCGAGTCCGGGTCTCCCTCCTGCAGCGCCACCACGCACTTGTTCACGTCCTCCAGGATGTGGTTCTCTGACGGACAAACATACATTACAGGGTAAGTAATACGAGATATAAGAACTCATCAAGTCTTAATATAACATTCATAATACATCCTGTATGTTTAATATTACCTCAAATTTTAACCATACGTAGATTTTAGTACTATGACCCGATATTGTAAGAAAATTGTAAGTTAGTCTTAACTACAATACGATTAAAATCAGTTAACGATTCTGATGTTAGCTACAAGTAGCGCCGCAAAGGTGTCAAAGGGGTCGGGCGGGTATGCGGGAGGCGACTCGAGATATACAATGTGTTCCCGGGAATTTCCGTTAATTGCAAGGCATAGTTTAGATCAAATAAAGTTAATTTCTCCACGACAGTAGTATCTTAACTCCTACTGTTATCAAGATATTCAATGTTTAATTTAATCAGTTTTGCAGATTTAACCAGTGTAAATGGCTCTTAACTGTGTTATATGACGTCACATGGTTTTTGTAATGCTCCTATACACTACAAGAACGTTTACAAAGTGAGTTCGTTCGATATTACATTATTTTATTTCATGAGTTTCAACACCCTTGTGCAATAAGATAATAACCGTGTTTATATAGTCCTATTCATCGATTTCGATGACGGCGACCCTAGCAGTTACGGATTTGCCCTATTGTGAGCTCTGATGTGGCTGGCTAGGCCAAACATACTCTTAAAAACTCTATTGCATGTGGGACAATAGAGTTGGCCAGTTGTGTTATGGGTGCATGGGATACACGTATGAAGGTTTATGCCTCTCTTTCCGCAATTGGTCATATATCACTAACTATGAGGTATTCACTCGACTACGTCTCGTTTTGTAACTTCGACCTTTGAATTTTAAGAACCCTAATTATAGCACTGTTGCATAATAGTAGTTTATACAATCGTTATATAATGGATGCTTATTAAGTCGAGTACCACGTTTAGGCCACGAAGCTTGCTGAGTCGCCTAATTAAGGTACGAGACTTAAAAACCTAAATATATAACTATTGTATACAATACTTTTTCTACGAGTCAACGGAAATAATAATTTATTAAACAAACTTGGTATCTATTGAAAATCGCCCTGCTGAAATGAAGCGCAGAAGCTTAGTAATTTTGCGCGTTGATGTCTTCACAGTTATCTTATACAGCTCCTGGATTCATAAGATGACTGCTGGCGGTTATCTTATGAAACCACGAGCTCCGTCACCAGCTGGTAGAGCTCCAGGATTAAAAAGTATGTGATCTTAGTTTCGTGTACGAAATAATTCAAAGATTAAAGTCGACGAGTAGAAAAACTACTAAGTTCAAACCGACCCGCATTCGTGAAATGCAAGAAGCACAAACTCACCGCTAACAGCTAAAAAGTCGTCAATAGTAGTGATATCGTCCACCGCCTCCGTTAGCAGCCTGACCGCTTGTTCCCAGGCTCTGGCAAAGGCGGTGGCGTTTTCTTGAGCGACGCGGGAGCGGGGGCGGGCGCCGAGCACGCGCGCCGCGTTGATCACCTGTGGAATGCGGTTGGTGGTTAGGATGCAGAGCGTGGCGAATGGTTCTTAAGCAGAAACTTCTAGTTAAACTCGTACGCTTTTGATTTTAGAAATGTTTAATTAGTCTGATTATTATCGAGCATTTTTCAGTATACAGGAGGAGCAATTAAAATGGATCAGTGGAGGAAATCAGATATTATAAGAAAATGAGAAATTTACATTTGGGCCCATCGATCAGATAATAGTACATTATGATACAAGTGTGCTATGTTGGTCATTACACTCGAGTCGGTTTTTAAGCCTGAGCCGAAGGCGAAGGCTTAATGGAGACGAGAAGTGTAATGACCAATGCTCACGTGTTTCATACGACGTTTTTCAACACATTTGCGAGGAAAAAAAAATAAAAATAAAAAATGAAAATGTTAAAAGATATGTAATGAAAAGGCACTAGTGCGATAATGTAATGTAAAAGTCACGGCATGGGTAATATTCTGCATTATTTTGCTAATATTTAAAAAGATATGTAATGAAAAGGCACTAGTGCGATAATGTAATGTAAAAGGCACGGCATGGGTAATATTCTGCATTATCAGTGTAATTACGCTGTAATAAGACCTACTTTACGAGCAGGTGTGTTGAAAAATGTTTACAAACGTTCATATGCGTCCGACGTCCGTGAATTAAACCCATACAAATCCGTAAAAACCCGTAAGTATATATTTTTACGAAAACAGATAATTTGCGGAGGCAACCAAAACAAACAAGACGACCGCACAATCATATCGATAGGTCGCATGCATCGATAGTCGCTTTATACAACGTGTTCTTGACAATTTCCGTTAAAGTTTTAATCAAATAAAGTTAATTTCTCCAAAGTTATATATCAAGATATCTGTGGTGTGCCCAGAATGATATGGTACTTAACCCCGTAAAGTGCTCCCACATCAAGTTTACCAAAAATAAGCGGCTAATATCAACCTCATACACAATTCAAGGCAACACTCTCCAGGAAGTAAGGCAGGTCGGTTTAACACATTCGGTAAAGATATGTTAGAGGAGAAGGAATTGAGGGATATCGACCTTAAAGATGTCCTTCTGTTCTGCAGGAAAACAAGAATAATTGAAGAGTTGGATGTGGGAACGCCGCCGGGATAGTAACCTGAGGCTCCGAACTGAGGGAAATGGGCTGAATGACTGCGACAAGCGGTCGACTGCCCGCCTGTTTCCGGCCAGGCGTCCCTTCACAACATCAACAACATCAACAAGGCAGGTCAGAGACTTGGGGGTAATGCTCGACGCAGAATTAAACTTCAGAGCACATTATGACTCGATTATCTCTAGATCCCTAAAAATGCTTGGATTCATAAAACGCAATACCCGAGACTTCAAGAAAGTGTCGACCAAAATGGTCCTCTATAACTCGCTCGTACGTTGAATTTGCTAGTGTCATATGGAATCCTGGCTACCAGGTACACAGGGATCGCATCGAACGTGTTCAGCGTGCATTTACACGTCATTTAGCCTACCACGCACCGAACTTGAGATATAAAACTGGACATGCAACACGGCTAAAACATTTTAGTATGGCATCACTGGCAAATAGACGCCTTTTACACGATCAAGTATTCCTGCATAAAATGATTAACGGTCATATGTGTTTACAGGATATATTAAATAAAATTGATCTTTCTGTTCCGCGTCCAAACTGTCGTAGAGTCCTCACACGCACCTTTAATGTCCCCCCAACACGAACAAACACGAAAAGGCAGGCACCATTTACTAGACTGCTTACATGCTATAACAATATCGCCACAGATGCTAACTTAGACATTTACCACGACAACCTTCGAACTCACAAAAAAAAGTTAAATCTTTATTTAAGAGAAACAAGTGTCAAATAAATCCTCTCTTTTTTTATAACTATGTATGATGTTATAATGTTATGAAATCTTGTTTTAAATATTGCATGTTACTTATATATCTTTTAATTTTAGTTTTTAGATCAAATTGTGTTTAAATCATTTTAATGAAACTATAAAAACAACAAAAAAGAAACAAAAATTTAGAACTTTATAGGAATATCTTCCTCATGAATTGTTAATGTATATTCTTTTATTGTCCAAGCGTTATGATTGTTGAAGAGCTATTTAAGATTTTCGATAATCTCCTTTTAACTGTTTTAAATTATGCATGATTTATATTTGCGAATGATGTGTTCACCTGTAATTGGGGTGCATGTAAACCCAAATAAAAGTAAATATTTAAATTAAGATTTGTTAACATGTACTCTGTTGGTGTCCCGTACAACTAAATAAATAAATAAAATAAAAATAAGATATTCAATGTTTAATCAGTTGTGCAGATTTAACCAGTGTAAAAGGCTCTTAACTGTGACATCATAACAGCTTTTTAAGTTTTGTACGGTTCCTATACACTACAGGAAGGTTTACAAAGTGAGATTTTTAACATTCATATTTTTTATTTCATATATTTCAAGACCCTTGTACAATAAGACAACAACCGTTAATGCTAAATTAAATTATTTAGTACATAAATCTTTTTTTTCTTTTTTTAAAGAAATAATTATGCTATTTTTTTCTGTGGATGTAGTGTCGGAGGATGTGCTTGTGTTGGTATTTAGAGACCAGCTGCATTTGTCTCAACCTCAAATCAATAAAGAGTTGGCAACGCGCTCGCGATGGTTCTTCGCAATCTTTCATAGGTTAGGCTAGGGCGCACTACGGATTTCTACCGCGTGTTTTTTTTCGCAAAATCTGTTAAGTATAGAACCTCCTTGAAGTGCGCGCACTGCGGAAATATTTTTTTTTATATAAGTTTACGATTTTAAAACGCACCGCAACTCGCCGGACCGCAGTTCGCGCGTAGCGTAACGGTTGCAACAGGCAGGCCGTATGCCTGTTTGTCACCGTCGAAATATAAAAAAAATGCCACTCGCAAAACGTCCCTCCACCAAAATTACGTCCCATTAGCAAAACGTCTTCTTTGCAAGTGGTCCCTTATGTAAAATACTCCATTCGCAAAAGGTCCCACCCCTTTCGCAAAATGTCCCTTCTGTGAAAGTCCCTACTGCATAACACCCCTTTCGCAAAACGTCCCGTCAGCGAAATGACCCATTCGCAAAATGTCCCGTCTGGAAAAAGCTTGTTTAAGTAGTCTTCTCATGGGATAAGAGATGGCCAATAACGGGTTATTTTGCGATAGGGACGTTTTGAGAACGGGACCTTTTGCAGAAGGGTTGTTCGTAACGGATATTCAGGTATCTTATCTTATCTTATCTAGGTGAGGGCCCTTTCGGATGCACTTCGACCCAGTGGGATCTTTTGTTCTCTTGCCCTCTCCGTTATACCTGCTCCCAGGCTTGCTCCATCATTTCCACAAAGCGGATGATGCAGTTCGCCGGGAGCACCTTGAATTCCTTTGGTTGCGGGTAACCGTTACCAAAGTAGTTCATTCTTTGTCTGGCAAGGGCATGTCATTCACACAATAAGTGTTCCATAGTCTCGTCCTCCTCGCCACACATTCTACAGTCTAAACTATCCGATAGTCCCATCTTGGCCAAGAGATCATTGACCCCGAAGTGACCTGTGAACACCCCAGATATAATTCTGAGTTGCTTCCTACTGGATTTCCAGAGTTTTCTGGTCCAGCCCGAGTCCACTCCTTCTATGAAGAGCTTAGAGTGCCTTAAGCCAGCCTCATTCCTCCACTCGTTCGATATTCAGGACATTTCGCGAAAGGGACATTCTGCGAGTGGGACGTTATGCGCCCTAACCAAAAAAAAATGTGTAATACCTGAGGGCAAAGGGCCTCGATCTGTCCGGCTGCGTGGCGCACCATCTTAACGCCATCTTCGTTGTTGGACATCGAGCACACCAGACTCGCCACCTGCACACACACAGTATTCATAATATGTATTCAAATACAATAGTTATTTGTTATACAAGGGGGGAAAGTTGTATTTTACCTGCGAGTGTTCATTTGAAACACGAGCTAGCGAAAGGACTCTATGATTGACCACGAGCGAAGCGAGTGGTTCAAAAATAGAATCCTGAGCGTAGCGAGTGTTTCAACACACGAGACGTAAAATAACTTTTCACCCGTGTATAACACAAATCTTTTCACCTCACTACAGCGAGGAAAATAAGAAAAATAAACATTTAACGTTCTACGTCATAGTACTTATAACGTTCTACGTCTACTTTCTTCACATGTGGATAAAAAGCGATTTTCTCAATAGATATCAAACATACAAAAAGACCTTTCCGAATAGGTGAGGTGAAAATACTCTTTTCACTTCTCATGCTCGCAAAGTTCGCCTTTGTGCTGGATGTATGCTGCACAAAATGCCACTTTTATGCTCTAGTGCACAAAGTAAAATTGTTTTAAAGACTAAGATAATCGGGCCTAACAGCCACACACACAATAAAACTTCGTAGAATAAACTTGTCATTTGATTTGATTTGCTTTAATAAATTTCACATTTGTGTTTTCCATTACTAAATTAGGTAATAAAACCAGATAAAATAGGAGTCAATTATTATTTTAAAACGTATTGAACCATTAAATGACTTGGCAGTATGAAGTACCTAAGTCTAATATCACGTGTCGAAAATTAAACATACACTCTTTAAAAAGTTAAGTGACGGGAATGAGCTATTAATCAATTTAATTTTGCAATCATTTGTTATTTTCTCACAATCGAAGTGAAAAGCAGTGTGTATAACTCGGGCATAAATTAGCCATTTAACCCCTCGACTTAACTATCCATATATAGGATATAAAACGTCTCGGGTTAAATGGCTCGTTTTATGCGCTTGTTGTACAATCTACTGTTAACACACCTCAATTTGCAAAGATAAACAAAAACAATAGGAGAACTAAAGAGATATCTCTAACAGACAACCTTTGGTTAAAGACATATTTTTAAAATACAATACGCATTTCGACAGACTTTTCCTCTTTATTATAATGATAAAAGTACAATTGGCGGACTTAATGCCTTCAGGCATTCTCTACCGGTGAACCATTGGGACCAGCAGAACCTCAGAGTATAGAATACTAGAGAGAGGACAAGCCGCCGGCGGCCGCGTCGCAGTTGTTAGCTCAATGGGCATACTCTGCCATGCTGTGCACGCGTGCTGATCACAAATAATATTACATTTCTTCCCAAAATGCCTGATATGATGCGCCTGTATCGTCCAATAAGAGCGTAGGTATACAAGTGTGTCAATTACTTGTGCTTTGTGTGGGTTAATGCACTTGCGACAGGCGTACTCAATACAAATCGGCCGGCATGTCCGATCTCCTTATATTCATACATCTGTGGTGAACATCCACAGCTTGATTGCCTCTGATTGTTCCTTGTTGTTTAGCAGAGAATATGCCTTCCGTTTTGTGATGCCACCGACTAGGGCCGTGTCTGGGCCCTGCCTTGATGATAGATAGTTACCTCGACGAGTTTGTTGGCGTGCTCAGTGAACACAACGGCGTATTCTTCCACTTCCTTCTCGTGTCCGTTGCGAGCTGCTTCCATCAGAACTAGCAGAGGCACGTTGCTCTCCAGAAAACTGAAACAACATCATTATTAGGCCTGTTGTACACTTGTAAGTTCTTACGTAAGTTCAGTACAAATACTCCTCACGTAAGTCGTCTGTAAGCAATATTTGCACTGAACTTACGTAAACTTACAGGTGTAAAGGCCGCCTTAAAGTGCCGTAGGTTCATGGTCTTATCTCCCTCTCACTGAGCATAAGCGTGAGCGAGATGGAAGTGCGTGTTCGGAAGCGCGTTTATCTTCTTTTTAATAGGGAACTTGCATCTTAATATTTTATTACGAAAAACAAAAGTATAATCCAGCATTAAAACAACTGTAGCATTAAAACTTTGTTATGATTTATTTTTTGATGTTATATGCATTTGAAATCTGCGCGCGCCGGCACCCCCCGAAAACGCTCTATACTAAACGGGCTTATGCTATGACGTCACAGCATAGCCTTTACTATGGAGTATGTTCATGCATTTTATTCCATCCCTACCGCTATCCTAACGGCCGCTTAATTACCCTCACCTAATATGACCTTAGTACTGACCTACGAGTGGTGCGACACGCATGCCCGCGACGCGCTTCATTAAATAGTGCGAAACTGTTGAAAACAAACAATATTGTGAGTGCCAACACCTGAATGCTGTGCAGCTGGTGATCCCAAGTGTGTGACCCGGATCGGGACTGTTCCCGTGTGCCCGCGGGACCCCTACCTACTTGTTTATCCCGAGAGGATCGCGGCATTCCAGCAGCTTAAGGTACTGTGCTCCACTGACTGACAAACACCCCTTTTAACCCTTAACAGAGTAAGTCATTAATTTGCGATTATCTCCACAAAATTTACGTTTAAGTCTATACTTGTCATACAAAATATCATTTCTAATTTAATATTCTATGTAACTGTTACGTTACTTTATCGAAAAAATAAAAAATAAATTTTCGTCATTTTAATGTTAGGAAAAACTAATAAAATCGTTTTTTTTTTCTTTTTTTTTTGGTTTGTATGATATCTCTCTACGTATATCCGCATCAATTGAATGCAATTTATTCGAAATTGAAGTCCCATGCAAGTTCCCCATTATATAAATAATAGCACCACTGCTTTGTAGTGTTGCTATATTATTGCATGCTATGAAGCATGTGGTGTTGTGTTCCTGGTGGTGAGTAAGGTCGCCAGAGCTCACTAGGGTGCGCTGTGTTGGGAGTGAGGGACCTGCACTTGCATGTCTCTATCTGCCAACACAGCGAATCCTCAAGTGAATAAAGGGTCGGCAACGCGCTTGTGATTCTTCTGGAGTCACAAGTGTCCATAGGCTACGGTAACTGCTTAACATCAGGCAGGCCGTAAGCTTGTTAGTCACCGTCGTTGTATAAAAAAATATAATAAATAAAAAAAGTAATCACTAAGTTCCCTCAAACATGATATTGCCGATTTTTAGAAACAATTTTAATATGTTTAGCTTTTGTGCATAATTTGTTACGAATGTTTTAAGTGTAGTTTAGACCTAAGATCGTGATTTTTTTCTATCGAGCGAGAATTGCTTAGTTATGCATAAATGCCTCAATATTACTATACGATAATTTAGGTTAATGCAAAGTTCTAAAAACGTTCGCGCCATTAACGTGCTCACTAGCGCCCATATCGTAAAATTTTTATAATCACAATAATTTACCTGTGGCGCTAGTGAGCTCTTACGGCTCAGCCATGGCAAAGACATTTGAAGCTGTAGTGTAATAAATAGACATGGGCCGACTATGGATTTGGCTGATTCATCGACTAATCGGCGCTGAGGCGACCGACTAGTCGCTGACTATTCGCGGACTAGAAATGTGGCCGGATAGTCGGCTTTCCCGACCTGAGTACATGATGAAAATAAAAATATCGTATTCATTACTGTAAGACCCATCTCAAAACTTTCCGGTGGCGAATGCACTAGTCCCAAAACGCACTATAAGGCAATACACTCTAATTTCGAAAGTCCCTCTTCTCATAAGAAACTAGGCCCAAAACACCATATTTCCAAAAAGGCTAATTCTCGATTCACACGAGAACCATTGAGAACTAGTCCCAAAATACACCATTCCCAAAATACCCCAAATTGTGTTTTGAGAAGTATGCATTATGAGAATAAAGTATTACGCCACCTACAGGTGAACACAATTTGGGGTATTTTGGGAATGGTGTATTTTGGGACTAGTTCTCAATGGTTCTCGTGTAAATCGAGAATGAGCCTTTTTGGAAATATGGTGTTTTGGGCCTAGTTTCTTATGAGAAGAGGGACTTTCGAAATTAGAGTGTATTGCCCTATAGTGCGTTTTGGGACTAGTGCATTCGCCACAGGAAAGATCATGGGTAGGAGTCGGGTTGCATAAAGTTTAAAAGTCATATTGTTGATAGGCACACGTGGATTCGTCATACTCAACGCATAATTGTAAATAGTCATAAATTTATGCGCATAACGTTTAAGAACATAATGTGTGTTGCGCATAAATTTGTGGCGCATCAAAGTATTTAAGCATACTTTATAATGGACATAAATTGGTTGCTCATAATAGTACATTATGATACAAGTGTGCTAAGTTGGTCATTACACTCGAGTCGGTTTTTAAGCCTGAGCCGAAGGCGAAGGCTTAATGGAGACGAGAAGTGTAATGACCAATGCTCACGTGTTTCATACGACGTTTTTCAACACATTTGCGAGGAAAAAAAAAAAAAAAATGAAAATGTTAAAAGATATGTAATGAAAAGGCACTAGTGCGATAATGTAATGTAAAAGTCACGGCATGGGTAATATTCTGCATTATTTTGCTAATATTTAAAAAGATATGTAATGAAAAGGCACTAGTGCGATAATGTAATGTAAAAGGCACGGCATGGGTAATATTCTGCATTATCAGTTTAAATACGCTGTAATAAGACCTACTTTACGAGCAGGTGTGTTGAAAAACTATTTAATCATACTGTAGAAGTGCATAAACTGCATTACGCATAAGCGTAAGTTCTCTTTTATGTTGGGTCACAGTTCTAGGGGAGAGTAAAGCAAATGGCAGTCAATATAAGTTTACAAACAAGTTTTAATAACAAGTTTTTCCGCTCTTTTATAAAAAAAAATACCTCGATGACGAACGCGGGAGCAAGCTCCCGTTTTCGTCTTCATAATAACAGATCTTAATAAAATAATCCGATTCGGTTTTGCCACTAAGTCCCTGTTCCCTACTGAATACGTGAGAACTTGAACTTTATACACCACTATCGTGGCATTGGTTAATCTGTAAGGAATAGTAGATTGTTAACCAAGGGTTGAAAGTGACCCATTTAACCCGAGATATTTCTGGCGCTCGAACGAAGTGAGAGCGCCAATTGTTCGAGGGTTAAATGGGTAATTTCACCCGAGTTAAACACTCTACTTTTCATTTCGACTGTGAGGAAAAATAATTTAATATCAACCTATAATCGTAATAAACAACTCGTTAATGCAGGTACATATAGCTGAGTGTCGATTTGTGAAAAGTTTTTATTTTGATGATTTGACGTAACTCTATTATCTTCGACTCCGTGGCTGACCGTAACAATAAAAAAAAAATACTTTCCACCCTAGGGGAGAAAAAGCTATTTTCCACCCGGCTATATGCCCATGAAAAATCAACTTTCAGAGCAGGAGAGATGAAAAGTTTATTTGTTAAATATTAAAAATACTTACTTAATATAATTTTTCGTTGCTTTAAAAAAAAAACTCTCACCATCTTAAGTCCGTCATCATAATTTACGCAAAACGATCGTTATGATTAAAATTATAATCAACAATGATTGCTGGATAAATGTATGACATATACAATTATTACAAACAATAATTATAAATATCAATATTATGACTAAATGAATGTATGCCATTCTACATTGTAAACTACTTGATATATAAAACTTGAAGTAAATAATAGCAGTTTATTTAGCTGTAAGTCAAAAGTCAAATATTGTATATGTTTTTGTTTATTTGTTGCATACCTGTCGGAGACGTGGTCGACGACAGCCTTGCGCAGTTGCCGGCGCAGGTCGCGCGTCTTGCGACACATGTTCTCTATGGCGCGCTCCAGTCCGGAGGATTGCTCGGGCTTGCCCGCCTGCGAACAAGATCATTGCCTTAATAGGGGTGTAGACACTAAATTAAATAATTGTACTTTCAAAACAAACTTTTAACCGACTTTAAATCAGTATCCAAATTGCTTCAAGTTTGCCTATAAAATTTGAAGAGTCCCCTCGTTTTCTCCAGGATCATATCATCAGAACTGGATTTTGGTGACAACGGGATCAATCTGGAAGTATATGCTTTCAAACAAAGAAAAAAAAATTCAAATCGGTGCATAAATTACCGAGATATCGCGTAACAAAAAAAAATACAGACGAATTGAGAACCTCCTCCTTTTTTTAAGTCGGTTAATAACCAATAATGTTGTATTTTCTCGAAAAAGGATTAAAAATATAGTCAAATGGAGAAAAAAGCAACGCAAGAGGTTAAAAAAACCGGCCAAGTGCGAGGCGGACTCGCGCACGAAGGGTTCCGTATCATTATCTATAATAGTACATTATGATACAAGTGTGCTATGTTGGTCATTACACTCGAGTCGGTTTTTAAGCCTGAGCCGAAGGCGAAGGCTTAATGGAGACGAGAAGTGTAATGACCAATGCTCACGTGTTTCATACGACGTTTTTCAACACATTTGCGAGGAAAAAAAAAAAAATGAAAATGTTAAAAGATATGTAATGAAAAGGCACTAGTGCGATAATGTAATGTAAAAGTCACGGCATGGGTAATATTCTGCATTATTTTGCTAATATTAAAAAATATATGTAATGAAAAGGCAGTAGTGCGATAATGTAATGTAAAAGGCACGGCATGGGTAATATTCTGCATTATCAGTGTAAATACGCTGTAATAAGACCTACTTTACGAGCAGGTGTGTTGAAAAAATGTTTATTTTATTCTGTTTTTAATATTTTTTGTTATAGTGGCAACATAAATACATTATCTGTTCAACTGGAACTATCACGGTACCAGTGAGATACAGCCTGGTGACAGACAGACACAGTGTAAGTTATAAGTGTCCAAAATTTTAAGAGGGCATGTTCTGTTCCTTTTCCGCAAAACGCACTTTCATATGAAACGATTGTCATTTACTATGACGCTAGACGATCGTGACGTCACGATCCCCTAGCGTTTTCTCTCTCTAACAAGTAACATTAAAACGGTTGCAGCTTCGTAATTTTTTGAGATATTCGAATGGGGTTATCGCCATTAGGCATATTTATTTGCCTTCTTTCTTTTGAAGTAATAATACATTTTGAGTCTACACCCCTATTGCCTCCATTGGGAATGAATGAAAATTTTTGAAGTGCCTGATTTATTTTTTGGTGATAGGAATAACGTTCCTTAGCACCAGAAAACTGTTGCAGACTTTTCAGCTGCGTCAATTATTTTTGAAAGATATATAAACAGTTTCCTCGCTTACGTTTTGGGTTTAGGACGGCTAATGACACACTTCCCTTGATCCGTCTCATATTACAAAAAATATTTTTCATCTCTCCTGTTCTGAAAGTTGACTTTTCATGGGCATATAGCCGGGTGGAAAATAGCGTTTTCTCCCCTAGGGTGGAAAGTAATTTTTGCGTATTGTAAAAATACCATAAAATCTAGTAAATTTGTTGTTTGTTTGTTTTTGTTTGTTTGTTTCAGTTTTTTTGTAAGTTTGTTTTGTTTTTTGTTCGTTTTTTTTTTTGTTTTTTTTCTGTTTGTTTTTGTTTTGTTTGTTTTTTCACGTGTCGGCATGGCCCTCTAGATTAGTTGCGTGGCCAGTGCAAAGAGGTTAGAGGATGGATATAGTTTTAATTATTTTACTTAGGTATATCTAAAATCGAATAATTAATTTTCCTCACAGTCGAAATGAAAAGTAGTGTTTAACTCGGGTGAAATTACCCATTTCACCCTCGAACTATTAAATATCTGACCCTGGCAATGACAAATATAGCTGCTGCAGCTGTCAATGTCATTGCCAGTGTCAGTTTACCACGGATATACACCGTGGCCGTGAATAACCCGAAAGATTTAAGCTAACGATACTAGAGCCTAATTAGAGTATATAAAGTTATGTAACATATAGCCCAAAAACTCATAATTAAGGAGATATTAATTATTTGAAACAAATCAAAAGTTAAAAAAAATTCATCATAAAACTTTGGGCTGACTATGTTAGTCTGGTTTTAGGTACTATGAACTACTTGCACGAATTTTTTTAGATTTTATAAAACACTTTTTTGCAACCAAATTTTTTGACGGGTTTAGCGGGCTGCTGACGCGTAGGTACTGTTCCAATATTCTGCAGACTGACTATGTCCGCATAGTTTGTTAGTTGTCTTACTATCCACAGACAAATTTTCAGATTTTATAAAACAGTTGCGACGTAGGTGTTCTCTTGACAAGTTCGGAACCACCCACACGCCAGTTGTCCCAAAAACTGGCTGACTAACGGCAGGCTATTGATATTCAAGCTATTTATGACCTAATATTAAAATATCAGCCTTTATAAAACTGTTGCAGTTTTGGTCCCTCAGCTCTCCGTCTATATACATCTCTGACAATATTATAAATGTACTTTCCTGTTTTTGTGTTTTGATGCTTAGAGACTGTATACCTACATGTCCTACATCTCTAAGATCATTAGAATAATAATAATTAATTGTATCTGGACGCTCAGAGACCTTATACAGTCGCCATCACATACATCGGAGCAAACAAGCACGTCACAAACATCGGAACACACCTCTATTTTCAAGGCATTAGGGTGCATGTGCCGATATTTTTGAACACCTATAGTGTACCTATGTATGTGATGGCGACTGTACATCTCTGGGATATAAAATGATATCACAAACTTCTTGTTAATTCTGATAGAGATCTTGTATCTAATGTAATGGATAATATTTTGTAATATTGTTATCATTTAGTGACATTTAGTTCTGTTAAACTGCAACTTCCAAATAACTATTGTTGTAAGATTTGTATTTCTTTTTATTGTAAACTAGCTGACCCCGCGAACTTCGTTCCGCCGTACAAAATTCATGAAAAAAAACTTAATTTTTTCAATTTTTTTATTGTTATTCTGCTATTCGGGGCGAAGACAAATCCAACAAATCAACAATCATCAAAATCGTTCCAGCCGTTCTCGAGTTATAAGCAAAGGAACTAACACAACTTTCTTTTATTAATATAGATTATTGATTGGCATGTATAAGTGCCCTTCTGGCCAATTTGCAGAATAAATGTTTGATTTGTTTTTTTTTTATATACATGAAGCTACGGTAGCCTAATGGTTCAGGCATGCGGCTGTCAAGCGGCGGTCGTGGGTTCGAATCCCGGCTCGTACTAATCAGTTTTTCGGAACTTATGTACGGAATATTTACCGTTAGCTTTTCGGTGAAGGAAAACATCGTGAGGAAACCGGTCTAAACCCAATAAGGTCTAGTTTTCCCTCTGGGTTGGAAGGTCAGATGGCAGTCGCGTTCGTAAAATTTGTGCCTATGCCAAATCATGGGATTAGGTGTCATAGCGGACCCCGGGCTCCTTTAGGGGCACAACCGGGAATAACGCTAGGATGATAATGGTACACATATGATTAAAAATCCAGCCAGTAGCAGGGGCGGTTCACTTTGTGATTCCGTCGCGCCGCTACCGCGTACATGCCGGCGGCCGCCAAATTGGCGGCCCATTAGTAGCTGCCGCGTGTTGGTACAAGATGCTCGCACGGGTCGCAGCGCGTTGCATGCGATAGAACGTGATGGCCACATTTAGGCACGTTTGGCGTACCTAAACAGGGAATTTGTTAACAGAGAACCTTCTGTACGTAGTACTATTACTTATTATGTGCCAGTAGTATAAAAAAATACGTACGTTGGTCATATACTCGTGCAGCAAGTCTTGCAGCGCTTGACGCACCGCGTTACACTCCGCGACGATACGCTCACGGCGCTCGTCCCTGCAATAAAAAAAATAAGTTTTTGTCAAAAAAAATATTTTTGGTACAAGCTTTTATTGCCGACTGTACTTTTCTGTATACCGTCATCAACTACTCATTGAGACGATTCTAACGAGCCCAAACTCAACGGCGTCACGTCGGTTAAGTACTGAATTCCCGTGGCCACCTTCTGTCTCCAGCATCAGATCAGCTCGATGGTACCATAATATTGAGATGAAATTTGGTATAGAGATAGTTTTAGCCAAGGGGAAGGAACGGGGTAGGACATAGGATACTTTTTATCCCGGCAACCATTGCCCAAGGAGGTGAAATAGGGGGTGAAAGTTTGTATGGAGCTACGATAAAACGAGTTCCACGCGGACGGAGCCGCAGGCAGGAGCTAGTCTCTTAAGCCGCAATTACATTACGAAATTAGTGTCATGCATGTTGAAATCAGTTTCACGAAAGTAGTTTCGATATATGCGAAAGTAATTTCGTTAAATATTTAGTGTCGTGAAATCCACAGTATCGCAGTACCATGGCCCCATCAGCATCAAAGCTACATTTTTTTCTGTATTCAATGTAGCTAAAGAGATGCTTCTATATAAACTCTTGTCGCTGATATCCATTGATGAATTGTATATTTTTATCTGTACTACATCGTTGGTTCGCCATTTTCAACGCTTGAAGCGCGCGCGCAATGATAAAAATGCACACGTCCGCACAGCACAGGCGCTTTCGCGACATCGAATCTACACTATGAAAATAGTTGCATGGCACTAATTTTACCGAAAAAAATTCATGCCACTAATTTCGTAATATATATTTAAATCTTTATTTCAGATATAATCCATATTTTGTTAATGAAGACTTACGACTAGTGTTAGTAAATAATAATACTAAATAAATAAATCTAACTTATTTCCTATATGATAGAAAGCTCTTTGTCATCCCTATCCAATGAGCTAAAATTGGACTATCATATCGGCCCGCAATCACCCCCAGAATGCTGTTGGAGCTGCCCCTAAGTCGACCCATCATCGAGACGATTTTTTTCCGTATAATGGCGTAAAAATCGTCCGTATGGGCCTCGGCGAACATACGAGATGCACTACACCATGTGGGCAACCCCAACAACATTCTGAGTGCGTTATTATACTGCACGCGTAGGGCATTATAGGCTCTTTTCGTGTACTTCACCCACAGGCTGCTCGAGTAAAATGACTGAGTGAAGGCTTTAAACAGAGTTATTTTAACTTCAACAGAGCATCGAGCAAACCTGCGGGCAAGCATGTTTGACCTTACTGCCAATGCCCTACGCTCGCGTTCTATATCTAGTAATGTAATTCCGGCTTTATAGTTTCCGATTTGCCCTTTTGGGAATAACATCCTGTATAATTAATTACCTGGTGCAAGAGCTATCAGCCATCAGCGCCGCTCCAGAAATGATGGACTCGAGCCGCTCCTCCAGCGAGGGCCTCGTGCGCAGCTCCGAGTAAGCGAGCGGCTCCATCACCATGCGCTCGTCGAAGTCGTCCAGCGCCTGCGCCAGCTCGCCGGGGCCCTCGGTCGGGGCGCGGGCGCCTGCGGACAGGATTACGAGCGTGGTGAGGGATTCAAAGGGCTAAAAACAGAAATACTTTCGTAACAAACAACGGCATCTCACTTTCATCATCATCATCATCATCATATCAAACGAAAGACGTCCACTGCTGGACATAGACCTCCCCCAAAGAGTGCCACAGTGACCGGTCCTGCGCCCGCATCCAGCGGACTCCCGCGACCTTTACCAGGTCATCAGTCCACCTTGTGGGGGGTCTACCCACGCCGCGCAAGCCCGTACGTGGTCGTCACTCGAGAACCTCACACTTTACACTAAATAAATGCAAAGTAAGACAAACCATTTTCATAGAAGCAAAAAGGCAAGTCTGTCAAAAATAAAATAACTATCTTTATAAAAATCTACCAAGTTTGCCTCTGGCGAGTATAGAGCGCTATACAAAGCAGTGGCCAACAAGAGTCAACCAGTGACGAACGCTCATCCCACATCATCAGCTGACGATGTGACAATTATCCTCCTAAGGCCCCACCATACGACACAAAATGAAATTGAAATTTGAATCAACTATCGCAAAAAAATACCAAAACAAAACAAATGCAACTCTATACCAACCCAAAATGGTTAAAAGTCCTTTAAGAGAATAACCTTCCAGTAGGCCCATGGGCCTTAGGAGAATAAAACACCATACAAGACAGCGGCCAACTTACTGCATTTGAGCGGACGCGTTCAAGTTTGGCTCTGGCCAGTATAAAACGACATAAAACGCAGCGGCCAACTTACTATACACTCACCGCATTCAAGTTTGCCTCTGGCCAGTATGAAGAGCTATACAAAGCAGCGGCCAACTTTCTATAGACTCGACGTATTCAAGTTTGCCTCTGGCGAGTATGAAGCGCCATACAAGGCAGCGGCCAACTTACTATAAATTCGATGCATTCAAGTTTGCCTCTGGCGTGTATGAAGCGCCATACAAGGTAGCGGCCAACTTACTAGGCTCGACGCATTCAAGTTTGCCTCTGGCGATTATAAAGCGCTATACAAATACAACCCTCAGGGGCCAACTTACTACTTAACCCGATGCATTCAAGTTTGCCTCTGGCCAGTATGAAGCGCCATACAAAGCAGCGGCCAACTTAAGTCAAACTTGTAGTAACCTTGTTAGGAAGATTTCTTACTATCTCGCTAGTATATTACCTGCGTGTGGGTGTAGGCCCCCCACAAGGTGGACTGATGACCTGGTAAGGGTCGCGGGAGTCCGCTGGATGCGGCCGGAGGTCCGGCCATTGTGGCACTCTTTGGGGGAGGCCTATGTCCAGCAGTGGACGTCTTTCGGCTGATATGATGATATTACCTGCGGCTGGTGTTGTGCTAGGCAGAGCCCTCCCCTGAGCGACGCAAGCTATGGTGTCAACTGCGGAGCAAACCGCGCGCAACACATAGTCTCGGTTCGCCTTTGCGGCCGCCAATTCTGGGTGACGGACGTACACCTGTCAAAATTAAAATAATCTTGTAATATATCCGTAGCACTAATGTTTGCCTTTGGCTTGTATAGAGTTGCGTAGCTCGTGACGGCAAAGTTAATTCAATAAATATATAGTCCTCCTCATCGATTTCGATGACGGCCACCCTAACAAATTATTAACTAGCCCTATTATGAGCTCTGATATAACATTAAATAATAATAAATATTTGGGGACAATCTTACACAAATCGACCTAGTCCCAAACTAAGCAAAGCTTGTACTATGGGTACTAAACGACGATACACATACTTATATAGAGAAATAAATACTTAAATACATAGAAAACATCCATGACTCAGGAACAAATATTCGTCCTCATCACACAAATAATGCCCTTACCGGGATTCGAACCCGGGACCTCCGGCTTCGTAGGCAGGGTCACTACCAACTAGGCTACAGAAGTCGTCATGACTGGCCAGGCCAAACTTGCTCTTAAATACCCTATTGCAAGGGTGACAATACAGTCGGCCAGTCGTGTTATAAGTATACACGTAGGAAGGGTTTAGGCATCTCTTTTCGTGCTTGGCGTTTTACAACTAAGGTTATCCTCAAACAATTTAACCGTCTGAAAAATAGTAGATCGCCAAGATGGCCTTTTTGCGGGTAACTCCTCCCAACACTCAGGATCGATACCGCACAGACATGGTGCCTTCAATAAATAAAATAGTAGGAAACCACGCAGAGACGAATCGAAATTAACAAGAAAAGTAATAGCATACAGGTTTGCCTCTGACTAGTATAAAGCACTATACAAAGCAGCGGTCAACTTACTAATGACTGGAAGCATTCACGTTTACCTCTGGCCAGTATGAAGCTTCATACAAAGCAACGGCCAACTTAAGACAAACTTGTTCTAAACTGACCTTCGAGTCCTTCATCTTCGGCTCCTTTAGTGATCATTAAACATACTAGCAGCAGCACTCAAGTTTGCCTTTGGCTAGTATGAAGCGTTATACAACACAACGGCCAACTTCCTATCGATTCGACGCATTTAAGTTTGCCCTGGTCAGTATGAATCTCCATACATTCCAACGGCCAACTTAAGTCAAACTTGAATCAAACTAACCTAGCCGTCAGCAGCATGGTGGAGTGATTCTTCAGCACAGCCCTGGCCGCAGCCATCTCGTCCTTCATCCTGGGCTCCTTGAGCTTATGATTATCGAATACTAATAACAGCACTTAAGTTTGCCTCTGGCCAGTATGAAGCGCCATACAAAGCAGCGACTAACCTAAATCGAACTGGCTTCTGACCCGCCGCATATAAGTTTGCCTCGGGCTAGTATGAAGCGCTATATGAAGCAGCGGCCAACTTAAGTCAAACATGATATTGATGTAAACTAACCTTGGAAGCCATCAGCAGCATGGTGGAGTGTTTCTTCAGCACAGCCCTGGCTGTAGCCAGCTCATCTTTCATTCTGGGCTTCTTGAGCTCATGATTATCAAACATTGCCAAAAGCACTTAAGTTTGCCTCGGGTCAGTATGAAGCGACATACAAATCTGCGACCAACTTAAATCAAACTGAGTTCAGACCAGCCGCATATAAGTTTGCCTCTGGCCAGTATGAATCTGCATACATTCCAACGGCCAACTTAAGTCAAATTTGAATCAAACTGACCTTGGAAGCCGTCAGCAGCATGGTGGAGTGTTTCTTCAGCACAGCCCTGGCCGCAGCCAGCTCGTCCTTCATTCTGGGCTCCTTGAGCTCGTGTTGGCGCCGCGCCGCGGCTGCCGCCAGCTCGGCGGCTGACCGGCCCAGCTGGCGGGAGCATTCCACCAGCTCCGACTGGGATGAGGCTGATTTCAGCTTGTCCAGGTCGGTTTCCACCTGGAAATATACATCAAATCATTCAGTTTCTAGTTATTTGTATACATATCTCCAACTATAGTTTTAACAGTGGTGGTTAAACTAGGGTACTAGTACGAAATTATCAAGATATTCCGGGATAGTAATCAGATAAATCAAGATTCTAGGATTTGTGGAAGGCAAACGCGTTAGAGCAGCCGTACTCAACCTATTTTCTACGACGGCCGCTAAGACATTTTAGCTAAGGTGGCAGCCACACACACCACAAGCTACAATCGAACCAACTGAATCATGACCCACCATAGAACCTTGTTACAATTAACAAACATACGCACGATCATTTATGGCGTTAATACGTCAGTTTATTGTAACAAGGTTCCATGCTGGGTCAGGATTCAATTTTATCGATAGTACATTCATAAATCAGAAAACCGAAATGTATTGATAAAACACATTATTTTACATGTCACGCAGAATATAAAGCATATAAAAATAAATAGGAATATATAGGCATTTATGGGGTTTTTATACTGGGATCGCATAGTGGATGGCGGGCCACTAGCAAAAGCTTGCCGGGCCGCAGGTTGGTACCTATAGCTGCGTTAGAGGAAGGATTCCAGTGCGCTGGACTGATATTAACCCGTCAAGCGTCCTGTAGACTACATTAGTCTACAGAAATTTTGTTCCGGTAGTGTCCAGTAGACGCCATTAGTCTACAGACCAATCCGCTGATTGGTCTAATTTTTCTACATCGATTCGTTATGGTGGCAGCTTGATACAGTTTGACCAATCAAAATTCTCAACAGTGTGTAAATATTTTTTTTCTCTGCGTTGGCGGAATTCGCCGGCCATGTTGCAAGTTGGAACGTGCTCGTAAATAAATATTTGTTGTTAAGTAATTATTAGGTTTTTAGAAGTGAATTTACGTAAAATTGACGCATAAACTAGCCAGTATCATTTTAGTGTATGTAAAATGTGATATGTGGTTATAAATTGAGTGCAAATTGTGAATGATTTGTGACGGATGTGACAGAAAACGAACATTTCTGAATATAAATAAATATACCTCTCACTACAAGTAAGTGCGGCTACTATAACATATTGTGCTGAATTTGAAATTTATCTAGCTCTCTAATGATATATAACACATCACGTATAAATTATTCTAGGGTAGGTGAAATTCCCATCTCCAGCGGAAATTCGGCCGTTTCTTGTTTGTATAGGACATTTCGGGCATATTTTGGGACGGGAGGTCTGACACCTGACGGGTTAAGAAGATTGCCAAATGCATTTCTCATGCTGAAGAGGGATCAAACTCCATGGAGGCCAATTATATGCGGTCTTGATCCTCAGTCTTGAAGGATATATCGTCGGATCGGATCGTTATATTTCAGGTGGCTACATACGTGCGGTGTCATCTAGACCAATACTCGATACACGGTCGTAACCTGCGTAACGCTAACAAACTTGTTGGTGTTAAACATAGACTAGTGAAGTCTGGCAAACTAACACATATGTCATGGGACCAATGGTGTACAACCAATTACCGGCACATATCACAGATGCACCATCACTGGCCAGCTTCAAATCACGACTCAAATTATGGCTTATCGAGCACACTTTCTATAGATTTAGCGACTTTAGTACGCAATAGGTCGCACTTTATTTGTGTAATGTGTACAATTATGTATATACAATTCGTTGTACCTATGCTTTAATTTAATTTTTTGACTTTTATGATTATTTATTATTTTTACAATTATGATTAAAATATTGACATGTAATATGAAATATTATGAATAAATATGATTATGATTATGATCAACTAAATAAGTGCGGGTTGCACCAGACCGATCAACGTCAAATATGGCGCCCGCAGCTGTCATTGCATAGAAACTTGTCATACTTTCCGTACATTCAGATATAACGAACACTGTTTAAGCTTACAGCGTTTGGTGTAACCCATCCTAAGAAGAAAATCACAGATGTATGAATATAAGGAGATCGGACATGCCGGCCGATTTGTATTGAGTACGCATGTCGCAAGTACATTAATCCACACAAAGCACAAGTAATTGACAAGACAAAGCACGCACACACACTTGTATACCTACGCTCTTATTGGACAATACACGCGCATCATATCAGGCGTTTTGGGAAGAAATGTAATATTCTCTGCTCGCAGCACGCGTGCACACTCCGTAATAACGGACGGTGAACTAGCGGCAGAGCTACATATAACCACGAACTTCGAATCTCGAACTTCGTATATCTCCGTCTCTATAGCACTTATGGTTTATGGTACTCGAGCGACAGAGACGGAGATACACGAAGTTCGAGATTCGAAGTTCGTGGTAGCGCCCCAGAGTATACCGCGCCGCGCCGGCGGCTTGTCCTCTCTCCAGTATTCTACAGGGTGACTGGTAATTCGACCTATTCCTTGAAAGGGGTTATACTAGAGCTAATTTGCAACAATTTATGTCCAGTCAGCCAGGGGTCGAAACTCGCTGGTTTCCGAGATATACGAGTTTTTAGATGAAAAAAATTCTCCTTGCAGCCTTAAGCTGGTGATTGTGACAAAAGTACTTCCATTTGGATGGTAAAAAAACATTTTTGTCACAATCAGCACTTTAAGGCTGCAAGGCGATTTTTTTTTTAAACTAAAAACTCGAAAAATTAAAAAAAATCGTGTTTTGACCCCTGGTTGACTGGACATAAATTGTTGCAAATTAGCTCTAGTATAACCCCTTTCAAGGAATAGGTCGAATTACAAGTCACTTTGTATGCTCTGAGAAGAAAAATAGGTATAGTTACCGCGCGATGACGGGACAGCAATTGGTGCACATCCACACAGTCAGCCAAGATCAGCAGACGGGTGACCGCCGACAGCAAGTTGCGCGCCGCACGCACCATCGACGAGCGCACGGCCGACGCGCAAGGCTCCTCGGAGAACTCACGCGCAGCCAGGCTCATGGCGGCTCCTGGAACGAAAAAAAATTATTTTATTTTTTCAAAACTGATTACACAGGTTCACAGTGAGACACCAAGGCACTGTGAAATGCATGCACACAATATTATTAATTTTATTCTATTTATAGCCTCTTTTCAGAAAATTACAACAACATACTTAGAACTACAGTAACCGCAAAATAACGGTTATACCTAGTGGTTTCCTTGTTTCATTTAATAAAAATAAGGAAACTGTAGGTCTAGTAACATTGTTACTGTATAGCTTCTAGCTAATTACTTTGTATATATTTTAAGACCGTTTGTTTCTAAATAAATAAAAAATTACATTTCTGTGTGCCTACTGGCAAAGGCCTCCCCCAGTCTTATCCACTCCTCCCTGTCTGTGACCACTCTGGTGTACGTCTTGTCCGCCATTTCTATAATTTCGTCCTCCCATCTTTTAAATTCTCTACCTCTCTTCCGTTTACATCCTCTTGGGTACCATGTTGTTAGAGTTTTGCTCCATTTCTCAGGTCCTCTTATTGAATGTCCTGCCCACTTCCATTTAAGATGTTTCACTTTGTACGCTACATCCTCATGTTTTGTTTTGTCTCTCAAGTAACATAAACTTATAATCTAGGCAAGCGGGAGCGTGTCAAGCCAAGTTCTAGCAAAAGAACTGGCTAGCCAGCGCCGAGTGTAATAAACTTTTGACCCTTCTACAACTCAAAACCTCTTTAACGTAAACACATAAAACTACGTGTGTTTAATAATAACATAAGGACATCTAGAAGCCCAAATTTCATGAAGCTCTAGCTCAAACGGTTATAAAGATATGAAGGTCAAAAAGTCGTAAATTTTAGCACTGACTGACTGACATAATATATAACCTAAACCTAACCTACTTCCAGATGACCTAGAAGGATGAAAATTGGAATTCAGCTCGGTAATTGTGTGTAAGCGTAGGAAAAAATCTAAAAATAAAAAAAAGACAAAAAATAGGTCCCCATACAATTTTTTTTTTAATTGTAGCGTTGGAACCGTTACAAGCAGATATTTGAAACTATCCCAACAAAAACATAAAAATAAAGTTACGAGTAAGTCAAAAAATAAGTCGTGTCCCCATACAAAAAACTTGTAATACGCGCTAAACAACCGGCCAACGGTGATGGCGCGGCGCGCGGCACCACATAATTATACACAGAACAGAGAAGTAAATCTCAATACCTGCCTAGTTTTCTTTACAAAAAGTAATGATATCCCACCAAAAACATAAATGTAAAAAAAGCGGCCAAGTGCGAGTCGGACTCGCACATGAAGGGTTCCGTGAAATAAATTGCGGTTTACGATTTATGACGTATTAAAAAAAAAACTACTTACTAGATCTCGTTCAAACCAATTTTCGGTGGAAGTTTACATGGTAATGTACATCATATATTTTTTTTAGTTTTATCATTCTCTTATTTTAGAAGTATAACCCCTGTAACTTCTAAAATAAGAGAATGATAAAACTCAAAACCCACACATTTTACCACTTTGGAAGTGTCTCTCGCGCAAACTCTTCAGTTTAGAAGAAAAATATATTAGAAACCTCAATATCATTTTTAAAAACCTATCCATAGATACCCCACACGTATGGGTTTGATGAAAAAAATTTTTTTGAGTTTCAGTTCTGAGTATGGGGACCCCTAAAACTTAATCTTTTTTTTCAATTTTTGTGTGAAAATCTTAATGCGGTTCACAGAATACATCTACTTACCATATTTCAACAGTATAGCTCTTATAGTTTCGGAAAAAAGTGGCTGTGACATACGGACGGACAGACAGACAGACGGACGGACATGACGAATCTATAAGGGTTCCGTTTTTTGCCATTTGGCTACGGAACCCTAAAAAGGAGAGCCAAGTTCAATACAAAAATAATGCTTGGCTGTGGGCTTCGCCGCAAAAAGAATGGAGATCTAAATGAGTGCCAAGTTCTATGCAAAATCCAAATATGTATTTATAGGAACAAAATAACATTATGAACAAGTATTAAACTCTATGTCTTTTTATTGGATACCTATAACAATTGATGTTATTTAAAAATTTGAGTTCTTAAAGTAGGTTAGATTTAACTTGGCCAGTTTTTATCAGAATTAAAAAGTATATATATATATATGTTGAATAACTTTATAAAATTACTGATGTAATAAAAACTGGCCAAGTCAAATCTAACCTACTTTAAGATCTCACATTTTTAAATAACAGCAATTGTTATACTCGTAGGTATCCAATAAAGCCAAGCATAATTTTTGTATTGAACTTGGCTCTCCTTTTTTACATTTATGTTTTTGGTGGGTAACAATAATCTTAACAACTAACTGAAGACGGACGATCATCCATCATCTCACATAACCTCTTACATTCATCACATATTGTCTTCCAACTATTTGCAAACACATCGCAATCAGGTTGATTTGAGAAGCGCGTTTGGATTATCCAAAGCGCGAACTAGTGGTGATTTCCTGTACGCCACAGTGCGCGATTTGGGAATGCCAGTAAGTCGCGATTTCGTGGTCTAAAATTGAATTTTAACTGAGACGGAGAGGGCACGAAAAGGCGTACCAGTTGCGAGATCAGCATGTTTCATCATCATATCAGCCGAAAAACGTCCACTGAAAGACATAGGGGGATGCCAATGGGGGAGCCCAAAGAGTGCCACAGTGACCAGTCGTGCACCCCAGCGGACTCCCGCGACCTTTAACAGGTCATCAGTCCACCTTGTGAGGGTCCTTCCGTACCGGTAGACACGATGTTTCAATACTTGGTTCACAAACATAAATTTTCGAATTTAAGGACATTAATTTTAAATACGGGTACATAACTACGGGGGAGCTTTATATAAACATTTCGTTTGACTTGGCACTGATCAGTGCTATCGAAATTTGGCTCTATGACAGAAACAAAAAAGAAACCTACGAGTACAGCGCTGTCAGTGTCCAAGCATCCGAAAGGTTAGTTTCGTCCGTAGTCGCGGAAGTGTGCGCAAGCGTTCCCGTGGCTCCGCCAAAGAGCAGCGCGCAGAACACCGTGGGGTTTTAGACGGTAGTCCGGGCGGTTCCTGGGAGTCCTTCACACCCTTCCTGGTACCCCAGCCAAGCGGGATGCGTAAAAGCATTTTCCCAAAAAAAAAAAAGGTTAGTTGATCCGTTAGGGTGTTCGGGTCAAATCTTGCATCTGAATCTGATGACGGAGAGAGAAGGACCGATAGTGGCCACAACAACTTTCTCTTGTTGTTGTCGTGACTTTCGTTGGATTCGCCAGTGCTAGCTTCACTGTACTCACCAGCCTTCCTCACTTCCTCGACGGCGGCGAGCATCTCGCGCGTGATCTCCGGGTTCTCGTAGGCTATGGTCTGCCCGCGCTCTATGAAGATCTCGGTGGCGCGTTCCACGGTCGCCACTAGGGCGCTCGCTCGCTTGGACTTGCCGGCTGAAACAGTTCAAATAACATTGAGTTTTAATGTACCTACTCTTTCTACTAATCTTTCAGTCACTTATCTTCTGTACGAGACCGCGTATGCACAAGCGATTGCATGAACATTGAACACTCTTAGTATAAGGTCTAAGCGCCCGCCTGACTCGCCACCAGGGTCTCAGCAATACATATAGGTATGTAGGTAGAGCAAGTAGTAATTAAGTAACGGGCGAGTTTTGTCTTGTATGTATGTTCCATCATACCCTCTTCCTCCCGAACCAGGGTAGTTTCTCTTTTAATTGATTGGTAGATTTCACTGATTGATGACTTTCATGTCTGCGGGGAGCACCCAACCAATGCCCGACTAAACGGCCAATGAATTGCGCTTCATAAGACGCAATTGGGAAATCTCATCAGGGATAATGCATGATCCATGATGTAAATATTTAAAATAGGTAGATTTAAAAAAACAATGCAGTGAATGAGGTCGCATCATGAATAAGATTGAAAAACACTGTCTTAAGCCATGTGGGCTCTGTTGCCTTGCATTTATTCCATGGTATAGGGAACAAGATGATCTTACGTATCTTCTTCTTGGCCTGCTTGTCCTTGTTGTTGACTAGCGGCTCCAGGGTCCGCTCCACCGAGGTCGTCCGGATCTCCAGATTCTTGGGGTCCCATTTGGGCGTGATGCTTCTGGGTAGACTGATCAGGGAGAATGTATGACTTACGTCTCTTCTTCTTGGCCTGCTTGTCCTTGCTGTTGACCAGCGTGGTGACCTGCAGCACCAGTGGCTCCAGGGTCCGCTCCACCGAGGTTGTCCGGATCTCCAGATTCTTGGGGTCCCATTTGAGCGTGATGCCCCCGCTGGGTAGGGTGCCGTAAGTGTCCGTCATGATGCTGTGAACAGGGGAGATTATGTAGTTTTAAATGATTGCTGCCAAACGCGAAATCCAACAACGTTCAGATACACGAAAAATGAATCCGTCACTGCAACAATTATTTGACAGCTTGAAAATTGAAATGAATAATCAACTCACGCAACAATCGCAAGATCTAAAACAAGAACTACACTCATCTATCACAAAGACTTTAGATGAAAAGTTATCGCCAATAATAGAAGAAAATAAGAAACTCTTGTCCAAGATAACGGAATTAGAAGGAAAAATATGTAATTTCGAAAAAAAGGAGAAAGAAAACAACATAATACTTTTTGGCATACAGGAAGATGAAAGCTCAACGGAGGAGTTATTTAATAAAGTGAAAGAAATAGTGCAAACTGAGTTAAAAACAGATCTTCCATTCAGCGAGATCAACAAAATACACAGGGTTGGTAGGATAAACGTGGAAAACAAGACAAAGGGAAGGCCGGTCAGAGTTTCATTTGTTAGAGAGATAAAGAAAAGAGAGATTATGAAAGCGAAGAAACAATTTAGCGAAATATACGCAAGTGAAGATTACCCCAGAGAGATCCAAAACAAGAGAAAGGATCTGCAAGTGAAAGTACAGGAAGAAAGGGAGAAGGGGAACATAGCTTATATAAATTACGATAAGCTGGTAGTGAAATTAGGGAACAGTGAAAAAGACAACAGGAAAAGGATGCCTTCAGGATCACCACAGCAGGAAAGCCAACCAAAGAAGCAACAAGCCACCATAGATGGCAAAACAAACAGGGCTAATGCATTCGACATGATGAGAAATCGATCTAACTCACTCTCAAAGACCGAAGAAACACAGAATGCAAGACAATACTAGCAATTAAATGCCAACGGGACCACTCAGTATAATAAGAAAAATCAAAAAGATAATACCCCAAGCCAGATAGCGGTCGCCGTGGGGAAAAATGACCGCAACCCTCCAACGAATTTGAGAATCTGCACCTATAATGTACGATCTCTAGCATCAATAGAAAGATATATAGAGTTAAACAACGCACTTGAGAAAATAAACCATGACATAGTAGGATTGAGTGAAGTCAGAAGAACGGGCAGCAGTATAGAAGAGTACGAAAACTATATCTTCTGCTACTATGGAGAAACCAAAGGATTGAACGCCACCCCGTTTCGGTTTCTAATTAAAAAGAATCTGAAAAACCAAATTACTAATTTTATAGGACTCTCAGAAAGAGTAGCACTACTTCAACTCAACATAGAAGGGGCAGAACTTTCGATAATTCAGATATACGCACACACAGAAAAATCAAGCGACGATGAAATCCAAAAATTCTACAATCACATAGACAAAGCTCACTCTCTAGCTGGCGACAAAATAATCATCATGGGAGATTTTAAGGCAAAAATAGGCTACCCCAAGAAGGAAGAAAATCTAATTATGGGCAAGTATGGCTACGGGGACCGAAACAAACCAGGAGGAAGACTCATAGACTATGCACTAGCAAATAAACTCTCCATAATGAATACTTTTTATAACAAAAGATTGAACAGAAGATGGACCTGGATATCACCTGATCAAAACACTAGGAATGAAATTGATTTCATAATGACAAACCAATCAGCACATATCACTAATTTCGAAGTCCTGAATAATGTACCATTTCCATCAGACCACCGACTTCTGAGAGCAACATTTAACCGGAAACATCCAAAAAAGAGTTGAAAGAACTTCCATTCCTCGCTTAAAAGCCTTAAGACAGAAGAGGAAATACATAGATATATCAGATGCTTAGAGACAAAACTAGGAAACAAAATAGAAGATACAAGTATTCAAGATTACTACAACAAAATAGAAAAGTCAATAATAGACAGCGCAACACAGAAGACTAAGACTGACGACACAAAAATAAACAATATCTTTAGCGACAATACAAAACAACTAATAAAACAACGCACAGAACTAATGTTTAAGAAAGACAAAGATCAAGACATGAAGAAAGAACTTACCCTGCTGTTCAAGGAAACAAAGAAATCTACAAGAATAGACTACAGGAAGCACAGGACGGAAGTAATAACAAGGAACCTAAAGAAACACAGAAGTACAAAAAGAGCTTTAAAAGAACTTAATCTAAACAAATCTTGGATACAAAAACAGTAAGTGGTCCATGGCAAAACAAAAAAATTCAATCACTAAAAGGTTAAGAACCACTGATCTAAAAGCATATTATCCTATCTTCTTATCTTATCTAGATGAGGGTCCCCTCAGATACATTTCGACCCAGTAGATCCCACTGCCCTCTCATTTATGTCTACTCCCAAGCTCCCTCCATGACTTCCACATTTTCCGGATGACACAGCAGGTTTGGTTGCAGATAGCGGTTACCGTCGTAGTAATTCATTCTTTGTTTTTTTTTATACCACCTCAGTGGCAAACTAGCTTACGGCCCTCTTGCATTGCCAGGTCAGTCTCAAAGGTGACTGGCCCATATTAATGTAATGTAGGAATGCTATCATAGACAATGAGACATTGGCCTAAAACAAGAAATTATTTCACTAGCCCAAATCCCGAACACATTTTTAGTATATTGCATCAAAACAATAGCCCTTCCAAACACTGGCATTGTTAATCAAAACTCACTATGCTACTTTGTCACTCTACTTCAATAACAGAGGAAAGTCTGTGGTATGTGAATATGTTAATGAAATATAACCATGGAATGCCCAACAAAATGATTTTACAAAGATGATCTATGCTTGCAATCTAGTTTTGTATTTGTCCTTATTGGTTTACATTACTAGTCAGTTATCTAGAATTCTAGATCATTACACAATATACAAATAAATTGTTTTGCTGCAACTCTTACATCAACAGCAAGTGAGAGTTATCAGTTATCAGATTCAATGGTGAATGTACAACAAGCCCTTATGAGTCATACAAACAAAACTTACTGTAAAAAGTTAACTAAATACCACGATTTCTATTTGCAATGGCACTTCCACTGTTGATATCACGAAGAAACCTACGAATTAGCTTTAAAACAAAGACATTAACAAATAAACAAAGTACAATACAATCTTAGAAATGTATAATACCACCAATGTTAAAATACAATGATTGTATTGAAATGTTTAATAATTACGGGATTGTCATTTCGGTCGGCTATATTATTGACAACATTCAGATCGCATTTTATCCCAAATTTCTCAGTTTAGTAAAAGGACTATTTTGTATTAAGCAAATTTTGGACATATTAAATAAGTACTCACTCAAATGGTGATGAATAAGACACGAAATCACACACAATTTAATTAAAAATTAAACGATTATCGAGAAGGCGTGTCAAAAAACAGTACGATGGTGTTACTAGCGCAAATAATTTTACGCAGATGTCAACTCAACTTGTCATAAATACTGAGTAAATACTTAATGTTGTATAAATATTAAAAACAAAATTTTATTTTTATATTATAGATATTAAAGATGTTCTTGATTTTTCTCACTTACAAAATTGAAGTTCAACCATTTACAATTACAAGGCATTCATGGCATTCATCGTTAGTTACGGCGTAATCTCATAGAGGACGCCCAAAAATGATATCCAAGGTGAATCCAAGCTCAGAACAATAATATTGTTCTGAGAATCCAAGAAAGGACTTTCGAAATATATGTACCTCAACAGTCAAACAAAAAACCCATATCAGAGAAGTTGCTAAAATAATAAATTGGAGGGAATAGAATATAATAACTTTATTGCTTTCATGTTGGCATCCTAGGAGGCCTTACAAATTTTTCAGTACAAATGGCACCTTATAAGCAAGTCTTAAAAACATCTAAAACTTAAAACTAAAGTAATAGCTGAGCTATAACCACGAACTTAGAAATTTGTAGTTTGGGTATCGTAGTATTTTAGCATAACGCTGGGTGAGGTGAGGCGCATAGGGTAAAAGGGTGGGAACCCCTGCTCCACGTTAAAGTAAAGTAATAATAGTATTTTATGCAACTGTTGTATAAGAAGGGTTTTAAAACGCGAGTGGCGTGGGTTGCGATGCGAGCCTTGGCGAGCATCGCAATTACAGACGCCACGAGCGTTTTTAGACCAGTTATACACCGTTGCATACAATATATTATATTTTTACCTAATATATTTTTCTACTACAAATTTTAAATAAATAGCAGACTACAGAATAGTTAAACTTTTCAGGCAGCAAGTTTTCTATTCGTACTTTTGCGACTCACGCAGATTCTTCAGGAATGCAGTTATTAATTTCTTCGACCATTTTAAAAGGAACGTACATACACTTTTGTCTTCACAAACACGAATAAAAAATTAATATTTAGAGGTCCGAGCCTTCGCTTGACCCACCTTGAGATTACGATCGGCTTTTCCCCAAGTAATTTGTCTTACGAGGCCCCTATACCCTACATTTCGGCCATCTTAACTGGCAACACTGGCGTGACGTCACTACCGCACAGACACCAACGCGTGCCGGCTAGCTACTAGCTTCAGTACGCTTTGACTTTTCCCCAAGTAACGACGTGTGTTCGTTCGCAAAGCGATCTATATTATTAAACTACAACGTTTAGTTCTATGAGTAGACGACTAAGGTAAGTCTATTTTTCTTTTTACAGGACCCTACAGGATAACTTAATGTGCCCTGGACGGATGACTTGCCTCCTCCAGGAATCATTAAGTAACATAACGTTTAGTAAAACGTATACGAACAGCGTGCATTTCAACACCTGTTCCTGCTTTAAGCGCAAAAGCACGTTGTGCTAGCTATAAGCGAAATCGGGCCGATTGCTCAATCGGGCCGTCGGCTCGTTCGGCCCGTCGGCTCGATCGGCCCGTCGTCGCAATCGGGCCGTCGGCTCAATCGGGCCGTCGGCCCATCGGGCCGTCGCGATGGATCAACTGATCCGTCGGCTCGATCGGCCCGTCGGCTCGACCGGCCCGTCGGCTCAATCGAGCCGTTGCAATTGGGCCGTCGGCCCAACTGGGCCGTCGGCCCAACTGGGCCGTCACGACCGATCAATCGATCCGTCATAATCGGGCCGTCGGCCCAGTTGGCCCGTCGGCCCAATCGGCCCGTCGGCTCAATCGGCCCGTCGGCTCAATCGGGCCGTCACGACGGATCAATCGATCCGTCACAATCGGGCCGTCGGCCCAGTCGGCCCGTCGGCCCAATCGGCCCGTCGGCCCAGTCGGCCCGTCGGCCCAATCGGCCCGTCGGCTCAATCGGGCCGTCGCGACGGATCTATCGATCCGTCACGATCGGGCCGTCGGCCCAGTCGGCCCGTCGGGCCAATTGGCCCGTCGGCTCAATCGACCCGTCGTCGCAATCGGGCCGTCGGCCCAATCGGCCCGTCGGCCCAATCGGTCCGTCAGCTCAATCGGGCCGTCGCGTCGGTTCAATAGAATCAGATGCCTCGCCCGACCGCCATGCCAATATTATCTAGCTCCATCGGCTAGTAATCGTTCCTTGCGGGGCCAGTCCGACGGTCGATCCAGCAGATTCAACAAGCCAGGCATTCGACCGTCAGATCAGTGCATCAATGATCCGACACCACGCGGGGCCGCCGTTTCAGTATCTCAATCAAACCAACGGCTTAACAGCCTCAGGCAGATGGAACTGGCTGATCAATTGTAAGCCATTGCCAAGCTGAGCTTGGGAATACGCATAAAGAAGAGGGCAAATGCACAAAAGATCTTGACTGGGTCGAAGTGTATCCGAAAGGGCCCCTATCTAGATAAGATAATCCATGGCCAAACAGTCGCAGGAAGCCGTTGAATGAGGGCGGCGGAAGGCTGGTTATCTCGGAGATCTTTGTGGCGGGTTTTGCTCTACAGTGGATGTTTTTTGGCTGATATGATGACGGTGACCAATCAGTAGTATATTCCTTGTCGGGAATATGCCAACTATCCAAAAGATCCTTTTCTACATGGCTAACACAGCCTCCTAAGGGAGTAGATCTGCAGCCTATGCGATGCAGCCTGCCAAACACACTGGTCTGCTGAAGAACTGGTGTATAGAAAAAGCTAGTACAAAGAAGCTTATATACAGGATCCCCCAGATCCAGAAAGTTTCGCTATGCTATTTTAACGGTAGATACTTACCTACCGTAGCAAATTGAAGAATTTGAAGAGCGTATCTAATGTACCGCTTATTTACATAAAAGCATAACCTTTTAAAGGCTTGGCTTGTCACTCGAACCATGATTTCTGCCCCGTACTCACAAGCGGCCAAAATACATGGACAAGATCCAGGTGCGGAAAAAATAGGGGCCGGTTCCATGGTGTAATGCTCAGCACTCTGGACTCTGAACCCAGCGATCCGAGTTCACAATGTGCGTAAGAGGCCTCTGTAACCGCAGCACTCTAGTAAATAGCAATGTCGACAAACACGTCTGGCGTTTTAAGACGACATTTGTGCGCTGCTTCCAATAATACTGCGGATCGGGGGATCCAAGCAGTAATATAATTAAATTAAATACAAACCAGCATTCAATCCATGGCCAGTCATCAAATGATTATTTCATAGCTAAAGCAAACTTGTCTAACTCGGACAGCTTTACTACAGAAGCTGAGCTTCCCGTCCCAGAAGCACCCTTGGACAGTATCCAATACATCCTACGGCCGAGAGCGGAAATTATATCTGTAAGAAGGTCTCGTTACGTGCTCATCTCTAAGACAAAATGTATGCTAAACATCCCGCCATAGATGGCACATTTGTTTGGTAAAAATTGGGAGCTTACAGAAGCGATTAGCCAATACCGACGCAAGTGATAGACTTCCCCGCTGGAAAAATCCTCTCCCTTGTCTATCATTATTCTGGTTACACCCAACAGGAGCTCGGGGTCCACCCAGCACCTAATTACAAGAGTAGGTATTGGTATAGAGTCCTAGTTTTGGCGAAAGCAGCTGCCGTCTGACCTGTCAACCAGGCAGGAAACCAGACCTTGTTGAGGGTATGAGCTTCGTAGAGTGAAAGGACAGCTAGGCTACTATAAGTTTTCAAGAATTCCAAGCAATATGATGGCCTACATCTCGGTTTGGATACCGCTGTTATGGACAAGAACCGGGATCAAAGACTTAAAGTAGCATCCAAAGTACGGGAGCACTCAGTCAGTAACCACTCAAAGTGACTGACGTGGCTCAACCTGCAAGTACTGTTAACATGGCTTAACGGTTCGTTGCAAAGCTAGCAGTAACTAGATATTAAATGATATGCCGTACATAAATAAACACAGGTTCCCAAAAAGACGATGGTACGAGCCAGGATTCGAACCTACAACCTCCAAAAATCAGCTAAACGCAATAAAAAATAAAGTTAAAGCGAGGTACTTCGTCTAAAGGTCGATCAATAGACCAATATGGGTGCAGATAAAGCTCTACTAAATATAATAAAGGAGATACGGGAGCCCTTTAGCATAAAACCCCATAATTAGCCTCTCCAAACTACCGAAAGCATTATCCGGTGTTGCTATGGAATCGGAAATTAAGGGCCTACAAACAGTTAGGGCGCTAGAGCCGGCTTTAGGCGAACCTAATCTATTCTAGCCGGATCGGACGGGTCTCCTATTCCTTCCTTATTAAAAAGGCACCGGACGGCACCTTTAGGCAGATTTTCAACCTAAAGGCAACAAGTTATTAAAATCAAAAATGCTCAGTTTTATAAACTTCGAAAGCATACTTTCATATGCCAAATATATATTAATGTATATAATAAAGGAACACAGAAAATACTTAAACCTGAAGACAGGAAACAGCAGTTTTCAAACGGTCCGTATGGTCTTTCATACTAACAAACTGCCTAGAGGGGCAACCTTTCCTAATGCAATCGGACAACCAAAATGTTGTGGCATACGTGCAGAAACAAGGTAGTGGCAAGTCATTGGCCAACGGATGACACGATCAATCTTGCATCAATGTTGCCGCATCACAACATCACGCTCACAGCGAGGTATACTTATCCCGGGTTAATAAAACACTGCGGCGCAGCATTTAATTATTTAATCGTATGGCGATCTGTAGAATAAGCGAATATCCATGTGATATTTCTATAGTAGCGCCACTAGCGCCTATTTCGCCGAAAGTGTTGTCACTCATTTAGCACCACCCTAAAAACGAAACGTACAGGATAAATCCTGGGGGACGCGAGCAATAGATTGTCCCCCGCGCTGCGCACGGCAGCGCAGTATAACTGAAGGCACGCATGTACAGAAGGTCCTCGGTCTAAAGAAGCAGTTGTATGACAGTTTAAAACACTATAGCACAATCCCGTCCTACCGCATAGCACGTGCTCTTTCGTCTAGTGACTGCTGGTCGTCGTGTGTCGCGTCATGTCGTTGTGGTACAACGCCGACCGTAGTACAATAAGTCACTGTTTGCCGTCTTCAGATAAATTTCGCCTCAGAGGTGTGTGAGAGCCGAGTTTGGACGAAGCGGCAAGAGGGACTCGCCTGGTTACAGCGCGCATACGCACTCGACACCATGAACATCTAGGCGTCCCTGTCGGATACCGTCATGTATATTTTGGTAATGGAGTAGGTACTCCCCTATTGCCGGCAATATTCTTGGAAAATTGCCTGTTCTACATGGCACAAATGACGCTGGAGAACCGATCTTTATCGCAAACAACAGCAGGTTTATTCGCAATCCGAGATCTACATCAGAATTCAAGGGATACTAAAATTGGATGTTCGTAGAGTACGGCTGAAATCAATACAAGGCCGTAAATGTACGAAACCTCCTCAAAATTTCCGGGAGAAAAGCTTCAAGGACTTTAATCAGTTCTTACTAGATGAAAAAGTGGGTAGCTGAAAACACCTATTCTATTACTGATTTATCTCCGGAATCTCCGGAAAAGTGAGTATCATCCATAGCAATTTTTACTTCATATAGAGCACATCTAGCTCCTACAAACGTCTCTGGACCCAGTCCCGTAAAAAATTACAAGTTTACAAGTCAACTAAATTGGTCGTCCACTAGAGAGAAGTGGAATAAAGGTATATATATGTATGCCAGTATACATTTCAAATAAACTGATCTGGACTGAACGGGCTGAATCGAAGTGGAATCCTTCTGTCGCTGCTTTGAGGAAGACTTATTCATGACTTGGCATTAGTAGGCATTATCATAAACCTATATATACATTTCACAGCTGGACACAGGCCTCTTCTCATGGATGAGAGGGAATGGACACTAGTCCCCACGCTGGCCCAATGTGGGTTGCAGTTACCTGACATATTTCCAGATAGGCCAGCACATCTTATTTCCAAGTGCCGTTGCACACGACTCGGCTAGAAAGATGACGATGGATCTCGCGTCACGTTGCAGCGTTAGATACTAGCCCCATTGATTTAAGTTCGGGCCAAAGACAGGCTACCCAATATACAGATAACCACACTAAGAATCTTAATTTCAGTTACCGGATCAATATGGTTATATCAATATTATATCTTTTACAAATATTAATAACTTCGAAGTCAGCTACGCAGTAATCGAAGAGTCTCTTTATCACTACTAGAGGCACGAGAAGCTAGCAAGTAGTTGAGTGATAGCTGGTCGGGGAAAAAACCGCTTCCAAGAAATTTACATTAACGCTCCGCCTGATTTGACCGACGCAGCAATTGCATGTGTCAACTCTGTCTGCTGCGGTATACATATCAAAGAGATCCTTATTAAAATGCACACTCTTTGTACCATACTACAGGCAAATAAGCGATCACAAATAATTTACACCGATTATATTTCCGGTAATTTAAAGGTACCGACCTATAGTCTATTTTTGATGCATAGTTGATTCTAATTTGACGAATGTTACAAAAAGAAAAATAAGGTTATTTCTAGATTTTCTAGCAATAACTCGCTATGTATCATAATTAAAATGATTACCACACCATTCACAGTACACCAATCGAAAAATGCCGGCAGAAACCAAACACATCTCAAGGTGGGTCAAGCGAAGGCTCGGACCTCTAAATATAACCGTTTTTCCCCTGAAGGGATAAAAACGAATATTTCGAGTCCAGCCGAAGCTTGACCCACCCAAATTTAAATGCCTTGCCGGCATATAAAGGTACTGAAGCTAGTAGCTAGCCGGCACGCGTTGGTGTCTGTGCGGTAGTGACGTCACGCCAGTGTTGCCAGTTAAGATGGCCGAAATGTAGGGTATAGGGGCCTCGTAAGACAAGCCGATCGTAATCTCAAGGTGGGTCAAGCTTCGGCTGGACTCGAAATATTCGTTTTTATCCCTTCAGGGGAAAAACGGTTATAGTTTAGGACTAATAGTTTATCATCTTTCGTCTTTTTATTTTGAACTGTATTTTGGTGGGAAATCGGAAATGTGACACATCTTGCTTATGGTTTGTTTTGTTTATAATTTGTTTGTACTTGCCGTCCGAACCAAACCGAATACGGACCCGGACCGAATTCGAACTGTTTATTTTTATAAATAATACCAAGAATTTATAAAACATGTAATTTAACACACAATAGATGATGATTTATTAATATTGTAGTAAATAATTTATAATATACAAATGTTAAATCGTAAATAAATACTTTTATTTCGAAATATTTGTTTATGAAGTTGGCACCACTGCAATATAGCAGCCGATTTAAAAAAAGTTAAGGCGCCGTAGGTTCATGGTCTTCGCTCCCACTCGCTGAGCATAAGCGTGAGCGAGATAGAAGTGCGTGTTTGGAAGCGCGGATATCATGTTTTTTCATTTTAATTTTTTGTGCGTTTAAATAAATAAAAAAATAATCACTAAATTCCCTCAAACATGATATTGCTGATTTTTAGAACCAATTTTAATATGTTTAGCTATTGTGCATAATTTGCTACGAACGTGTTAAGTGAATTTTGATATGTTTTAGACCTATGTTCGTGATTTTTTTCTATAGAGCAGAAAAGCCTCAAGATTACTATTCGTATTTTTATGAAACCATATTATTATAAACAGACGCATTATATATTGTTTCAAAAACTATATGTTCGCTTCACTTCGCTGAACCTACGGCGCCTTAAACAGTGCTTTTATGAAAAATGTATGAACCAAAAAAGTACGATAAACAGTGCGTTTTTGGGCCATAGAGCATAGAGTTTTTCGACGGCTTATTTTATTAGTGGTAAAAAAATAAAATAAAAAAAAATTGTTTATTAAAAGAAAACCTTTTTACAGTACAGCTTATCCTGCGGCCCCACACTAGGCTATGCCTGACATGTGGTGTCATTGTATTTGAGCTACAGCCTATATAAATGACAGATAACGGTACAGGAGTAGAAACAAGTAATAAAAGTACCTACTTACAAAGCCACAATCTCACAGACTTGTCCTCTTTATAATGTTCCTATAGATTTCGAGTAATCCCGTGAGAAACACGTAACTAGCACGAGTGCGACAATTCTAGTACAAATTCCTTAAAAATCGTGTGTTGCTTTTTTTCTGCCAATCTCAATTTTCCCGGGATTTCATGGCGAATCCAACCACGCATGGCATCCGGAATTCCATTCATAAACACGAGTATACTTAACACTTGAAAAAAAATCTAATAGAATTCCACTAAATGCCGTTTGTAAGCACCGACACAAATACAACAACGTAATAAAATACAAACAGTACAATACAAATAATACTTACGCCTCCATTCAAGTATTCGGCATTTCAATCCAATACAATGTAGTGGCTAAAATTGGAGCTAATGCCTTGCCTACGTGAAATAAAACTCTTTTATGTTCTGCCAATCTGCCATTCATGGCAGCGCCATCAGATGAAAAAAAAGTTTTCGTGGCAGTATTGATTGTGAACGCATCCGTTCGTGTTGGCGCCAAAATATTGACAGATCGTGTTTGACGTAGGAATTTATTCCATGGTTTCAAACAAGAAGTTTATGTTTCGAATTACAACGCTCACTGACTTTAACAGTTGAAAAGTTTATTATTTTTTTTGAAATGGATACTTCTTTGCTCGCGTTTTGAAGTGGATACTTCTTTGCTCGCGTTCTTGTATAGGGGTCCAGTTCAAATTGTATCACGTGACTTCCGAAATAACTTTTTGTAGAGAAGCCTAATCTGATTTCAAATAATTGTTTGTTACATGTTTTAATCCTTCTTTATTTGCCATTAGTTGTTAATCACAAAATGTTATTTAGTTTATGTGGCGGACATGAAAATAATGCTGAAATGACCGCCATTTTCAATGTATCGCGAGTCAAATGAGCTACGTCAGTTAATGTTGCCATATGTAGTGATTACTTATACAGATTTTAGTGAATTAATTCAGATATATATTTTACGTCATACCTGGCCATAATGTAGGAATTACCGCACGCTATGCGTGCGGAAAACCCCACTTCCTGGCCAGATAGAGACGTAAAATTTTGTACTCACCACGGGCGGCAATAAAGAAAGCCTCAGAGCGCATATTTATCGCCCTTGCCTTCGGCTCGGGCGACAAATACCTGCGATCTAAGACATTCTTTGTTTAACCGCCCTAGGTAAGTAATGTACTATTACGGGTACACCATAATAGCAGATTCCTTTAAATAATCAAATCACTTTGAATTTAACAACTCATTGAAAATGCTTATCTAAGTAGATTTTCCCTTTAGATTGAAATAAATCGCAAATCCATGGGATACAATTTAGGACAGGAAGAAAGAAGTATCCACTTAAACTTAATTAACGGTTGTATCTCCGACACAGCCCGCTTCTTTTTTTGTATAGGGGTACAGTTCAAAATGTATCACGTGACTTCCGGAATAAATTTTTGTAGAGAAGCCTAATCTGATTTCAAATAATTGTTTGTTAAATGTTTTAATGTTTCTTTATTTGCCATTAGTTGTTAATCACAAAATGTTATTTATTATATGTGGCAGACATGAAAATAATGCTGAAATGACCGCCATTTTCAATGTATGGCGAGTCAAATGAGCTACGTCAGTCAATGTTGCCATATATACCGATTTATCTGTACTCTTATACAGATTTTAGTGAATTAATTCAGATATTAATTAGGGTTCCATAGCCAACAAAGAAGTATCCACTTAAACTTTTATTTTTTATTTTTTTTTATACCACGTCGGTGGCAAACAAGCTTACGGCACACCTGATGGTAAGTGATTACCGTAGCCTATGGACGCTTGCAACTCCAGGGGTGTTACGTGTGCATAACTTAATTAACGGTTGTATCTCCGACACAACCCGCTCCTTTTTTAGGGTTCCGTACTCAAATAGTAAAACGGGACCTTATTACTAAGACTTCGCTGTCCGTCCGTCCGTCCGTCCGTCTGCCTGTCACCAGGCTGTATCTCACTGATACTGATGACGTGATAGTTGACATTTTCACAGATTATGTGGTTCTGTTCTGTTGCCGCTATAACAACAAATACTAAAAAGGTTTTTTATTTATAGCCTATATTGTGTCCCATTGCTGGGCAAAGGCCTCCCCTTTTTTCCGCCACTTGTCTCGCCGAGCTGCGTACCAAAACTGGCATCGTAGATGTGGGTGCCAAGACCGCGAAGCGTAAGTGGGACTGGACTGGACATGTCTGCCGAATGCACGCAGAATGATGGGCCAAATTAGCCACCGAATGGACCCCACAAGATGGCTTTCGAAGTAGAGGCAGACCGAAAAGGCGATGGCGGGACGACCTTGACACATTTTGTACAGATTGGCGAACACTAGCACTGGATCGAAAATAAAATAAATATTTTTATTACGGTACGGAACCCTTCGTGCGCGAGTCCGACTCGCACTTGGCCGGTTTTTATTATTTGTAAATCTCATTGTATATACTGTGATGATTTTGTAATATAGATGGGTAGTTTCATATAATTTATTGCAAATTAGGGTAGTCAATAGTAATGGAAACCTACTAGGACGTTGTAGTTGGATATCCCTCCCCACCCAAAAGGGAGGGGTTATGATCAAAATGCCGAATTCTGGGGAGGAGCGATCATTCTTACACTAGCGTTAGCAAAGCGATGAGGTGCTGGATACTTAAGTAGTTAAATCTATACATCTATCAGCATAAAATGAACTGTGGTATTTTTTTTTTGGATATAAAATTGGTTTATTTTGTAATCTATAAATAACATTATAGTGAGCAATATGCCTTAACTTATTAGAGTTATTAGACATTAGATCATGGATAAGCTAAGTGATGCATGAAACAAATTAAATCAAACGTTGTGCCGCAATGATAATTTAATTTACGTGCTCCTAAATGAATTATTTATTTTCAGGATTGTTCTTATAAAATCTTATATGTATACCTAGGGATGATTTCGAAAAATATTAGCTTTTGCGTGAGTTTCAATAAGCGAATTAAAAAATCTGATCTTATGCTAATTTCCGCCTAGTGTTTGAACAAAAAAATACCACTATACTTAGATATAACCAACTATTAATTACTTCTGTGCTAGAGAGAGCTGTGAGAAACTTTCGGAATTAACAGATCTAAGTTTTTTTTTTCGGATTCGCCTTATATCAGTCATATCCTAATAATAAACAGGTGAAGTAGTCTTTTTTGGGTCCAGTTCACTTGTCGGAACCATTTCCAATTTATTCAATTGCTTGAACACATCTGACGCATTTGAATTCAGAACATAAAGGAATTTTAGACCAGTGACTTTTCCGGCTCTCACTATCGAGTTGTGATCTTCATAGTTTGCTGCTGTTGTTTCCTCCTCTGTAACATAGTCATATGGTGTGGTAACTTCGTACACGGGATGGGTCAATGAGGTCATACCAGTAGTAGTTGATTCAGTTTCGTGGAACCATGGATTGACGCTGGTGAAGAAATCACGGGCCTCAGGGATGAAATCCGGCACATGGCTCCAGTAATCAGGATTGAATTCTGTTGTCGAACGAGGTAAGGGCAGTGGTGTTGCTAAGTTTGATTGAGACATAGTTAAGATGCTTATGAATGTGCGAAACATGGTGATGAACCTGGAGTAGATACCTAAAGTGAGTTTTATTATGGTCTAACAAGTTAGTGAGATATTCTTGGAATTTGAATTAGAAGAAGTGGTTTCACGCCACTGCCCGGAAATGTGGCAAAAGATGATCAGAATTCGGGCTTCAAACTGTGTTAGCTGGACCTCGCACGAACAGGCTATGAATTCAAACTGTCAGACAATGTTTTTGTGGTCCAGTTAGAACAGCGATTCAATCACACGGCGGCGAGAATCACAATTTCAATAAGAAAATCGTATTATATATGAGGAAATATCCCAGGAGATCCAAAGTTGCCGATGTAGGGCAGTGAGGGGCTCTCAATAAGGTTGATCGGCGGCCTGGCCAGGATCTCGGGACAGAGTTGGGTGCAGGTAGCACAGGAACGGTTGAGAAATTTCTGGTGGCTTCAGTCCAGCAGTGGTGGGCTCCGACTGAAATGGATGATGAAGATTTTGGTCTAAGGTTCATATTTCCTACTGTTTCATTAACATTCTTTATAATGGTGCATCGTCTTCGCCTAAACGCGACCTTAGGTTGTTTCATTATGGACAATTCCATAATGAAACAACCTAAGGTCGCGTTTAGGCATAGGGGTAATCTTGTGCGAGCTGTGAAGCGTTTACGATTATCTTCCCACTTTCATCCCCGTCAGCATACTCGCGCGACAGCTGGCGTGTCGCGCAGCATCAGGCCAGCACGTTTAGCAGAAGACTATCTGTTCTTTGTAATTAGACATCTTAGGACTCATCACAGCTCGCGTGCCTTCTTGTGCTGATCGTGATGTGCGTGAACGCGGACTCAAGTCTCTGCTAGACGGTCACCAACACGCCCCTCCGTCCGAGCGACCTTGGTCGGCACCGACCGCTGTAGTATGAAATATTACTGCAAACAACTGTCTACACGGTCGGTGCGGAGGGGCGTGTTGGCGACCGTATAGCAGAGGCTTAAGGCGGTGCTCATGGACGAGCGGGGCGTTTAGCAGCGCTACACGCAGGCTGTCATGCGAGTATGGAAAAACGCTCACGCTTGTACAGATCACTCATAGGCAAAGGTATGTTTGTCTTTGCCGGAGCACATGCACCTCGCCACCGATCACTCCGGTTGTTCATGGACACAGCCTGATACACAGTTTTTAGATCGATCATCAGTTATCACGACAAAAACTTCGCACTCTACAGCTCAGTGCTAGATGAAATGAATGTTTTACGTACCTATAAATTTTATGTCCTGCAATGTTGGACTAGTTAAAATTGCCTTCTTTATGTGATGTTTGAAATACGTTTTAAAGTTAGGTATTTTGATTCGTAAAATGAATGCAGTTGTATATATAGTGATGGCCAGTATTTGTCGTAAGTATAATCAAGCTTTGATGATTTTGTATATATTTACGTACTTAAATGTTATTTTTATAAAGATCAACTTACTGTTTTTATTGTTTCAGTTGTATCCGTGAAAGCAATTAAGCGCATACCAATAAATCAATTTTATCAAGAAAACCATAACAAGAAACACTATTCAGAAGTAACTGACGACGCTGAAGATGAGAGGAAATCTAGCGCAATAGATGTAGATGATATCACAAACGCCATAGACAGCGATAAAAGTATCAACGTGGATTTAAAATTTACCGAATTTATCTTAGAAGTTGCAAAAGTACTGAAAACGTACGAAAATTATGACATTGAGCAGGCATTTGTGATAATTGACTACGAGGTTTGGCAAAATATGTATAAAGGATGTGAATCGCATGAGTTCGCTGATATCAGAAGGTCCGTGTCTGATAAACTGGCATTACTCAAAGATGAGCCTGCGCATACACTTCGACAGCATTTAGACACCATTATAAATATTATAAGAGCTGAAGATTATGGAGAAGTAGGGGATATGGTTAAATTTGTTAATTCTTTGTATGTTGGGGAACACGAAAAGTTCATTGAAGTGTTACTGGCTTTAGTTCATAGAAGAATATCAACTGATATAGATCTAGCAGTCATATTAAAATATGCAATAAAGTATCTTATATTCGATCATTATTGCAACCTGGTCAATATTGTTAGACACGAATTGATAAAAAAGATTAAGCATTATTGGAACCAGATCGCTTCTCAAATAGATAATGATAAAACCGGCCGCGGTTTACATACATTAGTAACCCCGTTTGTTTACGAGACACGGAACGACCAAATTCATAAAAAGCGAAGATTTGACACTGTGAATGAACGACGGCCGCTGAATAAACACGATTCTGAACATTCTGATGGAAATATAAGTGAAATGAGAATGAGAGCTCATTCTGCAGAGACATCACGGAAATCCCTCAATCAATTATCATGTTCTGAGAGAAAATGCCTAATGACTGATGTGAGATCAGTCGAATTGGAAAATACAAATGAGGCGTTCAGTAAAAATGATCCCGTAATAACAAATAATACTGCTGTAGACGGCGGAAATGATTTTTTTAAAACGGTTACTAGGAAAGCAATAAGGGGAAACGTATATAGAGCCCACCAAACTCCTGAGCCGGAGGAATCAACGAGTGATGCATTTGGCTCTAAAACACCAGTGCGGCGTATATTAGGAAATTCTAACAATACGATTGAAACATTGATTAAAATAGGTACCCTCGCTAAAGAAATTAACGATATGATTGCTTCAGAAGGCAAAGTCCTGCAAACTGGTCCGAATGCACGGAGTTTGAACAATATCTTGGGTCCGCAAATTTTAAATATGATGGGTGACTACGGGGATATGCCTACTCCACCAACACCTGATATTATAAAAGCAAATGAAGGTAATAAGGACATATTAATATCAATGCAAGCGAAATACCAAGAGTGAAGAATTCTTTTGTAACTCGATCGTAAACCAATTGTATATTCAATTGTGTTTTTTTTCTTTATTCTGGTAAAAAAAACAAATAGGTGCAATAAAATTGATAGGTAGGCAAAATGTGTATTCAATTTCATATGTTAAGATTTAGACACTAGACATTTTAGTAAATCATTTACGGCAGAGATAAACCCTGGATTTACAGACCAATGCATCTCAACCGTTTGACCACCGGATCAGCTTAACAATTCTTCGAATTTATCCATGTAGTTCAATATTTGTTTCAATGTTAAAGCGAAAATATCCCTGAGTACTTACATGTGAGTTATAGAAATGATAGAGAACCCGCAAAAATTAACTCGAGACTTCGTTCGTAGGTATGACGATTGTACGCGCTCGACTCTCAAGTTAAGAGTCTTGAGGATCTCAAGTTAACTCTTGCGGGATATAAATAAGTTGAGATCATAAACACTAGGTACATTACAATAAGAACCAAGTTCAATGATAAAGTTTATAGAAAACCACTTAAAGTGCATGTGAAAAAAGATTCTAGCCTTGATTCATATATAATTACAACAGCGTAGAATTTAAATTCTACGAGTAAGTAAATACTAGGAACATTGATGTTCGTGATAATTAATTACTAGGGTAATATAATAATACATTTAAATTAAATAATTTAGAATTTACTAATGATTTAAATTTTAAAATATGTGTTAGTTTGTTGACAAACCAACGAAATTTATAGTATCATTATTACATCTAGATTTTATATAAATATTTATTTCAGTACAGAGATTTGTACTTTACTAGTTTAATAATTTCTTCACCGCTTTATAAATATTATTTTTCAATACACGCTCTACATCGGTTTCTTCAGAATCATCTTTTACATTAACTGTAGACTTGATAGCTTGTCTCATCCTTCTAGAAGGACTGTAGTTCACTAAGTTCATACGTCTAAAGGTGTCGTAGATTTTCGCTTTAAGTTCCATTTCAATATTACTAGACTCAGTTGTTTCAAGAAAATTGGCACTATTGGCCGTGGTTGTCCTTGAATGTTTACGTGGAAGGTGTGGTGGAATTTCTTCATTATCATCCCGCGTACGTAGCTTAGTTTTCATCAAATATCTCAAAGTTCTCAGTTTGCTGAAATATTTCCTTACTTTGTTTCCATTGGTGAATGCACGTTGTGGTTGTCGATGTTGGAATGCACTATTTCTAGCTACAAAGTTTACATTATTCTTATATCCATAATAGTTTCTTTCTATAGTTTCCTTACTGCCCTCTTCTTCAACACTATGTTCATTTTCGTTTACACCATTTGGTATTTTTATTGTCTTGGAATTTTCACTAAGATTGTAACTATTACTATCGCTTTTATCTTCACTATCTTCAAATTGTCTCTTATATGATTTACTGACTAAAGGTACTTCATCCCTGTTAATGTCAGCTAACTGACGTTGATGGTGCTTTTGAATTTTCCCAAAATGTAAGTTCTTGCGTAAATCGCTGTCCGATCGAATCTTGTGCTCTTCTTTGAATGGGTCTCGTATTTTCAAAGCATCGGTCATCATGCCAAATAGAACATTGCCTCTTGTTGTTCCCATCACTCTCTGCATTGGGTGCAGGAACACGTAATCAATTAAACCTTAAACAGAAAGGTTTTTAAAAAGCATTAAAATTTGTATGTATGCAAGCACTTTATTGTACACAAGACAGGTTAAAACATAAACATTTATTTCATTTCATTTATTCAACATCATCAGTCATGCGCATTACAAGGGATGTTAGTTAATACAGGTGGTAGGTTTATGACACCCTAAGAGGGCACATAATGTTTTCTAGTGCTTAGGTACATATTGCACTAGTACAATAACACTATATTTAATAATGATAATTATTAATGCACACGGAAATTGATAAAAATTCAGGAACATGATAACTATGTAAGATTAAAGATTAACTAGTTAGTGTATTCAATTGTCTCAAATCTCTTATTCTCTTATTTGTTTCATATAAAACAGCTGCTCGGGCTTTTCAAGGAGTAAGGCAGAAGTTTGAGGGAGTGAGGTCTTGACCCCCGCTCTGGGTCATGGCTCGTCCATCAGGTCTCAATAGCTGTTCAGCGAGGTAATGCCGCAAGCATTTTGGGGACCTTTGGTTCGGGCATGACGCAGAGCGGGATGTAGTTTTACTTTATACTTTTTCTTCTCTTTTAGGTAGTTAGTGTATTTTAATGTAATCATTCTTTCAATTATTGTATGCGTTGTTTTAATAAATATAAATTACCAATTTATGTTCATTATAAAAAGAATAATATGTTTTTATCTTGATATAATACAGATTTTTATTGCGAGTTCTACGAGCATGTTAAGTTTAGATAAGCGGCTTCCATTATAAAATAAATATTATTTAAAACATTCGTACCTTGAGCAATTTTGTTATTATTATTTGAGTTGGGGAATAGAGAAGCCTCATGCAGAACTGCCTGCATGGCTTCTTCTTCGGCCTCATCATATGTATCGTCCATGTAGTCAAGTATATCGTTAAGATCTTTAGATAACTCTCGGTTTCGATTAGCTAATTTTTTCTGCAATGTATCGAAGTATTCTGCAAAACAGACTTTTCATGTCATTTATAATTAAAACTAGTAGCTCTGTGAATGTTATTTTTTTCTTTTTTTTTTTGGTATTTTGAAAAACTGAATCGACGAGAAATCTATTTAATTATTGAATCATCCTCCTAGCGTTATTCCCGGTTGTGCTCCTAAAGGAGCCTGGGGTCCGCTTTGACACCTAATCCCAAGATTTGGCATTGGCACCAGTTTTACGAAAGCGACTGCCATCTGACCTTTCAACCCAGAGGGAAAACCAGACCTTATTGGAATTAGACCGGTTTCCTCACGATGTTTTCCTTTACCGAAAAGCTTATAATATAAATATTCCGTAGGTACATAAGTTCCGAAAACTCATTGGTACGAGCCGGGATTCAAACCCACAACCGCCGCTTGACAGCCGCATGCCCGAACCACTAGGCTACATTGAATATGGTCACAAAAATTAACGAGAAACTGTTGAGAAATGCAACCTGTAGAGGAGAACAGCTGGACATCCGTGACATCTAGACATCCGGATTAGGGGATTGCTTTGCCTTTCACTTATTAATAATTTAAATCCCGTCTACGATAGACCTTTACGAGACAAATGCTAAAATATAAACCATAAAAAAATATTCGATTCTGATATGAGAACTTATATGCGCAAATGTCGTTTTATGTCGTAATTTCAATAAATGAAATCAACAAATTTGAACAATATAATTAACACGAATTTGTTTTTTTTGAATGACAATGGCACGCGCTCGGCGCATTCAGCCAAAGTACCTGCGGCGCTACCACGAAAACCGATACTCAATGTTCATATATTTGCATCCCTGTCACTCGAGTATGGTTAGTGCGATAGAGATAGAGATACCCGAATATTTTCGAATTCCGAAGTTCGTGGTTATAGCTCAGGAATCGAAAATATGGTAAATAATCATAATGTATTTTCTCGAAAAAGAATTTAAAATAAATATAGTCAAATGGAGAAAAAAACAAAGTAATGTAATGATTAAGGTATAAGAGTCCAAAGTTTTAAGAGGGGGTATGTTCTGTCCCTTTTCCGCAAAACGCACCTTCATATGAAACGATTGTTTTTTACTATGACGCTCGAGTATATTGACGTCACAGTCCCTCATCGTTTTCTCACTCTAACAAGCGACATTAAAACGGATGTAGCTTCATAATTTTTTGAGATATTTGAATGGGAGTTTCATTATCTTCTATCTATTTATACATAATAAATGCCTATGTCCTGACTGACTTATTCACTCAATCACTCACTCACTCACTCATCAACGCACAGCCGAAACTACTAATCTTAGAGAGTTGAATTTTGCACAGTATGTTGCTTTTATAACGTGGGCTAGGGATAAAAAGGGATTTTTGAAAATTCTACCTCTAAGGGGGTAAAATAGGGGTGCAAAGTTTGTATGGGAGAACCTTTTTTTTTAAAATAGAGACTTAAAACTTTGTAGAAAGATCAGTCATTAGAATACAAATAAAGAACTTTCAGGGTTTTAGAAAATTCTACCCCTAAAGCGGTAAAATAGAGTGCACCCCCGACATTTTTCAAAGTTCAATATCTCAAAAACGGCTGAACCGATTTTGTTGAAACGTAGCTAGAACTGAGCCGTGGTAGAACCATCTCGATCACGTCAGCTTTCGGATAAAAAACCGCATTCAAATCGGTCTTTTATTTTTGTTTAGGAGCTACGATGCCACAGACAGACACACAGACACACAGGCACGTCAAACTTATGACACCCCTGTTTTTCCGTCGGGGTTAAAAATTAGAGCGTTTTAAAAAAAAGAAGCTGGTTGTGTCGGAGATACCACCGTTAATGTGGATACTTCTTTCTTCCTGTCCTAAATTGTATCCCATGGATTTGCGATTGATTGCAATCTAAAGGGAAAATCTACTTGGATAAGCTTTTTTAATGAATTGTTAAAGGAAACTAAAATGCCTAATGTCATCCTAAATTTAAGAGTTAGACTCTTGTCGGTGTAGCTCCCTCCATCTGGCTCTATCTAGGGCCGCCTCCTTGACCTCTTTATACGACGTAACTGCTACTTTTTCTTTTATTTGTTTCATGTAATAATTGTACCCGTAATATATATATCTGAATTAATTCACTAAAATCGGTATATATGGCAACATTGACTGACGTAGTAGCTCATTTGACTCGCGATCATTGAAAATGGCGGTCATTTCAGCATTATTTTTATGTCCGCCACATAAACTAAATAACATTTTGTGATTAACAACTAATGGCAAATAAAGAAGTATTAAAACATGCATAAAACAATTATTTGAAATCAGATTTGGCTTCTCTACAAAAAGTTATTCCGGAAATCACGTGATACAATTTGAACTGTACCACTATACAAGAACGCGAGCAAAGAAGTATCCACTTCAAAAAAACTGGAGCAGCAATGTAACGTTTTCTGCAATCGCTACACCTTTATTTGAAACTTCTGAGACACAAGTCACACAACCAAATATCTTGTTACCGATGCGATACAAAGATACGATGCCTGCGGGGCTAGCACAACTGACACAACAAGCGCGACGCGATTCGAGATAATCCACCCGCCTCTTTCTAATTTGCACAATAGGAGTGAGACAGGAGTCGCTGAGTGGCGCGCGACACCATGCTATGCGAACTTAGAACTTAATGCAAATCCAGTTTCTTATTGAAAACAGTGCCACCTTCTTGATAGCTGGCGAACTCTCTGAAGCTCTAGCGATTGCTAGGCTAGGCTGTCAAGGTATTTCAAAATTCGCCGTATTGTCACAAGGCATCAGTAGCCTAGGGGTACAGACGGTGGTATTTGGAGTCGATGATCCGGGGTTCGATCCCTACGACCGACGCACTTTTTGTATGTTTTGTACATTCAAGTTGTGCTAGACGTACTGGTCGGGTTGCACCAACTTACGATTACAGGCCGATCAACGTTAAATATGGCAGCTATGGCTCCGGCAGCTGTCACTCCATAGAAAACTGTCAAATTTTCCATACATTCAGATACTAACGTCGACAGAGCCATTAAAAAAAAAAGATACTAACGAACACAGAGGGCCTACCGCGAAAGGCATTCGAAGCTTTCCCTCTCTGTCATACCTGTGCGTTCGTACGTAAGTGCGACAGAGATAGAAAACTTTGAATGCTGTTCGCGGTAGGCCCTCTGCTAGACGATTTGGTGCAACCCACCCTAAATGTTTTGATTACTTTGGCCACTAATGCCACTATCCTCCATCCAGTAACCCGTTTTGTCTATGTCCAATCGTTTCTACATGGAAACATTGGAAATAGATAGTAAAATAAATAAAATAGTAGTTATACAATATACAAGGAGAGCATTACTGTTAGAGGGTTCAAATCCAAACTGAAAAGACACTTAATGGCTCAACAAGGTATTGTTGCCTGAGGGTAGGATATCCATAACACCATTATTAGTACCAATTCCTAAAATTATTAGCCCCAAATTAGGTAACCGCTGAATAATAAAATTATATGTATAATATAGATACTTTTATCGCTGTAACATGTATATATATTTATGATTATATTTTATATTAATAACATTATTGTATCATCCGACACAAGTCGCACAGTACGCTGTCCCGCACACCCTGCTGGCTCCACAGAAAACCAGCGCCGTTGATCACGCTAGCCGTGCGAACTGCATTGCTGAGTGGAGGCCATTTCAGGTTCACATCCCGATCTACGTCTTCGATGTATATGTTAATGTATTTTGTCTTGTGTTACTTATGTTGTGTTACCTGAATAAATATCATTCAATATCATTCAATATCAATATCAATATACTTTGAGGCGGCCTTGATATAAAAAAGAAAAAAACTAAGAGGATTTTTCGTCATTCGACTTTAAGCCTTATTAAAAATAGAATTTCTGCTGATGACGGTATGAGAAAATTAATACGCATCGTAGGATTAAACACTTACTATGAATTGCTTTAACCGGCCATTCATCTAGTATCATAACTCTCTGAGCTAGAAACGAGTTGATTTGCAAGCCCAACTTTCCTATCTGCCCGTCGGTCAACAACCTGAAAAGCAACATCATCATCATCATCATCATAACAGCCGAAAGACGTCCACATAGGCCTCCCCAAAGAGTGCCAAAGTGATCGATCCTGCAAAAAAGCAACATATCATCAGCATAAATATTGTGAATTATTAATATTAACCTAACCTAACTATAAATAGATAGGTTCACATTCCATTAAATCATCTGCGTCCAAATATTCGTTTAGCCGAAAATGCCGTTCGAAATTTTCACATTTCGGCATGATGATGGTTTCGGAGAAATGATTCGTTGGGTTTTTTTTTCTGTTCCCGCAAGCGTCCACAGGCTACGGCAACCACCTACCATCAGGCCGGTCGTACGCTAGTTTACCATCGACGTGGTATAAGAAAGAAAGAAACCACTTACATCCACACTTATTGTGTGAATGTCATGCCCTTGCCAGACAAAGAATGAATTATTTTGGTAACGGCTATCTGCAACCAAAGGAATTCAAGGTGCTCCCGGTGAACTGCATCATCCGTTTTGTGGAAATGATCGAGCAAGCCTGGGAGCTGGGCAAATGCACAATAGATCCCACTGGGTCGAACTGCATCCGAAAGGGCCCTCACCTAGATATGATAAGATAAGACTTACATCCACAAGTACTCTCTGAATTGATTAATTAGCAGCGGCAGATCCTCGGTTCTTTTAACTGACAAAACTATCAGCAGTTTCCGTAAAAACACAGAAAACTGATCCGTTCCCACTTCCTTATTAACTGCCCTGATCACTGTTTCAGGGACATCTTTTGACGACGAAATGTGTCTTGTAGTCTTTTTCTTCTTCCTCCGTTTTGTTCTCGCATAGATCGTCCTATCGTATTTTGGAGTTTTCGGTTTTCGTGTCATTCTCGCGGCTATGAACTTTGATTCTAAAGGAATTGAAGGTAATGCCATTATCTTGGACATATAATGTGCCTCATTATCATAATTTTTCGTGTCATCTGGAGTTGAAGTTTTTTGAGTCATGCTAACGGCGTCCGCTTGCGCACCATAATCAGTTGTGTCATATTCTGGAGTTGAAGTTTGTTGCGTCATTCTTGTGGAAATACTTTTGGCGTAGTCAAACTTTATGTCATACGGATTACTCGAAGATAGTGTCATTGTGGTGGTAGGCTGTGATTCATCATCCAAAACTGTTGTGTCAAATTCTAGTGTTGAAGATTTTTGAAGCTTGTTAAGATTTGCGTCGTAATAAAAAAAAGTTGTGTCGTATTCTGGACTAGCAGCTTGCGCCATTTTCGTGGAATTAGGATGTGCGGCGTAATCAAACGTTGTTTCATAAGGAGTAGTTGTAGTAAGTATCATAGTGGTTAATATTGTGTGTGCGCCATCATCAACTGTATTTTCGTATTCAGTTGCTGGAGCTGTTGTTGTAAAGATACTATATGTGATTATTGAATTTGATTTAGTTTCTTCTATTGTTATTATTATACTCGGATTCATTGGGGTCAATGGAGGTTGTGAATCATCGCCATCAATCGTTGTTTCATATTCAGGACGAGTAAAATCATATTTTTCAGACTTTTGTGTTTTTATACTCTCTGTGATTGTGATTGATTCAGCTATAGATTCTTCCGTTGATGTTATTACACTTGGATTCATTGTAATGAATGGAGGATGCGCATCATCATCGTCAATCGTAGTTTCATATTCAGGACGAGTAAAACCTTTTTTTTTCGACTTTGGTGTTGTTGTTACATAGATATCAGTGAATATTGAATTTGAAATAGATTTGTCTGCTGATGTTATTGTACTCGTATTAACTGTAACCAATTGGGGATCATCATCAAGCGATGTTTCAAATTCAGGACGAGTAAAATAACTTTTTTCCGATTTTGTTGGATGGATACTATCAGTGATTATTGAATTTGATATCGATTCTTGTGTTGATGATATTACACTTGGCTTAATTGTGATGAATGGAGGATGAGCATCATCATCATCAATCATTGTTTCATATTCAGGACGAGTAAAACCATTTTTTTCGGACGATGGTGTTGTTGTAGCAAATATACTATTTATGATTATTGAATTTGTTTTTGTTTCTGCTGTCCTTGTTATTACAATTGGTACAGTGCTAGTTAATTCAGCCCAGTCAGTTTCAGGCATTGTAGTATGTAGAGCTCGATCAGCGTTAAGTGTTTCAGTTGCTTTCTCTATCTCTGCATTATTGATACTGAATATCAGTTTATCAGTAGAAGTTTTGAAAACCTCTAAATCGTAACCCTCTATAGGAGTGGGCTCTGTTATTTGGCTTGGTTCTGTGGTGGTTTTAACTAACCATGCTGGAAAAATAGCTTCTTTCTTACTTTCCGGTAGTTTAGGAGCATAAATTCCATGGTTCCAATAGTCTGGTACTTTGTCGGACACATATGTTGTTTTCCAATAGGTTGACAGATACAGCGATGTTTGTGAGGTACATCTCGATGAATGTAACATCACTATGACTAAATTATAAGTTAGGATCAGCATGGCTTGTTGACTTGTCTTGACAGTTTAAAAACTAGCCGGGTAACCTGAAAACAGTCTTAACACATATTATTGTTGGACCAAGTGAAACAAATGTAGAAATTCACATTCACTTCAGGGTTGAGGACTGGTTTTATAAAGAGCGTTAGACCTTATGTTGGTAAGAAATTTCAACAAATGTATGAGTCTCTAATGTTTCACGTATCATGAGATTTAAAGCCTCTCCCAGACTGGCGCGGCCTGCGGTGGCGGTCAACAGTAAACTTCACGTTAACTCTCAAGTTTTCTATTGACCGCCAGCGCAGGCCGCACTGTATGATTCAGGCCTCACGAATCTTCATAAAACCGAACCTAAGATTATTATGGTGTTACCACACCAACCGATCCATCGTCGATAAATTGATGATGATGAAGCTAGCTTTGATCTATGCGTCTAATGATGATAGATCGGTTGCTGTAGTAACATCTACAGTTAAAATGATTTAGGGTAGGTAGAATACGTCAACAGCCAAATTATTAAATACTTCATAAATTACATTGTTGTGTTGTGTTCAGAAGTTTGTCATCATAGAATCAACAACCGATGAATGATGTTGAATGTTGATATCCACTGTATCTTCACACTTGAGTTAGACTTTACATTGTACCTTAGGTTTGTAGTGATTTGTAAATATATAATAGAAAGCAAAAGTTATTTCAGTGCTATTAAATTTCGAATACCTAACCTATAAAATTTAATTAAGTTATGCGAATTCAAATATCCATAAAAAGATACATATACCCATGCTCATGTATACACAATAATTTACTTTAAAAACAATGTTTCAACCGACTTCAATTCAGTACTTCGCCTTATTTGTAGTTCCCTCGATTTCTTCAGGATCCCATCATCAGATCCTGATGACATAAAAAAAATTGGGACACAAGCCTATTTAGATGTACAGCCAGCTGCAGAAAAATGACCGCCCATGCAAATAAACTCATATGTAGCAGGGTTGCGTAGTTTGCGTACCGAACAACCTTGCTTTAAGGGATGCCTATTATTTACTTCATTTTGCGTACTGACTTGATTAGCACTTATGTAGAGGTAATCCCATAAAAAACATTTCATGTAAAAAATAGGCCAAGTCTCGGAACTCTTCCACAGTAAAAAGTAGTGAGATATTTCGTAGAGCCAAGTCAGGCATTCTTATAATTTTTTTTTTTTTTATAAATATTTGCGGACAATCTTACACAAATCAACCTAGTCCCAAACTAAGCAAAGCTTGTACTATGGGTACTAGACGACGATATAGATACTTATATAGAGAAATAAATACTTAAATACATAGAAAACATCCATGACTCAGGAACAAATATTCGTGCTCATCACACAAATAAATGCCCTTACCGGGATTCGAACCCAGGACCTCTTGCTTCGTAGGCAGGGTCACTACCAACTAGGCTAAAGCGGTTATCAATCTTTATTTTTTATTTTTTGTTTTATTTAGGTAAACAAACAGCCACTACAAGGGAGTCTTAAATTATTAGCCTTATAAATAAATACAATATGTGTGGCCAACACCGTTCACCACTTATTACTTATTTGCTTGCTAAATAAAATTCTGCAACTTTGGAATCACACAACTTTACTGCATTTACTAATTTTTGAATACATTAAACTCAAAAATCAAAATCAATTATTTATTCTGCAAATAGGCCACAAGGGCACTTTTACATGTCAAATGGTATTCTACAATGTAATATTAATAATCTTACACAATAATCATTTTAAAATTGCAGATTTTAATCAATTAGTACCTAAACGGTTAACTAACTAAATGTCACTAAATAAAAACTAAAAAAATCCAAAATTGTAAAATATTATCAATTACATTCGATATAAGATCTGTATCAGAATCAACAATAAGCTTATGATATTAATTTAGTACCCCAGAGATGTATAAGGTCTCTGAGCGTCCAAATCCAATTAATAATTATTCTAATGTTCTTATAGAGATGTATACTGTCTCTAAGCGTTAAAACAGAAAAAAAGGATCATTAATGTAATATTGTCAGAGATGTACAGGGTCAATAACAATAAAACGTGTCAAGAACAGAATGATGTCTCTCGTCAAAATAATGATAATAACAATAACACTAGTATTTAGGTAGTTACTATGCCCTTGCAAGCATGAACAGACCGGACTCCACAAACAGCACCCGATCACGAGTATGACGCATATCTCAGCCATCGCCTCCCTCAACCATATGTTAGGGAAGGTGGCGACCCGATCAACGACGCCACCGTAAGCAAAGCCCTTTAAGCGAGCATGACATATTCAAGAAAGAAAGAAAGAAAGAAAGAAAGATTCATGAAAGCATTATGTGCTCTCATGTTACATAAACGGAACAGCTATTTCCGGTACTTATAATAATTACAAAGGTAATGCGTTAAGACAATCATACTCGAAGGTATATTAATTCTAATAGAATTTGACTGCTAAGTACTGGCTTAAAGGCATTTTTGTCGTTTATGAAATCGTTGACATTATAATACGCCTTGCTTAGCAAATAATTTTTAATATGAGGCTTAAATTTACTTAACGGCAAATTAACAATTTCGGTAGGTATTTTATTGTATAAACGTATACAGTTCCCCACGAACGACGTGCTAACCTTGCGAAGACGACTGTACTGCACTGCGATCTTGTGTTTACTTCTGGTGTTGTAGTCGTGGATATCACTGTTGAGTTTGAAGTCCTGAAGGTTTTTCCGCACATACATAATATTCTCAAGAATGTATTGGCATGTTACAGTAAGAATATTTGCCTCCTTAAATTTATCCCTGAGAGAAATTCGGGCTTTTAGTTCGTAGATGGAGCGTACAGCTCGTTTCTGTAGCACGAAAATGGTCTGGATGTCAGCCGCTTTTCCCCACAACAGGATTCCGTAGGACATAACACTGTGGAAGTAACTGTAGTACACCAGCCTGGCCGTCTCAACTATGTGAGTGATATTGCCAAGTCACAAAATTTTATTTAGCAAGCAAATAAAGATTAAAGAATGCCTGACTTGGCTATACGAAATATCTCACCACTTTTTACTGTAGAAGAGTTCCGAGACTTGGCCTATTTTTTAAATGGAATGTTTTTTATTGGATCTCATTTATTTTTGTAGGTTATCGTGTTATCAACTTTGTATGGAAATGTTATTTTACCAACCACAAATAACGTTTGTATAGTTTTGCGGGAAGCAACTGCAAAAGTAATTTTGTAATCGCATGCATTTGTATAGCCTCGTAGGGCCCATTGGCCTAATTTTAGGACAAAGAATTTCAGTCTTAACAGCCCAACTCATTAGCTTATTGTAATCAAATTTAAACTCTATTTAAAGGACTCGAAATTTTAAAATAATATGACCTATTTTCAGGACACTGGGCCGTTATTACATTTGTCCTAAAAATAGCATGGGCCTTACGAGGGTATGATTACAAACACTTACTTATGCAAGTTGTATATCTCGGAATCGTGACGGAAACTGCAATATTTTTAGGTTTTTTTATGAATGGATAGGCTAAAAACTACTTGTATTCAAAATTTGGAGCATGTGGGTCGGCTAGAATTACCTTAGAATTACGATGATCATAAGTGAATAAGTGAATCAGTGAGTATGTCAGTGACAAAACTAAGGAACTTTGACGGGGCTTAGTTCTTAAACTAAAAGTTCAACATTGAATGTTATTGAGAATATATGTAAGCCATATAATGCCCTATATGTAATTGAAAATTCATGGTTCTGGCTTTAGCCAGCACAAAATTACAGGATGTTGAAAATGGCCTGAATGGCTTCGAGAAAAGGATGGTACGGACGTGCCTCTTTGTTTTGCTCGACTTGGCGGGGGCACTACCGTGCCCCCAGATTAAATGGGAATTGTGAGAAATGGGGTACACAATTTATCTATTGTTATAAAAATATGTATCCATTGTTTTTAACATTTCATACAATAGCTTCATAAACTTGACCTTTAGATTTAGTTTAGAGACTAACATATAAAAGAAATCCTATACAAATTTGTAGACACAATTTATGTTTTCAATAATTTCTTCACCGCTTTATAAATGTTCGTTTTCAATACAGCCTCTACATCAGTTTCATGAGAATCCTGCCCAAATATAGACTTCTTTCGTGACGCGCCATCACTCCTTCTAGAAGCATTGTAGTTAACGAAGTCCATGTGTCTAATAGCATCATATATATTCCGTTTTAGTTCTTTTTCTGCATCACTGTACTCTACTGCCGTAACATTGGCACTATTGTCCGTGGTTTTGCTTAGCGGAAAAGATTTCCGGATAATATCATTATAATCAACAACTTTATTGGGCATCGGCGATGTTTCTCGACTATCACTCTCAAATTCTATTTTACCATCATAATCGTTCAAGAATAAATTAATATCGTTTAAATTAATTTTTTTATGCACAATTCTCGTGGGCTCTTGTACTGGATTATAAATACTAATATTTTCTTCTGAAATCTTACTATTATCAGCAATTTCACCTACTTGTCTGTGTACGACACCCGGAGAGGTTTGCTCCCGTTTAATATTAACCATGTTTTGTACCAAAATTAGCTCACTTAGACGTTTCAATTTTTTGTATTTGCGCTTTAGTTTTTCGTATTTCCTTTTCCTATTATTCGACGGTTTTTGACCTGAAAATTTATATGGTCACTTTAATACAACAAACTACATTGATAAATAAATTCAATAACCAATACAGTCATAAAAATCGTCACATGTTTTTGGTAACTCATTTGCTCCAAGGTTAGCTGGAAGAGTTACCTTAAAGGGATAAGCTCGCCTTCTTGTTTACTTTGTCTGTTTTCATTTTGCCATGTTTTATGTAATAAAGCAATACATACATTCACACATACAAATCGAGTCAATGTAAAAAAAAAATGCTTATTTTTGGGTGTGAAATGTGAAAGCCATCGGCAAGACAAGCGATTGATAAAGTTCTGAAGGATGTAACTAATACAATTAAATTGAATCCACATCCACACACACACATTTTAGTAGAGTAATAGTTAGTTTTGCTGAGTTTTAGGAGTAAGGAGGTAATGACGGTACCAAATTACGAATAAGGAGATTACCTATAGTTTCAGAAGAATTTTCAGAGTATGTTTCACTGTCATCCGATTCATTTTCGGAGTATCCGTCATTCTGATTTTCTTCTTTGACACGCGTTTTGACATGTCCTTTATGATTCACACTGTGCTGGTTTATATTCTTCCCTTTATTTTGCATATTTTGTATTTTATTTGTTTTGTTTCTTAGAGTTTTTATCATTTTGACAGTTATTCTTGATTTAGGTGTATATTTTGTAATTTGATTGCTGAGTGGTTGTAATGGCTGTATAGAACCTAATCCTTCATAAGCATCTAAATAAAACGGGTTCCGTTTTAAAAGCATTCTGGCTAACGCATTATTTTTGAACCCAGGTTGGAATTGATGATGTATAAGATTATTGCTTGCTAGATTACTAAGATCTGTTTTTATTTTCAATTCAGCATCTCTTTCCTTTTTAATTTGAATCTTTGGTAGTTTATGAACGTGTTGCGTACTGAGCTTGGTTATTGGTTTTGGTCTGTCATCTGTGAAATAAGGGTATCGAGATGTTTTATGTTTTTTAGTGACACTGTCGTATTGAATACGTTTTCTTACAAGTTTCGTCATTAAATGATCTGGAATTAAGACAGTGTGTTCATTACTCGGATATTTCTGAATGTTACCAATCCGAAAATGAATGGCGCTCTCCTTTGGAATGACGGTACTTTTATCAGTAACTCTTAAAAACCGTTCCAAATTGTCAAATATACTTTTAATGTTCGGCGTTACTTCATCCATTTGTCCGTTATCCATGTTTTTGTTATATTCGTCGTTCTCCAATGATGATTCACCGTCATCGTCACTATTAGGTCTAAATATGGGTACCAGATTATAAGGTGTCTTTTTCGTTATATTTTCCACCTGTTTTACTTTGATATTGTCTGTATCATCATCCTCGTTTGGCTCATATTCAGAGGAACTAGTGTCTGATGACGAAATACCAATTTTCAGATTTTTAAGAAGACTGTTTATATTGTCCACGTTATCCCTTATTGATTTATATTTATTATTTGTAAATCTTGTTTTATTTTTCGTCATTTCGATAATGTCACGTAGGTCACCGCGGGACCTTTTTTTTCTATGTGTGTTACCCAAATGTCGCCTCGACAATGTATTTATTTTCAATACAGCTGCTGTCAACAGTTTAACCAGGGAATCGCCTTTTGAGGTTCCATTCATCCTGTTCATAGGTAATAGGATCACATTGTTGATGAAACCTACAATGTGAACGTATTATTAGTAGAAAACATTGTTGAGGATTTTTATTAATTATGATTAAAAACTATGCATACAGCAGTGGACGTCTTTCGGCTGATATGATGATGATGATGATGATTATGATGATGATGAAACATACATTTCATAATTTCTCGGCAAAATTTTATTTCCTCAAACAATTTTTTTCTCATGACTCCGGCTCCGTCTGTAGAGAACTCGTTATTAATAGCGCATCTTATGTGTTTCCGTCGAACATATACTACACTTTCGGGTACCACCGCCATATTTTTAGCGCATTACAAAACATATTACACAAAACAATTCCTAAGAGTCATTATTGTAAAAGTATTTCATAATACCGAAATCCAAGTTCCGCTGAAGATTTTTTTTTTATTCAGGTTATAATACTAACCTAATCTAAAATATTTCTATATTCCATTCCATCATCTGCCTCCAAATTTTCGTTTACTTAGCGGAAAATACCATTCGGAATTTTGGAATTTTGGATGACTGTGGCTTTCGGACAAATGAATTCTCTCGGAGATTTTCTGTGTTCGCCATATTATTTGCAACGCAAAATTAGGCAGTTTTGGGGTCCAGGAAATATGCCAACATCACCATCCGACAGTGAAGTATTTTCTCGTAACAACATGCACTCTGGGGAAATACCCTACCAGGCAGGCCGTATGCATGTTTGCCATCTCGACATAAAATAAGTTTCTGTCAGAAAAAATATTTTTTGGTAGAAGCTATTATTGCTGACTGTACTTTTCTGCATTCATCAACTACTCATTGAGACGATTCTAACGAGCCCAAACTCGATGGGGTTGTGTCGTTTTATTGCGGAGTTCCTGTGGCCACCTTCCAGCTCCAGCATCAGATCAGCTCCATGTCATCATAAATATCATAATATTGCATTGTCATGCGATATACATATGCATGCAAAATTTCAGATCAATCGGTTGACAGGAAGAGGGTGAAATTTCAATTACTAAATTTGACCCAAGAAAACAAAAGGGGTGAGCTTGTAAAAAGAACTTACCATAAGCTAGCTCGTCTGCTGTTGTATTAGTATTAGGGAACTTGGTGGCCTCGCGCAACACAATCTCCATGACCTCCTCTTCGCCCTCGTCGTACATATCATCCAAAAAGTTAAGCAAGTTGTTGATGTCTTCGTCCAAAGCGGTGTGACGGTTCGAAAGCATGTTGTAGGCCTGGTAACACAGTGCTACAAAATAATAAACACAATTTTTTTTTATAGGTTGTGCCATTGTCTCACAATTGAGACGAATCGAAAGAAAGAAAGATACATTTATTCACAAACACACAGGACACACATATTAAACAATAAAATAAACAAAAAAGACATGAAACAAGTGTGTCTCATCTCAAGTAAATCGAATGATATCTTAATAAACCACTGAAATCCGTCCAGCCATTAGACTGTAGAAGTGTAGAACATGTTGAAGGGATAAGCATATTTAGTCAAATATCTCTGATTCTGAAATACAAAATCAACAACAAAATGTATACCCATACACTCGAAAAACAGCACGCTTGTTTGCGGTAGATGGGCATTAAATAATTATCGTTGCAATTAAGAAAGAAAAGAAAGAAAGAAAGAAAATATACATACAATATCTGTTACGAAATGGCCACAACTCAGCGTAACGCTGGCAGGGCCAGCGCTGGTCTTCCATTGTCGGAAACGAAAAAAGAACGCTTGAAGTTGCTACCAGTTAAATATGACTCTGCAAACAGTCGGTGGACTGATTAGATGTCGATCGATCATCTATCGACTGATTTCGAATGCTCATCAATTGTGTACTTACAATGGAGCGATTTTTCTATTCCTCGCCCTCTCCGCAGTAGCTCATTACATTTCAGACCTAGACTCCATAACTACTACCTGCAGGTCGATCACGTAACCCATTGTACGCGCGTCAGGTAGATGTAAATGTCACTTTTTATATGGAAAAATTACAGTTAAGTTGTCCTGACGCGCGTACAAGGCTTTACGTTTCAAACTCACTGTGCAATTTATCAGGGGTCAAAATCATTCCATCCAGTTTCTTAATCATATTTAAGGCATACGTGAGGACTATATCGCCGAGTTCTTTCAGGTCTCCATCCGTTATTAATCTGAAAACCAGTCATTATGTTTATAACTATTTAAATTAATTGCAATTTAATAATCTCCAGGACTACCTAGTTGTTGCGGTTGCAAATATATTAACGTCCACGGATGCGAATTCCGTCAGGTGTTTTATTAAAATAGATTTAATCCAAATATTTATATAATATGCCTACTGGTAAATATAGAAGGCACTCTTTGGGAGAGGCCTATGTCCAGCAGTAGACTTCTTCCGGCTGATATGATGATGGAGATGATGAAATATAGAAGGAGGATACACGAAACATGAAAAAGCGTGGCCCCTAAAGAGAACTGGATTAAAAGAAGAACAGAAGACACCAGGAAACGAAGATGAATATAAAGGTACTCCAGAGACTTTTTCTGAATTAACTACATACTCTGTCATGTAGCTGCTGAAGGGCAAAAATAACGGGGGCAGCTCCGAATGTCCTTTCACTGATAAAGTCCTTAAAAACTTCCTCAAAAACGCCGAGAAAGGATCCGTAGGGCCTTGATTTTCAGCTTCTTCAAAACTGAACAGTTTTGCTGGTTTCGGCCGATGTGTTGTATTAATTTCTGTTTTCGTGTTCGGTTTAGTTTCAGTTGTTTTAATTTCAATTGGTTTTGTTGTTGTTGTTGGCATAGTTGGTCTTGCGGTGACTGGTGCAGCTGTTGGGGAACACAGGAATTTCCGGTGAGTCATTTGTCCGAGAAATTTCAAAATTCCGAACGCCATTTTCCGCTGAACGTAAATTTTGACGAATATAATTTCATGGAATATGTAAATAATTTAATGGAATATGACGAAACCTTTGCTGTGGATCTTAATGGTATGATGTACTTAGTTAAGTTTTGTGGTTTTTTCCTGAATAAATGATTTTGTAATTAGGTTAGGTTAGTGTTCGGTGCGTGTGCGATTATTTAGTTGCATTGAGTGCCGATTCGATTTATTTTTAATGCATTTACGGATTCCGCCGCGACCTGGTGCATTCGAAAATATTTTATAAAATGTATTTAACATTTTCAAGTAACGTGGCCAATAACAGTTTTTGTAGTACTTAGTCTTTTAGTTAATAAACATTTTATACTCTTTTCCCGATTTTACCATTCAACCACATTCCTCGCCGCCCAGTTAGGTTAGTATTATATCCTAAAAAATCTAAAATTACTTTGAGCGGAATATGGGTTTCGGAAAAAATACCGAACATGGGCGTCGCCAAGTGGGGCAATTAAAAATGTATACCTACATATGTATGAACTTGCCCCCCCCCTAGGCCATCGGCTGGCGAAGCCCTTGATACTGAACAAATAACTCTTCGGAATAATGTAGTGTACCCGTAGCTATTGTGACAGGAGATGTGATTGTTGTTGAAGGTGATGTTCTATTGAGCTTGGTAGAGAACGTAAAGATTTTTCTTTTCTTTTTAATTGTTGTAGTTCCAAGAGTTGTTTTTGTGTCTCGGGTCAGCCATGGAGGGAAGATATCAGCCGCTTTTGTAGTGATGGTATAGACATCTTCAAGTCCTGGTATAAATATCGGCCCGTGGTTCCAATAGTCGAAATATTTGTCGGTTGCAGCACTTGTTTTCCAGTAGAATGTTATGTATGGTTTTGTTGTTGATTTTGTATATGTCAATTGTAATAATATTAATATAGCTAAACGCAACATGTCTGACTTGTCTTCGCTTTGTGGGTATACCTAAAACAAAACGAAACCGTGAAGAAATTAAACTACTACGTATCCTAGGTGTGAAGCGTGGACCAAGACTCAAAGAGGTAAAGAATATTTGGAAGCATTGGAAATGTGGTGTTGGCGTAGAATGGAGAAAATTAGCTGGACAGAAACAAATCACAAATGAAGAAGTGCTGAGAAGAGTGGGAGAGAAAAGGAAAAAGGAAACTGATAAAAACGATAGAGAATAGGAGAGGGAAAATGATTGGTCACCTTATACGACATGACGCTTTCATTAATAATATCATGGAAGGAAAGATAGAAGGCAAGCGAAGAAGGGGAAGACCAAGGATAAGTTACATGAAACAAATAAGAGAAAAAGTAGCAGTCACGTCGTATAAGGAGGGCAAGGAGGCGGCCCTAGATAGAGTCAGATGGAGGGAGCTACACCGACAAGAGTCTAACTCTTAAATTTAGGATGATCCTATTTGGGTCATTGTCAGTCACAAAAACAAAAATCGTCTTTTCTGTGGCCAATAGTTAAGGGCTCGTGTTTATTATATAAGTAATATATTTCTATCGCATAGAAGAAGAGGCAACGCCATTTATGCGGATTCAGAGTTCAACCAAAAATTAGGCTTTATTTCCCTTAACTTTGGCAATGTCCACCGAAAAGACGGGAACCTAAATCTGACAATTGTATTTGACGCCGGAGCCGAAGGCAAGGGTGCGATAAGGCGATCTGAGGCTTTCTTTATCCTGCCTGTGGTAAGTGCAAAATTGTAGGTCCCTGGCCAGGAAGTGGGATTTTTGTGGCCAGGTATGACGTAAACATATAAACAAGTAAGTGTACGAACATTTCTACCGCCTTAATCCTGTATGTTACTGTACTCAGATACTCAGTCGTCGTCGCTGCAGTCGTAGGTCCAGTTTGCTTCTGCCATTTCACGGGCATTTTACAACATGAAAGCCTAAACAAACACTGTTTTATGTGCCTACATTTTTATGGTCAATATGAAATATTGCATCAGAGTAAATATTTTATACCAATATAATTCCTTTTAAAATGTAGCGATCTTGCGTGTTGCGACTTGCGACTAAGTACAATAGAATTATATTTTTTTGGTTATACGATGTTCTTTCGCCCACTTGCCTTGTGGGATTTTTCTATCGTTGGTGATTTTAAACTATATATAAACGTAAAAGTCCTGACTGACTCACACAACCACTCACTTAAATAAACGCCTAGCAGATTTATGCACAGTAGGCAGTTTATATAACGAAAGTACCGACAAACAATGGATTTTTGAAAATTCCCAAAGGGGGTTGAAAGTTTGTATGGGGATGGAGTAAAATGATGCTACATGTTTCGTACTGTAGTCACATGACGTAAATATACCTGCCCTTACAATTTTGACCGGAAGTGAAGGAGTTTTCAAACTTTCCGCCAATTTTAGGTGTGATAATCTTCTGATTCTTGCTCAGCACAACTTCCTTGACCTGCTGCCATGCACTTTATCGTGTTGTCATGAGACGTAGGCGTATTAGGAGTGGGCTTACGGACTATTGAATGACTATAAATCGATTCCAACCTCCTGAATTGACATTGACAACATTTCCAACTACGTAATGATGCCTAATTCGATAATTTTCGGTTTCGGAACCATTTCGGTAATTTTGTTACCTGACGAACCTAATATTAAAGTAGTTTTCAGATTCCATTTCTCACCCATTTTTAAGAAAATCGCCGTTTGTACATTAAATGTGGTTTAAGCCGTGTGTGACGTCAATACTACGACTGTCATATGAAAGGTGTGCAAGCTGCCATACAGAACCGTAACGTTGACGTCATCATTTAGTTACGACCTTCTGGAATTCGCTACTTTTCAATTTGATATTTCTGAATGTAAATTACAATTTAGGGGAAATAAAAAAACACGTGCCGCGAAATGAATCATAAAATGGCCCACTTGAAAAAATTAAATGTTGTCAATTGAGCAACTTCTCATAGTTAACCTCAATTGTGCGTAAAAAATAACATTAGCGGGCGACAATGCTGTAAGGACCTCGAAGGTATACTTGCTTGAGATTATTCGAGTTGGCCGAATTGAATCAAAGTGATCCATCCAAAAAGCAACTCTATGTTCCATGGCAGAATATTCCAATTCTAATGGCGGTTTTATAAAAAGGTCGTCCATATAAAACATTTTCTTGATACAATGTGTGAGACCCAAACCTACCTGTTGATCAAATGTTTTTTTTTAAACAGTCAAGTGTGAGTTGACTCAAAGACCTTCGAATCCTTCGTTATCCATAATTTCATTTGCCATAACGCTAGCTGCCATAAAAGTGATTTTTTCAGAAACTTTTTTTTAAGTACAACGACGGTGGCAAACAAGCTTACGGCCTGCCTGATGTTAAGCTGGTACCGTAGCCTATGGACACTTGTGACTCCAGAAGAATCACAAGCGCGTTGCCGACCCTTTATTCACTTGAGGATTCGCTGTGTTGGCAGATAGAGACATGCAGGTCCCTAACTCCCAACACAGCGCACCCTAGGGAGCTCTGGCGACCTTACTCACCACCAGGAACACAACACACTTCATAGCATGCAATAATATAGCAACACTACAAAGCAGTGGTGCTATTATGGCTGCGGTCTTCTGTAAGGTGGAGGTACTTCCCCAGTTGGGCTGCTCCACATACGAGCGAGATGACATTCCGCTGTGCCCTACCTCTCTTCAAAACTGTAACAAACATTTTCAGTAAAAATTGCATATATAAACTTTGTATAAAACCCGGTAGAAACCCCTTAGAGTACGTATAATACACTTAGGTTTGTTTTAAAAATACTGAAAATTAGTCAGTTTCCGAGAAAAACTAATTAGGGTAAATGATGGTTATGGTGATTCATGTTGATTATTTCAATACTAATAGTGTTTGGCCCATTATTAAAAAAAATTACATTTGTATTAATTCAGACATCATATCATAACTTCTTCTTCTTCTCTTACTTAAGAGCTAAGCTCTTTTGTCGGTGTAGCTCAAAGTAGGCCCTCCATCTACTCCAATCCCACGCAATGTCTTTGACCTTATGATACGACCCAACATCAACTCTCTTTTTGAGTTGCTCCATGTAGTCTATTCTAGGTCTTCCTCTTCCTCGCCTCCCGCCTACCCACGCTGCACCTTCCGGGACGTGGTCACCACTCGAGAACCTTTCCGCCCCAACGCCCATCGGCTACTTAAGTTTAGCGATTCGGATGGCTATATCGGTTACCTTGGTTCTGCTGCGGATAGCCTCATTTCTGACGCGATCGCGGAGAGAAACTCCCAGCATAGCCCTCTCCATTGCCCTTTGAGTGACTTTGAGCCTTCTTATGAGGCCCATTGTAAGCGACCACGTTTCCGTGCCATATATGTCATCACTGGCAACACACGCGAATTAGCCTAATGGATAAGAATAGAATAGAATAGAATATAATTTATTTATTTCAAGTTACATATGGGCTCATAACACATAATTAAAAATTATAAGTTACCCTGCCTACGAAGCTGGCATATATTGGCTGTATATTGTAGTCTTTGCACTGACGTCTGTAGGTAGTGATGAGGCGAAGACGTATCGTTTGTCGTATTTATCGAATTGTGAATGATACCAGTGTAGAACTAGGAACAAAAATATGAACAAAGACTACAATATACATACTGAGATAGACAGGCAACTCGACCAAATTGAGAAGGCATTTAATGCTTGCGTATACAGGCGCCATCTCTTCTGCGATACTTGAAACTTTTCTTTGAATGTACAAAAAATACAAAAAGTGCGTCGGTCGTAGGGTTAGAACCCCGGCTCATCGACTCCAAATACCGCCGTCTGTACCCCTAGGCTACTGATGTCTTATGACAATACGGCGAATTTTGAAATACCTTGACAGCCTAGCCTAGCAATCGCTAGACATTCAGGGAGTTCGCCACCTATCAAGAAGGTGGCACTGTTTTCAATAAGAAACTGGATTTGCATTAAGTTCTAAGTTCGCATAGCATGAATATGAATGACATCCAACTGCTCAAATTCAGATCAAATCTGACAAGTTCTGACAAGTGACAAGTTTTCTATCTGTGCTATTGCTATGGCGGACTCATGCTATCTCCTACTGTCGTACTTTCTCTGTCTGTCATTTTGTCATGGTGACTTTGGCCGGTTACCATGGATATTATAACTTCACGAGAAAACATGTGTGTGTCAAACAAACAATGCTTTTGACGAAATAAAATTAATAATTATCTTAAAATAAAACACGTAAGTATTAATTACGAAATATCAAGCGCCAATATTGATTTACTTATGATAAACAACGGTTGGTACTTGGATAAAACATACAAGCGCACCTCTTAGTTCGAGAAGAATTCATTGCGACCCGAAAAGATATGTGTACAGATTGGTGAATTTTTGTAAATATACTGTGATTTGGAAATAAGTGCATGTGAAATAAACTGTATGAAATATTTGTTTTCCTTTTATTATTTCGTACCTAAATGGGATTAGTTTTAGATTTTGTAAAGCAATTTTCTGTTCATGCAGTGGGCCCAACGACGTCCCTAATCATAATTTATCGATATCGATAACGTTGGGTTCTAATATTATCGATATCGATAACGTTAAGTACTACAACCCTACTATCGTCCTCGTTCGTTAGGTTGGTAAGTCTACTTCCGTACTAGCGTTTATTTTTATTGGTATTGTGGTATTTCAAACTAGCTAAAGTTCGAATGAGTTGTCATGTCAAAATCAAATGACAATGTCACTGTCATCCAAAACCTTGTTCGAAGTCCCGTCTCTTATTTATATTCTCTTTGAATGATACGAACACGAATCGATTTTAAGCCCTAATTTGAGTCGATTGTGGTTAGATTTTAATTAGGACTCACAATGATTGTGTATCTCACGGATCTCTAAAACTATAAATGACCATTCCCATCCTGAAATATCGAATGTATTGCGGTCATATATCGATCGATTGTGGCTATAGACAATATTCATTGTTCCTTTTTTTCGCGCGTGATTTGGGTGTGTGTTGTGTGGGCTATGCGCAAAAAATATGAAGAATGTGCGAATTTTGGAGTTTGGGAGGTTTTTAAGGTGAAGAGCTGACGTGCCGATTTATATCTATTCTATAAATACATGTAAAAAAGCAACGCCGCGCCTTCCGGTACGTGGTCGCCACTCGAGAACCTTTGCGCCCCAACGGCCATCGGTTCTACGTGCCCACTGCCACTTAAGTTTAGCAATTCGGAGGGCTATATCGGTTACCTTGGTTCTGCTGCGGATAGCCTCATTTCTGATGCGATCGCGCAGAGAAACTCCCAGCATAGCCCTCTCCATTGCCCTTTGAGTGACTTTGAGCCTTCTTATGAGGCTAGTAAGCGACCACGTTTCCGTGCCATATGTCATCACTGGCAACACACACTGGTCAAAGACTCTCGTCTTGAGACACTGCGGAATATTGGACGAAAAGATCGTAGCTTCCCGAACGCTGCCCAGCCGAGTCGGATTCGACGATTGACCTCTTTCTCAAAGTTGGACCTATACCTAACTGGACAGTCTGTCCTAGGTAGTAGGTATACAATTATACATAATCGTCTACAACTTCGAGCGTAAAGTGTCCGATTGAAATGGGAGTTGGTACTACGCGCGTGGGTAGGTCCCCACAAGGTGGACTGATGACATGGTAAAGGTCGCGGGAGTCCGCTGGATGCGGGTGGCGCAGGACTGGCCATTGTGGCACTCTTTGGGGGAGGCCTATGTCCAGCAGTGGACGTCTTTTGGCTGATATGATGATGATGATGATGTAAAAAAGTCTTAGATAGCCGGAAAGTCTGTATTTGCAACACAGAGCAAAAAAATTAATAAAATTGGGTATTTGACAACAGTGAAAATGAATTGTTGTTTCATTAGCAACAGATAAAAGTTACGAAAATACACGGAAAGTCAAAGCTTTCATTGATGTTTGCTATTTTTAGATTTTTAAATGCATAAAACTAACAATAAGGACGTTGTTTGAATGTGACGTCACGACACAGTAATCCCTACAAATTCCATACTAAATTGATACTAACGGTGACATGAGCAGCTCTCGTTAAACTTGATACTGGCAAAATTGAGCCAACACAGGTGGCCAGAACGCCAAAAAAAAAAAAGAACAAGAAGAAACTAACGGAGCGTTTTTGACGTTTCATAAAAAGAAGGAACGGAATAGGAAGGAGAAAATTTGGGAAGTTGTTGTTACCTATTACTAGCGACTCCAGATGCACCGCGGACATTATTCAACGATTTGCAATTACAAAAAAAGCCTTCAACAATAAGTAACACCTACTTAAGACACACAGTATAATTAAGAAAATCAAGAAACGTCTAATCAAAGTATATACCTACCTGGAGTATTGCATTATACGGGAGTGAGACGCGGACGTTGCCGCAAAAGGATAGAGAAAGGCTAGAAGCCTTCGAAATGTGGTGTTGGCGGAGGATGGAAAGAATAAGCTGGACAGAAAGGAATCTGACACCTAATACGGCACGACAGCATCTTTCTAAATATCTTGGAGGGCAAGGGCGAAGGAAAGAGAGACAAAGGAAGGCCTAGACGTAATTGGAGCTACAATTTCCACTTTGTGTATTTACATTTTGAATATTTTTAAATTTTATTTCTGATTATTGACGATCGTGATAAGGATTCTTATAATTTTGACATTGTATGCAAACCTATATTGTAATTTTTATCTCGAAATAAATAAATCTTAATCTAAATCTAAATCTTATACTTACACCAGCCAAATAAAGGAGAAAGTTGCTGTCGAGTCGTACAAAGACGTAAAGAGGCTGGCAGAGGACAGGAATCAGTGGCGGTTACTCAACCGACAAAAACCTAGCTTAAATAGTGATGATGATAACCTGCAATTAATTAATTTGACATGTTAATTATTTATTCTGTATATTGATTCTTAATTAATCAACTTAATGTTATATGTGTATAGAAATTGTTTGTATTCGAATGTTACTCATATTATTCAATTGTGTTGTGATGTATTATTGTGTCCTATATTTTGCATGCCTACTCTAATAAGGTATGAATATTACTGATTCAAAAAATTGTCTTCCACCTTCAAAATAGTATGTAATGTTCAGCAAATAAAATGAATTTGAATTTGAATTTGATGATAAAAGGAAGCTGATTTGACTTTTGTCAAATACCTCATTCGGCAACTCATTGGAGCAGCCCAACTGAGGAGGTACATCTTACAGAAGTCCGCAGTCATATTTTTTTTTTATCGCATAGCTGTTAAACACTGGTACATAGGTATATACTGTATTCGTATTGATGTCGCTGATAGAGTTACAGTGTGCGCTGCGAGGTTCAGAAGGAACAGTGCAGCTGACGAGTTTGTTGTTCTTTTAGCACCATCCAGAGGTCCGTGTAGGGTTTCTAGGGTTATCTCCGCAGACATAATAACGGACCTTCTTCGGAGAGTTCATCTCTAGCTATCAACACATCGAATCCTCAATTCAATAAAGGGTCGGCAACGCGCTTATGATTCTTCTGGAATCGCAAGAGTTCATAGGCCACGGTGTAGTATTAAAAAAAACTTTTTCGACAAAACCTACCACATAATAATGAATACACCGCCAAACTGAAAGTTTCCTGCATTGGTTATCTGCGCAACGGCACTCGAATCGGAACAATTTTGTTAGTTAGGTACTTAAGGATCTTATGTTATTTATTTTCGAATTTCTTAGTACCTATAATAGGAAAAATTAAATACTTGATACTTGAGGAAACCGGTCTAATCTCAATAACGTCTAGTTTTAAAACTAAGTGTAAAACTAGTGCCTATGCCAAATCTTGGGATTAGGTGTCAAAGCGGACCCCGAGCTCCTTTAGGTTAGGGGCACAACCGGGAATAACGCTAGGAGGATGATGAATTGTACCTATGTACTATTTTTGACGTAATAACGTCTTGTAAATCGATGAACACCGGCAGCACGCACGAAAAAGTATGACTCATTGTCCCGTTCCGCCTGAGCCGAGCGTTCGGCTTTATGACGTTATCACGTAAAATTATCGTCCGTAAACCGACTTCATATTAGACAACCAATTTTTTACATTATTATTACTTAATGGGTTTATTGCCTGAAATAAAGAAGTATCCACTCATTCATAAGCGAATTACAGTCGCCATCACATACATCGGTACACTATAGGTGTTCAAAAATATCGGCACATGCACCCTAATGCCTTGAAAATAGAGGTGTGTTCCGATGTTTGTGACGTGCTTGTTTGCTCCGATGTATGTGATGGCGACTGTGCACCATATTTACCATTTGTCAACATACAATGACCCAAAGGCTTTCAAATTCGCTAAGGTACCCCAAGGGTATTCTTTGCGGAGATTTTGTAAATACCTCAGTGATCTGAATGACATTTCAAGTTGAAATAAGGTACTTCGTGGAACATTGTAACTTTTATTCATAAAACTTAGAAACCTCTGTTAAATAAAAAACATTTTGTCAAAGTGACGGATAGAGAGAAACGTATTTAACGGCATTTTAGTTGAAATAGCTTTGATGAACATTTAGGAATAAGGCCCCATGAGTTTATCAATACATAGTATAAAACAAAGTCGCTTCCCGCTGTCTGTCTGTCTGTCTGTCCCTATGTATATGCTTATATCTTTAAAACTACTTAACGGATTTTGAATTTTGTCAAATACCGTATTTTGAAAGACTAAACTGGGAGTCCCGGGGACGTTGCATTTTGAATATCGAACCGGGCTCCAAACTGTAAAATTTTAATTTTAAATTTAGAACCACGTGTACCGGGGTACCGGCACATTTTGGAGGTTATAAAGCACGGTATACAGCCCACTCGCGATTACGTCATGAGTGCATGGAGTGAATTCCATATTAAATCACGGAGGGGCCTACTACGGCAGTCGTCGATAATATTGGCGCTTCGCATCGGACGGCTTTACTAAGTATGTCTCTTTATAACCCCCGACGGAACAAGAGGGGCGTGTTATAAGTTTGACGTCTGGCTGTGTGTCTGTCTGTCTGTATGTCTGTGTGTGTGTGTGGCATCGTAGTTACTAAACGAACGGACCGATTTGAAGCGGTTTTTTTTACCCGAAATTATTATCTGACGTGATCGAGATGGTTTATAGCTACGTTTCAACGAAATCGCTTCAGCCGTCTTTGAGTTATTGGACTTTGAAATTGCTCCTATTATAAAGTGGGGACTAATTCACTACCGCCATACTGTGTCATTTCAGGTTGACTAAAAGTGTATTTAAGCTTGTAGAATTAATGAAATGAGCTAATAAAAAAAAAGCGGCCAAGTGCGAGCCTACTAGATCTCGTTCAAAGTTCAAACCAATTTTCGTTGGAAGTTTGCATGGTAATGTACATCATATATTTTTTTTAGTTTTATCATTCTCTTATTTTAGAAGTTACAGGGGGGGGGGGGGGGGGACACACATTTTACCACTTTGGAAGTGTCTCTCGCGCAAACTATTCAGTTTAGAATAAAATGATGTTAGAAACCTCAATATCATTTTTGAAGATCTGAAAAAAGAAGAGAAAAAAAATTGAGTTTCAGTTCTATGTATGGGAAACCCAAAAATTTATTGTTTTTTTTCTATTTTTATGTGAAAACGTTATTGCGGTTCACAGAATACATCTACTTACCAAGTTTCAACAGTATAGCTCTTATAGTTTCGGAAAAAAGTGGCTGTGACATACGGACGGACAGACAGACAGACATGACGAATCTATAAGGGTTCCGTTTTTTGCCATTTGGCTACGGAACCCTAAAAACGCTTTACCCATCTACATCTGTACCCTACTTCTGGTTTATCAAATATATCTAACTGTGCGCGACAGAACACACCTTCCATGCCACCTGCAAGTGGCCGACGTGAGAGGGAGATGTATGCCTAAGAATAAGAGGGACAGAGCATCCCAATTTATTATGGTAATAATAAATAAGTAATACCTAATAGTATTTTGAATACCCTATTTAAAGTTAGAATGCGATAACGCAATAGTTCAGCTCATAAAGCTTACCGCTAATTTGGAAAGCGAGTAATTTGTTTTAAAACCATGTACCGACAGTACATTTATATTGAATAGCCCATAGGGAGGCTAAAGGTACGAAGTACCCATTGTAATAATTGCATAAATATCGCTCTGCGGAGAGCCGCCCGTCTCCGAGGGAGAGACGCGGGCAAATGAGCTTAGGAACCGGCAACTCGAGACTATATCTATAGCGAGTCCGTGAACAAGTCACATCTGTGACTAGCATACTTAAATTCACTCAAGCCAATAGAGGCAGCAATGATTACACAAGTAGCGTAACGCGAATTGCGCTGCTTGTGTAAGCTTATTTGTGAATATTAATAATGAATAGGACCCCAGAACATGCCTGGGCATATAGGAAACCTCATTTTAGGAGGAAAAATGTAATGTAAATTAATAAGCCCGAGTATATCAGGAAGGCATTACCATAGCGTGAGCCTTTAACGTATTGGTCAAGTTCGAGTCAGATTTCCTGATTGGTTAATATTATTGTATGGAAGAATTGCAAAGTGACAGGTCGTCATGGTGAAATGCGCCTATTGTGCTCGGCTTAAACAGGCATAATTATATAACCGTTTAAGCTAGAATAGTGAATGATACGTCAAATTAAAGCGCATGTGACGCGCCGTACTTTAAAAGAAGTACTATAACAATTTATATGTAAATTCAGTAATTAGAGCCGAAGAGAGCCTATTATATGTAGAAAGGTCTGCCTAAAATAAATGTAGAAATAATTCCTGTAAATTGAAATAACACGTCAGGAGGCTGAAAGCAGCAGCATTATATAAGGCTACGGCCATAGCTCCCTCCTGAAAGTAGAATTGTTCCAACAAGGCTTTCTTATTGGAATGTAGAATGTTTAATTGGTTTTTTTATAATGAAAGTAGGCGAGGCCTTAATTTATGCCATAAATTAGGAATTATTTAATTGGCCTAAACCAACAAAATATTGCGTGCCTAAGCTCCCTCGACTTGGATCGAGTTAGGGGTATAAAAGAGGCTCCAGGGCTCAGTACAAATTGTGTATGCCGATGTGTGCCGAGAAAGTCGACCGCCTTGCCGAGTTGTTCGGCCAAAACGTCCAGTCGGCTCTCGCCGCCGCCACCACCACGAGCACCGCCGTCAGACACCGCCCCAGGCCATCACCGCGAATCCAGAGGATGCTGGATGAGAAGCGGAAACTACGGCGGCTCTACAACGATACCCGCTGCCCCACGCTGAAGGCCCGACTCAACGCCCTCGCCGAGAAGATCGGGAATAGCCTCGCGGCGAACTCCCGCTACTCCTGGCTCGAGGGCGTGAGCTCTGCAGCAGAAGAAGGCTGGACGAGCATACACCGTCTATGCCGCCGCCTCTCCAGCAAGCCGCTACCAGTCAGGCCACTCCTCGCCCCGGATGGTACCACCCGGTACCGTGCCGAGGACAGGGCGCTCATTCTCGCTGAGCACCTCGAGAACCAGTTCCAGCCAAACGCGTCCGCTGACGCAGAGCACACCGCGCAGTTGGAACGCGAGGTTGAGGGGTTTCTCGAGGCCCCACCGCCACCGGAAGAGGATGCCATCATCTTCTCCCCCGGCCAGATCCAGAGAGCAGTGCGGAGGACCCAGCTCCGCAAGGCACCAGGTCCAGACACGATCCCAAATGAGGCGCTGCGTCACCTACCTCCGCGAGCCATCGCGACGCTGACGCGGCTGTTCAACGGGATCGTGAGAACATGCCATTTCCCCAGTTGCTGGAAGCTGGGGAAAATCATCATGCTGCCCAAGCCGGGGAAGAACATACTCCGCCCCGAGAGCTATCGGCCCATCACCCTGCTGTCCACGGTGTCAAAGGTGTTCGAGCGACTCCTTCTCCACCATTTGACACCGCACATAGAGCCCCGCCCTGAACAGTACGGGTTCAGGGCGGAACACTCCACGACCATGCAGATTACCCGAATCCTGCACATCGCAGCAGCAGCGCGAAATAAAAAGGAGCACGCGGTGGCGGTGCTCCTTGACATGGAAAAAGCCTTCGACCGGGTCTGGCACTCAGGCCTGGTCCACAAACTCATGACCACCACGGCGCCCCGAAGGCTCGTCCACATCCTGGCCAGCTTCCTCTCCGACCGCAGCTACCAAGTCGCGGTGGAAGACAAACTATCGGAGAGGAAACCCATAACAGCCGGAGTCCCCCAGGGAAGCTGCTTGTCGCCAGCACTGTACGCGCGATACACTGACGACATCCCAGCCGAAGAGGGGGTAACACTTGCACTATACGCCGACGACGCGGCGTACATAGCGACGTCTATAAAGCTGCCCCATGCAGCCACCAAGATCCAGCGCACGCTCGACGTGCTCCCGAGCTGGCTTGAACGTTGGCGCTTGAGGGTGAACGTGGCGAAGACTCAGGCCATCACCCTCAGCCCGAAGATCAACCAGCCGCCAGAGCTCCACCTAATGGGACAACCACTACCGTGGCTGCGGACGGTCAAGTACCTGGGCGTTATTATCGACCGGCAACTGACCATGTCCGCCCACGTCCAGAACACCATCAACAACACCAGAACAGCCCGCGTACTCCTCACTCCGTTGATGAAGTCGCCCCTGCCCTTATCCGCCAAGATTGGCATCTACAAAGGCTATATCAGGTCACGGCTCACTTATGCAGCCCCCGCGTGGTATGCGCTGGTGGGAGAGTGCAAACGACGGCGACTCCGTGCACAACAGTCGCTGTCGCTCCGCGCCGCCACCGGAGCACATTACTACGTGAGCAACCTGGTGCTGCACCGTGACCTGAAGATTGAACACCTGGACGACTTCATCACCCGACTGACCAGAGCTATGTTCGAGCGGGCTGATGGCTCACGCCTGATGCACCTGCAGAACATAGCTCCTTACCACTCCCGACCGCCCGACAAGAGGGCTCTGCCGCGGGACCTGATCCGCCCGGATCCGCCCGCGGACACCTAACCTGACACCTGGAAGTTCCTGCAGTGCCGTCGGTCCGCTGGTCGCTCGCTGGGCTTCTCCCTCGGGAGTTCCACCTGGCAGGGCTTGACCGCACCGACGGACGAAGTAGACGATCCCACCGGACCAGCCGGGCGTTACGCCCACCCCAGCCACCCGTCCGTAGTCGCGGACGGCGCCCGATCCCGCCATATGCGGCTCACGCCGCGAAAGGCTTATACCAAACCCACATAGGGGTTTGTGAGAAAGTCATTGTTGTACAAATTGTGTCCCGCAAGCTCCAACAAGTAGAGCTCCTATTTAGTAAATTGTAAACTCGTGTATCAGTGAAAATTATATCTTTATTATCAAATCCTTTTGCCTTTTATCATCACCCCACCCACCATCAGCGCAGCAGAGCTACGGGGATTGACACTCCCAAAAGTGTTGTTGGTCGTTCGGCGAGCGGTTCAAACGCCGCGGTTCACCCGCGCGGTTTGAACGCCGCGTTTTTAAAAACGCCCATTGTTAGGTGGCTGGCGATTTGCCCGTCTCAGCGCAGCAAGGCGGACGGGGCATCGTTCACACTAACCTTGCACTCTAAATCCTTGACAGTAGAGAGTACAGACCTGTTCAGATATTTATGAGCACCTAAGTACTCCGCTCAAATATATCTGATTGCGACTGTATGATGTAATTCATATTTGTAATTTATATATTGTTTGTGAAGTCCATCGCGCATTTACTGAGCCTAATTAGTATCACTTACTTCCGAGTGCAAAAGCACTCAATTGCAAACGCCGATCCTACCTGCGTATGCGCATATCCATCCATATCCATACTAATATTATAAATGCGAAAGTTTGTCTGTCTGTCTGTCTGTTACCTTTTCACACGCTTAAACCGCTCAACCGAGATGAAATGTGGTACGGAGATAGTTTGAATCCCGGGGAAGGACATACGATAGTTTTTATCTCGGAAATCATCCCCTGACGGTCTGAAATGGGGGATGAAAGTTTAATCGTTTGTAGTGTGCTTTATATATCAATATCCCCTTTTTATGATCATGAGAAAAACTTCGACCTTATGACACAGGAACTCTACAGAAATGCTCCAACAGGGTGGTCATTCTACCTTCTACCAGCGCATTTCATGCGTGACAGCCCAACAAAAATAGGGATTTGCGTTATTAGTGCGGATTACCTGGTACGGTATAGTGGACAAAGGATTCTTTCAAATTTACTCGCTTCTGAAATGTAATCTTTCTTATGTACAGTTCATCATATCAGCCGAAAGACGTCCACTGCTGGACATAGGCCTCCCCCAAAAAGTGCCAAAATGACCGGCACAATGAATGGCCGGCGGATATGTACAGTTGTGACCGTTAAAAAGGAAAAAAGCGGCCAAGTGCGAGTCAGACTCGCACATGAAGGGTTCCGTAAAATAAATTGCGGTTTACGATTTATGACGTATTAAAAAAAACTACTAACTAGATCTCGTTCAAACCAATTTTTAGTGGAAGTTTGCATAGTAATGTACATCATATATTTTTTTTAGTTTTATCATTCTCTTATTTATCCGCGATAACTCAGTAATTTATGAACGAATTTGAAAAAAAAATTTGTGTTGTCACCAAAATCCAGTTCTGATGATGGGATCCTGGAGAAATCGAGAGTTATCTTCAAAATTTATAGGCAAACTTGAAGCAATTTGGCTACTGATTTGAAGTCGGTTAAAACTTTGTTTTGAAAAGTATATTATTTTTACAGATTTTAGAATTTTTGCCGGTTAATTTTAGACCGTTAGGCCCTCAAAATCGGACATTTCAACCGACCCCAACGTAAGCAAAACGCTTTACTTAGTAAAATAATCTGTGATTTTGGAAATCCTTTCAGGTAGTTTGAAGTAGAGCTCAAACGTATCATAAAATCGCGAATTCGCAGGTAGGTAAGCCTAGCTATGTGGGGAGCGATATTTTTTCAGCAGCTTCGATAATAGCCCCCAATTCATAAGCAAACATATTACGTATCGCCTGGCAACAAACCAGTTCCGAGTGGAATCGAAGGACCAAGATGCCGCGTTCCCGCCAAAACAGCTGATCGTTCGTCAGCTACGTGAGAAACGCTAAAAATGAGACCTAAATGTCCATTGTTAACGCCAAAACACGATATTTAACGAGATATTTTCTAACAAAAGCAATTATAAAGGAGTGCTTTATTGTATGGGCCGGCGGCCTGACGCCATATTTTGGCGGGAATCAGCTGTGACAGCAAAACAAGTTGGACCGGTGCTTTTATTATGAAACTCCATCAAAATCCTCCTTAAAAATGTTATATCTTATTGAATTACCAGACTGATTACTGTTTAATGGTCACAACATACAATAAATACACCTAGAAGGTATTCCATAGTTTGTGTCGATTAAAAACATTGTTCATTCATTATAATGTATGAATACTATCGTAAATTGCTTTTAATATTGACTCCGAGCAGCCTTTTCAGAAAATACTACAACCCTATAACGAAATTATCTAAGAAAACTGCAATATTTGCATAAAGTTTATTTTATATAACGACATATTAGCGACAGAACCGCCGCCGTACGGTTTCGTGGTACTGGGGCGTCTCAGAGCCGAATCAGCTGAGCCCGCTTTTTTCAACGACCATTTTTTTTTTCGGAAACAGGTTGGCTTTGTCGCGCCGCATTCCATTATGCCAACTTCTGGGAAGATTCGTAGGAAACCTCATTGGAAAAAATCAACCTTCTGGCTATGGTACAGGTATGTGGGTGTAGGCTCAGGCTCAACATTGACAATAACTGAAAAACGCCTCAAACGCCTATAGCGGGACAACGAGGGATATGGGCGGTTGAGGCGTTTTTGATTTAGAGTCCGTTCCGCTTATGTTGTTGTAAAATGATACTTGTATGAGCCAGTTAGCCCATACACTTAGATAGTAGAGTTGGAGTGCGTTGAGAGAACGGAGAAGTTAAGTTGTAGTTATAAAACTTATTTATTACTTGTAAGGTATAAATAGTAAGATTAATTAGCCGTTCCTTCAGTTGATGTTCTTCGTATGCGAGTTATGTTTGCACTGATCTAATTTACTTTATAATATTATATTGTAGCGTGGCCTAAAAGTAGGTCGCAACGTAAACAGAAAAATGTACAGTACTGAGACTGTACATACTGGCAACCCCAAAAGAAGGGAAAAGAAAAAAGATAATTGTCAATAGAAGGAAAAGCCATTACAAAAATTACTTAACAAAATTCAAGTCAATGTAAGTTAAAAGTGACGTTGTCGTTGGCGGCTCGATGACGGCTCGGATGCTGTCCCGGGCTGCTCGCTGACCTCGCTGTAGGTCTTGGCAGGCTTCTCTCTTCTGGTATAGGTTGAAGTTCAATATCCTCGTAGTGTGGCTTCACTGATTGCAGTGAGCATTGTTTCTTTTTCTTCAGCTTACAAAAATCGGGATAGCGTCTTCCCACTCCCCAAAGAATGGCAGTAATGGTGGCTGCAGCAAGTAGAAAGTAGCAAATAATATATTGATGGATATCGTGAGTTGTGAGAACGGTCGGGAAGTTTTGTTCCTTGCTCCGTTGGTTGAGTAGTCTCTTGTCAATTTCTTCGATATCTTGATTATTGTGTTCGGAAAGATACTGATGGGGTATGTTGTGGTAGGTTAAATTTGCGATTCGGTTGATCGACGAAGTTAGTGAAGGCACGTTGATGACGTTGTCCAATTTCACCTTGCTGTTATATTGTTTAAGCGAGTGAATAGTCAGGTATTTCGATTGCAGCATGCAGCCTTGTTCTAAAGTTATTATTCCAGAAGACGTCATTGTGTGTGACGTCACTTCTTCATCACATATAACCCGTAATGTGCAGGTATCGCAACAAATTACGAGCCAAGTGTTCGGTGAATGCAACTCGATCCAGGCGTCTTTACATGACGTATGTGTTACGTCACATGGAGTTGTGGTGCGATGACCTATTAGTTTTGCCTCGCATGGGATGTTATCGTTATGTAAGTTGAATACTGGCAGGTTTTTGTTGCATATAAAGTTGTCGAGTTTTAGTTGGACACATTGTTGAAGGTCATCTTCTTTAAACGAAATGTAGGTATTTTTCTGAAAGTTCACTGCTATGTATATTGCGCTAGTCTGAACTATGACGTGGTCTTGAGCCGTTTTGACAGGTAATGGGATGGCACGATGTAACGTAAAATCTTCGTCCGAAATGAGTGGTATATGCAGCTCGAATAAAAAATATTTGCCAGCTCGCGCTTTGACATATAATAGTTTGTATAAGTCCTTGATGTCTTCTCGTATGTTATCGACGGGCAGTGACAAAGTTCTGGGTAGTTTTCCCGCGATGACATTCATCTGTTCCAACAGATTTACGGGTGTTACAAGGTGTACGTCGATATGACCTTTGTAGACATCAGTTAAAGTGTTGAACAGCATTTCTTGCATGTTCTTCAAGTTATTCATAAGTAGATAGGCTGACAAAGCGGCGGAGTTAAAATAACTTGTGGCCATTGCTATTTCCACTGCCGACTCAACTCTGGCAAAGTTTATATCTGTTTTGATTCATGAAGTTTTCTATGACCTCAAACTGTCCCTGAATGTTGGCTTCGTGTTTCTTCAAAACCTTGTTCTCCATCTCGACAATGGACGTTTGGTTTTTTATGAGTTCAAGTAAGTAGTTTTCGTTGGTACGCACGGCTTCTATGTCGCTTGTATATTTTTCGGCGAATTGTTGATCCAGAATCCCGAATAACCTGTTAGCTACGTATCCCACCCCATCTACGAGTCCGCGTTTCTTTCTGTTCGTTAGATGCTTCTGCGGGGTTAGTAGCATAGTGTTGTAGTGTTGTAAGACATCCATTTCATGGTAAAGCTGGTTAAGGGTAGTTTTGCAGTACCTCGGGTCTGTTTTCTGGCACCAGTCGTCCACTCCTTGCAGGTAAGTCTCGATGCGTCCAATTCCTTCCCAATAGTTAGTTAAGTTGTAGTACATCAGTAATATCCATTCGTTATGAATAACTTGTACTTTGCCTATAGTATCGTAGTATATAGGTCGCTCGGGTTCCAGGTTCGTAATTTGAGCTGACGTCGGCACGACAGCTGACCGTGAACTTGTTATGATTGCGCACATGGTTATGAAGGTTGTAAACAGTGTTAGAAAACATTGTTTGTTGTTTTTATTCCTGAGCATGTATCGTGCAGGTTTCTTCTCGTTGGTTTGTGGCGTTTGTACGTCGTTTTGTGTTTCGTTTATTTCCAATGGTAATGGTGAAAGTTTGAGGATGGGCCGTTTGAAAGTACCAGTTTGAGTTTTGATGGTCGTTACACGAACGTAACCGTCGGAGCCGGGGTGGACCTTTACAACGCGACCCAGAGCCCATTTTCCTGGCGGCAAGTTGTCCTCTTTCACAAGCACGATGTCACCCTTTTTAATGTTTTTTGTAGGTGTATTCCATTTGTTTCGACGTTGAAGTTGAGTTAAATAGTCACTAGACCAAGTTTTCCAGAATCGTTGCATCATTTGTTCAGTTAGTTGCCAACGTCGTCGCAGGTCGATGTTTTTGGAGTCCATGTGGTCTGAGTGGGGCAGTGACAGTGTAGATGTCCCTGTCAGGAAGTGTCCTGGAGTAAGACAGTTGTAGTATTCGTCGGGATCCTCAGTAAGGGGACACAACGGCCTTGAATTCAGACACGCTTCGATTTTCGTTAGCAATGTGGTGAATTCTTCAAAAGTTAGTTTTTGCTCCCCTAGTACTCTTTTTAAATGATACTTTAAGGACTTTACTGCAGCTTCCCAAATTCCGCCTCCACTGGGAAACGCCGGTGCGTTAAAGTGCCACTCCACTTCCATTTTTCCAATTTCATGGAAGAAAATTGAGTTTGTCAACATTTGTTTGAATTGGCTGAACTCTTGACGTAAGATTTTGGATGCTTTTATGTAGTTTGTTCCGCAGTCCGAGTAAACATGTTTAGGCTTGCCTCTGCGGGCGCATAATCGTTCAAAGGCGGCGAGAAATGTTTCAGCGGTCATGTCGGATGTGAGCTCTATGTGCACGGCCTTGGTGGCTAAGCACACGAAGATAACTATGTATCCTTTCGTCGTTTTGACACCTCTTCCCTTGTTTATTTTGACCTCCACGTGCCCAGTGAAATCTGTTCCCGTGTGTGTGAAGGGCCTTGATGGGTTAGTTCTTTGCGGTGGTAAGTCCGCCATTAGTTGGTAATTATCGGACGGTTTAAATCGGTGACAGCGTATGCAGCTTCGCAGTTGTTCTTTTACCGCTCTGTTTCCACCGATTATCCAATAACGTTGCCTTATGTAGTTGAGGGCTTGCCGCGCCCCGCCATGTAAAGTTGCCATATGTCCGTCGTGAATGACAAGGTAAGTTATACGCCCTTTCCTGGGTAAGATGAGAGGGTTTTTCATGCCCGGCGGTAAGTTAGAGTTGTTTAGTCGTCCTCCGATGCGAAGAAGTCCTTTTTCATCCAAGTAAGGTCTCAGCTTGTACATACAGCTCGTTTTAGTTAAAGTTTCGTTTTTTAATAGAAGTTTACATTCATCCGGAAATGACATTCTTTGTGCGCATCGAATTATTTCGTAATTAGCGGCGATTAATTCATTTGTAGTTAAATAGGTGGTATCAGGTTTCTGTTTGCGACGTAATGTTGCTGTGAATCGCATAATCCACGCGGTGATTCTTATTAATCGTGTTAGCGAGCTGTTATTTTGAAGTAGGTCATTGATAAAGTTATTATCTTGTTTTGTAGCTAGGGTTGTCTCTCCTTTTTTCACAGTTCCGATGTTAGTTGTAAAATGACAATTTAAGTTTGAAAGTTCTTCTTTCTGGTCATTTTCGTCAAGTGACGGTCCGTGCCACCAGAGGTCAAAGTTAATCAGCTTGCTCGGGTACATTCCTCTTGAAGCACAGTCAGCAGGGTTCTGCTCAGATTTGATGTACTGCCATTTCTCAGCTGGTATTATTTGTTTAATTTTCGTCACTCGGTTAGCCACGTACTTTTCCCAACGTGACACGTCTCCTTGTAGCCAAGCTAGGACTACTTGGGAGTCGCAAAATGCTTGTATAGTTATGTCGTAGTCTTTGTACGCTTCCATCACCTTCTTCATGAGTTGTGATAGTAAAAGGGATCCACAAAGTTCCAGTTTCGGCAGAGTAGTTTTTTGAGATATAGGGGCAACCCTAGTTTTAGCAGCTAATAATGTCGTTCTTGGCTTTCCGTTTTCGTCGTTGGTGCGAGAGTGAATGACGCAGGAAAAGGCTTTTTCGCTTGCGTCACAGTAGCCTAAAAGTTCGATCTGCTTTGTTTTCCCGCCAATCCATCGGTTGAGTTTGACCTTTTTTAATAGAGGTAGTTCGTTTTTTAGCTTCAGCCATTGTTCTTGTATGTCGACAGGTAAAGCTGCGTCCCAAGTTAGATGAGGGTTGGTCCACACCTTTTGAAAGATTAGTTTAGCTGTCACCGTTACAGCACTATACCAGCCTAAGGGGTCGTAAAGGCGTGATATTTCTGATAAGAGAACCCGTTTAGTTAATGGGTATCTAGTTTCTTCGGGTAAGTTCCAATTGACTACAAAAGTGTCCAAATTAGGATTCCAGCCAAGTCCTAAAGTTCTCGTGGAGTCTTCGTGTTTGAAGTCGAATATGTTTGTCGAAATTTGATCTTCAGTTAGTTGCTCGAGTAAAGCCGGGTGATTTGCTGACCATTTTCGTAGGTTCATGCCGCCGCCTCGGAGTAACTCGATTAATGATTTTTGTAGTTGCTTTGCTTCTTCCATAGAGTTGTGACCGCTAATGAGGTCATCGACGTAAAATTCGTTTTTCAGTATTTCGGCAGCAGCGGGATGTTTATATCCGTCGTCAATGGCTAGCTGCTTGAGAGTTCTCATTGCTAGCCACGGGGCACACTTGTATCCGTAAGTTAACGTACATAGAGAGTACTCCTGAAGGTTTTCAGAGGGCGAGTTTCTCCATATTATTTTTTGTAAGTGATGTTGTTCTTCAGAAATCCAGATGCATCGGTACATCATTTGGACATCCGCCGTGAAGGAATATTTGTAGGCTCTCCACTTCAATAGTAGTGATTGAATGTCTTTCTGTAGGTTAGGACCCTTTTCTTGTAAGCTGTTTAAGCTGTACCCGGCGCTCGTCTTTTGGGATGGGTTGAAAACAACCCTTAACCGAGTGGTTGTGGCATTTTCCCTTAGGACTCCAAAATGCGGGAGAAAACAGTCTTTAGCTGAAGTGGAAGTTGCAGGCTTCATATGCTGCAGGTCGGAATACTCTTTTATGAACTCTTTATACATTTCAGCAAGCTTAGTTTGTTTCTGTAGTTTTCTTTCTAGTTGTAGAAACTGAGAGATGGCAATTGATTTAGAATTACCCAGTTTTTCTTCGAAGTTAGCGTGCATGGGCATTTTCACGGTGTATTTTCCATCGGAACCTCGCTGAACAGTTTTTTGGTAGTAGTCTTCGCAGTAATCGTCTTGGGAGATTTCCTCGTTGTTTTGAGCGATGTCTTCGTTTTCCCAAAACTTTGTAAGTTCATTCATGTTAATTAATGTTACATGACAGTTAAAAGTTTGTAGTTTTCCACAAAGTATCCATCCCAAATGAGTTTGTTGGGCAATAGGAGCTTGTTGATCGATCTTCAGTACACCATCCATAATAATGTCGGCGTAAACGTCCGCACCAAGCAGTAGGTCTACAGGGCGCGACACGTTATAATCGATGTCGGCTAGTTTCAAGTTTTCTAAATGCGGCCAGTTTCCTTTCTTGAAGGTAGAGTTAGGTAGATTGTTCGTTATTTTGTTGAGAATCAACGCTTCAGCTTTAAACGAGTAATTGGAGTATAATGACTTGCAGTTAAGTTCTATTTTTCCTTTGCAGTTGCCGGACAAGTCTCCAATTCCAGATACAGTTGCATTTAGTTTCTTCCTGGGTAGTTTCAGTAGTTGTGCTGCATTCTCAGACAGTAAGTTCACTTGCGAACCCTGGTCCAAAAGAGCACGAAGTTTGATGAATGTTCCATCATGAGATTGAATTTGAAGTTGAACCGTAGTTAGTAGGACTTCCATATCCTTTGTAGCCAGGTGATGGTTCGACGCTTGTTGAGTTGAAGTAGATGGATTGGGCTCGTAGTTATTTTTTCTATTATAAGAGTTAGTTATTTGCTTCTTCATAACGTTGTGCAATAATGAGTGGTGTCTTAAGTTACATTCCTTGCAGGTTTTATTAGAGTTGCATTGTTTGTCGCCGTGACTGAACAAGCAATTTTTGCACACTTGCAGTTTCGCAACAGTGTCATTCCGCTGCGGTATATCTAGGTTGATGAACTTCTGACATTGCATCAACACGTGTGCTTCGTTGCAAAACGGACATTGACCATATCCCGTAATATGATATGTTTTTGAGTTATTTTTGTAGAAGTTGTAGTTAGTTTTCTTGACTGGGTAAGAAGCTTCCTTGTTGAAAGTTTTCACGAATGCTGGTTTTTGTTGGATGGTGACTTCTTGTTTTGAGCGTTTCATGGTTTCGTAAGCCATGAATTTTCTCTCGAGAAAGATGAGAAAGTCGTGTAGTGCCGGGACCTCTCTATGATCTTGAAGGTCTCTTACATAGTCGGTATGCGTAGTGGCGTCCAGTTTCATCGTCATTAAATGTACAATAATCGGATCCCAAGTTGATGTATCTAAGCCGATATTTCTTAGTCCGCTTAGACATTCAGTTATGACGTCATGCATTCTCTTTAGGTTGTAGGCGTCAGATTGCTGAATAGTAGGTAAATTCAGCATAGTGTTCATGAAAGAAGTAAATTGCAGGCGTCGATTGTCGTACCTTTGGTTCAGAATATCCCAGCATGAGTTGTAATTTTCGGCGTTGATAGTTAGATGCTGGACCAATCTCTCCGCCTCGCCTCGAAGCTTAGTCTTGAGATGCTGCATTTTTTGCGCTTTGTTGATTGTTGGGTTGTTATGGACGGTTTCTATGAAAAGATCCTTAAAGGAAATCCATTGGTTATAGTTTCCTGTAAATTCGGGAATCTCAATCCTAGGCGCAGATTGCTGGTGGTGAGCAGTTGACCATATCTTGCAGTTAAGTTCTTTCCGCATACGGTCGTACTTGTTTTCGATGTCCACGAAGGTGTCGTAGTAAGTTTCGTGAGATCCTTTAAGTACGCCATCTATTTCCCAGTGTAGTTTGTCGATGTCTGACCATTTTGATTTCAAGATGTTAAGATTATCTTCTAGTTCCCATTTTTCATTGCTAGATACCGTGTCGATTTTTGACATCGCACGATCAATTGCCTTGAAGTTACATTCTTGTTTACATAGTAGCACAATGACGTCAGCGTTCGCTTCGTCGTCCAGTAGTCCCGTAAGGTCAAATTTGACTGGAATCTTCACTTCAGTTAGGTTATGCATTAGTTTAAGCATATCTGACTTGTTGTTTTCATACATGGCCTTAGTTTTGCCGTATATGCCTTCCAGGAAGTAGGGGATATTTTTGTCCTTGATTTCCTCTTCAAGGACCGCATGTTGGTTTTCGAAATCACCCCATAGGGCGTCGAGATTTGTTAGCCGCTGGTTCAAGTAGTCATGAGTTTTTCTTGTTGCGGAGTCTTTCTTGTAGTTAACACATAAAGTTTTGATTTTTTCAAAGCAGGTTTGCTGTTGTTGAAGCTTGACAGACATGTTGAGTTGATTTTGTCAAAGTTAAAGTTGAAGTTGAGTTGAGTTTGAAGTTAGTTTTACGTTGATTTCGATATAAGTTGTAAGTTGAAGTTATAAGTTGAAGTTACATATGTACCGTGGTAACTCTGGAAGTCTTCTCAATAGTTATCCGACGATGGTTGTACAGCTCTGCTGGTTGTGTTGCTTCACTGCTTCGGTCTTTAGTCTTCAGAGTCCGGAGAGCGATGAGCCGTTGCAGTTATCTTGTTTGTTCACAGTAGTTCACTGACAGGTAAATAGTGCCCCTGCACTCTACGTACGATATATGCGCTTTCTCAATTCACTGGTGAGACCCGCTTGTGGGAGGCCAGCAAACCGATTCGCTATCGCAATAAAGTAACAAAAACACTAAATACCTGTTTAGGTTCGAAGGACCATTAATGTATGAGCCAGTTAGCCCATACACTTAGATAGTAGAGTTGGAGTGCGTTGAGAGAACGGAGAAGTTAAGTTGTAGTTATAAAACTTATTTATTACTTGTAAGGTATAAATAGTAAGATTAATTAGCCGTTCCTTCAGTTGATGTTCTTCGTATGCGAGTTATGTTTGCACTGATCTAATTTACTTTATAATATTATATTGTAGCGTGGCCTAAAAGTAGGTCGCAACGTAAACAGAAAAATGTACAGTACTGAGACTGTACAATACTAGTTAGGTAAATGTAGAAATTAAAGTACAATGTATTGGTTGACTGGCGATTGATGGTTTTTGGGTATTTTTGTGTAAACTACACTTACGCTCGCTCATAGATAACATTCAAGACTGATTGATATCCACCACATATCTTATAGGTAAATGTACACATAATTGACAAAAGAAATAGTTGAGGTAAACACTTTGTCAAACTCGGTAATATTTTGACAGTCTATTGTAAATATCGAAACCCAGTTCTCATTTTAAAATGACAAGGTTCTAATTATAGTCAACCAAGCTGTGCAATTTTATTGAATAGGTAACTGTTCTAAGAAAAACTCATACATGTAGGTACATATTAAGTTACCTTATAATCATTAGAATTATTAACCTAGAATAGATAATGTGAATTCTCAAAGATTCTAACTGATCATTGATCAAAGTTTTCTCAAATGGTATTAATATATAGGTTCCGGTTATTGTTATTACCGGACTTCAAACTTACTGTATTTAAGAATCTCTTGCACAAGTGTAATTGGCAGGTATTAACCGTTCTTGTGAAATAAATAAATAAATAAAACCGGCCAAGTGCGAGTCGGACTCGCGCACGAAGGGCTCCGTACCATTATCAATAAAAATATTTATTTTATTTTGTTTTTAGTATTTGTCGCTAAAGCGGACACAGAAATACATACTTAATCTGTGAAAATTTCAACTCTCTAGGTATCACAGTTCTTGACATACAGCCTGGTGACAGACAGACGGACAGCGGAGTCTTAGTAATGGGGTCCCTTTTACTCTTTGAGTACGGAACCCTAAAAACCGGCTGTGGGTACTGTACCTGCCTAGTTAGTAGTTAACATGATCGCTCTTATGTCGGACATAAAGCATACGTCCCGCTCGCACTTACATATATAGATAGAGATGCGTATCATTTCTAGGCAAAAACACCGCAATTACCGCATTAATTGGTCTCCTATCATATCATGATCATGACTATAGTAGTGTTGTAGGTATACCTACATGTAAAGTTAGCAGTTCTAGAACATAGCTTATTGAGCAAGCGAGCGAAGCGGACGAATTTGTCTATTCGGTTTGGGGCAAATTTCTTTCGTATGTCCGGATGTCTAGATGACTGGCTGTTCTCCGCTACAGGTCGCATTTTGTGAGCAGGTTCAATAATATATTCATTAATAAAATAATTATGTACCTATATTATATATATATACTTACTTATATTTTCCTAGTCGATTCAGTTATTCGAAACTAAAAAAAAAATCAAAGAGCCTCTAGTTTAGATATTTAAACGAAGTGCTTCTAATTGCCCATGGTTAATTTCTTGACCATAAAGTTTAAGAAATCTTTCGCTCAGCGCGCTTACAAGAAACAAAAAAATATCTTTCATCATCATCATCATCACAGCATGCTGGACATAGGCCTCGCCTAAAGAGTGCCACAATGGCTGGTCCTGCGCCCCCCGCATCCAGCGGACTCCCGCGACCTTTACCAGGTCATCAGTCCACCTTGTGGGGGGCCTACACACGCCTCGCCTTCCGGTACGTGGTCGCCACTCGAGAACCTTTCCGCCCCAAAACGGCCATTGGTTCCACGTGCAATGTACGTGCACATTGCACGTAGAATTATCTTTAAGTATTAGGTATTAACTATTAGGTACCTACTTAGCTGCTCCATGGCATGGCCGCAGAATAAGTAATAGTACTACGTACAGAAGGTTCTCTGTTAACAAATTCCCTGTTTAGGTACGCCAAACGTGCCTAAATGTGGCCATCCCGTTCTAGCGCATGCAACGCGCTGCGACCCGTGCGAGCGTCCTGTACCAACACGTGGCATCCACTGAATAGAGCCCCTTCGAAGGGGCGACCGGCATGTACTTGTAGCGATAAACACAAATCGCGAGTGAGCCGCGCCTGGCATGGCTCCATCCGCTTATTGCAAATAACGCAGGCGAACCCGCGTGTTAAAACACAGCCTATAACCATCCGTTAAGTCCAATCAACACTAAAGTGAAATAATTTTTGAAATCGGATGAGCGGTTCCAGAGATTACCTTTACATACAAACAAACTTACAAAGCTACAATCTCACAGACTTTTCCTCTATAACATTAGTATAGATTAGAATAAAGTAGTATCACAATTTCTAATTAACAAAAACAAAATACATATTAATAATAGAGATGCGCCGAATATTCGGTAAATATTCGGTATTCGGCACGTTTTTCAATGTTCGTTATTCGGCCGAATTATTCGGTTCAACTTCAAATGCCGAATATTTACCGAATAATTTTGCAGGTTTTTTGTCTGCACGTTGTAAGAATTTATCATAGTCATTGTCCTGTGAAATTATTATTCTAAAACGGATTCTTATTGTTATTTAACTACCTTTACATAAATGTTTCACTTAAAAATCAACAAGATTTTTACCACTGAAAAATGAGTATGTTTGGGAACGGCTGATTAAGGCATAAGGCATTCCTTTGAACCGAATTATTCGGCCGAATATTCGGTTCGGCAAAAGCTGGACCGACAATTCGGCCGAATATTCGTATTCGGTAAAACCCATATTCGGCGCATCTCTAATTAATAATAACTAAGGACGAAACTAGTAAGTACTTTTGAATTCAGAATGTTGATCGTGAGAAAAAGATACTTCGAGCCAATATCTACTTTAAATGTACATGTATAAGATTCAAATTAGATCACGCGGGATCTAAATACCTGTTCCGTGACCGGCAATGAACTCTTGAAAAAGCGCGGGAAAACTTCGTACACGCAATCATTGCTGCAAGCGATTTTATACTTTATAACGATGGCGTAGAGTTCATTTTAGGTTGGATGCAGTTTGACAGTTATCCACCATCTTTACTGAGGCAATTTCAAATTTGGAAAATTCATTTCGATCATATCGAAAGTATGCAGTATGCAGTTTATGAGTATTTCGGGAACTGGAATGTATCATTGATCCTTGAGCTATAGATTTTGCGAGTCGTCATTTTTTTACCAAAAACTATGTAAATCGACAAAAAAACCATATAAGTAGGTAGTTATCGAAAGGGTTCACAAAATTTCAAGAGAATCGGATGCGAAATGCGATCTGTAGAGGAGAACAGCCGGACAAACGGACATACGAAAGCATTTTGGCTCAAGCGATTGTGAAGTGCCGATACGCGGCGCAAATTGGTATTTAAAAAAATGCTATCTGTTTCACACCGATCTGCCTCCCGACCCGTATCGTGCGATAGAGAGAGTTGCAAGTCCTGGAGGCAATTTTATTGCCTACATTTCCTTGTTGAAATATTGTTTCGGGTGAAAACGTTTTTACCCCCCTAAACCTTTATGAAATGAAACAATTTTGGTATTATTGGATTAAGTACACTTTAATCTATGTCTGTACATTTCATTATTTTCTAGTAAATCCGTTTAAATTACTTAATAAAAAAAGAATGAAACGATAGACAAAGTTTTTAAGTCAAAAATATAGATTTTTAGATGCTAATAACTTTTAACGTACCTAAGCAATATTTTTTAAAAATCAAAACGTAAGTGTACAGACCTAGTTTTTCATTATATCTACAACATATCCAAAAATTATAAAAATCGAACTATGTTTACGGGAAGAAAAACGTTATCGCTTTTTGTATGAAAAGTTACAGACCAGGTAATGAAAATGAATGAAGCTAAATTTTGGCAGCACGAATGGTTGGTCATATTACATCATACACATTGCGTTAATCATGGTCAACCAGTCACAAGAATATTTATTAAGTACAAGCTTTATATTAACTTGTTTTTATATGTACTTGAGTTTATTTCAGTTGGCCGAATTGCATCAAATTAGTCCATTGAAAAAGCAACTCTAATGCCTTACGGAGAAAGTTCCGATTGCAATGACAATTTTATAAAAATTCGGCCACATTAAATAATCTGATCCATAAGTTTTAAGAGGCCATGGAGTTTATAATGGTCAAACAGTCACGAGTTTTTACATCATGCTATTATTTATTTCACCTGTCCCATTGTCTGTATGTCCGTCTGTCTGTAATCAAATCTTGCAAGTTAAATTTGACCCACTTCCCGGTTTCTGATTGAGCTGAAATTTTGCATGCATATGTATATCGCATGACAATGCAATATTATGATGACTAATGGGCGGACGACGGATGCAAATTATGTCAAAATCATGTCAAACGATATACATAATATGGATACGACTATAAAAAGAGAACATAATTGCAAAATAGTTATGTAATTTTATTGTTGTAGTATATAATCATATTTTTTTCTATATTACATATTTTAAGTCCATTCACTATCCAACTATATAGGGAAAATTCCCTCTCTAAATCTACAGATACTAATTATGTACTATGGAGGATAGAGGTATTATGTACTGACTGATATATGTATAACAAAAACTGAATACCTATTATGTGTGTTTGTACATAAATATTACTCGAAATTTAATAAAAGTCTTATCCATCTTATGATTTCTTCACTACATTGCATCCATCGTCCGCCCTTTGATGATGACATGGAGCTGATCTGATGCTGGAGCTGGAAGGTGGCCATAGGAATTCCGCAATAAAACGACACAACCCCATCGAGTTTGGGCTCGTTAGAATCGTCGCAATGAGTAGTTGATGATAGGTATGCAGAAAGTACAGTCAGTAATTTTTGACAGAAACTTATTTGTAAATATAGGTATGACCTTACACTAACTGCGTCGGACCTCTTTGGTAAATAATTCCACGCATGCCCATTGTCAAAATGGCCATTAAGGTAGGTAATGATTATTTACACCCTTGTTCATAAAACTTAGTAAGGCTTGAATGACACCAGCGCGGCCTGCGGTGGCGGTCATAGGAAATTTGACAGATAATGTCATAGTAAATTTGACAGCTATTTCACCAAATCGACAATTTGCCGCCTGAGAATGACAATTCGACTTACATGGCTGCGTCGACAGGTTAAGGTGGTTGCTGGACACCAGCAATTGACCCAGCAATGTACGTGGAATTGTCATTGTCAGGTGACAATTGTGAAGATGGTTAAATAGGGCCCATGGCAGCGTCAGTCTGTGAGAGGCTTAAACCGCTGATTCTGATACAGAAAATATGTTTTATCACAAAAAAAAATCTAAATGACAGATTAACGAATGAATTTTAACGGCATTTAACTAAAACGTCGGATTTGGAATAGTTTTAAGATATATTATGTTTAGCGTAGGCATTTGTTTTGTGTTGCCTTCCAGGAGGTAACTCATGTAAAGGTTCCGACGGAAGACCAGCGCTGGCCTTCTAGGTTAGCACCATGCTGAGTCGGGGCCTTTTCGTGGACCCTGCTATTTTTACGTTCTGTGTTTTTTTTTACACCCATTGTTTTGTCCACGAATATATGATTTCTTTCTTTCTTTCTTTCTAAAATAGGTTTGATGACTTTTTTAATTTATCACTCCTATTTAGGGTTGCCAACCGTACTATATTATATAGTATTGTACTATATTTTGACTCTTTGTACTATATACTGTTGAAGAAATATATAGTACGCGAAAATACTATATTTTGGGGACCTTACGAAGTGCTTCAAATTGCCGATGTTCTATCAAAAACAAGTCCTTTAGGGATTTCGCGGTATTTTCGATTTTTGACAAAGTTGCGTTCGGCGCTCGAGGTTACAAACTTCGATTATTCATTGGGCCAACATTATAAACAAGTCTGCAAAAAATCAGAACTACTGGATTTGACGCATACTTACCTACGTTCAGGCGACAAAACAAAGTACTATATTTTTTTACGGTGTACTATATTTTTGTCGTTTTTTTCTGGAAAATACTATATCTCTCCCAAAAAAAGTTGGCAACCCTACTCCTATTGCCTAAAATTAAAGTTAACTTGCCCTGTAATGGATACGGTGCTTTAGTATGTACTTAATACTATTTATACTATTCTGTGGCTATAGGCTGCCGATGAACTTAAAGCCTTAATAATTAACAAGGTATGGTGGTTTTTTTTATTTATTTATTTATTTCAGACTTAGGGTCCATATAAATGTTAGTGCTTAGGTAGGTAATTACAATACACATACTTACAAACTAGAGGTTAGTACAAATTATACATTAAAAACAAACAAGAAAAGGAATATAGCAATGTCAATATAAAAAAATAATACATAATAATAATATTTCTGCGAATGTCAATTTGTTTATAGCTAAAAAAATTAAACATTCTTGAACAATTACTTTTATTATTTATTATTTAATGTCAAATATTTTAGGCCTATCACCCATGTGAATGGAGTTCCAGTGCCTCATTACAGGGCAGTCGAACCGGTCCAGCACAACACTCAGAAGGCTGTTGGTACTGGCTCGCACTCTGCTCATCACAGAGGCAACGCGTTTCCTCAATATTGTTTTAAAGCCATCCGTGTTAGCCTCTGCAAACATACCAGAAGCGCTGCACCAGCGAGGCAGTCCCAACAGCATCCTAAAAGCGTTATTGTACTGAACGCGTAGACTGTTGTACGTTTTTTGAGCATAGTTGGTCCATAGGCTGCAGGTAGAAAAAGTCTGACAGTATGCTTTAAAGAGAGTAATTTTCACATCACGTGAGCACCTAGCAAACCTACGGACCAACATATTAGCTCTCACAGCCAATAAATAAATTATAACTGATGAAGGACATCAGACAGCAAAATAAATAATAAATAATAATAATAAATAATAAATATTACGGGACAATCTTACACAAATCAACCTAGGCCCACGGTAAGGTCAATAAGGCTTGTGTTGTGGGTACTAGGCGATGATATATATAATAGATACATACATATAGATACTTATATACATATATAACATCCATAACTCAGGAACAAATATTCGTGATAAATACACAAATAAATGCCCTGACCGGGATTCGAACCCGGGACCTCCAGCTTCGTAGGCAGAGTCACTACCCACTGGGCTACGGAGGCCGTAGGAGGAACAATGAAGTTATACAAAAAAGAGGTAGATGTGGATTATAAGCACACACACAAATTACAAATGGCACACTAAAATTGAAATCAAACGATTTTTCAAAAAACCCAACTGTTTTTTTGCAAATATTGTAGCCTATGTCACTCCCACGATTATGAGGAATCCAACGACACCTCATATGTCGAAATCCGTCAAACGGTTTAGGCTGCAGGGCGTGTCAAATAATAAGACATACACACACACACACACACACATACATACTTACATACATACGCTCGAAAATCATATCACTCCTCTCCTTCGGCAGTTGGGTAATAAACATACAGTGCAAATAAAATCTGTGAAATGTTTCCAGAAAGTTAAAGATGAGGCAAGGCATAAAGGTCTTAGAAACCAGGGCATTAAAAAATTGGGGTCACAGAATAGAGTTATAGTATAAAGAAGGTTCACTACCTCAAATTATACCACCGTTTGCATGGTGAGGTGAGTCAAGACAGATAACTGGTTCCCACACAGAAACCTAGCTCAGGACATGTTTGATCTGTATCCTATTGACTTACCTCAGGTTCCGCACAAACAGTAACATCCTCCCAAACATTGGATCTTCCCATTAGCGAGAGTTCTTGCGAAAGCCGCCATCTTGCTTTTGCGAATGCTAAAATACATAGTCTATGCATACTGAAGGAAGACCTTTTACGGCTGACTAAAGGAAAAGGTATCCGCTGCAAAAGTAGAAGCCACAAGTAGGCACAGCCGACGTTAAAAATATGTAAATTTGGGGAGTTTAAAAAAAAGCGGCCAAGTGCGAGTCGGACTCGCCCATGAAGGGTTCCGTAAAATAAATTGCGGTTTACGATTTATGACGTATACAAAAAAAAACTACTTACTAGATCTCGTTCAAACCAATTTTCGGTGGAAGTTTGCATCATAACATAATATATTTTTTTTAGTTTTATCATTCTCTTATTTTAGAAGTTACAGGGGGGGGGACACATTTTACCACGTTGGAAGTGTCTCTCGCGCAAACTATTCAGTTTAGTAAAAAAAAATATTAGAAACCTCAACATCATTTTTGAAGACCTGTCCATAGATACCCCTCCCCCCCCCCCCCCCCCCCCCACGTATGGGTTTGATGAATTTTTTTTTTTTGAGTATAAGTTCTAAGTATGGGGAACCCCCAAAATTTATTGTTTTTTTTTATTTTTGTGTGAAAATCTTTACAGAATACATCTGCTTACCAAGTTTCAACAGTATAGTTCTTATGGTTTCGGAAAAAAGTGACTATGACATACGGACGGACAGACAGACAGACAGACATGACGAATTTATAAGGATTCCGTTTTTTTCCATTTGGTCCCGTAGCCAAATGATGAGCCCTAAAAAAATTATGTGATTATCGGCTGTGTTACTAAACGTAGTACCTAAATAAATAGTAAGTAGTAATAATTTATTCTTTATTGCACCACAACATAAGAAAAACATGATACAGGAGTAGATTAAATAAGTAATGGTAACAACAGGCGGTCTTATCGCTTTAGAGCGATCTCTTACAGACAACCTTTGGGTAGCAGGAAATTTCAAAAAGAGTTGTAAAGAGATAGTGCAGGTATAAACCAAGAAAAGCTTACTAACACATACATCCACATTATTTGACAATTACACTCAAATACATACGTCCATAAATAAGTATATAGTATAAATACATACATAATACAATTATATAAATAATATATATTTCTCAAAATTGCAATTAAATATTGACATGACTTACTTCAAATTAGGTCCGGAAATACTACGTATCCGGTGCGACTAGTGAAGATGATATGTAAAGGAATTTCATACAACCTTACACACCTAGGCCTGCAAAGCAACCGTCTTTTGTTTATAAACGTCAAATTGTGAGAGAACGTCTTGGCATTTAATAACCAAAAAAAAAAGAAAATATTAGGACTAATGTTAATGTCACCGGGTAAAACATTGCTTCAAACAGGTTAAAAAAAAGTTTGGCGCGTAAATTGAAAAAAGTTTTCTTTTCTTGTTAGTCGGATTTGTCAATAGTTCGTAATTATTTTGAAACTTTCTAATAAAAACCATCGATTTCGAAATGAGTTCGGACGAAAATGATGTGGAATTGAACTGTACGCCTCCGGAATTGCGAGCAGAAGTAGCCATGAATAATTTACTGCCGCCGAAATCAAAAGTTAGGTACATGACGGCGTAAGAAAATTTCATAAAAATTATAAGTGTTTTCTTTGTTGTAGTGCCTCGTCTATATAGTTAGATATACGTTCATGTAACTATAAACTAATACTTAATTTAGGGAATACGCGGAATATTATATTTGTTAGTAAGAAATATGGGACACAATTATAGGTTATGATGAACAGCACTGACAGCTATCAGAAATGTAGGTATTATTTAGTTGTACGAATAAAACAAATTTGAGAAAAGCACTAAGTATACAAATCTCGGCGAGAAACGGGGTTGCCGGCCGCGTATCCCTATATCTACTTGCCCTGCAACCCTTCGTTTCCCGGCCTCTATAGTAATGTACTATTACAAGACATCAACACGGCTATCACAAGACGGCGCGCGAGCTCTCTCGATTTTTCTCGCACTATACGTTTCTTTCTAAGTTTCCTAATAAGAGAGAGACGAGTAGTGCGAGAAAAATCGAGAGAGCTCGCGCGCCGTCTTGTGATAGCCGTGCAAGGCAACTTAAGGCCGCGACACGTAGGTAATATGGTTTCAACTGATTTGAAAATTTTAAGAGATTTTGCACCTCTCAAATGCAACGTCTTAAACGTCTGCGATTGACTTTGACTGTCGGTTTTGTTGCTTTCCGTAACTGTCCGTTTATGGGACATAATGAATATGCCCACTCTTTTGCAATAATACAATTCAATCTCGCAGAGTTTTCCTCTGTGATATTGAATTAGTATGGATAATTATTATAGATAGAGTATCCGTCTCTTTAAATTAAAACACTTAGAAAGAGGCGGCACGGTACGCAGCAAAGTAAAACCAACACAAAACAATTTTAAACTGCTCCAAAACTTCCAAAAGGACATTCAGAATGGCCAATAAATTCTACAATGAGCTTCCAAAAACCATCCGAGATATAAGGACCTGGCACTTTTCAAAAGAATGTTAAGATGAATTTCTGGCTAAAAAAGCCTACTAAGGTAGAATAACAACAAATAATAACAACAAGTGAATAATAACAAGTGGTGGCGCGTAAAATTTTTCGATGGGCAACCCGTAACAAAAATCCGGCCAAGTACGAGTCTGACTCGCGCACCGAGGGTTCCGTACAAACTTTCATAAGTACACCATACCCGTCAGGACCTTATTCATTCTTGAACAATCTTAAACAGCTCATAGTAGAAGTTACTGTTGCAAAGCGCCTTCTTCATTTTGGTACTAACAACTTACAACCTAGTATGTTTGTTTATCAGCGATAGCTTTTTATCATGCATACTGATTTCGATTATTAATTTTTTGTTTGAAAGAAGGGACTTTGACGAAAGATAGGAATTTGAAGATATAAAATTTTCTTACAAAAGTAAGTATACAGGGTGGAATTTCATAAACTGTACATAATAAAAGGAGAAAAATTTCAGCCAATTTCATCGGTGAAACGGTGTTTTTTTTTTTTTTCTTGTCATTAGTTTTTTTTTTACAGAATTTTGAAAATTTTTGTAAAAACTCGGGTAATACACCTAATTCAGACGGTATAACTTTTGATCCAATGGTCCTAAAATGAAAATAAAAAATGCAGAGTATTACCAAGGGACAGGTTAATAATTCTTAATAACAATAAAAAACCAACTAAAAGAGAAAATCCGCAAAAAAAATTATTGTTTTTGAAAAATGGCTACAAAAATTACGAATTTTAAAAGAAAAACACAATTTTCTGAAAAAAACGCAGATTTAGTTACCATTTTTTTTGCTTAGTATTAATCCTCACTTAATGCCGATTCTAAAACCGTTTTTAAACTGTCTCAGACTTTGAAAAATACCACGCTAATGGGTACGTAAATCAAACCATAATTTTATTAATTTTAATCCTCTTAAAATCCTTAATGACCGCTTGTTCCCAGGTAGTTGAAGGGTGTTGTACAAGGGTGTACCGTAGGTTCCAGGAATTAAAGTCGGTAATACTTTGTAACCGCTATAATGGTCTTAGATCTCCAAGCAAATCTCTCAACAAACAAAAACAAATTAAAATTACTAAGCAATTCTACGACAACATGTCGTTACCTAGTTTTCGCACGTAACAGCGACATCTAGCGTGAAATTCGCACACTAACCTATACTTAACTATGAATTGAACATATCGCCCACCAAGGACAGAATGTCCTTCACTGATCGCCCACCATAACAACATTGATCCATATGATCTTGGCGAGGGCGAAAGTTACAGTTGTTCTCTAAACTTACGACTAAACAATTAAATCACTGATTGACACAGTGAATAACATCTACATTTATTACAGGTGTTCCTGCTTAGCTCAACAGTCTTGATATATATTGCATACTTATTCATTAATTGGCAAAGCACAAAGTTTTGAAGTTGGACGTTTTACAACTGAATTCTTATATTTTAACGACACCACTCTAGTCAACCCATCTGAGCCGGCGTGCTTGATGAGGATTCTACCAAAAAGCCACTTACTAGGAGGTAAATCGTCCTCCTTCACCAAAACAATGTCCCCGACTTCAGGTTCAGGTGTCTTGAAGGCCCACTTGTAACGTTGCATGAGATGCGTCAAATATTCATTAGACCAGCGTCTCCAGAAGTTTTGCAACATCTCTTGAGTCACCATGCAACGTTTTCCTGTGAGCATTGTCGACTATTAACTCTGAAAAATGTGATCTGTGTGGCAATATTATGGGTTCTTTAATGCTCTCGGATTCCTGTGATTTAGCTATTCGCCCGTTCACACTTATCAATCCCTTCTCGTCGATAAAGGGGGTTAAACATAACAACTTCGACGATTTGGATCTAACTTGTCCGTAAGTTTGCATTTCCTTTATTTCTGTTTCAAATTCTGTAGCTTGACTTAGTTTAATGCAAGTTACTAATGCTTCATCTAATTCCTCTTTGTTCAAATAATTAATGCTTTGACCTTGTTTTATAATTTCCTTTTTAGTGATAAATCGTCTGCAATACGCTACAACTCGAATAAGTCGTTGCAGCGAAGAGTATTTCTCCAAGATTGACACGTTTATTTTAGCAATGTGAACTCTCAACGATTGCTCTTCATTTGTCTCATTGTTCTTCGGCTTTTTGTAAGTTAACTCTGTTTCCCACAGAAAATTCGGGCCGCATTTCCACAGCTCTAACTCTGCAAGCTCCGACGGCTGAACTCCTCGCGAAGCGCAGTCAGCCGGATTGTCCTTCGTGGAGACATGACACCATTGCGAAGATTCCAATGTGGAGTGAATCTCGGAAATTCGATTGGCCACGAATGTTTTCCAATTGCTTGGATGCTTGTTCAACCATGCAAGTACTACGGTCGAATCAGTCCAAGCCCTTATATGGTTTCTGGGGATATCCAAGACTCCAGCAACCTCTACTAATAGCTTGGCCAGCAAAACAGCGCCGCAAAGTTCCAAGCGCGGAATGCTGATCTGCCTAACGGGTGACACTCTGGTTTTAGCGCTAACTAGGACGACATGGACTTCTCCGTTCGCATTCACAACGCGCATATAAACAACCGCCGAGTATGCAACATTGGATGCGTCAGAAAACCCGTGCAATTCAGTGACGAGGTCATCTGCGTTTGTGAACATCCACCGTGGAATCGAGAAGTCTGTAAGTTGAGCTAATTCTTGACGGTAAGTAACCCAATCTTCTAAGATCCTCGTTGGTGGTTCTTCGTCCCAGCCTGTCCCCGCTATCCACAATCGCTGTATAAATATCTTAGCTTTTATCACACATGGAGCTATCCAGCCCAGGGGGTCGAACAGCCGCGCAACGTCAGATATAATTTTTCTTTTTGTTACAGGTGCAGACAACGGAGGCAGCTTTACTGAGTACTGAAATTCGTCGCTACATCTGTTCCAGGTGAGTCCTAGTATCTTTACTATATTGTCCTGTTTGAAGTCTAATGTTTTGTCCTGTTTGTTATGTTCTCCTTTCCCTGATTGTTCTATGACCTGCAGCAATTCATCTTTGTTACTTGACCATTTCTGTAGAATAAATCCACCTTCTTTTAATAGTGCATTCATCTCTTGGCAAAGTCTTATTCCTTCTTCTATTGTTTGGCAACCAGTCATTAGGTCGTCCATATAAAACTCCTTAGCGACTCTTTCTGATGCCATTGGGTATGCTTCTTTGTGATCTATGGCGACCTGATTGAGTGCCTTAACTGCCAGGTATGGAGCTGAAGCTGTGCCGAAGGTAACTGTGAGCAGTTTGTAGTCTTGTATTGGATCTTCTGAGTTATTTCTCCACACTATGCGTTGATAATCACAATCTTCTTCTGCCACTTTTACCATTCGGTACATCTTGACGATGTCAGCTATTAAGCATACCGGATGTTTTCTCCAACCCATGATCAAATGTCGTAAGTCTGGTTGCAATGTAGGTCCAACCATCAAGTTGTCATTTAATGACACGCCGTTTTCATTCTTGCAGGACGCGTCATAGACAACCCTGACCTTGGTGGTGGTCTTGTCCTCCCTGATAACTGCATGATGTGGTAAGTAGGTTGAGCTTTCTTTACCAAGCTCTTCCTTCGGTACCAGCGCCATGTGATCTAACTGTAAGTATTTATTTATTACTTCTGTGTATCTTTCCTTTAGTACTTTATCCTTTATAAACTTTCTTTCTAATGATAATAATCTTTTTATTGCAATCTCACGTGACTTTCCATTTTTGCAGGTCGGCTCCTCATCACGGAACGGCAATTTCACGACGTACTTGCCATCTTCGTCTCTACGTGTCGTGTTTGAGAAGACGTGTTCGCACATCCGTTCTTCCTTTGTTAAAATCTGTGAACTCAATAAAGGCTCGTTTTCCAACTCCCAAAATCTTTTTATTATTTCATTGTCCTCTACTTGTGTATGGAAAACGGATATGTTGCTATCTGTACCTGCAGTGTCCATTTGCCCAGACAGAATCCAGCCGAGGGCGGTGCACTGAGCTACCGGGGACCCTGCTGGCCCTTTCAATACACCCTCCTTTAGGATCTGGCTGTAGACTTCTGCTCCCAGTAAAATATCTATTTTACTAGGTGAATCAAAATTCTTATCCGCCAAACACAAGTCTTTTAATTGTACCCAATCCGGAACCGATACTTGCCTCTCTGGGAGCAAAGTTGTGATGTTTGTCAAAACGAAACATTTTTGCTCCATTTTAAAGCTCGGGTCCATTAGTGACTGAAGTTTTAACGTCACTGCTGCTTTTGACCTCATTGAACGCTGTTCACCTCCAACTCCCGAAATTGTAAGGTTGGCAGATGTTTTCTGCAATCCCAACCTTTGAACTGTCGCCTCTGTCACAAATGAGGCTTGTGAGCCCTGATCCAACAAAGCTCTAACTGGCCGGTACTGACCGGTTTTCGACTCCACATTCACGATTGCCGTGGGTAACAAAACTTGATTTCTTACCTGACCTTTCGAGAAACAAGTCACTACCGGTGTGGTCTCGTTAGACGGACTGGACCCTCCTTTAGAGTGTCCGCCGGTCGCTCTCTCACCTGAACCTTCTCCAACTGACTGACCTGAACAACCTGAGTGACCAGTTGGAACACCCTTTGGATGAAGCAAGGAATGGTGTTTTTTCTGACAAACTCTACAATTGGTGGCTTTTTGGCAGAATCTTACCCCATGATTGCTGCCTAAACAGTTATAACAAATCCTATTGTTAGACACAAACTCGTGTCTTTTCTCATAATCTAAGTTGGCGAATTTTTTACAAAAACATAACTTATGCTCTTCGCCACAGAATTCACAACACATTTTTACTATATTGGTCGCGTGCAACACTTTGGTGTAGCCCTTACTACTGGTTGATGCTTTTGAATTAAATGTCGTTACCCTATTTACATGTTTCGGCTCAATACATTCAAAAGCTCGATATCTTTGGGTTAAAAACGTTTGAAATTCCTTGAACGTAGGCAAGGAATCTGACGGCACATTAACTGCTACCTGCAATTCCCACTGCTTTCGAGTTTCACTATCTAATTTTAGTGAAAGCAAATGGACCACAATCAGATCCCAAGCGTCCACATCTATACCTAAATTTTTAAGAGCAGCTAAACAATCGGAGGAAGTGTCTATTAATTCTTTCAAACAAGTTGCCGACTCAGTGGTTATATTCCGCTGACTGAGTAGGCGCTTAATAATGCAACTTGAAATATATTTTTTGTTGCTGTAACGCTCGACTAATTGTTTCCAGCACTGATCATAATTTGCGTCCGTCACAGGTGTGTGACGAATCAGCTGCTCAGCTTCTCCAGTCAAGAATCCCTTAAGATATTGCAATCTCTGGACGTTATCTAACGCATTATTGTTGTGTATCATTGACACAAATAAATCTCGAAAAGTGGGCCACTCCGTATATATCCCTGAAAATGTGGGAATGATAATCTTGGGCAACTTGACTAGAGAAGACTTAGTGTTTACATCTTCATTCGAGCTCATATTTACCTTATTTACATTGTACTGGACCTTAAGCTCTGCTAAACTATGTTTTAACTCGCATTTGTATGACATGTATTGCTCTTCGGTTGCTTCATAAACATCACTTTTTACATATGACGTAGCCTGTAATAATTTGCCTTCAGCTGTTTGCAGCAGTTCTTTATGACCCTGCCGAAAATCATACCACAGCTGTTCCAATGCCTCGAGCTTGCTTTCAACATAATACTCTGTTATACGTTCCTTAGGGGACTTTTTGAAATTAGCTCTCGACTTAGTTATACGAGTTGACAAATCAGATTGAAAACTCAGCAAAGATTCCATGTTGAAACACTCAAATTAAATAAACAACAAACAACTATTTATCTTTTGCAAGTTTTATAATTTGTATGAGCAGACCGAATAAACTACCAAACATAAACACAACAGTAGCAGTAGCCCAACAATTTGATGAACAAACAAAAACAATTGACGAAAAAAAAAAAACAAAAAAACCAGTGTATTTTTTACCTGACGACACTTAGAAAAATTCGAGGTAAATTTGTGAAAAAATTACAAGTGTTTGGGACTTGGACGAAATCCAGCATGGATTCCCCGTACCTCCGTTTTTTCTCTTAATATTCTAAGTTCTAAATATGAAGCTAAATATTACAAGTTAAAGTTATTGCACTAAGTCCAGCACTCCTTGGTTATAAGGTTGAAAATTACTAAAACTCTTGATGAACTTGAACTGACGTTAAAGTTTTGATCTTCTTTGATATAAAGTTCAATTTCTCGTATCAAATAATATAAATGTACTCACGGTTTGCACTTGACACCTCACTCACACATACACCTATTTGCCACCTTGCTATGCTGTGACGCGCTCTGCTTTTAGCGCCCTCTCCGCTGTCCTCCTGGCAGTAACACCTGTTGTGCTTCAGCTTGGCTCCGCTAGGTGGCGCCACCGTCGCTGCGTACTGCCACTCAAATCGTTTCCCTCTGAACAGCAAGCCACTGCTACTATGGGAAACGATGCGAAGAGTAGCTCTGCTCACACGCACTGAACTACTACACCACTTCCAAAAATATCCGATTCGATGGACCATGTACAAGGGTGTACCGTAGGTTCCAGGAATTAAAGTCGGTAATACTTTGTAACCGCTATAATGGTCTTAGATCTCCAAGCAAATCTCTCAACAAACAAAAACAAATTAAAATTACTAAGCAATTCTACGACAACATGTCGTTACCTAGTTTTCGCACGTAACAGCGACATCTAGCGTGAAATTCGCACACTAACCTATACTTAACTATGAATTGAACAGGTGTTATCGGGTTTTAGGTAGAGAAAACAATAGGAAGAAAAGTAGTCCTAAAAATTGCGTAAATAAAATCATGTATTTTAATTAAAAGTCATAAATTCGATTGATAAACCTTTATTAAAGAAAAAACTTATTCTAGTGTTGCAAAGGGCGTTCCCTGTATGGTATTAATTGTTCAAAATGACCTCCTCTTTCTTGAAGGCACAATGTGGCCCGAGCTTGAATTTGTTGCGTAGCCCGTCGAATCATTCCCGGATTATTTTTTATTTCCTGTGCTGCATTTAAAATTCTGTCGTGCAATTCTGCTTCAGTATTGACGATTCTGTGATATACCCGTTGCTTCATATCACCCCAAAGAAAATAATCCAACGGCGTCATATCAGGCGATCTTGCAGGCCATCCAACGGGGCCGTCTCGGCCGATCCACCTATTGGGATATTGCTCATTTAAAAAATGTCGAACTCTTGTCGTGAGCCCATGTGTGTAAATTTCTGAAGTTAGTTATTCCCGTATGAGTAAATCTTGCTTCATCCATCCATAAAATTCTTCTAGTAAATTCCGGATCCCTTCTGATATTGCCAAGTATCCAAGTCGACATAACACACCTAACGCGGGCATCGCCAATTTGCAAATTTTGTACCCGTTGATAATGAAATGGATGCAGTCCTTCCTTCTTCAAAATTTTCCAGACAGAGAATTTTGAGATTCCGTGCCTCAATGCCAAGTGTCTTAGACTCGTGGTTGGGTCCGCGTACAAGTCTCTGAGAACTGCTTCTTCTATGGCAACATCAATTATGTTTCCTGGCTCTCGGCGATCTCGGCCACCGTATCCCAGGCCAATATTGCACAACCGGCGATGAACTTCTTGAAAGAGGCGAGTAGCAGGTCTTGGAACGTCATTAGGATACTGCTCCAAATAGGCGATACACGCAACTCTTGCAGATCCATGGCACAATCCATAATAATAGTGCATGTTGGCTATTTGTAACGGCGAAAACTCTCGTAAGCGGGGCATGATGATTCAAACTGAACAAGTACTGGAGTAATCAAAGAAGTGGCGAGCAAAGACAAGCAATTGCGATTTGCGAACGACTGAATAGTTGACCTATTGCCCAATGCCTTTATACCCCTCATGTTATCTCCACCTTCAACCCAAAAACACCCTTCAACTACCTGGGAACAAGCGGTCATTAAGGATTTTAAGAGGATTAAAATTAATAAAATTATGGTTTGATTTACGTACCCATTAGCGTGGTATTTTTCAAAGTCTGAGACAGTTTAAAAACGGTTTTAGAATCGGCATTAAGTGAGGATTAATACTAAGCAAAAAAAATGGTAACTAAATCTGCGTTTTTTTCAGAAAATTGTGTTTTTCTTTTAAAATTCGTAATTTTTGTAGCCATTTTTCAAAAACAATATTTTTTTTTGCGGATTTTCTCTTCTAGTTGGTTTTCTATTGTTATTAAGAATTATTAACCTGTCCCTTGGTAATACTCTGCATTTTTTATTTTCATTTTAGGACCATTGGATCAAAAGTTATACCGTCTGAATTAGGTGTATTACCCGAGTTTTAACAAAAATTTTCAAAATTCTGTAAAAAAAAAAATAATGACTAGAAAAAAAAAAAAAACACCGTTTCACCGATGAAATAGGCTGAAATTTTTCTCCTTTTATTATGTACAGTTTATGAAATTCCACCCTGTATTACAGACTTACGAGTAATTAAGAAAATATTTTTGATAAATAAAAAAATAAGCTAGATAGAGATATAGTTTTATTTTTCCTATATTATTTATGTTACTCTTAATCATATGTATTATGTAATTATTTCAGAATTTTCGCTTTGTAAACTTCGGAGATAAGGGGGGAATGGTATTTTTTTCAACATTTTCCTGAATAAATCAAGAATTAACCACTGTAGAAAACAAAAACAGTTTTAGAAAGTACAACTCAAGCCCTTTCATATGATACCCCACTTGATACTTATTTAATTTTTTAATTTTGCATACACGTGTTGGTTGGTACGGAACCCTAAAAAGGATATATTATGGAAGAGTTTAGACTTGTCATTTGCTAATAACTGTTTGTACGCCTCATGTCCAGAACATGGGGGGCAATGGTTACTCGCGTCCGCAGGAAGATTTAGTTTCCCTGCACGTTCCCCCCGGGTGGTGCTAAAGAGTAATCAACTTCTGGCTGCTGCACTGCTTATTCTAATAGCTTCGCAGCAACATACAGTTTCTAACCCACGATGGTCTTAATATAAGTTTGTAAAAAACTGTACCCATGCCATACGAATAAATAAATAAATAGCCAGAACATGGTGATTCTAGACTTGTAACACCTATGTAATTAATAGCTATGTTTTAAACTCAAACTCAAAAGTGTTTATTTGTTAAACATATTATAAGTACATCTGGTTACAGTGGTGTTAAGATAAAAATGTTAGTATCACTATGTTTTGCCTTTACAAACAAATAAAAGAACATACGGAGTATATTTGACACAAAAAGTTAATGCAGCAACAATACTTACGTTTATAACAATATTCTAGAAACTAAACTACTTATGTAAGATACATAACTTGAATATAAAACTAAAACTACCTAAAATAAAATTATTTAAGCTAAAAATTAAAAATACCTGAAACAAATAAATTAATTATGATAATGAATTACCTATTTATGGAAGGGTTCCGTACAAAATTACACATGTATGGTTTTCAGATTTTTCCCTGTGGAATTGTAAATAGCCATCAATCCTTGCTTTATCCCTATTTGGGGTCAGCCCCCCTGATACTCTTCCTCCAATCATTACGGTTCTGCGTCAATAGGGAACTTGTATCTCTTTATTTTATTACGAAAATAATGAACACTTCTTTCCTTTTTGTGTATTTTTTTATTTTTATTAAGTGTGCATTTTAGTTATTAATATTTCATTATATATATATATATATATATATAAGATAATCTATTATATCTATTGTTGTTGCCCACCGTGCTCTCACCGAATGGACCCTGCGGAAGACCAGCGCTGGCTGCAAAGCTAGCAATATGCTGAGCAGGGTCCATTTCGTGACAAAATATGTATTATATTATTTCTTTTGTATGTGTAAATTGTGTGTCACGAATAAATATTTGAATTTGAATTTGAATTTTTGAATTTGAAAATCAAAAGTATAATCCAGCATTAAAATAACTGTAACATTAAAACTTTCTTATGATTTATTTTTCTGATGTTACATGCATTTGAAATCTGCACGCGCCGGTACTTCCTGAAAACGCTTTACTTACTTATATTAAACGGGCTTATGCTATGACGTCACAGCATATATTCTCGGCGCGTTTACTATGGAGTAAGTCATTAATTTGCAATTATCTCCACAAAATTAGCGTTTTAAGTCTACACTTGTCATACTAATTATCATCTCTAATTTAATATTCTGTGTAAGTAACTGTTATGTTAATTTATCCAAAAAAAAAAATATTTTTTCGTCATTTTGATTAATAATAAGTTCAATCGTTTTTTTTTTGTTTTTTTTCTTTTGTATGATATTGATATCTCTACGTATATCCGCATCAATTGAGCGCAATTTATTCGAAATTGATGTCCCATGCAAGTTCCTCATTAAGTTGTTATGCCTAACTTCGTCATGTCGTTATGGATGGTCTTTAGCCAGGTTGTTGGTCGGCGTCCTCTTCCTCTCTTCCCCTCCTGGATGGCTAATACTGTTGGTAATCAAGTAATTTATTAGCATTCATGTTGTTACATAAATAATAAAATAAAAAATAAAATAAAAATTGTTTATTTCAGACCGAGATCCATAAAAGTGTTAGTAACAAAATGGGGCTTACAAGACTATATTAGTATTACACGATTAAGTTTAGTTTAGTTTAAATAAAATTTTAATTACATTTACAATAAGGTACTTCTTTGGTTACCTTATGGCAGAAAGGTAGGACCAAGTAGTGAATATTTTATTCCCTACTTAATATATAAAGGTGGTAGGTGTTACAATATGGACGTATCAAACATGAGCCCTGCAAGGGCATCGCAAAACTGCAAAAGTAATAGTATTGAAATTAAATACTAACTTAAAAACTAACAAAGCTTAAATTTCTATTCACTAATAGAATAATACCTACGCTTTATTTAGAAGAATTTGTTTTACTTGGCTTATAAATTTATTTTCTTTGCTTTCTTTTTTAATTTTTTCTGGTAGCTTATTATTTAATTTTATGGACAATATTAAAGGGCCGGATGAGTGGAGTTTTAATCGGGAGGGTGGTGCTATTAATCTGGTTTTATTTCTTAATGCATATGGTACAGGTGTGTCTTCTCGTTTGGTATAGAATTCTGAGTATTTGCGGACAAATTTACATATTTCTAAGATGTATAAGGATGGTAGAGTGAGTATTTTGTGTTTGATAAAGTGCGGCTTACAACTGTCTATTTGTTTTAGGTTCACTAGTATTCGTATAAGCTTTTTCTGCAGGGTGAATATGGTGGAAGCATCGGTGCTATTTCCCCAGAGGATAATTCCATAGCTGATCCAGGAATAGCTGTACGCGTAATATGTTGCCAGTGCGGTCTCAAAGTCGGTGGTTTTCTTTATTTCCCGTAGCGCGTACGCAAATCCGGAAAGTTTGGTTTTAATACTTTTTAAGTGTGGTTTCCATGATAGGTGTTTGTCTATAACGATTCCTAAAAGCGTAAATGTGTCGACTACCTCTAATGTTATAGAATTGTGGTTACAGTTAATTGTTACCGGGTCTTTCTGATATGGGTGAAATGTCATTAATTTTGTCTTTTGGTAGTTAATTTCCAGGTGGTGGTCGTGCATCCAATCTGTGATTTTATCTAAGATGGTATTTATTTTATTATTTATGTGTGATGTTTTTTGACAGGATATAAGTATAGAGATATCGTCCGCGAAAAGGATTGAAGTTTCTTGTATAATGTGGTCTTCACTATGTTGCGAACGCAACTCTTTTTTGTGTATAAACTTAATTATAGGTATCTATTTCATTAGCAGTAGCAAAACGCGCCCGTCAGGCACGGTTTGTATGAGGGGGGCTTTGAATGCGCCAATCATGGTGCTACACATGTGTAGGTTTATCCCTACCTAAACCAACTAGAGATCTCGCTGGTCACTTACTTTGACATAACATATATACAACCACTTCTGTAACTATCTAAACGGCCACACTCTCCTTGCTTTTAATCAGAGCCTATATAATTGTAAATTATATTACAGTCAAACTTTTATCGAAGTTTTATTTAAAGTCGTCGAGCGAATAACACCACCGGCATCGGCGCAAACATTGGTCCTTCGAAACCTTTAAGACAAGGGCAGACTTGGCCGCCTTCGGAGTCTTCGCAGAAGTGGACTTTGACCATCCATCGCAATCGTCGTCGTCGCTGTCTTCAGATTCTTCGGCATAAGAAGAATACGCAGCTGACGTCGAATTCAGGAGTCCCAGCGTTCACCGGCATAAGGAGGACGTTCGTTGGAGTACCACCACATCATCAGAACATTGCACCACCTGAGCACGTAGTACTTGACTGAGTGAGTCCGTTCCAATTCCTTTCTATATCCATAGTTCCTATTTTTCACGGAATTACGAATATCACTATACGTATCAGGCATACCTACGTCATCATCTTAAAAACATATACATATTTAATCTTAAATCATAACGTGTCATTGCTTGAAACTCATTACAAAACTAAATTACTACCACATAAGAAGCCGTCTCCTTTGCTTATTACCTTTCAACTCGGCAACATAAATTTATTGCTTAATCCGCACAAACTCGCGCAGCTGCTAATCTATTCCGGATTCTATTGTATTGCCTCAGTCCTCCCGTAGCTCGTTAGCGCTCGCATGCATTTTGCACAAAGTTATAACTGCATAGTTAAATACACTTAATATCTTAACAAAATGGCCGACGAACAGTTAAAAGTCTTAATTAAAAAGCGTGGTAGTGTTAAATCAAAATTAACGCAATTTAGAACTTACATTGATGTGGCTAAAACGTGTGACAAATTAAGTGAGTTGCAAATTATGGAGATGCAGTGTCGGTTGGATAAAATCGAGTCGCTTTATTCAGAGTTTGACGCCTTACAGATGGAGATCGAAGCGTTGTCTCCGACCCCCGACGACGCATATGCGGAGCGGGAGCAGTTTGAAAGCCAGTACTATAGGCTGGTTTCGACTGCTCGACTTCTGCTGAGTCCTGCCGTGCAGGCCAGCAACCGCGGGCCGGCTGGGTCCGTGTCTTCGTGCTCCACGCCCTGTGCAGCAGGCCGGCATGACTTCGTCCGTCTGCCGAAGATCGATCTTCCTCACTTCGAAGGAAACTATCAGCATTGGCTCGGCTTTAGAGATACGTATATTTCACTTATACATAATAACACTGCCATTAATGACATAAGTAAATTTCATTACCTTCGTGCATCATTAAAAGGCAGTGCTGCCCTTGTTATTCAAAGCCTTGATTTTAGCAGTGATAATTATCACAAAGCGTGGCAGTTGGTGTCGGAGCGGTATGACAACCAACGATTATTAGTTAACAATCACGTCCAGGCATTGTTTAACCTTGAACCTATGCAACACGAATCCAGCTGTTTATTGCGTAATATGGTGGATGTAACTAATAAAAATTTACGGGCGCTGGCTACATTGGGCGAACCGACTGACCACTGGGACACATTAGTCATACATATTATGTCTAAGAAGTTAGATTCAGTAACCAACCGTCAGTGGGAGGAACAGCGGAACCATTTAACGGGTTCGCCGACATTACATCAATACACTACTTTTTTGAATAGCAGGGCAGACTTATTAGAATCGATTTTTCATAAAAACATTGATGACAACAAACAAACAACATTGAAACATAAAACACAAACATATACGCATAATGAAACACAAAAACCTAAAAATTTCCTTAATACTACGAGTAATACTAATCGTAAACCTATTGTTTGCCCATTGTGTAAACAAAATCATTTCTTATTTACGTGCGAATCTTTTCGTAAGCTAGATGTTGATACGAGGATAAGTAAGGTGAATACCTATTCTGTATGCAAGAATTGTTTACGGCCGGGACACGTCGAATCGCGGTGTGTACTCTCGCATTGTAAATATTGTAAATATAAACATAATACCCTTTTACATAAACATGCCAATGAGGCATCTTGTAGTACTGATGTGCCGATTCCAAATGTACAGTTTAGCGGTAATATCCAGGCAAATGTGATTACCCCCACTCAATCGTCCGTATTGCTATCCACAGCTTTGGTGCAAGTGTGCGACGTGAATGGAAGGGCTCGTGATGCTCGCCTTCTTCTCGACAACGGAAGTACTTCGAACTTCGTGACGCGAGACCTGTGCGTCCAGCTTGGATTAGCGCGGCGCAGCGCGGGAACCACGATCACAGGTATCAATAATCAGCTTTCACATAGTACAGAGTCTTGTGATATTGTTATTCAGTCGCCTCATAGTGATTATAAGACAACCGTAAACTGCTTCGTTTTACCTGAGATCAGTAAATCATTGCCATCTTGTCATATAGATATAACGCATATACCTATACCTGCCGGCATTGTATTGGCAGACCCGTCATTTTATAAGCCGTCCGCTATTGACATTCTTGTTGGAGCGGAAGTGTTTTGGGACGTCTTGGGTTCCGCATCTATTGATTTAGGTAAACATAAACCTCGACTACATGAATCTAAATTAGGCTGGCTTTTGTCGGGGTCCATACCTACTAAAAATAAAAATGTAAACAAATCTTTATTTTGCTCATTCCTCACGCATAATGAAGAAGCAATGTTCACGCGGTTCTGGGAACTGGACTCGGTGTCTCCCTCATATTCCATGTCATATGAAGAACAAGCTTGCGAGAAGAGTTTCTTAGAGAACACCGCCCGCGATCAAGATGGCCGCTTTGTCGTCACACTCCCATTGAAAGAGTCACCAGGTGTACTTGGCGACTCATATCACATGGCAAAGCGCCGTTTCTTATCTCTAGAAAAAAAACTTGCGAGCGACGCGAATTTAAAAAAATTATACTTTGATTTTATTAGAGAATACATCGATCTAGGTCATATGAGCGAAAATCAATCACTCAATCATCCAATAAAGTCATATTTTTTTCCTCATCACGGAGTCGTCCGGGATAGCACGAGCACGCGTCTTCGTGTCGTTTTTGACGGGTCTGCGGTCACGACTAGTGGCAAAAGTTTCAACGACATTCAGATGGTCGGACCGACCGTTCAAGATGACTTACTGTCTATCTTGCTTCGTTTTAGACAACATAAATATATCGTTTCGAGTGACGTCGAAAAAATGTATCGTGCTATACTAGTCGAACCTTCTCAGCGCTCATTGCAGCAAATTATATTTAGGTTTGATCCCGCGGATCCCTTAAAAACCTATACACTAAATACGATATCGTACGGAACGGCGTCTGGTCCTTACTTAGCGACAAAATGCCTTATTTCACTCGCTGATCAATGCGAGGATGCCAGAGTCAAACGCGCAATACAGCACGACTTTTACGTAGACGATTTTCTTAGCGGCAGCGACTCCACTCACTCGTTAATTGAAATAAGTAAGGAAGTTAGTGCCACATTAGAGTCAGCAAAGTTCAACTTATGCAAATGGCAGTCAAACTGTCCTGAATTGCTGAACTCGATTCTCGACCATAAAAAAGGCGACAACAAGGCACTTAATCTTGACAGCACGTCGCCCTGCAAGACACTGGGATTATATTGGCAATCAAAAATAGATAAGTTGCAATTTTCTATCGACATTCAAATTCCAGATAAAATAACAAAAAGAAACATCTTATCTGTTTGTGCGAGACGCACCTATGACTGGCTCTGGGCTGAGTAGAATTTGAAGGGAAATCCTGCACCTTCGGCGTTGGTCGTTACGGCTTAGCAGGAACTTGGTCGGGTCGGGGTTCTGAATTGAAAGGCTTGTTTACTTTTTCAAGTAATGTCACTTCGCTGCTACTGTAGGTACTGAATTTCATGGGGTCTGGCCGCCCAATTTATACTATTAAGTTACCTCGGCCGGACGCCCCTTCGCCCCGTATATTTGGCGGGAAAGCGATTTGCGCGGGAAATTTTGGCGCGAAATGACATGTTCATTTATTACAGTTCAATCTTACTCTAATACATTATTTACAGTGCTTATACCTATTTCTATGCTATTTATAATACATTATTACACGAGATCCCGCTCGTTCGGCGTCAAAATGCATCTGAAACGCGGGGATTCCGTGTCCGCCCGTATATACGTACCTCGTTCCCCACCTGAGGTATAAATACCGGGTTTCCCCCCTCGCTCGCCCATCAGTCGTTGCCTGACTGGCGCGCGAGTAGGATCTCTAGGTTTCCTTTAGTCTGTCTATATTTCTTAGTGGAAACTTAGTGTTATCCACTCGTTATTTAGGAAACCAGCGGTATATTACCCTTTTTTACTATGTAGGAATGAAATGTGAGGCCTATTATTCTTTATTTCAGGTGCCGATGACATAAGGCAATAGTAGCGCAATGCCTATGTTATAAGAAGGTTTATAAGCTAGATTATTACAAGTTAGGTCGCGACTGACAATTTATGTTTATAACGGGTTTATTCTATGCCGTCCTGCACATCTCTCCCGCCGACCATCGTTCGGGTGAACGTTGGATCTTCTTTTGCGTGCAGGTTCTCAGGCTCCGTTGGCAGGATCACCAGCTTCTTGGTCGGTCTTCTGAAGACTCCGCCCTTGGTGGTCACGTCCACTGCTCGTGTCACGCCGTCGGGGCCCGGGTATATAGCTGTAACCCGGCCTCGTGGCCATGTGTTGCGAGGCAGATTCCCGTCGGCCACTAGCACGATGTCGCCGACGTTGATAGGCCGCCCATGACCGTAGGGCTCCCGCCGGTACTGAAGTGAGGGCAGGTACTCCCGGAGCCAGCGGGCCCAGAAGTGCTCGGCCAGGCGTTGGCTCGTCCGCCAAGTCGCGCGGCCGATGAGTGCGGTGTCGTCGAATGTCCCGGGGTTGGGGGCCCGGGCTGAGCCACCGAGGAGGAAGTGGTTCGGCGTGATGGCTTCTGGCTCGTCAGGATCAACCGCCACGTGAGTGAGGGGGCGGCTGTTCACTGTATATTCGGCCTCGGCGAGCAGAGTAGTCAAGGTCTCCTCGCTGGGGCGGCGCTCGTTGAGCACGGCGTGTAGGGCTCTCTTGACGGCTCGTACCATCCTCTCCCATGCCCCGCCCATAAATGGGGCTCCCGCCGGTATGAAGCGCCAGCTGATACCGCGTTGCGCGGCGTCGGATTCGAGGGCGTCGCCGTAGGCCACGCGGAGCTCTTTGTCGGCAGCGTGGAAGTTACTTCCGTTGTCGGTCCAGATCTCGGTCGGGCAGCCGCGGCGCGCGATCATGCGTCGGAGCGCCATGACCGCGGAGTCCCCGCCGAGACTTGGTATTACTTCCAGATGTACTGCGCGCACGGTGAGGCACGTGAAGAGTGCCACGTACCTCTTCTGAGTCCCTCTACCGACGGTTACTGTTATCGGGCCAAACAGATCGAGGCCCGTGTAGGTAAACGCTCGCTGGTGGTGGGCGAGCCGGCACCGCGGGTGGTCGCCGGTGGGCGGCACTGACGGCATTGCTTTCTTTATCCGGCACGGCAGGCATCGATGCACTATCATTTTCGTCACGGGTCGCAGGCGTAGAATACTATAGTATTGTTTACACTCGTTTATAGTAGCCTCGGCGCCGTTGTGTTGCATTTGCCTGTGTATAAAGTCTATATATAGCTTCACTGCCGGATGATTTCCATCGAGCACGGGTGGCCGTTTTTGTAGTTCGGTGATGTCCACTGCTGCGTTGATACGCGTCTTGATAACAATAACGTCGTTCACTAGTTCGACCGCCATGTGTCGTAGGCGGCTATGTGAGCCCGGTGGCTTATTATTTCTGAGGTCACTGAAGTCGTCATAGAATGACTCCAGCTGACTGGCGCGTATCACTAAGCGTTCCGCTTCACGTAGGTATGTGGCATCGAGTATTTTATACTTTCTATTATTTTGTAGCCTTTTAGACGGCGGCTGCGGCGGGGCGGGCTTGCTTCGTTTATTCCAGTCTGGATCGGCCTGTTTGTTCCGCGTAGTGCGCTTGTAATGTGCGCGCGCCTTGCGGGTTCGGCATAGGTCGATGAACTGTAATACTCTGCCTATAGTTCGCAGCAAGCGTTCCCACCTCGAGAATCGGGCCGGGTCTGGTAGCCAGGCGAGCGGGCCGGGTTTTCCCTTTACGACTGATATTGTGTGCACCTTTTCTTCACTTATTTCGGACTCGTGCGGTTGTGATGGCTCTGTGGGCCACGTCTCCGGGTCATCACGCAGGAAGGCCGGGCCCTGGAACCACCGGTGATCAGTGTTGAACTCGAGCGGGACTGTGCGCGTGGCTTCGTCAGCGACGTTGAGCTTGGTAGGTACCCAGCGCCATTCTTTGACAGCCGTGTACTCCTCTATGGCGGCAATGCGGTGCGCGACAAAGGGCCGGTACGTGCGCGCCCCGGTCCTCAGCCACGCGAGTACTGTGCGGCTGTCGGTCCAGAATGTCTTCGTGTCTGGTTTGAAGTCGTGCTCTTCTATTACTGCGGCCGCCATTCGACTCCCCATCGCCGCGGCCTGCACCTCTAGGCGTGGGACCGATATCACCTTCAGGGGCGCGACCTTAGCCTTTGCAGCTATCAAGGACACGTGCACTCGCCCGTCGCCCGTAGTTATGCGCCAGTATAGCGCGCTTGTATATGCAGATTCGCTAGCATCGACGAAGATGTGCATCTCACGCTTGATTGCGTCACCGTAGTAGGGGTAGGCGCGCGGAATCGCGAGGTCTCGCAATGCCCTTAGGTGCAGCGTCCACTCCGTCCATTGGCGCGCTAAGTCTGCATCCAGCTTGTCATCCCAGCCAGTTCCGCGCCGCCACACCTCTTGTAGGATTTTCTTTGCTATGATGGTTACCGGCGCCGCTAGCCCGAGAGGGTCGAAGATCGACATTGTTATTTTCAATATTTGCCTTTTGGTAGGCTCGATGTCGTCCAGGGCTCCGGGAGGTAGGCGGCTGAGGTCCAAGTTGAAGGCGAGTTCGTCGCTCGCGGGTTTCCATATTTGTCCCAGGATTCGTTCATTTTTCATTTCGCTTTTATTCAGTTCGACGGGCGCGGACGTGGCGTCCTCCGAAGTGAGGGCTCGGAGGACCCGCGTGGAGTTAGAGGTCCATTGGCGTAGTTCGTAATGGGCCTCTCTATGTATATCGCGTACATCACTTGACACTCGAATCGCGTCTTCTTCTGTTTTGAAGCTGTGTAGGTAGTCATCGACGTAGTGATGTCTTATTATCGCTTTGACGGCCTCTGGATGCGTTTCTTCGTGTTTCTGGGCGTTGACGTTCTTCACATATATTGCTATTGACGGTGAACAAGTAGCGCCAAAAATGAGTGAAGTCATGCGATATTCTTGCGGCGCGTCGTCGCCCCGCCGGTCGCCCCGCCATAGATAGCGCAGGGCGTCTCTGTCTTCAGATTTGACTTTCACTTGCATGAACATTTCTTTAATATCCGCCCCCACGGCGACTGGGTGTTGCCGGAAGCGCATAAGGACGCCTGGCAGCGACTGTAGGAGGGCCGGGCCTGTCAGTAGGCGGTCATTGAGCGACACGCCCCTTGTAGGCGCGGCGGCGTCGTGGACAATTCGGACTTTCCCGGGCTTGCTAGGATTCAGCACCGGGAAATGGGGGAGGTACCACACTCTTGATGACTTGGTGGGCGGCGCAGGCTCGGCGTAGCCCTTCGAGACAAGGGCGTCCATTTCTTCACTATATTTGCTTTTAAGCTCTTTATTTTTGTCGAGTTTCTTTTCTATGTTATGAAGTCTTCTCAGTGTATTTTCGTAGTTGTCAGGCAAGCGGCTGTCGGGTTGTTTCCATAATAGCGGTGCTTCATAATGGCCGTCGGCTGTAGTCGTTATTGACTGGGCTAGCATGATACGCGCCCGCTCTTCCGGGCTTGACTGGGGTAACTTCGGCTCGATAAGTAGGTTTTCGAGCGCGAAATATTCACTGAGTTGTAAATTCAAATCTTCATTTTTCTCGGCTTCTTCAATAGTGGTCAAGCGATGCGTCGCATGTACTTGTTTGCCTGTGATGCGTGTGTGTGCACCGTGTAGCACCCAGCCTAGCGGCGTTAGGGATGCCGCTGGCTGATGCCGCTGGCCGCGGCGTGTTTCATTACTGACGAGTAAATGCCAGTTATCTTGTCCGATTAACACTCTAGGTCTCGCTGACTCGTACCGCAGGCTATCTTCTATGTCGCATAAGTGTGCGCACTCGCGGAGATCCTCCTTCTTAACGGACTGTGGTGATAGGCTCAGATCGTCTATGGTATGCGCACCGACCCTATAAGGTTGGTCGGTGCCGCGGATGCTGAGCGTAACACGGCGTGATCTCGATGCGTCGATTTTTTCTTTCGTTATAGCTTCTATTTGTAGCGGCACTGTCGGGCCGTCCAGGCCTAAGTCGTTCGCGAGCTCTTCTTGTACAAGTGTTATCGTGGAGCCGTCGTCGAGGAGGGCGTAGGTCTCGACGGCTCCCGCCGGTCCAGAGACTGTGACCGGGATAATTTTCAGATAAGCTTTCGCTTCTCGGGAGGCGCGTGTCGATGTGACGGCCTCGCTTCTTTCTTCAATTCTTTGATAATGTAGCAAGTTGTGGTGGAAGTATTCGCAGCCGTCTCGCTCGCACTTCGTGCGCTTGCATGAGTGCATCCTGTTCTTGTAGCGCAGGCATCGGAAACATAGCCGTTGATCTTTGGCTAGTTTCCACCGGTCTTCAACGGCTTTTTCGATAAACTTAGTGCATTTATCTATTGGGTGACCGGTGTTGTTGCAGGCGGCGCACTTAGGTGAAGGCTTGTCTGTGGTCGCGAAGGCTCGGTGTGTCCTCTTTGCAGGGTGAGGATTTGCACCGTCGACGTTCTCGGGCTGCGCGTAGAGCGCGCAGTAGTCCGCCTCGCGTTGCAGGAAGGCTGATATCTTTATTAGCTCAGGCTCGTCGTTTTTCTGCGTATTCGCGTAGTCGAACCATCTGTAGCGTAGGGCGGGCGTAAATTTCTCCATCATTGCCCTTGTCGTCTCCGGGCTGTGTAGATAGTGAGCGCGGTCAAGAGCCTTGAGTGTGGCTATGACGTTGGCTACACGGCTGGCGAAGACGCAGATGTCGAGCGGCCCGTCGTTAAGGCGCGGTAGGGCGCGTAAACGCTCGAGCTCGGCGAGGGCAATGGCGTCTGGGCGGCCGAAGCGGGCTTCTAGGCTTCTCATTACTTCGTCTGCGCGAGCGTTGTAAATGAGGAGGCTCTCGACGGCTTCTTTGGCCCTCCCTTTGAGGCATCTTCTTAATCTTGCTATATTATCCACTTCACTATAATTTGCGGTGGTTCCGTTGTAGGCGGCTTTAAATGATAGCCATTCTTGATGCGAGCCGCTGAATGGCGGCAACTCGGCGTGATAGCGTGATGACTCTCTCGGGCCGGCACGCGCGGCGATGGCGATGGCAGAGGCGAGCTCACTCAGGTTCACACTTTGTTGATTCTTCATTACTATGGCGCTATCTTCTTGCGCATTCGCTTGTGAATACATTAACGGCGGCGGATATGCGTCTGTTTCGCGTGGGCGCGGCGGCGTTGGCGCGAAAACGGGAGCGTGGGTTCCCCCGGCGGGGGGAGGGGCGGGGACGGCGGGGCGCACGGCAGCGGCGCCCTGTCCCGCGCCCTCGGCGGGGCTCCTCTCCCGAGCCTGCTCGGCGTACTGTGGGGTTGCAGGCTCGGGTTCTTCGATGTAAGGTGCATTGGAGATGGCGAGGACATGTCTCTGGCTGGTCTCGAGCCATTCATCTATGCGGCGTTCTTGTTGGACTGTAGATATTGTGCCGGTGTCATCGTCGCTGTCTTCGGCTTCTATGGCGGCTATGCGCGCTTGCGCGAGCTCCCATTTGATTCGGAGGGCTTCTTCTCGCGCTTGTGCGAGACGGCGGACGCGATGACTCGACGTTGTTTTCGCCGATTTTGACGGCGGCCGTGCGGCAGGATGCTGGCTTGACTGTGGGGTTTCCTGCCGCAGTGTTGCTGCAGGGTGTAGGCTCTCCTGCAGCAGCGGGACTATGGGTGGCAGCGTTGACTGTGGGGTTTCATGAGGCAGTGTTTGTGACTGCGCGGCATCATGATGCTGCCCTATGGGTGACCTCGGCTGTGGGTCTGGACGAGGCGCCGGCGTCGCAGGAGTGCTTGTCTGTGGGGTTTCCTGCGAGGGCCTCGAACCTTCTTGAGTAGTAGCAGTTCCCGACGTGGACGTGGTTGCTTCTTCCAGCATGGCTTCTCTGATGTTCGCTGCGATAAGTTGACCGAACGTGCGTTTTCCTGCTTTCGATCTTGTAAGGGGCATCCTCTATGTAGAATCCGGCTCGAAGGACCAGCATGTGCGAGACGCACCTATGACTGGCTCTGGGCTGAGTAGAATTTGAAGGGAAATCCTGCACCTTCGGCGTTGGTCGTTACGGCTTAGCAGGAACTTGGTCGGGTCGGGGTTCTGAATTGAAAGGCTTGTTTACTTTTTCAAGTAATGTCACTTCGCTGCTACTGTAGGTACTGAATTTCATGGGGTCTGGCCGCCCAATTTATACTATTAAGTTACCTCGGCCGGACGCCCCTTCGCCCCGTATATTTGGCGGGAAAGCGATTTGCGCGGGAAATTTTGGCGCGAAATGACATGTTCATTTATTACAGTTCAATCTTACTCTAATACATTATTTACAGTGCTTATACCTATTTCTATGCTATTTATAATACATTATTACACGAGATCCCGCTCGTTCGGCGTCAAAATGCATCTGAAACGCGGGGATTCCGTGTCCGCCCGTATATACGTACCTCGTTCCCCACCTGAGGTATAAATACCGGGTTTCCCCCCTCGCTCGCCCATCAGTCGTTGCCTGACTGGCGCGCGAGTAGGATCTCTAGGTTTCCTTTAGTCTGTCTATATTTCTTAGTGGAAACTTAGTGTTATCCACTCGTTATTTAGGAAACCAGCGGTATATTACCCTTTTTTACTATGTAGGAATGAAATGTGAGGCCTATTATTCTTTATTTCAGGTGCCGATGACATAAGGCAATAGTAGCGCAATGCCTATGTTATAAGAAGGTTTATAAGCTAGATTATTACAAGTTAGGTCGCGACTGACAATTTATGTTTATAACGGGTTTATTCTATGCCGTCCTGCACACTGTTGTCAGTCAGGTCTTCGATCCTTTAGGCCTTGTCGGTCCATGTGTAGTACAAGCCAAATTCATATTACAAAAGCTTTGGCTTCTTAAATGTGAGTGGGACGACGAGCTACCAACAGACATCAACAATGAATTTATTTATTTTGCGTTGTCACTTTCCAAATTAAACACACTTCAAATAGATCGTTGGGTATTTAACGACTCACCATCAGAAATTCAACTTCACGTTTTCACAGATGCGTCCGAGCGTGCATATGGCACATGTGTCTATGTTAGGACTGTGGACGGGAGCGGAGCAGTTTGCGTACGTCTTATAGCATCAAAGAACAAGGTAGCTCCACTCAAATCGTCCACTCTTCCTCGGTTGGAGCTTTGTGGCGCCTTGCTTGGCGCAAGGCTCTGGACAAAGGTCACTTCATCACTGACCGTGAAGGTTGATCATAGTTACTTTTGGTCTGATTCCATGATCGTGTTGGGCTGGCTGGCAGGGTCATCCAACCGTCTTAAACAATTTGTTCGTAACCGTGTGAATGAAATTCAAGAAAGTACTCGCGGACAAACGTGGAACTATGTACCCTCAAAGCTTAACCCATCAGATCTTGTGTCACGAGGTATGAAGGCTGACGATATCAGCACATCCACATTATGGTGGACTGGACCAGAATACTTACATCATCCACTCATTCAGTTTCCTCCAACACCTAACACACTTACTGTTGACCTGCCAGAAACTTCACTACATACAAACATACATACAAACATACATACACACATAGATGAAAATCCTATAACTAAGCTTATGGCTAATAACTCAAAACTTACGAGATTAATAAGAATAATGGCATATGTTCACAGATTTATATACAACTGCAAAAACAAGACTAATAAAATAACTTCACACTTAACATACACAGAGATAAAATCATCTAAAAGTAAATTGTTACAAATTGCACAACAGGAAATGTTTCCTGAAGAATATAAACTCTTATTAGCTGGCAAACCGTTACCACCAAAAACTCGATTACTTTCGTTGACCCCTTTCTTAGATACACATAACTTAATAAGAGTCGGTGGTCGTCTTAATAATGCCAACTATAGTTATAACATTAAACATCCCATTTTATTGTGCAGTAGACATCACTTGACCAAACTTATTTTTGAAACGCAACACCTGACCTTATTACATGCTCCACCACAGCTATTACTTGCGAGTATACGGCAAACATACTATCCTCTTGGTGGAAGAGATTTAGCTCGTAAGATTGTTCATAATTGTGTTCGTTGCATCAGGTTCAAGGCTAAACCTCTTCAAATGGCAATGGGCAATCTACCCACAGACCGCACACAGCTTGAATACCCCTATTTACATACGGGAATGGATTACGCCGGACCAGTGCTGATAGCTGATCGGAAGGGGAGGGGTAGCCGAACCATGAAATCATATATTTTAGTTTTCGTATGTCTTTCAGTCAAGGCTCTTCACTTGGAGCTAGTAACGAGTCTTACCACGAGGTGCTTTTTTGCTGCTCTTCACCGTTTCATGAGTCGTCGGGGCAAGCCTCAAACTCTTTACTCCGACAATGGAACTTCGTTTGTTGGGGCGTCAAACGAACTCGGTACATTCTTAAAAAATAACCACGACATGTTGCAGTCAGGTATGGCAGAAAAAAGCATTAACTTTAAATTCAGCCCAGCATATTCTCCGCACTTTGGCGGACTCTGGGAAGCCGCTGTAAAATCTACAAAACATCATCTCAAACGTATTCTCTCTCTCACACACTTAACTTATGAAGAGATGAACACATGCCTGATTCAGATAGAAGGTATTCTTAATTCCAGACCCTTAACACCTCTATCTACTGATCCTTCAGATCTAACTTACCTAGCACCTTCTCATTTCCTTATTGGACGCTCGCTCCTGTCAGTGCCGCAGGAACCTCTGACTGAAGCAAACATCTCACGACTTGAGAGGTTCCAAAGAGTTGAAAAACTCAAGCAGCATTTCTGGAGCCGTTTCTCTAATGAGTATGTCACTCTCCTCCTGCAGAAAACCAAGTGGCAAACGTCATCGGACCAACTGCAGACCGGCACACTAGTCCTGGTCAAAGATCGCGGGCTACCTCCTCTGCTATGGCTGCTGGGTCGCGTCACGAAGGTCTACCCGGGCACGGACAACGTCACAAGGGTCGCCGACATAATGACGAAGAAGGGCATCATCCGACGCGCTTTCAACAACTTGTGCCCTCTCCCCTCTTCTTGATTCTTTTATTTTTTAATTTAAATTAATTTCTTCTTTATTTATTGTATTGAGTCTCTCAACGCCCGCCCTAAATAAGTATAAGTATATATATATCATAGTATGAGACGATATTACTTGCCAAATTTCGTGGTTCTAGGTCAAAGACTCGGGCAAGAATAGGTCTACGGTCTCCCCCGCCTGTCGTAAAAGGCGACTTAAGGGGGTCAACGGGGTCGCCAGTGATTTTTTGTGGCGGGGGCCACAGCACTCGGCCACCCCAGAGAAGGCGGCGAAGATGCCCAGAACGAGCCAGCTGGGGCAAAGCGCGAAGAGGGCTCTAGTGCGTTCAACCTGAGATCCTAGAGTCCTCCGAATTACTTAGCGCAGATGGCGGTTGACGTGGAGTTTTTAGTGGGTAGAAATACCACATAACCCAGACCTCCCCCGAGAGCTGGGTACCTGGTACGCAGGTTTTCTTCACGAAAAAAAAAAAAAAAAAAAAAAAGGTCAACGGAAAGTACTCTATAAATTTTGATTCCATCCCAATGTCTCAAACATTGAGAGTGTCGAAATATACGTTTTTTACGGCATAAACTGCCGTATCTTTTTTTTTTATTAATTTACAAGTTTGATTTTTTCACAGCTTCAAAGGACTGTAGTCATGAATATATGGTCTTAATTTCAACTCGATACGGACGGACAACAAAGATGATCCTATAAATAAGGGTTCCGTTTTTTCCTTTTGAGGTACGGAACCCCTGCTGGCTGAGTGTTGTTTTTATCCACTAAATAACCACGAAAATTTGCAGTGCAATCATAAAACACGTGTACCTACAGATTATCACAATCTATAGGTAAATCTGCATACATTTAGCCCTCCATAATGACCGCACAGTAGACAGGGCCACAGAATAAGTAATAGTACTACGTACAGAAGGTTCTCTGTTAACAAATTCCCTGTTTAGGTACGCCAAACGTGCCTAAATGTGGACATCCCGTTCTATCGCATGCAACGCGCTGCGACCCGTGCGAGCGTCCTGTACCAACACGTGGCAGCCACTGAATAGAGCCCCTTCGGAGGGGCGACCGGCATGTACTTGTAGCGATAAACACAAATCGCGAGTGAGCCGCGCCTGACAGGGCTTCCAAAGCTTCCTTTTCACATTTACTCAAACAATACAGTAATATTCTTTGTCGGTGTAAGACAATAGATGTCGTTGCGTTACTTTTTACAACACCCCATTAGAAGTAATAGATAACGTGATGAGGGTTTTTAGGGTTCCGTATTCAAAGGGTTAAACGGGACCCTATTACTAAGACTCCGCTGTCCGTCCGTCTGTTTGTCTGTCTGTCACCAGGCTGTATCTCATGAACCGTGTTAGACAGTTGACATTTTCACAGATGATGTATTCCTGTTGGCGCTATAACAACAAATACTAAAAAACAGAATAAAATAAATATTTATGGGGGCTCCCATACAACAAATTTCACACCCGTGTTTTCTATTACTAAATCAATAAAACCCGATAGAATATACGAGTAAGTTAATTGTTATTTAAAAATGTTTCGAACCATTTAAATGAATTGGCAGTATGAAAGTACGTCTAATATCGCGTGTCGAAAATTAAACATAAAAACTTTAAAAACTTTTCTTTTATTTAATTTTAAGTTTTTTGACCATCCATATACCTACCTATGTTTACAAATAAATAATTTTGAATTTTGAAAGTAAAGTGGCGGGAATGAACTGATACTTTATTAAATTTTGCAAAAAATGGTTATTTTCTCGCAATCGAAGTGAAAAGCAATGAGTATAACTTAACTCGGGCATAAATGAGCCATTTTATTTTTATTAAGTATATCCACTGTCTACTCTCGCCGGGGTGGCTCGGGTGAAATGGCTCGTTTTATGCACTTGTTGTAAACAATCTATTAATATATATTCAGTAATTTCTCCTTAGTTGAAAATTTGTCAGGTGACAGTTTATATGCTATTAGGTACTTATTAATAATTAAACACGTCAGGAGGTTTAATCGAAGACTACAAACTAGGTAGTCTCCTTCAAAAAACTTACGAACATATTTTATTCAGATTTGTCGCCTACGATCGCACTTGAGAATTGATAACTGATAACGAACACCGGTAATAAATGATGTTTAGATCCGTTTTACAACGATAAGATTACCCTTAAAACTTCTTTTCCCGTGTGCTTTTGATCAATTGATAAAATGAGCCCGTACAATTATTAGTTACATAAGAACAATTTCATGGACACTCGAGTTCGCTGACCCTATACGTAAAATCAATTTTTTACGGCCTCTGTAGCCCAGTGGGTAGTGATTCTGCCTACGAAGCTGGAGGTCCCGGGTTCGAATCCCGGTCAGGGCATTTATTTGTGTATTTATCACGAATATTTGTTCCTGAGTTATGGATGTTATATATCTATATAAGTATCTATATGTATGTGTCTATTATATATATCATCGCCTAGTACCCACAACACAAGCCTTAATGAGCTTACCGTGGGCCTAGGTTGATTTGTGTAAGATTGTCCCGTAATATTTATTTATTTATTTATTTGCTATTCGATCCTGATGTTACACTATAAACAGATTTGAACATAGGTATCAATACCAAAATAACCTTTTTTTCCTATTCTGAAAACTGTTTATCTCTTAATCTTTGCCACCATTTTGAATGATCCTTGCCAAAACGAATTACCTACACATTACAGGAAAATTTAAGACGTTTATGTAATTGCAATAGATGCCAAATTGCAACACATTTTATAAACAAAACGCAATTGTAAATGTGTCGCTATTTTAGCAATACCACGATAAATATGCATTTGAAAATATAAGTAAGTTACAAATTATACTCTAAAACAATGCAATAAAGTTCAATTTGAAGCTCATTTTATTATACAGCTAATATCTGCAGTGGTCTCACTTGGCGGGAGAGTCGTCGGGATTACGCATTCCAGATTTGAAAGTCAACGCCTACAACGGTACCGCAACGGCCGTTCGGTTTCGCGCGCTTTTCGCTACCCGAGATAAACGTAACGATTTAATGTACACTCTATTCCTGTGCACTAAAGTTCATAATTGTATAGCGTAAATTATTGTTATGCCACTTGACAGATAGCTTTTTTCAATGACCGTAACAGATGATTGGCGATAGATTTTTTCGGAGAAACATATGTTTTTTCTTACTAGAACATCCGTTTTTGCCGATGCGTTTTCGAACAGGTAGTGTGCTGAGTGTGAGTTGAACAGGATATTGTAATGAGATTTTTGAAGCTCAGAGTTTCAACACTTTCAACCAGTCTCACCATTTGTTTCACATTTGGTTAATCTAGAATGCATTTAGGAACAACATGCACGTTGTAAGCCCTATGTAGGTATAAGTAGGTACTTATTTTAAGTTAAGTTTCTGAGTGCCTGTTGTACCTATATTAATAATAAATATTTCATTTCATTTCATATTATTATTATTTTTTTTTAATATTTAATTGAAATACTGCTAGGAAAATATTACATATAACTAGCCTAATAGGTTTATGTCATGTATGACATACTTGGACATACTTATACCCACCTTATACCTAAAGGATGATTCACGCTAAAACGGGCCGTCTCCGGCCCGGGCCGTTTTCTAAGAAAAACGCGGCATTTTTGCGCGGCTGACGTCATACCCAAGCCCGGCCGGGCCACGGCCGAGGCTCGGAAGCGGCTCGGTGTCGGCACGGCCCGGTCGCTCAACTGTAACACCACCGTTTGACGGCCGTTCTACCGCCAACCGAGGCTCGGAAGCAGCTCGGTCCCAGCCCGGCCCGGAAACGGCCCGGAAACGGCCCGGTTAACTATAACAACGCTCCAATGCCCGTAGCCCGGTCTCGGCTCGGGCCCGGCACGGACATATACATCAAAAATACAAAGGCTGTTAGCTGTCATATATGAATATGTGAAATATGGTAGTCCATCTAACCTTGCATTTAGTCGGTTTACATTATGTGATGTTGACCTCATAAAAAATAGTTTAGCACATGTAAAGGTTTATTACAACGATACACTGACCGAATTTTAAGGGCTATTGTACATTGTTAGATATTTTTGTATGAGGCATCTTATGAAGAGAAAGCATAACGTCTGATTGTTCTAATAGGTAATTAAAATAGATATATTTACATTGTATTTAACAAAAACCAGTCAGATTAGGACTGATCCATGATATTATTTAATTATGAGTGACTAGTTTCCGTTTAACTTCGTCCGCGTGAAACTCGTTTATAACGTTATAAAGCTCCATACTAACATTCGCCCCGTTTTCTCCCCCTATAAAAATAACATATGTCCTTCAAAAGGATTCAATCGGTTCAGAGATTTAAGCGTGAAAACGGAACACACAGACAGATATATTGCCAGAGCTTTCGCATGTATAATATAAGTTAGGATTTAGGCTGGGCACAAACGTTCGGTATCCGCGTATGATTTCTGCATGGTAGGAAACCGTACGTGGAACCCGAACGTTTGCGCTCAGCCTTAGAACTTAATTTGTTGTTCCGTTATCAAACTGAATATCCAGAAGTAGCTTCTGGTTGTCTAACTGGTTATACTAAATACAATAATAAATAAAACAGGACAAAGTATAATTTTATTTTTATTTTTGCAAATCTTGGAAAATCACAATATCTGACAGATTTGACATGGTATGTGTAACACACGACTATTAGTTTTTTTTAATGCTTAGCTCATTTACAAAAACGCGTTCTTATTATTAGGTAAATTACAGTTTTCGTACTGATATCGCCTTGATTTACTCGTGCCTAAGATTAGTCAGATGTAAGGAATGTGCGGATAGATTTCCATCTTCCTAGAATGAGCAGATTTTTTAAACGCCATTCATCACTGGCAAAAAAAAGACACCTTAAATGCAGATAAGTATATATTTCCCCTAGTAAATTATACACTTATCTGCATTTATATCAAACTCGTACCGTGCGTTCAGGGGGGTCTATCCCAGAAGTTCCATATTTTCATGTCAGACCCACCATACCCCTAGCCATACCCCTGGGGGTAGGGTGGGACTGAACCATACCACCGTTAGTAGTGCTGGGATTTGATGCAAATATAGAAAAATAAATAGGTACCTAACAGATACAAATATTTATTTTATTAAACTGAAAATAACGAAAGCCGTTCTGGCAAAACCAGTTAGGTAGGTTAGGTTCGTGAGGTATCTTCAGATGCCCGAAGGGCAAACAGACCAGATATAGGAGCCCCGCTCCGCGGGTCATAGGGCTGCCATAGCCATGTCACGCACTGAAAAATTGATTCATAATCATAACCGTGCGTTCTGCTCTACATTCAACTTCAAACTGAGCGGCATCGAAGATCATCGACTACCAGCTAGCCGCCGCCTCGCTTTAAGCGCGCTGTCGCCCAGCCGTAAGGTGCAGCCGCGCGGACACCTCGGTGGTGCTGAGCCGTTGTTTCCGTTACGTGCTTGCGTATGATTGACGCCTGGTTTACGGCGAGCCGATGAGGTGAGGCGGCGCCGGTCCCGTGGCGAGCGGTTACGCGGGGCGACAACCTTAAGAGGCTGACAAGACCAAATTTGTTAAAATTGATAATATTTAAGCAGTTGTTTAAGAAAAACTATTTGTTCTAGCACATCAAAAAAAAAATACGTTAATATTCATCATATTTCCAAGACCGTAGACGGAACATAATTGGACGAAATCGGCTCGATAGAAAATAATTGCAAAGATTGGTCTTAAAATCATTTTAAACGGTTCTATGTCCTTATTTTTTTGACGTATGGGTCTGCAATTCAAAACATGAAGTCCACATATTCATACCTAAACCGTAGACGAGCCATATTTCACAAAAAATCCACGCTTTTTTTTTATTTTTATTCATTATTTTCGGCTAAAACCTGGCCGCTCAAGTAACACTCGCTCTCTTTTACTCCGATACAAATAGATAGTGTGCGCGTTTTTGGTGTTGACAGCGCCTTAAGATTATCATTAAGAACAATCATATAAAACTTAATTATAAGTATTTATACTTTGTCACATGGGCTCAGGGACTGCATAACCGAAAAATACCGGTATTCTATTTTTACGTTATGACGTCATATCGGTTGTCAAATGGCGGTTTCGGTAGCAGAACCTTTATATTCCGCTATCGCTTATTCTTTATTTTTTCCGGTACCGTAACCGCTTTTTATAGGTAACCGATATATCGACTTTGGCCTGGCATTGTTGCCAAACCGCCGGCAGCCGCACAGATGTATTGTCTTTTTGTCTTTAAATGTTTAGTAATAGCCAATGCTTCTTCTGTCAATGTTGGTAGTGCCAGCTCACTTATTTTTTTTTTCGGTTACCTTTATAATACTGTTATTTCAAAACGGTTACGGTACCGTTATGTTCGTACGGCGCGCACAACCTTTACGACATAACGGTACCGTAATTGAATAGCGGTTTCATACCTGTATAACCGTAACCGAAATAAGTCCCTGAATGGGATGCTATTTAGGTAACACCAGTGTACGTAATATTTGGACAAACAAAACCTGAAAGCATATAGTGCACAGCACTACGGTGGTATGGTTCAGTCCCACCCTACCCCCAGGGGTATGGCTAGGGGTAATGGTGGGTCTGACATGCATATTTTCTAGTTCCATATGGATCTACCGGGATATTAATTTTGAAGGAAATTTCCCAGAAGTACCATATGGAACTAATGGTTCATATTCCCCTGTTCTACCTATCCCTACCGGGTTGTCTCCACTGGTTTTTTTTTCATATCAAACGTCTACTTCTTGTAACAAAGTACAAACTTTGTCTATACATATAACTCTTAAAATATCAAATGCATAAGCGTGCATATACGTTCATAGTAAATGTTTGAACGCTGTTAATCGTGTAGGTACAGTCACAAAATAGAAATAAGAAATACTTTAAAAAAATGGTCAAATAAATTGTTGGAGAATCGAAATACAACTGATTCACCCTAGAGCACATCTCCGAAGATAGGTAGGTACTCAACTGATTTAAAACTAAAATAAAACCAGGTGTAAAACCTAGTATATGGAACTATTGGGATCATTTGTTTGACATTTACAAATGTACCGATAGTTCCATATGGAACTAGAAAATATGGAACTTCTGGGATAGACCCGTTCAGAGCGACAGAAAATTTCCGATTTCCGCTTTTGCTAGTCTGAGTAACATGCATGTGAACTAACCTTAACCTAGGTTAGCGAATAACATTACTTGGAAATGGTAACCAACCTAACGGGTCGTAACGTAGCCCAACTAACCTTATCCGGATAAAACCTGATGACAGCTAAGTGTTTTGTCTATGGCCATGACTTGATGTCAAAGTCAAGTTCCATTATGAAAGCTGGAAGTAATCCAATTTACCGTTGGAATAAAATAAAACACCAATAGTTTTATTTACAAAATTGAATACTAAAGTATAGTATAGGTAGGTAAACTTATTGAGTAGTAGATCGGCTGCGATTGGCCGCCTGCTGACGGAGAAGTGATGGCATGGCAATAATGGCATCCGATAGGTCATCGTCTTTTCGCCGTGCCATGTGTGAAGAAATTATTTCCATCCGTTGACAGAGAAGTAATGGCATCCGATGGGCCATCGTCTCTCCGCCGCCGTTACATGTGGTGAAGCAGTTGGGTCTACCCGCTGGCAGAGAAGTGATGGCATCATGCTACGTGTGGTGATGCTGGATCGGAAACCAGCTCGTTTGGCTATCAGCCTGTTGTGGCTGCAGTATTGTATCATCTAGATCGGCTAACGTTGCTCGTACATGTAACAAGAAATAAAACATCCAAAGTAAAGTTTTATTCAGTGAATTAAATAAATGCAGGGTTCTTTTAGTTTTATTTTTGGTAGTGGATTATTAATCAAACTCAATACAGCAAGTTCTTTTTCATAAAGTAAGACTACGCGATAACGATAAGCTGTAAAAATAGATAATGCTGCAAGATTTAAGCTTTTAAATAAACCGTAGGTAAGTGAATGAATCGTCTTATAATTATTAATCGTATGGCGGTTTCACACTGGTAAATATATGTATTCGTATTGATGTCGCTGATAGAGTTCCAGTGTGCGCTGCGAGGTTCAGAAGGAACAGTGCAGCTGCCGAGTTTGTTGTCTTATAATTATAATAACAGCATACTATAGATAGATATAATTATAACGCTATCTCCGGAAAGAGTAGCTAAACCTATTATTTGCAGTTATACCTACCTATGTACGAGTACCAATCTTATCCTACTATTGCTCAGTAGGTATGCGGTGTTGTGTTGCTGGTGACATGTAAGGTCGCCAGAGCTCCCGAGGCTGTGTTGTTTCCGGCTTGTGTTATGGCCGGGTTGATTCTTGCTAACAACGCGCAACGGAACGAATCCTCAAATCGATAAAGGGTCGGCACAGCGTCAGTGATGATTCTGGAATCGCATCAGGCAGACCGTATGCCTACAAACTAAAATTTCTAAAGCTATCTCTTTCAGCATATCGTCAAACAATACTATTAAACCCAGTAACAGTAAGGGTCCGTTTGCGTACAGAACCCAAAGAAGACAAAATGAGAACTTCCTCGGATAAATGGTTCTGGATATTGCCCCCTACATCCAAACTTACAAAGCACAACCACAACCTCACAATCTCACAGACTTTTCCTCTGTATTATATTACTTCAGATAAAAATACTTGATCCAAATTTTGACGCTGAAGTGTATTTAATATCTCTTTGCAATCCAAAAATGAGAGTGGACCATAACAGCATCATCATCCTAGCGCCTTTAGGGAATAATCCCGGTTGAACCCTAAAGGAGCTCGGGGTCCGCTTTGACATCTAATCCCAAGATTTGGCGTAGGCACTAGTTTTACGAAAGCTACTGCCACTGACCTTTCAAACCAGAGGGAGATCTAGACCTTATTGGGATAAGACCGGTTTCCTCACGATGTTTTCCTTCACCGAAAAGCTAACGGTAAATACTCCGTGATAAGTTCCGAGAAACTGATTGGTACGGGCCGGGATTCGAACCTACGACCGCCGCTTGACAGCTACATGCCTTAACCACTAGGCAACAGCATTAAAAATAATAATTTATGAGTACCTTTTACTTTCTAAGCTAGAGCAATATTTACTCCCATTCTGCTAACATACTTCGATTCGGTTCTATAAAGATGCGTTAAACCCACAGATTAATATAAGGAGATCGGATATGCCGGCCAATAGGGAACATTACTGCAATGTTCTGCCGCCAGAGGCAGCACTAACACTAATAGTAAACCAGTATATAAATATAGGGATTCACACACACATGCAAAATTGATTGTCAAATGAGTGACAAGGATGCTTGCATAGACAATACCGCAAGTGCGAACGAGATACAATGTCAACGCTGCTAGTGTCGCCACCTACGAAGAGTTTTGCGTAATGTTCCCTATTTGTATTGAGTACGCCTGTCGCAAGTTTTACCCACACAAAGCACAATTAATTGACAAGACAAAGCACGCACACTTCTAAAGCACACACACTTGTATACCTACGCTTTTATTGGACAATACACGCGCATCATATCAGGCATTTTGGGAAGAAACGTAAATAATATTCTCTGTGATCAGCACGCGTGCACACTCGGTAACAACGGACGGTGAACTAGCGGCAGAGTATGCCCATTGAGCTAACAACTACGACGCGGCCGCCGGCGGCTTGTGCTCTATGCTCTGAGGTTAAACCATATTTCTCAGTACATCATCAGTTACCCAGTACTCACTGCAACATTATGCTGAGTCTAACCCCTTTTTTAGCATCACACGTTGTTATGCCTTGTTGTTTTTAGGGTTCCGTACTTAAATAGTAAAACGGGACCCTATTACTAAGACTTCGCTGTCCGTCTGTCTGTCACCAGGCTGTATCTCAAGAACCGTGATAGCTAGAGAGTTGAAATTTTCACAGATTATGTATTTCTGTTGCCGCTATAACAACAAATACTAAAAATAAAATAAAATATTTCAACAAACGTGATTTTTTTGCCGTTTTTATAGATAATGGTACGGAACCCTTCATGCGCGAGTCTAACTCGCACTTGGCCGGTTTTTAAAGTTTGATTAATACACTGCGTGTATAAAATGTGATGTATGATTAAGCTTTTCCATGTCTACGAAAATTAGGTTAAACGGGCTTTATAAAACAGGGGCTTAATATATGTAGATATTATAGATTAGTACGTACCTATTTTTAGCAGCCAATCTTAAGCTGGCGTGGGTTGTGGGTCTTGAAATCATCTTTCGTGTTTTACGGTTCAACTACTTTCTTAAGTAGGTACCTCGACTACGCGATAAGCTATAATAATACACTATGCTGCAAGAATAAACAGTAAGTGAATCAACCAGCTATATGTATACAATACACAAATACCTCCAATATATATAATTATAACTAGCACATTTGAAGCAGGAGCAGCCCAACTGCAGTAGTGCCTTCACCTTACAGAAGACCGTAGTCATAAAATAACGCCACTACTTGCTCTGTCGGTTAGGTATGTGGTGTTGTGTTCCTGGTGGTGAGTAAGGTCGCAAGAACTCCCGAAGATGTGTCGTGATGAGAGCGAGGGACCCGTGATCATCTCTAGCTATCACCACAACGAATCCTCAAATCAATAAAGGGTCGGCCACACGCTTTTCATTATTCTGGAATCACATCAGGCAGACCGTATGCCTGTTTTCCACCCACTTAGTATAAAAGAATACTTCCAAAGCTATCTCTCTCGGCATATCATCAAACGATACAACCCAGTAACAGAACAGACGGACGGAGCCTGAGTAGTTGAAGGATCCTAGGTACAGAGTACAGAACCAGAAAAAGACAAAATAATAACTTACTCCTCGGATAAATGGTGCCGCATAATACTCCATAGCTCCCTACATACAAACTTACAACCTTACAAAGCTAATACAATCTCACAGACTTTTCCTCTTTATTATATTTCTACAGATAAAAATACTTGACCCATATCAAATTTCAGTAATTCGGTACATTTTTTGACTTTACTGATCGAAATAAGGTCTAACGGGCTTTATAAAACCCGAGCTTAATGGAAGTAGATATTATATATACCTATTTGTAGAAGTCAATCTTAGGCTGGCGTTGGTTGTGGGTATTGTAAACGTCTTTCGTGTTTCAGGGTCCACCAAGTTTCGTTAGTAGGTAGGGTAGCTCAAAAACCACATGAAAAAAAATATAATAAAATTGGTAAACACGATAAATGAATACCTAAGGATACGTACCCCCGTACACACAAATGAATGACGTGAATGTGTGGAAACACATTCACATAAACGAAAATGATACGCATACGGAGGGTTCCGTACTTCAGAAGAAACAGGTGCCAAGAGTTCAAATGATACAGCCCTGTAACAGATGGGCGGACGGACATACAGGAGCCTTAGGATCAATTTCAGCCAAGGTACTTAGATGGAGATTTGACACCATATACTGACATCAAAATCTCAAAAACTTCTGTTCAAATTAAATTGCCCTATTGGATGTCATAAGGTCATAAATGTCGTCATCATCATCATATCAGCCGAAAAAAGTACGTTGCTGGGGATGCCTATACCTACCTACCTACCCCAAAAATGCCACAGTTACCGGTCCTGCGCCAGGCGAGCGCATTTGCCTACCAGGTCATCAGTTTCTTGAGGTACTTGGTCACCACTCGAGAAACTTTCCGCACCAACGGCCATCGGTTCTACGTTCAATCAAGGCCCCAAAAATACCATGGAATCACCATCATCCTCCTAGCATTTACCACTAACCGTCAGGCAAGAGATAATTTGAAATTATAATTTGTTTCTGGATCTCTACCATTGGCCTGACGGTCGCATCAAATATGTTTTCAAAGGAAAAGCTTCGTCGCCAACCATGACAAACGGGGTGGTACCCTTAATTATTGAATTCGGCAAAGATCGACCAGGTATTTTAAGTATTATTATTTAATTTATGTCCTTTAGGAATAGCTCTTTAGAGCTATTCGCAAATAAGCTGCCATGTCGCTATTCCGGCCTTAAGATCCAACATCCACGTAGATAAATTTGTAATGTGCGTCAACCAAGGTCAATTAAACTATGGAAAATGATTTTTATGTGATTAAAGTATACAGAACCACTATTTACTGGTGCTTCGATACAAAAATGCTTGCCATCTAATGCTCCAATGCAATTTGGGAAACGCCACAGCCTTTCAAATTCATCTGCAATTTTCCTCCACGTCTCTTCATTTGGCTGTGGCCACCACCACTTTCATTAAACAAAATATTGCTCGACAAGTTTCGTTAACAATTTTACAAACGGTAGAATGACCAATTCGAAAATTGAGCCAGAGTGTTTTGAATGAATCCCCTGTAGTCAGGAATCTGCAAATAAATTTTACCTTAATTTATAATTTACAAATGGATTTTAATTTATAATTATTAGCATTACCTATAGATATGATTGGGTAGCATTATTTATTTAATTTGTTTTTCTCCTCAAGCGTCAACTCCGAGCGATTGACTGTTGTTACCTACAGTTACCAAACACTTATAAATACATATTATTTAGACATTCAAGTAACAATAACGCACACATTTATGTTTACAAAAAATATAGACGCATTGCTGCACAGCATAAAATATAGGATCTGCCCACCTGATTGTACACAAACACAGTTACCGTAGCGTATGGATACTTGCGACTTCACTAGTACCTATAACAAGCATGTTCTCAACCCTTCATTCAGACCTCTGATTACGCGTAGTTTCTACGAATCACGGCGTCAAAATATATTTGTGGGTGAACGTTGAGGAAGTTGAGCTTAAAACAAGTTACAGAATAGCGGAGCTGGAGAAAAATGCAGGTAATACACAACTCACCCACACTCTCATAGCGCATACCTACTTAGATTTTATTGAATTTGCATTTTGCTTACCTTAAACAAAGAGCTAGTCGATGTTCGGAGGATATCGGTTTCTGGAACCTAGTAATTTTCTTTTCCAAACAGTGTTTAACTTTTTCATGGATAGAATCTTGTGTCACGTGAAAATAATCATAAAATTTGTCATCATAGGTCCAAAGATCTTTACACAACATTTTGAACTCTCCTCTTGCTTCACGGGAACGCCAAAGTCGATGCACGCCAAATTGTTTTGAAGAACATAGTATCTTCTTCTTCGACATTTTATTTAGCTTTGTTTATCGTATTTTATCGTATAAATGAGAGAACTTATGCAAGTATGTTGCAGTGCTGGAATAAATTACAATGACAATGACTCAGTGACAATGACAGACTTTCTTTGACATTAGAACGACGGAAACGGCCCGGTCGCTGCCCGCTGTGATTGACACCCAACGCTCGGAATCGGCCCGGACGTGGCACGGCGACCGAGCCTCGGTGTCGGCCCGGCCCCGGCCCGGTGCGAGCTCGGTGACATAACGTTTGCACAATGTCCCGGCCCGGTGTCGGCTCGGCGTCGGCCCGGAAACGGCCCGGAAACGGCCCGGTGGTGAAAGGTGTATCAAAATAAGCTCGGCGACGGCTCGGTAAGTTTACGGCCCGGGCCGGAACCGGCCCGGTCTAGCGTGAATCATCCTTAATTACCTAGTTTTATCATATTAGTTCAATGGTATTTTATCTACGTAACTAATTTTAATCAGTCGATTCTTCCTTCATAAAAAATGTTTATACCACGAGGAAATACATACCATGTTCCCATTCATTTACAAATACCTAGACACAATAAACTGAATACATACCTACCTAGTTTAAGTACTTAATTAAAAGTATTAATGTCGAGATCTATCACAAACACTCCAGTAAAAAATACCTTTTTAGGTTGCCAAATGCCAATGTTGCCAGCATTAATTTGACATTTCTACTATAATAACTAATTATTAAAAAAAAATAAGACCAGAATATTTATGTAACAGATATATTTAGGTATGTACTTTAATAACGAATATAAAACATCGACATCAGTTGCAAAATATTTTTTCGAATAGATATGTTTTAAAGAAAGAAAGAAAGAAATAACATTTATTTATGGCACAAAAAACACAGTAAAAATTATAAAATTGAATAAGTACAAAAATGTAATCAACGCACCATAAAATAGATGAATAGGTAAAAAAAAATACATATTGAACTTTTTTGGTGTATTAAATTTGTGGTTTTAGATTTTCTGAAAGAGAATAAAATTGTACAATTGCACAATTTAGTGTTTTTGAAATAACTACCTATATAAACGTTTAACTGTTGAAAATAGATACTGGCGGATTCAAGATAAAACGAAATAATATTGAACTATGTTTAGATCTATTCACTGTTTACATAAGTTTAATGACAAAATATTCAAGCTCACGGGCGGTCGCTAACGAGATTATGCCATTCGGTATATATGCTACTAGGAATTAGGAAACGGCCCTAAAACATTGTTCAAAAGTAACAGTACAACCAATATTGTTTTATATATGTTTTAAACAAATACTTAAGCAGTCACAAAGCAGTTTTATGACTAGCACTGCTTCCATTTATTTATGTATGTTAAACAGTTCCGTGGCAGGTTTTATTTTAAGTTTATGTTTTAGATGCGAGGCAATTTGCCACGCCGTTTTACGACTTAACGACATGTAGGTACGTTGTTAACTAATTGACATAGCTTAGCGTCAGCAAGATCCGTTAAATTTGAAATACTGTAGAATATGGCTTTTCGAAGATCTGCACGGTGAGGCAAGACGGCGTGCGAGCTGTGTCGAGGCGATATAAAAAAACCACTTTTACTTAATTAATGCAGGATGCTCCTTCCATTCGAGAAATAACATATGTCAAATAGGACAAATGCACGCTGAGAATTATAGTTAAGTAAGGGAACATTAAAAATGCAATCCTTCCGTTCCGATGCCAAATTTAACAAATCCGAGCTTAAGAGTCCGCAGTAAGCTCGGCCGAGTTTCACCTTCCCATACAAACGGAGTTTCGTTCTCATTTTAAAACTACGTGTTGGATTGTAACCAAACTTTGCATATACAATGACGTGAGGTATGTATATCCAGTAATATATCTGTAATTAGTTTATATGCCGCCAGTTTATAAAACAAACGAAAAACAGCAAAAACAAGTTTTGTATGAAAAACATATATTTGCTGTATTTTTTTACTATAGTATCTGAAGCTACATAAACAAACTACAGACCTGGATTGTACTTAACTTATTCTAAGTACCAAGTTTCAGAGCAAACTAGCTAGTCGTTTTAAAATGAGAGCGTAACTACGTTTGTATGGAGAATCGAGCTTACTGCGGACTCTTAACAGTTCACAAATGATAAGTTGCCTCCCTTTCCCACACTGTCTACGACCAACAGTGTCTACTATACATGTGTGTATATAATGTTTGTATCACATCAGCACATCACACATATCAAAGTGAATCCATACTTAATACTTATTTACTCATCCATACTTCCATATCCATACTTTACTTTTATATTACTTATAATATTATTATTATTACATTATGTATATGTATGTTTTTTCCATATCTCGGGACCGTGGGGTCCCGGACTTTTGGAAGGTATGCGTGGGGCCGAAGCCAACAGCACAGAGGCCCTTTAAAACAAAAGTAATCTAAAGCGAGGGATACACATGGCGGGTACCATCTCCGACCGCACAACATGATGCAACCGGTGATGGTCCCCGCCAGGTGCCAAGACTATTGCAGTTGCAGTGCAGCACTGAGACTGCGATGGAAACTAAGGTCATGGGTTATTGGATTTAATGGTGGGTGGACTCGAACATGGGTTATGGGAGGAGACTAGCGGACACTTTTTTTATTTTTTTTTATTTTTTTTTTTACGGTGGGGGAATGCATTGATGCACCGTCCGCCCAGTCGGAGGGGGACCGGACGGGTGTGTGGGACTCCTGGACAGAAGGTCCAGACTACCCACTAAACCCCCAACGATTGTCCAGCCATTTTCGCTTACAAGGAGGGTCAAAGGTTCGCTTACGCATGCAACTTTGACCCTCGCGACTAGCCCGCTTTACAGGCCTGGCCAGGGAGAGCGCCCCGGGACAATTTCGAGGCGCTTCAGACCCGTGGACTTTTGGTTAGCTAGGGTCCCCTAACCCTGCAACCTGGTCCACTACGGCGGGGGGAGCAAGTGCGCATAACGCTGACGTGCGCGCCCCGCTCTACGTCTGCGGATATGGGGAGCGGAAGGGTCGTCCTCCCGCGCTCTTTCCGCAGCCTCCTTCTGCGCCATTACAGAATTGCAGAAGGAGGCCATTGCTTCCCATGACCTCTCGCTGTCAAGCATCTTAGATACAATGGTTGGCAGCGAGAGGTCCCCACCCAGACTAGCGGACACCTGCCGTGACAATCAGTCTCAAAATTGTAAAAAGGCAGGCGGTGACTCGCCAACTCGCTAAGTGGGCCCCACAAAACAGTCGCACGCACAGTGCGACAATGGAGCAACACGTCTGAGCGGCTGTGAAGTTGTCGAGAGGTGAGTCTGCGGTGCGCCAGATCCCGGTAATCCGTTCAAGGGCCGCCGGCGTTATGACATTTTACACTTCCAACCTGGAGCATAGGTTCCGCTCTTGCGACTCCACTCTGGCCGGCCGGTAAAGGCAAGCAGTCTGTTACCTCTTCACGCCTAAACCGCTGTACCGATTTAGATTAAATTTGGTAGGTAGGTATGGAGATAGTTTGAGTCCCGGGGAAGGACATGGGATAGTTTTTATCCCGTTAATCATCCTCTAACTAAAGTACTTACTAGCTTCTGCCAGCGACTCTACCGCGTGGAACTCGTTTATATCGTAGATCCATACAAACTTTCACCCCACATTTCACTTCTTTAGGGGATGATTTCCGGGATAAACACTATCCTATGTCCTTCCCCGGGACTGGATTGTGGAGCGGGATGGGATAGTGGATCCCATTGCATCCCGTTGTTATACTATACCCACTATCCCGTTGTGCCCAACACTGGGACGTGTATAAGCTGACGATGATTGCGTGAAAATACCTCGATTCAAAATCTCCGTCATGGCCTAGATGCTCCGGGATCCACGGTTTGAGTTTTTCCCCAGAGTTTGATCCGCTAGCCAGCTTTGTGGAAGACATAGGCAAAGTATCCAACGTCTTGAAATGGCAGTATCACTGCATCCTGGTGTTTACCCAACTGCCAAAGGATAGGAGGGTTGTTTTTTTCGAGCGTATGTATGTATGTGTGTATGTCTTATTTTTTGACACGCCCTGTAGCCTAAACCGGTTGACGGATTTCGACATATGAGGTCTCGTTGTCCTCATAATCGTGGGAGTGAAATAGGCTACAAAATTTGCAAAAAAACAGTTGGGTTTTTTGAAAAATCGTTTGATTTCACTTGTTTCCAAGTTCATTCTTTTCTTAAATTTCCATAGCCATTTTATGCCACAAAACATACAATGGAGTCAGGATGGTCATTGTCAATGTGGACTGAGGTGTCAATTAAATTAAACTGTTTGTTAACAGGCCCACAGGAAGTTGTAAAGTCGTTCAAGGGCTTCGGGAATCCATTGTGCTTACTTAGAAAGTGCAAATAAGCTATCTTTTCTACAGTACTTCGGTAAATTCTGTCGTTATGAAGGACTATCTTCTGCCCGCGACTACGTCCGCATGGAACACGTTTATATCGTAGCTCCATACAAACTTTCATCCCCATTTCATCCCTAAAAGGAATGATTTCTGGGATAAAAAAACCCGGGACTATTCTTGGTACTTAGGTATATCGCGTCATTGAAATCTATACCTGCTCCACAATTTGTGCAAGCCCGTTAACATCTGGACCAGCACGGCTATCACCAAGAGAGTGCGAGAGAGCTCGAGAGTATGTCGCGGCCGCGACATACTCTCGAGCTCTCTCGCACTATCCATACATACATACATACATACATATAATCACGCCTCTTTCCCAGAGGGGTAGGCAGAGATCACGGATCTCCATTTGCTACGATCCTGACAAACCACTTTCGCTTCACTCACTTTCATAACATTTCTCATACATGCTCGTCGGTTTAGGGTACTTTTGACCTGAGGGCCTACCGCGAAAGGCATTCGAAGTGTTCCTTCTCTGTCAGACTTGCGAGTTTGCACTTAAGTCCGACAGAGAGAGAAAACTTCGAATGCTGTTGGCGGTAGGCCCTCTGGCCTTTTTGTATGATTTCTCGCACTATCCGTCTCTTCTAATCTAAGTGGTCTAATAAGAGAGAGACGGATAGTGCGAGAGAGCTCGAGAGTATGTCGCGGCCGTCTGGTGATAGCCGTGTTGCGTTCTAAGAATTCATATTTGGTCATCGTTTTTATCTTACCTGCCGGGCCGGAAACGTCGGCCGGCCATTAGTCTTTGAGAGGTTATTATTGTTAAGCAAGTAATAGCCACCCGGTCTCGGGAGCCCGCTGGATGCGAGTGGCGCAGGACCAGTCATTTTGGCACTCTTTGGGGGAGGCCTATGTCCAGTAGTGAACGTCTTTCGTTCGACTGATATGATGATGATAATGAAGTAGCCACTTTTACAGCCTTTTTGTGCTCATTGAAACCTCATTTTTAATGGCAACGTACGCACTGTGTAGAAGAGCCAAGCATACAACGTGACTTGGTTGTTTTTACCACGTCATCCATGCTATAATATTTTAAATGCGAAAGTGTGTCTGTTTGTCTGTCTGTTTGTCACCTCTTCGCGCTTGCTGCACTGAAATTTGGTATAGATATAGTTTGATTCCCGGGGAAGGACATAGGCTAGTTTTTAACCCTGAAATCATCCCCTAAGGGGGTCAAATGGGGGGTGACAGTTTGTATGGACCTACGATATAGACGAGTTCCACGCGGACGGATTTATAGGTTATAGGTTGTGCGCGGGCTGGGTTTCCGCAACTCGACGTCATAAATGCGCCTATTTTGCGTAGGGGTTTTGGCACTACTGTTATTCGTGCCAACCCAGTTCCACCAGGAAGCTTAGCAGACCCTTTATGTTGCCGACGGCCTCCGGTAGTGACCCCGGTGTTCCGAGGTGTTTTGCCCTGTATTCCGCCACTCCAGGACATGTCAGGTTGACGTGGGCGGCTGTCTCGTCCCCTTCCATGCAGGTTCTGCAGAGAGGACTGTCTGTAACACCTAAAGTTAAAAGGTGTTTGTTTAGTAGTGCATGACCAGTTATAGCTCCTGTCAGAAGACGGAGTGCCGGCCTCTTACGCTGCTTTAGCTTCCGGGGTTGATTGTCGGGAGGACCTCCCTGGTTTGCCTGCAGATTCCTAGGGTGTTCCAATGCTTTTGGTGTTCTACCTTGGTGTTTAATCGCAGTGTGCTCCGCAGCCATGCAGAGGGTAGAGGAATTGTGGGTTCCGGTCCTACAGCTCTTGACTCTGAACCCTCTCTAGCCAGTGCATCCGCTGCATCGTTACCGCGTGAATTGCTGTGCCCTTTGATCCATTGCAGGGTTATGTCGCTGTTATTACATACCTCTGATAGGATCTTGTGGCACTCGTGTATCAGCCCAGAAGTTGTTGCGTGACCTTGTAGGGCTTGCAGTACGGATCGACTGTCGGAAAGTATGCGGATGGGATATCCCCTTACCTCCCTGGAGGCGATTGCGTGAGCAGCCATTACTATGCCCATACACTCTGCCTGGAAGACGGTGTTGTGGGTCTCTAATGGTGTCGAAATGCGTATGTTTAGATCCTCCGAGAATACTCCTGATCCGGTGCCTGACCTTGTCTTGGACCCGTCTGTGAAGATTCTTAACTCTCTGGGGTTAAGTCCTTCCTGGGGGGTTTCGTACCTATAGTTCAACTTTGTACTTTTTGTCGAAGACGAACTGTCTGGGAATGATGTCTGAAGTTGCCTCTATAAAGGGTTCCCTACCTACAGCCTCGTAGAGTATTTCGGTGTGAGAAACCCTGGGCGGTCTCCAGAGATGTTGTTTTTTAAGCCGTATGGCTGCTGCCAGAGCCTCTTGCCTGATGAAGATGTGAAGCGGCGGAATGTCCATAATGGCTTCCAGGGCTGCAGTCGGTGTAGTCCTCATGCAGCCACTAGCCGCCATGCAGGCCAGTCTCTGGAGGCGTTGTAGTTTAGCTTCGACCGTGGTTAGCGTGGTACGAGGCCACCACACTATGGCGCCGTAGCTTACTATTGGTTGGATTACTGCCTGGTAAAGCCATAGAGTGATCTTGTGGTTTAGTCCCCGGGTCCTACCTAACATTCTACGGCATTGCCAGAAGGCGACTGTAGCTTTTTATATTTTATTGTCTAGGTGACTGCTCCAATTAAGTTTGGCATCGAGTATTACACCCAAGTACTTTACCTCTGTTGACAATTGGAGTTCTGTATTGAACAGTCTGGGCAGGCGGTAGGTCCCCAGATTCCGTTTGTTGGTGAACGGACGGAGTTGCAGGCAGAAGCTACTGGACCTATAATTACTTAGGACAAGCTATGATACTAATAATACTACGATGATGGTAGTATTCAAATCTCAATAACTGTGACAGAATGGAACCACCAGCAGCACGCACGAAAAAGTATGACTCATTGTCCCGTTCCGCCTGAGCCGAGCGTTCGGCTTTATGACGTTTTCACGTAATATTATCGTCCGTAAACCGATTTTATATAAAACAATTTGTTTTATTTGCTACAACCGAGTTAGTATGAGGTTGCGGCACTTGCGGCAAATAAACCATTACCCGCCAAAATTAAGAGGATTGTGAAGTGCCGATACGCGGCGCGAGTCTTAAGTATTTAAAAAAAAACGGACAAGTGCGAGTCAGACTCGCGCACCGAGGGTACCAGGTCATCCCGTACAATAGAAAAAGTCCACTATAAACACTTAGTGCGTGCAAGTGCGTGTCAGTTTGTACTGGACATGAAATTTTCAGTGATGTAACTAAAAATTTACGGTTTTCGCAATTTTCCCTTTTTCTGTGCTATAAGACGTTGCTTCGTACCAAATTTCAAGATTCCGAGTTCACGGGAAGTACCCTGTAGGTTTTGATTCCCTTGCGAGTTTCGAAAATACTACTGGGCTACACAGTCGGTGCGTATACCAAGGTCGCTCGGTCGGAGGGGCGTGTTGGCGACCGTCTAGCACAGGCTTAAACATAAAATCGTCTGTGAGAACGAGTAATCAGGTATTCCTTATACTCGTAAGTATAATTATATGTTTAACTTGAGACTATGTCAGCCGTTACGTTATCAGTGACGTCACACAGTGGACAGTCACCGGAAGTTTTGCGCGTGGATGCCATGAAGACACCGGTGGACATTATTTACTGTGGACGATTTTTTATAAAACTGTAACTGGAATACAATCTTATATATTACGTAGTAGAGTTGGTTTTTGAATGGACTATTTTGATGCAATTCGGCCAATATAATCTCAAGTAGGTATGCCAATGACAAAATGTTAACTGACCATTTTTAAACCTTATTGCAACGGGATAAGGTACATTACGATAATTCAGTTTATCGTGTTACGTGTAATAGCAGATTTAGAGTCCCGGTGAGGAATGTTCTCTTTGATTTACTTGCCGGCCTCTTAGAATCTTTATTATCGCCATCATCACTACATAGTATAAAACAAAGTCGCTTCCCGCTGTCTGTCTGTCTGTCTGTCTGTCCCTATGCTTTTGACAGATTTTGATGCGGTTTTTTGTAATAGATAGTGTTTCAAGAGGAAGGTTTATATGTATAATACATGCATGTATTATACATATAAACCCGTGCGAAGCCGGGGCGGGTCGCTAGTTATAAATAAATATATATTTGCGGACAATCTTACACAAATCGACCTTACACGTATACATAAATAAGGCGGACGGACAGCGTATTCTTAGTAATAGGGTCCCGTTTTACTCTTTGAGTACGGAACCCTAAAAAGAGGTAAATATGTTGTCTATGCGAATCAAACCCATACGTGTGGGGTAACTTCTAAAATAAGAGAATGATAAAACTAAAAAAAATATAATTATGATGTACATTACCATGCAAACTTCCACCGAAAATTGGTTTGAGCGAGATCTAGTAAGTAGTTTTTTTTTATACGTCATACATAACATAACATAAATCGTAAACCGCAATTTATTTTACGGAACCCTTCATGGACGAGTCCGATTCGCACTTGGCCGCTTTTTAGTTTTAGATATGTGCACCAACAATATACTCATCTGTAACCAACCATTCAAGTCGTTGTCAAACGCTCAAAAACCATAATGACGGAAAAAAGGCCTCAAATTAATTATCAAGACATATATAGGACTCGTATGCGTAAACTCTGAATACGATTATCATAAAAAGCCTATTTACCGACGAGATCAGCTGTTGGGACATGGGACTAAAAAACTCATTCTTAAACCGGTTTTACGTGAACAGATTTATAATTATACCTATTATATGTTAGCCAGCAAAAACATTTATTCTAATACCTACAGGCTATACGTCCGATTTAGGGTTTGCAAGATCCGCCAATATTTCGGATCCGGATATTTCGGATATTTAAATTCAACAGATCCGGATATCCGGATCTTTCGGATAATACGGATCCACAAGGTTTTTCTGGTATAAAGTAGGAATTGTTAGGTTAAACTAGGAAAAAACGGCTATACCACCGTATACCTGAAAGATTTTAAATAGGTACGCATTCCCGAGGTCATAAAGGGTTTAAAACTTTTTTTTTCAACTTTTTACTTAAAACTACAAACTAACTGGCAAAGTGAGAGTTTCGTCACTGAAAGCTGTCACTTGAATAACTACAACAGGGGTAATCAACGTAACGTTTCGAACGCGCGCTAGGACAATCCAACTGTCATTTTTCCATAAAAGACATTTAGATCTACCCTACGTGCGCACAATGCGTTACGTGATCAACCAGCAGGTCGAGTTAACTCCGTACCTGGTGCTCGTACTAGGTACTAGGTATCAAGCTTAGGAGGAGAAGTTGACAATGTGAGCGGGACGAGGGAAAAGGTGTTTGTCTAGCAGGGGACATTAATTTAGGCAAGACTGTATAATATGGCAAAAGCGGTGAACGGGCCATGAATAAAGCGTACCATGCTTATTATATTACATGATCATATTATAAGTCAAGAACAGCAGGTAGGTATTGTTGCTGCATTTACTTTTTACTTCCTGTGTCAAATATACTTCTTAAATATTTCTTTAGGTTTATTTATACTACTTAATCCCCTTATTCATAAAACTTAAAATGCTTCTGCTAAATAAAATGTGCTTTGTCTTACGAACACAAATGTCAAAGTGACAGATAAGGACAAACGAATTTTAACGCAATTTTAGTTAAAATAGGCTTGTAGAACATTTATGAATACGGGCGTAAGTCTTTGGTAGGTAGGATAATAGTACCTATAGGTAATATTGGATTTATATAATTACTTTGTGTCTCTGCCTACGGTGAATTAGTGGATTTAAACCAACGCCAACTTTCGCCATCAAATTGCGGCAATTTTACTAGTTTGTAGAATATGTAGGTTTAATTAGTTTTTGTGACTAATAAATTAAAAACAAGAATAATCTGATCTGAGATGATGAAGTGACGAATAAAGAAAGAGATTGAGTTATCTGCCATTCTGTTTTCAGCGTGGACTCGGTAAAAACATAAGTTTGTAGCCGTATTTTCGATTTTCGTTGATGTATTTTAAGGATCCGTAATATCCGAAAAATCCGGATCCAAGAGCCTGTCAGATCCGGATTCGAAATTGGGCGGATATCCGGATATTTTGGATATCCGGATATCCGGATTGCAAACCCTAAGTCCGATTATATCTAGTTGACACTGACACCTATTTTACCCTCTTAGGAAATTATTTCCGGGATAGAAAGAATGCTAATATTTCCTTTTAGTTCAATATGGTCACAGGGTTCAGGTGGTTTCGCAGTCCGCAGTTGTTGTTGTTAAGATGCAAGAAAAAAAAACATAACTACAACAAGAGCAGAATACGTGTGATATGGTTCATATCTGTTTGAAGACTGATCGTGATTCGTGGATTTCGTGGTGTTATCAAGACACAAATACCCTAGGAAAACACGACGCCACGCGGCGCCGCGCGCCGCAAAACTGAGTTCCTGCGGCGCCGCGACGTGACTTTCTGCGTTTTGCGTTGCGGCGCCGCACCGCAGACATGTGGCGGGGGCTTATAATTCGCAAAAATTGAAATTGTAACAGGCTACGTATCTTCTGCGACAATAAATAGAAAGTATTGCCAGCGGCAAACAAAAACTACCAAAAGATGTTCCAAAGGGAATAACAATAATAAAGTGAAGATAAGATAATTTATTTCATGATAAGAGATTACAGTATAAATGAAGGTTAGTCTAATGTCGTAAAAGGGAACATTACGCAAAGCTCTGCGTAGGGGGCGACACTAACAGAAACCGTAAACAAACCGCCATGACGTACAATGTCATATTTATTAACCTAACAAAAAATAACAAATAATTGATGAAAACGCGTTAAACTACAATAGTTTTATTATCATTCGTGTGTAAAATAGCTGTAAGTACTGTGATATTAAAATGGCATCCTATAGCCATTTAAAGGTGGATGAGGGTTTTTTTTTGCTTTACGACGTATTTCCGCTAGTTTTCGTATCATAGTTTCCATCGGAAATTAATGATGCCCTTCATTCTTGCATCCAATTACGCAGCACTGATGCATTTTATTTATTGAAATACTTATTCTCTTCCCTATTTATTTTGATCCAGAGCGGAGTTGTCAAAGTTGTCAAAAAAACTGTTAACTAATTGTTATAGTGCTGCACTCTGGCGGCAGAACGTTGCAGTAATGTTCCCTATTACATAACAGACAGTCTTATTATTTAGAAGTTTTATAATCCATTTATTCAATTTGAGGTTTTTTTACAACACTGATAATCTTACGGGCTTATTCTGTGCTTTCGGTGACTTTCAAAGGGTTCGACATTAACGACTAAATGGTACCTGTGGCTGTGGATAGATCATAGCATGATTAAACGGTGTTTCTTCAGTTGTTGATGGATTTTCCTTAAATTTTGCATAAAACCCGTAGTTTGTCATAAGTTTAGTAAGCTAATAGAAGGAATTCAGCGTTAATTTTCTTCGTTGGTAACTCGGTAAGACAGATAAACGTATCTACTTCTCTCACTACAAGTGTATATAGTATAGTTATTATAGTAATTTATTATTCTTATTCATAATTTTTGTACTTACTTAGTCGAAAAATATCAAATATTTTGAGCCTAATATATTGTGTACAATTCATGAATGAAGTCTGTATGGTGTCATATATAAATCTAAATCTAATCTAAATCATGTAAGTAAGTAGTACTGTACCAGTATCTTAAAACATCATTAATTTATTACCTATCAGCTACACGGATGGTGGTATGCCTTTAGTTTGCTTTATTCCTGTGTAAGTTTAAAATGAATAAACGAAGCAAGATAATCCAAGACATCTAGTATTATTCTTTGCTTCGTCCGTGGCCATGTAGCCATACAAAAAAAGGCAACGCTTTCGGCATAACTTAGCAATAGCGAAATGGAGATTGGTATTATTACCATGTGTGATAAAATGACGTTCGACTTTTTTCCTAGAAGTTTTTATTCCACTTCATAAGTAGACGAACGTTGCAGTTAATGAACTTCATAATATATAAGTACTTATGAACATATTGGAACTTTCAAGTAGAAATGCAGCTTCACACCATTATTATTATAATATATACAGATTTTTTTCTGGCCTACTTCCTACTACTTACCTACTTACATTAAAAAATATTATAAACACTCTTTTAGCATCTTCGATGTAAAAAGTGCATAACAAAAGATCCTCGCTATGTTGTTTTTTAAATTTATTTTTTTAAAGACCACATTCTAACCTAACTTTTGCTGGGCGTGGTCTTACACAACCGTTAATTCTTGCCTGAGATAGATAAATTATCTTAAATATAATCTTCCACCTGTATTTAGTATGATTTTGAGGTTAAACGTCAAACCTTCAAGGGCAGCAGGGCATATTTAACGTGGTAGACCTGGCAGTAGAATGGGATTGCAATAGCTTTCAGCTCATATTTAAACTTTGACGTATGTATTTATATGGCAAAACTGTCACCTCCAATCTCATTTTAATCGCGCGATTTGATCTAAATATACCTACGTATGAACAGTTTTTAATATCGAATGAATTGAACAATTTGAATATTCACCGGTCGTTCACTGATAATGACGAAGTGTATTCCCATTAAGATACGAAACGTCTTTATTTTTCTTAGCATAGCTATGTAAAACCCAAATTATGTTATTCAATGGATTAAAAATAAGCATCGAGGTGATCCTATTTTCTTGTTTTCTAAATTGTGACTTAGATTTTGTTTCCATTTGGTTTGCGATCTTGTTCATTAACTTTAAATGATTTTCTGTAGTGTATGTTGAATTTCTATATATTTTACTTCCCCCTAAGGTGCTAAGACTTTTAAATCTCATAATTTGAAACTCTGGTGGTCCAGCACCATTAATTCATACTTTTACAAATGTATCTCTGCGGCTAAGCTTAGTCGTCAACATGAAACGAATCATTCACGTTAGTATGCATCACTCTCAGTTACAGTTCTCGTGGCCCGCAAAACTAAAGTTGTGGCGCTATAAAGCCCTTACCAGAGACATTCCTCTTAGCACAACCATATGATTTGACAGGAATTCTCAGGAACGACCATTACGCATTTGCAGTTCCCAAAATGAAGTTTAGTCAAGAATGTGCGTTATGTCATAAGAGTAAACGCTGTCTCGTCAGCTGATCGCTCTCAGAATAATTTTGTACAATATGTATGGACTTAGGTTCAAGTTGCTGCGATGAAGTTTCTACCTTATTGGAATGCAGTTAAGGTTTACAATAGGTAAAATGAACTTATGAAGCAGCAATAGCAGCATTATCGTTTAACTTTGAATATGATAAGCTAGTGTGCGTACGGTGCGGGATAAGTTCACGTGCCATTTAAAAAAGGACCTTGTCCCACTATTATAAGGAACAATTCCATATAAGTACCATGTCTTTGTGTGAGTGGAAACAGGATTCGTTTCCCATATGATTTTTGTATGACATTCCATTTCAATGATTACGGTAATGATCTAGGTCTTATGGTTATTAAAATAGGGCTGAGAGTTGCGTGCCGAAGGATAAAGATAACCGATCTAGTTAGGTGGTGAGGCCAGACGGGTGGGCCCAGGCTCAAGCTTCATGGCCAGGTCAAAAGTTGAAAAATGTACCAAAAATTTGAATCTCAACAGTTCACTTTTTTCTCAGAATTTATTCACGTGGTTTTATTTAATAGTTAAAAATTTTAAATTTCCTGAATAAAATATGTAAATAGGAAAATGATTTTATAAATTAAAACGGTCAGATATTATTTAAAAAAGACCGGCCAAGTGCAAGTGCTCTCAGAGTGAGCGGGGAGATGGTCCAGGTGAGGCCCCACATCAACTATCTGGGCCTCATCCTGGACCGGAGGTGGAATTTCGGGGAGCATTTCCGCCAACTTGCTCCCCGAATAGTGAGTGCGGCTTCAGCGTTGGGGCGGCTGCTGCCCAACGTAGGGGGGCCATCAGTCGCGTGCCGCCGCCTCTATGCCGGTGTCGCCCGAAGCATGGCCCTGTACGGGGCCCCGATTTGGGCGGATCGGCTCAGCGCGGCAAACAAGGCCCTGCTTCGTAGGCCACAGAGGGTGGTGGCCATACGGATCTGCAGGGCATACGTGACGGTCGCCTGGGCGGCGGCGTGTGCCTTGGCTGGCACACCTCCGTGGGAGCTAGATGCGGAGGCGCTGGCTGAGGCGCACAGGGAGCGGGTGCGGTGGAAAGCCACCGGGGAGTATCCTGCTCCCGAGGAGGTGAGGGAGGCCAGGAGGCAGACGCAGAGGAGGTTGAGGGAGAGGTGGAAAGGTGACCTCGAGGGCTCCCCCTATGGAGTCCGCACCATAGGGGCACTCCTCGGGTCGTTGGACAGTTGGCTGGAGAGGGCCCATGGCAAGGTGGGGTTCAGACTTGCGCAGGTGATGACCGGACATGGCTGTTTCGGTCATTACCTGTACAGGATTAAAAGAGAGGGTAGCCCCGCCTGCCATGAGTGCGGCGCGGAGGACGATACGGCCCAGCACACCTTGGAGTGGTGCACTCGCTGGGCCGAAGAGCGCCGCACAATGGTGTTGGCCCTCGGAGTGGATGACCTCTCGCTGTCCAACGTGGTGGCGGCCATGTTGAGGAGCGAGAGATCTTGGGAGGCGGTGGCCGCCTTCTGCGAAGTCGTCATATCGCAGAAGGAGGCCGCGGAGCGGGAGCGCGAGGAAAGTGCGGACGCACTCCCGCTCCGGCGCAGACGGAGGGGTCGAAGGCGTGCGCGGTTTGCTGCCGCGGGCCGCGTCTTCCCCCAGTAGGGCCAGTGGGTTGGGGGCCCACATTGCACATGGCCCTACACGTCTGGGGGGAAGGTCAAGCGTCTCTGACCTTCCCCTCCCTTGGCGCGGGTGTCCTGGCGTAGCAGCCAGGGCCGCCGGGGGTCGTCGTGGTAAGAAATGCTGCATCCCATGACGGTCCCCTTAACGGCAGGAGAGGATGACGCCGCTGGGGTTTTAGTGGGTAGGCTCCTCCCCTCCCTCCACCTTATGCGGAGGGGGTTGCGGAAGGAGAGATCCCCACATAACCCCCCACTATGGCCTTCCCCGGGCCGGGGGGTATGTGCAAACACATTTCCCCAGCGTCAAAAAAAAAAAAAAAAAAAAAAAAAAGGCTCAAGCTTCATGGCCAGGTCAAAAGTTGAAAAATGTACCAAAAATTTGAATCTCAACAGTTCACTTTTTTCTCAGAATTTATTCACGTGGTTTTATTTAATAGTTAAAAATTTTAAATTTCCTGATTAAAATATGTAAATAGGAAAATGATTTTATAAATTAAAACGGTCAGATATTATTTAAAAAAGACCGGCCAAGTGCAAGTTGGACTCGCGGACGAAGGGTTATCTATAAAAACGGCAAAAATCACTGTTGTATGGGAGCCCCTTAAATATCTATTATATTCTAATTTTTTTAGTATTTGTTGTTATAGCGGCAACAGAAATACATTACCTGTGAAAACTGTCTAACTATCACGGTTCATGAGATACAGCCTGGTGACAGACGGACAGACAGATGGACAGCGGAGTCTTAGTAATAGGGCCCCGTTTTACCCTTTGGTTACGGAACCCTAAAAATCCTTATTATAACCATTAGGGAATACAAGTGTCACTCAAAATAATGTAGGTACCTACCATCCTACCAATAATCAAAATAACAAAAGTACTTTTAAATAGAGAAACAATTACATTACATATTTTTTTTAATATTATGTGATACCTTTTTAAAATCCGTAGGATTATTTAATTTTATTGCTTTATTAAAAAAAAAACTGTCATACAAATCTTATATTATGGAACTTGGATTTTGTTTGAATGCGAAAATAATCATGAATATTTTTTCTATTTACCTTTATGAAAATTAAAGTACATCGACATCAGATTGTAATATGACTACTGTTTTACTTACTCAACAAAACAGTAGGTACTCTCTGTCTGTCTCTCTTACTCTCGGTTTTGCATTACATTTCATTTAATTTCATGTCATTTCAAATACTCAAATACATTAAAATTAAACATTAACTAAGCATTCGATTACTCAGAAGCATAGGTATAAAAGTAAAGTACAACAAAAAATATTAAAATTACCAAAACGTCGTCGCAAATTCTACCACTATTCATCTTTAAAAAAAGCTACCAAAATGGTATATTTTTCTACCCGGTCGTTCCTAGAGCGCAGGGGTGGCAGACAGGACGAAAACCGAAGGCAAAAGCACGGGAATTCAAATTCGTTCATTCGTTCAGCCAGCCAGCGCCAGTCAGTCGTTCGCCAACCGTGGTTCAAGACGGATCACGGAGCCACGCGCTCGTAATATAAAAATCAGCTGTGAGAGAGAAAAAGACTGATAACTATGGACTTATGATTGTGTAGTGGACTTTTAAAGTGTATCTAAAATGTGGGGTGAAACCAGTAAGACTTGTGAGAACAACTGCCAATGCTCTGAGTAAGTTTTAAAAAGTAAAAAGCGATTAGAAAAAAAGTTTGTTGTGGTCCGTCGGTCTGCTCGATCGCGAGTTACTTACATATTATAAATGTCCTTTTGCTAGCTAGTTATCACAAATTCATATTTTTAACGTTTATCTCCATGTTCACTATGATGTTACACTTATTAATTTTACTGTAAATTGCAGTATCGTTTACATATTTAGCAATCCTGTTGACATTACCCAATCAAGGTTCACATGGTTGATTTCGTCATTAATTGGTCAAAACAGAACTAGATGGGCATGCTGTTTGTGCTTTATCAATTTGTTCTACTTTTTAATGGACAGATTGATATTGTGTTAATTAAATTAATGGTTTTAGTGGACCAGTGTTGTTGATAATAATTATCTCTTAATGCATAGTTGTTATGAATGAGTTTTCATTCATAATTATATACATTTGCATAAAGTAGTAAATTACATAATTACAAAGATGTTGTCAAGGCGTACGGGTCTTCTATTGACTCATACTACTCATAGGAAGATAATAAATTCAAATAATAATATAATCAATAAAAAAATGTGAATATCCCTGAATTGAAGTAAAATACAATTTTCTAGGTTATGTGAAGTTCCCGCCAAGGATGTATATCCGTCTCGCTCGGTCCAAGCACGTCGTTTGCAGAGCGAGCGAGACAGCTATAAAAACATAGGTTGAATGACGTGGGACTGATAATTTTGAATAACGAATATATTATAACGTGTACTTTATTTAAGTACGATATTCAAGTGTCCTAGGTTTTAGAAGACAGCTTGTCCGATGTCTAGAAGACTTTATAATCTCGCGAACTTCTTATTTTTTTAACCCCCGACGGTAAAAGAGGGGACTTAACAGTATTCAACCACACAATGTTTGACGTGTCTGTGTATGTGTCTGCCTGTGGCATCGTAGCTCCTAAAAGAATGTACAGTCGCCATCACATACATCGGTACACTATAGGTGTTCAAAAATATCGGCACATGCACCCTAATGCCTTGAAAATAGAGGTGTGTTCCGATGTTTGTGACGTGCTTGTTTGCTCCGATTTATGTGATGGCGACTGTACCGATTTTAATGCGGTTTCTTTGGTCGAAACCTGACGTGATCGAGATGGTTTTTGGCTACCTTTCAACAAAATCGGTTCAGCCGGTTTTAAGATATTGAACTTTGAAATGTAAATGTCGGGGCTCTAACCAAAAAATCACTATATCCATCTCTTTCACACTAATATGTCAGAAAGAGACGAATGTGTTATCATTATCATCTCAGCCGAAAGAAGTCCACTGCTGGACATAGACCTCCCCCAAAGAGTGCCACAATGGCCGTTCCTGCGCCATCCGCAACCAGCGGACTCCCGCGACCTTTACCAGGTCATCAGTCCACCTTGTGGGGAGCCTACCCACGCCGCGCCTTCCTGTACGTGGTCGCCACTCGAGAACCTTTCCGCCCCAACGGCCATCGGTTCTACGTGCAATGTCCAATAAAAAATATACCTATATCACCAATAACTTGACAGTTATTAACAAATTTACTATTGCCCGCCACCGCAGGCCGCGCAAGTGTGTGAGAGGCTTTATAGGAACATAGTAACTAACAACACGTAATCTCATGATTGCGTCACCGCCATTTCGGGCAGCCTTGGCCATAGACAAGGTTCTTGAACTCGAAAACGAAGAAATGTAAGTCCGTTGAAGAAAGCGAGAGTTCACTTTCATTGCTATTACGTTGTGGCATACTTACATTGTAATACTTGTGCTCCTAATGAGACACGAAACACATTTTTACTACGATGGTGGCAAATGAGTTAACGTACACCGTAACTTGTCATCATCATCATATCAGCCGAAAGACGTCCACTGCTGGACATAGGCCTCCCCCAAAAAGGACAATGGCTGGTCCTGCGCCACCCGAATCCACCGGACTCCCGCGTCCTTACCCGTAGCCTATGGACGTTTCAAATTCCAGAGTCACAGTTCATTGATTGTTCCTCGAAAAAAACAGCTTAAAGATTTATGTAAATTTTATTGCACAATATAAAATAAAGTAGGTACTTGCCGTGACGTACCACTGTTGCAGGTTGCAATTTCTTAAAATGAAAACGCAATCGAGCTAAGAAATCAGTATAGTCAGATTAGTCAGTAAGTATGTACGTTCGTAGGTCGGGTAATTTAAGAAAGAGTGGCGCAGTGGAAGCGTGCTGGGCCCATAACCTCTTAGGATAATAAAATTTGTTGGGCTATGGCAGTAACTTATTTATTCATGAGAGAGAACACACAAGTACTTTCTAAACAAGAAATATAAGGACAAAACGTCACAATCAAAGACTACAATATACATACTGAGATAGACAGGCAACTCGACAAAATTGAAAAGGCATTTAATGCTTGCGTACAGGCGCCATCTCTTCTGCCGATACTTAAAACTTTTCTTTGAATGTTAAAACATACAAAAAGTGCATCGGTCGCAGGGTTTAAACACTTTGAACCCCGGCTCATCGACTCCAAATACCGCTGTCTGTACCCCTAGGCTACTGATGTTTTATGACAATACGGCGAATTTCGAAATACCCTGACAGCCTAGCCTAGCAATCGCTACAGCTTCAGAGATTTCGCCAGCTATCCATTAGGTGACACTATTTTCAATAAGAAACTGGATTTGCATTGAGTTCTAAGTTCCCATAGCATGATCACAATAATAAACAAGACTTGACAGCTTTCCATTTTCAGTTCAAATGTGGTTCAAATATAAATCTTTGTCATGCGCAGTCGATTGCATCAAACCATAGTTTTCTGTTTGGCCAGCAGTGTGTACAAATAGCATACACACCTCCTTTCAACAGTAAGCGTACATTTTGCATCATATAGGTAGAAGCGGCGAAAAGGTTCTTGAATGGCTACCACGTACCGGAAGGCGCGGCGGCGGCGTGGGTAGGGTAGGCAAGGTGGACTGATGACCTGGTTAAGGTCGCGGGAGTCCGCTGGGTGCGGGTGGCGCAGGACCGGTCACTTTAGCACCCTTTTGGGGAGGCCTATGTCCAGCAGTGGACGTCTTTCTCCTGATATGATGATGATGATGAGGTAGAAGCAATCAAATGGGTCCAGGCAGCGTCATAGAGATATAATTATCAGTCAAAATAGAAAATATATGTACCTACTCCTACATACATTTAGACTTGTGTTGCGATCTATATGATACTGACACAGGATAAATCTCAAAAATCATCACCTAGGGCTTGTGCACAAATCACGCGAGGTTTTTTCGGCTACTTTTTGACTCCCCCCTCCCCCTTGGTGATATTTACTTAACCTCACGTATATTTTTTTCATTCGACCTAATTGTAAAATAAATAGTATTGTATATAGTAAATATTGTCTATTTTTCTATTTTATGAAGTCAAGTCAAGAGCGAGCGGGCGGGCCACAAAATTTCGTATAATATACTCGCTATTTTGAAGTACAAAATAAAGATTTACGTTTAAGGTGAGGCATCTCGGGTGAAGCTACATACGCGACACGAAAAACCTACTAGGCGGCGCAACATTATCGTAATTCTCCCCAGAAACACACACCGTTACATTTCACGCACACTATCTCACTTTACTGTGACAGGTCACTGACCTCGGTATTTTTTTTCTTTCGTGATATTATAAATTTAAATCAGTCACCAACCTCATTACAGAAAGTGAAATTATCAAAACATCTTATTGAAAAATGTCAGACTTGTTGACATTTTCTTATTCTGCGATGATTCTGCGTATGTTTCTTAGGTACATTTTGGTATATGAAATATGAGTCGCTTAATTTCAAACCCGGGTTAATCCATCTGTCAAATCATGCGATTTTGCTATTAAGCAAAGGTGATAAAGTAGATATTTGCTGATAGGGTCGAATGGATTTACCCGAGTTTGAAGTTAAGCGACTTATATATACTATTGATAAGTCAATAGATCAGTCTTTAGATTGGCAATGTCATAGCAACTCTATTCGGTCTTCGCTAAGGTGCAAAATTTCATGAAAATAAGCAAGCGAAAATTTATGATCATTGCTTGACAAAAGGGGTTACGTTATGTTAAGGACTCAGATCGAGCTGGCTTTTTGGGGGGCTTGAGCCTGGATGGACAATTAAATTTGAAAATTCAATTTAATTCTCAAGTCTCAACTCATCACAATAGAGGGGCCATTAAGCGATCACGTCAGTCAGAATGATCGAGCCTTGTTGGTACGTACCTATTTGTACGTTACTGGGTAGGTATAAATATTAGGTAATCCTTATTTTGCTCCTTAGTTTTATAGTGTGGGAATGCAAAAAAGTAGGTACTACAAATAATATGCAGATACAAAGTATAAAATACCGTCCTAAAACATAATTATACATTCGGTTTCTGCTGCTGTTGTAAGTGTTATTATGAAAGTGTAACACCAATGTATTAGGTATACCCGTAAACCAATATCAGGCCAGAATATAATTATGATATAATGATTGTGATGTACGATAAGTAGTGTCGTCAGCAAACCGAAAGTGAGTAATGTAGTCGCAGGTGATGGTGATACCTACATCAAAGGGTAGACACTAATCACATAATTAGAGTAATTTGTTAGTGCTAAGTGGAAGTAATTTATATATTCATGAAGATCATAAAAACTCTTCGGTGCTCCCCAGTACCACATCCAATGAACCTGGTTCAAAGCGACGCGTTGTTAGGACTGTAGAATTCGACATTAAAAACGCAAAGCACGATGTAGTTCTGGTTTTTACAAGCTTAATATTAACTTGACCTGGTTGTATGTAGGTATGTAAGTATCTATGTAAGTTGTCCGTCAAAATTTGCAATCCATTTTTCAGTCACTTGCCGTTATCCGATTGAACTGAAATTTTGGGTATTAGTATAGTTTGGATAACAATTCAATATTATGGTACCATCGAGCTGATCTGATGATGGAGACAGAAGGTGGCCATGGGAATTCAGTATTTAACCGACGTAACCACGTTGAGTTTAAGCTCCTTAGAATCGTCTCAATACAATACACAGAAAAGTACAGTAAGCAATAAAAGCTTGTACCAAAAATGAAAATTTTGGCAGTAACTTATTTGGTTTTGTTTTATGGATCAGTTAGGGTAGTGTAGACACAAATTTGCAACTTCGAACAGCTTGTGCCAGTTGCGCGACACGCGTAAAACTGCGAAATTTTAGGACTTTTTTTACATTTACGCCTGAATTTTAAAGTTGATTAAAATGGGGAACTTGCATGGGACTTCAATTTTGAATAAATTGCACTCAATCGATGCGGATATACGTAGAAATATCATACAGAAGAAAAAAAAACGTTGTATTAGTTTTATCTCACGTTAAAATGACGAAAAAAAAATTATTATTGTTTCGATAAAATAACATAACAGTTACACAGAATATTGAATTGGCACAGAAAATGATATTTTGTATATCAAGTATAAACTTAAACGCAAATGTTGTGGAGATAATTGCAAATTAATGACTTACTCCATAGTAAACGCGCCGAGAATATATGTTGTGACGTCATAGCATAAGCCAGTTTAATATAGAGCGTTTTCGGGGGGTGCCGGCGCGTGCAGATTTCAAATGCATATAACATCGGAAAAATAAATCATAAGAAAGTATTAGTGCTACAGTTGTTTTAATGCTAAATTATACATTTCCCTATTCCTACAATTTGAATTAAACTGCAAATCTGTAAGCTCTAAAGCTATTGCCTTTCGAAAATAATATATTTTTTCCGAACTTCGTCGATTTAAAATTCTCCCGTCTGGACCAAAACATATCATAAATCCCTCGCGCTATGAGAAAAAATATTAGTAATAAAGTTATACTCAATTTAATTTGCTTTCATTAAAGCACAGATAATCTCGAAAACACTAAAATAGGTAAAAATTGATTATCAAATAATGAGACATTTCAAAATCTCAAATGCTCAGTTTTATGCTTAATTTGCTCAGGAAAATTATTCGAAATCACCGCTTTGATTTCGATAGGCGATGATGAAAACGATCTTGAGAAAACCCAGGCACAACACGAACTCAAAAAACTGAAGAACCTGAGGAAGAAAGCGTGGAAGAACCTGAAGAAAAGCTTCTAGCTGAACCAAACCAAAATAATTTATTATCGTTTTTACATGATTGATAGTATTGCTTTTAAGTGGCATAGGGCGGGGCACATTGCACATTTGATATTATTTCTTGTGTAACATTTATATTGTATATTCCACTTTTAAATTTAGGTACCTAATGCATAAATTGACATTGTTTATTTCTGTTTAATAGTAAGTGTCTATTAGTTGTTAAATAACAATCCTTAATTGGAGATACCATTTCCACTTTGTGTATTAAAATTATGAATATTATTTTATTTTTAATACTTATTATTGACGATCGTGATAAAGACCTATATTGTAATTTATATCTCGAAATAAATAAATCTAAACCTAAATCACGTAGAACCGATGGCCGTTGGGGCAGAAAGGTTCTCGAGTGGGGACCGGACTGATCACCTGGTGAAGGTCGCGGGAGTCCGCTGGATGCGGGTGGCGCAGAACCGGTCATTGTGGCAATCTTTGAGGGAGGCCTGTGTACAGCAGTTGACGTCTTTCGGCTGATTATGATGATGATTATTTATTGCCTTTTCCATTGGTACTTGGCTACTTTCACACAAACTAAAGGTAGGTACTCAAAGGCCTTTTGCACTCAATTCTTCAAAATAGCCATTTTTACCTTTTTTTCGTATTTTCAAGATTGTGCGTGTAGTGTTACAGAATTTATAGAGGGTTTGTATGAAAGAAAATTACATATCAACAAAACTTTATATCCAACAATTTTTATCATTGGACGAGGGATTTTGCCAATATTTTGATCCGGACGGGACCATGACTTAAAATTGACAATTTTCGGGAAAATAGACCATCTTTGAAGGGCCATCGCTTTAGTTTATAGACCTGTGGCTTAACTCAAATTGTGGTAAATTTATTTATCTTTTAAAGTGTACTACATCTTGATGGTCAAAGTAGCATAGTTTATGACTTTTAAACCAAAATTTCGTGTTCTTACTATCCTAACTATATATCGGTTCAATATACCGAAAACCCATGCCTTGCGATTTAAGCCTATTTTGTGTCGAGTTATACTTACCTAATCTACAAAGAATAACACGAGTATAGGTAAGCAATATTATATCGTAAACTCGTGAATATCTGTGAGTTAATTCAAATGAACCCTAAGCATTCTCCAAATCTTCAAATCAATAAAGAGTTGGCAATGCACGGTGGTGAATCCTCTTTAGTAGCAAGCGTCCATAGGCTTCGATATCTCGCAAACCGTGTGTTTGTTTGCAAAATACATGATATAAAAAAATGGTACTAATAATAATTCTATGGTAATTGTACTGACTGCCGTGCTTCCTGGATGGCCCCTCGATTGCGAGTCCTGCTTGTAAGTAATGTATTTTATTTACTCATATTTCTTTTATACGCATAGGATTACAAATTATATGCCATTTTATACTATAAATGTATGTATCACATACATACATACATATATACCTGAGTGGCCGAGCTCTGCTTGGGTGAAAATAGAGAAAAAGAATTTCCCTGATATGAGACTTAGCTGGTAAGGCGAAAAAATTATATATTCTATACTACTATATATAGAATGGGTGGCGCAGGATCGGTCATTTTGGCACTCTTTGGGGGAGGCATATGTCCAGCAGTGGACGTTTTTCGGCTGATATGATAATGATGATGATATATAGTTTTTCTTTTTTTCGCCTTATCACAAAGGAATAAGGTGCCAAATTGTAAACATAGCTCGGAAGTCGATTTTAGCTACCTAATTGTTTTCTCATTGGCAAGTTCCGTCACATCATTATATCCTTCCATTTAAAGCTTAAGGCTAAGAAGCGAGCGGCGGCGGCAACGTGCTATTCCGGATAGGCATCCCAATTCCACCATAGCGTTTAAGATACGGAACCGATTAATAAGGTGTCAATCGATTCATAATTACGCTCCGTGTGACCCCCCATCTACGTTAAACTAGACATGCTACGAGTAATTAGCTTGAAAGTATGGTACGGAACCCTCGTGCAGAAGTCCGACTCGCACTTGACCAAGACGCAAGCAGATTACAAAATCAGCATACTTAATCTAAATAATGTCTGTTTTAGTGAATTCCTTAGCCTCAGAGTAGGTAAAGAAAATGAAACAAATTCTTCATTAGTAGGAATATGTTTTCTACCACAAGAATAAAAAGTGTCTATATATGCAATGGAATACTTTACTGTTTAGGTATATTAATTATTACAATTATTTAATACTTCTTCTTCTTCACTTAACTTTCAAACTCTCCTTCAGATCTGCCATGAACCCGCTTAGCGGGCGCCTATATACGCCGTAGGCATCGTCGGCAAGGAGCGTAGTGCGTAGAGATTCTGGGCAGTGAATGTGTTAAAAACTTGGAGTTGAAGTGTAGTTAGGAGGTATCTTGAAGAACTGTATCCAATTGGGTGACAATAATCCGTCTTGATTTGACCAAAATAAACACAAATTACATCATGCTTGCAGATTCCGAGTAGATATTATAAATATTCTGACAATGTCATTTCCACATTCAATTGGTTCGAACTGCAGGGGAGTTAACTGGATGGCGTCATTATTACAGCGGATCACAATATACTATCATAATCGTTATAACTCGTACACTATAAGATTTTCATTGTATTTAATATATTATGATTTTATTGAAAACGATATATCTAAGTCCTTAAGACAGCGTAAATGCCAAATGTCAAATTTGCCTATATGACATATCGCTGCCCCAATATTATAGGGTTCTATGTTGCACTTTTATCAACTTGAAATTTGAAGTTTGTCAGAGTAACACTAGGTCTAAATTGAAGTACCCCGACAATTGTAACATAGGACCCTATAATATTGGGGCAGCGAGATGTTACGACATACACCTTACTAGACAATGTGACCTGTGTGATAAAAAAATATTCCACATACTAAAGAAACGTATTCGAACTTCTTTCATTAATAACGGGCTCTTAAGATGAGAAATATGAAAAATCGGGTTGTAATGGTAGGGTTTGTGAACGAACTTTTGTGTTTTAAATTAGAACAAATTGTAAAAATGACCGAAAATCTATTTTAAACGTTTATCCACCCACATGACACCCTATTAATTCTCCCTGAAAACGTATTATTTTCTAACAGCTGGTATTAAACTAGCGAATTTTACAGTTGTCAAAATGCAAAAAATCGCGACAGACGTCCGTCCAACCCGAGGCCGCTTGGCCATCTGCCTACTAAAATTCAAACGAATGACTTACGCGCGTCCGTTTTGAACGAGATTTTATATTTATGTGCTTAATGTTACTAATTTACGTTAATTAAAAATAAAATGAGCCTACTACGTTGTCACATATATAATAAGGAATAAAAGGATACAAAAATAAATACTGAACATTGACTAGCAAAAAAATGGTTCTGGTTTTTAGTCAACTCGACCTACCGAAAAACGCGCGATCAGAGCTAACTTTGCGAGCCTAATCCATCGAGGCAAATTTATCAAATCGTGTTTTGGGCATTATACAATTGTAGAAAATATCTTCAAATAACATTTAAATAAGAAACCGTTACATTTTATGTAGTTTTCGCGTAATTAAGTAGGAATTTCCAAGCCTTATTCTACCCCCTTGTGGTACTTTTCTGAAGATGCTTCACCTTAACGAAACCGAGAAAAAGTATCTAATCGTGTGGAGAAAAATACACGTGAGATCTCCTTATACCCCCCCCCCCCCCCCCCCCCTCCCCCCCTATTGAACCTCGCGTGATTTGTGCACAAGCCCCTAACAGTAAGTGGGGAGGGAGGAAATTTCTGTTATCTACAGGCAGATCCACAGGTATACATAGTAAACTATATAAAAACAAAGGAATCAAGTAACCAGCTAAACTGTAACATCCTCCACTCGATCGAAACCTAAACGTCTTAAGTACCAGGGAGTTAATAGAATGTTACTCCCGTTTTTCTAAATATGTATGACCCCGTCGCTGAACCATGAAGCGTCGTTACCCGTTGAAGTTAAATGCCAGCTTAACTGCTTCCAGGTTCTGACTTCGAGCTTTCGTTCCAAAAAATCTGACTAAACTCACTAAACTATCAACTTGATATTTTCAGTCATGTTTAAAGTTATAATAATAATATCACGGTAAAACTTTAGTAGGTATTAATAGTCGGTACTCCTTGCCAAATACCCTGATATACAATAAAGGTTAATGTTACAACAGTCAAAAAAAAAAAAAAAAAATTAATAGTTATTTGTTATACAAGGGGGGAAAGTTGTATTTTACCTGCGAGTGTTCATTTGAAACACGAGCTAGCGAAATGATCCTATGATTGACCACGAGCGAAGCGAGTGGTTCAAAAATAGAATCCTGAGTGTAGCGAGTGTTTCATCACACGAGACGTTAAATAACTTTTCACCCGTGTATAACACAAATGTTTTCATCTAACTACAGCGAGGAAAATAAGAAAAAATGTAAAAAAAAGTAAAAAAAATAATAATAAAAAAGTAAAAAAATAATTATTTAACTAGTTTAAAATAAGTAAAAAAAAAGTTTAACAAAAGTTAAAAAAAAGAAAAAAAAAATTAAAAACAAATAAAAAAAAAGTTTAAAAAAATATGTCATAAAATTTACAAAAAAACAAAAATAATCATTTAACGTTCTATGTCATAGTACTTTTAACGTTCTACGTCTACTTTCTTCACATGTGGATAAAAAGCGATTTTCTCAATAGATATCAAACATACAAAAAGGCCTTTCCGAGCAAGTGAGGTGAAAAGGTTTGTTTTTTGCTGGAACCGTCACTATTTTGACAACCTTGCAAGTACAGTCAGATATATTGCTATACTTACTTGGAATAGGTACTTGGAAACGGTTGTTAGTTTAGTGCCAGCTCTATACGCCCCTAATTATATGTGTGTACCTGATTATTATTATTGATTTTTTTAAATTAATGACTATTAATGTGTGACTATTAATATTACGACTAATATGCCCTGACACATTTGTAATTAGATTATAGGTACTTCTTTAAATATTGTATGTGACTCGAATGTTAAATAATATAATACCAATTAGCACGTAAGGTTTAGCTGTTAGTGCTGATAATGGTGAATAATAAATAAATAAATATATTGGAATGGCCAATTGCTCACAAATATCTGAACACCTCTCTTCTCTAATGCCTCAACAATAGAGTCATACAATACTTAGCAACAGTAGAGTAGATAATAGCCTCAGTTGTACCAAATTAGGCTTGTAAAATTGTAACGTCTAGCATCATCATCATCATCATATCAGCCGAAAGACGTCCACTGCTGGACATAGGCCTCCCCCAAAGAGTGCCACAATGGCCGGTCCCGCGCCACCCGCATCCAGCAGACTCCCGCGACCTTTACCAGGTCATCAGTCCACCTTGTGGGAGGCCTACCAACGCCGCGCCTTCCGGTACGTGGTCGCCACTCGAGAACCTTTCCGCCCCAACGGCCATCGGTTCTACGTGCAATGTGCCCCGCCCACTGCCACTTAAGTTCAGCGATTCGGAGGGCTATATCGGTTACCTTGGTTCTGCTGCGGATAGCCTCATTTCTGATGCGATCGCGCAGATAAACTCCGAGCATAGCCCTCTCCATCGCCCTTTGAGTGACTTTGAGCCTTCTTATGAGGCCCATAGTAAGCGACCACGTTTCCGTTTCATATGTCATCACGTGTACTTAGCATAGTGAAACGGAATCCAATACATTTATGTACAGTCTGTACACAGTATATAACAGTGAATTTAATATGAATTAAATCAGCGTGATAACCTATTTGTCTCTTTATAATTAGAAAAACTATCCGTCTCTTTCTGATTAGAAAAACTATCCGTCTCTTTCTAATAAGAACACTTAGAAAGAGACGGATAGTCTATCTCGCCGCGAGAAAGCACGCGCGCCGTCTTGTGCTAACCGTGCAGCTAATCATTCCGCGCGCTTTTTAACCCCCCACGCAAAAAGAGGGGTGATATAAGTTTGACGTGTCTGTGTATCTGTCTGTCAGTGTGTCTGTCTGTGGCATCGTAGCTCCTAAACGAATGGACCGATTTGAATGAGTTTATTTATCCGAATGCTGACGTGATCGAGATCGTTCTTAGCTACGCTTCAAATCGGTTCAGCCGTTTTTGAGATATTAAACTTTGAAATAAAAAAGTCGGGGATTTCTCAACTTTTGGAAGTTGTTAATTATTTTATACATATTTTTGCTGCGCTCGCGCAAACAAAAGCGTACCCACATCGCGCCCCGATATTAGACAGGTTTCAAATACATTTCCTGGTTTATAATAGTACATTATGATACAAGTGTGCTATGTTGGTCATCACACTGGAGTCGGTTTTTAATGGAGACGAGAATTGTAATGACCAATGCTCACGTGTTTCATACGACGTTTTTCAACACATTTGCGAGGAAAAAAAACAAAAAAAAATTAAATGTTAAAAGATATGTAATGAAAAGGCACTAGTGCGATAATGTAATGTAAAAGTCACGGCATGGGTAATATTCTGCATTATTTTGCTAATATTTAAAAAGATATGTAATGAAAAGGCACTAGTGCGATAATGTAATGTAAAAGGCACGGCATGGGTAATATTCTGCATTATCAGTGTAAATACGCTGTAATAAGACCTACTTTACGAGCAGGTGTGTTGAAATAGTACATTACTTACCTAGGGCGGTTAAACAAAGAATGACTCAGATCGCAGGTATTTGACGCCCGAGCCGAAGGCAAGGGCGATAAATATGCGCTCTGAGGCTTTCTTTATTACCGCCCGTGGTGAGTACAAAATTTTACGTCTCTATCTGGCGAGGAAGTGGGGTTTTACGCACGCATAGCGTGCGGTAATTCCTACTTTATGGCCAGGTATGACGTAAACACTGTTACTACACTATGGTGGTAATTACACATTATATGCATCCACGATGATACCTAGCCCCGTAGCATGGATGGCGTTATCACGCGATAAGTGATAGGATAAGCGCGTCGTCTCGTTCTATCGAACGGTGTCAGCCAGGGACGGATGCTCTATACTGTCACTTGTCGCGTGATATGATGGCCCATGCTACGGGGCCAGGTCCCAAGATCTAGCCCACAAACGCGCTAAGAGGCATAATCGTCAAGAGGTTGCCGATGATACGGTCCCTCAATTTGCGTGCCCCAAATGTGGACGCAAGTGTCGATCCCGGATTGGCCCATTTAGTCACGAGAGGTGTTGTCCCTCGCATACAGACGCTACTTGAATCATCTGTCAAGATGCATAAGGCCTTGTGATGATGTGTGTATACTATGAACAGTCAACCAATTTGATTCCTAGGCCATCATAGAACCTTGCCGCTGCAAATGCTATGTCAACACGGGTTACTAGGATTTTTGCGACGCTATGTAGCAGTTAAAATGACAGGGTTCTACGGTGGCCTAGGAATCTAATTGGTTGACTGTACGGCTATGTATAAGAATACCATACCATACACATTACATATCACCCACCCATATAACCACTCACTACCCTCGTCCACTCTAAAAAAAAAAACAAAACGCCATAGACAACAAAACTTTATGGCTGTGGTATGGTACGGGCGCACAATGGGCCCGTATGTACTTCATCTATTATCTGTGCTGAAAAAGAACGACTGGTTTTGTTTATTACAAAACGGTATTCTAAAATAGTTTATTTTCATCTTTATATAATACATTAGCTGCCCGCACAGCTTCGCCCGCGTGTTGCAAAGAACGTTTTCTCAAACATGCAATGAAATATTCTCTTTATATACGTTCCTTATAATAGACTCGGAAGTTACGGTAGCCTAGTGGTTCTGGGAAGCTACGGTAGCCTAGTGGTTCTGGCATGCGCCTGTCAAGCGGCGGTCGTGGGTTCGAATCCCGGCTCGTACCATTGAGTTTTTCGGAACTTATGTACGGAATTACCGTTAGCTTTTCGGTGAAGGAAAACATCGTGAGGAAACCGGTCTAATCCCAATAAGGTCTAGTTTTCCCTCTGGGTTGGAAGGTCAGATGGCAGTCGCTTCCGTAAAACTAGTGCCTATGCCAAATCTTGGGATTCACCTAATCCGGAATCTTGGGATCCAAAGCGGACCCCGGGCTCCTTTAGGGGCACAACCGGGAATAATAACGCTAGGAGGGTGATAATCTGAAGTATCCTTTTTCAGGCGCAGCATCTCGAGGCGGCCTGAAATGGGATTTCATACAACTTTTCAGGCCTAGGCCTGCAAAGTAGCTTTTTAATATTCATTTTTTTGTTTGATAATAGCACTATACATGCCTCGGCGTGAAAACGGATTCCCGGCCTCGTATCTCTATCCGACGTCGCTACGCTCGGCCGTCTATAGTTCTATACCTATTTGGCCGGAAATACGTGTTTTCCCGGCCTCTGATGTAATGTACTATTATGATACAAGTGCGGAACCTATCCGCACGTGTATCATACAACATTTTACAATGCATCATGCAAGGAAATAAAAATATATACATAAACAGTGAAATTTTAACTGACACGAAATCTCATTCTCGCACATTGTGCGGGAATTTTGGCCTGAAATCCATTCCCGCACGGGCTGGCTCCGCCCGGCGCCACCATGCCGGCATGGATGACTTCCCGTGTTAATGTTGAACCATATAAAGGCGCACTTTCAGAGCCAGGTGCATTGTACCGAAAGCCTAACCTAACCACCCAGGAATGCCATTCTACTCGCGGGTGAAAGATTCTTTGAAATTGGATAATCGGTTCCGGAGATTATCCAGTACATACAAACTTACAAAGGAACAATCTCACTGACTTTTCCTCTTTATAATAAATAGTATTAGCTTTTGTCCGCGACTCCGTCCGCGTGGAACTCGTTTATATCGTAGCTCCATACAGACTTTCATCCCCCATATCACCCCCTCAGGGGATGATTTCCGGGATAAAAACTATCCTATGTCCTTCCCCGGGACTCAAACTATCTCTATACCAAATTTCATCTAAATCGGTTCAGCGGTTTAAGCGTGAAGTGGTAACAAACAAACAGACAGACAGACACACTTTCGCATTTATAATATTAATAACTAGCGACCCGCCCCGGCTTCGCATGGGTGCAATGCTGATACTAAATATACATGTACTATACATATAATCCTTCATTTTGAATCACTATCTATTAAAAAAACCGCATCAAAATCCGTTGCGTAGTTTTAAAGATCTAAGCATACATAGGGACCGACAGACAGCGGGAAGTGAAATGTAGTATGGAAAAGGTTACACGTATGGAACATCCTGGCATGTTTAGTTGACTTTTCTAAGTCTAATGCCGATTTGACTGCTGACAGTAGGTAGTGACATGTGTTTATCTAACGTGCAACGTGTACGTTAACGGCGCGTCACGGTGCGCGGGCGCCGGCGCGCAAGCGTTGAGCGGTAGCGGGGGCGGAGACTGGCGCGGAAGCGGGGTTCACGTGATGTCTTGTTGAGCACTTTGGCGTGGTCAGTTTAGTTTTGAATAGTACATACTTTACTATACTCGTATGTACTAGAACAAAAAACAAACACACACACACACACACACACACACGTAACTTTCGTTTTTAACTTTAGATTTTAAATTTAACCCTTCTGCTGTTAAGCATGTTTAATTATGTTTTATGTAGTATTTTATGTGGCTGCTGATTTTGTTAACATTTGGCACCTTTTATGTAAATTCACATTCGAATTGGCTACCTACAGGACAGGCTGTGCCTAGTGTAGGGGTCAGTGTATTTCTCTTCTGAAAACTGATTATACACAATATTCATTAAGCCCTAAGCCCCATGTATGTTAAGTGTAAAATATGTATGAAGTGGAACTAATGTGTATTTGTGTAATAAATATTATGAATTATGATCATCAAGCAACCGATATGGTTCTTGCGATGTTAACTAAAACTAAGTCTATACCTATATCTACTAGAGCCGGGCTTTTGTCGGTGGAGTGATCGAAATAACCGCTTTAGCCTAGTTGGTAGTGAACCTGCCTACGAAGCAAGAGGTCTTGGGTTCGAATCCCGGTAAGGGCATTTATTTGTGTGATGAGCACGAATATTTGTTCGTGAGTCATGGATGTTTTCTATGTATTTAAGTATTTATTTCTCTATGTAAGTATCTATATCGTCGCCTAGTACCCATAGTACAAGTTTTGCTTAGTTTGGGACTAGGTTGATTTGTGTAAGATTGTCCGCACATATTTATATTTATTTATTTATTTAATTCTGTTCTTACATTATGTTTTGATGTTACATTGTGACTACAACCTGCAAAGGTGTATGCAATTTTGTCGACCGCTTTAATCTTATAAAACAGGCCACAGACAAACCATTTAGACCTAGCGCACCGCTGCCATCGACTTTTGACCTTTTCTATTCGGATTTCTTTACGTTAACTAATAACAACATACTTCATTAATTAATTTTGTGCAATTCCTTAATTTTACTTGATAATTAGACGAGAGAGCGAAGCGAGTGAAGTTTTTCACTTCAGCTTGGGCCAAAATTCTTTCGTATGTCCGGATGGCCCGGCATTTATATGATGTATAGACGATCGCTTTAGCCTAGTTGGTAGCGACCCTGCCTACGAAGCAAGAGGTCCTGGGTTCGAATCCCGGTGAGGGCATTTATTTGTGTGATGAGCACGAATATTTGTTCCTGAGTCATGGATGTTTTCTGTGTATTTAAGTATTTATTTCTCTGTATAAGTATGCTTATCTCCGTCTAGTACCCATAGTACAGTAGACGGCAAACTTCGTGCGCAAATGACCTTGCCTGCGCAAAGGCGAATTGTACGTGCAAGCTGCCCCCCCACTTCCCCTCATTTGCGCACGAAGTTTGCCGTCTACTGTACAAGCTTTGCTTAGTTTCGGACTAGGTCGATTTGTGTAAGATTGTCCGCAAATATTTATTTATTTATCAAAACAATTTGTGAGCGGGTTCGATAATTATTACGATATTTGTCGAATTAGTTTTTGGTAATTAATCAAAAATCTTTTTTTATTTATACTCGTGAGGTTCACAGCTATAGTAGTTGTAACAATTCGCATAAATATGTAATTGAAGCAACTATGTACGGAAAATTTAGATACAACACAGAGTGTTTAGGGTATTTCTTACGGCGTTTTTCGTCATCTTCACTTATTTAAAGTCATAACAGACCATCATTACGTATTTGTATGGGATGCCGCAAAAGAACGAACTTACAAATAATAAGTTCTGGGAACTTATTGTTTGTACGTTCCTTTTGTACTAAAAAATGCATTTCATTTAATAGCATGCAGTAATTGAACAGTACCATGTTAGCCAACATTGCGTGCCAAATTTTGAATCACAAATTGCACCTCCATTGTTCCAAATTCGAAAGCGGTTCTTTAGAAGGTACTCTGTGCCTGTATGTGAAGGTACTGTTTGGTACTGTTTGTCTTCAGATAAAAATGGGTCTTTTTTAAGGTAAGTTCCGAATGAAGAAAAAGGCACTCACTTACTCAGACTTCAGATAAAATTGTGTCTTTTTGAGGTAATTTAAATGGGATTTTATCTTTGAAACAATTCCCGTTAGCGTTAGCGAAATTCACAATACATTTTATTAGGGGTGGATACCACCTGCGTTCATTTGGCAAAGGGTGTTTTAGCTATACAAAAATGCGCTTTACCATCCCTTAATTTAGGTGTAGTTCTAATTGCACTTTTGCAGCGTATTGTTTATTTTTATTGCGTCAAATATCGATCCGTGTGAGTCTCAATCCATGTTTATGTTCTGGCTGTTTGGCTACAATCTAAAACACGTTCCGTAAAAAAAAGAAACGCATAGACAATCTAGAGGTAATGGCCGCGGCCGGTTTCAAGGGACTGGCTGGAATGTTACTGGATTAGAAGGAAATACGGTGGGAATAGACTATAGAGGATAGGTTTTTCTTTATATCGTTTTCTAGCCAATGGCATTGCTGCTAGCTTACTATAAAATCTTGTTTTCAATGGTTGCTTTAATGAAAATCTTAGGTGCTAATACAGTATTTATTTACATATATTTTTTTGAATATTGACAGTATTACTGAGCATGAATATTTGTTTCTGAGTCTTGGATGATCTATATGTATTTAAGTATTCATATCTATTAACTATATCGTCGTCTAGTGACCATAACACAAGCCTTATTGACCTTACTGTGGGGATAAATCGATTAGTCGTAAAATTGTCCCCTAATATATATTTTTTATTTAGTGATATTCTAAAAACAGTATAAACTTGTTTTCTAAAAGGCCACAAAACCATACACCCGAAAACGGAGGTAACCCTAGATATTCTAAGTTTAGAAAGTGGTAGAATACTTATACTAAGACTTTGGGGTATACCTTTTAGATAACTCAATTAGGGGTAAAATGGTCTAGTGTTAGATAGATTTCCCCAACTTTTCCGTCACACCCCGCTAGGTATAACGGCGAGGGCACATCTGTCGGGGCGAATGACCTCGGGGGCGCACGCGCAGGGGTTGTTACTGGTTACATAGAATAGACGGCCAGAATAGAGCGATGCCGCAGTGTGAACCGAAATTATTAGAGTTGAACCACAGATGTATGAATATAAGGAGATCGGACATGGCGGCCGATTTGTATAGAGTGAGCCTGTCGCAAGCACATTAACCCACACAACGCCCAAGTAATTGACAAGACAAAGCACGCACACATCTAAAACACACACACTTGTATACCTACACGCTTATTTGACAATAAACGCGCATCATATCAGGCATTTTGGGAAAAAACGTAATTTATTTATTTATTTATTTATTTATCGTATGGCATTTTGGTCACTGGATTACATATAAAAGCTATATAAGAAAATAATAATAATAAGATTGATTAATTCAAAGGTTAAGATTAGTCCTCTTCAAGTACTCTGTAGCAAGTTCAGTAATATTCTCTGCGATCAGCACGCGTGCACAGTATGGCAGTGTATGCCCATTGAGCATACAGCTGCGACACGGCCGCCGGCGGCTTGTCCTCTCTCTAGTATTATATGCTCTGAGAGTTGAACAATGATCCAAGTCTTCTATTGTAACATTATAAAGAGTAAATCTGTGAGGTTGTAGCTTTGTATGTATCTAAGTAATCTTAGAAACTACTCATTTGAAAAATAAAATGTTTTATCAGTTTATTAGAATGAATATAGATTATGACGATGATGATGGTGATCATGATGATGACGTAGACGTATTCTTGTTATCCCTAATTAGGGACATAGGCTATATTGTAATATTGTAAAGAGTTAATCTGTGAGGTTGTATTTGTAGGTAAGTAATCTAAGAAACTACTCATTTGATAAAAAAAAAATGTATTTGTTTATAGAATGAACATGTCATGATTATGATGATGATTATGAAGACGTTTTCTTGTTATCCCGCATTAGGGACATAGGCTATATTGTAATATTATAAAGAGTAAATCGATGAGGTTGTAGCTTTGTATGTAAGTAATCTCAGAAACTACTCATTTGATAAATGTATTTGTTTATAGAATGAACAAGAACATAGATTATGATGATGATGATGATGAAGACGTATTCTTAAGTATCCCTCATTAGGGAGATAGGCTATATTTTATCCCGTGGCTGTGCCTGGGTTCTTTTTATAATAGTCTTAATACGTATAAGTTTTTAACAAAAACTTGTGTATTTGGGCCGTTCTTCTTTTTTACCTACAATGAATCGTAATTTTTCTGTTTTTTGCGTTTTTCCACTTTTGATAATTATGGTTTTAATGTTTGATTTTAATAAACGTTGCATGTATTTTTTATTAGGACTGGTGTTTTTTGGACATGATGTTTTTCTTTATGGTGGTTTATATGAAAATACTGAGGCAGTGTTCGTTTTCAGCGGAGACCACATTTTGGATTACCACTCTGTCACGCGATTCTATGAAAAACAAACTTATAAAAAAAGCACTTGATAGAGAAAGTGAAATACTATTTAGTACTAATAGATGAATAAATATATGAACGTATAATCAAACACTAAAACATTAATAATCAATACTCTAACTAATGAGTAATGATAATGACTTATGGTAAAATGAGGACAGGAAATTGTAGGTTAAAAAGAAGAATGACCCATTTACGCTTTACTAGTGTTAGAATAGCTTTGAACATTTTGAAATGTCATCGTGGCGACAAGGCTCACGGCTAGAATTAGTTTAGTACCTATTCTAACTGATCAATCCTCTGATTGTGATTGCCCGCCATCTTGTATCTAACGAATGAAAAAACAGTCCATCGGAGGGTCGAGATTACCTCACGGAGAGGCTGAGGGCTAGGCTACTCAAAAACCATATACTGGAAAGCCTGTCTCCAATATAATTGAGCACTGGTTTCGTAACAACTATGGGTAGTTAGAGGTCAGCGTATACTGGACCGCCTGTGGCTGTAAAATAAGGTTTGTGTATGAGGATCGCCGTAATGGCTGCGCTCACGCATGCAATAGGGTTGTCAAAAGAAGGAAACATATTTTTTAGTTTAATTTGAAGTATCTCTCACATTATTCCGTTGTGTCTGAAAGTTAAATATGTATAAATAAACTAGTGGATCGGTCTGTGAGTTTTATAACTCGCGAGCATGTATTAAAAAAAAAGAATACACCGGACATACGAACGGTTTTTGGCCTAAGCTGAAGCATATAACTTCGTTCTCGCTCGTTCGAATAAAACGGCGCACCGTTATAAAATTACAACTAATTGTATATGTATAATCAATTTGTATTCAGCGTGAAGTTCAATTTAGTATGTTTTCCAATAGCTTTTTTAGTCGTCTATAAAGTCGGTTTACGGACGATAATTTTACGTGATAACGTCATAAAGCCGAACGCTTGGCTCAGGCGGAACGGGACAATGAGTCGCACTTTTTCATTCTCAGTTCATCGATTTATAAGACGTTATCACGTCAAAAGAATAGGTAGATGATCTAACTAATGAAAATACATTTCCTAATTATATTATAATATATAAATGCCCTTTGGGTGACTTGGGCCCAAACCGCAATGGAGAGGGCTATGTTGGGAGTTTCTCTGCGTGATCGCATCAGAAATGAGGCTATCCGCAGCAGAACCAAGGTAACCGATATAGCCCTCCGAATCGCTTAACTTAAGTGGCAGTGGACAGGGCACATTGCACGTAGAACTGATGGCCGTTGGGGCGGAAAGGTTCTCGAGTGGCGACCACGTATCGGAAGGCGAGGCGTTGGTAGGCTGGTGGCACAAGATGGACTGATGACCTGTCACTTTGGAACTCTTTGGGGGAGGCCTACGTCCAACAGTGGACGTCTTTCGGCTGATATGATGATGATGTTATAAATGCATTATTGTATGATAATAACGGAACTGTGGCAACCCTAGAACCCTTCGGAGCCATCACGTAATCTCCCATAATGGAGGGCATTGGGAGTCGTGAGTCGGCTCTATAAAGAACCTTAAAAAAACGATCCTTTGTCTATGAAAGCAAAGCATCCATATCTATTCTGTGGTTGCGCATTGCGCAGGATACCATTAATCAACAACTTTTCTCTTTGTCGCACCTTACGCTTAAACCCCCCAACCGATTTAGATGATATTTAGTATCGAGATATTTTGGTACCCTGGGAAGGAGATGGGATAGTTTTTATCCCGGAAATATTCCCTTAAATGGATGAAAAAGGGATGCGAAAGTTTCTTCGAAAGTGCGATAATTGATGCTGCGTATATTTGGTATTCGTTTTTGTACAGGTGTAGGCTACTAGCGACAAAGTCGCGGGCAAAACTTAGTCCTACTATAGTTATTACACTAATTTTATATTATCTATGTAACCAAAATTTTAGTTAAATTCTACAATAAGGTTGTCACGCTAGGCCTATAACTACTGTAAATAATGTAAGCCTGCATCACACTGGCGCGGCCTGCGGTGGCATACCTAAATAGAAAGAAAAAAAAATATGTAAATTTGACAATAGCTGTCAAAACTACTATGGACCCCCACCGCTGGTCACGCCTAGGGTTGTCAGATGTACTATATTTTGGCTCCTCGTGGGTCATTGTCAGTCACAAAAACAAAAATCATCTTTCCGGTGTTCAAAAGTTAAGGGCTATTATATATTTTCACCATAAATTCCAAATAAATACAAAAACACATTTCTGTAAAAAACATATTTTTTACTACAAATAAACAAATACTTTATTTTTTTATGTGTACCTTATTTATAAGACCTTTAACCCTTATATAGTGGGTTAAAGGTCTTATAAATTGCGGTTTACGATTTATGACGTATTAAAAAAAAACTACTTACTAGATCTCTTTCAAACCTATTTTCGGTAGAAGTTTGCATGGTAATGTACACCATATATTTTTTTTAGTTTTATCATTCTCTTATTTTAGAAGTTACAGGGGGGGGGGGGACACACATTTTACCACTTTGGGAGTGTCTCTCGCGCGAACTATTCAGTTTAGAAAAGTAATATATAAGAAACCTTAATATCAAATTTGAAGACCTATCTATAGATACCCCACACGTATGGGTTTGATGAAAAAAAATTTTTGAGTTTCAGTTCTGTTTATGGGGGGGACCCCTAAAACTTAATGTTTTCTTTCTATTTTTGTGTGAAAATCTTAATGCGGTTTACAGAATACATCTACTTACCAAGTTTCAACAGTATAGCTCTTAAAGTTTCGGAAAAAAGTGGCTGTGACCTACGGACGGACAGACAGACAGACAGACATGACGAATCTATAAGGGTTCCGTTTTTTGCCATTTGGCTACGGAACCCTAAAAATACAGCAAATTTAAGTTTTTCATACAAAATTGGTTTTTGCTGTATTTCGTTTGTTTTATAAACTGGAGCCATATAAACTAATTACAGACCTAGATACACCTCATGTCATTGTATATGCAAAGTTTCGTTACAATCCAACACGTAGTGTTGAAATGGGAACGAAACTCCTTTTGTATGAGAAGGTGAAATTCGGCCGAGCTTACTGCGGACTCTTAATTAACATGACGTTTAATGCGACACGGTTACAAAGGTGTTAAGGCTCGACAGTCAACAGGGGCAGGCAGCGTTTTCGAGTTTTTTAAAACAATCTCAGACGTAGAAAATAGGGTTTAAAAATCTAAAAAAACGATATGTATTACTTAAGGATCTAATCTAGTCAAAATCGCATTCAGTTACGCGATCTAATGAACTTTACTCGATAGAAAAAGAACCCAAAGTTACCTCTTTTTGTAAAGTTTATTCAATATTATGACTAAACTATAGATATTTTAAATTAAATTTTTGTACTCAAATAAAGTTATTAAATATTTATAGACAAATTCGCAGAGTTTGAATAGATAAAATGATTATCTTAATTACTATGTTTAAATACCTACAAAATGCGCGAGCGCGGAGGCTCGGCAGGCCCGATCAGACGCGCGCTGGCCCATACGGACGACGACTCAAGGACGTTAGCGGGTGTATAAGCGAATTCGTCCGTGTCAACTTATAGTTTTGCTATATGTTTGAAAAGCACTTAATGATGGAAATATGTAAAACTAAGTAGTACAGTCGCCATCAGACGTTTCGGAATGGCCAAAGTGCTCACAAATCTCTGATTCTGAACACGTCTCTATTGTCGAGTCCTTAGAGACGTGTTCAGATATTTTTGAGCACTGACCGCTCCGATATATTAGATGGCGACTCGCGACTGTACAATATAATTATAGACGAATTTGTCCGTTAATATTCTAATATTATCTGTGAAATGAGGTTTAGGTAATAATCAACAAACACGATTGCTTAAGGGGATCCCATACGCCAATGACCTTCGATCTGAATCCCTTAGTTTTCTAATGTTTGTTTGTAGCTTATCAGTTATCATATTAATAACAACGGCTACATATACTTCAAACATCACTGTCTTCGAGATATTTGGCATCAAAGTTGAACAATTTTAGACCAAACATCAGGTTTTCTGGCCATAACTTTTGTGTTAATTAGTTTAAAACGAAAACCGTACACACGTTTATAGAGACATCAGAGACGAACCCAAATATGTAGATTTCGTATATGTTAGATCTTTCACAGCAATCTTATAACAAAAAAGGTGTTTTTTTAGACAATGTTTAAAAAAATCATAAATAAATAACATTCATCATTCATTTCACTTTTACTTAACCACTACTGTTACTTGAAACATTAACTTTTGCTTTCGTCTGTTTCCTGTAACAAACATGGCTACTTCCGCCAATTCAAAGCATTCTTATCAATAACCTTGATAGGAACGGGAAATCGGGAATATATTGTGTGAAACATATCAATCTACACCATCTTATACTATTAAACGAGTAATATTTTTATACAGCGTGTAACGGAACGGCGGACCTTTCCTCAAGATGGGGATTATTAAGCGATCTTTTTTTTACTTTTCTATGTAGCGTTGGCCGACTGGGGCGACCTGCTCCATTCCATACAAATAAAAAAAAACGACTAAGTGCGAGTTGGGCTCCGTAAAATTATCTATAAAAACGGCAAAAAAATCATGTTTGATGTATGGGAGCCCCCCTTAAAAAATATTTTGTTTTTAGTATTTGTTGTTATAGCGGCAACAAAAATACATAATCTGTGAAAATTTCAACTCTCTAGCTATCACGGTTCTTGAGATACAGCCTGGTGACAGACAGACGGACGGACGGACAGCGAAGTCTTAGTAATAGGGTCCCGTTTTACTCTTTGAGTACGGAACCCGTAAAAAATCGCGTCAAAAAAATTCTTTGTTTTTACGTACGTACTAACGCTTAATAATCCTACTCTTGCGAGAAGGTCCGTCGTTCCGTTCCACCCTGTATATATTTGCAATTTGCAATCACGTTCTCGGAAACGATTTTATTAAATATATTTCGATGAAATTTAGAATATAGAGGTGTTTACGGGGGCAAGAAATCGATCTAGCTAGGTCTCGTGTGTGGGAAAATTCGTTTTCGGTATGGCACAGCGGAATGTCATCTCGCTCGTATGTGGAGCAGCCCAATTGGGGAAGTACCTCCACCTTACAGAAGACCGCAACCACTGCTTTGTAGTGTTGCTATATTATTGCATGCTATGAAGCATGTGGCGTTGTGTTCCTTTCCTGGTGGTGAGTAAGGTCGCCAGAGCTCCCTAGAATGCGCTGTGTTGGGAGTGAGGGACCTGCATGTCTATCTGCCAACACAGCGAATCCTCGACTGAATAAAGGGTCGGCAATCACAAGTGTCCATAGGCTACGGCAAAAAAAGATAAAGTTCGCTTGTTGGTTCAATAAAAAGATAGTAGGTAGGTAGAAGTAGTGATAGTGACCCTGCCTACGAAGCAAGAGGTCCTGGCTTCGAATCCCGGTAAGGGCATTTATTTGTGTGATGAGCACGAATATTTTTTGCTGTGTCATGGATGTTTTCTATGTATTTAAGTATTTATTTCTCTATATAAGTTTGTTTACCTTCGTCTAGTACCCATAGTACAAGCTTTGCTTAGTTTGGTACTAGGTCGATTTTTGTAGGTAAGATTGTCCGCGTATATTTAGAAAAAAAAGTTATTGAAATGTAAGTTTTTTTTAACTACTGCGGCGGTAAACGTATCATCAGTCAAAAACCGTAAGGCTATAGACATCCAGTTCCTCATTTAGAATTCTTAAATAGCACAGGTACTATAACGGAATAATGCGATATTCCTTTTATAAAACCGAGGCTAAGTCCTTCAAATAAATTCCCATGTCAAATAAACTAGCAAGTCGCCAAGTAGGCTTCGAACACGTTCGACTTTAATGCCGTGACGTCACTTCCTATTACATCATAGGCATGCGGTATACGTAAAAAACACAAGGATGAATAAATAAATACTTGTAAATATGGGCATAAAACATCGGCATACTGTATACAATATATGCCATATAAGATTAGAAAGATCGTGCATTAATCGTCATATGACCCTAATCCGATTTTAAAAATGATACTCAGGGCCAGGGTGGCCTCTTTCTGGGAGACGATTAGAAGCTCGAAGAACCAGATTCTCAAAAGTATAAGTGACAACCCAGACATGACAGTCATGTTTTTAGAACGCCACCAGCAACAACGCAACGAGAACCAGAAATAATGTTTTAGTTTTATTTCTGTGATATTTTGTGACTTCGTTTTTAGGACTTATATGGGATTTTTATGCCTGCAATTAAACATTAATAAAAAAAATAAAAAAAATATCACCAGTATACAGGAACCTAACGCCCTAAGGTCCATCCTGATTCCTGTATCTGATGTGTAGTTTCGGAGATTACCCCCTACAAACTGACACCCTTACAAATGTACAACCTCACATACTTTTACTCTTTATAATTTTTAATTTCCCTCAATTTCTTCTAGCTTTTTACTCAAGTGTCATCGTGACTCTTTTAACGTTTCTGATATTATTTCCAAAATACATCCTTTTTACTTTATAATAATATTGTGATCATACTTTTATGTATCATACTTCAAGTAAAAGAATTAAAAAAACACATTTTAAATATAAATAATTATTGGTAGTTTGGATGGTTGGTGTATAGTTTCTCGATGCATTCTAAGTTCGCTCTGATTTGGAGAGCTATTTTAACCATTTTTGAACGCTTTTGGGAAAGTAAATAGCGAATGAAAACAAACACCGGATGAAAATAAACGTCAACCAACTGACACAAGATTATGTATACTTATTTAGTGTAATTTTTCGTAATTTTTTTTTATGTAATTCTTTACATCGCTGTTTTACACAGCGCACATTTCCAAAGGTAACCAGATTTTATTGATAAGTGATATCAGTTAACTATAAAAGTAATAGAAATGTATATTCATAACAACTTATTCGAACGGCAGGACCCATAACCTTTTATGACTACTAAAAGTTTTTTTTAAACTCCTGACGGGTAGAGGCCTCATTTGAATGCCTCGGCGTAACGTCTAAACACGTTTTAAAAAAAGAATATGGGAAAAGGAATAGTACAAAATCAGTGTCTTAGAAAAAAACAAGTTGCTCTATGGAACAGGCTTCAACGGTCGCCCCGCTATCTCTTTCTAATCTTTCGTCTCTGTCGCGCGAGGCTTTGAAATAAACGGAAGGAAAGTTGTGTTGTTCTTCGGAGGTTTTTTTATTGTAATTAGATTTTAATTGTTAAACTAATTATTTTCAGCATTCAGATGATGCATTTATAGGTTTATTTATAGCTGTAAAGTGCAGTTCAAAATGTTATAATATAATATATCTTAATTGATGTTTTTGTTGCCTATGATACATTTCCTGATATACTGAATAACTAGAACTTTGAAAACACTATCTTTTTATTGTACCTAAAAGCTGTAGGTATACAATTTTATTAGATTAAAAAAATTTCCTGTAATTGATGGATTTAGGAAGTATAAAAACTTAAGTTACATTAGATATTAAAACGGAACGTCGTGTTGAATTTTACTTATCTGTATTTCAAAACTAGTTACTGTTTCCTTACTAAGTCATGTTTTTGTCAACTTCAATTAGGTAGTTAGTAATCAGGGACTTGTTTTCTCGAAGGTATATTTTGTTACAATCTTCTATTTTCTGTTAAAATGAAACAGTAATTAAAAGGCAGAATCAAGCGTTTAATTGAGGCTTAATCGCATCAACGAATCACGCGTGAAGGCCCTTCGAATTCAAATTACGAACCACAGGAAGGCCGTTAAGACGTTGGCGTTTGAAATAGGAACAGGATTTGAATTTAGAAAGACGAAAGCGTTTGCTTTTTTAATAAGTACTTTAAAGTGTCAAATGGGACGCTAGTGTCAGGTAATGTTGCAACTCACAATTTACTTGAAAAATTAAGATCCACGTGCCATAATTCTTTGGTATTTTGTAGTTACCTATTTGTCAACGTTGCTTGCTGCGTTCTATTTGTGTACATTGCAATATACATATACTTATGTACCAAAAACGTATGTCTGTAGGTATTAATATTCGTCTTCGAATTTATAAATTGCACCAAATAATAATTTTATTGATCGACATTATGTTTTTTTTTGTCAAACAGCGCGGGAACTTTCGTCAAAACTCGATCCATAGACAGCTTGCGTTTCGGCAAAGGCAATCCATTCAGCCGGGGTCGTGACCTTTCCCGTGCGAATCTGTATCATCTGATTTGTCTATTGTTGTTTTTTTTTCGTTTCTCAAGCTTCCGCATCGCATTGTGCAAATTTAGGGGCATTCTTGAATCCGTATGGTAAACGCTGTAACTCATATCCGCATGGAGTTAAGATTGAAGTTTGTACATCTGGTTTTATGATAATGGCAATAAATTTAAAGGCGCGAAATTGTTGCTATTCTCTGGTCAGACGCTTCCCAGGAAGCTGGGTTAGAATAAGATTAGGGTTGTCCAACATCTCGATTCGGACAGTTTTTTTTTCGATTTAATTTTAGATGTCAGCGTGGGAGAATAGATGTCAATGTAAACAGTTAAATACAGGGGTCGGCAACCTTTTAGCAACCAAGGGCCATATACGAGCTAACAAAAATTACGCGGGCCGCACTTCTTAATTACCTATTTGTGACTTTATCAGGCAATTCCAAAATTCTGAATTCAACGACCTTTACATACAAAACAGCCAGGGAGGCTCGCGGGCCGCAAGCAAGGGTCTCGCGGGTCGCAAGCAAGGGTCTCGCGGGTCGCAAGCAAGGGTCTCGCGGGTCGCAAGCAAGGGTCTCGCGGGCCGCCGGTTGCTGACCCCTGGTTTAATAGAATTGAATCTTACGTCTTCGATGTATTTGTTAATGTATTTTGTCTTGTGTTACTTATGTTGTGTTACCTGAATAAATATCATTCATTCATCTTTCATTATTTACGGATATAGCTTTTTCTTTTGCCCAAAGACTTCTTAACACAAATTAAACTTTTACTTAGTATGGTTAGAGTTTTATCAAAATTATTAAGTACTCGTCTTGAACCAGCTAGTCCCATCATTATGAAAATCAACTATTTCATAAATGCTTGCGATAGTTTTAACTATGGTCCATTTTTCTAATATTTTTCTTCACAAAAAAAGCTTCATCTCAAACATTCTAAGTATACGTGTATTTAGTAGAGCCTCAGCGTAAGTCGAAAGTTTAATCAAAACATTCCAAAGCTCCCTAGTATGTGTGTTACTTGTCGCTTGAGCTTAAAAGCTCAAATTAGCGTCGGGCGTTGACCTTGTCGCCGGTCTAACTTTATCAGCGCAGGATGTAGGCAATAAACACAACAAACAGTGCGTGTGCGCAGCTTTGTCTTACCTACTGCGGAGGAGCTAGGAGAGTTCTGTTTTCGACAATAATCACAATCCATATAAGGAACCCTCCTCTCATTACTTACTATAATCTGCTTTTTTAATCTTTTATTTTTTAAGTATGTTCCCAGATTACTCGAAGACTCCTAGACCGATTTGGAAAATTCTTTTTTTGTTTGAAAGGGTACGAGTATCCTACCCAGGTAATCAGGTCAGGATCTGATGATGGAATCCTGGAGAAATCGAGGGAACTCTTCATATTTTATCGGCACACTAGAAGCGATTTGGCTACTGATTTGAAGTTGGTTAAATCTTTGTTTTTAAAGTTAACTTAACTATAAAGTTCTAGGCCATACTATTTTCATTCAAGAAACGAATCAGCGTGCTAAGTGGGCAGCTTGACGCTTTGTCGTGGATCGACGATCTCTGTCGTGGTAACTTATAAAAAAAAAAAAAAGATTTTTTATCGTGCGATACAGACAAATAAAGCATCTCTTTTTATCGAGTGGTATTAATAAGAAACTGCTACTTTGTCTTATCACGCAAATTTTCCAACTAAAAAACAAATACTTACATACATATATGTAATTTAAGAAAGGCAGCAATTTAACCATGAATGAATCATTGTTGTATTCAGATTGAGCCTACATACTGCAAAAAAAAACCAGGAAAAAAATTGCACAAAAAATATGCAAAGCATAAACAAAACATTGAGCTAAACTAGTTCCAATTGTCATAGACAAGATTCCGTGACAATAGAGCGCGGAATAGACAATAGACCACCCTTTTTAAGGAAGGTGTCAACAATAGAATAGACTACTTTCTAGCAGGTTAGTTTGAGACAACTTAATTTTTATTCATTAAAAAAGTTTGAACTTTTTATAGTTCCCACGGGATTGGAGTAATTAGCATTCTTGTTTTTGCATACAGACTTTTTGTCGTCATCAAAAAAAGCAAGAAAAAAGTTTCGTTTTTTTTAACAACTACCTAATAACTATTACTTATCCTCGGAAATGTTAATATATTTATTCGAAATTAAATTAAGAATATGGTGAATATTGTAAATCGGAAAAATGACGAACCATAAAACCATTATCACATTTGTAATTAAGTACTCACTTTCACACAATAAATTATCGAAAATAGCGATTTAAACCTTTTTCATAAGTATTTTAATAACTATATTTCAGCGTCATTCATTACATAAACACAATTGGGTATTTGACAACAGTGAAAATAAATAGTAAAATAAACAGATAAACATTACGAAAATACTCGGAAAGTATCAAGCTTTTATTTATGTAATGCTATTTTAAGATTTTTAAATTCATAAAAAGTAACAATAAGGACGTTGTTTGATTGTGATGTCAAAACATAGTAATCCCTACAAATTCCATACTAAAGGAGCGTTTTTGACGTTTCATAAAAAGAAGCTGATTTGACATTCGTCAATACCGTATTTCGAAATACGAATCACGAATTGAGAAACGAATTTCACTTTTTATGAATACTGTTAGTTCCTGGAAGGGTACTTTAACCTAAACCTCATTAGATTATTAACGGAAAAATTCTAGGATGGGTATTAAAAGGGAATTTTGTACTAGTTTACTTCTTTCGATCATTAATATAATCCTAATGAAGTTGCCAAGATGGCGTAGTGCGTAAAGTATGTTTGCTGAAGCTCGTTGTCCCTGATTTCTTTGCCGTCATCAGGACACGGGTTGCGTCGTTTTGGAGCAGGTTGCGTGCCTCTAAGAACTCTTGCCATGATAGGTGAAGAGTGAAGACTTAAATAGTCCAATTAGTAGGTTTTGGCTGTCTCTGCACCGGGATGCGAACCGTAAATAATTTTAGTTTGTAATTATTCCAATTTTTAGTGTTTCTCTTTTTACATTTTATCTATACTGTAGTTACTTTTATTTTAAAATCATACTTCTTCCTTCTGTAACTTTTATTTTTACTTTTAATTATATTTTTACATGTATTACTAGTAGGATGAGGATGATAAGGGTTTTTTGCCTGAAATAAATGTAATTTATTTATTTATTTATTTATGCTTTCCAGACATAATAATTCATTTTTCTTTGCTTTTAAAAATGGTTTTCCTTACAATCGCATGACGATTTACGCTCATTTTTCTAATCTTATATGGAATAGGGAATGATTAATACCCTACTTAACTTTACAGGGTATTTCGCCATTTCCAATGACCTATATTGCATCGGTTTCGACCGTTGGCTATCAGCAAGGCTATATATTAATAATTGGAATACCGATAGTGTAACGGTCGTCGTGTTTTGTTTAGATTATGTAATCGCCATCCCGCTCTGTTGTATTCGTAGTTCATAATATTATTGTAAATATACATATGTAAACATTGTACATGGGGAGATGGGCTTCTATATATAATCTATACAAATGTCTCTAGTGACTCTGTGAGCTGTAGAGCTAAGTTTGACGTGTCTTGTTGTCTGTGTCTCTGTCTGTCTGTGTATCTGTCTGTATGTGTATCTGACTTGACTTTTTAAACTTACATTTTACAAAGGTACAATCTCACAGACTTTTTAAACTTGCATTTTACAAAGTTACAATCTCACAGATTTTTTAAACTTACTTTTTACAAAGGTACAAGCTCACAGACTTTTTAAACTTGCATTTTACAAAGTTACAATCTCACAGATTTTTTAAACTTACTTTTTACAAAGGTACAATCTCACAGACTTTTTAAACTTATTTTTTACAAAGGTACAATCTCACAGACTTTTTAAACTTGCATTTTACAAAGTTACAATCTCACAGATTTTTTAAACTTACTTTTTACAAAGGTACAAGCTCACAGACTTTTTAAACTTACTTTTTACAAAGGTACAATCTCACAGACTTTTTAAACTTGCATTTTACAAAGGTACAATCTCAAAGACTTTTTAAACTTGCATTTAACAAATTTACGTACAATCTCACAGACTTTATAAACTTTCATTTTACAGAGGCTCAATCACACTGGCTTTTTGAACTTCTTCATAATATTAGTGTACCTAAACCTATAGATGATTTTATTGTTGTCATATCAACAAGTATCATTCACTATTTCTTCGAAGTCCTCACTAGTATATAAATATACATTATTCTATATCCGTGAGAATCAAGAGGCTATGTGATGAGATTTACATAATCTATTACTTGTGATATATGCAAACCAGTTTTACTTACTGACTAATGATCTATTAAGATTTTCTTAGATAATTATTATTATATTTGTCTTCGAATTTAAACTTTCGTGAGACACGTATTAAATGACAATTGTTACGGGCGACATGTTTCGAACTAAGTATGTTTTCCTGACAGGCAAAATTATAATGAGCTAATAATTTAAATACACAAAAATATATAAAAAAATATAATGTAGGTAGGTGTTTTTTTCGGGCAGAATAATTCGTTTATAATTATATCCTATTACTCCAGGAAAAATACGGATTGCAAAGCATCAAATTTATAATAGCGTCTTTTTTGTTATTACATTTTAAAACGTTATTCTAAACGTTATTATTTTTCATTTGTTATGAGTATTAGTTGCTTGTTAATATAATTTAAGTCTGTTTTTTTTTGTAAGCACCTATATATGGTTTGATGTTTGTATTACTAATAAAGAGATTATTCTAAAAAAAAATATTAAAAAAAAAAAAAAAATTAATTTTGATTTTATATCATTTTAATTTTAAATAATTAAATATTTAATAAAAGTACTTCTAAGATGCTTCCAAGAATCCTACAAACTTTCCCCCTGGAAGTAATTATAAAGATTTAAATGAAGCATTCACTAACTTTTTTTGTTTGATTTATGATTTATCTTGAATATTATAGTTCAAATATAGATTAACGAGAATAAATATTTAAAAAATCATTAATATTTTTTCCGACGTTTCACGAGTTAATTAAAATAAATTTTTTTTGATGTGTGAATTCAGCTTAAGTATATAAATTATTTAAAAACTTGTGATTTTTCCATAAATTACCTCATTCGATGTACGAGTAACATTAGAATTTTCACGGACATATTTGTCTAAGTTTCTTGGATTATCTAGGATATCAAAGGGAAAGGTTGTACTAGTTTTACATATTTCAGGGCCAGGGTGGCCTCTTTCTGGGAGACGATTAGAAGCTCGAAGAACCAGATTCTGAAAAGTATATAAGTGACAATCATGTTTTTAGGCATTGGCTGCTGGCCAGAAATAATGTTTTAATTTTATTTCTGTGATATTTTGTGACTTAGTTTTTCGGACTTATATGGGATTTTTTATGCCTGCCATAAAACATTAATAATAATAAAAAAAATCGATGATTATTTTTTTGCGTTTCAAAATTGTTCACCATGAAATCGCATAAGGTACGAATTTTCTAATCTTATATGAAATAGGGTATAGAATAGTTCAATGAATAGGTAGTTCCTTTAGCCTATATGCTCCAATGCGAATGACTCTTTGTTAAAATTTAAAACCATAGACATAACATTGCAGCTAAACATTCCATTTTCGAACTGTGAACAACGGTCGTTCTAAGTTTAAAACTTAGGCGTTTCAGCGGTGACGTCACTAACGGTTTTGAGTGTTGCCCGTCTCTTTCATAGCTACGTAGAATTGTGAGACAGCGATGCCGGCACCCCCGGCCCGTGCGATATGTTTAAGGAAACGGGACTTTAGTTTTAGTCTAATTAAGTTTATATTTGAATGACAATTTGAGACTATCCTGGATGTTGTTAATTTGTTGAGATGAGTATAAATAGTATGTCTCCTGTTTGTCACACAGATTACATATATGGCGTTGTTTAAGTACTTCAAGGACATTTCAAGATAATTGTATTTATTTATTTAGAGCATTCCCTAGAAAAGTATCTTAATGACTTTAATATTTTATTTTTATTTAAAATTTAATTCTTAACAATATACATTGTGTCGAATAGGGTACATTACAATTAATTACAAAAAAATAAGATTAGTAACATTAAACGAACTTACAATACTAAATTTAATCTACAATATAATTTATAATAGGTAATTCACAATTATTAATCAATAAATATGTCATGCTATATTAATTCTAGAATCATAATAACTTTACATGTCGTTTACAAAATCATAGATTGAATAATAACATTTGCTTACAAGAAGAGCCTTTAATTTACGCTTGAACACATTAATGTCGGAGATCTGCTTAAACTCTACCGGTAATTTGTTGAAAAGATGTACAGCCTGGTAATGCGCGAAATGCTTTACTATATTTAATTTGGGTATTAAACAATTTTTAAGGTCTTTCCTTCTTGTTGCAAGTCTCAAAACCCGGTCCTCTTCACTTTCTGTCTCGTTCAAATGTTTGACCAAACCCGTTAGAAGAACTTGAATGTAGAGGCATGGTACAGTCAAAACTTGAAGTTTTGTGAAAATGCTCCCTGCATGATACCCATTGCGGGATTCGAACTATAATTCTAATTGCCCTTTTTTGCATCGCGAAGGCAATTTTGGTAGCTCAAAGGGTTAGCAAAAGATCGTTCTAGGGTAATTTCTCCCTGTATTTTGTATGAATGGCTATAGGTAATTTCTATGTGACTTAATAAACTGGTAGGTTCAAGAAAAATCTCGTCCAAATGCGTTTACAACATATTTTAACGTCGTTTATAAGTTTTTTTAAGCTTTTGTATAGGTTTAGGTTGTGTATTATCTTTTATTTTAGCCATTGTAACTACTCCTTAATATGTTTACGACGGCAATGAAATAAGGACTTTACAAGCATGTTTGTACGAACTTTAACAACCACAATGATCTCATTGTATATCTAACATACATATATTAACTGGGACACAGTTTGCGACATGTTATTAGTTTTATCGCTTAAAAGAACTCGGAATAAGGTCGCGTTCAGAAGTCCACAGTGTAACTATAATAGGTGCTTTATTGAGCAACGAACATTAAACAAACGGGTAGATTTATCGCTCAATAGTGGCAATTTTCAATTAGAAATTAAACAAATGAATTAATAAACAGTTAATTTTGTTTTAGTGAAGTGGATGTATCAAAGTTTTTGGGGTGGGGTATGATTATTTTCGTCGCGTTTTGTTTATATACTCGGCTTATAAATATACCTTCGGCCTGCCTGCACGATTATCACACGACGGGCCGCGAGATGTGTCGCGGCGAGAGAGACTATCCGTCTCTTTCTCACACACAACACTTAATAAGTTTCTGTCAAAAATTTCATTTTTGGTACAAGCTTTTATTGCCGACTGTACTTTTCTGTATACCATCATCAACTACTCATTGAGACGATTCTAACGAGCCCAAAGTCAACGGGGTTACGTCGGTTAAATACTGAATTCCCATGGCCATCTTCTGTCTCCATCATTAGATCAGCTCGATGGTACCATAATATTGAATTGTCATCCAAACTATACTCATACCCAAAATTTCAGCTCAATCGGATAACGGCAATTGACTGAAAAATGGATGCAAATTTTGACGGACACCTTACTTGGGGATATTCATTATTTTTGCACCCTTAAACGGACAGTTAAGGATAGTAACAAAACCAACAGGTTAGACGTGACTTAAAAATCACTTCAGTTAACCTTAATCGGCCATTTTTTTTGCAATTCCCCACTTAAATACGAACAGGTCAAGTTAATATAAAGCTTATAAAAAGACTATCGAGGCACACAACCACAACAACACATGCTTTAGTAAAATACCAGCTGGCAAGTTTCAGGGTTTTCAATTCGACAACGGAACCCATCCTTTAAGTTCTGTTGACGGCCTATGATCTAACAAATTACTCAACTGATAAGCGGATACACTGACCCATTTAGATCAATTGACATTTAGGCCAAGGAAGCTCTCAGACATAGACAAGATATAAGTTATCAGTTCTAATAAAATAAAAACGAATATATAGGAGGTTTAACTAGTTAATTAATGTCAATTTTTGTCGTGTGCCGTGTAAAGTTGCAGTAGACTAAATGGGAATAAATAAATAAATAAATAAATAATTATTAATTTGTTGTATGAGATCCCCCTTAAATATTTATTGTATTCTATTTTTTAGTATTTGTTGTTATAGCGGCAACAGCAGGTCGATCACGTAACGCATTGTACGCGCGTCGGGTAGGTCTAAATGTCACTTTTTATATGGAAAATTTACAGTTAAATTGAACCGACGCGCGTTCTGAACGTTACGTGATTCTGATTACCCCTCAGAAATACATCATCTGTGAAAATTTCAACTGTCTACCTATCACGGTTCATGAGATACAGCCTGGTGACAGACGGACAGACAGACAGACCCTTTGGGTACGGAAAGGGACAGAATATATCCCCTCTTAAAACTTTGGACAGATAACTTTGTGAATTTTTAATCCCCTGCGTTACTTTTTTCTCCATTTGTCAATATTTTTAATCCTTTTTGGAGAAAATTCATCATTATTGTTTATTTTATTTGTTGTCTACACCCCTTTGTATGAAGCATGAGTGTTTTTTGGCACTCACAACTGCAGCATACTTATGAGCAATTTCAAAGAAAGACTGGCCTAAGAACCTTGATATGTCATGAAAGCTGGCCAAATTCGAGGATGCCGCAAATTCCATTCAGCCAGTCATAATTAAAACATTAGTCAAAAGATTCTCGAGAGCATCCTGTTTCTGGACGAATGCCAATATGGCGGCGTCTTGTCAGCTATTGAAAAACGCGGCTAAATTGCAAAAGGTTTTTTATCGGGTGAGTTATGGCAGTTTTTGCGGTCACTTATTATCTTAACGGCTTTCAGAATGTGTTAGGTTTTCATAAATGGACGGAAAATGTGGGGTTCTTTTATTTCTAATTTATACGGCTGTCTTATTTATTCATATAAACGTCTTCGGCTTATGATTTTCTAATCTATGAAGTCTATGTTAAATTAGAAAGATTCACTGTACTCGCCGGAGTCTTTCCTTTCTGCATCGTTTTAAAGTAAAAAACACCTTTTCAAATATGCCATTTGGAGGCTAAACCCTACGGGATCATCAAGCCTATTTTTTTCAGAGTTGTCCGGATTTGTTTTTTTAATTAACGACCAACATCTTACGCGAAGACTCGTTACATTCAGCCCGTCATGTTCTCAATTACTTTTTCTCACCGGATGCGGCGTCAACGCTTATCCTTTCCGGTCAGCTCGGACAATGGGAACGAACTTATCTTGTTTATGTACTTTTTCATCTGTGGTCTGTCATTTAGTTCAACTGTCAATCGTGATAATGACATTACTGGAAGTGTGTGTATTATTTTTATTAATAGGGAACTTGCATCTTTTTATTTTATTACGAAAATCAAAAGTATAATCCAACATTAAAACAACTGTAGCATTAAAACATTCGTATTATTTATTTTTCTGATGTTATATGCATTTGAAATCTGCACGCGCCGGCACCCCCCGAAAACGTTCTATATTAAACGGGCTTATGAAATGACGTCACAGCATACATTCTCGGCGCATTTACTATGGAGTAAGTAATTAATTTGAAATTATCTCCACAAAATGTGCGTTTAAGTCTATACTTGTCATACAACATATCATTTCTAATTTAATATTCTGTGTAACTGTTGTTATTTTATCGAAAAAATAAAAATTTCGTCATTTTAACTCGAGATAAAACTAAAACAATAGTTTTTTTTTCTTTTGTATGATATCTCTACGTATATCCGCATCGATTGAGTGCAATTTATTCGAAATTGAAGTCTCATGCAAGTTCCCCATTGAACGAGGGGCCGAATTGAACGAAGTTATTTTTTAATTGAAATTGAACCTTTTTTCCATTTTTAGTTTAAGCTTGGGCCAAAATTCTTTAGTACCTATGTTCGTCTGTTCTCCTCTACAGATCGCATTTCTCAAACGATTCTCGTGAAATTTTGTGAGCCGGTTCAATAATTAAATTAGTTTTTTTTCGTCGATGCAGTTTTTTTATTTTCTTATTAGACTCGCGCTTCATACTGCTCTCAGAGCCGCTTGCAATCACTACATAGTATAAAACAAAGTCGCTTCCCGCTGTCTGTCTGTTCCTATGTATGCTTAGATCTTTAAAACTACGCAACGGATTTTGATGCGGTTTTTTTTAAATAGGTAGAGTGATTCAAGAGGAAGGTTTATATGTATATTACATGCATGTATTATACATATAAACCCGTGCGAAGCCGGGGCGGGTCGCTAGTAATTTATACTCTCTCCTTGTCCGAGACGTTATTATAAGTAGTAGCGCTGACAGCCAGCGCCAATTCACTGTTTCAAAGCTACAATTTAAAAACGAAAAAAATCGACCAAGTGCGAGTCGGACTCGCACATGAAGGGTTCCGTGAAATAAATTGCGGTTTACGATTTATGACGTATTAAAAAAAACTACTTACTAGATCTCGTTCGAACCAATTTTCGGTGGAAGTTTGCATGGTAATAATGTACATCATATATTTTTTTTAGTTTTATAATTCTCTTATTTTATAAGTTACAGGGGGGGGGGGGGGGGACGACACATTTTACCACTTTGGAAGTGTCTCTCGCGCAAACTATTTTACAGTTTAGAAAAAAATTATATTAGAAACCTCAATATCATTTTTGAGGACCTATCCATACACGTATGGGTTTGATGAAAAAATTTTTTTTGAGTTTCATATCTGAGTATGGGGACCCCTAAAACTTAATGTTTTTTTTTAAATTTTTGTGTGAAAATCTTAATCACAGAATACATCTACTTACCAAGTTTCAACAGTATAGCTCTTATAGTTTCGGAAAAAAGTGGCTGTGACATACGGACGGACAGACAGACAGACAGACATGACGAATCTATAAGGGTTCCGTTTTTTGCCATTTGGCTACGGAACCCTAAAAACACTTGATACTACAGTGTTCTTAGCGATCTACACCGTGTATTTTTTGATTTCCGTTAATTTCGACACGATGTTCGGTTCATTAACAGAAGCTACCTGGTATGTTGCTTTTTGTTAAATTCGAAAAAAAAAATTTTTTTCATTTTTCATACAAACTAAATCAATATTACAGTGTGGGAGGGCTCTAACACTTAATCTCAATTAACACAAAGTTAAATTTCACCTACGACAGCACTTGTCAACAGATGGCTCTGTGGTAAATAGTTTGCTTATGGTGTGAGGGGTCCCAGGTTCAAATCTCAATAATTCCCTTTTTCGTTTTTAACGTAAATAAAATAAAGGACCCTTCACACTGATTCGGTCATTAAATTGATTTATTGAATATCTGAAAAATAGTAAGAGTTAAGACACTAGTTTATTAGAGAAATTAGTTTAAGACACTAGTTTATTAGAGAAATTAGTTCCATTTAACCTGAGGATTCTTCCCTTAAAGTTAACGGAAATAAAAAAAAACACGGTGTATATAGTAGTTTTGAAGTATGCTATTTTACTAACCGACTTTAAAAAGGAGGAGGTTCAAGACGCCTGAACCGATTTGGAAAATTCTCTTTTTGTTTGAAAGGGTATCCTTTCCAGGTGGTCGTATGCTCATCAGGTCAGATCAGGAACTGATGAAAGGATCCTGGAGAAATCGAGGGAACTCTTCAAATTGTATAGGCCCACATACAGCGATTTGGGATGTTCTGCAATAATCATCGCATTTGATCTCGAAAAACAGTTTATGTGGTACTTAAAATGGAAATGTTCATGTATGTGGCTTGTTGGCTTCGCGGAGTACCAAAGTGAAGTCGGTAATTTTTTTTTAAAGGAAATTATTTAATACATAACATATTAATTACATAGAAATTTTATATGGCTTTATGCAACCGTTGCCTGTAAACAAATATTTGACTACACATGCAAAATTTCATGTTCCAATGCGTACGCGCCATATGTTTGAGTTGAGCAACGCGTGAGGGCGCGAGCGGGGGGTCTGGGGCCTGGTACATACATATTTCATACATACATACATACAATATGGCGAAGCCCGGAACAAGCGCTATGCGGGTGATACTGTTACACAGTACTTGTCAATTATTACTATACGTACCTACAACATCTGTGCATAATAACAGGCACAAACAAAGTTTATAACATGTTTCCTTTTACACAATGACTTTAAAGTGTTCTAAAGTGAATGAACACAATTTATATGCTTTTCCTTAGGGTTGACTGGTAGACAATGCATTAGAGCATTAAGTCCACCTTCTGTACAAGATTAAGTAAATGATACGTAGTTACGAAGTTTGTCTGAGAGGTCTATTTAACGAAAAGGTCGTTGACGAAGATAACTGAAAACATTAACAGCCTAAAAATAACAGAAACCAGACTTCAGATTACGATAGAGCGTTATCTCAAGAAAAAAACACCTAATCACTGCCCTTGAACTGTGCACCATAAAAAACCTAACACGTGTACGAACCGTTTTAATAACGAAACGCAAACTTAAAGCGCGGGCGGGGAACTTTAAAACTAAAGCTGACATACAGTTTTCAGTACTACCAAGACGTGAAGCGCCAATGGATAACAGCAAAGTTAAGTTTGCAGCGGTCTGGAACCAATTTCGATTTTTCGTTCAGGATTCTGGATCGTGTTTGTCTATGGTGGAAGACCACATGCGCCTTCTTAGAAATGTCAGGTGAGTTAGGGTTTTTATGTTGGTACTTGAGCTTTGACTTAAGTGGTACCATCTACATCGTATTTCACTTGTTTTATAGCTGAAAAAAGAAGTAAAGTTCACTTGTCCGCAATACCTATTTATTATATAGGTACCTACATTAAACTAACATTAAATATGCATGAATTGACGTTCTAGAAATATTTTAAGAAACACTCAATTGATCCATTGACAACCATGTCCGAATTCCTCAACACAAAGACAATTCAGCCCGATAAACAACCTCTTTCAAAACGTGAATGAATCCATACTGCGCTCACTTGTTTTCAAAATGGCGTATGTTCCTTGTAAAGTCGTTTTACTTGCGTCTTTTATGGGCGCGTCCGTTGAGGTAGAGCGGAAATCGTGGGCGACCGCAGGAATCAAGCTTGGTTGCTTCGATACCCCTTGATGTGGGTTGTGACCAGGATGAAGATTTCCGTCCACAAATCACGTACTTATGGAAATTTTCCGTCTTCGTTTTTCTTCGCCAAAAACCAATCATACGAGTATTAGTCCAGACAATGAACTGACAGCTTGTATGGAAAATATGTCAAATTTGGAAATAATTTATTATAGCAGATTTTTTTAATGTAATGGATATAATTATTATCAAATAAATAGTTACTTAGTGACAAAATCCAACAAAATTTCAGACATTAAAAAAATGATAGCTTAACTAGCTTCTGAATAGTCAGAAAATATATTTGTAAATGGTTTTATCTTTATTTTGGTTCATTTACATTTGCTCTATAATATTCAAGATAAATAATTAAAAAAATACAATTCATTCTTTTTTTATAGCTATATAAATACTTCCGGATGGAAAGTTTGTTGGATTTTTGAATAAAGCATCTTAGAATAATGTTTTAAAAATGATATAAAGAAAAAAAAACGCTATTATAAATTAATGTTTTTCAAAACCGTATGTTGCCTGGAGTATATGTTCCTTCCAACATACTCGTTCGTTTGGTTTAACCCTTTATTTGGCAAATTAAAACAAAAATCGTGAGTTCAAGCCTCGTTTGTTCCTTGTAGAGCAAAAAAAATCTGTATAAAAAAAAACTAAAAGTGCATTACAAAATGTGTATACTGTGATATGACATCAATACATAGTAGTAAGTATAAAACAAAGTCGCTTCCCGCTGTCTGTCTGTATGTCTGTCCCTATGTATGCTTAGATCTTTAAAACTACGCAACGGATTTTGATGCGGTTTTTTTAGGGTTCCGTAGCCAAATGGCAAAAAACGGAACCCTTATAGTCGTCTGTCTGTCCGTCCGTATGTCACAGCCATTTTTTTTCGAAACCATAAGAGCTATACTGTTGAAACTTGGTATTTAGATGTATTTTGTGAACCGCATTAAGATTTTTACACAAAAATCGAAAAAAAACATTAAGTTTTAGGGGTCCCCATACACACAACTGAAACTCAAAAATTTTTTTTCATCAAACCCATACGTGTGGGGTATCATTGGATAGGTCTTTAAAAATGATATTAAGGTTTCTAAGATCATTTTTTTCTAAACTGAATAGTTTGCGCGAGAGACACTTCCAAAGTGGTAAAGTGTCCCCCCCCCTGTAACTTCTAAAATAAGAGAATGATAAAACTCAAAAAAATATATGATGTACATTACCATGCAAACTTCCACCGAAAATTGGTTTGAACGAGATCTGGTAAGTAATTTTTTTTTACTACGTCATAAATCGTAAACTGTAATTTATTTAACGGAACCCTTCATGTGCGAGTCCGACTCGCACTTGGCCGCTTTTTTAATAGATAGAGTGATTCAAGATGAAGGTTTACATATATAATACATGCATGTATTAATTGTATTATACATATAAACCCGTGCGAAGCCGGGGCGGGTCACTAGTAATCAAATAAAGGGTTAACTTAATGTGGCCATTTCAATAGAACACAGTCTCTCTATTTTTCAAATTCAAAGGATGTCGAAACGGCGCAGCAAGATACATAATTTTAGCTAAACGAAGTTTTGAATATAATTATTTTCTATTGTTTTACTAAACGGTTCATGTAAATTTAACTTAACTCGTTATATAAGTTATCATTGGTATAAGGATAACGAATTAACCACAATATTTTGTAACGTGATATTTTATATTAATACTTAATAGTCAGTGCAATCAACGCAACTTGTTCAATGAAACAAACTTATTTATGTCAGCGGAAACATCCCAACAAACTTTAACCTCATACAAATCCCATGCGATCCGTTGTAGGAAAGGTAGCTCATGACCGCACATTTAACTTTGCAACCGAGTACCACAGATAGTCAATACGTCATAATACCATAATGCACCCTCGATTTTGAATAGGGAACAATGGACAATGGCGGGTATCGATCGTTAACGGTCTGGCTGCATGGGGATGCGCTGAAAAAAATCTTTCGGCGGGATTGTTTTTGTTTCGTTTGGAAATCAGTTGAAACAATAAGATGTTCAATTGAATATAGGTAGTTTCTTTATTATACAAACATTATTTTCGTGTCTTGTTTTTTTTGTGCTGTTTTTAAGTTCTTTTTGTTAAGTTTCGTCGTTGCAACTGAATTCGGTGAATTTTTACTTTTAAAGATTTCTTTAGTATTTCATATAGTCTCTGATGGTGATGTGTGATTGATTAAGAATAGAGACCATAAATGACATATTTGTTTACTCAAAACCTAACGGCTTAAACTAGGATAATTATCTGACAAAGGTGTCAATAACCGAGTGTCACCGGTTACCATTGTTGTCATACAAATCTTTCATACATTCATTGAAAGTGAATCGGATGCGTGTGATCTATTATTTGTATGAGGCGCACGTGCTCTTCCGGTTTCATTTTTTCGCTTTCAATTGGAATTGTACAGTACAATTATCTCTAGTACAGTAAAAAAATACTAATACTACTTATAGTCTTATAGAGTTCTTGATTTTTAACGAAATTGTGTTTAAATACTTATAGACCGGGCTCTCGGTGGAGTTTCGTTTGCAAAAATAGCGCACCGCAATCTAACTTCTGATATATATTGTATAGATCCCATACACCCAATAAATGCATGTTGCCAACTAATTTTGTGGTCCAGCCCCCCCCCTCCACTCCCAAATATTATTAGTAAATTACAAAAGATTTTGGGTTTTAATTACTTATGGAATTTCATTAAGAGAGACTGGACCAAAAAATTGGTTGGCAACATCCATCCATACTAGAGACTAACCTACATAATAATTATTGAATTAATAATTTACTTTGAAAACAAAGTTTTAACCGACGAAAAATCAATCATCCCCTATGTTCCTACCCTTAGGGTTGGTTTTTTTTTTCCAAATTTATATGGGACCAACTTCGGGGTATACCCTTTCCAATAAAAAAAGAATTATCAAAATCGAACTACTCTGTAAAAAGTTATGCGTGGTCATACATTAAAAATATATATATATACGCGTCGACTTGAGAACCTCCTCCGTTTTTTTCGTCGGTTGAAAAAATAATTATTTAGGTGACGAAACAGCGTGGCTCCGTTTCGTCGTCAAGTCTTATGGGTGCCAAGTTTACAGTTACATAAATACGAGTACTTCACGAATGTTATTTTAACGTCTTTGGATCAAGCACAGATCAGTGATCATGCAGCTGCGCTAAAAACACTTGTTCTTTCTTATTGTTAAGTTGGCAGATGTGCCTCCCCCGCACGCGCCAAGATTACAAATAAATTATAATTGTCTATGGTACCTTACCGTTACAAAAATAAACTGTTCGGTTTTCAACTTTATATTAAACGGCCGATTTTCTGTTTTCGAACGGCAAAACATTTGAACGTTTCAAAAGAGAATGCACTTAATGCTGTTGCATTAGGATGCATTTCTACTAATATAGTTAGAAGACCTTTGACCTAATGTGTGTTTATTGTTACATTGTTGAAGATACTGACTTTTATGGATGCGTAACGTTTTTCCTTCCTTCCAGCTTCCTTATTCGAAATATCATCTGCTCTTGATATAACGGCTAAGTGGTTTGAAATTTCTTTAGAGTTCAATTGGTAGAATAGCCAAACCAGTCTAGTCATAACATAACTTAGTATTTAGACGGATAATGTTCAATTGTTAGCAATTTAGTTTAGATTAGTTGCTTCCAACGATGAATGGAATTAAATGGTTTGGATTACACATCTTGTATTTAGTGCCAATTTAACCGACCAAGTGATGAAGCCCAATTAGGTCTTACATTATTTAGACATTTAATCTTGGAGTAATTAAGTCTTGACTCTAAGAATACCGGGGTCTGGTTAGTGTTTGTGTGATTGTCTGGGTCACTAAAAATTGGGTGACAGTATCTACCAATCTCGCATTTAAATGTCCAGTTGCACGTCAACTCCTTTTTTTTTGGCTATGCTGGTTGATTAGCCAGTGTCATGTCTCGTGTCGATTTGGAAAAGTAAACATCGATGCCGAAGTGAAACAAGATGCTAAGAACTAGACGCTATGAAAAAGAACATTAAAGAACCCCATACATATTTAGTAAGACGCGTCAACTTCTTACAGTTATTAAATTATCATTACATAGTTTAAAACAAAGTCGCTTCCCGCTGTCTGTCAGTCCCTATGTATGCTTAACTTATTTTAATAGATATAATGATTCAAGAGGAAGGTTTATATTTATAATACATGCATGTATTATACATATAAACCCGTGCGAAGCCGGGGCGGGTCGCTAGTTACTTATAAAAACCGTGAAAGACGTCAAAATCGGAAGTAACAATGTCTTCCGTTATCAGGTCAGAGGTAAACGGCGCGTGCTCCCACATCTGCCAACAATACAAACTTAACGTAAGAATACCGTAGACTATGTGCGACAAGTGAATTTTCAATCTGAACGGTGAACGCAGCTGTAACAGCTGCCAGTCACACCTTTGCGTCTTGAGACGAAGGCGTTGTTACGTTCTGCCCTATATATTTTTTTTTGGCGGTCCGATGACCTTTGCAGATGGGTTTCGCGTAGATTAGAATTTTATGTTCGTTTTATTTGCTTTTTTTAATTTATGGCTGCGTGGTAATATTAGTGTTAGTCAATTGTTTTTCTTATTTATTGCAATTTCGATATCAATAATTGCTTACTGATCTGCATTAAATTCTACTCACGATTTTTTTTAAACATCCACCTTCCCTGATTATCATATTTATAGGTTTTGTTAATCGGCTTAAGTAGTTTTAACAATAAAATTATGCTAGTTTTTTTCATTTCATTAATTTCAAAACGCATTTGTGCGCTCCGCCAACTTTTACAACTTATTACATTTACTTTACTTTGCATCGTATCAGGTTAGATTTAGATCTAAAGTCATTTCTGAATATAACCTGATAAGATCCAAAGTGAATGAATCGGATTTCATTTAATATCTATCTTTGGATTGACCAATAAAACACTTAAAAATAATTAGGTACCATAAACAAACTTATTTTTTTCTAAAGGCAGTTGCACTAGGGGCGTTACTGGCGCACTCAGTAACGGTTTTTCGATCGATTTTCGCCTCCCCAATGTTATATCTGATTGCGTTTTGGCCGATTGCAGGGTTAGATTGAATCAAGCTTTAGTAACATAAATCATTTATCATTTATTTCATATATTAATCGTTTATACTTAGTGACAGTTTCTGTCTTGGTTACAATATGAGAAAATTAGGTAAACTTGCAAAAAAAACTCATCGTCCTCCTAGCTTTATTCCCGGTTGTGCCCGAAAGAGACCTTAGACTCCTAATTCCAAGATTTGACATAGGCACTAGTTTTACGAAAGCGACTGCCATCTGACCTTCCAACCCAGAGGGCAAACTAAACCTTATATTGGGATTAGACAAGTTTCCTCACGATATGTTTTCCTTCACCGAAAAGCTAACGGTAAATATTCCGTGCATTCATTAATTTTCATCACAGTTGCTCGTAAAGGGTGTATTATAGGCAAGTTTATAGAGCATCTATACCCGATTTACCTCCCGCGGGAGTTATGGATTTATAACTCCCTAGGGAGTTATGAGCTTGTGTGTGATCACTGATCTGATTGGTTAAAAACAAATCAAACAAATTGGTTGGCAAATCTAGTTGGCCGCGCGTCACAAGAATTCTTCTCTGTGATTGGTTGAAAAAAATCTAGCAGGCCATGTGGCGCTACGCCCCCTCGCCCTCCTCAAATCTGTAAGTGAAGTTTTCAATTTCGAAAATTTTTGAGTGGTGCGGTTGTATGAAATTTAGATTTTTCTGTTTTTTGTTTCCTCGCAAATGTGATGAATAACATTGTGTGTATCACGGGCAGTAAGGGGATTACAAACTCGACTCATTAAAAGCCCTCCGCCTTTGGCGTCGGGCTTCTAATAGAATCTCGTTAGTAATCCCCTTCTTACGGCCCTTAATGCACAATGTACTATTCTATAACGCTACTTATGGGAGCGAACAAAGCGAACGAAGTTCTACGTTTCAGCTTTGGCCAAAAAAAATGGTATGTCAGTATGTCTAGTTGTCCAGATGTCCGGCTGTCTTACTGTTCTCCTCTACAGGTCGCATTACTCAACCGCTTCTCATGAAATTTTGTGAGCAGGTCAATAATTATATATAATACAGCCGATATTGTTCAACCTCGAAATTTCGGGGAGTTTGATGAAATTTGGTACGAATGTTTGTTGGAAGCCATTTTTCTCCACGAATACACGTTTTCTCGTCAAGGTTGTGTAGAATTTATTCAGCTTTAATGTTGCTGTAGACCATGTTTTCATAGAGTACGTAGTTTTCGAACAAAATCTGAATTTATTACGAATGGAGTACATTTCCCAAGATAGCGGCCGTTATACAAGGTCCTGACCCGGGGACTTTTGGGAGACGAAAACAGGGCTTCCAACGAACATTCGTACCAAATTTCATCAAACTCCCCGAAATTTCGAGGTTGAACAATATCGACTGTATTTAATAGATTTCCCACTAGTTTACAAATATGTTTTAATTTTAGGCAGGTGCTTAAAAGTCGGTAAAAACAGGAAGCCACGCAACATTTGAGCCGATATCCTTCCGTCCTTGGATCTATATTTGGCTTAACCTAACACATGTGGTTACCCGAATCTGTCAACTGTGGCCGTTGGTGATAAACTTTTAACCGAATCTTGCGATTTCTTTCTTAAGAGGCTGACAAGACCAAATTTGTTGAAATTGATATTATTTGAGCAGTTGTATAAGAAAAACTATTTGTTCTAGCGTATCAAAAAAAATATAAGTTAATATTCATCATATTTCCAAGACCGTAGACGGACTCGAAACATAATTGGATGAAATCGGCTCGATGGAAAATAATTGCAAAGATTGGTCTTAAAATCATCTTAAACGGTTCTATGTCCTTATTTTTTTGACGTATGGGTCTGCAATTAAAAACACGAAGTCCACATATTCATACCTAAACCGTAGCCATATTTCACAAATAAGCCACACTTTTTTTTTTTCAATATTTATTCATTATTTTCGTCTAAAACCTGGCCGGTCCAGTAACACTCGCTCTCGCTTACTCCGATACAAATAGACAGTGTGCGAGTTTTTGGTGTTGACAGCGCCTTAAGGGGATCCCATACGCCAATGACCTTCAATCTGAATCCCTTAGTTTTCTAATGTTTTTTGTAGCTTATCATATTAACATCAACAGTTTTAAGCAATATATTATCCCATATTTACTTCAAACATCACTGTCTTCGAGATATTTGGCATCAAAGTAGAACAATTTTAGACCATAAAACAGGTTTTCTGGCCATAACTTTTGTCTTAATTAGTTTAAAGTCAAAACCCTACACACGTTTAAAGAGACACCAGAGACGAACTCAAATATGTTGATTTCGTATATGTTAGATCTTTCACAGCAATCTTATAACAAAGAAGGTGTTTTTTTAGACAATGTTTAAAAAAATCATTAAAAAATAACTATTTATTACTTTCAAAATATGGTACACAAAAATGGAGATTAAAAATTGAAGAATCGATAACCGTTTACCTTATAATTCTATCTGTAGTGCAAAAGTATTTGTATCGATTCAAAACTAGTCAAAAATCGATGAAACCCTCGGGTAGCCCCTTAAGGCGACGTGAGCTCAGAAAACGGATTTATGTTAGGATTATAATACGGCTGCCCTAAAGGACCCCGCCCCCGCAGCAATTAGGTATGGGGAAAAAAGTGGAATTTTAAACAGGAGATTTGAATCTACACCATACAAAAATTTCGTGAGATTTGACTGAAACCACTTTTTCCCTATGTTTGCTGCGGGATCCTTTAATTAGCAATCTTGAGGCCTTGCTCGAGGGATAACAGCTATTCGAATTCAGAGTTTTTGACTTTCGCTCTATAGAAAAAAAACACGAACGTAGGTCTAAAAATACAAATTCGTAACAAACTATCCACTCAGCTAAACATATTAAAATTGGTTCTAAAAATCGACAATATCATGTTTGAGGGAACTTGGCTATTACTATTTTATTTAAAAAACGCACAAAAAATTAAACACGATTTTCATTTCGTTTTTCGCGAGGATGAAAGGTACCTAAGTATGTTCTAACCGATTTATAGTTCAAGGCGATATTTACCTACTAGTTTTTTTTTTTTGAAAATGGTTTCTATAGGGACCTGTCTCACAATATAGTCGTTAGTCTGAATAAGGCTCATCAAAGCAACTGGCACAACAAGTCACTTGAATGCAACCGTCACTGCTCAGACGCATACAAAAGCCTAAGCGACAGCATCAGCTGTACAATTTTGAACTCGAACGCCACTAAATAGAGTTGAATATGCAATGATACAAATTAGCATTTAATGCGTTTATCTGAACGGTGAATGCACTTGATTCTAGACACTAACAAAAGACGTAACGTACTCTGATTTGAACGAGTCAGATTCAAAGGATTTTGAACCTTGTTGCAGTAGGTTTTAGGTTTAGTTTGGCTATTTTGGTTGTTAATAAATAGGATGGAGGTATCGATTTCTCAATTTGTTTTATTATTAAATGCGTAATGAATCCGTTTAAATAAGAGTCCTCGTTAGGTTAGTGGTGTATGAAATGGTGAACATAAGTACTGAATGGAACTTGGCATCCTGAAGATATACAGCGATTGGGTTTCGTTAAATGCGCTGAATTGTACCTATTGAGGGCCGAATAAATAATTTTAAACTTATTTAAGGGAAGCCAGAACAGCTAAAAATATCCTTTCTGATGTAATTCAAGAAATAGTGCTTGCTTAAACATTGATAAAAACAGTGGCGAGAAACAAAGACATGGCAAGCCGGAGTAAGTTTACCTAGGTTTATAACTTACTAGCTTCTAACCGCGACTCTGTCCGTGTGGAACTAGTTTATATCTCAGCTCCATACAAACTTTCACCCTCTCTTTTCAACTCCTTAGGGGATAATGTCCGGGTTAAAAACTATCCTATGCCCTTCCCCGGGATTCAAACTATCTCCATACCAAATTTCATCTCAATCGGTTCAGCGGTTAAGCTTGAAGTAACAGACTGACAGACACACTTTCACATTGTTATAATATTACGACCCGGCCCGGTTTCGCACGGGTTTATATGTGATAATACATGCATGTATTATACATATAAACCTTCCTCTTGAATCACTATCTATTCAAAATCCGTTGCGTAGTTTTAAAGATCTAAGCATACATAGGGACAGACAGACAGCGGGAAGTGACTTTGTTTTATACTATGTAGTGATAGTATGGATAGCGAACGCATTCATTTTTAACAAAATATATACTGATCAAAATCGTGTTTTCTAAACACGGCACCTTGGTAGTGAGATATGTCTTTTTACTCGTATCGATCAAAAACAGCGATTTCCATGCATCATACCAGTCTTCAACTAATTGTCATACATTCCGTTATTACCGTTTAACGGCATCGGCATTCCCTTCGAATCCGCAAGTCCCCTTGCCGTTAAAAAAAACCACCCTTGACGGTTGTGATAAGAAAACGGTAAGTGCACCGAATGCAGCCATTGTTGGGCTTGGGGTGCGCGTGCGGAACGAGCGGAGCGGGCGGCGGAGCGGGCGCGGTAGCGATTGTAGACTGTCGTAAGCGGTGTTCGTTAAAATCTGTATGTATGGAAAGTTTGACAAGTTTCAACGGTTTCACAGCTGCCGGCGCCATATTTAACGTTGGTTGGTTAACTGTAAGTTATTGCAACCCTGTGTGGGTTTCATAATATTGCATTGTCATGCGATATACATATTTTTTTTTTTGAAGCCTATATAGTGTCCTACTGCTGGGCAAAGGTCTCCCCTCCTGACTTCCACTCGTCCCGATTCCGAGAAATCTCCGGCCAATCGCTGCGAAACACGTCCAGGTCGTCCCGCCATCTCCTTCTCGGCCTGCCACGCCGTCGCCTCCCACCATGCGGCACCCACTCCGTCCATCGCCGCGATATACATTATGCTTGCAAAATTTCAGCTCAAACGGATAACGGGAAGAGACTTGTATTGTTACAATTTAAAATGTGGGCATAATTAAATAACTGTTAAATACTTAAATATTATAATTATTTGTTGCAAACGTTATTTAATTAGTTAAGGGCCACCATAGTTACAAAATGATATAGATGTACATATTTGCATGCTGTTTGAAACAGCTGGAAAAGGTGAAACAATAATGTATTTACTCTAACACATGTAAACTACCCTTTTTCTGTAAATAAATTATTTGATTGATTGATTGATGACTGAAAAATGGATTGCAAATTTTGACGGACAACTTACTTACATATTTAAATACATACGAACAGTGCAAGATAATATAAAGCTTGTAATTACACACCCTTTAGACATCGGTAACACGCTAATTCTGGCGTCAGTTCAGTCCATCAGTTATGATGAGAGAATGATCGTGTAACCGTTGTGAATGACAGAGGCAGACAGATCATACTGATGGACTGAGCTGACACCAGTATTTTTTTTAAATCTTTTTTTAATGAGCTTAGTCGTTAAGGGGCTACCCGAGGTTTTCATCGATTTTTGACTAGTTTTGAATCGATACAAATACTTTTGCACTACAGATAGAATTATAAGGTAAACGGTTATCGATTCTTCAATCTTTAATCTCCATTTTTGTGTACCATATTTTGAAAGTAATGAATAGTTATTTTTTTATGATTTTTTTAAACATTGTCTAAAAAAAACACCTTCTTTGTTATAAGATTGCTGTGAAAGATCTAACATATACGAAATCAACATATTTGAGTTCGTCTCTGGTGTCTCTGTAAACGTGTGTAGGGTTTTGACTTTAAACTAATTAAGACAAAAGTTATGGCCAGAAAACCTGTTTTTTGGTCTAAAATTGTTCTACTTTGATGCCAAATATCTCGAAGACAGTGATGTTTGAAGTAAATATGGGATAATATATTGCTTAAAACTGTTGTTGTTAATATGATAAGCTACAAAACTAAGGGATTGAAGGTCATTGGCGTATGGGATCCCCTTAAACGAGAATGTCGCTCCATACGTCCGGTAGTGGAGATACAGCTATCTAATGCACAATTTGTAGGTCTTATAAAATGATTTCGCTTGCGCTGACTCAGGATCAGCCAGTAACACCAGAATTAGCGTGTAATGTAACCGATGCCTAAGCTGTGTACTGACCAACGTTACGAGGTGTAATGTAAAATGTTACACAGCGACCATTCATGCAGTCAGTATGTAATTTTCCCCGTAACACTACGTACTGACTGCATGTCTGCTCGCTGTGTAATATGTTCATTACACCTCGTAACGTTGGTCAGTACCCAGCTTTAGTGGTGACAAACCGCTTTCGCTTATAAACACGCTGCCACCGTCACTATAGAGCCGCCTTGAAGCCGTCCAACGACACAAATCCGGCCCCGGCTGTTTGCGACCCCAGTGTCACAAACCGTTGGCTCTCTCTTGTCAACAGGTCCTTACGCTGTCAAAAAAGTATTGTTTTGAAAGGAGGTATCCTCAATGCATTACTATGGATCACTAGTAGTACTTGCGAGTCTGTTTAAAAAAAATGTACTTTCAAAACAAAGTTTTAACCGACTTCAAATCAGTAGCCAAATTGCGTCAAGTTTGCCTATAAAATTTGAAGAGCTCCCTCGATTTCTCCAGGATCCCATCATCAGAACTGGATTTTGGTGACAACGGGACCAATCTGGAAGTATATACTTTCAAAAAAAGAAAAAAAAAATCTTATCGGTTCATACATTACCGAGATATCGCGTATACACACATAAAAATAAAAATAAAATACAGACGAATTGAGAACCTCCTCTTTTTTTGATGTCGGTTAAAAAATGAAAAACCTAAAACTGAATCTTAAAAAAAACTATATGTCTAATATCTATCAAACCTGCTCCCAAAATTTCACGAGGATCAGTTGAGAAATGCGATCTGTATAGGATAACAGCCGGACAGCGGGATATGGGAAATAATTTTGACTCGCTCGTTCATAAAACTACCTAGGTATCTACTGTCGTTTTCCTAACATTTCATTTGTACAGTCACCATCAGATAGTAGCAGCCAAGGTAGCCAAATATATCGCAACACGTCTTTATTACTATAGGAGTAAGGACGTGTTAATATATTTGGCTACTTTGACTGCTACTAACTATATCACGCTGATTGTACCTACTCTACGAAGCGCAGTCGGTTACTCGCAAATGCGCTATTCCAAATCTACCTCGTTATTCATACAACTTAATTAGCCTCTGTTAATTAAAATGGGATTTGTCTCTTGTCCAGTTTCTCTAAATATTGGTGAAAACTCACACATGGTCACAACAACAAATGAAAGTATACTTTTCTATAATATGTATACACAATTAAACTATTAAACAAATAGGTAGGTATACCTGTCTGATAACTTTAAAAAAAACATAGTCAAGAAAATTTCCGTTAAAAAATCAAAACGGTTATTTAAAATCCGATACCTAATGTATGCAGGACGGCAACCCTATTTTGTGTGATAAATATTGATCGTGTAACCGATTTGCTTTTTGAACGTATTAGCTATTGTAAATAATGCACATAATTCAATAAAAGACTAATTTTTTCAAACGTCTTTTGAACTATAAAAGTGGGCAATGATAAGATTATGCAAATGCATTATTTATACTGACTTTACCTTATATCAACAGTATTTATATCATTCAAAAGATATTACGTAGGTATAATAAAGAATAATATAAATTCTGGGAATAAAATTCTAATAATGTCTTTCAAATATTTTTTTACTACTTCGAGTAATGAGTACCTATGGTAATTAATTATTATTTAATTAAATGCAACACTTAATTATTTATTTTAATTAAATTATACAATCATTTGCATATTGAACAACAATTTAATAAAATACCTTCTCCTCACGTTTCCGAACGAAACGCAACTTCAACTTGACATTTCGATTAAAAAAGTAAAGCGCGCGAAATCGACCGAACCACACAGCTGATTCACGTTCTCAGTGTACCTGAAATATTGTCATCAAAACCAGCATTTTGACTACAAAAACCTTGTGCTACAGTGAAATATCGTGTCTTTTCATCATTTCCGAGTGTTCGCACGAGAAATTGACCTTAGAATACGGTTTAAAGTTCTCATAACCTTAAAAAGTTTCGTCTTTTGTTATCTTCGGAAAGTAAAACACAATAACTAGGTAGGACAGTAGGGAAGGGTTTAAAGGTAAGGAACTGGTTTTTTTTTCGATTTATTTACGACCCTTGATAGCCGATATTGATGACAGAGGGTACGATGCGCTTAAGGGGTAAAATCTTTGTTGGCCACACTTTGTTTAACTTTACACCCATAGTGGGAATGGTGGGATTTACGACTATACCGATACATGGAGAGAATTGAAACTTATGAGGATTCGTTTTTTGTTGCGTTTTTTCATCCTGGCTTTTTTTGGATTGTTTTTTTTTGGATTTTATTCCTTTTAATTTTACTCAAATAGTTTTGTTTTATTTGTAAGTTTGTTTATAAATGGGTACCTAGATTATATTTCAAGGGACTACCTATACTAATTGAATCAGATTCGATTTATGGATTTTTTACCTACTTTAACATGTTTTGTAGAACTAAGTTATCAAGTTATTTTGATTTAATCGCTGCAACCTTAACTTTACATTATGTTCTAATCTAACTAGAACAGACATGGCCCTACTAAGCTGTTGCAACATATGTATCTGCTAAACTAACCTAACCTAAACATTATTGTATATAAAATCAACATATTGTAATCAGCAGCCGAAAAATATTAGGTAATAACCAGCCAAAACACATTTCAATGGATGAGGTCTCATGCGGTTACATCACTTTTTAGTTCATTAAATTTAATGATAATGTTAACTAGTATCCACTGAATGCATGCTGTAAGTAGATATGTCAAATTTCAGTGATTTACTAGCTGGAAATTTGATAGTTCTTACGTTAATAAACTCTAACATCTACTTGCCATGCCAATGACAATTGAGAGTAATAATTGGACGCAAGTTTTTTTAGGTTGTTTTATGAAAAAAAATGTTCAAGGAGGTTTTAGTTTTATAGATTTAAACTACCATTAAGTTACAGAAAAATCACCGTGTATAATCTACTATGTAAAATTGATAAAGGAAAATAACAAAACTTACTGTTAAAGATTGCAACTAACCAATTATCGCCTAGCAACATTATCTGTCTAAGATTTAAGAAAAAACTAAAATAGATTTGTCTATAGACCAGTCGAATTTGAGTCCTTTCAGAGCAGCCAAATTTATATTGCCTCACACTGGTTTACTATAAAATAAATAAATAATAAATATTACGAGGCAATCTTACACAAATCCACCTAGGCTCAATTAGGCTTGTGTTGTGGGTACTAGGCGACGATATATACAGGGTGACTGGTTGACTGGACATAAATTGTTGCAAATTAGCTCTAGTATAACCCCTTTCAAGGAATAGGTCGAATTACCAGTCACCCTGTATAATAGATAAATAGTAAACATGTAGTTCCATAGAGTTGTGCAGAAGTTTTAATTTTTATCCGTCTCTTTCCAGCCTCATCACCGACAACTTCACCATCAACAGCGGCAACAGTGCGACGAAGAGGCGGCGAGATGAGGCGCAGCTGAACTGCTTCAAATACAAGATGAGCCCGCACAGCCTCAACCTTTCCCCAAAGTCACCTACACCACCCAAGCGGAGGCCCCAGTCATATCAGAAAGAGAACTGCTCACCCAATATAGGTAACACTATTATAGATCTCGGGCTGAAATAAACAATTTTAATTAAAAAAAAAAAAAATTATTAGCTTCTGCCCGCTGCCGGTGAAGTTTGGCCATTTTTAACCCCTGACGAAAAAAAGCTTTCCGATAAAAAAAAACCGCATTCAAATCGGAACATTCGTTTAGGAACCACGATGCCACAGACACAGACAGACAGACAGACAGACAGACACGTCAAACTTATAACACCCCTCTTTTTGCTTGGGGGGTTATGAATAAATAAGGATAACGTAAAAAAAACATAATCATGTTTACAAGCAACATACAGATAATGAAGAGTTCCGTGATATGAATTCGATTGGCAACTCGAGCGCTCCCGAACTTACGAATACAACTATGATATATGTACTGATGATTGTAGTGGTCACCTATCACTGGCTAAGCATCTTACAATAATTATTTCACCCTTTTTGACAAGCTTTATATTAACTTGCACTGTTCGTATGTAAATATGTAAGTTGTCCGTCAAAATTTGCAATCCATTTTTCAGTCACTTCCTGTTATCCAATTGAGCTGAAATTTTGCAAGCATATTATATGTATGACAATGCAATATTATGATGACTTGGAGCTGATCTGATGCTGGAACTGGAAGGCGGCCATAGGAACTCCGCAATAAAACGACACAACCCCATCGAGTTTGGGCTCGTTAGAATCGTCTCAATGAGTAGTTGATGATGGTATGCAGAAAAGTACAGTCGGCAGTAAAAGCTTGTACCAAAAATTAATTTTTTGACAGAAACTTATTATTCTTTAATAAGTAATAACAGATAGCAAGCCTGCATTTTATCCACAAGAGTGCAAAGAATATTTGAAATCCGAACGTGGTATTAGTTACTTTTTAAACATGTGAAGGCCAGTCCAGACAGGACACTTTTCTTTTTCAGTATTTTCCTCGCTTTAGTGTGGTGAAAAGATTTGTGTTACATACATGTTTACGTCTCGTCTGTTGCAACACTCGCTACGCTCAGGATTCTATTTTTAAACCACTCGCTTTGCTCAGTATTCTATTTTTGAACCATATAACCATCAACCATAGAATCCATTCGCTAGCTCGTGTTTCAATTCCACACTCTCTGTTAAAATACAACTTTGCAGCCTTGTATAACAAATGACTAATGTACAGTCGCCATCACATACATCGGAGCAAACAAGCACGTCACAAACATCGGAACACACCTCTATTTTTAAGGCATTAGAGTGCATGTGCCGATATTTTTGAACACCTATAGTGTTTTAAATGTGCCACGTTGCTTACATATTCATGTATTAATTTATTTAACAGAGAATCTATTCTGATTTCAGGTCCACCATACGAAGACCGAATAGAGACATCCTTCGACAAATGCGACTTCTCGCTCACTCCAAAACCCTTCAAAAGCTCCCCAAAACTTACATATGATAGTCACAAGTCACCATTCCCAACACCGAAGAAGATCCTCGGGGAACTCCAGAACTTCAGCCCAGCTAGAAAAGTCCTCGGCGAAGTCCATAATTTCAGTCAGACCCCTAGGAAACCACAAACATTCACTCCGGCAAGAAAACCTCTTGAGACCCAGACGTTCACACCGAAGTTCTCACCAGCGTCACCGAAGCTCGGCCTGGACTCTCTCACCCAATCTCCGCTCTTCAAGCTCCTGGACAGTCCGGTGTTTGTTTCCCCGGTGAGCAGTCAGCGGTCCTTCAAGAAGATTAGCCGGATCTTTGAGGAGCGGAGTCAGTATAAGATGGAGAAGGTGGAGAAGTATGAGGAGGATGCGAGAGATGCGCAGTTTCAGTATCAGCAGGAGAATTGGACGGCTACTAAGGTGAGAACTAACAATAAGTATATAGGGCGTGGAAATCCAATACGAGCAAATAATTAAAACAGACAGTGAACAGTGTTGCAGTGGTTGTAGGCGCTGTTTCTCGTTGGAATCAAGGTAATTAAAAGTCGGCTTGTTCAGTAGAGAAGATTATTATATTTTATGCCCAAAAACACGTTAAATTACATGGTTGGTTTATTAGAGAGTGAAAGAATGAATGTATAGAACTATAGATGCGACTGGAACGAATGGATCGAATGATAGGCGTTCCGGTCACTCTATTATCTGTGTTGGAGTTGCCAACAGACAGAGGGTTTAGTAGCTTAAACATTAATTAACGGGACTTTTTAAGTTACACTTAATTATTATTATTATTATTTTTTATTTAAAGTTCCAAATAATTCATACTTATCGCAGAGTTTCATGATTAGGTGCTAAAGCCATTAATGGCTTGTTTACAGCTATTAGTTCAGTCGTAACTATTTACTAAGTTATTACCGATATGTTAGTTTACATTCACAAATATTTTTACAAAACGTGACTTAATCACATAATTATAATTTACTTATTTATTAGAACCTCTCAGAGGTTTAGTAAAAATAATGTGTGTGAATTGAAAGACTATAATTAATTTTTGAAAAAAATCCGAGCTGCAATGTACAGTGGCGGAATGAAAAGGTTGATCAGTTTTCTAATTAAATCATTTACGCGTTGCAAGCACATGGTACCTTTTTAAACTGTGTATCAGACGAGAGTGATGAAAATTATGTTTAACTGTTTGACAATAAAGTACAAATTTACTTAGGCGAATTTTCCTTGCCTAAATAGTTGAACTAAAACCTTTTTTATTAGTTTGATCTTGCCATTACGTTGTGTCGAGTTTGATAAATCTAATGATTAAATCCTCTTAGCTTAAAATTATTAAAACTATAAACGTGAGTCAGGTCCTGTCAATGTCATCATTGCTGTTTCTTGTATACGTTTTTTTTTTGTTTTTTTAACTCGTTTTCCAAAATTCAAAGAGGTGTAGTGAAATGACATTCATTATGACGGAATGTGTCTGACACTCGGTCGATAAAGCAGATACTGATAACTTATACTGAGCAAGCAAAAACAGATCTTAACTCTTTGTCTCCCAACGATCGGGTGATCGAAGGCCTGGAATTCCAACGACTTACATGTATGTCGGCATGTGTGGTCCCATTGGTCCAGCAGTCAGACCTCGATAATGAACCCTGGTGTATTTTGTATATAAGATTCAAATTAAAAAAAAAATCATGACCCACATGTGGGTCATTGGGATTCCAGGGTAAAAAAAATGACCCACATGTGGGACCTGCCGGACGACTCACATGTGAGTCGTTGGGAGACAAAGGGTTGGTGGTCAACCTTTTCATTCCCCGACTGTACCTAACGCAAATGATTGTTGGTGGTGACAAGTACCTAACTGTCAACGAGACTTAACTTGAACAGTTAACGATACATTGCGGGCTGAATTATTTTGTATGGTTAACTTTTTCGTTGTACAGTCGCCATCACATACATCGGAACAAACAAGCACGTCACAAACATCGGAACACACCTCTATTTTCAAGGCATTAGGGTGCATGTGCCGATATTTTTGAACACCTATAGTGTACCTATGTATGTGATGGCGACTGTAATAGGGAACATTACGCAAAACTCTTCGTAGGTGGCGACACTAGCAGCGTTGACATTGTATCTCGTTCCCACTTGCGGTATTGTCTATGCAAGCATCCTTGTCACTTATTTGACAATCAATTGTGCATGTGTGTGTGAATCCCTATATTCCTTTTACTATTAGTGGTAGTGCTGCCTCTGGCGGCAGAACATTGCAGTAATGTTCCCTATTTTAGACAAAAATTATCTTAATACGCTTCTTAGGTCCTGTACTATCCATTTAAATGTTTGCTCGTATTGGATTTCCACGCTGTATGTAATAGGGAACATTACTGCAATGTTCTGCCGCCAGAGTGCAGCACTAACACAACTAGTAAACAGTTTTTTTGACAACTTTGACAAGTCCTTCAAAGCTCTGGATCAAATAGTGAAGAAAATATTTCAATGAATAAAATGCATCAGTGCCGCGTAATTGGATGCAAGAATGAAGGGCATCATTCATTTCCGAAGGAAACGATGATATGAAAACTATGGGAAGCGGCAATACGTCGTAAAGCAAAAAAAAGCCCTCATCCACCTTTAAATGGCTATAGGATGCCATTTTAATATCACAGTACAGGTATTTTACACACGAATGATAATAAAACGTTTGTAGTTTAACGCGTTTTCATCAATTATTCGTTATTGTTTGTTAGGTAAATAAATATGACATTGTACGTCATGGCGGTTTGTTGGTGCCGGTTCATGTACGGCCCGATAATACGCGTCCATCTATCGTTATCTCTCTCTTTTTGTATAAGTTAAAAAGGGACATAGATATAGAGGATGCCAATTATTGGGCCGTACATTAACCGGCACCGGTTTGTTTACGGGTTGTGTTAGTGTCGCCCCCTACGCAGAGCTTTGCGTAATGTTCCCTAACTTTGTACCGTGTCGCATTAAACGTCATGTTACTGGCATATGAAGTTTTCTAACGAGTGAAAACGATTTAGGTGTTCAGCAACTTATGAAGCCAACTGTACTATCTATAAGGCAAATCGGTTATACTAAGTTTGCGATTTCTTTGAGCTTTCCGATTTGAACGATCTTTAATAATAAAAAAATAAAAAAAAAAAATATTACGGGACAATCTTACACAAATCAACCTAGGCCCACGGTAAGCTCAGTAAGGCTTGTGTTGTGGGTACTAGGCGATGATATATATAATAGATACATACATATAGATACTTATATACATGCCCTTGCCAGACAAAGAACAGTTACCCGCAACCAAAGGAATTCAAGGTGCTCCCGGTGAACTGCATCATCCGCTTTGTGGAAATGATGGAGCAAGCCTGGGAGCAGGTATAAAGGAGAGGGCAAATGCACAAAAGATCCCACTGGGTCGAAGTGCATCCGGAAGGGCCCTCACCTAGATAAGATAAGATAAGATATATACATATATAACATCCATAACTCAGGAACAAATATTCGTGATAAACACACAAATAAATGCCCTGACCGGGATTCGAACCCGGGACCTCCAGCTTCGTAGGCAGAGTCACTACCCACTGGGCTACGGAGGCCGTAATAGTAAATAGTAAATGAAAAAGTTACGTGAATACCCAGCTGTTAGGAGACCAAATGTACATAAAAAAGCGGCCAAGTGCGACTCGGACTCGCGCACGAAGGGTTCCGTACCATTATCTATAAAAAACTATTTTATTCTGTGTTTTTAGTATTTGTCGTTATAGCGGCAACAGAAATACATCATCTGTGAAAATTTCAGCTGGAACTATCACGGTATCAGTGAAATACAGCCTGGTGACAGACAGACGGACGGACGGACGGACGGACAGCGGAGTCTTAGTAATAGGGTCCTGTTTTACTCTTTGAGTACGGAACCCTAAAAAAACCGGCCAAGTGCGAGTCGGACTCGCGCACGTAGGGTTCCGTACCATTATCTATAAAAACGGCAAAAAATTGGAGCCCCCTTAAATATTTATTTTATACTGTTTTTTAGTATTTGTTGTTATAGGGGCAACATAAATACATCATACTTATATGAAAATTTCAACTGTCCAACTATCAGGGTTCATGAGATACAGCCTGCTGATAGACGGACGGACAGCGGAGTCCCGTTTTACTCTTTGGGTACGGAACCCTAAGAAAGGCTTGCCTGTATTAATAAAGATTTCCATTTAACCAGTTAAATAACTACATAAATTAAATATTTATTTATTTATTTTATGTAGCTAAGAAACATATCGACAACAAGATTTCCCGTAAAAAACCGCACTCAAATTGGTTGCATCTGTTCGGGAGCTTTGATGCCATAGACACATCCACATGATATACTTATTACGAAGAGTCTCCTTTTTGTCGGGGCTTAATAAGTTGGCAGCAGGCTCTTCACTCCCAGCTCCAGTTAAACTTTGTACATAAGTGTGGACATGAATATTACTATCTTTTCAACACACCTGCTCGTAAAGTAGGTCTTATTACAGCGTATTTACACTGATAATGCAGAATATTACCCATGCCGTGCCTTTTACATTACATTATCGCACTAGTGCCTTTTCATTACATATCTTTTTAAATATTAGCAAAATAATGCAGAATATTACCCATGCCGTGACTTTTACATTACATTATCGCACTAGTGCCTTTTCATTACATATCTTTTAACATTTTCATTTTTTTTTTTTTTTTTCCTCGCAAATGTGTTGAAAAACGTCGTATGAAACACGTGAGCATTGGTCATTACACTTCTCAGACGAGAAGTGTAATGAAATGGATACCCATTAAGCCTTCGCCTTCGGCTCAGGCTTAAAAACCGACTCTAGTGTAATGACCAACATAGCACACTTGTATCATAATGTACTATTAACAACATTAAAAAGCTATTTTCTTTTCCAGTTGGATTTCACTGACGTCATCCCCACATTCAAAGAGAATTTCAAAACGGAAGACACTTTCGTCCCAGAAAAAGAAGAATTGGACCCAGAGTTCGACACGCTCCATGATTTGGAAGAGGAATTCGAAAGCGACACCTTCGACCAATGCACCAAGTATGAAATCATCTCAACGGACAGTCCTGACATCATCTCTAGAGGCAGGAGCTCTTCGAATAGAAAAATCAATGGGAACTTTGTATTCGGAGCACCTCTCGCGGACAACGAACAGTCAACATCCTTTAACCGGCCAGCGAGAGCCCTAAACTTCGAAGATGCCTTTGAGTTCCCTTCACCGGTCATCAAGAAGAGTTCCAGCTCGGGCTCCGTTAAGAAATCTCTGAAATTCAGCGAGACACCAACCAAGGACTCGCTGAAGATATTCACTTCAGAAAGCACAACATCCATGGAAAGCGGATTTGTTTCAGAGTTCGATGAATTGCTTGATATTGAGGAATCAAACTCTCCGAAAGTGGCTAACTTCGATAGTCTTCTAACTGGACCGATTAGGAATGTTGTAAGCAATGTGAAACCGTTCTATCGGAGTCAGAGTTTCAACCCGGCTCAGTCTAAGGCTAGAGTTTCTCTTCTGTCGATACTGGAGTCTCCGCAGAAGAGGAGTCAGAAGAGAAGTGAGCCCTCGGAGGGAGGAGAGAGTAAGCGGAGGAAATGTGAGGAGGTCATCAGGCCGGTGCTGCATAGGTGCTTCTCTGAGAATAACGCTTCCATCATGTCTGCTTTGGACCGATGTGAGTATGCTTGTGTTTTTTAGGGTTCCGTACCTCAAAAGGAAAACAATCCTTATAGGATCACTTTGTTGTCCATCTGTCTGTCTGTCAAGACCTTTTATCTCGGGAACGCGTGGAGGTATTGAGTTGAAGTTAAAACCATATACTTACTAAGGTCTACAGCCCTGTGAAGCTGTGAAAAAATCAAACTTACAACTCAACGTAAAAAAAATATACAACCGTTTTGTGCCACAAAGAACATATATGTCGACACCTCAGAGCATAGAATACTAGAGAGAGGACAAGCCGCCAGCGGTCGTGTCGCAGCTGTATGCTCAATGGGCATACACTGCCATACTGTGCACGCGTGCTGATCGCAGAGAATATTACGTTTTTTCCCAAAATGGCTGATATGATGCGCGTTTATTGTCAAATAAGCGTGTAGGTATACAAGTGTGTGTGTTTTAGATGTGTGCGTGCTTTGTCTTGTCAATTACTTGGGCGTTGTGTGGGTTAATGTACTTGCGACAGGCTCACTCTATACAAATCGGCCGCCATGTCCGATCTCCTTATATTCATATATCTGTGGTCGACACTCAAAGGAATAATTTATTGTATTTTATTTATTGACCTATATGAACGTCAGAAATAAAGGTAAATAAATATCGCGTTAGACCCCGAAAAAACAGTATTTAAATATAGAACTATGAAAGGCAAGAAATATCATTTTATATGTTTACTACAAGTACATGGAAAAAATCTGGAAACTATACATTTGTAATTTTGTACGGAACCCTCGGTGGGTGAGTCCGGTTTTTAGGGTTCCGTAGCCAAATGGCAAAAAACGGAACCCTTATAGATTCGTCATGTTTGTCTGTCTGTCTGTCCGTCCGTATGTCACAGCCACTTTTTTCCGAAACTAAGAGCTATACTGATGAGACTTGAAAAAAAAACAATAAATTTTTGGGGCTTCCCATACTTAGAAATGAAATTCAAAAAATTTTTTTTTCATGAAACCCATACTTGTGGGGTATCTATGGATAGGTCTTCCACCGAAAATTGGTTTGAACGAAATCTAGTAAGTAGTTTTATTTTTATACGTCAGAAATCGTAAACCGCAATTTAATGTCTGTAAGCAAATGTAAGCAGATGACACCTGCCTCCTGGTGGCGGACACGGATGTGCAAAAGGCTTCAACCCTAATGCAATCAAACTTCGACTCTTTATGTAAATGGGCCCATGACGTAGGCTTTGTTATAAATTACTCCAAAACTAAACTTATGCATATCCATTCTACTCACCTAACGAAGACCCCTAACCCTAACATTCTAGCGCATAGTCACCAATGTTTGCATGATAATAATAAAAATACAAAAACTGTATGCAATTGTGAACCCTTAGAACTAGCCACGGAACATACTTACCTCGGCCTGATCATAGACTCTAAATTTAATTGGGGACCTCATATAACTTATGTCTGCAACAAATTAAGGTCCATACTCTCGAAACTTTGTTAAAATTTAAAGTCCCATACAGTACTCTTAGAATGCTATATTTATCCCTAGCACAGTATGTTATTGACTATGGACTAACTAGCTACGGCAGAACTTATCACACATATATTGATAAAATTTACAAATTACAATTAAGCCTATTGAAAGCAATAGTACCAAAGTCAGTTAGAAAAAAGTTTAGCCAACAAGATAAGGAAATATTGAGATACTGCAACGTCATTAGTATATACAATAGATTCAAAATTTTAATTATTGCTGAAGAACTCGATAATTTAGAGAAATTAACTAAAACTATTAGACCACTAAGACTCAGAAAATTAGTATACCTACCACTATATGTGTTACCAAAATGTACCAATGTCTATGGTAAACGAAGATGGGAATATTTGTTACCTAGTATCCTGAATGACTTACCATCTGATGTACTCACAAATATATGTGATAAACCGCAACATTGTAAACGTATAATGAAATCTGCTTGTATATCCCAAACCTGATAGTAATAATTAATGAAATAGCTAATCTAAATTACTGTTGCCGCCGTAGACGTGTATGCAGTTTTTGGACCCTAAGCCGCGGCAATAGGATAAGAAACGGTATGCACGTCTCCAGCGTGCTCCCAAGTGCTTCACAGCATATCACGTCATAATGTCGCATTTTGTGTAGGCAATCGCCGTGTGCGCTTTATTTTTATAAGCTTGTTATCCTATGTATAAACTAAATATTAATTGAGTGAATGCAGTGGCAGTTAAACCCTGCTGGGTTTTGTCCGCTGCCTGGCCATGTATTGTAAAATAATGATATATATAAATAAATTAAAAAAAAAAATTAACGGAACCCTTGTGCGAGTCCGACTTGCACTTGGCCGCTTTTTTTTTGCCTAAAATTTCTTGCTATATATTAACAAACTTGTAAATCATCACAAAACAGCCATTTATTATGCTCCGGGTTGTCCAGTTACAATTCTCACACGCCGCCACTGAGACCTATCCATTGATACCCCACACGTATGGGTTTGATGAAAAAAAAATTTTTGAGTTTCAGTTCTAAGTATGGGGAACCCCAAAAAAATATTGTTATTTTTCTATTTTTGTGTGAAAATCTTAATGCGGTTCACAGAATACATCTACTTACCATATTTCAACAGTATAGCTCTTATAGATTCGGAAAAAAGTGGCTGTGACATACGGACGGACAGACAGACATGACGATTCTATAAGGGTTCCGTTTTTTGCCATTTGGCTACGGAACCCTAAAAACTTGATATCCGCGCTTCCAAACACGCACTTCCATCTCGCTCACGCTTATGCTCAGTGAGAGGGAGAGAAGACCACGAACCTACGTCCCTTTAATGCGTTTTTTTTTGTCCGAAAGCTGACGTGATCGAGATGATTCTTAGCTACGTTTCAACAAAATCGGTTCAGCCGGTTTTAAAAACATTGAGAATCGAAAATTTAAAAGCAGTTTACTATGGCTATTTTCATTCCATCCTAACTCAGGGTATAGATTTTTGGGGAACAGCAGCAGACCGCGATAGGCCCTTCAAAATACAAAAACCGGCCAAGTGCGAGTTGGACTCGCGCACGAAGGGTTCCGTACCATTATCTATAAAAACGGCAAAAAAATCACGTTTGTTGTATGGGAGCCCCCCTTAAAAAAGTATTTTATTTTGTTTTTAGTATTTGTTGTTATAGCGGCAACAGAAATACATAATCTGTGAAAATTTCAACTCTAGCTATCACGGTTCTTGAGATACAGCCTGGTGACAGACAGACGGACGGACAGCGAAGTCTTAGTAATAGGGGCCCGTTTTACTCATTGAGTACGGAACCCTAAAAACGAGCCTTGCGTATTATGTCGGGCAAACCCACAGATGTAAGGAGATCGGACATGGCGGCCGATTTGTATAGAGTGAGCCTGTCGCAAGTACATTAACCCACACAACGCTCAAGTAATTGACAAGACAAAGCACGCACACATCTAAAACACACACACTTGTATACCTACACGCTTATTTGACAATAAACGCGCATCATATCAGTCATTTTGGGAAGAAACGTAATATTCTCTGCGATCAGCACGCGTGCACAGTATGGCAGTGTATGCCCATTGAGCATACAGCTGCGACACGACCGCCGGCGGCTTGTCCTCTCTCTAGTATTCTATGCTCTGAGGGCAAACCATATGACCACCCGGCTAAGGACTTGTTCAAAGAACATAAAATACCGTGCGTCTTCATATTGGAGGCCTGCAAATACGTAAGAGCTAATATGGACCGATACACAACCCGTGGACAAAGTCACGGCAGAAACACACGCGGGCAAAACCTCCTGAACGTCCAATTTCGTCGACTCGACAAAACACGAAAGTCACTCGGTGTCATTGGTGCGAAAATATACAACACTCTCCCAACTGAAATAATTAACTCGGCAAGCGATGCAATACATATTTTTACGTCATACCTGGCCATAAAGTAGGAATTACCGCACGCTATGCGTGCGGAAAACCCCACTTACTGGCCAGATAGAGACGTAAAATTTTGTACTCACCACGGGCGGTAATAAAGAAAGCCTCAGAGCGCATATTTATCAAATACCTGCGATCTGAGACATTCTTTGTTTAACCGCCCTAGGTAAGTAATGTACTATTAATAAATAAATATATTTGCGTACAATCTTACACAAATCAACCTAGTCCCAAACTAAGCAAAGCTTGTACTATGGGTACTAGACGACGATATAGATACTTATATAGAGAAATAAATACTTAAATACATAGAAAACATCCATGACTCAGGAACAAATATTCGTGCTCAGCACACAAATAAATGCCCTTACCGGGATTCGAACCCAGGACCTCTTGCTTCGTAGGCAGGGTCACTACCAACTAGGCTAAAGCGGTCGTCGATAAAATCTCTATTAGTTGACCAAGCATGCTATAGCATTGAAGAATTTATTTTAAGAAAATAACTAATTTAATATAATTATTGAAGCTAACCAATTTAACAAATTGTAACAAATTCAGTTGTAAAATGTTACTTATACTTTTACCAATAAAATATATGAATATGAATATTGAACTTTGAAATGACAATGTGGAACGGGCAGACAACGTGGCGTGATTTCAACTCTTCTCTAAGTTGTTTTTTTTTCTGCAGCCGACGTGAACCCTGACTTGATAGGCGACTTCAGCCAACCCTTCGCACTCCCGCTCACTCGCGGGAACCACTCCGACCTGAAGAGCATCTCTTGTGACACCCTCGCCGGACTGATCAGGGGCGACTACCACAACATCAACGATTTCCAGGTGAAACAACTTATTACTTAAGCCAAAACACTCCGACCATCTCTGTCACAGAATAGTATAATAGTGTTACAGAAATAGAAAGCACACGAACCGCCCAGCTCCGCATATGAAACGGATCAAGGAAAGTATCTCATTCGCCGATCTAAACCCAAAACGTAAGTGAGGAAACTGCTTATATTTATCAAAAAAATAATTGACTCAGCTTAAGTCTGCAACTTTTTTCTGGTGCTAAGGAAGGTTATTTCTATCACCAAAAAAATATATCGGGCACTTCTAAAATTTTCATCCATTCCCAATTCTTGGTCAAGTGCAGGACTTGACCAAGAGTTGCAGGATTTTGTTGACCTCAAGAAATTTGATCACCTCCGGGCACATGATGTGTTTGCCCAGAAAGGAGTTACGACTGCGCATGAGGCAAAGGCAATCGGTTAGGATGTGTGTAGGCATCTCCTCTGCTTCAAGGCAGAGTCTGCACTGCCTTGTGTCACACAGTCCTATTGTCTGCATGTGCTTATTTAGGCAGCAGTGCCCTGACCAGCATGCGTAGGCGGTTCCTACTTAGCGCCAAGGCATCACAAGACGCCTTTTAGCTAAAGGCTCTAATAATCACCAAATTGGAATGTTTCAGTCCTGGGATAATAAAATTTAAAACTGAGATGGAGATTAGTTAAATGCGTGTTGTCAATCATTGTGTATGGTGCAGAGGCTTGGACTTTAAATAAATCGACAATTAAGAAACTGAATGCATTTGAAATGTGGCTTGGCAGGAGAATGTTGAAAATATCGTGGACAGACAAAGTATCAAATGAAAGAGTATTGAACAAAATGAAGAAGAAAATGGAGCTTGTAGTCAACATAAAACGAAAGAAAACAGCATATTTGAATATAAAAGAAATATGAAATAATAAGAAACATAATATATATTTATAATAGAAGGGAAAATAGAAGGTAGAAGAGGCAGAGGGAGACCTAGAACAACGTGGTTGGGAAATATCAGGGACTGGACCGGTACCATTGACGCCGCTACTCTCGCCAGGACGGCGAAGAGCAGGGAAGACTTTTGCATGACGATCGCCGACATCCGTTAGGATATGGCACCCTAAGAAGAAGAATTATGATTATATTGTAAAATACCATTTGACGTGTAAAAGTGCCCTTGTGGCCTATTTGCAGAACAAATAATTGATTTTTGATTTTGATCTGCTATTCCTTTATCTACTCCACGCCATAAATCAACCCACCTTCTCCAGGTGATCGACTGCCGCTACCCCTACGAGTTCTCCGGCGGGCACATAGCTGGCGCTGAGAACCTGTACAGCCACCCGCAGATCCTCGACCTGGTGCAGGGCCCGCGGCCCCAGGGCCGGGTGCTCGTGTTCCACTGCGAGTTCTCGCTAGAGAGGGGACCCAAGCTGTGAGTACCTTCAATTGTGTTTTTTGGGTCGGTCTACTGGAAAGACCGTTGGTCTACTCGAAAGACCACAGGTATACCTGTGGTCTACGGTCCTACGAGTTCTCCGGCGGGCACATAGCTGGCGCAGAGAACCTGTCCAGCCACCCCCAGATCCTCGAGCGAGAACTCGCAGTGGAACACCACTGCGAGTTCTCGCTAGAGAGGGGTCCCGAGCTGTGAGTACCTTTAATTGTGGTTTTTGGGTCGGTAGACCGACGCAACTTGAAAAGCTGTTGGAATATCCGAAAGACCGTTAGTTTACTTAAAAGATGTTGGTCTACGCGAAAGACCGCAGGTATACTTCATCGGTCTACTCGAAAGATCGTTGTCTATCAGAGGCTCTAGTATAAGTTTTATCCATACAATACGTTCTCGAACGCGTTTGCGTTTAGTTTCAATTTGTATGGCAACGGGAACAGCGCCTCCGGTGGTAACTATTAGGAACTACGCGTTGCCATACAAATTGAGACTAAACGCAAACGCGTTCGAAAACGTATTGTGTGGATAAAACTTATACTAGAGCCTCTGAAAGACTGTGGGGCTACTCGAAAGATAATTGATTTATACTAAATACTATGTTGGTCTACTAAACAAACTTGTTTAAAATCGTTATTCTACTTGAAAGACCGTTGGTTTACAGTATTAAACTAGTAGTAGAATTAAACACGTAATTGCATTAAACAAGTAAATAACAGTATACAAAAAAAAATATTTATAACATTTGTACAAAGCCGAACTCGTCACTTTAAGTTAAGGGCTCTCTTCCAGCTAAAACATTCGAGCAACTGAGTGATATGTGACATGACCCAGACAGAATTTAACCAGTATTTCAAACTAAAGTTACTCTTTATTGTTTCAGCTTCCGTTTCCTCCGCTCATCAGACCGCGAGAAAAACAAGGAGGACTACCCCTCCCTCCACTACCCCGAGATCTACCTCCTGCACGAGGGCTACCGCGCCTTCTACCAGCGGTTCCCGGACCTCTGTTCCCCGGCCGGGTACACGGCCATGTTGGATCCCAAACACCGCGATTTGTTGCGACAACACAGATCTGTGCAGCAGCCGTCCTCTTCTACGCACCATAGACGGAATCGTCTGCTGTTCTAAATACTTTTTCGGTTCGGTCTACTCGAAAGTCCGACAGTCTACTCGAAAGACCGATGGTCTACTCGAAAGACCGATGGTCTACTCGAAAGACCGGTGGTCTACTTAAAAGACCAATGGGCTACTCGAAAGACCGATGGTCTACTTGAAAGTCCGATGGTCTACTCAAAAGACCGATGGTCTATTGAGAAGACAAAGGATAGTACGTGTTGTAGATCGAATAGCTAGCTGTTTTGAGGTCGGTTTTGGGTTTGTCTACTCGAAAAATCGAAGGGCTATTTGCAAATACCGAGGATAGATTCTATAAAAGATCTTTAAAATTATTTTTTTTCTCGAGATACTAACATTCTTTGAAGAGACTTAAAGACTGACAACTGAGTAAACTTGGTTAGTTCTGGCCTACCCAACAAAAAACTTGAAATTACACCTGATAATACCGGTCTACGGGTAAAACCTATCAAGAGACCAGTGGTTTATTAACTTAATGAAAAAGGTCTGAATATTTTAATTTCCGTAATTACCTGTGGTCTACTGAAAACATGTCTACTGAGTAGACCTAAAGAATCTGTTACATCACAATTGAAAATTGCTTCACATCAGTAGTCTTTGGACTATCGGTGAGTCATTTTACAAGATATTTTGGTTAGAAAACTGAAATAAAATCTCTGTAATACTAAATTTAATTTCTTGTAAATACGAAGAATGCCATATTATTGTTAAAAACTAAGTTTTTAGTACAAAAATAGGCTTAAAAAAGTATATCCCACCTATTTTAGTTATGCCATAGTGTAAGTTTTCGTTTGACTTTTGCAATATAGTTGTAGGTAGCTTAGAGAAATAATTGGAAACCTATCCACTTAAAAATTGAACATTTTGGCGTTTGTGTTGAGACTTGTAATTGATTACATACATACAAATTGTCGGAATGGTCGATTTGAGTGTATCCTATCAAAATCCTTTCAATTGGTTTTAATGCCTTGATCAGAAAATCATGTATGTTTTTATAATAGCCTTTTTTTCGACATCCTAATCACTTTAATAGATTACATTTCAAGACAGCTAAGTACGTTTCGCATGGCTTGAATTCCTCACTGCACTCTGGATTTAATAACCTTCCTCGCTGCTACAGGTGACGATTTTAACCCTTACCTTCGCCAGCGTTGTAGGCACAATTTATGATATAAATATATGGGAGTGGATGGAACCGTAGGGGCGATAGCACAAATTATTGTCCTAGATTTTTGTTCAATGTGTATTTACGTTCCACATTTTACTTAAAAATGCCCTTACTTGCACTTTATGGAACTACTTAAAAACTCCATAAAAACTTCTGCCCCCATTTCACACCCTTATGGGATGAAATGAGATTGAAACTCTAATCTTCAGTCATTTCATTTAAACTACCCGCACCAAATGTCATCTTAATAGCAGTGGTTAACACTTTTACTGCCAAGAACGCGCCTAGCGGACGCCTACGCCGTTTTTTCGCTACATACGGGGAAACCACTGGATCGGCTACGGTAGCGTGTAGCGATTCTAGACAGGTGGTCAGACAGAGTTACGAGTACTTTTATATTTATAATATTAGTATTATATGTACATGATTTTTTTGCTCATGATAAAACCATTTTCCTACTCTCCTCACTACTCGTATAGGTGAAAAGCTTTAATAAAAAAATGTGCCGTTTTTAAACCCAAGATTAAAAACTGTAAATAGTTAGGTCTAGGTGAAACGATTATGCTATTTGTGTTTTTAGTTTAAGTTAAGTTTTTTGCAATAATTATGTTTTGTTAATCCTCAAAATGCAAATGAATCTATTTAAAGTTCCCTTGTACATGATTAATTTACTATGTTTTTAATAGTGAATATGTTGTAATGTACCGTTCACATAATAATTTTATTGTTTCTATTATCAAATATAAAAATAAACTGTAAATGTTGCAAAAAACTAATTAAATTGTTCTTCAAGGCAATATTATAATTACGCTTTATATTATAAGTTAACAGAAGATATATTATTATTGATAAAATAAGAGATTATGACAAACTCGTTTTACGTTCACAGAATATATTCGCAGTCGAGGTTATGTGTATTTTTTATTATTTTTATTATAACAAATATTATGACAAACTTCATATGATTTTGTCATCTATAAATTCTGTTTATAAGGTACTTTGAGCGTTCGTATGTTTTGATACTCTATTTTTTTATTAATTTAAATTGTGTATGAAAATACATAAACTTCGACTGTAAGAATATTCAAAATTCGAGAAGTAACTACGCTTACTAGAATTCTTATAAGATGTAAATACTTGTTTATAATTTTAGATTTATTTTAATATGAAATAAACTTATGTTAATACATTGATAGTTTGGAAACTTCGATGACACAAAGTTGTTGTAAACTGGTGTTAAATTAAGTTATTTTAAAATTATATATCCGTTTTTGATTCTAAAATAAAGTAATTGTTTGACAGGAGGCATTGAAAAGTGCGTTTTCATAATTTCGGTTCACATAATTTGACTTCACATAATACGGTGCTTTAGTTGAATGTTCACCGTTTATTTGAATTACACCTATTGACTGTATATTGGAAAATAAGCTCAACCCTTACATGAAAACTGTCTAAAATGAGAACTCATATTCATTATGATCCTAGATAATAAAATATAATTTTGATACTATTTGCATTTAAGGGTTAACGTGAATCTATTTTATCTTTACCTTTATTTGAAGTAGCTACTCCGGGTTTGCGCGGGGCCCGTGTGTACAGGGTGTATAGTTTGTCAAATTAAACTGCAGATAGGTCGGGTCATTTACTATCTCTTCCCGCCTCCAAATAGTATTTTTCACAATCGTGCCACAAAAGGCCACGAAGCTTGCTGAGTGGCCTAAGTAAGGTACGAGATTAAAAAGCTTGATTATAACACTATTGTGAACAATACTTTTTGTACGAGTTCATTAAAATTAATTTTCTACGAGTCAACTGAACTAATTAAACAAACTCGATACTGTTGAAACGAAGTGCAGCTCATCGCTCGTACGCTCGTTGATATCTTAAAAGACATCAACGAGCGTACGACATCAACGAGTAAACTCAATAATCAAAGCGATTCTATTGGTCCAATTCATTACAGTTCGGTAAAGCAGCCACGTGAGTGGTCGAATTTATTTTAGTTCTATATTCAAATTTTTTTCGGTTGTCTGGAGCGTATCGAAACAGTTATTTCGATTGTTTCGACAGTAACATGGACTACAACTATGAAAAGAGTGACGTTGCAGTATTCTCTATGAAATCTTAATACACAGACTTTAATCGACAAGTACAAAAAAAATATTTCGGCTCACGGTTTTTTTTTCCTCCTAGCGTTATTCCCGGTTGTGCCCCTAAAGGAGCCCGGGGTCCGGTTTGACACCTAAATCCCAAGATTTGGTATAGTCACTAGTTTTACGAAAGCGACTGCCATCTGACCTTCCAACCCTGAGGGAAAACTAGACCTTATTGGGTTTTTTTTTATTATTTATTTATTAAGAAACAAACGGTCACATGCAGAAATTTTTTACACACTATTATTCAGAATAGAACCAGACCTACAGTTTCCTTAATTATTTCACTAGTGCTAAATAAACATTAGACATTAATAACATTTTACTAAAAATAAGTATTTGCATGGAACTTGGCAAGTCATTAGACCGGTTTCCTCACGATTACGATTTTTGTCCTTTTAAACTAATTTTGGAAAATTCTAAGGGCTAATTTTTTTAAGATGCAAGGTTTTTGCGCAAGATTGGTGAATTAGTAAAGTTCCTTAAAAGGTTTTTGACATTATTGCACATTATTTGAAAGAGGGATACACTAGAGAACCTTTTTAAAGAATTTTAAGAACATGATCTTTTTTAGATTTTTTTTAAATTGCAAATCTTCGTTACCCAAGACGAAATTTTTGCAGCTGATATTTTTTTTGACAGTGAATAAAAAAATAAGTAGGCGTTACTTGCAAATAATGTTTACTGATAGAGCCGACAACCTTACACATTACAAATTTAGACTAATTCCTTTTTTTTCAATAGGGGTGTAGACTCAAAATTTATTATTATTTATTACTTTAAAAGAAAAACATATGCTTAACGACGAAACTCCTATTTGAATATCTCAAAAAATTACGAACCTGCAACCGTTTCAATGTTGCCTGTTAGAGAGAGAAAACGCTCCGGGATCGTGACGTCACGATCGTCTGGCGTCATAGTAAATGACAATCGTTTCATATGAAGGTGCGTTTTGCGGAAAAGGGTAGAACTTACCCCTTAAAACTTTGGACGCTTATAACTTTGTGATTATTTTGACTATATTTTTCATCCTTTTTCGAGAAAATGCAACTTTTATTGGTCATTTTATTTAGTGTCTACACCCCTATTCAACTTGAAACGCGTAGTTGGGCCATTAGAATTTTCCAAAATTAAAAAATAAACTATAAAATCCGTGGTAACAATTTTTTTAGGCCGGTATAGCAAATAACGCAGCATACCTGCCGTTTTAATCTGGCAAACGATGGACCAAACAGCCTGTATACGCGCGTTATGACTTTGTTTACGTAGAGCCTAGCTAACATGATCGTGTTTGTGTGCATAAAGCATTAGCCATTTAGATTATGTCGACATAAACTCTAACATGCCAGCTAGGCAGCACGGTTATCACAAGACGGCGCGCGAGCTGTGTCGCGGCGAGATAAAGCATCCGTCTCTTTCTTACTGTTCTAATTAGAACGAGACGGATAGCTCGCGCGTCGTCTTGTGACAACTGTCATGTGTTGATGTGGGTGTTTTACCGAGGACCTAAAAACCCCTTATCAGGCTAAGCCTATCGATTTGGTAACCCTATCAATTAGGTTACCTTATGATAGGGTAACCATATCAATTGGGTTACCCTATTGTTATGTTTGTGGGTCAATCAACTATTTATTGTTGCTCGTTGCCATGGTTACGTCTCCTGGGTCACCCTTTAAAACTATTATTTTATGGGGTTTAAATCCACTAAACACGGGTTTTTGTCATATTGGTAAACCCATTCCATGGTGGGGCATCTCCTTAGCATGATATAACTCCAGTTTATAGTACTTTTACTAAGAAAGTCTGTTACTGTTGTCTCTTGGCTTACCGGGACAGAATAACAACAACAAAACGTTGATTGACCCTGTATTGGATGTGGTAACCATAAGTTAACCCTATGGAGATAGGGTTTTGTTTAGGGTTAAGTTATGTTTAGAACATCCGATATGCTTACCATAACAACAGCGATACCCTATCATAAGGTTACCAATATGGATAGGGTTGTAAAAACCACTTTTAAAAACTGGTTGTCTATAAAGTGGGTTTACGGAAGATAATTTACGTGATAACGTCATAAAGCCACTCGGCTCAGGCGAAACGGGAAAACGAGTCATACTTTTTCGTGCGTGCTGCCGGTGTTCATCAATTTATAAGAGGTTATCACGTCAATAACCCTATGGAAAACCCTAATTAACCGGTTCCGGTACCTGGTTTTAACACTCGCTTGACAGCTCGCGTCTCATCCAGAGTCGTTTATCCAGTCAGTAAATATGGCCTCACATCAGATTCACTTTAAATAATGTAAAACATGAATTTAAAATTATTTCGATCCGTTTTGAACATTTTAAATTTGTTATTAATTTTGTTCGCAATTTTTACAAACACAAATTGTCAATTTTAGGTGTTGAATGGAAGATTTCGGTTTTAAATGCATGCGAGATATTAAATAAATTGTGAATAGTTTAAGTTAAATAAATTATAAAAATATAATTTGTTTCGTATTATTGAAACTCATCCTAATATCATATGCCAATAAAAACAAGGTGGACTGATGACCTGGTAAAGGTCGCGGGAGTCCGCTGGATGCGGGTGGCGCAGGACCGGCCACTGTGGTACTCTTTGGGGGAGGCCTATGTCCAGCAGTGGACGTCTTTCGGCTGATATGATGATGATGATGAATAAAAACAAAGTTTTAACAGACTCCAATTCAGTACCTACTTATCTATATTTGAAGGGTTCCGTCGATTTCTCCAGGATCCTTTCATCAGATCCTGATCTGATGACTATGGTCATCTGGGAAAAACGTTTTCAAACAAAAAAAAAATTCAAATCGTTCCAGGCGTCTTGTAGTAATCGGGGAACATAATATGTACATAAATAATATAGGTATGAGAGCTTGTATGAGAAATGTTATGAAAGTGAGTGAAGCGAAAGTGGTTTGTCAGGATCGTAGCAAATGGAGAACCGTGGTCTCTGCGTACCCCTCTGGGAAAGAGGCGTGATTATATGTATGTATGTAATATAGGTACTTTTCAAAACAAAGTTTTAACCGACTTCAAATCAGTAGCCAAATTGCTTCAAGTTTGCCTATAAAATTTGAAGAGTTCCCTCGATTTCTCCAGGATCCCATCATCAGAACTGGATTTTGGTGACAACGGGACCAATCTGGAAGTATATGCTTCCAAACACAGAAAACATTTTTCAAATCGGTTCATAAATTACCGAGTTATCGCGTAACAAACTCGCACAAAAAAAAAACAACTTCCTTTTTTGAAGTCGGTAAAAAAATAAGAGGTTCCGATGAGTTGAAAACCTCCTTTTTTTAAGTCGGTAAAAAAAACTGCATGTGAGGTCCACGGGGTCCTGTCATTTGACCTACTAATTTATGCCCTAATGTTTCTGTAGACCTTGTGTTTCACTAGACCTAATGCATTGTTCTGGTCGTAAAGCCGGGTCCGCTGCGCCGTGTTTTCGGTGTTTGCAAACATCTAACATGTTTTCCGTCAGTTTCGGCAAACAAATAGGGTATTGTTTTGATTGGCAAAACATTTTTGACGTTTAAAAACCACGAAAACATGGCGCAGCGGACGCGGCTTAAGGTGGTTCGATTGCCATACAAAGCGTTATTTGACATTCGCATGCTAACGGCGTGATATTTTAAGAAACTTATGTATTATATAAATAATAAATAACTTATGTAACAAACTTTCATCAATTGGCTTCCCATTTGCGCCAAATTCCCCCTTTCCTAGAATAAACTTGTATAAACTAGATTAATTTGAGAATAATAGTTTTCCCAAAATATCACGTGACAAACGAATTTCTCAAATTAATCTAGTTTATACAAGTTTATTCTAGGAAAGGGGGAATTTGGCGCAAATTGGGAAGCCAATTTATGAAAGTTTGTTACATAAGTTTCTTAAAATATCACGCCGTTAGCCTACGAATGTCAAATAACGTTTTGTATGGCAATCGAATCACCTTAATACAAGCGAGATGGCATTCCGCTTTCTTTGATTTTCTTTTAAATACTTGTATGTACAAATATATGAACACAACTCTATTTTCAAGGCATTAGGGTGCATGTTCAGATATTTTTGAACATCCTGTAGTGCAGGGTTTTTCAACCTTTTTCATGGCGCAACCCCCTACATAAGAAAATATTTCGTAACCCTCCACTCTGCGCTGTTTTTGCATTATAGTTTCGATTTTATAAGTAAGTATGAAATCCCTACATGGTTTTTTAGGGTTCCGTAGCCAAATGGCAAAAAACGGAACCCTTATAGATTCGTCATGTCTGTCCGTCTGTCTGTCTGTCTGTCCGTCCGTATGTCACAGCCACTTTTTTCCGAAACCATAAGAGCTATACTG